>OY728119.1:1959351921-1961815487 GCA_963277665.1 Viscum album | reverse complement strand
AGACACGGTAAAAGTTAAATTATTTAACTTAGAGTTAAATCTAATTGATAAGGTTAAAATAATAACCTAAACTTGTCTAAATATTATTGGTTGATAGTATTTCGATCCATCCCCGCTTTAGCTTCGAAATAAGACCCTTTGGAACCATTATAAACCGATTTTGACTTTAATATAAAATAATATTTTGAGATATTCCTAAGGTGCCCCTCTCCTCCCTTATAAAAGGACACCTCCTCCCCCTCCTCCTCACACAAATTTGAGCACTCAAGCTCGGCCAACCCCTGCCATTTTCTCCTCTCCACTTCCCTAGCAACATCCTAGAGGTTCTGGTCTTCCTCAAAGACCAATTCTAGTGCCCTAAGAGGAGGTCTCAAAGAGGCACTTCAAAGAAGAGGTAATTACCGTTACCAATTCTTTCATCTTTATTTCTTCTTCCACTTCTTCTTCTTAGGTTGTTTCATTATGAAGTAATAACATCAGTATCACTCATATACTGATATGTTATTATAAATATTAAACAACCCTAATTCACCTTCTATCCATCCTATGGAAAAATGAAATCACCGCGCGTGCGTATGTACGGAATACCGTCTCCACGCCGTGGTGTAATCTATTTTCCACCATCACCTTACAAGGATGGGTATAATGGTGTAATGAGTAACTATATATGATTATTATGAAGTAATATTGATACTGAAATAATATATATATACTCCAATACAATTCCACGATCATAGGAACGATATCATCACTCGTGCGTACGTACGGAATACCGTCTCCATGATGTGATGCGACTCGTTCTACATGATCTTCATTTCATAATGATTATATAAATGAATTGAATGAATGAATATGGTATATACTACACTAATACCATTCTGGAAATGAATTATTTATAACCTAAAGATAAGAATAAGAATTTATTCGACAAAACACGCATAAGAACAAAAAGTTATAAAGACCCGAGTAACAAGTAACAATGAAATATTATTAACAAGAAGCTAAGAATATGACCATATATGATATGATATCAATATGTATGATTCTGCAATAAGTCAATAACATTATTTAAACCATTATACAGGAGCTTCGGACACGTATAAAGCAAATCGGACCTAAGGTAAGGGAAATATCACAATCTCATTTTTATCCGAGATTGTTTATTCGTAAGTATTTACTGGGGTGTATTTTATCATCCAAATCCATGTTCCCTTAATATGTAATATTGTTTCCATCCACTTGAAATAGTTTAAATCCAATTTTACCCTTAGGTGAGTTTTTAGTAAAGAATATGAAAGGAATCTTTTGTCGTTTTTCCGTACGAGGTACTTTTTGACTTTTCCGACAAAAGTACGAGAAGAATGTTTTTTTTAACTTATACGGCATGAATGGATTTTTAAAAACATTATTTCCAAGAAGCTTCCTTTACAAGTTTTCAAGTTTATTTTTAATCAACTTCTTTTATTTTAAAGTTGTATGACATGTTATGAAAGGAAAAATGTTTTTGACGAAGAAAGGATATTTTCCTCAAGAATGGAGTTCAAGTGTTTTATCAAAATTATTTTCCATCTAAGATAATAAAGGGTTCTGTTTTTATCCCTATTATTACATTGATTTGATCATGTTGTGATGGAATTATTTTTATGAATTCCTTTATCTTATATGAATTTATTTATGATGTCATGATGTTTCAAGAATCCCATTTTTGTTACATGTGTTATGTGATGATGTATGTTTTATGATTATGTGGCACACATAAGAAAGGATTCATTATAAGATGGGTGGGACCTATATCTCCCTCCAATGCATTGGGTAAAGATTTTATATCTCATGAGATAGACATAGCTGGAACGGTAGGTTATACCGGTTCAGTGAAACAGGACTGGAACGAGGGTGACTCGATTCAGAAAGAGACTTTGTCCACTAAGATAGTCTTGGCAATGAGTCTTGACTAACAAGAAATGATTCTCTATGATTATGTGTGTATGCCACTAAGTTTCAGGTTTTAAGTTATGATTATTGGGATTTCATTTCACTTCTATGATTTATCCCATGATATGATATTATGAGCTCTTTTGCAGGTTAAGATTTCCAAAAGATATGTTCTTATGTATATGATGTGATTGATATTTCTTTTGTTTACCCTTACTGAGCATTTGAGCTCACCCTTTTATGTTTTCTTTTCCCCAGGATATAAAGAAAGGTTTTAGGTAAAAAAAAGGGAAGATATTTATGGGAGATATTGAAGATCTTTCACCACGATTAGAAGATTACGTTCCGAGTTTCCAAAGACACTAAACTATTACGATCCTTGTCTGTGTGTTTTTGTTATGTACTAAGTATTCCGCAAATGTAATGTAATGTCCATGTACGTCAAATACGGGTCTCGACACTATCACCCTGGGTCACGAAGTGTATCTTTATAGGGTATCTGTCATGACCCGTCCTCGGGGCCCGTGCCGTGACTACCCCAAGCCCGCCTTCCATAGGCCAGGGGCTGGCAACTAGCACCAAAGGCATAAAATCCCGATAACTGGGAAGGCATTGCCTTTATAAAAGTAAAAAAAACACCACAGAGTACAAGAGGAAGTAAAATACTAAGTACAAAGAAAGTTCTGAAAAGTAATGGGCCAGAATACAAACCCAACTGAAAATACAGCTACAACTGAACAAAAGTACAACAGAAAAAGACAAACAGCTGGAAGAAAGGAAGCAGCTCCTGGGTCATCCTCCTCGGATCCTACCTGAAGGGTAGGTACAGACAGCACAGATCCTGGATTGTCCACCACGGATCCTACCTGAAGGGTAGGTACAGATAGCGCAGCTCCTCAATGCTCTCGCCCGTCAACCCCCTCCGAGTGTCGTCTCGCCGTGAAGTCCACCTCCGGATACTGACTCGTCGGGTGGTCCACCTCTGGGTACCGTCCAGTCCTCGAACACTCGGCCTCCATCAGCACTGCCCGTCATCTGCAACCAACACAATGAGGTGCGGGCATAGCCCGTGCAGGGTGAGTATAACTATACTCAGTAGGGACCCCGAGACCCTCACGGTCTCACTAAAACCAACAAGGATAACCACAAAGAAGATCTCAACAGATAACCTCTACTTAGGTATATGCCCATACATATACCTAAGTTATCAAGTAACCTATCTCAATCATGAGGAAACACGAGATTATGGAATCATCGGATAACCACTACCTAGGTATATGCCCATACATATACCTAAGTTATCAAGTGACCCTTCTCAATCATGAGGAAACACAAAGGTCATAGACTCAGCTCAAACCAGGATTTTCATTATCGAAACCGTAACTGCTGATGAGTCCGTCTCTGGAGTGTACAGTGATCCTGTCACAACTCTGAGGTACTGCTCACTAACTTAAGACTGCTAAGGTACTCCTCTTGTCGAGTATCGCGGGTCTGCCACCTCACATAGTAGTGCTCCTCGGCCATGGGTCTGCCACCTCACACAGTAGTGGTCCCCCTCATAGCCTACAGAGGTACTCCTCCTGTCGAGTACCACGGGTCTGTCACCTCACACAGTAGTGCTCCTCCGCCATGGGTCTTCCACCTCACAAAGTAGTGCTCCCCACTGGGCTATGCTAGTCACTCTGAATCGAATCGGACAAGCAGTCATCGGTCACAGCCAGCTACACGGTCTCCGTACTCTGTATGCTCATCTCCGGGAGGGTCCCCTCCATGAGCTATAGGTAGATACTCCAAGTATTACAAGTCCCACGAAGAAGTATCTCAAAGGACTGCCTCGTCATAGGGGTCTCAATGCAACAGACGGCGCGTCAATCGGACGCCCGGACTGTGAGTTATTAGCCTTTTCGTCCCAGGGGCCCGGTTGGTTTTGTGTACTAACCAACCTGGACGTATCTCAACTGTACCCCAAACTCTCATAGGGTATACTCATAGGGACTGTTTCTCAACGTGATCACCAACGTCGCTGACGGTTCGTCAAACAGACGTCCGGTCTGAAAGATATCAGTTTTTTCATTCCAGGGTCCCGGTTGGATTTCGGGTACAATCCAACTCGTACATACTCCAACTGCATCCAAACCTCAGTCGAAGTATGCCAAAAGTTCCATCTCATCAAGAGGAATTCAATGAGACAGACGGTGCATCAATCGGACGCCTGGTCTGTGAGTTATTGGCTTTTTCGTTCCAGGGGCCCAGTTGGTTTCGTGAGCGAACCAACCCGACCGCACTCTGACGGTGTCCAAACCTCGAGTGGAGTAAGCCAAAAGTTCCGTCTCATCAAGAGGAAAAACAAAAAAGTCGACGGCACGTCAATTGAATGTCTGGAACTCAAGATATAAGTGTTTCCGCTCCAAGGGCCCGGTTGGTTTCGTATCAGAACCAACCCGGCCGAACCCAAAGTTCTCCGAAACCTTGAGTGTAATATACCAAAACGACTGTCTCGATCCAAGGATTGTTGTGCAACTGATGGCGCATCAATCGGAGGTCTGTAGCCCAAGATATGGGAAACAGACCAAAAGTGATCCGAAAACGGGGGGTCTGGGCCCAGACCGACCCGACCCAACCCCCCCTGGGTCGTCCCGAACCGGGTCGACCCGACCCGGGTCCGGGTCTGACCCCGCTGGGAGCGGCCTGGCCCAGCAAGGCGCAGCCCGGCCTGGCGGTCCGGCCGGGCGGCTCGGCCCGGCGTGCTGGCTCGCTAGCGCTGGCCAAGCGGCCGCTCAAGGGGGGACCGCCCCCTGGACGAAACCGCGGCCCCCGCGTGGGGGCCGCTCCCTGTCAACGGACGCGGCGTGATGCCGCATCCCTTTGGCCCCGCGCGGCCGCGGGACCAGCCGCCCGCCGCCACGGCTTCAGCCGTGGCGGCCCCTTCCCGGCGGCGCGTCGGGCGCCGCCGCCTCCTGGCGGCCGGCCGCTGCCTCTGGTTGTCGTGCCGGCGTGGCGCGCCGGCAGAGTCTTCCGCGGACCACTGGATGCACTTCGGTGGTCCGTTTTGCTCGCCACTTTCGTCAACGGTCCTCCCGGGACCCGACCTTTACTGTGGCGGCTTCAAAACGCCTTAGCGGACCGCCTCACCATCGTCCGTCGATCCGCACTTCGACAACAAACTGCGGAGTCTTCAAATCGTCTTTACGGCCCCGTCCCCGCCCGCGGTTTCGTTCTGCCTCAACGGCACAGCGCTTCTTAGTCGCGTTCTTTCTCGTTTCCGCGCGGTGCAACGGCACCGCGCTGCCTTTCTCATGCCACAACAAATTCAAACAACAAGGGGGGGAAGGAGGGTCGGCCGTGTTCGTGCGGTCCGACCTCCTCCCGTTAGTATGATAACAGGTGGCCCAAAATGAAACCAAGAAAGGTGACAGATGAGATCACTATTAACAATAAAATAATCCCCCACAACTTCCCGCAACATAATATTCCCAACCCGCAAGGAAAACGTTCGCGGATCAACTAGATAATAAGTTGATCTGTGTTCTTTGTTTTCTTCAGAATGAAAGAATCAAGGGAATAAAATTATTCTCAAACATAATTCCCTACCTCAACGTTGTCGTCGAACGAGATTTCGTCGCGGAATTAATCGTCGCGGAAGAAGAGGATCGTCGCGGAAGAGAAGGATCGTCGCGGAAGAAATTTCACGGAAGGAGAATCATTGATTTCCGAGGATTTGGCATTCTTCGTCGGAGATCGGTGCATTCTTCACGTTCTTCGCATTCTTCGCGTTCTTCGCGTTCTTCGCGTTCTTCGCGTTCTTCGCGTTCTTCGCGTTCTTCGCGTTCTTCGTCGAAGAAGAACACTTTCCTCCAAATCCCCTCCACGCCACAAGTTCCAACAGAAATAAAATAAGAGTTGTCTTATTTTATTAATGCATATGACACGTTTGAATTTCAAAAGAAACAAAATGAACAATTAATTCAATGAATTAATTGTAACGATTTAACCGCCCAATTTAATGAGGCGTTTCTTAAACAGAATAAACGCATGGTTTGACTTCATTAAAAAGGGGGGTGTGGGTGCGTTACTTAGAGGGAAAGAAATGGTGGGGCTCATGCGGCCCCCACCTCACAAATATCCTACCAAGTGGGTAGGATATTGTGGGTACCATATTATCTGCTTAACTTAGGTTAAGCCGCTTTAAGAAAAATAAAATAAATTGTCGCACCACTTTTATTTTATTCCTTAACTTAACCCCAAAAATTAAAAAAAATCCCACCCGAGCAAACGCAACTCCGGAAAAGGTGTTCCTAAGAAATTACCAGCGCTGCGAGTTCATCGGTGCCCTCAGATTTCAATTCCGAGCACTGGTTCAAAAGTTAGAAAAACCCACTCGTTCGTTCACTGAACGTACCCGAGCTAAACTTCGGAAAATGATTCCGGGCACACCGGGCCTCGGAATCAGGCACTGTCAGAAACTGTGTCCTTGTAAAATTCCAAAGAAAATTAAGAAAAAAATTTCTTTCAAATTTTTGGGTCTTTAAATTACTCCCACCTCAGGGCTTTACGTCCCCGTAAAGCTATAACACAAACTAGGGATACAAAAGCGGTATTGAGCATGCATCTGAGTCTTTCGCTCCCATGTGCTTACCTGGAGGTTCCCGTACTACCAAATAAAGTGCACCCGAGGAATAGACCGTCCTCGTAGGATCCGCTCCTGTCGATCCTCGATCCCCACTGAAACCTCCGTGAAAGTCACCCCATCGCCAAGGTCCAGCTCCTCTTGGTCGATGATATGCGAAGGGTCGAGCACGTATCTCCTCGGTTGAGATACATGGAAGTCATCGTGCACCTGGTGCAACTGAGGTGGATGGGTCAAGCGGTAAACCAATTCTCCTACCCAGATGAGGACCTAAGAAGGTCCGTTGAACCTCATAGATAACTTGCTGCCTTGGCCACATCTCCGTAAACCTCATCGAGGTGAGACCCGTATAAGGACGTGATCGTCATCCTCGAACTCTAGAGGTCTCTAATTCATGTTAGAACTGGAACTCAAAATTACTGATACCACGAGGGTAAGGTTGACCGACTCAAGAGTGATCGGTCTCACCCTCTTGTGCATGAGTTTATCCTATGCTGCCTGGGGTTTCCTTTTCGCCGACCAAGGAAAACCCATCCCGATGTCATAGTTAAACCACAACCTTTTTTTTCTAATATCGTCAATTTGTGTATGAACTGTGATTTCCCAGTCCATACTCAAACCAACGTCGTAAGGCCTCGATGCTACCACCAAGAGATCCCAACTGAAACTCTCACCTTGAGGGTCTAACCACACCGTCGGAGTAAGTGTGATTATTGAGTCTTCTCCCAAGGTATCTCCAGACGTGAGGGTCAAGTCTATGGATTACCGGAAACTCTAGGTCTGGGACAAGATTTGTGGAAGGAAGGAATAATTCATATCAACGTCTGTTACTATGGAAGCTAGTAGTGGACACAGACTGTCCCTCGAATCATTCTTAGAGCCATCGGGTTACTCTCCCTGACCGCACGCAGCTACCCTCTTCCCCTGCCCTCCAGCTCCCTGAGCCTGGTGGGGACAACTAAGACGGGTGGTTATAGCATGTTAAAATGTACACCACCTCATGTTGCTCCCCTAGATCTGCCTCCACGTATGCTGCTTCGTAGACTCATCTCTCCTTAAATCTTCCACTTCTTGAAACATTTAACATGCCCGAGTCTCTAAGACTGGTGCCAGTTTCCTATTTCTTACTGCACTGTGCAGTCTTCATCTGCTCCTAGATGATCTTCACCTTCTTTGCCTATGATCTGAAAGAGCTACTAAAATTTCTCCTTTGCCGAAAAGAGAAACCCGGTCTCATCCTCTGGATGAACCACATTCATTGCCTAATACAGTCAATCCAGAAATGAATGATGTATTCATGCCATGGACGACGTCGTAAGGCCTCGACGTTACTACCAAGATATCCAACTGTCACTCTCACCTCCAAGGGTCGAGTCACACTATCGGCATCAGTGTGAGGTCACTAGGTCTCCTCCAGTAGAAATCTTGAAAGTGAGGGTCAAGTCAACAGTCTTAACCGGGACCACTCAGTATCAACCAAAAAAAAGTACAGGAAAGCAAACGTCACAAAGGTAAGTGTCTTTATATTATTGCAGCTCATGGTACAAAGACACAAATTTAACAACAACAACATGGTACTAGATATACACCACTAGTTCCACTCCTGTCCACCTACTCCGGGAGCTCTACTGCCTTGTCCACTGCTCGGATGTTGCTCAAGCACCCGCCGCTGCTTCTGCCTCGGTGGCTCCTCCAAAGCATGCGGATCAACTGTACGAGGAGTCAGACAGTCACGATACAGGTGACCTTTCCTGCCGCATTCATAACACTTATTTCTCCTCGTACGGCTGGATCTGGCCCTCTTGGACCTCTACATCATCTATCTACTGCCCACAGATGACTCGGCTACTGATCGAAAACCCTGCGGAAAAGGCAGAAGCTCATGTACACTCTCGGGGTGTAGAGTTGCTGGCACAAACTCCACCCTGAAGAAGGTCTCAAAGTCTTCCCATGTGAAGGTCATCCCGTCGCAAAAATGGAACAAGTTTCTCCACCACCTGCCTACTGCTGCCTGAAGAAGGCTGGCAACAAAGATCACCATGAAGTCTGCAGGCGTCCCCACTAGCCTGAAGACTATCACCACAGCCTCAAGCCAATCCTCGGCCACCTTCGAGTCCGTCTCTCCCTGGAACCTGGGTGGCCTCGGGAGCTGGAACTCGTGCAGCGCACTCAAGTGGCGTGCATCGCCTACTGATGGAGCTGGTGGCATCGGTGGCCCAACGTATAGTAGTACCGCTGGTGCCTCCGCTGGTGCCTCAACTGCAAGAGGGCCCTGTACAGAAGCCTCGTCGCTCGGCAGGCTGTCAGTACGCACATCCCTCTGGGCTCTAGCTGGTCATCCATGAAAAGGCATCCTGAAAGAAACAATGTGACACGGTCAAATGATTTATACCTGGTTTGAGATGATATTTAAATAAAACTTATGGAAACACACACGCAATCAGTGTTTTCGTGCACAAAGTCGGAAATCAGTTGTCAGGGTCCTGGTGTATGGATACGTCGGCCACCCACACCAACACTGGACTCCCTGAACTGAAGACCACACTCGGTACCCTTAAAACTATTGCTTCAGAGAAAGAAAATATCAGAGTTATAAGTTATGTGGTAGAACCGACTCCTCTGATACCAATTTGTCATGACCCGTCCTCAGGGCCCGTGCCGTGACTACCCCAAGACCGCCTTCCATAGGCCAGGGGCTGGCGACTAGCACCAAAGGCGTAAAATCCCAATAACTTGGAAGGCATTGCCTTTATAAAAGTAAACAAAACACCACAGAGTACAAGCGGAAATAAAACACTAAGTACAAAGAAAGTGCTGAAAATTAAATGGGACAGAATACAAACCCAACTGAAAATACAGCTACAACTGAACAAAAGTACAACAGAAAAAGAAAAACAACTGGAAGAAAGGAAGTAGCTCCTGGGTCTCCCTCCTCAGATCCTACCTGAAGGGTAGGTACAGACAGCACAGCTCCTGGATCGTCCACCACGGATCCTACCTAAAGGGTAGGTACAGATAGCGCAGCTC
Source organism: Viscum album (assembly GCA_963277665.1). Lineage (NCBI taxonomy): Eukaryota > Viridiplantae > Streptophyta > Magnoliopsida > Santalales > Viscaceae > Viscum > Viscum album. Next base: position 1,961,805,901 of record OY728119.1, on the reverse strand, counting down.
CTCAATGCTCTCACCCATCAACCCCCTCCGAGTGTCGTCTCTCCGTGAAGTCCACCTCCAGATACTGACTCGTCGGGTGGTCCACCTCCGGGTACCGTCCAGTCCTCGAACACTCGGCCTCTGTCAGCACCACCCGTCATCTGCAACCAACACAACGAGGTTCGTGCATATCCTGTGCAGGGGTGAGTATAACGATACTCAATAGGGACCCCGAGACCCTCAAGGTCTCACTAAAACCAATAAGGATAACCACAAATAAGATCTCAACAGATAACCTCTACTTAGGTATATACCCATACATATACCTAAGTTATCAAATAACCCATCTCAATAATGAGGAAACGCAAGATTATGGAATCATCGGATAACCACTACCTAGGTATATGCCCATACATATACCTAAGTTATCAAGTGACCCTTCTCAATCATGAGGAAACACAAAGGTCACATACTTAGCTCAAACCAAGATTTTCATTATCGAAACCATAATAGCTGATAAGTCTGTCTCTGGAGTGTACAGTGATCCTGTCACAACTCCGAGGTACTGCTCACTAACCTAAGCCTGCTGAGGTACTCCTCCTGTCGAGTATCGCGGGTCTGCCACCTCACACGGTAGTGCTCCTTTGCCATGGGTCTGCCACCTCACACAGTAGTGCTCCCCCTCATAGCCTACAGAGGTACTCCTCCTGTCGAGTATCGTGGGTCTGCCACCTCACACAGTAGTTCTCCTCCGCCATGGGTCTGCCACCTCACAAAGTAGTGCTCCCCACTGGGCTATGCTAGTCACTTCGAATCAAATCGGACAAGCATTCATCAGTCACAGCCAGCTACACGGTCTCCGTACTCTGTATGCCCGTCTCTGGTAGGGTCCGCTCCATGAGCTACAGGTCGATACTCCAAGTATCACAAGTCCCACGAAGAAGTATCTCAAAGGACTGCCTCGTCATAGGGGTCTCAACGCAATAGACGGCGCGTCAATCGGACGCCCGGTCTGTGAGTTATAAGCCTTTTCGTCCTAGGGGCCTGGTTGGTTTCGTGTGCGAACCAACTCGGCCGTATCTCCACTATACCCCGAACTCTCATAGGGTATACTCATAGGGACCGTTTCTCAACGTGATCACCAACATCGCTGACGGTTCGTCAAACGGACGTCCGGTCTGAAAGATATCATCTTTTCCGTTCCAGGGGCCCAGTTGGATTTCGGGTACAATCCAACTCGGCCATACTCCAACTACATCCAAACCTCGGGCGAAGTATGCCAAAAGTTCTGTCTCATCAAGAGGAATTCAACGAGATAGACGGCGCGTCAATCGGATGCCCGGTCTGTGAGTTATTGGCTTTTTCGTTCCAGGGGCCCGGTTGGTTTCATGAGCGAACCAATACGACCGCACTCCGACGGCGTCCAAACCTCGAGCGGAGCAAGCCAAAAGTTCTGTCTCATCAAGAATAAAAACAACAAAGTCGACGGCACGTCAATCGGATGTCCGGAACTCAAGATATAAGCGTTTCCGCTCCGAGGGCCCGGTTGGTTTCGTATCCGAACCAACCCGGCCAAACCCAAAGTTCTCTAAAACCTTGAGTGTAATATACCGAAACAACCATCTCGATCCAAGGATCGCTACGCAACTGACGGTGCATAAATCCGAGAACTGTATCCCAAGATATGGGCAAAAGACCGGAAGTGATTCGAAAACGGGGGGTCTGGGCCCGGCCCAACCCCCCTGGGTCGGCTCTAACCGGGTCGACCCGACCCGGGTCCGAGTCCGACCCGACTGGGTGCGTCCCGGCCCGGCTGGGCGCAGCCAGGCCCGGCTGGCGCGGCCCGGCCTGGACGCGGCCCGGCCTGGCGGTCCGGCCGGGCGGCTCGGCCCGGCACGCTGGCTCGCTGGCGCTGGCCAAGCGGCCGCACAAGGGGGGACTGCCCCCCTGAACGAAACCGCGGCCCCCGCGCGGGGGCGCTCCCTGTCAACGGATGTGGCACGATGTCGCGTCCCTCTGGTCCCGTGCGGCCATGGGACCAGCCGCCCGCCGTCGCGGCTTCAGCCGCGGCGGCCCCTTCCCGGCGGCGCGCCGGGCGCCGCTGCCTCCTGGCGGCCGGCCAGTGTCGGCCGCTGCCTCCGGCTGCCGGCGCCGCCATGCCGGCGTGGCGCGCCGGCGGAGTCTTCTGCGGACCACCGAACGCGCTCCGGTGGTCTGTTTTGCTCGCCGCTTTCGCCAACGATCCTCCCGGGACCCGACCTTTACTGCGGCGGCTTCAAAACGCCTTCGCGGACCGCCTCACCATCGTCCGTCGATCCGCACTTCGACAACAAACTGCGGAGTCTTCAAATCGCTTCCGCGGCCCCGTCTTCGCCCGTGGTTTCGTTCGGCCTCAACGGCATGGCGCAACGGCGCCGTGCTTCTTCGCCACGTTCTTTCTCATTTCCGCGCGGTGCAACGGCACCGCGCTGCCTTTCTCATGCCGCAACAAATTCAAACAACAAGGGGGGAAAGGGGGGTCGGCCGTGTTCGTGCGGTCCGACCTCCTCCCGTTAGTATGATAACAGGCGGCCCAAAATGAAACCAAGAAAGGCGACAGATGAGATCACGATCAACAATAAAATAAGCCCCCAAAACTTCCCGCAACATAATATTCCCAACCCGCAAGGAAAACGTTCGCGGATCAACTAGATAATAAGTTGGTCCATGTTCTTTGTTTTATTTAGAATTAAAGAATCAAGGGAATAAAATTATTCTCAAACATAATTCCCTACCTCAACATTTTCGTCGAACGAGAGTTCGTCGTGGAATTAACCGTCGCGGAAGAAGAGGATCGTCGCGGAAGAGAAGGATCGTCGTGGAAGAAACGTCGCGGAAGGAGCATCGTTGATTTCCGAGGATTTGGCGTTCTTCATTGGAGATCGGTGCGTTCTTCACGTTCTTCGCGTTCTTCGCGTTCTTTATCGAAGAAGAACGCTTTCCTCCAAATCCCCTCCACGCCACAAGTTCCAACAGAAATAAAATAAGAGTTGTCTTATTTTATTAATGCACATGACACGTTTGAATTTCAAAAGAAACTAAATGAACAATTAATTCAATGAATTAATTGTAACGATTTAACTGCCCAATTTAATGAGGTGTTTCTTAACCAGAATAAACACACGGTTTGACTTCATTAAAAAGGGGGGTGCGGGTGTGTTACTTAGAGGGAAATAAATGGTGGGGCTCATACGGGCCCCACCTCACAAATATCCTACCAAGTGGGTAGGATATTTTGAGTCTCATCTTATCCACTTAACTTAGGTTAAGCTGTTTTAAGAAAAATAAAATAAATTGTCGCACCACTTTTATTTTATTCCTTAATTTAACCCCAAAAATTAAAAAAAAATCACACCTGAGAAAACGCAACTCCGGAAAAGGTGTTCCTAAGCAATTACCGGTGCTTCGAGTTCATCAGTGCCCTCATATTTCAATTCCGAGCACTGGTTCAAAAGTTAGAAAAACCCGCTCGTTCGTTCACTGAACGTACCTGAGCTAAACTTCAGAAAATGATTCCGGGCACACCGGGCCTCAGAATCAGGTGTCGTCAGAAACTGTGTTCTTGTAAAATTCCAAAGAAAATTAAAAAAAAAATTCCTTGAAATTTTCAGGTCTTTACAGTATCCCAATGAAACAAAGGGATACTACCTATACAATCCATCAGATAATAAAGTGACTATCGACAAACAATCTATCATTATTGAGAGGGATAACATCCTCAAAAACGATAGTGAGAACAAGATTTTCTTCGACAAATTTGATGCTCATGATACACAAGAGTTGGTACAGGAACAGATTCCACAGATCCTTGTGGGAGAACTAATTCTTGAAACATAAGTACTATGTAAGAGTGTAAGATAGGTAAGAGAAATAAAGAGATATGGTTTTCTTGTCACCAAAGATGGTGATTCATTATTGGTTGAAAATAATGAACCTCTATCCTATAAGGTGGCAGTAGAGAGCTTAGAAGCTTCAAGATGGATAGAAGCTATGAATATTATGATGGATTCCATGTATCATAACCAAGTTTGGGTTCTTGTCAATGTTTCAGTTGCTGTAAATACTATCAGATGAAAATGGGTATTCAAGAGAAAACTGGACATGGAAGGTAAAGTAAGTACCTATAAAGAAAGTCCAGTGGATAAAGGGTTTAAACAGTGTCAAGGAATTGACTACAATGAAACCTTTTTTCCAGTTTCTATGTTTAAATGCATCAAAATCATACTTTCCATAGCATCTTACCTTGATAATGATATTTTTCATATGGATGTCAAAACGGCATTCCTTAATATAAACCTTCAGGAAGATGTCTATATGACACAACCAAAAGAGTTTGTGACTCCAATTGATTCCAAAAAGATTTTCAAGTTGCATAGATCCATTTTTGGATTGAAGTAAGCATCTAGGTCATGGTACATTCTATTCGATGAAGCCATAAAAGGATTTGGTTTCATTAAGAACTAATGTGAGTCATGTGTTTATAATATATTTAATGGGAATACGATCATTATACTAGCAGTATATGTTGATGACATATTACTTATTGGAAATGACATGCCAGTATTATAATTAGTTAAGGACTGGTCAAACAAGTGTTTCTCCATGAAGTACTTAGGTGAAGCAACCTATATTCTAGGGATCAAGATCATTCATGATATATCCAAGAGGCTGCTTGGACTAAGTCAAAGTATATATATTGACCAGATACTAAATAGATTTAGTGTGGAACAATCCAAGAGGGGATTGGTTCTAGTGTCACATGGTTTACATCTTTCTAATAAAATGTGTCCTCATACCCAACAAGAGAAAGAGAGAATGATTAAGATCTCATATGCTTCAGTGATAGGATCGATCATGTATTCCATGTTATGTACTAGACTTGATGTTGCCTATGCATTGAGCATGGTAGGTAGATATCAAGTAAATCTAGGAGAAAAGAATTAGACTGTTTTTAAGGCTATCCTTAAGTATCTAAGAAGAACTAAGGATATGTTCCTGGTGTATGGAGGATATGAGGAGCTGGTCATCATGGGTTATACTGATGGAGGTTTTCAAAAAGATCATAATGATATGAAGTTGCAATCAGGATATGTTTTTTGTCTCAACATAGGGTATGTGAGTTGGAAGAGTTCAAAGTATCCAGTTGTCGCTAATTCTACAGGAAAATCCGAGTATATAGAGGATTTTGATATAGCCAAGGAATTTGTTTCTATTCATAACTTTTTCCAGGAGCTTGATGTGGTACCTAGCAGTAAAGACCCTGTCACATTGTATTGTGATAGTAATACAGTGCTAGATCTTGCAAAATATTCAAGTTCACACCAACGGACAAAGCATATACTCTATAAGTATCACCTCTTGAGGTATTTATATCATAGTGGTGAAGTTATAGTGAGAAGATTACCCATGGAAGATAATGTGGTAGACCCCTTTACTAAAGGCCTATATCAACAGAAGCATGAGTATCATGTGAGAGCTAGTGTACTGAAGGTTGTTATCGGTTGGCTCTATTGCAAGTGGGAGTCTGTTGGAGTTGGTTCCCTAGAACCAAATTCTTTTTACTTTATGATAAACTTGTATTCATTATTTTGAATATTAATAAACTATGTATCACATCATGATTGTTATTTTGTGTGACATATTATGTGATAATGTCCTAAGAGTAGTTGTCGCACTAAAAGGACATAATAGTTCCCCACTATGATGGGAACTTAGAAGTGCTATGACACTATTATTGAATATATGTTCTATATCCAAATGAGATCATTTGAGGGACAAAATGATATAGTCTATTAGGGGTGGATACTCATAGGACTTTTAGGAACCTTCTCATGGTGCAATCCTTTGGTAATATCCAGTAGGATATTGTGAGAATGATACCTTCTAGTATTAAACCCATATTTATATATGTCATTGGATGTTCCTATCTGTGAATGTGTGTATTGGTCCTTAGACTTTAATATTATTATTAATGATTATTATGATTCACACACTTAGATGTATTGATGAAAACTGTGATAACATATGTTCATGGTGAGGTTGGATACATTGGGTGTGTCAAGAGTAATATTTCATTAATGAATAATGTGAGGAAGTATTTGTCCCTTTTGTTCATTAATAGAAGTTATTATCTTAGTTCCTTTGATGGAAATGATATAGCCTAAATAAATTCATGGTCATTGTGTTCTATAGGTAATTTCTATTTTCTAAAAATCAAAGAAAGAGATATTGAGAACATAGGTTGATGGAACTGTCATGCAACCTCCTCAATTAGAGATATTTTGATAAAGGGATTATATTACATGGTAAGAATATGTATGAGGTGAAATTTGTTTTTGGAATTAACTTCATTCTCTATGGGTGCCTTGGCGTGTTGCTAGACACTAACCTTGGACTTTAGGCTGCTTCGCCTAATTCCACTGATAAAGAGGCGTAGAGGGTCACACACTAAGTGTATTCAGAATCTCAATTAAATAATATATTACTGTTTATTATTTAATAGGTTTAATAAATATTATTCATTCATGTGTTTTAATAATTATTCAAGTATGATTGATCATATTTATTCCATTACTAATTATTCGAGAGAATATATATTTTGAGAGGAATATTTAATAATCATTTATTTAATATTTATTGAATATAATATTTATTTATTTATTAGTGAATAATGAAGTGATATTTATTTAATAAATAAATAGACATTATTCAAGGTACGATAAATATTGTGGAGGAATAGAGAACCGAGTTTAATAGTCCGGTGAGAAATAATAAATATTGAATATTATTTAATTAAATGATATTTAATTATAATTCTCAAGTTAAGTTCATTTCAAGAAATAATAATATTACTATTATTATTTAACACGGGGTTTTTCTAGGAATAAATAAATAATTAAGGGAACTTTTGCAATTATTTTATTTTGACCCTAGCAATATAAATACCCAATTATGTTATTTTAGCAAGAGATAATTTTAGTTGTGCACAAGGAATATTGGATGATCCTCTCAATACTAGATAGCTCCCTTCTCCAAGAACACTCCCAATAATAGTGAGCAATCCTCCTCCTTCGGATCAAGGAGAACGCTTTGGAAGCAATTCTTGAGGCGGTCAAGGAAGACGATGAAAGCGCAAGGATCTTCTGTGCTAGCACCTGCAGACTCCTTAGGTGATGTCTAGAGATTCTTGGAATATGTTTGGATTACCACTAGAGAAAATCTAAACTTGGTTTCTATAACTCAATGATGATTCACCATAGATCTATCTCTAGATTCATCAATGAGGAAATAATTCCTTAGAGGTAATTCTTTATCTAATTAAATTAATTATAAACAATATGTGTTGATCTCCTCCCTATCTAGTTCTGGAGTGATTAATGTTATCTATATTTGATTCAATTCCATTGATCATGGATATTAAACATCATATAGATCTTGGATTGATCATCGATCATGAAAAAAAGAAATGTTGGGTCACCTCCCATCACACACTTTCGCTGCTCCTGGAACCTACAGTCTCCACCCCCCAAAATCTCAATGAACTCTATCCTTATATTCTTTGGTGAGTCCTATAGTTGGTTAAGGTGAAAGTTTTTAATCATATATCATGATAAATTATTTGTCATAATTACAATATCCTTTACTCTAGTTATCATCTCATTTGGTTTCTCATAAATACATTTTCTATCACATTCAATGTTGATCCAATTCCTTCTTATTCCCACCATTGAATAAAACCCAAAATCATAGTGTGATCAACAATATTCATATTGGGAAACCAAATAATCATGGAAAATTACTTATAGGATGTATAAATCATGACATGTTATTTTTAATCTATGACACCTTAGACTTAACATAGGTCATTCATGGTCATGATATATTTAAATCTCTCATGATGGTTGTAAAGATTTTGTGAATTTCCAAATCATATCCCTTTAGAGTGTCAAACTAGGTGTGTATCAAGGCCCTTTTTCATGCACTAGGTGACAATCGAGCCCATATCAATGCACCCTTCTCAGATTTATTACCCTTGGTTACCTCTGTGCTGGAGCCACATCTACTTTTTTGTATCCAGGAAAAGATGTAATTTCATGGAAACTAATCACTCAATCATTTAATAAAATTTCCTGAAATTTTCCTATAATTTTACACATCCTTATACTTATCCTTAGATGTATCCCTGGACATATCCTTATAAATATCCCTAGGGATCTCTCTAATGTTTTCTCATCCTATTTTCCAAGGGTTAACTAAACCTTTCCTTTGATACCAACAGTAGTAGTATAGAATAATTTCTAGTGGACTGTAATTGATACTATTAGATAACTCCATGGGAGGATAAACTTCTTGGGTGGGACACACCACCATCCCTAGTGGAAACCCTTTCCTCATGAATACCTTGGGTAGAGATCCATGCTTAATCCAATGTTCACACATGAGAGTTCCCAAGGATAGGATTACTTCCTTTACCTATGATACCAATAGTAGTGGCCCAATATTTTCAATCATAGATATTATATCTTTTAAGATGAATATTCATTACATTACACAAACACATGCTTGGGGATCATAAATGTATAGTTACTTTGGAAACTTGGACACATAAATAATCAATCCATAATTGAGCTATGTTATCTCACACAATGTTCTTCATAACTAGCACCCTTATTATTAATATCATACATAATACCTTTATTCATATCCTGGGGAAATAAAACATAATAAAGGGTGATCTCAGATGATCAGTAAGGGTAAAAAATGGAGGTTTAAATATAATATAAGCATATGAGTATGATAACATGAGAATAACATATAAAAACCATACCCTATATATCCAAGATAAAAAACATGAGTAATGGAATACATCTTGGTGGCTTATAAGATATAAATCATGATGGAATCAAATAACATGATCCATGAGAGCATAAAAATTTCATAAGACATATATTTGTGGCATAAACATAAGAATATTAAATCTTATTTCAAGGATATCTACCAATATATTCATAACATATTAGGCTTGGGATAATCACTTTTGTACCTACTTTAGGCTTGGGATAACCTCCAGTGTGCCCTATTGTTTTGGGCTTAGGATAACCTCCCATGTACCCTCTTGTTTTTTTCTGGGGATATCCTCATATGTACCCTCTTTTTTGGGCTTGGTATAACCTCCCATGTACCCTCTTTTTTTGGGCTTAGGTTAACCTCTCATGTACCCTTTGAGCTCATATAACATTAATAATTACCCAATGAATTAGAGGGAGATATAGGTCTCACCCATCACATAATCCATGCAATTTTTATTCAAAAATATCATAGAATATAAATTATATTAGAAACAATGAAAAGAAAAAGTTTTCATAAAACATTTCATTAATTAATAATAGTATAACCCATGAAAAATAAATGGGTTTCATCAAAATAAACATTAACCATTTAGAGAAATAATAAGGATAGTGCCATTAAATATTACCCACATTAAAGAATAAGTAAAATCAAAGGATTTCATCTTATATGGAGAATGATTTTTAGAGATCACTTGGAACATTTCTTGAGGAAAATTATCTTTCCACTTTGAAACACACTTTTTAATACATTTTCAAAATCATTTTTTAGTTTGAAATAATTTTTTAAAAATATAATAACTTCCAAAATATTAAAGAAAAATTTTTATTTGAAAATAAATTTGAAAAATTATAAGTTAATCTTTAAATATTTGAGTGGTCATGATAGAAGGAAACATTGTTCATGTTGTTCATGTTAAAAATAAACATTCTTTTCACATTTTTGGTAAAATACAAATAGGAATTGTTTGGAAAGTGACATGAAAATACCTTTTTAAAACATTTTTTAAAAAATTAAAACATGGTTAAATTTTATTTTAAAAACATATGAAAATAGTAAAATATTTTTATAAAACATATTTTTTGGGAGAAATGGATTTTCAGTCGAAGAGAGAAATGAAGTTGGAATTTATAAAAAACATTTTCTCAATTATTTTAAGTACCAAATAGTGTAAAAATGAAACTATTACTATAAAATATCATTAATAAAAAATTTAGGATAAAATTCATGAGTTTATTGATAGATTTTTCATAATATTTCATCATCGGAATTATAAACATAAACAATCCCAATAAATGATGAGATTGTATCATAAAACCATTACAACTTTGGTAACATTAAATCCTAATACCCATGAAATAATAACATTAAATGAAACTTAAAATATAATATGAATAAATAAATTCATGATATTACATTTCAAATGAGCTATATATATTCCTCATAAAAGAATATAGGTTCATAACATAACATATGTCTCAAAGAAGGTCAATTGAGACAAAAATCTCTTACCACTTTAGTAATATTTTGAATCGTAAGCCCCAATAAATAATTACATAAAATTAAACTTTAAATATCATAAAAATATTTATATTTATGATATAATATGTCAAATGGGTAGTATATACACTACACAAAATAAATTATTGGTGAATTGGCATATGTCTCCCAGAAATAAAAGAGGGACTAGAAATCCATTAACATTTTAGTAATATTTTGAATCATAAGCCCCAATAAATCATCAAATAATATTAAAATTTAATTATAATTAAAATAATTATATTAATGATAAAAAATTTCAAAGTGGTAGTATATACACCACACAAAATAAATGAGTGGTGAATTGACTTATGTCTCCCATAAATAAAAAGGGGCTATAAATCTCTTACCTTAAGTTTTGACTTCCTTCATACACATTTGAACCTCATATATAATAAATATAAGTATATTATACATATATTACATAACCATACATATATATATATATATATATATCATACCATATATGATTTACTTATGACATTTTATTACTCGTTTATTAACAATTCCATGTTAAAGTCGTGTTTCGGGCAATAACTGCTTTGTTTTTCATGTATGTTTTGATTTTTTATTTTTGGTACTCTTAATTTAATCATGGATAAATAATATCCAGAATATTAACCATGATATAAATATCATATATATTCGGTATACATTTATTTATATTTATCCATAAAAGTTTGAGATAGAAAATGAAATACACTATCCATGGAGACAGTAGGTCGTACATACGCATGAACGCTATTTCCGTTTTCTTAATAGATTGAAAGAAATAAAGTTAAATAATATATTACCATTATAAAATCATTTTTATTTCATATATATTACATATTATCATTAAATTCATCCTTATTTCCTTCCATGTAAAGCACGAACGAATCACATCGTTTCACGCGGCGGTAGTTTTTCGTACACACGAGCGACGTTATTGTATTCCCTAAAAATACAAAGAAGGTATATGTGATATAATAATTTAAAAAGTATAATAATATCATAAAAATTGTTTATAAAAAATAAATACATCATTATGTTCAGTTCTGAGAGGTGGTAATGGAAAAATAAATGAGATTGGTTTGTGAGGCGGTAGTCCATCATACACATGAATAATAATTTCATAACCCATTTGATGGATGAGAAGAAGTATTTAGGTTATTATATTAAAATAAAAACATTTAAATATATTTAATATAATTATTTTATTATATCATCATGGTTTAATAATAATTTAAGGAGATGGAGGAAGAAATAAAATAAAATTCTTGATTAGGGACGTTACCTCTTCTTCAAACAACTTATTTTAGTTTACACAAAAAATGGATTCTTAGGTTAGATTTTTGAGCAAAATAATTATTCTAGGATGAGATTATGGAATTAGGAAAATTATATTAATAAGTATTTCCCTAACAAATAGTTTTTGGAAGTGTGAAGAGAAGATGAAAAAGGGTGGTCTTTTATAAGTGAGGTGAGTGGCACACTTGTAATTTTCAAAAAGAAAAATCCATACCCACCTTTTTTACATTAAAAATGGATAAAAATAGAAAATTATCGAACCTATAATATATGTGGTTGAAATATGGCCACCCAATGGGTTTTAGTCAAGTTTTGGGTCATTTTTTACCCTTGTCTTTTTAGTTTAACCTCCCGATAAACCCATTTTTAGCTCAACCGTAATAAATAAATTTTACTAGTTTTACTATTCATTATGGTAAAAAATTAATTTGACCTTATTTGATAATATAAATTATAATTATTCCAAATATTTAATATATTTTTATAAATTCCATTCACATAATTGGAAAATTTTAATTTAAAATTAATCCCATATATGCGATGAGAAAACGGGTTTTCAAAGAGAAAATGTTTAAAAGTTTAAACAGTTTTTATATCAAAATTCAATATAAAAATGATTCCAATGACCAAAATTGGATTAATAGATATATAATTTAACTAATTTTCCTTTTAAAACCATATTAAAACAATTTTTATGGTTTTAAAATCTTTAAAAGAAATTAAACTTCTAAATAAAAATCGGTATTTTTCACTATTCACTAAAAATTTTATCTTTTCAGAAAATTAACAAAAAATCAACCTAAGATAATTTTGAAATAATGATTTAAAAAATTAACTTTATTTTTTAAAATAATTTTTCTAAAATTTTCAAAAATTATTTTTAAAATAATTATGCAAAAGGTGACAAAACTTCTTTTTATAAAAATACAGTTTTTAAGCATAAAATTGTATTTATTCTTATCTCTTATCTAGAAAATACATAATATGAATGTTAAAAATTTTATTGAAAATATAATATATATATATATATATATCCTTAAAATCATTCACCCAAAGTGATTTTTTTAATTTATTGTGGTAGAACGTGTTTTTTTTTCATAAAAATAGTTTTCAGAAAATGATTTCCTTTATTTTTAAATATTTTCTATTTTAATTTATAATTAATTGGTTATCAAATAAATAATTTTATATACATGTGTAAACCATATATTTTCATAGTTATTTAATCATATTCATACCCTCTATTCCAATGGCTAGGTCATAACTATCATAATAATATTTTAATATTATGTCACATTTCATTTAAACTCGGTGTTGTGTGTAATGAAAACTATACCCAGTATTGCATTTAATGAAATCTAAACTCCGTATTGCATGTAATGTAATCTAAACTCGGTATTTCCTGTAATTAAAAATATCAAAAGGATTAAATTTATTTGAAAAAATATATTTCATTAAATCAGAGGGTGTTATAGATGAGTATATCATAAATATCAATCATATTATTTCTTTAAATAGAATTATATATAGCATCCATGTGATATGGTCATGAAAATTTAATCACATCATTTCATGGAGGTGGTAATCTAATTTACGCAAAAATTACATTATCATTTTTCAATGGATGTAAAGGTAAGAAATTAGATAATATATTATCTTTATATAATGATAAGTACATCATGAATATCATATATAAACATTAAATCCATCATTATAATCAACTGTGAGAGGTAGTTATGAAATACAAATTACATCGGTTCATGAGGTGGTAGTCCATCGTACACATGAACTATGGTTTCATTTCCCATTTGATGAAATATAAGATGGATATAGGTTATTCAATTAACACAATAACATATAATTATATTTTATATATTTATATTATTATTTTATCATGGTTTAAGAAGATTTTAAAGAGATAGAATAAGAAATAAAATGAAAATTCTTGATTAAGAACTATAGATCTTCTTCGGAAAACCTCTTTAGGTTTATACTTAAAGCCTTAATAGGTAGGTTTTATGATGAAACTGAGAACTCTGAGATGTGGAGAGTGATTTATAGAAGTTATTTGGTTTGGTATTGTCATATATATATTTCCCAAAAGTTATAATTAAGATATGAGAGTAGGTTCCCATTTATAAGTAGGGTAAGGGCACTCTTGGAATTACATAAAGTGTTAAATTAATAAAAATTAATGTTAATGTAAAAGTGCAAAAAATGCATCCAAATTTATAATATAAGGTTTTATATGGTATAAATAAGTTTAACCAATCACATTTAGACAATTTTTTGATACATTTTAAGCCTTATCTCCTAGTTAAACCACATTAAACTCATTTTAAACTTAACCATGATATCTCAACTTTTTACCATGATAACTTAATTATATAACCAAAAGTAAAATAGGGCATCTATAAAAATTAAAAATTATATTCAAAATTTGGAATCAATTTTATCAGGTTCAAATTATATAGTTATAATAAATTATTTTTCATATAAGAACACAAAATGCATGAAAAAATAGTTTTTAGGAAAATACCTGATTTATGTGTAAAAATCATTTTACCTTGAAATTGAGTGATAGATTGGTTTCCGTGAATTTTTTTGGATAAATAATAAAAATAATAATTTTTTATACCTTTGGATCAATCCAAAACTAAATTACATCTACCAACCATTCCATTAATTGCAAAGACCCAAAAATAGCTTTTAATTTGAATAAAATATAACTTATCTTCTCAAAAGTCAATCTTGTATTCCCAAATTAAAAATAATATTTTAAAATACATTATTTAACTCCTTAAATATATTTTTTTAAATAAGACTCATCTAATAGGATAAATGAAATTTTTTAGGTAATTCTAACCCTTACCCATTTAGTTTAACTCTCCAATAAACATGTTTTAACATTAACTATGGTAATAGATTTTTACAATTTTTATTATTAATTGTGATAAAAAAATTAATTTTAACCTATTAAATTATATTAATTATGATTATTTAAAATAAGGAATCCATTTTATTAAATTCAATTTATATAATTGGTGGAATTTAATTTAAAATTAAACCCGTAAAACGCGATGAAAAATATTTTTCTAAAAAAATATTTTTATACTAAATTAAAGTATAAATTTTCTTTAAAAAATATTTATTGGATTATTTTTAATAAAAATGAAATAATTAAATTTTAAAATTAATCCAAAATAGAATTTTTAATTGTAAATATTTGAAAATAAAATACAGTTTTCAATAAAAATCAGTATTTTCACTATTCATTAAAAAATAAAACTTCTCATAAATTTCTAAAAAATTCATCCTAATATAATTTTTATATGTTTAATTCAAAAATTATATCTTTTTTATCAAATAAATTTTATAAAATTGGTAGATATTAATTATAATATTTTCTCACAAAAAACAATAAATCCCATTTTTTGAAGAAAACGTATTTTTAAATAATAAAATGAATTTACTAAACAGCTACTCTAAAAGTTCTCATGTGATAGCATGGTAAAACCCACACCATCTCACCATACATCTACCCAAAACCTAAATGACATAAAAAACATTGCCACCCCACTGTGGAACCTTTCATTTCCCTATATTGAAAGATATAACCAGGTCTATACACTATTGAAGGGGTACGTAGGGTGTGAGATAACAAGATCAGTAGGGTCTCAAATAGGTGTTCTATATCAAGTCTCTGAAAAATATATAAGCATTATCAACTTTAAAGAAACAAGGAATGATATAGTTTAACAGTTTTTATATCAAAAGCAGAGAAAAAAATTAATTTCCCCCTTTTCCACATTTTCAAATAATTTAGGTAAATCAATTTCAAAGAATTTCACATATATATATCATAGAAGATATATAATGTCAAAAAAATCATGCATCATGTCTCATATAAAATCTATGATAGTACAAAAAATATATTAAAAACAAAACTAAGTTTAAATCAACCAATAATTAGCATTGGTAACATCATGCTAAGGATCACACTAGGTCAGTATAGCTCAGAAACTCATACCTAAACATAGAAAATCACATGTGTCTCATGCCTTTAGAAATATGCATTGAGTCTAGAGATTATAGGAACACCCTAGAAAGTTAACCCCCTCAATATTTCTAATAAGTCCCTAGAACAACAGGCCTAGGGAGAAGAGAAAATCCCAATGATAACCCCCCCCCCCCCCTAAAAGTGGATGATACTTATTACTATACCTTCCACCTAAGTACCAAAGGATTCCCATGTGCTCTATCTTCCAAACCATTCCATCAAAACCATTTCATTATTTAATTATTTGAAAACCATTTCATAAAATTATTTTACAAATCATTAAGAACCCTTTCCATTTACCAAAACTAGGGGAAAACCATATTTTATAAAAACCCAATTCTACACACACACAAAAAATTAGTCATATCATTCCATTTCATTTAACAAAGAAAATTATCAAAAATAGGATCAATTTAGTTCACTGTCATAGGCTAGAGATAGAACCACCTACCACAAAACTCAGGTCACACATGCCCATAATGGAATCCACCACACGAAAGAAACCAACAATGAAAACGGAGTCTCTAGAATAAACATATACATCTCATAATTGATTCAATTGAATAAAAGGGTCAGAAGAGAATAGGAAACAGAACATACCTCAAGAACACATTCTCATCATACCATGACCAAATAAGGAAACAACCACTAGAACAAGATTTTTCATGACCCGACCCAATGGGTCTTGAGCCGCAACTACCCAAAGATCTCCTCTATGGGCCAGGGACTGGAGACAAGAACCAAAAGGCATAACTAATATGGGAGGCCTTTTCTAAAGTACTTATACATACACACACGACTATATCCATGCATAAGTGTAGATGAATAATAATAAATGATGAAAAATATAGAGAATAAACCATTCATGTAAAACATCTAAGTATTAAAAGAGTACAACATCATGATTCGAAAAGAAAAGGGGGGAAAATATATTCCCAATTAGAATGATGTCCCAACCTGAAAAAACAAGTAAAATTAAAAGTGTTGAGAGAGCCCGGCTCTATATTTCCCAGACCCAACCACCGTACATAGCCAAATGCACTAGGGTATCCCTATGCTCCTTTGTAACCACTACCAACTTGTCTTCCATCTGTATAAGATAAGACACGTGCAGGTAAAGCCCATGTAGGGGTGAGTATATACATACCCAATAGGATGCTCTGAAAGCTGAAGTGGGAGTAGTAAGAGACATGATAGTAACAGACAGCTAAACCCATATAAATATATTAATAAAATCCAACAACATGGATAAATATATATATATATATATATATATTCTCTCAAAATAAACTCAAATGAGAGAGAAAGGGGATCTCCATCTCACATCCTAGACCAGGAAAAGATTCTTACATAAATTCCAAGGGTCTATTAATTATTTCCAACATCTCGCATGTCTTTCCATAGGAGTAACTATGAAGAAGGTCCCACACCTCTCCACTATGCCGCATAGTCGATGGGGAACAATCTCCAAACTGAGGACTCGTTCCCTAGTGCATCAGAAGGGTTCCACTCAATGTAAGGAGGACTTGTTCCCTATATGATAGGGGTACCACTCAATATAAGGCGGAACATACCCTATCCGATAAGGGGTACTGCTTAGTAAGTAGAGGACTCATGACCTAAGTCATTATGGGGGTACCACTTAGCATAAGGAAGACCCACACCTTGTTCTATAGGGGGTACCACTCAGCATAAGGAGAACCTATACCCTATCTGATAGGGGGTACCACTTAGTAGGTAGAGGACTCACACCCTAGTCCATCATGGGATTACCACTCAGTGTAATGAGGACTCGTATCCTATCCAATAGTGGGTACCACTCAGTAGATAGAGGACTCCTTCCCTAGTTATTAAAAGGGGTTCCACTATAATGGTCTTTCCTAGTCACTGTTGTCATTGAGCACCTCCTAAAGAAGTATCTCGCTTAAAATAGCTTGCACCATTTCTCAAAAGTCACTAAAAATTACACCATCGTGTTCTATGTGGAAAAAAATAAATATAGGCTACTTGTGGGCCAAAATCCAATCCCAAATGAAGGAGATATGAGAGGTATAAGTTTACTCTAAAAGGAGAGTACACATCATGTAAGGGTATGCACACGGTGTGCCTAAGCCACCCTGGGTCCTACCCATGCTCTCGGTCATGTTTGTATACCTTGGTCGTGTCTGTGTACCTTATCCACATCTGTGTACCTTGGTCATGTCTATGTACATTGGCCATGTGCTTTTCCATACCCATGTCCATGTACTCTTGGAGTATATTTTGGGTCTCTAGCACTGGTTCGCATGGTATGTGGGGGTCTCACACGGTGTGTGATATTTAACTCACTCGAAAACCATAGCTGTCATAGTTAGGTGTCTACATGTCATGTGTTCTTGAGACTACATGGCGTATAGTTGAATTTTCCATAGAAAGTATAGGTATACTATGAACATTCATGATCCATGACTACCACTGTGAATATAGACATTTGACCATCCAAAAATGATGTAAATCTCCTTTTTGCGTCGATTTATACCCTCCAGTAGCCGAAAATCGGATTCTAATCCATCGCTCGAAGACCGTACAAAATCATCGCATGCCTTCGTAGCTCCAACAATTACCCCTTACCTCACTAGATTCATGATCAATGGTGTAATCACCCAAATCTTGAAAAACATCATGATCCATCCTCTGAACATCAATCTGTTCATCTCACGTGAATCTTCCGTGCATCTAGGGGTCCGATCACACTCGGTCCTACCCGACAATAGTTGAATTGTGACCCCATGGTCTAAGGATGAAGAACATGAAGAATGGTTGAGATAAAATCACAATAAAAAAGGGTGAAACAATCATTTTCCAAGTATTATTGGCCAATGAACTATATTGAGGATATCCAGGGTGAGAAAACATGGCACAATGGGGATTAAATAAATTAAATAATAAATTTAATTTTACATGGGATCATGAAATGGTTTCAAGAATCAAAAATAAATAATAATATTGATAATCCATACTTAAACAGTTTAATCAAGTGGAAGAAAACCATAATTGACGAGTCCTACCTCGATCCGAGTCATTTGTTGATGAACAACGTGATTGATGCACCTCAATTCTTCTTGATTCGGAGGCTCGTTGTCATCTGATCTTGATCCAACAACAACAGGTGGTGTAATCCTCCCCTTAATGATCCCTAGGTTATATGGATAACCCTAGAAATCCTCCATAATATCATATTTATAAAGGATTTAAGTTTAGGTCATTTAAATTAAATAATTAAATTTATCAATTGATTTAATTTAAATGCACCCACCAACAGTCACTCTATCCGAACACCCCACATCGACCAAATTTAGGTCACGTATAGGGTAAATCTTGCATTCCATATTCAAATGTGATCTCAAATTTTTTATCTGAGACTCTATTTAATATTTATCCCATTTTTCTTGAAAAACTATGCATGTTCAATATAAAATATATTTTATATTTTTATAAAATTAATTTTGGGCACACCGGGCCTCAGAATCTTGAATTATCTCGGTGCCTAGCTCCAAAAATATTTATAGATATATTCCAAATTCTTACAATGAAAAAATAGGGTCTCTAAATTACTCCCTCATTCAATATTTTCATCCTTGAAAAACAATACTAAGAAAAAAGGTCGAGATATTGAGCATGCATCTAGCTCTCCCGCTCCTATGAGCTCTCATGCATACTCTTGTGTTTCCAAAACACACAAACCAAGAGGATGATCCATCCATATAGGATATTCTCCTACCGATCCTCTATCTCCACTAGGTACACCACAAAAGTGGATTCATCCTTAATGTCTATCTTTCCCCATTCAATGATGTGTGTAGAGTCATGCATGTATCTCCTCAGTTGAGACACATGGAATAAATCATGCCCCTACTCTAACTGTGGGGGTAGGTTGAGGTAATAATAAAACTCACCAACCCTATAAAAGATCTATAATATCCCGATGAACCTTAGATATAGCTTACCACCCTGGCCGAACCTTCGAAATCCTCATCATTGGGAGAATCTAAGGAAAACATGGTCTCCCTACTTGAACTCTAAGGGAAAACAATATTGGTATACATAATATTTTATCCTACTCTAATTTATCCTCATATGCTTGCAAATCACCTAGACCTTCTCCAACATCACCCGCACCATCTCCAACCCAAAAAAAAGATTTCTTTCCAACCTCATTATAACATAATGGTGACCTGGAGGGTCTTCATACAAGACCACAAAATTTTTCATCCTAATAGTATAGAGGTAGATATTATTGTATGCATGATATACTAATGGTAAGTGATCCTCTTAGATTTGGTCAAAGTCTAACGCACAGGACATTGTCATATCCTTCATCACCTAGATATTGTTCTTTGTATGACTATTTTTCTAGAGTTGAATGGTTATACTTATCCTCATCTAGGTCCCAAATACCTCCTTCAGGCCTCTACATATCCATTATGTGAACCATGAATTACAATCAGAGATAATATTCAAGGTCACCCTATTAAGGAAAATGATTTCTCATACATACAACTTCCCTAAACTCTACACCGAACTCTACTCCCTAATATCAAGGGAGTGCATTGAGTTCATAATTTAGTCAACTATCACCTAGATGGAATCATGGAATCTCACTATTCGTGAAAGACCTATCACAAATTCCATGGATATTTCATCACATTTACACTCGGGTATCTCAAGAGGCTACAAAAAACCTACTGGAACATAGTGCTTAGCTTTCACCTGCTAACAGGTGAGCCACCAAGAGACAAACTCATCCATGCTCTATCATATGCCTACCCATAAAAACTACCATTGAAGGTCTATGTAAATCTTCCCTACATCAGGATTTATAGAAGATGGAGATGTTTTAAACTCTCTCATCACCTCCTCCCATGTCATTATTGGGACCATCGTCCATCCCTAGAAAAGGATGATGTGACTCACTCCTTTAGAAAATCTATATGGTGAATCTTCAAAGGATATTTGGTCATGAAATACCTTACAGTCAATGTCTCCCAACTGGGAATCTATCACACACTGGAGAAATGGAGGATTTAACACCATCGATTGAAGAAAAATTTCACCCTCCTTCTCAAATAGGGTCAACTATAGGGAATCCAATGGCTCTAACACCTCCTTCATCAAAAAATCCTGAGACATCCTTCTATAGGAATTTTCCACCACATTTCTATTCCATAGAGTATAGACTACATAAAATTCATAGTCCTATTGTAACTCCAACCAGAACCTCTATATTAGGTTCAAGTCTCTCTACATGAAGACATACCTGAGACTCTAGTTATCTGAGTAAGCAAAAAAACACTCTCCCATAAGATAATTTCTTCACATCCTCAAAGAAAATAATATCGTTTCCAAATCTTGGTAATGAGTCATGTAGTTCCGATCATGGTATCTCAACTACCTTGACCCATATGTGATAACTACTTGTCTCTACATCAACACACATTCGATCCCATCTCCAGAGGCATCACAATATACTACATACTCTACACCCTCCTCTGGTAGTCCCAAAATAGGATCACTCATCATCATCTACCTCAAATCCTCAAAGGCCCTCTGGAACTACTCATTCTAGGTAAATAGATACCCTTTCTTAATTAGGTTAATCAAAAGATATTTAATCCTATATAATTCTTCCACAAACCTCCTATAATACCCCACCAAGACAAGAGAACTCTGAACCACTAACACAATCTTGGGTGGATCCCAAGCAAGCACTGAATTGATATTCACTAGGTCCAAATCTAATCCATGATAAAAAATGACATGACTCATAAAGTGAGACTCATGGATCCAGAACTGAATCTTCAAGATATTTCAATAAAGTTGTCTCTCCCAACGAAAATCAAGGACCATCCTCAAGTGTTATGCATGCTCCTCCTCTGACGCAAAGTATATGAGTATGTATTCAATGAAGAAAAAAATAAATCAATTAAATTTTGGTTAGAATATCTGATTAATCAAATCCATAAACATAACAGGGTCATTCATTACACCAAATAGAACCACCGAGAACTCATAGTGTCTATAGTGACATCAGAATTCCAGCTTTGGAATATCGGCCTCACGAACTCTCAACAGGTGGTAACCATACCTAAGATCGATCTTTGAGAAGCATCTTGCACCTTGTAACTAGTCAAATAGGTCATCGATCCTTGTAAAGGGGTACTTTTTCTTTATTATTTCTTGGTTCAGACGACAATAATCTACATAAATCCATAACATCTCATCTCCATTTTTCACAAACAACACTAGAGCTTCCTAGGTGGACACACAGGGTCTGATAAAAACCTTATCTTGAAGGTCCTATGACTACACCCTCAGCTCTTGGAGCTCTATAGGGTACATTTTATATGGTGAAGAAGATATCAGAGCAGTATCAAGATGAAAGTTGATGTAAAACTCCATCTCCTGCCTCGAAGGTAGTCTTGGAACATCCTCAGGGAAGATGTCTATAAAATACTCTACAGCTGAAATAATCTATATTCTTAAAGATAATTCTAAACCAAAGGTTATTCTCACCAACTAATGTTTGATGGGTTGTATCCTCCTACTCACAAAACCCACATGTCCTTCTAAGAGATCTCTCTCGCCCATAAAGGATAATCTCATCCCATTAGTGTGAAGACATCCAACTCATATATGGTGACTTTCAATCTAGGCACAGACTGTGGACAACCAATATATACCCAAGATGAAATAATAGGTTCCCATTGTGATGACTAAAAGGTATCATGAGAACCATTCTCCACCAAGTTATGGATCGCACTACTGACAGATAAAATATATAGAAGAATATTTCCCCATAGGAACCTTAAGACAAAACTACTGGGATAAAGTCTCAACTTGGAGCTCTAGCACTCATACCATGAGTAAATAGAT
This sequence comes from Viscum album, assembly GCA_963277665.1. Lineage (NCBI taxonomy): Eukaryota > Viridiplantae > Streptophyta > Magnoliopsida > Santalales > Viscaceae > Viscum > Viscum album. Next base: position 1,961,783,235 of record OY728119.1, on the reverse strand, counting down.
AAATGAATGACTCATATCTATGTATAATAGAACTAAATAAAGATTATAATATACATAGGTCATACCTCTAATCATATCATGTATTTCTAGGTCATACGCATCCATATCCTATAGTTGTTTGTATCCCTAGACTCTAGCTCCCTGAGCCTGATGTAGGCTGCATGGTGGTGGTGGTGGTGGTATCTCATAGAATCATCCACTACCCATAGATCCTCCTCCTATAGACCCACCTACTTATTTTCTATATTCTCATCCCTAGGGGCCACCCTTCCCTCACCTAGGAGATTCATGATCATGGTATTGCATCTGTTGTGGTGGTTTATCCACTATCTGTCTACAATCCTCTACACATCTGGTTGGGAAATCAAGCTCCATGTGACCCCACCCATCACATGCATAGCACTTACCCTCTATATACTTCACTGTTACTCTATGTGTTCTATGTTCCACACAACCATGTGTCTGATTCTAGTCATGGGGAGGTCTCCTGCACTGAGATCATTCCATCTGGTGCCTGCCAGTTGTTGCAGACGACTTAGCCCTATGATGCTTGCTACCAATTCTAACTACATGGAATCCCTCTAACAATAATATCTATATCACTAGAGTCCCATCCAACACTTTTGAATAAGTGTGAATTCATAGGGGTACCATGCTGGCATAGATGTCTCTGTACAGACCCTACTCAAACTTCTATTATCCAAATTATCTATCTCAAATCATGTTGAGGGAGTACCACATAAGGTATGTAAACCTCACAGTATGCTAAGAAACTAACATCACTCCCTGTTGTAGCTCTAGAAACTCCTAAATTCAAACTGAGTGAAATCATGAGGGGTATTACTCCTCACAAAACATCTACTGGAAGTCAAAACATGAGAGTGTCGACTCATTATGCATTTGTGTGACTAGACTCCACCAACACCCAACTGCTCCATGGAAAAGACCGGTTTCTAATGCAACCACCTAATCAGTTGGGGTCCAGATAATCCTAAAAACATGGATCACCGACTCTATACAATCCTCCACTTCCTAGGAATATGGATAATTATGGAATCTCATCAGCCTATGGTGCAGGAACTCATGGAGTGCGCTAAGCCTGTGCACATCCTCATCCTGCTCTGCTAGTATAATTTGCTTCTCAATAGGCAGGGGTGCTTCTACTTATCCACCTAGAGGAAGAATCTTGTGTGATAGACCCTGAACTAAGGCCTCATCACTCATAATATCATCATCACGATCCAAAATCAAAAACTCGGCTGTCTATCTTTGCAGAGGCATCCTGAAAGTTTAATCAATACATACCATGGTCAGATGAGAATATATATGGGGATTTTAATCGATAAGTATAGTCAAAGGAATCAATCACATATGATTCATGTACCATTTATCCCTGTAATTAATGTCTTAGTATATCGATTCAAAAAGAAGGTAGTCATAGTCCTGGTGAATAGATACGCCGGCCACTGCACCAACACTGGGTTCCCTAGCCTAAAATCCATACTCAAGAAACTTTGACATTATTTCCTAAATCCAAATCAAACCTCTCAAGGGAAAATAACTCCAACCATTGTCCTGAGGTCGGACCACCTATGATACCAATTTTTCATGATCCAACTCAATGGGGCTTTATCTACAACTACCCCAAGCTCACCTCCATAGGCTAGGGGCTAGTGAAAAGTGTTTAAAGGAATAACTAATATGGGATTCCTTTTTCTAAGTAAATGTACCCACACACACACAAATATCTCTATGAAGAAGTTCAGAGGAATAATAATAAAATATGAAACATATAGAGAATAATCCATGCATGTAAAACCTATAAGGAGTACAAGATTACGACAGTGTGATCTGAAAATAAAAAGGGTAAAATATATGCCCAACCTAAAAAAAACTGGAAAAAAAGTGTTGAGAGAGCCTGAATCCATATCTCTAAGACCTAACCACGATATTCATTAAAATTCACAAGGGTATCCCTATGATCCTTTTTAATCATCATTGACCTATCTGTCATTTGTGTAAGACATGACACATGTAGGAAAAGACCATATAGGGGTGAGTATATACATACCTAGTAGGATGCCCCAAAAGATGAAGGGGGTAGTAAGAGACATTATAGGAATAGACAGCTCAATCCATAGTAATATAGTAACAAAATACAACAACATGGATATATATATATATAATCTCAAAAGAAACCCAAATTAGAGAGAAAGGGGATCTCCATCTCATAACCTAGCCCAGGAAAATAGTCTTCCATCAGTACTAAGGGTCCATCAGTGATGCCTAGTGTCTCTCATGTCCATCCCTAAGAGTAACCATGTATAAGATCACATGAATCACCACTATGATTCATAGTCGAGGGGAACAATCTCTGAGCATAGGACTCACATCCTAGTGTGTCAGGGGGGGTGACACTTAGTGTAAGGAGGACCCACTCCCTATCCAATAGGGGCACCACTTAGTGTAAGGAGTTCATGTACCCATCTGATAGGGGGTACCACTCAATAGGTAGAGGAACCTCACCCTAGTTCATCAGTTGGGTACCACTCATCATAAGGAGGACTCTCACCTTATCTGATAGGGGGTACCACTCATTATAAGGAGGACCCCCACCCTATCCAATAGGGGGTGACACTCAGTAAGTAGAGGACCCATGCCCTAGTCTATTAGGGGGGTACCACTCATGTAAGGAGGACCCATACCCTATTCAATAGGGTTAGAACTCGATAGATAGAGTACCTTCACCCTAATATGTTAGGGGGGTACCATTCTAATGATCATGCCTGATCATTGCTGTCATTGAGAGTCTCCTAAAGAAGTGTCACACTCACAATACCTTGCATTGTATCTCAAAATACACAATTAATTCCACCATCATGTTCCATATAGAAAAACACTCAATAAAGGCTACTCATAAGCCAAAATTTGACTCCAAATAAATTAGATACAAGGGGTAGAAGTTTCTTCAAAAAGGAGGGTACACAGAATGTAAGGGTACCCACACAATGTGTAGTCGCACTCCACTACCTAGTCGTGTCCTTCTCAAGTACACAAATTACTACCCATGTCTACACGGCGTGTAAGGGGACTACACGACATGCCTCATTCACCTAAGGTTCTACCCATGATCCTGGTCGTGTCTATGTACATTGTCCATGTTTGTGTACCTTGGTCATGTTTTTGTACCTTGTCCATGTCCATGTACACTAGCTATGTGTTTGGCCATGCTCATGTCTGTTTACTCCCAGAGTACATATCAGATCTCTAGTATCGAGTCACATGGAGTGTGGGGGTCCCACATAGTGTGTGATATTTAACTTGATCGGAAACCCTATCCACTATAGTTAGGGGTCTGCACATCATGTTTTCTTGGGACTACATGGAACGTAGTCAAATTTTCCATAGAAAGTCCATATCTGATCCGCACATTCCTAATATGCACCTGCTGTCGTGAATATGGCTATTTGACCACCCAAAAATTGTTGAAAGATCCTTTGTTCATCGATTTTGGACCTTCGGTGGCTATAAATAAGATTCATATCCATATCTCAAATATCTTATGAACTCTATGTGAATTTCCGTATCTTCGGATATCACTTGTTTCCCCACCGAATTCTCGATCAATGGTTGAATCACCCACATCTTACAAAACATATTGATCTATCCTCTGATCATAAATTCATTCATTGCATGTGAATCTATTGTGAATCTGGAGGTATGATCATGCTCATTCCCACTTGGTAATAGTCATGGTCCAACAATGAAGAACACGAAGAATGGTTGGGACAAAATCACAAGAACAAAGTGTGAAACAATACTTGTCCAATAATTCTTGGCCAACAAACTAGATCATGTATAGTTAGGGTGAGAAAACATGTCACAATGGGGATTAAACAAATTAAATAATCAATTTAATATGAAAATGGATCATATGGAGGTTTCAAGAATTTCATATCAATAAGAAGATTAATAATCCATGCTTAGACAGTTTAATCAAGAGGGAGACAACCAAAATTGATGAGTCCTTTCTCGATTCAAATTGTTCAATGATGAAGAATGATTTTGTTGCACCTCAATTCACCTTAATCCAGAGGCTTGTAGTTGTCTAATCTTGATCCATTGATGAAAGGTGGTGGAATACTCCGCTCAATGATCCTAGGGTTATGCATATTACCCTGGAGATATTCTATAACATCATATTTATAAAGTATTTAAGTTTATGTCATTTAAAATAAATAATTAAATTAATCAATTAATTTAATTTAAATACACTCACTAAGGGTAATTATATCTGAATGCTCTGCACTGACCAACTTTAGGTCGGGCCTAGGGTAATCATCACATTCTAGATTCAACTGTTATTTCATATTTTTGATCTGATACTTGGTTAAAAATTTGTCCCATTTTTCTTGAAAAATTATGCATGTGAAATATAAAATATATTTAATATTTTTATAAAATTAATTCTAGGAACACCGGGCCTCAAAATCTCAAGTTTTCTTAGTTCTTGGATTTGAAAATATTTTTAGATATATTCCAAACTCTTACTAGAAAAAAACAAGGTCTCTAAAAGATCAAATAATTGAACTAAAAGAGAACAAAAAAAGAATAATCACCATGGGTCAATGGATAAAATAATGCAATGAAATGGTGATACCATGATCAAATAAAATGAATAAATAGAAAGGATTACTCACCCAGAAAGATGAAACCCAACCGTAACAATGATCAATCACCGAACGAATCAATATGGATCAAATAGAGGTTCTCAAAATCACCATAGAATGTCCCTAGGTCAATAGAGGAGAGATATGTGTAATAATGAATCAACATATTAGCTGAGAAACACCCTAAAATCCCTTTTCACGACATTTACACAGTGTTTAATGCATTTACACATCATATAATCCAAGGGGATCACATATGCCAAAAAAACATCACTTTTAAATTAAAAACCAATATTTTATCATTACATGGTATGTAACCTTTATATGGAGTGTACTACCTTCACATTGTGTACCAGGTTCACAAAATCTTCCCTACAGAACTTCATTTCATGTACTCCCATTACACGATGTTTATTTATACTATATACTACAAAAACTGAATATTCTTTACAAAAACCTCAAACCAACTTAGTCTTTATCCAAACTCAAGAAGAACCCTATAAATCCATTAACACATTTATACCCAAACTCCATTAATTAAAACAAACATACATCCAAAAACATTGGGTCATTTTAATAAGAAAATGTTCTCCATCCTCAAGAGTCCCAAGACACACCCAATTAAAGAGGAAAACAAGTAAGGAGGAGGAAAATATTTGAAATAAGGTAATGTTATGTTACAAAATCCCCACCATAAGATTTTCCATCCCTAATAATTCATGTGGAAGAATGAAGTATGGTAAAGCAGTGAGTCCAATGGTCCCTCATAAATGACTCACACTCTGAAGTCTCATGAGAATATGATATGTTCCGCCATAACACTCTGACCAACAGAATCGACTTCACATGTAAGACTTTCACTTGATATTCAACAATCTCTACTCTATGCTCCACAATAGAAACATATATATTTAACTCAATCTCCTCCCATCTCAAAACATGAGAGGGATCATGATGGTATTTCCTGAGCTATGATATGTGGAAAACATAATTAATTCCTATCAAATGAACCAAAATTTCTAACTGATAAGAAACCTTCCTAAGACTTTCAGTGACCTCAAACGGTCCAACATATCTCAAAGCCAACTTTCCCTGTTTTCCAAGACGATGGTGACCCAGCCGAGCAGAAACTTTGAAGAAAAACCGGTCACCTATGGAAAACTCCAAAGTACAATGTCGTTGATCCACATAAGATTTTTTTCAACTCTATGTTGTAACCAGCTGTTGATGTATATCTTAGATCCTTTCATATGTATCCAGAACCAAACTTCATCCCACTAAAGAATCTTATCCTACATCTGCCCAATAAATATGTGATCTACATGGTTGACCATAAAAAACCTCAAAAGTAACCATTCCGATTGATGACTGATAACTTTTGTTATAATTGAACTCAACCAATCCCAAATAGATATCTCAAGATCCACCAAAATCCAAGACACATGAATGGAACATATCCTCTAAAATGTGAATAGCACACTCTATCTGATCGTCTGTCTGTGGATGATAAGTTGTATGCAAACTAGCCTGAGTCTCCATTTCCTCCTAGATACTCCTAAAAGACCTCAAAGTAAACCAAGAATCCCTATCTAAAATAATGACAAAAGGAACCACTTGTAACCTCACAACTTCCTACACATACAGTTTACCCAAATCTTTAACTTTAGCGGTGTTCCTGATCAAAATGAAATGAGAAAAAAATTTCAAATAATCAATCACCACCCAAATATCATTTCTCCTTCATGGATTCCATGTTAATCCAACTGAAAAGTCCATGGATACCTTTTCCCATTTTCAAACCAACATCGAAAGAGGCTAAAGAAAACTAGAAGGTTTCATATGTTCTGTCTTTATCTATTGGTATGTGTAATAGCGGGACACATAATCAACAATGACATGATTTATACTCATTCATAAAAATCATTGTCTCATTTCATAATACATATTGGTAGTTCCCAGATGAACAGACCATGGTGAACCATGACAATCAAAAAAATAATATCCTCATAGATGTTGGGATGACAAACTGATCCCCAAAACTGATAAGACCATTTGAAGAGAGTGACCAACCAGAAATAGTCTCCCATCATATAGGGTTTCTTGAATTCCAATAAACTCATCATCCTACTACTAACTCTATAGAATAGATTCAAGGAGAGATGATGATAACTAAGCACTTGTTATAACCATTACTCAAACATCCTCCTAAGCATCTAGATTCAACTGAGCGAAAATCCCCATAAGGTTCCACTATTCCTTTGATTCTTGGATAGCTTGCGATGACACTTTCCTACTAATAACATTTGTAATGACATTCCACTTTCTCAAGGTGTAAGTGGTATTGAATTCAAACTTCTAAATCTATTACACCTATTTTATATTTATAAGATTCAATTATTTCTAAGAAAAGATATATCTCAAACTCTTATGATCAGAAAAGATTGTGAACCTCCCCCCAAAAGGATAGTTTTTCCAACACTTAAGTGCATGTATAACTGTAGAAATCTCTAAGTAGGTTAATTATTCTCATGCATTTGAAGATGGAAAGAGTCATAAGCTACCAAATGATCATCCTACATAAGCAAAAAACCCAAAACAATGATATAAGCATCATAGAAACCCATATAACCCTTACCGGGATCAGGTAAGATCAAAATAGGATCTGATGTCAGAATTCATTTCAACTCATGAAAATAATACTGACACTTTTCATCCCACATGAATTCCACCCCTTTCCTAGTCAAAGTAATCAAAGGTGAAACAAACTTTGGGAAATCCTTGAAGAACCGTCGATAGTATCCAGTGAGACCAAGGAAACTATGAATCCTAAATAAATTTTTTGTATCTTCCTAAGACAAAACATCCTTTACTGTTTCAGGATCAACTGATAATCCATTATCAGAAATCACATTCCCTAATAACTTTACTTCTTAAATCCAAAATTTTCATTCTAAAATATTTCTATACAAATAAAGACTCCTCAAGATTTCCAAAACCAAACTCAAATGGTGCTCATGTTCACACTTGAATCTCGAGTAAACCAAAATATCATCCATGAACACTACCAAAAAAGTGTCTAGATACTAATGGAATATCTAATTCATCAAATCCATAAAAACTATAGGAGTGTTAGTTATACCAAATGGTATCACAGGATATTTTTAATGGCTATACCTACTCCTGAAAGACATCTTTAGTACATTAAACTCCCAAACTCTGAGCTGATGATAACCCGACCAATGATCAATCTTCAAAAACCATTTTTCCCCTTTAACTGGTCAAACAAATCACCCACATGAGGAAAAGGATTCTTGTTCTTAACTGTAACCCAGTTCAAATTTCAATAGTCTATACACAATCGAAGTGAATCATCTACTTTCTTGGAAAATATCATTGTGGTTGTCCAAGGTGAAATAATAGGGAGAAAAAAAAACTTTTACATCAGTTCATCCAACTGAATCTTGATATATTTCAGTTCCTTTGGTGTCATTTGATAAGAAGGTATAAAAATAAACTATATACCTAGCACCAAGTAAATCATGAACTCTACCTCTCTCTGTCTCTCTGGAGGTATCCTAGAGAAATAGTTTGGGAAATGTTAGGAAAATCCTAAACAACAATAGGAATATCAGTAATAGAATAAATGTACTCGGACTAAACTATAACAGTAGACAACAAACTCTCGAGCTCTGGGTTGGAAGGTCTTGTATGACTATACCTCATATCTCACTCTACCTGAAACACCCGTGAGATCCCATAAGCTGCAAGAAATGAGACACATCGATGATAAAAATAGATCCCATCATGATGAGAAACATGAAAATGCATCCTGATGATAATTTCAAACATATCTAGATCAAGAATGATAAAATCCTAGACTAACTCTACATTAGCTATCAATAGCGCAAAATAAGGACACTGAAATCCCTTCTCTTTCATCTTCCCAAGAGGTGTTTCTAATTCTATAAAAAAGGACATGAGATAAATTGCAAGGTTAAGAATATCAAAAAACAACCAGATATAAATGAGTGGGAAGTACCATTATCAAATAAATCAATCGTTGTGGAAGATACAATAAATATGGTACCTCTCACTCTCACTAGACCTACATCTACCTCTATCATAAACTCATCTACTACATCAAGGTGATTCACTCCTGAGGCCTATGGTTGGATCCCTGTAGTCTTAGAATCATATAATTTTTTTACATTATCATTTATATCCAATGATCCCTGGCCATATTAAGTTGTAGACATAGCCTAAAATAAATGTTGCAGATGACCATAACATCCACAAATGTTGCACATCTTTGTAGGTGAATTACAAGAATATTTTGTGTTTTTGAACTTTCCACACTTATAGCAAGTCATAGTTACACCACTAGTAGTAATTATAGGTACCCAGGAGGCCCGCTACTAAGAACCACCTCCACCACTCCTGTGATGATCATGCCACTTCCTCTTTTTCCCTTGCGTGACATTGAAGATTCCACTAGGTTGAAGAAAAGGGGAAAAATATCTAACCTTATTTTTTATATTCATCTCTACCCTAATATTCCCTTCTGCTATATGTACATAGGTCGAAAACTTCAACATAAATATCTAAGATCTGATATCTGATCACAAACCCTATAGGTACTTCTGAGCTTTTAGCTAGTCATTCTTTATAACCACTGGTGAAAAATGAACCAGCTCTGAAAACCGATTAGTGTACACCGACACTGACAGCTCTCATTGATATAAATAGAGGAACACAAGAGACTTCTCCATCATTAGTGACTCTATACAAAACTACTAAAAGAATATATTCTTGAAACCCTTCCAGTATAATCCCACATGATTATCCACATATAACATAGAATCCCACCAATACTTTCTAGAAACCTCAAGTCAGAACATTGTACAATTCAACTTGATACTCTTAGGTGTATCCAGGAAGTCAAATATCTGATAAAACTTTTCAATACATTCCTCAACCTCTTGATGTTCATTCATATCTTTAAAGTATTGTGTATTCTCATGAAAGAACTCTTGTGATCGATCTATGTCTACTACAAATCCCAAATATACCTCGACAACTGTGTTCTAAGCTTTGGGTATATTATGGTTGACAAGAAAAACTTCCCACATGATATCCTTGATAAATTTCTAATCCATATGAGTATTTCCTTGAGGAGCATCAGTTTCACCCTCCTGAGGAACTCACAGAACACGTCTCAGAGGAATACTGTTGCACACCGAAATAGAAGAAATGATCAGAAAACATAATAATATCATTTAAAACTATAAAATAAATATGAAAAAACTGATATCAACATCAAGAACCCAATACAAGAGACACGTGTCCCAATATACCAAGGTAACTTGAGTCTCATCATAGCAAGATCTGTTCTGTCCCTCAATACAATATACCTCTCAAGTCCTAATAATCCTATCTTCATTCTAACATATTTCACATGACATGGACTCCTAAGTGCAGACCTCCTATGATACTAAAATAAGATGAAACCAACCCTAATACCCTCTCAAAATGGTACCCAACCTGAACCATCATGTACCCAAAGGGAATTCCCAATCCCCATATGCTAGATTTTAGCACTCAGGAAAACAACAGCAAATAGAGGTAATGGTTTCACCCAACATGAAGAAGACAACATGACATATATATAAACATGTACATAAAGAAATATCATAATAAAACATGAATATATATATGTGTGTGTGTGTTTAATAATAGAAAGAGAATAATAGAAATGATACAACAAAAAAAGGTAGAAAAATAATCTCTAAGAGACAAGTCCAACTATAAAGGACAATAAAGCTAAACATATACTCCAATAGTATCCATGTTATAGTGTGGAAAAACCTACACCATCTCACCATCCACATACCCAAAACCTAGCGAATAGGAAAAACCTCACCGCCTCACTATATAACCTTGCCTTTCCCTATATCCAAATACATAACTAGGTTTACGCACCACTGAAGGGGTACATAGGGTGTGAGCTAACAGGATCAGTAGGTTCTCACCTAGGTGTTCCATATCAAGTCTCTAAACAATAATCCATGCATTCTCAACTTTAAATAAAGCAAGTCATGATACAGTTTAACAGTTTTTATATCAAAATCATGGGAAAAATTTAATTTCCCCTTTTTCCACATTTCTAAATAAAGCGGGTAAATCAATTTCAAAGAATTCCATACACATATATCACAATAAATATATCATGTCAAAACAAATCATGAATCAGATCTCATGTCAAACCCATGGCAGTACAAAAAAATAGAATAAACTAAAAGCATCCCAAATCAGCCAAGAAGTATCACATGTAACATCACACTAAGGGTCACATGAGGTTGGGATAGATAGGAAACTCATACCTAAATATATAAAAATTTTCATGCATCATGCCTCTAGGCATATGCGTCAAGTTTATAGAGTAGAGGAACACCCCATAAAGTAAACCCCTCCACAGGTCTAATAGGTCCCTAGAACAACAGGCCTAGGGATCAGAGGAAATCTCCATGAATAAACCCCCTAAAAGTAGATGAGACCTATTACTATACATTCCACCTAAGTACCCAAGGATTACCATGTTCTCTATCTTCCAAACCATTTCATCAAAACTATTTCATCATTTCATGCTTTTAAAACTATTTCATAAAACCATTTCGTAATTCTTTGAAAACCCCTTCCATGTACCAAAATTAGGGGAAAACTACATTTTATAAAAACCCAATTCCACACACACACACAAAATCATTTGTATCATTCCATTTCATTTAAAATAATAATAATTTATCAAAAATATGAGCAATGTAGTTCACCACCACAGGCTAGAGATGGAACCATGTACCTAAAAACTCAGGTCGCACATGCCCACAATGGAATCCACCACATGGAAAAAACCAACAATGACATTGGAGGCCCTATAATCAACCTATAAATATCATAATTGATTCAATTAAATATAAGGGTTGGTGTATAATAGGAAACAACACATAACTTCATAATTCACACCCTTCACACCACAATTAAAGAAGGAAACAGCCCTCGGAACAAGATCACACAACGAATCTAGAAGACAAAAAAATGAATCGTCGCCATAGGCCAATAGATCTGATAACACAATGAAACAATGCTACCATGATCAAAGGAAATAAAGAATCATAAATTATTACTCAACTAGAAAGATGCAACCCAACCATAATGGTGATAAATCATCGAACGAATCAATCTAGATCGAACAAAGGCTCTCAAAATCACCAGATAAGATACCTAGGTCAGGATGGGAGAGATCTGTAGAAGAATGAATCAATATATCAGCCAATAAAAACCCTAAATTTATTTTTTGCAACATTTACATGGTTTTTAATCTATTTACACATCGTGTAATCCATGGGGATCACAAAAGATAAAATACTGATCGCTTTTTAAATAAAAACTAATTTTTTATCATTACACGATGTTTAGAATTTACATAGTGTGTACTTCCTTCATGCTATATACCAGGTTCATGGAATATTTCCTACAAAACATAAATGTTGTGTACTCCCATTACATGGTGTTTATTTCTCTTTTAGTCTAGAAAAACTATAGATCCTTTACAAAAACCTCAAACCAACTCGGTCATTCTTCGAGCTCTGGAAGAACCCCAAAAATCCATTAACACAATTATACCTGGACTCCATTAATTAAAAAAAACATAAATCCCTGAACTTTAGGTAATTTTGATTATCAAATGTTCTCCATCCTTAGGAGTCCCAAGATGAACCCAATTAAAGAGGAAAACAAGCAAGGAGGATGAAAATACCTAAAATCAGGTAATGGAATGTTACATTTATGACATTTATTATTGAGGGAACACTTATTATATGACATCATCCATAAAATATAGTTGTTTATACACCATGGTATATGTTTAAATCTATACATTATCTTAAATGGAATGATAAAGGGATCTAGGATTAGGTAAGTCAACAACTTTACATTATCATGTTTATTGTAGACTTCGTTTTTAGTTCAGATTGTATTTTTTATATAAATTACTTGACTGCATCATATTATCCAAATTTCAGATCTTGAGGTGGGTACGGTATTTGGTTAGAAAATGTACCATTATAAATTGCAATACATTTTTTCTATGCTTCTCTAAGTACATGATATTATCTTTAACATTCGAGTAGAGGGATAGGAGGTTCCGACTCAAGAACCTCCTCTAGAAAATGTTGTGGTTAAGGATCCATGAAGATGACATAGATGATGTTGGGTTGCAGGTGGGCCTCACTTGTTCCACTGATATAAGAACCTCTAGCATACAAGCCTCATCCTAATGATGATGTGTTCTAACATTAAATTGATCCAAATCTTTTATTATGATATCCATAATATTCACCCAGTACCATAGATGCTATCTCATTTCAGCTGGAATTTCTCATTTCTTCATCATTTGTAATTGAGATTTCACAAACCAAGTGTATTTCTTATAGGATGTTACATCCTTCCACTTACATGGTCTTAGGAGTATTTAGTGGACTATAATCACATCTTGAAATCACCAATGTCCCTCCTTCGAATGAATCACAGATAGATAAGCAACATACACTTGAGGTTCATGTACATGATAAAGATCCCACTCCAATTCATTAGGCTCCACCATATTTCAAAGGTCCACGGGCTCGATATGTGCATGAAATTTTCACTTTAGACATTGGGATAATCCCCCATCAGAGGAACGAATAAAATTTATTTTATTAGTTAATTTTCTATGATTTCAATGACTTAAAATAATTTGATATTAAATTGACTATTTTATATTATTGATAATATCATTCTTATTATATAAACATTATTCAACTAGTTATATGACACAAATATATTTCAATTAAATTAACTTAAATAAATAATGAAATTAAAATTAATGGTATTAATTTTTATTCATATAATTTTTTAATACTACAATGTTATAAATGATCATTTATGATGTGGATGTCATAAAGCTAGAATTAATTAAGACTTTTCATTACCCAAAAAACCCTTTATATTTCCAAAACCTTTGTTATTCCCACCATTGGATTTTTTTTTTAGAGATTAATATTGACTGTTGTATCGATTCATATGTACCCTATATATATGGTGATATGTTAATGGAATGGGTGATTTTGTTATCCATATACTTGTGTTGTTTCACTCTTCTTTTTTTCTCTTATCATCGGGCTACTTTATTTCACCATCACCATACCTAAAATTGAATGTCATTATATGCTCATCTTCGCTTCACCTCTAATCAAAATTTTCACGATCTATAATGCCTCCAATTGATCAGTTTTACAAGATGTTATCAGCAAGAATTTTCTTCCTAGTAAAAAGGTTAGTCAAACTGGTAAGATAAATTTTATATAGAAAATATTACAAAGCATAGATTTATCTCTCTTGAAATTTTTGGGAAGAATTACTTGTCATGGACTATGGATGTGAGGATGCACCTCAATGAAAACGGACTTGGTGAAACAATTAAATTTAGTAATCACGCTTCCTATCAAGACCATGCTCGATCCTTGATATTACTCTACCATAAACTCCATGAGGATTTGAATAATGAGTACCTCATGGTGAAGGGTCCTCTGGTGTTATGTAAGAATCTTGAGGAACATTATGATCAACTTCGACTGGTAATACTACCAAGGGTAAGATTCGAGTGGAATCATTTATGATTCCAAGACTATAAATCAGTAAGTGAATACAAATCCACCATGTTTAAAAATAACATCACAACTAAAATTATGTAAGTATGTTATCACTAACACTAATATGTTGTAAAAACCCTATTCTAATTTTTCATTCCGTGAATTTCATTCTACAACAACAATATCATGAGAAAGTTTTTACAAAATATTCTAGATTACTTTCTTACCTTCTTATTGCAGAAAAAAATAATGAACTCTTGATAAGGAATCATGAATCCCAACCTATCGATATGTATCCATTCCTTGAAGTGAATTAGATTACTTATAATCAAGGTCATGGAAATAATTGATAAAATTGAGGGTGAGGAAATTCATCTGCTCGAGGTGGTCATACACCAAATGAGAAGAGGAAAGGGAACCACCAAAAGTGGTACAATAATGAACATCCAAAACCCAAGAAAGAAAAGAATGATGAAAGTGAATTCTCTCTATGTTTCATGAAGGAACACTGGTCACATACCTATTGTATGCTAAAACATTTTGTTGATCTTTATAAATAATCTATCAAAGGTAATGAAAAGAGTGTTGAATCGGATTTTACTAACCAGGCCTTGAAATATGATGATGACATTATAAAATTTTATATTTTTAATTATTTTGTACACCCTGAAGGTGTTGAGCACATAGATCATGCATAAATGATCGTGGTGGAAATGAACTTTGGTTTTTGTAATGTTTTTAAAATGAATATTTCATGTTTCATTTTTTTTCTTTTATTTCATTTTTCTATGTATGTTTTATTTTCTTTAATAGAAATAGATGATATAAATCTATCAGTTGGGAATAATTTCCATAATGAATACATTTTCCTCATCAATAGTGCCATGATGAAAAAAAATATTAAATATGAGAAATATTTTATCACCCATAAAATTGGTAGTACTCATGTAAGTATATTAACCGGTAGTTTACAATTAATCAAAGTCTATATAAGAGAAAAAAATTACCTACCTGGTAGTACACAAATTATGATAAATAATTATTATTTTTCTCTCAAGTATTGATGAAATTTACTAATTTTTAAATACATATGTGATAATGGATATCACATCAAGACTATGGATGAAGGAGGTGCTGAATACCTCTATATAAAAAACATTAATAATGAGCACAAATTTATTCAAGATAATCTTTCAATACTTCCATCTATATTGTACTTTGTTAATATTTGTATAATTGAATCAAATATGGTAAACTAGAATTTTTCTGACCATGATACATTTATAGTGTGTCATGATTGTTTGGGTCATCCTGGATCAATAATGATGAGGAAAATAATTAAATGTATGCATGTTCATCCATTGGTTGATAAAAGGGTTATTACACCCCATTATTTCTCATGCACTTCTTGTTCTTAAGGAAAATTAATTATAAGACCATCTCCATTGAATATCGGGATCATGGTGATATATATAGACCAATTCACCCACCATGTGGACCATTCAGATATTTTATGATCATGATTGATGCATCAACAAAATGGCCCCATGTGTGTTTATTATCCACTCATAACCTAGAATTTGTGAAATTATATTCCCAAATAATAAGGTTAATGGAACAATTCCCATATTATTCAATCAAGTGTATTAGTCTTGATAATAATGGTGAGTATTCATCACATGCTTTTAATAATTATTGCATGTCACTAGGAATAAGTGTTGAACATCTTATAGCACATGTTCATACCCAAAATGGTCTAGCTAAATCATTTATAAAACAATTACAAATTATCTCTAGACCACTACTTATGAAAACTAAATTACCCATTTCAAAATGGGGACATGCAATTTTTCATGCAGTAGTACTACTTCAAATAATTTCATTAAGTTTTCATGATTATTCCCCTTTTTAATTAGCTTGTGTCCATGAACTAAATATTTCACACTTAAGGATATTTGGTTGTGTCATATATGTTCATGTAGCACCCCCAAAACAAACAAAAATAGGACCCCAAAGGAGTTTGGGTGTATATGTTGGATTTGAATATCCCTAAATAATTAAATATCTTGATATTATGATAGGATATGTATTCATAGAAATATTTTCTAATTGTCATTTTGATGCAAAATTATTTCCAACATTAAAAGGGGGAAATCAATCCACCTCAAAAGAAATATCATGGAAGATGTATTCATTGTTACATCTTGATCCTCATATGAATATGAGTGAACTTGAAGTTCAAAAGATCATTAATTTTCAAAAAATATCAAATCAATTTCCAAATGCATTCATTTATTCAAAATGGGTTACAAAATCATATATACATGCTGCAAATGCACCAATAAGAATAGATGTCCCTGAAGGACAATATAATAGTATTTCCAACAATGCTTCCAATACATGCCTAAAGCATGGGAGACCATTTGGTTCAAAAGATAAAAATACTCTTCAAATAAAAGGTAAATAACCTATGTTGGTTTAAGATATAAACAAACCTAAAGAAAATGTAAATGTACCAGAAGTACATAATCATGATCAAGAGTAAATTTCAATAAATTTCACCAACATCAGAATATGTTGGAACTGAGTGGAGACCACTGTTGATAGAACATTTTCATTCAATGTAACCCTTGAAATTATTAATGAGGATCAATAACCTAAATGGTTAATGAATGTCGTGAAAGACTTGATTGCAATTAATGGAAAACCACAATCTAGTTTGAGATCATCTCGCTAAACATGAGGTTTTTGGGTCGATTGTGAAAACCCCTAAAGGGATCAGGCCTCTTCGATATAAATGGGTATTTATGAGAAAAATAAATGAAAATAATGAAATTTTTAGATATAATTCATGACTATTTACTCAAGGATTCTCATAAAAACGTGGGATTTATTATGATGAAACATACTCTCCTATAATGGATGCGATAACCTTTTGGTATCTCATGATGTTTAGTGTGCATGAGAAAATTGAATTATGTCTGATGGATGTTGTGACTTTATATCTTTATGGTGATATTTATAATGATATTTACATGAAAATCCTATAAAGATTCAAATTGTCAGAAAAATATCATGGATCTCGAGATCTTTATTCAGTTAAGATAAATAAATCATTATAAAGATTGAAGAAATTAGAGTGTATGTAGTATAACCATCTGAGTATGTATTTGATTAAAAAAAGGTTATAAAAATGTTCCAATTTGACCATGTTTCTTCATTAATAATATTGGATCTGAATTTTTGATCATTGTGGTATATGTTGATGATTTAAATATTATTGGGACTAATGATGAAATTACCAAGGTAGTAGAATATTTGATGAAAGAATTTGAAATGAAATACTTTGGAAAGAAAATTTTATGCCTTGGTTTACAAATTGAACATCTTAAGGATAGATTTTTTGTTCATCAATCGTGATATAATGATAAAGTTATACATATATTTAATATGAGTAAGTTTCATCCATTAAGTACATCAATGGTTGTATGATCTCTTGATCAATATAATGTTTCTTTTAAACAATAAGAGGATAATGAAGAATTTATTGGTACTAAAGTAACATATATAAGTGATATTAGAGAACCAATATACCTTTCAAATAATATAAGGCAGGATATATCATTTTATGTAAATTTATTAGAAAGTTATAGTTTTTATCTTACTTATTGATATTGAAATGGTGTCAAACAAGTATTAAGATTCCTTCAAGGATCTGAAGATTAGGGGTTACTTTATGCCAAATATTCAAAACCAAAGTTGGTTGGCTATGTTGATGTTGGATACTTGTCTAGTCTATATAAAGAAAGATCACATACTAGATATTTATTTACATATGGTGGAATTTCTATTTCTTAACATTCTACAAAACAAACCATTTTTGTGACTTCTTCTAACCATGATGAGTTAATTATTATTAATGAAGTAATATGAGAATGTGTTTGGATGAGATCAGTTATTAATAATATTAGCAGTAAATATGGATTAGATATGAATAATAATATTCACACCATATTATATGAAGATAATATTGCTTGTATAGAATAATTTAAGGGTGGGTATATTAAAGGTGATCAAGCAAAACACATCTCACCAAAATTATTTTTCACTAATGACCTTCAAAAGAATTGTGATATTGATATCTAGAAAATAAGTTCTTGTAATAATCTTGCAGATTTATTCACAAAATCATTGTCAACTTCAACATTTGATAAATTTATTTATAAAATTGAGATGTGAAAACTGGAAATTATATCCTTCATTTATAAGGGAGAGTTGGGAAAATTGTACTCTTTTTCATATTTAAAAACCATTGGTATTAACATTGTTGGATTTGATTTTTAGAGATTAATATTGGCCATTAGATAAAGTTATATGTACCCTATATATATGGTGATATGTTAATGGAATGGGATGATTTTGTTATCCATATAATTTTGTTCTTTCTCTCTTCCTATATTCTCTTGTCATTGATATGATTTATTTTATAGTCACCATCCCTAAAATTCAATGTCATTATATGCTCATCTTCTCTTTTCCTTTTAATGAAATTTTCATGATCCATAACACCTCCAATCGACTGATTTTACAACACGTTATCAACATGACTTTTCTAAAAAGTAAAAAAGGTTAGTCATACTGGTAAGATAAATTTTGTATGGAAAATATTATGAAGAATGGATTTATCCCTCTTGAAATTTTTTGGGAAGAATTACTTTTCATGGACTCTGGATATGGGTATGAACCTAAATGCAAACATCCTTGGAGAAATAATGAAATACAGAAATCATACTTCTTCTCAAGACCATGCATGATCCCTAATAGTCCTCTACCATCACCTCCATGGGGATTTGAAGAATAAGTACCTCAAAGTGAAGGATCTTATAGTACTATGGAAGAATATCAAAGAGTGGTATGATCACCTTTTACTGGTAATACTACCAAGATCAAGATTTGATTATAGTCATTTATGATTCCAAGACTATAAATCGGTAAGTGAATAAAACTCCACCATGTTTAAAAATAATATCCCAACTAAAATTATGTTGAGATGTTATCACTAACAAATATATTTTTGAAAAAACCTATTCTAATTTCCATACCTTTAATTTTATTATACAACAACAATATCACGAGAAAGTTTTTACCAAATACTCTGAATTACTTTCTTGCCTTTGTATTGATAAACAAAAAAATGAACTCCTAATGAGGAATAATGAATCTTTACCTAACAGTGTGGATCCATTCCTTGAAGTGAATGAGACTAATTATAATCAAGGTCATGGAAAGAATCGATGTAATCAATTTCAAGGATAGTAATCTTCTCAAGGTGGTCACGCGCCAAATGAGAAGAGGAAAGGGCACCACCATAAGTGGTTAAATAATGAACATCCACAACCTAAGAAAGAAAATAATGATGAAAGTTAATGCTTTATATGTGTCATGAAGGGTCACTAGTCACGTAGCTATTATAAACTAAAAAATTTTGTTGATATTTATCAACAATCTATTAAAGGGAGGAAAAAGAGAACTGAAGTGAATTTTACTGACCAGGCCTTGAAATATGATGATGATATTATGAACTTTGATATTTATAATTATTTTGTGTAGTTGGGGTGGCACATGAGTGGTAAACCCCACAATCCTACATCTAAAAACCAGTGTTCAGATCCTAGAAATCCCCTTGGGGGATTTAAAACACAGGTAGTGACTTAGACATGAAATGGGTAGGTGGTGACGCATGCATGATGTAAGCAAGTGCTGACACATGCATGAAACAGGCAAGATGATGCAATAATGATGTTGGATTGAGCCTTTAGGCCATGTTCAGGGGCTACATAGCCTTGGTCCTATGAGTTATGTAATGGGTATCCCTCTACCCAGATAGAAATAGGTCTCTGCTTTCATAATAAAAAGTGGATTTGGCCCCAACTTTTAAAAAAACTAGATTATACACCCTGAAGTTGTTGAGCATATAGATCACGCATGAATGATTGTGGTGGAAATTAACTTTGGTTTTTGTAATTTTTTTAAAATGAATATCACATGTTTTATTTTTTTTCTTTTATTTCATTTCTTATATGTATGTTTTATTTTCTTTCATATAAATGGATTATATAAATCGATCATATGGGAATAATTTCTATAATGAATACATTTTCTTTGTCAATAGCACCACGATGCACATGATTCTTAAATATGAGAAATATTTTATCACCCTTAAAATGGGGAGTAATCATGTAATTACATTAACTGGTAGTACAAAATTAATTGAAGGCATGAGAAGAGAAAAAATATGCCTACCTAGTGGTACAAAATTTATGATAAATAATTCTTTGTTTTCTTCTAAGTCTAGACGTAATTTACTAAGTTTTAAAGAAATTCATGATAATGGATATCACATAGAGAATATAGATGAAGTAGGTGTTTAATACCAATATATAAAAATTATTAATAATGAGAGAAATTTATTCAAGAGAAGTTTTTAAGACTTCTATCTAGATTTTACTTTTTAAATATTTTTAAAATTGAATCAAATATGGTAAGCTGGATGTTTACCAACCATAATACATTTATAGTGTGGTGTGATTTTTTGGTTCATCCTGGATTAATAATGATGAGGAAAATAATTAAAGGTAAACATGGTCATCCATTGGTTGATAAAAGGGTTATTACACCACGTTATTTTTCATGTTCTACTTGTTCTCAAGGAAAATTAATTATAATACTATCATCATTGAAGATCAGGAATAAATCCCCTATGTTCCTGGATTGAATTCATGGTCATATATGTGGACTAATTTACCCACCATTTAGACCATTCAAATATTTTATGATCATTATTGATGTGTCAACAAGATGGTCTCATGTGTGTTTATTATCCATTTGTAACCTGGAATTTGTGAACTTACTTGATGAAATAATAAGATCAAGGGAAAAATTCCTAGATTATTCAATCAAGAATATTAGTCTTGATAATTCTGGTTAGTATTCATAACATTATTTTAATAATTATTGCACGTCACTATGAATAAGTGTTGAACATCGTGTAGCACATGTTCATACCCAAAATGGTCTAACTGAATCACTTATAAAACAATTACAACTTATCAATAAACCAATACTTATGAAAACTAATTTACCCAGTTCATAAAGGGGACATGTAATTTTTCATGCAGTGACGCTACTTCAAATAAGGCCATCAATCTATCATGATTATTCCCCTTTTCAATTATCATGTGTCTATGAATCAAATATTTCACACTTAAGGATGTTTGGTTGTGTTGTATATGTGCCTATATCACCCCTATAACGAACAAAAATGGGACCCCAAAGGATATTGGGTATATATTTTGGTTTTGAATCTCCCTCAGTCATTAAATATCTTGAGATTATGATAGGAGATATATTCACAGTAAGGTTTTCTGATTTTTGTTTTGATGAAAAATTAATTCCAACATTAAAAGGGGAAAATCAATCAACTTCAAAATAAATATCATGGAATAATAATTCATTATTTCATCTTGATCCCTATATGAATATGAGTAAACATTAATTTAAAAAGATCATTAATTTTTAAAAAATAGAAAATCAATTTCCCGATGCATTCATTGATTCAAAACATATTAAAAATCATATATACTTGTTGCGAATGCACCAGTAAGAATAGATGCCCCTACAGGACAACCTGATGGTATTGCCAACAATTCTTCTAATTCATGCCTAAATCATGGGAGACCACTTGGTTCAAAATAAAAAAATACTCTTCAAATAAAATGGAAACAACCTATGTTGGTTGAAGATATAGATGAACCCAAAGAGAATGTAAATG
This sequence comes from Viscum album, assembly GCA_963277665.1. Taxonomy (NCBI): domain Eukaryota; kingdom Viridiplantae; phylum Streptophyta; class Magnoliopsida; order Santalales; family Viscaceae; genus Viscum; species Viscum album. The sequence continues at coordinate 1,961,761,048 of OY728119.1, read as the reverse complement.
TACTAGAAGTATATGATCATGATCAAGAGGAAATTTCAATAAACTTCACCAACACTAGAAGATGTTGGAATCGAGTGGAGATCATTATTGATAACACATTTTCATTCAATTAAGCCCTAGAAATTATATATGAGGATCAAGAACCTAATATGGTAATGTCATGACCCATCCGTCGGGGCCCGTGTTGTGACTATCCCAAGCCCGCCTCCCAAAGGCCAGGGGCTGGCGACTAGCTCCAAAGGTATTATCCCGCAAGTGGGATGAATTTTTCTGAGTACATGTACACACGCACATACACATCCCTATCCCACAATGCTGAAAAGTAAACATGCATGCCACTAAGACAACCAATGATAGTAATAGTACAAAACTGAAATTAATGGGTCCAGAATACAAGCCCAAGAAAAAGACAAGTACAAGCTCCTAAAGTCTGTTTGCGGTAAACCCTACCTGAAGGTAAGGTGAAATGGGTGCCTCCTAAAGTCATAGAAGTATGACTCGTCTATCGGATCTCACTGTGTACATCTTGGCCTCATACCACCAAGGTCTCTATCAAAGCATTTGTCATTTGTACAAAGACATGACATGTGCGGGCGGAGCCCGTGCAAGGGTGAGTAACACAATACTCAGTAAGGACCCCAAAACACAAAGGTAATACCATAAAGGAAAGTATGCACAAATTATTTTTAGCTCACACAGGTATAAATCTAAAGTATGAAAATCAAGACTACTAGTCGTAAACACTGAACACCTTGTACTGTTGAGACACTCATCCCAGATGAGTCACCTAGGCCAGCTGGGGCACCTAGACCTGCTCGTCACTTAGGCTTACTAGGGAACCTAGACCCTTAGGCCTGTTGAAGAACCTAGACCCACTCGTCACTTAGGCCTTCTAGGTCACCTAGACCCACTCATCACTTAGGCCTACCAGGGAACCTAGACCCACTCGTCAAAATCTTCTCATCACAGCCAGCCATAGGATTCCCACTCGTAGCGCACTTGATTCCAGGATAATCTACACCTCAATCCATATTTTGTATCTCAACATCCACAAAAACCCAGTTATAGTATATCAAAATGACCTCCTCGTTGAGAGGGTCCCAATGATGAAAACGAATCATCAATTGGACATACGGTTTGGAATTTATGAGTCATTTAGTGAAGAGGGGATGGTTGGGTCTGGGTTTGGTCCAACCCGATCGGACCGAACCAACCCGACATGACCCGACCTGACCCGGTCCGATCTGGACCAATTGGACTCGGCTTATTGGGTTTTGGTTCTATCCCACTGGGTCGCCTAACATCCTAGTCTTTGTCTGGACCGACCCATGCTAGCGGGTTGGTTTTTTCTATCTGGGACGCGGTGAGTGTCGCATCCATTCAAGCCATGAAAACCACCGTAGGGTCCTGTCGTGGTCTTTCTATGCAGGACACAGCTGGAATCCGCATCCTCCCACACTTTCAGAGGCCTCTAATCATCACCGTGGAGGATTCCACGGGCCTCCTTCATCGTCGCGGTGCGCTGCCTCCCGCATGTGGCCACCGCAAGCCATCATCAGCACCGGCGGGTGCTTCCGCGGGCCACCGAACTTGCTCTGGGGGTCTGTTTTTTGATCAAGAAGTCCCACTATGGTCCTTGGGTCGTCACCTCCACTGTCATGTTCTCCAATCCTTCATTCCATCAATTTGGAGGTCCGACCAAATTCTAAACCTCCCGACAAGAATCTGACGTGACTACAGGGGTTCGTCGGTGAAGAATGTGAGGAGGAAGATAGATCACAACGAACACCCAAGGCAAAGAATATCGGCCTTGTTCATTTCACCTTTTTTGTTGCGTTAGAAAATAAGTGGGATATATTCAAATAATCACCATGATATAATCCCCTCTTTAATCCCCACATTTCATATTCCCATTCCCACAAGGACAATCAATCCGTAGGTCAATTTATTAGTGAATTAACCTATGTTAGTTGTTTATAAAGGAAGAAAGGGGGAAGGGAGGCCACACAAAAAATAAAAAACCCCTTAATTGGAATCGGATCATCTTTCAGTGATGAACAGAGTTGTTTTTTCATCACTCATCGATCCACAACTCTCTTCGATGGAGAGATCCTTCGAAGATAAAGTAATAAAGGAAGGTGTTCGTTATTGCAGTCGGTTCGTCATTTTCAAATTAAATTTCTCCATAGGTTCAGAGAAATATCATTGATCATGCTCTGATTCACGTATCCATGTTAGGATATTAATTGATAAAACACATTTCAGAATTTCTGTTATGTTGAGTCACCGCATCGTTACACTGTTTCATTTATGAAATGAAACAGTTGCCTCGTTTCTGTGTCGTTGTGAAATATTTTTGAATAAAATAAACTTTTAAGTTTATTTTATTTTTCCTTAAAACACCCAAAAATTAACTTTTTCCCTTGACCCTCACTGATCGAGGTTAGGTCCATCCTTGGATAAATTCATCATTTCAGACACAACGGTGCCCTCAGACTTTTAATTTGGGAACCCATTTAGAAGTTTCTAAAACTGTTCACATGTACTATTTTAAACAAACTAAAAAAAGTTTGAACATTTATTTCGAGATCACTAGGCCTCAGAATCATGTGTCGTCTGAGCACCTAGTCTCTAAATAAACCAATAAAATTTTCAAAAAATTTACATGGAATTTCAAGGACATTATATTCTCCCCGCCTTAAGGATTTACATACTCAAAACCCAAAAAAAAGGTCTAAACAAACAAATGGGGATACTGAGCGCAAATATGAGCCTCTCACTCCCAAGTTCTCTTTTGGAGATTCTCATGCTGCCACCAAACACACAGCATAGGAATTGACCACCCATGAAGGACCCTCTCCTGTCGATCATCAATCTCTACCGGGAACTCCATAAACCTCTCCCCATCATCAATGTTTAGCTCTCCCTAGTTGAAGACGTGCAATGGGTCATGCACTTACCTCCTCAACTACAACATGTGAAATACATTATGTACTCAATTCATCTGAGGGGGAATATCTAGGTGGTACTCCACCTCATAAACTCTACTCAGAATCTAGAAAGGTTCGATGAATCTTAGAGACAACTTATCGACCTGGACAAATCTATGCAATCCCCATTGAGATGAGACCCGAAGGAACACATGGTCTCCTTCCTCGAACTCTAAGGGCCTCTGTCTCCTACCATCATAATATTATTTTCTACTATGTGTAGTCCTCGTCCACTCCTGGGTGATCTACACCTTCTCAGTGGTGACCCGTACCAACTCTAGACCCATGAGTGCTGACTTCCTTGGGTTTTTCCAGTATAAAAGTGATCTACATGGTCACCCATATAGTGCCTTGAATGGTTCCATACCAATGGTGGAGTTTTAGTTGTTTTTGTATGCAAAATCCACTAGTGGTAGATGGTACTCTCAACCACAACCAAAATCTAGGATGCAAGCACAAAGCATGTCCTCAAAAACTTGGATAGCCCTCTCCATCTGGCCATCCGTATGGGGATGAAATGTCTTGATCAAATGCAGTTGAGTCCTGAACACCTCCTATATTACCTTCTATAGTCGGGATGTGAAGTGAGCATCATGGTCTGAAATGGTCATTGAAGGCACCCCATGAATCCAAACTATCTTCTGAACATAGAAGTGTCTCAATCCCTCTATGGAACCCTACTCTTGGATGGGTAAGAAGTGGGACAACTTGGTGAGTTGGTCAATGATCACCCAGATGGTATCATTTACCTTGGACGTGTATAGTAAACCTATCACGAATTCCACTGATATATTATCCCATTTCCACTCCAGTAACTCAAGTGGTGAAGCTAAGATTGATAGAACCTGATGATCTTTCTTCACTTTCTGACAAGTGAGACATCAAGAAATGAACTCTTCCACTACCTTCTCCATCCCCAGCCGCCAGTACTAACTTCGGAGAACCAGGTACATATTTTCCACTTGAGGAGGTGTAGAAATCCCTTAGAACATCCTCTCGCAACATCACTAGTACAACAATATTCCCTATAAAAAGGATGACATACTCCCCACCTATCAAATATCCATCAGGGGCCTGCCCTGTGGATAAATGATAATGTCAGGCCTCGCAGTCGACATCCCCAAGTTGTGCCTCCCTAACTTATTGTAAGAGTGGGGGAGTGACAACCATATACTGAGGTTAAGCTACTCCATTACCATCAATAAAGGATATCTACATCGCGGATAACTACTCTAACATCTCACTCAGTAACTGCAACCTGGTTCTCCTATTGAGAACTTCCGCCACCACTTTCCCCTTCCTAAGAGTATAGACTATCTCGAAGTCATAGTTCTTGAGGAAATCTAGCTTCCACCGCTACCTCAAGTTCATGTCCTTATGGGATAAGATATACCTAATACTTTTTTGGTCAGAGTAAATGGTAAACTACTCACCCATCAAGTAGTGTTTCCACATCTCCAAAGCAAAAACCACTACTACTATCTCAAGATCATGGGTCGCATAGTTTTTTCCATGCTTCATCAACTATTACGAACCATAGGCAATAATATCTTGCTCCTACATCAGGACACAACCCAATATGGTCCTTGATGAATCACAGAACACTATATACCCCACGCCCTACTATGGTAGTCTCAAGATAGGGGCACTTTTCAGTCTCTTCCTCAACTCCTAGAAACTTTGTAGAAACTTCTCTGTCCACATGAATGGTTTTCCCTTCCATGTCAAAGTTGATAAGGGTGTTTCTACCCAAGAAAATTTGGGAAAGAACCTCTGGTAGTATCCATCCAAACCAAAGAAATTATGCACCTTAGTCATGTAGGTTCCGGGCGCAGCAGAAGCGCATTGGTGGGTGTACCCAACTTTAATTTTAGAGTTAATAACGATCAATCTGAGATCCATCATGATAATAAAACACCGAATCTTCATAATATAATGAATAACGAAAAATAAAGAGGGGATTCCCAGAACCATAGATAGAATCATCATATGTTGGTTATAATTAATTTAATTAATTGACGAGAATTACCTTGATGGAATTCTTTCTTCGTTGATGTTTCTAGTCATGATCTGATGTGATCCATCGTTGCGTCGTAGAATCTAAGTTTAGGATTCCTCTAGTGGTGATCCAAATGTGCTCCACATATCTATAGACGTCACTGAAGGGATCTCCAGGTGCTAGCATGGAAGAGCCTTCGCTTGCGATGTTCACCTTCGATCACCTTGATCCGGTGGAGGTGGATCTCTCTCTCATATCTTGAGAGCATTCTTGGTGAAAAAATAATTCTCTCTTGGCTTGAGAGCTTTTCCAAATCTTTTGTGCACAACCACAAAAAAAATGTCTAGTCTAATGAGAAATATATAATTGGGATTTTTAATTACATATAATAATAAAATGAATTAATTACCCAAAAGCATTTATTCATTTCATTTAATTATTAGTAATACCCCATGTCTAATAATAACAGTTGACTATTATTATTACTTGACATGCACCCATCGAATTACACCTAATATTATTTAATTAAATAAATAATATTATTTCTCATAAATTCCCAAAAAAATGTATGGTTTCTATATTTAATATACACGGTGTGTAATTTTATTTTTCCATTTTTCTTTATTTCATCCACCACATTTATTAGACCTTGAATAATGGATATTTATTTCTAAAATAAATATCACTACATTACTCACTAATAAATATATTATTTCTCCCAAAATATATTCTCTCGAATAACTAGTGTTGAAATAAATACGATCATCCATCCTTAAATAATTATTAAACCATAATCGGGAATAATATTTATTTAACTTGTCAAATTAATATTTAACTGAGATACATGGACACACTTAGTGTGTGACCCTCTAGGCCTCTTTCTTAGTGGAATTAGACGGAGCTTGCCTAAAGTACAAGGTTAGCATCTAGAAACACACTAAGGCACCCATAGGGAAAGAATTTAATGTTGCAATTACGTGTCACCTCCTTCGAATGATTACCATGTAATATAATCCCTTTGTCTCGATATCTCAAATCAAGCGGGTTTCATGCTAGTGTCATCAACCCATGTGCTCGATTATTCTTTCTTTGACTTTCTGGAATTAAACTTGCCTATTCCTCACCATGGACATGGATTTATTTAGGCTATATCAATTCCATCAAAGGGCCTGATATATCTACTTATATTATGGAATATAAGGGACAAATACTTTCTCACATTATTTATTAATGTAGTATCACTCGTGACACACCCAACATATCCTACCTCACTGAGAACAGTGTGTCGTTGATTAGTCACTAAAAGTGGATAATTTTCATTATTAATATATTTATATTCATTGTTCCAAAGTCCATAAACATTTTTTTTAGTGAATTACATAAATAGAACTTCATTTCTAATCTTAAATTCAATTCATGTTTAAAATGAAAATTTGGGCCCAATCATTCATTTGTTTGTGGACAACATTATATTCTTTTTCTGAATTTGATATTTTGGGATATGATTTGTCACTTTATTTGGAACATTTTATTTTTTAGGTCTGATGGATGAATCCCAAGGGAATATGGAGATTTTTTCTCAAGAATTCAGAAGTTTACTGGAAAAATCCTAATGGGCCTAAGGCTCATCAAACAAATGGATCTGAAGTTGAGATTTAAATGGTGGGTCTGACATTAATGTGCATTAAAGTTGTCCCACCATTTCGACCATAACTTCTAAACGGATGCTCCAAATGTCCTGAAATTTTTACAACTCATAGAGTACAGAAGGAAGAGCATATTTTGCTTCTACAACCCTTCAGGATTATGCCTCCTTCAATTTAAAATTCACATTTCCAAATGGTGGACGAATCTGGACGAAATTTCTGGGTCAACTTCAAAACGTCAAAATCCCTTAATTTTCTCACCCTCCTTTTGAATATCTAAATTAATTGAGATGTAATTTATTGTGAGGGGTGTATCTAAGTCTCTAAATATGCCTATATAAGGATCTTATGCTGAAGGTAATGGGGATCGAATATTTTTTTTGGAATGGAAGTTTTTATTTTCTTTGAAATGTATGCTTTAATTTTGTAATCGCTTGTCAATTTCTCCCAAGTAAGTTCTTTCATTCACCTTCATTTAATTAATAAAATATCATCATCGTCTTCTTATTCTTAATTTCTTATTTATTTTTCCATATCATGTTGATACCATTGCCTTAGGGAGTGAGGTTATTCACATTATCTTTTGTGAAACTCTTCACACAACGGTGGAGTGATTGTTTTTTTTATTCTTCTCCAATTCTACCATAATAAGTCTACTACCTGCTTTCATTAATATAATAGCATCAATGGAGGGATAATACTTTAATGGGTTGATCCAAGGGAGTATCAAGTGTTGAATTGGATGTTATTTCTTAATTTAATAATTCTTAATCAATTCTATTTTTGAGATTTTAATTCAATGATTTACATTATCCTTTAAACTCACCAATTTTAAGGATACACATCCCGAGTGCTAAACGATCCTCTAACTTGGAGTGATCATAAATATGATCCTCCAAGTGTATAGGTGATTTTCCTTAGGATAGTGAAAACTCAAAATTGGTGAGTGATTTGGGATGGTTGTATTTCGTTAAAGGAAACACTCAATTTTAAGACATTGAAATAATTTAAAAATAAATTCATCCAATATACCTCATGTGATAACCAAGGATCAACTCATGCTTTTAAATTGAATTCACTTAAGTCTTTAAAATATCAAATAATCCAATCAATTCAAACCAAAGTTGGCCACTTAATAGCCAAATCAACACCATCAAATCACCTTCTTAGAATGCATGTTTCTTAGGTTTCTTCTTAGGTCTCTGAGGATCGATAACCCAAGTCGTACTACAATGACCACTTACACCATACAACTTGGGTAAATTTGGGCGCAGCCAAATTTTGGCGTTGTTGCTGGGGGACTAAGTAATTTACCTTATAACATCTTTCTTTTCTCCCCCATTTCTCTTTTCTCATCCCAATTCTCTTATCTTTTCCCTTTCTCGCTTTTTTTTCTTTTGGCACATGTCCGCCTACACCCGCGATAACTAAAACAGATTAGTTAGGGTGGATAGTCTTAGGGATGGGGAGTCAAGAAATCATAGAGGTCTTTTTCCATTAGATCCAAATATTCCCAATACTCTAGATTCAGAAGTTGAGTTTGATACAACAGAGAATCTCCCACAAAACCAAATCATAAACCAGGGAGGGAACCGAAATAATGAGCAAGACCCTAACTTGGGAATTGTTGCAGACCCGACCATGAATGACTACCTCACACCAACCTGGACCAATGCACCCTCATGCATTGGGCATGATAACATAGGATGTGCCCAATATTTTTTCAAACCCCATGTCCTGAACCACCTTCCAACCTTTCATGGGATGGAATCTGAGATGTCGTACCTTCATGTTAAATAATTTAATGACATTGTTGAAACCATGTACCCTCCAAATCAAATTGAATCTGCTAAAATGAGACTTTTTCATTTTTCTTTGAAGGACCAAGAAAAGAATTGGTTAAACAATTTGAGACCAGCATCCATTTACTCTTGGGACCAACTTCAATGATAATTTTATAAAAAATACTTCCCCCATCACAAAACAATTGCACTTAAAAAGATCATACAAAACTTTTTTGAAAGAGAGGGAGAAACATTCTATGAAACATGGGAAATATTCAAGGACACATTGAACATGGTACCACACCATGTTTTCTTAATCCCAGAACAAGTGAGAATTTTCTATGAAGGGTTAGGTCCCAGAAGCAAACAATTCATGGTTTTGGGTGCGGCTGTATCGGGAACCGGATAACCCTCAAACCGGATTTTTAAAAATCCAAAAAAATTGATTTTCATTGATATGATGTGTAATGGAACCTTCAAAAACAAATCCCCAAATGATGCTTATGAGTATCTAGAAAATATTGCTGAACAGAACCAAACATGGGGAACATCACCATACTGTGAGAAGCCACCCAAATCTGGTTGAATGTAAAATCTTGGAGAAGAAGAAAACATTAGAGAAAAACTTGCTGCACTCATGAGGAAAGTTGAGGAGATTGATCTTAGGAAGGTCCACAAAACCCAAACTGTTGAGCTTGTATGTACAATTTGTGACAAGAATGACCACAAGACTGATAATTTCCCAACCATTCCTTCCATCAAGGATGTTCTTTTAGGAGGAACACCAGAAGAAGTTAATGCAATGAACTTTCAAAATCCACAATTCCCAAACACCTTCAATCCAAGGTATAATTACTATCTAGGCTTTCGTTGGAAGGACAATCAACAACCAACACAACAACAATGTATCAACCCATACCCTCAATAAAACTTTCAACCTCATAATCAGTTCCAACCACAACCAGTCCAATTCCAACATCCTCATGTCCAATATCAAAAACCTATCCAACAACCCATTCAATAGAAAATCAAACAACCAAAGTATCCTCCTAGGATAAACCAACAAGCTCAAGCACCAACCCAAATTGTTCCACAAAGCCTACTAGAACAACTGTTCAAACAAATGGACAAAATGAACTCAGAATTATCATCCATTAAAAAATAAATTTAAACCATCAAAACTGGAAAGGCACCCATGCCTACTCAGGCGGTACCATCCTCAAATTTTAGGGGAGAGACAAGTTTCACTCAAACAACTCATGAACAACTAAAGGCTATGACTGTTCTAAGAAGTGGGAAATCAATTGAAAAACCTGAACAAATAAGTCAGAAACCATGTGAAGCTTCAAACTCTAATGAAAATCCAAATGAACCGCAAGATAAAACTGAAGAAATTGATAACAATGTGAAAGAAACAAATCTTCAAAAAACAACCCCACAACCTGCACCATTTACTCAACGCATGAGGGGGAAAACAAGCCTGAATTGAGTGAAACATTGAGGGAAATATTCTCACAATTCAAGTTGAAAATTCCACTCCTCGATGCTATTGAAACCATTCCTGTATACTCAAAATACCTAAAGTACCTATTCACATTTAAAAGGAAATTATCACATAAGAACCAAGTCCTTCTGGCAGCAAATGTTAGCACAACAATCCAAGGAACCCTTCCAACAAAGATGAAAGACCCAGGATGCCCTTAAATCACTAGGAAAGAACAATGTTGTCAAAGACTTATGTGACCTAGGTGCCAGTTTCAATCTCATACCCTATGTTGTGTACTACCAATTACTCCTAGAAGAGCTCTAACCCACATCGGTCACACTTCAACTTACTGATTGTAGCATTAGGGTTCCAAAGGGGATTTTAAAGGGCGTTCTGGTAAAGGTTGAAAACTTCATCTACCCTGTTGACTTCATTTTCCTTGACATAAATCCAACCATAGGCAATAAGGAACAAACCCCAATCATCCTTGGTCACCCCTTCCTTGCAACAATCAACTCTGTTATCCGAGTCCGAAATGGGAACATGACCATCACCTTTGGAAACATGAGTCTAGACTTGAACATCTATAATGCAAGCTCACAAATAGGGGATGATGAGGATATTCATGAAGTAAACATGATAGGATGCATTGATAAAGAATCCATAGAACATAAAGGGATATTTGAGGAATTTTTAAGTGAGTAAGAGATTAATTTCCTTTGTTCACATGAAGGAATTTTATCTCCATGGCTAGAATCACTTTCAGATTTCTCCAATGATGAAATATTAGGTCCAAAAATCAGTAAAAACTTTACGGAAACCACTTTCATGGAGACCTATCAAAGTTACTTCCCTAAATATGATCAAAACAATCTTGTAGCTGAAATTTATACACATGGGGATTCAATTCTATCTAAAACCCTAGGAAACAAAATCGATCTTGATCTAATGTCCCAATCTTCTGCTAAAATTCTGAACCAACCTGATCTTGAATTGAAGGAACTTCTTGCTGCACTCAAGTATGCCTTCCTAGGGGACAATCAAACACAACCTATTGTAATTTCTTCTTCTCTTGAAGCCAATCATGAGAGGATGATTTTAGATGTCCTTAAGAAACGTAAGAGAGCCATTAGTTGGACCCTGTCTGATATTCCTAGGATTATCCCACTAATAGGGACTCATAGGATTGTTCTAGAATCTGATTCAAATCCATGTCATCAACCTCAACGGAGACTCAACCCTAATCTCATGGAGGTAGTAAGGAAGGAACTTTTGAAATTGTTAAAAGCCGGTATCATCTATCCTATAGCTGAGACTGAGTGGGTGAGCCCAATACAATTGGTTCCCAAGAAGGTAGGAATCACAGTGATAACCAATAAGGATGGAGAGATTCTTCCAACTAGGGTGAGTAGTGGATGGAGGGTCTACATTTACTATAGAAAACTAAACTCATTCACCAAGAAGGACCATTTCCCCTTACCATTTATTGACCAAGTCCTTGAGAGAGTGGAAGGTCATGAGTTATATTGTTTCTTAGATGGGTACTCAGGGTATAATCAGATTGAGGTCTCCCTAGAGGATCAAAGGAAGACTAAATTCACCTGTCCATTTGGCACCTTTGCCTTCAAATGCATGTCGTTTGGGTTATGCAATGCCTTTGGAACCTTCCAGTGGTGCATGATGGGAATCTTCTCAGATATGGTAGGGGATTTTCTTGAGGTCTTCATGGATGACTTTTCTGTCTTTGGGGATACATTTGAGGGATGTCTTAGGAATGTAGATAGATTTTTTTCTAGATGTGAGGATAAAAATCTCATCCTAAACTGGGAAAATTCCATTTCATGGTAAATGAAGGACTTGTTCTAGGCCATCTAGTCTCGAGTAGGGGGATTGAAGTTGATAAAGAAAAGGTTGACATCATTCATCACCTTCCATCACCTAGAACTGTTAAGGAAGTGAGTTAATTCTTAGGACATTCTGGTTTTTATAGAAGATTCATCAAGGACTTTAGTTCAATCTCACGTCCCCTTTGTGCTCTCCTAGTAAAGGATGCTCCATTTGTTTGGACAGAAAGTTGTGAGGGTTCATTCTCAACCCTCAAATTCCCTCTCACCTCTCCTCCCATTATGAAGTCTCAAAATTGGAACCTTCCATTAGAACTCATGTGTGATGTGAGTGACTTCATTGTAGGTGCAGTCTTAGGACAAAGATGTGAGAAAACTCCTTATGTCATTGCTTATGCAAGAAAATCCTTAAATGATGCCCAAATAAACTAAACCACCACTGAGAAGGAGTTAATTTATGTTGTGTTTGCCTTAGAAAATTTTAGGTCCTACCTCTTAGGATCCCCCATCACTGTGTTCACTGACCATTCTACGCTGAAATACCTATTCCAAAAAAAAGATGCTAAGGATAGACTGATTAGGTGGGTCCTTCTATTACAAGAATTTGACCTCACAATCAAGGGAAAAAAGGGTGTTGAAAATTTTATAGCTGGCCATCTCTCTGGGATATAATTTAATGAAAAATCATCTCACCATGATGTGTCTGATTCATTCCCTGATGAACACTTATACTCTGTGAGTGACTGCCCTTGGTATGCCGAAATAGCCAACTTCTTAGTTACAAGAGTCATTCCAAAATTCTTAGGGACTCAAGATAGAAGGAAATTCCTTTTTGATGTCAGGAACTATGTGTTTGATGATATATACCTCTATAAGTTCTGCCCTGACCAAGTCATTAGGAGGTGTGTCCCATAATTTTAACAAGAGTCCATCCTTAAATTCTGTCATAGTGAAGCATGTGGAGTCACTTTTCATCTAAGAAAACTTCTGCTAAGGTTATTCAGTGTGGTCTCTTCTGGCCCACCCTCTCAAGGGACTCATACACATTTTGTCAAATTTGTCCTAGGTGTCAACAAGTAGGGTCCATCACAAAAAGGAATCAAATTCCACTCACTCCCATCTTAGTGATTGAAATATTTGATTGTTGGGGAATCGATTTCATGGGACCCTTCCCAAACTCTAGGGGATATCTCTACATCCTCTTAGCTGTTGATTACGTCTCAAAATGGGTTGAGACCATTCCCACCAAGGATAATGATCATCAAGTTGTGATCTGATTCCTAAAAGAGAATATCTTTTCTAGATTTTGAATTCTTAGGGCTATAATCAGTGATCGTGGAACCCATTTCTGCAACCGCCCATTCTCTTCACTCATGTCTAAGTATGGAATTACTCATAAAGTTTCCACTCCATACCATCCTCAAACCAACAGTCAAACTGAGTTGGAAAATAGAGAAATTAAGAAAATTATTGAAAAAACTGTCAATCCCTCTAGGAAATATTGGTCTGAGAAACTCTTAGATTCCCTTTGGGCATATTGAACTGCTTTCAAAACTATCCTAGGCATGTCACCGTATAGATTGGTTTATGGAAAAGCATGTCATTTAACTATTGAAATACAACATAAGGCATTTTGGGCAATAAAAAAAATGAACTTTGACATTTCATTGGCTGAAAAAAAGGAAATTAGATCTTAATGAACTCAAGGAACTTAGGATGGAGGCTTATGAAAATTCAAGGATCAATAAATCTAAAGTTAAAGCTTACCAATCTAGAAATATCAAAGTTAAACACTTTGAACCGGGAAAATGTGTGCTCTTGTATAGTTAAAAACTTCATCTACACCCAGGAAAGATAAGGTCTAGATGGTCTGGTCCATACCTAGTGCATCATGTGTACCCTCATGGGGCAATAGAGATTCAGGATCCCACAAGTGGTCATGTCTTCAAAGTCAATGGTCATAGGTTAAAACCATTCATTGAATCATTCAATAAACAAGAAACCAAGTAGAAGTTAACTGAGACAACATATGAACCAAAGAAAAATTGATAGATTTAGGATCTATGTCGGGCTAACGATGTTAAACAAAAGCACTGTATGGGAGGAAACCCATGGTTTTCATGTTTCCAATCATTCTGAATCATATTTTGTTTTCTTCTTATTCATTTTTTTTATAGACTGTTGACCTATTCTTCTTTTATGAGTAATGATGGGTATGAAATGGGATCATCGTATTCATCTGTGTCACACGGTGTGATCCTTAAGTAATACCTTACCCAGAAATTTAAAAAAATACAATGTATCATCAGTTTATTTTATTTTATTTTATGTTTTTGTAGGTATTTAAAAAATATATATTGTTGATCTGTTCTTCTTTTATGAGTAAGGATGGGTATGAAATGGGAGAACCATATTAATCCATGTCACGCGATGTGATCCCTGATTAATACCTTACCCAGAAAATATAAAGAAGACAATGTATCATCAGTTTGATTTTTTTTAAAATATAGGGAAAACCATAAAAATGTTGTACTTGGTTTTAAATAAATTGTTGTGTTGTTTGTTTTGTCTGGTTTGTTCTTCTTTGTATGGTTCGGGGACTGTTTGGGGTGATACATGTTCAATAAAGGAGGTTTCTACATCCCCCAAGAGATCAAAGGAGTAATCTGGAGCATCATGAACTTCAACTTCAAAAAAACAGGTGAATTTGTTCCACGTTTATCATTTTCAATTTCCTCTTTGAACTCCTCTCCTACCCCCCTTCTAACTTTTCTTTTCATTAAACACTGGGGACAGTGTTATTCTAAGTTGGGGGGAGATGAAATAAAAAAATGATTTTTTTTTATAAGAACATGCATGGAAAGAAAAATTTCATTAACCTTGAACATGATAACACACATTATAAACTATGAAATTGTATATCGAAAAATTTGGATGCCTTGATTCTGATTTTAATGAAAGTTTAAGTTCATGAGCATAGTTTTTGGAAAGTGTGGTTGTCCGATGTGATTTTTTCAAAGTTTACATTTTAATCCTCTTAATAAAAATGCCACAATACACGTCTACTGGATCGTGGGTGTAAATTTGAGTTCTTGGGTCCCTTTCATTATAGCATAGGGTTCTGGGGTCACTTTTAGTTTAATTTGAGTATCCAAAAAAAACAAAAAAAAATTATGACCACATAGAGCAATGTTTTTTCCAAATGTGTGGCGTCCGGCACTTAGGGATCATGACTCCATAGTTGTCTTTCCCATAGTTAGGATTTATATCTCTATTATAGAGCATGAAATTGACAATATGTGTGGCGTCCGGCACTTGGGAATCGTGACTCTTGTCTTGCCCAGAGTTAGTCTTTTCATATCTATTGTGGTTAAAAAATCATCAAAAAATCAAAAAAAAAATTGGATACTCATCTTAAGGTTTAATGTGATTCCCACATAGCGCTTCCATTTTTTCCCCTTGAATAATAAAATGGGCCCCATATCTTTTGTGATGCACAACACTTTATCATACTTAATTGAAATCGGATGAAATGTGGCGATGAATTTGAACAAAGGAATGGGCTTGGTCTTGGGATATGCTTATGGACCTAGCTTGTTTTAAATGATTTTGATGGGTTTTATAATTTTTTTGGGTATGAGGTCTTTGGGTGAGAAATGTGTATTAAAATGTTTTGGGAAAAGGGTATTTGAATTTCATATTTGTAATATATTTTTCTCGGGAGTATCAAAACTCAAGTTGGGGATGTGATTAGTCACTAAAAGTGGCTAATTTTCATTGTTAATATCTTTATATTCATTGTTCCAAAGTCCATAAACATTGTTTTTAGTTAATTACATAAATAGAATTTCATTTCTCATCTTAAATTCAATTCATGTTTAAAATGAAAATTTGGTCCCAATCATTCATTTGTTTGTGGACAACATTATATTCATTTTTTGAATTTGATATTTTGGGATATGATTTATCACTTTATTTGGAACATTTTATTTTTTAGGTCTGATGGATGAATCCCAAGGGAAGATGGAGATTTTTTCTCAAGAATGCATAAGTTTACTGGAAAAATCCTAATGTGCCTAAGGTCCATAAAACAAATGGATCTGAAGTTGAGATTTAAATGGTGGGCCCGACATTAATGTGCATTAAAGTCATCCCACCATTTCGACAATAACTTCTAAACGGCTGCTCCAAATTTCCTAGAATTTTTACAGATCATATAGGACAGAAGGAAGAGAATATTTTGCTTATACGACCCCTTAGGATTCGGCCTCCTTCAATTTCAAATTCACACGTCAAAATGGTGGACGAATCTGGACGAAATTTCTGGGTCAACTTCAAAACGTCAAAATCCCTTAATTTTCTCACCCTCCTTTTGACTCTCTAAATTAATTGAGATGTAATTTATTGTGAGGGTGTGTATATAAGTCTCCAAATATGCCTATATAAGGATATTATTCTTAAGGGAATGGGGATCGAATATTTTTGTTTGGAATGGAATTTTTTATTTTCTTTGAATTGTATGATTTCATTTTGTAATCACTTGTCAATTTCTCCCAAGTAAGTTCTTTCGTTCACCTTCATTTAATTAATAAAATATCATCATCATCATCTTATTCTAAATTTATTATTTCTTTTTCCATATCATTTTTATACTGTTGCCTTAGGGAGTGAGGTTATTCACATTATCTTTTGTGAAACTCTTCACACAACGGTGGAGTGATTGTTTTTTTATTCTTCTCCAATTATACCATCATAAGTCTACTACCCACTTTCATTGATAAAATAGCATCAATTGAGGGATAATACTTTAATGGGTTGATCCAAGGGAGTATCAATGGGTGAATTGGATGTTATTTCTTAATTTAATAATTCTTAATCAATTCTATTTTTGAGATTTTAATTCAATGATTTACGTTATCCTTTAAACTCACCAATTTTAAGGATACACATCCTGAGTGCTAAAACGATCCTCTACCTTGGAGTGCTCATCAATATGATCCTCCAAGTGTATAGGTGATTTTCCTTAGGATATTAAAAACTCAAAATTGGTGAGTGGTTTGGGATGGTTGTATTTCGTTAAAGGAAACACTCAATTTTAAGACATTGAAATAATTTAAAATGAAATTCATCCAATACACCTCATGCGATAACCAAGGATCAACTCATGATTTTAAATTGAATTCACTTAAGTCTTTAAAATATCAAATAATCCAATCAATTCAAACCAAAGTTGGCCACTTCATAGCCAAATCAACACCATCAAATCACATTCTTAGAATGCATGTTTCTTAGGTTTCTTCTTAGGTCTCTGAGGATCGGTAACCCAAGCCGTACTATAATAACCGCTTACACCATACAACTTGGGTAAATTTGGGCGCAACTAGTCATCATAGTTTTCTTCAATACATCTAAGTGCGCGAGTTGTAATACCTATTAATAATAATCTTAAATTCTAAGGACCAATACACACGTCCGAAGATAGGAACATCCAATGATACTATGAAATGTGGATTTCCTACTGGCGGGTCTCATTCTCATAATATCCTCTTGGATATTACCAAGGGCGCACAACATGAGAAGGTGCCTCAAAGTTTTATGAGTCCTCACCCCTAATGGCCTGTATTATTTATGTCCCTCAAATAACATCATCCATCCATAGAACATATATTCAAGAATAGTGTTATGGAACTTCTGAGTTCTCATCATAATAAGGATCTTCTAGGAACCTTTAATGCAATAGCTATCCTTAGGACATTATCACATGAATTGTCATGCAGAAGAACAATCAAGATGTGATAAGGTATTTATTAATGAATAAAGTACAAAGTAGTTGGTTCTAGGCCACCAACTCCAACAGACTCCCACTTAGACTAGAGACAACTGCTAACAATCTTTAACCCACTAGCTCTCACGTGATATTCATGCTTCTTCTAAGATAGGCCTTTAGTCATGGGGTCCACCATGTTCTCTTCTATGGACACTCTGCTCACCGCAACTTCACCCATTTGATAGAAATCCCTCAAGAGGTGATACTTCCAAAGTATGTGATTTTTCTATTGATGTTACCTTAATTCTTTTTCAAGAGACACCGCTGCAGTATTATCACAATACAGCGTGATAAGATCTTTACTGCTAGGCACCACATCAAGATCCTGGAAAAAGTTCCAAATCTAGATGGATTCCTTGGCTGCATCAGAAGACGCTATATATTCATACTTTTCTATATAATCGACGACAACTGGCTGCTTTGAAATCTTCCAGCTCATAGCTCCCCCATTGAGACAGAAAACATATCCAGATTGTGAATTCAGATCGTTATGATCTATCTTAAAACCAGCATCAGCATACCCTCTGATGAAAAGCTCTTCGTCTCCTCCATACACCAGGAACATATCCTTATTTCTTCTTAGATACTTAAGGATAGTCTTAACAGCATTCCAATGCTATTCTCCCAGATCTTCTTGATATCTTCCTACCATGCTCAGTGCATAGGCAACATCAATCCTGGTACATAACATGGAATACATGATGGATCCTATAGCCAAAGCATATGGGATATTACTCATTCTATCTTTCTCTTGTTGTGTCTGAGGACACATTTTCTTAGAAAGATATAGGCCATGTGAAACTGGAACCAATCCCCTCTTGGATTGTTCCATACTAAATCTCTTTAGTATCTGGTCAATGTATGTACCCTGACTTAGTCCAAGTAGCCTCTTTGATATATCACAAATGATCTTGATCCCTAGAATGTAGGCTGCTTCACCTGATTCCTTCATGGAGAAACACTTGTTAAACCAGTCCTTAACTGACTATAAGACTGGTACATCATTTCCAATAAGCAATATGTCATCAACATATACTATTAGGATAATGATCACATTCCCATTAAACTGCTTATAAACTCATGGCTCACATTCATTTTTAATGAAACCAAATTCCTTTATGGCTTCATCAAATCGAATGTTCCACGACCTGAATTCTTGATTTAATCCATAAATGGATTTATACAACTTGAAAACCCATTTGGCTTCACCTGGTGTCACAAACCCTTCTGGTTGTGTCATATAGACATTTTCATAAAGGTTCCCATTAAGGAATGTTGTTTTAACATCCATTTTCCAAATCTCGTAGTCATGGTAAGCTGCTATGGAAAGTATGATTATTATGGATTTAAACATGGAAACTGGTGAGAAGGTTTAATCATAGTAAATTCCTTGATGTTGTCTGAATCCTTTAGCCACTATCCTTGCTTTATAGGTGCTGAATTGACCTTCCATGTCCAGTTTTCTCTTGAATACCCATTTGAATCCAATAGGCTTTACATCAACTGGATCATTGACCAGAACCCAAACTTGGTTCTGATACATGGAATCCATCTAAGAATTCATAGCTTCTAGCCATCTTGTAGCTTCTGATCTTTCTACTACTTTCTTGTAGGATAGAGGTTCATCATTATCCAACAATAATTATTCACCATCCTTGGTGACTAGGAAACCAAATCTCTCTAGTTCCCTTACCTCTCTTGAGCTCCTACGCAGTACTTGTGTTTCTAGAACCTCTTCCACGGGGACCTGTGGAACTTGTTCCTATACCAACTCTTGTATATCTTGAGCATCAACTTCATTGAAGTCAATCTTTCTCCCACTATCCTTTTTGAGGATGTTCACCCTCTCAAGAAAAACGACTTGTCTGGTGACAATCACTTTCTTGTCTGAAGGGTTATATAGGTAATATTCTTTCGTTTCCTTGGGATATCCTATAAAGATACACTTCATGACCTGGGGTGCTAGTTTGTTGCCTGAGAAGGACTTAACAAATTCCTCGCATCCCCATACACGTGTGTGCAACAAAATGGGTTTCTTTCCATTCTATAACTCAGATGGAATTCCATTTTACGCCTTGGTTGGTACTCAGTTTAATTTGTATGTTGCAGTCTATAATGCATATCCCCAAAAGGATAATGGAAGATCTGCATGACTCATCATTGACCTCACCATGTCCAACAAGGTGTGGTTCCTCCTTTCACTAACACCATTACATTGTGGTTTATAAGGAGGAGTGAGCTGAGATATAATCCCAAACTCCCATAGAAGATCAATGAACTCTTGGTTCAGATATTCTCCACCTCGATCCGATCGAAGCTTCTTTATCTTCTTACCAAGTTGATTCTCTACTTCATTCTTGAATTCCTTAAATTTCTCTAAGGATTCTGACTAATACCTCATTAAGTAGACATATCCATATCTACTCAAATAATCAGTAAAATTAATGAAGTAAGAATATCCACCTCTAGCTTCTACTGGAAATGGTCCACACACATCCATGTGCACCAATCCTAGAAGCTTTGTGGCCCTTTCACCCTATCCACCGAAAGGCATCTTGGTCATGTTTCCTTATAAACAAGCATGACATCTATCAAGTGGTTTTAACTCAGTAGAGTCTAAATAGCCATCTAGGCAGAGCTTTGTCAAGCACTTCTCGTTTACATGACTGAGATGGTGATGCCACAACTGGGTGATGTATGATTCATGTGAGTTTGTTTTGTTATCGATTGCCAACACTTGGTCTTCATAATTTAATATATAAAAACCATTATTTAAATGTGCCATATCATAACATATTTTGTTCTTATAAAAGAGACAACCCTTATTTCCAAACTTGAAAATAAATCCATCCATATCCAAACAATATATAGAAATTATGTTCTTGGTAACATTATGCACATAATAAAAATTATGTAAAACCAAAATCATCCTAGTTGGCAATGAGAGGTGGTAATCGTCAATGGATAATGCATCCAGCCTCGCACCATTGGTAGCTTAAAGATCCACCTCTCCTCTAGAAATCTTTCTAAATCTACTTGGTTCCTACATTTGAATATAGATGTGAGCCCCACAAGCTATATATAATACCCAATGTGTAGAAATGTAAAGATTACACTCGATAACGAATGCACCTTTAGCATCCCCATGCTTCTGGGTGTAGTTACTCTTCTAGTGTCCTTACTTGACACATGAAAAACATACCACCTCTCATTCCTTGCCCTGCCTCTGGATCTTCCCCTTCTTGGAGGGATGGCGCTCGGGGGCTTTAGACTGTTTATAAGTCTTTGTCCCCTTTTTCTTGTCCTTCCTTTTCTTATTCACCATAAAGATTGTGGGTTTATAATGCCCCATATCCTTATCTACCTGGAAAATTAAGGTCAGAAGTTCTGATATACTCTTCTCATTATTGCTCATGTTGTAGTTGACAATAAATCTAAATAATGTCTTGGGTAGTGATGATAGGATGAGATCTGTACTCAACTCATCCAGGAACTTAATCCCTAAGATGTTCAGGCATTCAATGTAGCCAATGAGATTGACTACATGAGGCCCAGCTAGCACATACTCTCCAAGCTTAGTTGTAAACAAATCATTGGAGATCTCATATATCTCTTATCTTACCTTCTCTTGATAGATATCCTTAAGGTGAGATATCATGCTATACGCATCCATGTTTTCATGTTGCTTCAAGAGATCATTAGACATGGCCGAAAGCATGAAACACTAGACATATGTGGCATCATCCATGTGTTTCATATATAGAGATAGTTCCTCATCACTGGACTCTTTTCTAGGCGCAACTGGAATAGGCTCTTCCAACACATACAATTTCCTCTCGTGGCGAAGGATGATGCGTAAACGCCTTTTCCACTCTTGGAAATTGGTGTCGGTGAGAAGGTTTTCCTTATCGAGTATAGTTCTCAATGATATGTTTGAAGTCATTTTTCTTTTCATTTTTACAAATTAAGATGATCAAAGGTTTATTACTTTATTATGATAAAACTAAGACAAATAAATAAATTAATACTTATTAGTCTCCCACTATTTTATTGAAATCCAATATCCCTCACCATTAACTTCAGAATATTCTGTTGCCTGAATATTCTAGTGGAAAAGATCCATATTTCCCATTGCATTACCCAAACTAGGGTTGGTCAAGTAACTTAAAAGGTTTTAGGTAGGCATTCTAAATTCCAACTACATTAACTCGCAGTTCCTTGATCCGCTGAGTGGACTCCCCAATCCTGAAATCCTTTTATTTTTGGATTTCCTCAACCTTTTCCTCTTTGTCACACCAATTACTACTATGGAAGTCAACCCTTTATGAAGACCAATTAAATTCAACCCAAAACCTTGATTTATAATTCTCTGATAATTGAAAGCACCCCAACTAGGGTTGGTCAAGCACTTTGAACTATGGTTCGATTCTAACCAAGATTATGGAAGGCTATACCGACTTAATATTTCTTTGAGGGATTTTATCCTTATACATAAATTTCCATTTTAATATCTTTGATTACATTCTTGTTAATATTAATTGGGATATAATTAAGTTATTAACCATGTCTAAGATAATATTTTACGCATAAGCCAGTCTTATTTTAGTTCCATCTTGCATGTTTGTTTAATTCATTAATTGTGTGATCGTGACAACACACCCACAATAAATAAACCATGTAACTGACAGAAATAAAATAAATGGTATGATCATGAGCTTGTTCTATTGGTTATTTTATCTAGCGGTTGATAAACTGACCCAAGACCTAGGGGAGAAACACCTTGAACCTTTTGGGTTCGTGTTTACAGCTTTCCACTTGTCCACATTTGTATATCCTTGGATTGGTTTCACATTGGCTCCTAACTTGAGCTTCCTCCACTAGCTTGGGAGCTCCATCCATTACATATGATTTTATCTCACACTTAGGTGAGGGATAAAATGGGGTTTTACATAAAATAAACCTTGGGTGCGCAGGCCCTACATATTAATGAGGAGAAGGCTCGCAGGCCAACAAATTTAATTTAAATAAATAAATTAAAAGAAACCATTCACATACAAAGGTCTTGGTCTATCTCATGATCATCCATACATGCAATGATATTTATTCATAAATAAAACTAGAATTCAATTCTTTAATCATTATTGTTTAAGATAAATCGCGCTTGAATCAATTAATTATCTTTAATTAATCAATCATTTTATCTTAAACCCTTTTCTGAATTTCCTTGAGATTATCATCCATCATAATTTTAAACAAATAAATTCATTTAAAATTATCTTTGTACGTAACTTGTACCTTGGAGGAAACTCGGTGAATTCCCATTCATAACTACCCAATGAGAAGAAATGAACATTACGCAGATGTTAAATTAAACACACATATATATATAACACCTATCACGTGTTGTGCCTCGGCTTTACGCCTGCACTATGGTATACGTCTCAAGGGTTTGTATAATATAATAATAAATTTTAATAAATCTGTGTAATTTGTATGAGTACACAGCGTGTACTTTTGTTCACCATCCATATGAAGTACACGCCCGGGGACATGGCGTGTAGATGTACTTCGGAAATTTTCGGAGTACATGGCGTGTTCAGTGGGACACACATCATGTAGTATCTGCGTTACATGGTTTCCAGTCGGGCAAGCCATGTATAGGGTACATAGTCCAACCCTAGCCTAAAGGGACTACACGTCGTGTTTAGTGGACCACACAGCGTGTAATCCAAAAATTGTGTGCCACCTGTTCCTGGTCAACACACAGTGTCATTTATGACTTAGGAATACTCCAAAACATGGCCTGATTTGGCGGACCAGTCCGATGCATTGAACCTAGACTACACAGTGTGTACTTTCGAATACATGCCATGTATTCTGGTGTTGTATGATCAGGAACGTTTGGAACCTCCAGTTGAGATCCTCTATTTTATTTTAATCAAAATTAAAAGAAAAATTTGTTTCTATAAGGTGAATGAGAAACGTGAGAGGAGGAACAGATCTCGAGATTCATATTTTAAAGAACGATTAACTTGAATTGAAACAACTAAATTATTAAATGTATAAATCACCAAAGAAAAACTTAAATAATTATAACCAATGATATAACCTCGCTCTGATACCACTTGTAGGTTCTGGGCATAGCGGAATCGCATTGTTGGGTGTACCCAACTTTAATTTTAGTGTTAACAATGATCAATCTGAGATTCGTCACGATAATAAAACACCGGATCTTCGGAATAGAACGAAGAAGGAAAAAGAAAGAGGGAAGTCCCAGAAACATAGATAATATCATCATATGTTGGTTGTAATTAATTTAATTAATTGACAAGAATTGCCTTGATGAAATTATTTATTCGTTTATGTTTTCGGTCACGATCCGATGTGATCCATTGTTGCATCGTATAATCCCATTGTAGGATTCCTCTAGAGGTGATCCACATGTGCTCCACGTATCTCTGTACATCGCTGAAGGGATCTTCAAGTACTAGTGCAGATGAGCCTTCGCTTGCGATGTCTGCCTTTGATAGCCTTGATCTGGTGGAGGTGGATCTCTCTCTCGTAGCTTGAGAGCATTCTTGGTGGAAAAGGAATTCTCTCTTGGCTTGAGAGATTTTCCAAATCTTTTATGCACAACCACACAAAAAATGGTTAGCCTAATGAGAAATATATAATTGGGATTCTTAATTACATAGAATAATAAAATGAATTAATTACCCGAAATCATTTATTCATTTCATTTAATTCTTAGTAATACCACTTGTCTAATAATAATAGTTGACTATTATTATTACTTAACATGCGCCCAGGGAATTACACCTAATATTATTTAATTAAATAAATAATATTATTTCTCATAAATTCCCAAAAAAATACATGGTGTGTATATTTAATATACACAGCATGTACTTTTATTTTTCTATTTTTATTTATTTCATCCACCACATTTATTAGACCTTGAATAATGGCTATTTATTTATAAAATAAATATCACTGCATTACTCACTAATAAATATATTATTTCTCCCACAATATATTCTCTCGAATAACTAGTGTTGAAATAAATGTTATCATCCATCCTTAAATAATTATTAAACCATAATCGGGAATAATATTTATTTAACTTTTCAATTTAATATTTAACTTAGATACTTGGACACACTTAGTGTGTGACCCTCTAGGCCTCTTTCTCAGTGGTATTAGACGGAGCTTGCCTAAAGTTCAAAGTTAGCATCTATTAACACGCCAAGTCACCCATAGAGAAAGAAGTTAACGCTGCAATGATGTGTCACATCCTACAAATGCTTACCATGTAATATAATCCCTTTGTCTTGATATCTCGAATCAAGCAGGTTGCATGCTAGTGCCATCAACCCATGTGCTCGATTATTCTTTCTTTGACTTTCCAGAATTGAACTTTCCCATTCCTGACCATGGCCATGGATTTATTTAGGCTATATCAATTCCATCAAAGGTCCTGAGATATCTACTTCCCTTATGGAACAGAAGGGAAAAATCATTTCTTGCATTATCTATTAATGTAGTATCACTTGTGACACACCCAACGTATCCTACCTTGCTAAGAATAGTGTGTCATCATAGTTTTCATCAATACATCTAAGTACGCGAGTTGTAATACCCATTAATAATAATCTTAAAGTCTAAGGACCAATACACATGTACGCAGATAGGAACATCCAATGACACTATGAAATGTGGATTTCCTACTAGCGGGTCTCGTTCTTATAATATCCTCTTGGATATTACCAAGGGAGCACACCATGAGAAGGTGACTCAAAGTTTTATGAGTCCTCATCCCTAATAGACTGTATTTTTTTTGTCCATCAAATAACATCATCCCTCCATAGAACATATATTCGAGAACAGTGTATGGAACTTCCGGGTTCTCATCATAGTAGGTATCCTCTATGACCCTTTGATGCAACGGATATCCTTAGGGAATTATCATTGTCACACAGAAGAACAATCAAGATGTGATAAGGTATTTATTAATGAATAAAGTACAAAGTAGTTGGTTCTAGGCCACCAACTCCAACAAGTCACGCTCCTGGGTGGATCCCAAGAAAGCACCGCCTCTATCTTCTCCAGGTCCACTACAACTCCAGGATATGAAATGACGTGTCCTAGAAAGTGGACCTCCAAATTCAAAAATGACACTTCTAGAGATTCACATAAATTCAGTGCTCTCAGAGTGTATCCAGGACTATTCACAGGTGTGTTGGGTGCTCCTCATTAGATGCTGAGTATACCAGAATTTCATCAATGAAGAATATGAAGAACTGGTCAAGGTAAGGCTGGAATATCTTGTTCATGAGTCCCATAAACACTACTAGGGAATTGGTTACGCCGAATGGAATCACCAATAACTCATAGTGTCCATACCGACATTTAAAGGTTGTCTTTGGTACATCCTCATCCCATACATGAAGATGATGATAGCCAAACCTAAGGTTTATCTTTGAGAACCACCTTGCTCCCATCAGTTGGTCGAAGAGTTAATCAATCCTCAAAAGTGGATATTTGTTCTTCACAGTCACTTAATTTAGGTGATGATAGTCCACACATAGTCTCAAACTTCTGTATGCCTTCTTGGAAAACCAAATTGTGGCCGCCCAAGGTGAAATACTAGGCCTTATGAAGCCCTTATTCTACAAGTCCTCAAGTTGTACCCTCAACTCACGAGGCTTTTTGGGAGCCATCTGATATGCTGGTGTTAATATTAGTGACATCCTGGGGTACAGGTCAATGAATAATTCAACCTCCCTATGAGGAGGTAATCCCAAAACATCCTCTAGAAAGATTTCCTCATACTCGTCCACCACTGTAGGGTAAGGATAGGATGCAACCTCCTCTAATAAATCCCATCTGATGCTACAAGTGTTTCTTTTTCACCGGTAAAGGAGAACATATTTCTATCTCCACAGACACACTATAATCTGCACCTAAAATAGTCAATCTGAGCATGGATTATGGATAACCATTCCATTCCCAAAATGACGTCGTAAGGCCTCAACACTGCTACTAGGAGATCCCATCTAAAGCTCTTTCCTACAAGAGTAAGCTCGCACTGTCGGCACCAGTGTTTTATCATCAAATCCCCTCTCGTTGTAGTCTCTAATTGTAAGGATCAATCCAACGGCTCTACTGGAATCTCTGAGCTCCGAAAAAGTTATGTGGCAAGGAAAAAGTGACTAGAACCTATGTCTATAAGAACTACAGATAAGGTGGATAAGACACATATCATACCTCTAATCATCTCTAGAGTGTATGGATCATAGGCATTTATCTCCTAAAGTTAGTCCCACCCCTGTCCACCTCCTCCCAAAGCCCGTGCTGGACCAGCTGGGGGTGGTGGCAGTAGTACCTTGAACATTCTCCCACTGCTTTCTACTCTGACTGCTCCCCTTCCACTTCCGCCTCCCTACGGACCACCTTGTTCGATACTCTTCCTCTACCTTAGTGGTCCCTCAACTGTCTATTGATCGTATATATGTTGAGTCGGGTAGTCATGATCCATGTGACCCTATCTGCCACATGCATAGAACACCTTGCTCCTATTCTAACTCCCTATACACTGGGATCCTCGTACTACTGACCCTATGTCCTGGGGTCATCCCCTAAAAGGGTTGACCTTCTTGGGTCCCCACGTCTGTTGCCTGCTACCCACCACTAAAGACTCTACCGCCTTATGTCTATTGGTAGCTCTTGTTGTTGGTGCCCGCTCCACCAGGAATCTCTCCACAAGTAGTGCTCGCTCTAGAACCCTAGCCTGGGTAGTTATGCTAAGAAATACCATGGATACCCTAATCTCCCAGCATAGTCCCTACTCAAAAGCTCGATCCCTGAAGAATGGGTCTCACACCATGTCTTTAGAGTAGTGAGAAAGCTCAGTGAATCTCATTGAGTACTCTGCTACTGTCATGATACCCTGTTGTAGGTACAGTAGCTCTTGGATGCGTACTGAGTACAGAGTAACCAGAAATAATTCCTCCCTGAATAGGTTCTCAAAATTAGTCCAAGTGAGGGTATCCTTATTATGCATATGGATCGTCAAGCTCCACCATCTCCTCGTCGAGCCCTGAAGAAGGCTCATGGATAAGATCGCCATATGGTCGGGCGATTTCCTCACAAGACAAAAGATATGGGTGACTGCCTCAAGCTAATCATCAACTATCTAGGTGTTAGTCTCTCCCCTGAACTCGATATGTCTCTACTTATGGAACTCGTGTAAGGAACTGAAGCCGCATGCGTCCTCTAATGGTAACGCTGGTAGGAACTGTAGATCGATGGGTGGTGGTAGCACTAGTGAACCACCTGGTGGGGACACCTCTAGTACCAGTCCCTGTACTGATGCCTCATTGCTAGGTGTACCGTCCTTGCGGTCACACACTAGAATCCTGGCTGGCTTTCTGCGTGGTGGCATCCTGAAACAAATCAATATGAACCACAGTCAATAGATTATACCTTGTGAGTTGAATATGACTCAAGAAATACATTAGGACACTCTCAATTCCTATATGATTCATGCAACCAGTGTCTTCATGTACCAAGTCGAAAAGCATAATTCAGGGTCTTGGTGTATGGATACGTCAGTCGCCGCACCAACACTAGACTCCCCGAGTCTGAAAATTGAACTCGAAACATTCAACATTTTTTCCCAAAAATAAAACCATAGACTCTCATTCCTTAAGGTAGAACCTACCTCCTCCGATACCACTTTATCACGAACCATCCCTCAGGGCCCATGCCATGATTACCCCAAGCTCACCTCCCAAAGTCCAGGGGCTGGTGAATAGAGCCAAAGGCATTATCACGCAAGTAGGAGGCATTTTCATGAGTACCTTCATGCACGCATACACACATCCCTATCTCATAGTGATAAAAAGTAAACATGCATGCCACTAAGACAACCACTGAGAGTAACAGTACAAAACTGAAAGTAAAGGGGCCAGAATACAAGGCCCAAAAAAAGACAAGTACAATCTCCTGAATTCAATCTGTGGTAAACCCTACCTGAAGGGTAGGTGAAGGGGTTGTCACCTGAATTCGTAGAAGTATTCCTCATATGTCGGATCTCACTAGGCACCACTTGGTCCTGGACCACCAAGGTTTTTGTCGAAGCATTTGTCATCTTCCTAAGACATGACACGTGCGGGCAGAGCCCGTGTAGGGGTGAGTAACACAATACTCAGTAAGGACCCCAAAACACAAAGGTAATACCACAAAGTAAAGTATGAAAAAAGTGTTGTTAGATCACGTAAGTATAAATCTAAAGTATGAAAATCACGATTATCAGTCGTAAATGATGAACACCTTGTACTGTTGAGACACTCATCCCCGATGAGTCACCTAGGCCTACAGGGCACCAATAAACACTCTTCACTTAGTCCTACTGGGGAAACTAGACCTTCTCATCACTTAGGCTTGCTGGGGTACCTAGACCCACTCGTCATAGTCTTCTTGTCACATCCATATGTAGGATTCCCGCTCGTAGTGCGCTTGATTCCGGAAGAATCTACTCCTGAAGCCATCGGTCATATCTCAACTTCCATGAAAACCCACTTACGTTGTATCAAAAGTAACACCACATCATGAGGGTCCCAACACTGCAAATGTATCATCAATCATACATATGGTTTGGAAGTTATGAGTCATTTCATAAAGAGGGGTTGATTGGGTCCGGGCCTAGTCCGACCCGACCCGACCCGGTCAGGTCTGGGCTGACCCAGTCTGGATTAGTCCATTGGGCCTACTGGTCCCATCCCAGTCTTTGTCCATCCTAGATCACACTAGTGGGCTAGTTTTCACTCAATGGTCTGGCCCACACTGGTGGGCCGGTTTTTTCCAGCTGGGACGTGGCGAGTGTCACGTCCACTCGAGCAACGCGGGCTGCCGTGTAGCCACCCCGTGGTTTTGTTTCGGTCCTTTGTCACAGGATGAGGCTAGAATCCATTTCCTCCCACACTTTCAGAGTCCTTTGATCACCGCTCTTGGTGGATGTTGCGAGCCTCCTTTGCCACCACGGCACGCCGGCGGGTGCTTCTGCAGGGCACCGAACATGCTCCAGTGGTCTTTTTTCTGATCCAGAAGTCTCGTTGTGGTCCTTGGGTTGCTACCTCCACTGTCGTGTTCTCCAAGTCGTCATGTTTTCAATCCGGGGGTCCGACCAAATTTGGAACCTCCTGAAAATAATCTGACACGACCACGGGGGTCCATCAGAAAAGAACGTGAGGAGGAAGAGAGATCACAATGAACACCCAAGGAAATAAATGTCAACCTTTTTCATTTGTCCTTTGTATATTGTGTTAGAAAATAAAGGGGAGATGTTCAAATAATTGTTGCGATATAATCCCCTCTTTAATCCCCACATGTCAAAATATCATTACCACAAGGATGATCGATCCGCAAGTAAATTTGTTAGTGAATTGACTTGTGTTCATTGTTTATAAAGGAATAATGGGGGAAGGGAGGCCACACAGAAAACAAAAACCCCTTAATTGGAATCAGATTGTTTTTTGGTGAAGAATGGAGTTGTTCTGTCATCATTCGTAGATCCACAATTCTCATCGATGGTGAGATCCTTCGAAGATAAAGGAAGGAAGGAAGGTGTTTGTCACCGCAGGTGGTTCGTTGTTTTCCAACGCAAGTTCTCCAAAGGTTCAGAGAAATCTCCTCGATCGTGCTCTGATTCCCATATCCACGTTTAGCTATTAATTGATGAAATGTGTTTTAGTGTTTCTGTTATGCTGAGTCACCGCGTCATTACACTGTTTCATTTATGATATGAAACAGTTGCATCGTCGCTGCGTCGCTGCAAAATATTTTTGAATAAAATAAACTCTTTTAAGTTTATATTGTTTTTCGTTAAAACTCCCTAAAATTAACTTTTTCCCTCAACCCATTCTAGTCGAGGTTAGGTCTATCCTTGGGTAAATTTGTTTTTCTGAACACAACGTTTCCCTCATATTTTTAATCTGAGCACCCATTTAAAAGTTTTCAAAACCGTGCATGCGCACTATTTTAAACAAACTAAAAAAAGTTTGAACATTTACTATGGGCTCACTGGGACTCGGAATCACGTTCCATCTTAGAACCTATTCTCAAAATAATCCCATAAAATTTACAAAAAAAATACATGGAATTTTTGGGACATTACAATCAATGAATTTCATGCAAGGATTTATTGCGATCAATGGAAATTTTGTAATATAGTCTAAGTATGACTCGCTAAATATGAGGTTTTTGGGTTGATTTTGAAAAACCTTGAAAGAATGAATAATGTTGGATATAAATGGGTATTTGTGAGAAAATGAAATGAAAATAATGAAATTGTGAGATATAAATCATAATTAGTTGCTCAAGGATTCTCACAAAAACCTGGGATTCATTGTGATGAAACATACTCTCCTGTAATGGATGTGATAATTTTTTAGGATCTCATGACATTTTTTGTACATGATCAACTTGAATTATTCTTGATGGATTTTTTTACTTCATATCTTTATGGTGATATTGATAATGATATTTACATGAAAATACAAAAAGGATTCAAATTATTGGAAAAATATCCTGGATCTCGAGATCTTTATTCAGTTAAGCCGAATAAATTATTATACGGATTGAAGCAGTCAGGGCGTATGTGGTATAACCATCTAAGTAAATATTTGATGAAGGTTATAAAAATGATCCAATTTTTCCATGTGTCTTCATTGGTAGGATTGGATCTGAATTTTTTATCATTGTAGTATACATTGATGATTTAAATATTATTGGGACTAATGATGAACATTCCAAGGCAGTGGAATATTTGATGAAAGAATTTGAAATGAAAGACTTTAGAAATACAAATTTATTCCTTGGTTTAAAAATTAAACATCTTAAGGATGGAATTTTTGTTCATCAGTCATTATATACTACTAAATTCATACAGATATTTAATATGAATAAATCTCATTCATTAATTACATCAATGGTTGTACGGTCTCTTGATCGAGATAATTATCATTTAAAACCATGAGAGGATAATGAAGAATTGATTGGTCCCAAAATACCGTATAGAATTTCTATTGGAAAATTTATGTACCTTGAAAATAATACAAGCCCATATATATCATTTTCTGTAAATTCATTAGCAAGGTACATTTCTTCTCCTACTCGTTGGCATTGGAATAGTGTCAAACCAGTATTAAGATACCTTTAAGTATATGAAGATCAAGGGTAGATAAAACACAATTTTATTGAATATTTTATTGATAATAAATGATATAATTTCCTTACAGTGTGTTAAATATTTTTATTTATAAAATATTTGGGATTCGATCATTCATTTGGAAATTTGATGAAAATTTCAGTTTTTTTAAAAAAAAATTAACTATAGTGTTGCGGCCATAAATATTTTTTATGTTTAATATTTGAACTTAAAATTTTATAATTGTGTTTCTGACTTAATTGGATAAAACTTTCATTTAGGACATATGAGCTAAATCATGCATTTTATTGGAGTAAATGGGCCATGAAATCAAAGTTGGATTGGACTCTCTAGACTGGACATCACTTCGGTATTTGGATCATAACTTATTAATTAGTGCTTGTATTGGGCCCAAATTTGGTGATAATATCTAGGAAGAAATTTTTAACAAATAATACTTCTAGAAGGATGGATGGTTCATGCGTTTTTGTGGTCAAACAGGTGGTTCAAGTTGGATTAAAATATTTGTTTGAATTTCCCCATTCACACTTGAAACCACTTTTAACCCTAGCCACCCCTCCACTCTATAAATATGTGTTTTTCTCATTTGGATGGGGTTTTAAGTTCCTTATAGGATTTGGATAAGAGTATAAGTGGTTATTTTCCATTTCAATTCACCATTGGATGAGGGAATATTTCAATCTAGGATCTCCTCCAAAATGATCTTCTCTTCCTCTTCTTTGTTGTAATGTTTTGGTTCTTGAAATAAACTTATTAGTTCCTCTTATATTTATTATATTTTCATATGTTTTCTTATGTTTTATTCTTATCTACTCATCCTATTTGGTCTGGAACTCAATAGTAGAAACATGATTGGTTTATACCCTTTCTACGACCTTTTCACATACAAAATGTTTCTATGATGACTACACCACCCATGGAAGAGTAGTTCATTTTAGTAATCATCTATCACTTACCTTCTTCATTCATTTATTTTTAATAAATGAGATATTTTAATTCTATTAAAATTATCTATAATTTTAATTATTAATTAGAATAAAATAATTAATAAATTTAACAATTAACACAAAACACGTGAGGTCGGGTGATGTGTGAATTGTGAGAGTGTGATCATAATCGATGAAACAAAACTACAAGAGATCAATTTTTAGAGTTAAAATATAATCCCTAAACTAAATTAATCCTCAATTACAGAATGTATATGATCCCTAATTCACCACTAACCATAAGATAGCCTTGGAATGATAATAAAATCAAGGTGCTATGATTTCATGTTCCGAAACTAGCCTAGGGTTTAATTCATATCATCATTGTGGTTGAGGTAAATTATCATAGGGTTTGGGGATTAAAAAATTAGGGTATCATAATTAAGTGGATTTTAATTTGAATTATAATTATTAATAATTAATTTAATAGTTAAAGTTAGATAGATTACACCTTCTAAAAATATTTTTTTTAAAACATCTTCTCATTGTGTCTTGTTAATCAAATTTCATTTAAAAAACATAACAAAAAAGTACAACCATATTCTAGCATACTTATTATTATTTTATAAACATCAAACCAAACCCCCATCCTTTTAAGTTATGTATTTATTTTATATTTATTTACATAATACCTTTAAGAATTTGTTTTAATTACTTCCTCTTTGAGAGACGACCTTGGTTAGCCACTTTACTACACCTAAGAAGTAAAAATTACACATCATTTGAAAGTGCCCACGATAGCACATTTCAAATTGGAACTGTTTTAGAGGAGGCAAGTAATTTATTAAAATAATTAGAGGTTTTTTTATTTTCATTTTATTCTCTTCTTCTCTTCTATCTTTATTTTTTCCCCTTTCTCAATTTTTCTTTTTTTTATTTTCTTCTTTTTTTTCTTTCTTAGACCATCATCTCAAACTTCTTATTTTTTATTATTATGGTCCACTTTTATTCATTTAATTTTTATTTGATTTATAACATGAACTAATCCCTAGGATATTTTAGATCTTGACCCTGATATTGAATGTAGACAGTCTCAGTATATGAAAAGTTTCAACATTCACACAGTTGGAGAATTCCTCCATTATAGTAACATTTAAATTGGAATAAATTATAATTAAAACATAAAAATAGAACCAATTTCTACAAATAACAATAATAATTAAATTAATGTAACCATTCGAGAATTGGATGCACTCAACATTAACTATCAACCAAATTTTATTGTGTACCCTAACCTTCAATCATAATTTGAATTAAAATATGGATTGATACACCTACTTCCAAAATTTCATGTCCTCTATTGTGAGGATCCAAAAAAATTAAAATATTTTTTTTGGTTTTCTAAACCCTAAAACCAATAAATGTCTCTAAAGATCAAATAAAATTAAGAGAATTCTCATTCTCACTTGATGGAATTGAAAAAAAAATGGATATATTATTTATAATCTTAAGATGTAACATTATGGAATGATTTGAAATTCCCTTTCTTGTAGAGATTTTTTCCAGTATCAAAGACCACTCTCATTCAAAAATATATAACAGGAATCAAGAAATCCCAAGGGGGGTCAATGTATGAGTACTGGGAGTGATTCAAGAAGCTATATGCAAGATTCCTGTAAGAACCTGGTTCTTATTCTTGAGGTATGGGTTTCTTCCTTTCTCTTTTCCTTAAGTTTTTTTGAGAAAATAAGGAAAATGGGGAAAAATCACTTTTTGGTGGGTACACATCGTGTACTTTTCTACATGTCGTGTACTTTGGCCATGTGGGATGAGTACACAGGGTGTGTACCCATGTGGGCGATGAAAGGTGTAAAAACTGACTATACGCCGTGTAGTGGGTCAGTATACGCTGTGTAGTTAGTCGGAAGGAAAATAGTAAGGTGGTGAAGGCAGCCACCAGCTGAGCGACAGTACACGCTGTTTACTTAGGTATTACATGTCGTGTACTCATGTCGACTTATGAACAGTGTCGCGGTGGAAAGAATCCGTTGTGGGAACAGTTAAAAATAGAAAGTACATGTCGTGTAGTCTGTTTTTTTCACTTAAAATGGGCAGTAGCCTCCTCTATTCACATAGAAGGCTTAGAATGCCATATGATCTTGGGAGAGACGGCCGGAGCTTTGAGGACCTCCTAACCGCACACCGGGAACCTGTTTTCCGCCTCCGTCGATCTCGTTGGAACCGTACGGGTAAGCCCTTCCTTCTCCTTGAGTCGTTCTTACCAATTCTTTCCCAAGGGGAAGTTATTTATGTTTGAACAGAATTTATTTTACCTCAGATCTACATTGTTCATGGGATATTTGAGGAGCATCGTTCATGTATACCGATCAGGGGTGATTGAGGTAGGTGGCTTAGTGTTTAAATTTCAACTGTTGTGCGTTTGTGTGTACCATTGTGCTACGAACCCATGTTGGGGTGTCGTGTGGCCGAGGCCTTAGTTGTTTTTAATACCTACAATTGTATAGGTAATTAAATGTGATAATAAACTGTTGTTTGAGATCGCTGCTTGGATCCAGGACCACCCTGGGGGTGCGTTCCTCTATTTATCCATTTGGCCAGGATACCCGAGGGTATGCCATGTTTATATTGTGCATTACTTTTTCCTTGAGAGGAATTGTATATAAATTGCATGTTTATGCTTTGGGATCGGCCCGGTTACTTGAGCCTGAGGGTTGTGTTTTTTTTATCCTGAGGGCATGGTTTGTATAGCCTAAGGGCATGGTTTGTATAGCCTGGGGGTAAGGTACTGCATAGCCTGAGGGCAACGTTCTATTATGCCTGAGGGCAATGCTTCTTATGCCTAAGGGCGGTGATTTATGTGCCTGAGGGAGACACTTAGTACGTCTGAGGGCAATACTCGATATCCTGAGGGAAAGCCTAAGGGCATGGTTTTACTATATTAGCCTGAGGTAAAGATTCTGATTTGCCTGAGGGCTTGGTTCTGATGAGCTCAAAATGTTATTAAATTAAATTGTTAAAACGGAAATGGAAAAGAAACTAGTAGTGATAGTTACTTTTGAGTACTTACTGGTTTACTTCATTTACTTTTGCACACTATTGTTGCACATTTTCACTGACAGTTGGGCACGGGACTTTGGTGGGTGCCTATTGGGATTTATTTTTCACACCCTGTTTGGGGTCATGTCTTTGGCCCCAAACAGATTAAATTTCTATAGGTATGGATAAAGGAAAGGGTCCCTATACCGGTACTTTATTATTACTAAGGAGTAGGGGAGCATGGGACTGAGCTTAGGCTCGCGATGTTGCCGGTTGTTCTGTTTTGTTCTGTTGTACCTGTACTTTCTATTGTATTTATTGTACTACTATGTAATATGTTCTGGATATTTTCTTAGAACTATATACATGTTTCATCATTATCTATATAACTATTGGTTATCTTTTACTGCATTTGTTCATATTAAATGTGTATGGTTTGTTACTTCCGTTGTTGTTGTATGCTATTTATCTTTTCCGTTGCGCTACACTTTGACAAATGAGGGCATAGTTTCCCCACTATCAAACCTGGGCCCTTGCTGCTAGTCGACAGCCTCTAGAATTTGGGGAAATGTGATTGAGGTCATGTGACCAATCGGGTCTGGGGCACTCGTTGAGTAGCTTCTGGATTCGGGATGTTACAAAGTGGTATCAAAGTAATTTCTTTTCTTTGACTTACTTTTTGGAGCCTTAGTCAGGGATGGGATGAAAATGGTGGTTGGTAATAAGTTGTTCCCTGGAGTAGCTAACTCGTGTACAAGGAAAATCCAGTCTACCTCGTATTTTTGCAATTATTCTAATTTTGCAAATGTTACGGTTGATTTGATTTTCACAATTGGGTGGCGCACTTGTAATTGTGCTATTTATTTGTTATCCATGGGTTATATTTAGTTACAACCCGATGATATGAGGTTATGCCATCTCATGCATCATTTAGGCACATGCTAGAAATCACATTCCATGCATAGTTCCATGCCATGTAGGTGCATTATAAATTTCATGTCGTTGTGATAGTTTTTGTGCTAGAAAAAACATGTTGTTGTGATAGCTGCTTTGATAAATATATGCTATGTGATAGGGTATTTTGTGTGAGCCTGTTGAAAGGATGGACATCGAACTTTGGTTTTGGGGAGTATGGGCCCTAAAATGACTGGAATTTGGTGGATCATTTACTTGTTACTTGATTATAACATGTATAAGATGCCAAACTTTGATTCGCGGGGAGTATGGGCCCTCACGGATCGGAATTTGGCACTTAGGTGTTTTTTTCAGTATTTACTGGGCCCCAGAGTAGTTTTAGAGTCTTACTGTCCAAAAAACCCAGTATACACACCGTGTAGTTCCTCGGACACACGCCATGTGTTCTTCTGTTCGGGAAGAAAAAGAAAACTTTTTGAGTACACACCATTTACCCTCAGTACACACCATGTAGTCTCTTCTCGTGTCATAGACCGTGTGGGTGGGGACACGGGGTAGGGAAAGGCTTGGAAAAAACACGTTGAGTACCTTAAGTACACGTCGTGTAGTTTTGACCCGGAGTCTTCCCGTGTAACTAACAACACGAACGGAGGAGACCTTGAGACATACACGTTGTGTCCACCTTGGAACACACCGTGTAGTCTGACCTGGGGAATCGGTTGTGTAGCTAACAAACATGGGTTGGTGTTGAATATGCTATGTACCTGAGGGGCACGCCGTGTAGTCCTTGCCAGTGTGAGACTGTGTGGACTTAATCGTGTGGTTGGGGAAACGGCGTGGTGTACACGCCGTGTGCGGATGTAACACGCTGTGTAGTTTTAGCCGAGTAGACGGTCAGGTCACGAACGACACGAGCAGTTAGAAATTAAACCATACACGCCGTGTAGAAGACATGCATGCCTTGTAGTCTTATTCAAAGGGAGACATGTGGCTAAGCCGTGTAGAAGGACCCGAGCAGGGGAAGAAAAGTCAAGTACACGCCATGTAGTTAATAGACACACCGTGTAGTCTTGTTTTGAAAATATTGAAATGTATTCTTCCTCCTGTCCCCTTTTTGGTCCCCTCGTTTTTCAGTCCTTGATAAACTTAAATCTAAGGCGTGTTTTTGACCTTGTAGCGTCATGCCGCCAAGATGACCACGCATTTTTCGCAAAGAGAGTGGCAACGATTATACTCCAGAGATGGTAGGTCATGGGATACCAGTGGATCCTCCAGTAG
The DNA here is from genome assembly GCA_963277665.1 of Viscum album. NCBI lineage: Eukaryota > Viridiplantae > Streptophyta > Magnoliopsida > Santalales > Viscaceae > Viscum > Viscum album. The sequence continues at coordinate 1,961,723,066 of OY728119.1, read as the reverse complement.
ATCTAGATGCAGCATCAGCCATTATACTGGACACAGGCGTAGATGCGCAGTTCCGTGAAGGCTTTATGCGGTTCATGCAAACCTTTCAGGGAGCACCGCCGGCTGCCACATCTATGGCAGAGCTGACTCGTATCCTCCAGAAGCAGCATCCACCTACGTTTTTAGGGGATGGCAGACCATAGGATGCAGAGTCTTGGATGGATTCTATCAAGACTATTTTCAATCATCATGAGACGCCTCCAGGGTGAAGGGTCAAGCTCTCAACTTATATGTTGCGTGATTCCTCCAAGAGGTGGTGGGATGTTACCACTCAGACAGAGCATCATAGAGAGATGGCGTGGGATGATTTTCAAGAAGTCTTCTATGACTTTTTCTTTCCTGAGACACTGAGGGAAGATCGAGCTCGAGAGTTCATGAATCTGAAATAGGGCGCTATGTCGGTGATGGATTATTCTGCTCGCTTCATCGAGATTCAGCGTTTTTCACCCATTCTGGTGGGTGATGAGACGTTGAGGGTCAGACGCTTTGAGGATGGTCTTCGATATGACATCTGAGCACTAGTTAATGTTTTTAGGTTTCCTAAAATACATTCTATTGTGAACCAAGCACTGATTATAGAGAGGAACTTGTAGGAGGCTAGTGGTGTGGGCCAGGGTGGTTCGACACCAGTTTCTGGTACTATTTCTACCGGGAAGAGGAAGCGACAGATGAGTTTCTCTCATAGTGGCAGTACTAGCCAGGCCATTACTTCAGGTGGCCCGATCATGTGCTACCAGTGTGGTAAAGAGGGGCACAAGAGACCCCAGTGTACTCGAGACCCGGTGGAGTGCTGAGCTTGCAGAAAGATGGGTCATCTGCAGCGCTTTTGCAGGGAATTTCTACCAGTGGCTAGTGAGAGGGGTTCTGTGCAAACTCCGTGAGCGGGAGCAGGACCAACAGCTTCTTACCAATCGGGAAACCGGTATATGTCAGGGTGTGTAGGCTGAGATGGTGGTTGTGTCCATGGTATCCAGACACTAGGATCTCAGAGGTAGCAGGGCAGGATAGCTCATGGTATCCAGGATCTGTCGCAGGGCCACAGCACTGGGCAGGCATATGCAGTGCAACAGACCCAACAGGAGCAGGATCCTAGACCTTCTACTATCAGAGGTACTGTTCTAATAGATTCTGTTTTATCTTCAGTACTTTTTGATACTGGTGATATACATAGCTTTATATTTTTACCCATTGTGGAGAGCCTTTGGCTCTGTGTTTCTTCTTCTTCTGATGTTATGACGCTAGACACTCCGTTGTGGACTAGAACGGCTGGTGTGCGTCAAAGTAGGGAGTGCCCCCTAGATGTTGGTGGGTGTCACTTTCTATGGGACCTCTATGTATTGGATATGACGAGCTATGATGTCATTCTCAGGATGGACTAGTTGGTTCCCTATCGAGCCTTTGTAGACTGCTATCATCGTAGGGTGTGTTTCACGTCACCAGAGGCCGGAGAGTTTCTATACAAGGGCGATTGGGAAGTTCAGGCGAGTCAAGATGGACCAGAGCATCATGGGCGAGGTGGATTCACAGACCAGATTGCGAGTTTATATCTGGATGACTAGGTAACTTGTCAGAATGATTTCCCTCCAGTAGTTGATCATTTCAGAGATGTCTTCCCGGATGACTTTTCAGGTCTACCTCCAGAGTGAGAGGTGGATTTCTCTATTGAGCTAGTGCCAAGAGTAGTACTAGTGTCCATTCCTCCTTATAGGATGGCGACACCTGAGTTGCAAGAGCTCAAGAGATAGTTAGAGGAGTTACATTCAAAGGGTTTTATCTGACCCAGTACTTCTCCATGGGGTTCTCTTGTCCTTTTTGCGAAGAAGGCGGACGGTACCCTCAAACTCTGTGTGGATTATCGGAAGTTGAACCAGTTTACGGTTAAGAACTGATATCCCTTTTCGGGGATTAATGATCTTTTTGATCAACTTAGAGGGGCACGAGTGTTCTCGAAGATTTACTTGAGATCGGGATATCATCAGTTACGCGTTAGACCATCGGATATACTGCTTACATATTTTCGGAGTAGATATGGTCTATACGAGTACTTGGTTATGCCGTTTGGACTCACGAACATGCCATTAGTTTTCATGGCTCTGATGAATCGTGTGTTCCATCATTATCTGGATTCTTTTGTGTTAGTCTTTGTGGATGAAATCTTGGTGTACTCTCACACTCGACACAACCATGCCACCCATCTTGAGATCGTGCTGAGTACACTGAGAGAGCATCGACTATATGTTAAGCTCTCAAAGTACCACTTTTGGATGGACTAGATACACTTACTGGGTCATTTAATCTCAGAGGAAGGAGTTGAAGTAGACCCAGAGAAGGTGAGAGCAGTAGTTTCCTGGGAGTATCCTAAGAACGTGTTTGAGATATGAAGTTTCTTGGGGCAGGCTGGTTACTACAGGTGTTTTATACAGGACTTCTCCCGCTTAGAAGCACCATTGAAAGGTTTGACTAATAAGGGTGTGAAGTTCGCTTGGACAGAATCTTGTGAGACAGCCTTTCAAGAGCTGAAGGAAAGGTTGACATTAGCACCAATTCTGATACTTCTAGAGTAGGGAAAGAGCTATACAGTTTACTATGATGCATTGGGAATTGGGATGGGAGCTGTGTTAATTCAGGGCAATTGAGTACTTGCGTACGGGTCTCAGAAGTTGAGGCCACATGAGAGGAATTACCCGACGCATGACCTTGAGTTGGCTTCAGTTGTTCATGTGTTACGCTGTTGGAGACACTATCTCTTGGGAGAGAATTTTGTGGTTTTCACCAACCACAAAAGTCTCAAGTATATCTTTACTCAGTGTGACTTGAATATGAGGCATTGAAGGTGGGTCGAATACCTTTAGTCCTTTTATTTTGAGCTTTCCTATACACCTGGTAAGGGTAATGCAGTTGCTGATACACTGAGTAGGAAGACTCAGATACAGGCAGTTCATGAGGCCAGTGGTGAATGGCAGCTTATGGCTTTGTTCTCTGAGATTCATTTGGAGGTGCATGACAGTCAGGGGCAAACCTATCTTTCATCTTTAGCTGTGACTTCTACCCTCCTTGATAGAGTGAGGATGAGACAGCTATCTTATTCAGAAGGCCTAGTTCTACGGGAGTCGGTGGAAAGTAAGGACCCTCCTCCTAGTTAGATGATAGGCGATGATGAGGTACTTCATTTCCATGGATGAGTGTGGGTTTCAGGGGATATACACGAGGAGCTGATGTGGGAGTTTAATGCTTCTTCTTGGGTTGTGCATCCCAGAGTTACCAAGATGTACCATGACTTGAGACGTCAGTATTGGTGGTCGGGTATGAAGAGGGAGATAGCTGGTTTTGTTACGAGGTGTTCTACCTGTCAGCAGGTGAAGGCGGAGAATCAGAGGCCAGCCGAACTGTTACAGCAGTTACCCATTCCAGAGTGGAAATGGGATGATGTCGTGATGGACTTCATGACTGGGTTTTCGAGGTCACCTCGAGGCAATGATGTTGTGTGGGTTATTGTGGATAGACTCACAAAGGTAGCTCATTTTTTTCCGATCAAGTAGACCTTCAGAGTTGATGATCTCGGGAAGTTGTATATCTGAGAGATCGTATATCTTCATGGGGTCCCTCGTTCTATCATTTCAGATAGGGACACCCATTTTATGTCTCGTTTCTGGCAGATTTTTCAGAGGTCATTGGGTACACAGGTGCTTCTGAGCACATCTTACCACCCTCAGACCGATGGTCAGTCAAAGCGTATGATACAGGTGCTTGAGGACATGCTACGTGCATGCATCCTATACTTTGGGGGATCTTGGTAGAATCATATACCCTTGGTCGGGTTTGCCTATAATAATAGTTTTCAAGCAAATATTGAGATGGCACCTTACGAGGATTTATATGGTAGGCCATGCTGATCACCTTTGTGCTGGATAGAGGCAGGTGAGGCAGCTTTACTGGGACCACGTCTCGTGCAGGAGACTTCTGAGAAGGTCTAGTTGATTCAAAAGCGGATGGCTACTGCACAGTCTCATCATAAATCTTATGATAATCGTCGCAGACGACCCTTGGAGTTCGCGGTTAGGGATCAGGTTTTCTTGTGTGTTTCACCGAGGTTGGGACACAGGTGGATCATGAGACAGGGTAAACTTTCACCGAGGTATGTGGGGTCATTTGAGATTTTGGAGAGATTCGGGCCGATTGTCTATCGGTTGTAGTTACCACAGAGGTATCGGGTCATGCATGACGTCTTCCATATATCTCAGTTGTGCCGTTATCATTCAGACTCGTCTCACATCTTTCATAAAGAAGAGGTAGAGCTTCATATAGATGTGTCCTTTGAGGAGCATCCGATTTGTATCATGGATAGAAGCACGAAGGTTCTCCGAGGACGGTCAGTTCCTCTCGTACGGGTGCTATGGCAGCATGGCCGAGTGTAGGACAAAACCTGGGAGCAAGAGACCGACGTACGTACTCAGTGGCCAGAGTTGTTCTGAGCTTTATCTTCACTACCCTTGGAAGGTCAATTCGGGGACGAATTTCTTTAAGGGGATAAGTTTTTAAGAACCCGGTTCTTATTATTGAGGTACGGGTTTTTTCCTTTCTCTTTTCCTTAAGTATTTTTGAGAAAATAAGGAAAATGGGGGAAATCACTTTTTGGTGGGTACACTCCATGTACTTTGGCCGTGTGGGATGAGTACACAGGGTGTGTACCCATGTGGGTGATGAAAGGTGTAAAAACTGACTGCACGCCGTGTAGTGGGTCTGTACACATCGTGTAGTCTGTCGGCAGGCAAATAGTAAGGCAGTGAAGGCAACCGCCAGTTGAGCGACAGTACACACCGTGTACTCAGGTATTACACGTCGTGTACTCATGTCGACTGATGAACAGTGTTGCAGTGGAAATAATCCATCATGGGAACATTTAAAAATGGAAAGTACACGCCATGTACTCAATAGTACATGCCGTGTAGTCTGTTTTTTCACTTAAAATGGGCAGTAGCCTCCTCTGTTCACTGAGAAGGCTTAGAACGCTGAAGGAGCTTGGGAGAGACAGCCAGAGCTTTGAGTACCTCCTGACCGCACACCAAGAACCCGTTTTCTGCCTCCGTCGATCTCGTTGGAACCGTACGGGTAAGCCCTTCCTTGTCATTGAGTCGTTCTTAGAAATTCTTTCCCGATGGTAAGTTATTTACGTTTGAACAGAATTTATTTTACCTCATATCTACATTGTTCCTAGGCGATTCGATGAGCGTCGTTCGCGTATACCGATCAGGGGAGATCGAGGTAGGTGGCTTGGTGTTTAAATTCCAACTGTTGTGCGTTTGTGTGTACCATTGTGCTACAAACCCATGTTGGGGTGTCGTGTGGCTAAGGACTTGGCTATTTTGAATGCCTATAATTGTATAGGTAATTAAATGTGATAATAAATTGTTGTTTGGGATCGCTGCTTGGATCTAGGACCACCTCGGGGGTGCGTTCCTCTGTTTAGCCATTTGGCCAGGATACCCGAGGGTATGCCATGTTTATATTGTGCATTACTTTTTCCTTGAGAGGAATTGTATATAAATTTCATGTTTATGATTTGGGCTCAGCCCGGTTACTTGAGCATGAGGTTAGTGTTCTTTTTAGCCTGAGGGCATGGTTTGTATAGCCTGAGGGAATGGTTTGTATAGCCTGAGGGCAAGGTACTGCATAGCCTGAGGGCGACGTTCTATTCCACCTGAGGGAAATGCTTCTTATGCCTAAGGGTGGTGATTTCTGTGCCTGAGGGTGACACTTCATACGCCTGAGGGCAATACTTGATAGCCTGAGGGCAAGCCTGAGGGCGTGGTTTTACTATATTAGCCTGAGGGAAAGATTCTGATTGGCCTGAGGTCTTGGTTCTAATGAGCACATAATGTTATTAAATTAAATGGTTAAAACGAAAATGTAAAAGAAACTAGTAGTGATAGTTACTTTTGAGTACTTACTGGTTTACTACATTTACTTTTGCACACTGTTGTTGCACATTTTCACTGACAGTTGGGCACGGGCCTTTGGTGGGTGCCTAATGGGATTTATTTCTCACACCCTGTTTAGGGTCATGTCTTCGGCCCCAAACAGATTATATTTCTACAGTTATGGATAAGGGAAAGGGTCCCTATACAGGTACTTGATTGTTGTTGAGGAGTAAGGGAGCATAGGACCGAGCTCAAGCTCGCGATGCTATCGGCTGTTCTGTTTTGTTCTATTGTACCTGTAATTTCTATTGTATTGTATTGTACTGTTGTGTAACATGTTCTATCTGTTTTATTAGAACTATTTACATGTTTCATCATTATCTATATAACCGTTGGTTATCTTTTACTGCAGTTTTTTATATTAAATGTGTATGGTTTATTGCTTCCGCTGTTGTTGTATGCTATTTATCTTTTCTGTTGCGCTACACTTTGACAAATGAGGGCATAGTTTCTCCACTATCAGACCTAGGCCCTCACTGCTAGTCGGTAGCCTCTGGCGTTTGGGGAAATTCTCTTGAGGTCATGTGACCAACCGGGTCCGGGGCACCCATTGAGTAGCTTCCGGATTCGGGACATTACACTTCCCACATCACTAAATTAGTGAGAAACTCCTCATCTAATAATTTTATAAATTACTCACACTTATGGGTAGAATCATGGTGTATTACATGGTTGGAGGATCATTGTTCTACAAAACACCAGCAGTTTCACATGCGTTAATTGAAAATATGGAACAAAACTCCCAACAATTTGGTGATCGAGGTAAACCACATGTTAGTGGAGTACATCAGGTAAGTCCTTATTCTCTTGAAAATAATTTTATTGATGCTAAGTTAGAATAATTGACCATTGTAGTGATACATATTTCTTTGGCTCAAAATACATCCCAACCCACACCTTCGAGGACTTGTGGAATTTTCACTAACATAGACTACCCAAATGACTGTTTCCCCCAATTACAAGAGATAGAAGATTGTGAAACCATATTTCCTGGGAGACCATATCAACAGTAAAAAAATCCACATCCCTAGAATAATTATGATTATTTTGCACCAACACATAAACAAGGGTGGAAGGATCAATCAAACATGAGTTATGGCTCTGGACAACAACAAAATCCCCCTTTTAAATAAAATTTCTAGCAGCATCCACCTTACCAAAAGGGTTTCCAACAACCCCAAATGATATTTTAATCCCAAGAATTAACAATCTAAAAACAATGGAATTCTCAAACAAAGGTACATCCTAATATCGATGACCTTTTGAAATAAATTATTCTTAATCAACAGAATGAGATGAAGAGTCAAGGTTCATATATGAGGGAGTTAAAGACACAAATAAGCTAGATTTCCACTCACCACTATGAACTGGTAAGTAAGAAATCTATAAATCTACCTTCACATCCTACTCCAAATCCCAAGGGTAATGTTAGTGTCATCACATTGAGAAGTGGGAAGCAAAAAACTGATAAATCTGCACCTATCGTTCCACCGGGATTTACTTCAACTCTAGATAAGCCCCATTCTAGACTAGCTGATGAATGTCCAAAGGAGAAAGAAAAAGGTAATAAAAATATTGATGATACTCCTATTAAACCCATTCCATTTCAAAATAGAGTTGTTCAAACCAAGATAATGGTTGAAGAGGCAATGAAAAAAGAGGTTTTGGACACATTCAAGCATGTGGAGATAAACATCCCCCTTATTGAGGCCCTTAAGCAAATCTCAAGGTATGCCAAATTCTTAAAAGAACTTTATACCAATCAAATAGGGATTAAGGGAAATGATAGGATCAATATTGGAAGGAATGTGTCAGTACTCATTACACCAAATCAATCAATTCTAACAAAGTGAAAATATCTGGGGACATTCACCATCCCATAAACCATAGGGGAGTTGTACTTTTCTGATGATATTTGTGATTTGGGAGCTTCCATAAATGTGATGTATCACTCTATATTATCTTATTTACAGGTCAGTGAGTTGAAGCTGATGGGAGTAGTGGTATAGTTGGCAAATAGATCTACAACATATCTAGTGAGAGTCCTCGAGGATGTACTTTTTTGGGTAAGAGACATGATCTTTGCATCGGATTTCTACATGCTTAACATAGAGGATGATCAGGTAAATTCCCATGATCCCATTATCTTAGGTAGTCCCTTCCTAAAAAATGAAAAAAAAACTATCATAAATGTCCATAAGGGTTCACCTTCCATGGAGCTTGGAGATAAAGTTGTGATATTTAATGTTATAGACTCCATGAAGTACCCCTCGTAGGACCATTCTTATTTTGTTATATCCCATTTTGAACCACCAAGTAAAAACCCCATGGAATTTTATTTTCCTATTCTTAGAGAGATTATGAGTATTAGTTCTAGTTTGATGAATAAGAGCACTTCCATGCCTGTTTCTAATGCACAAACCTCTCTTGGATGTGATTTTGATGTAGATTTATATTCTGATTTTGATCATGCTCACTCTGATTATGACATGGATATTGATTATGTTGATGGTTTTGATGCATTATTCTCTGATGTTGAGGATGTTTATTCTGATACTGATGTTCATTGTGTAAATATTTCAGTTTCTTCAATGTCTCCATCCATACTGCACCCCCCCCCCCATTAGAACTCAATCCATTACCACCAAATATCAAATACTCATACTTATTGAGTGTTGAGATATTACCTGTTATAATTACTAACAATATCCCTTTTGAACATGAAGAAAACTTTTGAATATTTTGAGAGTGGACATTAAGGAAATCAGGTGGACCTTGGATTATATATCTGGTATTAGCCCCACTATTTTCATGCATAGGATTATTTTGGATGATGGGACTAAACCGGTTAGGCAGCCACAAAGGATACTTAATCCAACTCTTCTTGAAGTTATTAAAAAAGAAGTTGAAAAATTGTTCGAGGTAGGTATAATTTATCTCATTTTAGATTCTCAGTGGGTGATTCCTATTCAGGTTTTGCCTAAGAAAAGTGGTGTTACTGTTGTTATAAATGGGAGAGAGGATTTAGTTCCAGTGAGGGTGAAAATCAGTTGGTGTGTGTGTATTGATTATAGGAAAATAAATCAATCCACTCACAAGGACCATTTCCCCCTCCCATTTATTGATCAAATGCTTGAAAGGATAGCTAGGAAGACACACTATTGTTTCTTGGGTGGATTTCCTATATATTTTTAGGTTCTTATAGCTCCATAGGATCAGAAGAAAACAACATTCACTTGTCCATTTGGTACATTTTCTTACTGAAGGATGTCATTTTCACTTTGCAATGCCCCAGGTACCTTCCATAGATACATGGTGAGTATTTTTTTAGATTTCATTGAGACCTTCATGGAGGTATTTATGGATGATTTTACAATGTATGGATCTTCATTTGATTAATGTATCATTATTTTGGGAAAGGTGTTAAATTGTTATATTGAGAAGAATTTGGTTTTGAACTTTGAAAAGTGTCATTTTATGGTAGAGTGTGGCATTATCTTAGGGAATGTAGTGTAAAAACATGGAATAGTGGTTGATAGATCTAAGGTAGATATTATTTCATCCTTTTTGTATCCTTCATGTATGTGTGATGTTAGATCATTCCTAGGTAATGCAGTCTTTTATCGACGCTTTATCTGAGATTTCAGTAAGATTGCTCTACCCTTATCTCAATTGCTTCAAAAAAGATATTGAATTTATTTTTTATGATTCATGCAGGGTATCATTTGATGAGTTAAAGAAGTTTCTAAACACTCCATCGATCATATGGACCCCATGGTGGGACATTCCATTTGAGTTTATGTGTGATGCTTCAAACTTTTCAGTTGGAGTTGTCTTATCACAGAGGGTGGTGGGACATTCACATGTGATTTCCTATGCTTTTAGGACATTGGATTCAGCCTAATAAAAATAAACAACCAAAAAAATGAGTTTCTTGTTATCATATTTTCTTTAGATAAATTCCATTTGTATTTATTGGGCTCTAAAGTAGTTTTTTTTACCATGCGGCTCTGAGGTACCTCTTGAAGAAATCAGATGTTTAGCTTAGGCTTATCTGATGGATTATCCTTCTTCAAGAATTTGATATTGAGATGAAGGATAAGAAGAGTTTAGAAAAATTGGTGTCGGACCACATGAGTAAGATTAATCACACCCTAGAGGCTGACACTTGGAACCAGGTACCACTTTGGGACACTTTTCCCGATGAGCATCTTTATGCACTCTCATGCACACATCCTTAGTATACTGATTTAGTTAACTACCTTGTTGCCTATAAAATTCCTAAAAATTTAAAGAAACATCAAGTCCAAAAATTAAAGAGTGAGTCTAGGTTTTATGTTTGGGATGATCCCTACCTCTGGCACATGTGTAGTGATCAAGTTATTATGAGGTGTGTTCCTGGTCATGATTTTGAGTCTATTCATCATTTCTACCATACACTTTCATGTGGAGGACACTTTGGAACCCAACGGATAGTTAGGAAAGTCTTAGAATTAGTATTATATTAGCCTGGATTATTCTATGATGCTCATGAGTTTTTTAAGTTGTGCTCACATTGTCAACACACTGGAAACATTTCGAGGAGACATGAGATTCCCCAACAACCCATATTATTCTGTGAGATTTTTTATGTATGGGTCATTAATTTTATGGGTCCTTCTCCAAGTTCATTTGGTTTTTTGTATATTTTGGTTTTTTTTTTATTATGTTAGCAAATGGGTGGAGGTCAAGACCACTAAGACTGATGATTCTCATGTTGTAGTGGATTTTATCAAGGCTCAAATTTTCTGTAGGTTTGGAGTGCCAAAGGTCATCATTAGTGACCAAGGGAAACACTTTTGTAATCGGAATTTGGATTACCTCCTTCAAAAGTATGGGGTGAAACACAAAATATCAACACCATACCACCCCCAAACAAATGTCTAGGCTGAGGTTTCAAATCGGAAGTTGAAAAAAAAAATTGGAGAAAACCGTGCAGTCTAATCGGAAGGATCAGAGTAAGCGCTTGGATGATGCACTTTGGGATTATATGACGGCATACAAAAATCCTATCAGTGTGTCCCCATTTAGGATTTTTTTTTTGGGAAATCCTATCATCTCCTCATGGAAGTTAAGCTTCGAGCATATTGGGCTATAAAGAAATGTAACATGGATTTGGCCCAAGCTGGAATTCAACGGAAGCTGCAAATTCAAGAGCTTGAGGAGATTAGATTGTCATCGTATGAGAACTTAAGGCTCTATAAGGAAAGATAAAAAGAGGCTCATGATATAATGATCCAAAAAAGGTAGTTTCATGTATGAGTGAAAGTCCTACTCTACAGTTCATGATTGAAGCTGATGCCTGGTAAGTTGCGTTCCAGATGGTTAGTTCCTTATGTTGTATCAAATTTTTTTCCTTATAGTGCAGTAGAGATCGCACAAGAGGACACAAGAAGGAGATTTATATTCAATTTGAAATGTTTGAAGTAATACATTGAGGGAATTCCTACTTTTTCAATTGATTTCATCACACTACATGAACTCATCATCACTTGAGAATATCAGGCTATTCTTAACCCTTTCATTTTTATATTATTTGTACTATTTAAAATTATGCATTTCATGTGCACATATCATCTCATAGGTTCACATTGAGGATAATGAAATATTTTAAGTTTGGGGGAGGGGACAACATTTTGGGGTGTCTATTTAGGATTTTTCATTTATGTGTTTTGTGTGTGTTTTATGTTAGGTTTTCTATTAACTTTTCAAGAACAAAAAACAAAAACAAAAAAACATATCATGTAACATGCTTGTTTACATGTGGAAAATATGGAAAATTCATGTTTTCAAAATTCATTGGTGGCATGATAAGAATGAGGAAGATTTCATTAAGGGTTTATTTTTATAAAAATGGAATTTGTTGATGATATGATTGGTTGTGTCATTATAAAACCTTTTAGATTATGACACCATTCATTGTGATATTTTTTCATGGTAAATTGTGTCATTGATTTCTCCACACAACTTTTCATGCAAGCATTACTTGTGAAATTTTTTCTACTCAATTGAAGGTATGGTCAAGTTAGGTAAAAAAATATCTTATATCAATAGTTGATCCATACATTCGTTTCTCTTCTAATCAATTTCATTACTATACCGAATTGACCTATGCGCATGTACCTAATATTCGATAGTTGTATGCCCTAAAAAATCAAAAATCAAATCAAACAAAATCTAAATAAAGAGGGGGTGATTAAATGTACAACACATGGGGATATCTAGGTTGGGGGCTTAAGGTTTGACTTTTGGTAATGCTTAAGTGAGTGGGCCTTGAAATTTGATTGAAAATGAATGTAGAATAGGTTAGGTGAATTAAAACAGGTAAGAATAATTGTTTTACTTGACCTAAATATACTGAATAAAGGTTGGATATATGATCTTGAAATGTTTGGCACACACACATGTGAGGAATTAATGGCATGATGGACCCATAACTTGTTTCTCTATGATTAGTGTCATTAATTTCCCTGGATTTTATTTTGATACAATTTATGAGAAAATGAATTTAAAAAATTATTGATATTGACCCTTGATGGGATTCTTACTTTGCCTATATTTCCACTGTGGATTGAGAAATATGAACATGCATATCTTGTCACAATTTTATGGATTACATGATATGAGGTTTTGCCTAGGAGTGAAAAAGGGTAAGTGTGGGGGAGTTGATAAAACACAATTTTGTTGAATATTTTATTGATAATAAATGATATAGTTTCCTCAAATTATGTTAAATACGTTTATTTATAAAATATTTGGGATTAGATCATTCATTTTAAAATTTGATGAAAATTCTAGTTTTTTCCTTTAAAATTTATTGTAGTATTACGGCCATAAATATTTTTCTATGTAATATTTGAACTTGAAATTTTTTAACTGTGTTCCTAACTTAATTGGATAAAACTTTTATTGAGTACATATGAGCTAAATCATGCATTTGATTAGAGTAAATGGTCCATGAAGTCAAAGATGGACTGGACTCGCCAGATTGGACACCACTTCAGTATTTGGGACATAACTTATTCATCCGTGATTGGATTAGGCCAAAATTTGGAGAGAATCTATAGGAACCAATTTATAAAAAATAATACTTCTGAAAAATATCTGGTTTACACGTTTTAGTGGTTAAATAGGTGATGAAAGTTGGATTAAAATATTTGGTTGAATGTCCCCATTCACACTTGAAACCACTTGTAACCCTAGTCTCCCCTTCACTCTATAAATATTTGTTTTTCTAATTTGGAGGGGGTTGTACATGCCTTAGAGTATTGGGATAAGTGGAGAAGAGGTTCCATGCCATTTCAATTCACCATTGTAGGAGGGAAGATTTCGAGCTAGGATCTCCTCCAAAATGCTCTTCTCTTCCTCTTCTTTGTTGTAATGTTTTTGTTCTTGCAAAAAAAATCTTAGTTCCTCTTCTATTTCTTCTATTATCTTTTTTTTCTTCTGTTTTATTCTTCTCTACTCATCTTCTTGGGGTTGGACTCAAGAGTAGAAACATGATTAGGTTATACCATTTTCACGATCTTTCACGACTACAAATATGGCCTTTAACAGCGCTAGTAAAAGGGATTTGTCAACATTTTAGAAGCGCTGATAATGCGAGCGATGTTAAAGGGTTGGCTTTAATAGTGCTTGAAAAAAAGAATTATTAAAGTCCCCCTTTAACAGCACTTTTTTATCACTCTTAAAGGACACCTTTATCATCGCTTTTTTAGCGCTGTTAAAGGTCCCCTTTAACAGCGCTAAAAAAGCGCTCATAAAGGCCTCGCTGATAAAGGGGGTGATTTTTTTTAATTCAAACCTCTTCCCACCCCAACTTTTGTCACCTCCCCCCACCCCCTTTATCATCACTTTATATAATTCCACCCTCCCACACGTGCCCCTGCCTCCAACTAGTTTTGAACCTGAGACCTCCTGCTCATATCCCAACGCATTTTTCATTACCTTATGTTGTTTTGTCTTCCATTTTATGATATATCTATATATTTATATATTTTTTGTTACATTTTTTAATCCATATATTTATATATGTGTTTATATATATCTTTATATATATATATATATATTTAAACACATATATAAAATATGTTTTTTTTTGTGTATGTGTGAATATAAAAATATATATATATTGTTATATATTTGATTATAAATAATAGTAAATTGTAAAAATTGATAAAAAATAAAAATCATAATATCAATATGAATGTAATCTCTGGAAATAAATTCAGTTCCCACTGAAAAAAGACAATAAGACCCCCTTAAAAGAAGCTGAAATTCCATCAAATTTTAAAAAAAATTGGGGTTCCCCGACTAAAAACTCAGTTTTGAAGGCCTTATGGACCTCTTTTGACCTCAAAAAAATAGTGGCCAAGGTCACCTAGGGTAAAAATAGTGTAGAGGTCGTCGCAGGCTTTGACTTGATATATGGTACACCCCAAACGTACATCCGGATCAAAAGTTATGCTCGTTTGAAGTTCAAGTTATGTTTTCAACTTATTTTAGATCTTTTATTAATTTTTTGATTTTCTTATCTTCAAATTGTTATGAAATGACTATTACATGATAATAATTAGAAAATTATTAATTAAAAATATTTTTTAAATTATTTTATAAGCCATTTTCACTAAATATCATATATATTAAGTGTAAATGTCTATTTAGCCTTATCTAAAACATATTTAAAAATATATATAATTTATTTATATCAATATAAATATATTTATATATTAATATATTATTTTGAATGGGTTTTTTTTTGAAATATTCACTTTATCAGCACTAGTAAAAAATCGCTGATAAAGGGGGTCTTTATCAGCGCTTCTAAAAAAGTGTTGATAAAGTCCCCCCCCCTTCGCATCAGTGCTTTTTTACAAGCGCTGATAAAGGCTCTCCTTTATCATTGCTTTTTTACTAGCAATGATAAAGGGCCTCCATTTATCATTGTTTTTTTAATAGAACTGATAAAAGGAGGGATTTTTTACAAGCGCTAATAAAGGACCCCTTTTAACAGTGATGTTAAAGATCCCCTTTAAGAGTGTTTTTTTAGCGCTAACAAAAGGGGTTTTTAACAGTGTTTTTAGCTAACGCTATTAAAGCCCTAGCACTGGATTAACCATGTTTTGTAGTAGTGTTTGCACATGCAAAACGTTTCTGCGATGACTACACCACCCATGGAAGAGTAGTTCTTTTTAGTAATCATCTACCAGTTACCTTATTCATTCATTTATTTTGAATCAATGGGCTATTGTAATTCACTTAAAATGATCTATGAATTGTGTTTTTAATTAGAAGAAACTAAGCAAGCAGTTGAACAATTAACACAAAACACGCGAGGTCGAGTGATATGTGAATTGTGAGAGCGCAATCATAATCGATGAAACAAAACAACACGAGATCAATTTTTAGAGTTCAAATATAATCTCTAAACTCAATTCAACCTCACTTCCAGAATGGATATGAGTCATAATTCACCACTGACCATAAGCTAGCCTTGGAATGACAATCAAATGAGGGTGTTACAATTGCATGTTCTGAAGCTGACTTAGGGTTTAATTCATTTCATTATTGTGGTTGAGGTAAATTCTCATAAAGATTAACAAATTAAGGGATCATAATTGAATGGATTTTAATTTGAATGCTAATGATTAATAATTAAGTGAAGAGGTAGAGTTAGATCGATTACGCCTTTAAAAATATTTTCTAAAAAAACATCTTCTCGTTGTGTCTTATTAATCAAATTTCATTTCAAAAACAAAAACAAAAAAAGTACAATCTTCTTCCAGCATATTTCTTATTCCTTTATAAACATAAAAACAACATCTCATCCTTTTAAGTTGTGTGTTTATTTTATCTTTATTTTCATAATACCTTTAAGAAGTTGTTTTAATTATTGTCTATTTGAGAGATGACATTGGTCAACCACTCTGCTGCACATAAGAAGTAAAAATTACACGTCATTTGAAAGTGCTCACGACAACGTCTTTCAGGAGTTACTTTATTCCAAATATTCATAACCAAAGTTGGTTGGTTATGCTGATGTTGGATACTTGTCTGATCCACATAAATCAAGATCTTAGACTGGATATTTATTTACATATGGTGGAACTGTTATTTCTTGGCATTCTATAAAACAAACCATTTCTGCAACTTCTTACAACCATGCTGAGTTGATTGTTATTCATGAAACAAGTCTAGAATGTGTTTGACTAATATCAGTTATTAATCATATTAGAAGTAATTGTGGATTAGATATGAATAATAATATTCACATGAATAATAATATTCACACCATATTATATGAAGATAATACTGCTTGTATAGGCACAGTTGAAGGGTGGGTATATTAAAAGTAATCGAACAAAGCATATCTCACCAAAATTCTTTTTCACCCATGACCTTCAAAAGAATAGTAAGATTCATATCCATCAAATAATGTCTTGTGATAATCTTGCATATTTATTCACAAAGATATTATCAACTTCAACATTTGAGAAATTGATTTATAAAATTGATATGCGGAGACTGAAAAGTCTATCGTGATTTTATGAGGGAGAGTTGGGAACGTTGTACTTTTTTCCCTTCATTAGGCTTTTCCTACTAGGTTTTCCTGATAAGGTTTTTAATGAGGCAACATAGCATGGAATCGTGTTAATTTGGCTTCATTTGTTTTTCTCACAGGCTTTTTTTTAAGCGAAGATATTTATTAGATTCCATGAAATTATGACATCCAAGAGAGTGTTGTAAATTATCATTTATGGTGTGAGTGTCATAAAGGTAGAATTAAGGAAGATTTTTCATTATCCAACAAAACTCTTCATATGGCTAAAACATTTGGTATTCTCACCGTTAGATTTGACTTTTAGATATTGATATTGACTGTTGGATCAAGTCATATATAGCCTATACAATCAGTGAAAAGTCCTCCTTATTTCTAACATTCGACGTCATTATACGCTCGCCTTCACTTCACATCGGATTGAAATTTATGTGATCCATAACGCCTCCAATCGACCGGTTTTACAACATATAATTCTTTATAACCATTTATTTATAATGAACATTTCAAATATATGTAAACAAATTCTTGTTTTTAATGCCCCTCGCTGGCAGCTGGGGTGGTGAGGGGGACTGGGGTATGGGGCGTCGGTCGTGGGGTCAAGTCCCCAGACCGTGTTTTCTTGTAGTGTGCGTTGTACATAAAACCCACCTTTTAAATTCATGTTTTTAAAATTACTGTAACTATTTTTTAATTAGTTTTTTTTTTTAAATGCGCGTGATGCTCTAACACATTACGTTCCACTTATGGCATAATGACTTTTAAATGCTCAACACATTTAAACAAAGGACATTGAGGCCTTCAAAGCATTTTAGACCTATACATAAAAATATTTTCAACCTAAACCCATTTCATTATTTTTTTTGTTCAACTCACTAAAAAAAAAATCACACAACACATTCATAAAACACAGAACATACAGACATGACACACAACACAGTACATATACACACAGAATATGCACACAGAGAACATAACTATGTACAACACACATAACATAGACACACATAACATTTATATAACATATTGCATGAATCTATAATTTAATACATGCCTATTGATTCAAATAAAAAACACGTTGATTATTTATTCAAACCAAACTGAAGTTCACCCAAACGAATCAAGACAAACAATTCAGTTAACCACCCCATTGCCTGCTGCTCCTCCCAATCACTATAATTTCAACCCATCCCACCCTTCTTCATTCAGCGCAGGAACTCATTGCAGTTGTCAGCACCAATCTGCGCAAATGCCTTCACCAGCAGCTTCATGTACTCGGCGAGTGGCTCCCGGAAGTTCTTAGAACAGCTGCGGTCCCCCTCATCCACGTCCTGCACCCCACCCTTCCCCACGCACCCCACCTGCGCGCCCTCTACATACGCCTTGCACTCCACCAGGATCCCACGCCCGCGCTTCCGAAAATGCCCCACCACCAAGTCCTCAAAATGCTAAACCCCACAATTAAATGCAATATCAAGAAAAATAGCCACAGATGAAACCAAAATGGACAGTGCTAATCCCTGCCAACTTGCCTTCGGCGGCTTCCGCATGGTGTAGAGCATAGTCTTCAGCGAAAGGAGAAACGTGCGTTCGTTGTACTGCTGAGAACTCTTTTCACCACTTTCGGAACCACTCATACTCGCATATCCGGGTTCATTGAAATAAGGCTTTGCATTCAAAATCAAACCTTGAATGGAAACCAAGACCTGAAGCATTGTTGATGAACCAGGGATCCACTTCTCATCCTTACAACCAGACCAAGTGTTCAGGAGGCTCAGACATACTTTCCCATTATCATACAAGTTTGGATTCAGACGCAGGCCACCAGAGTGGTAATACACATTCTGTTGCAATTCAATGACTGCCTGTCAGACTTCACCACAGAATGGGTGAATCAGGGTTAAAAATGACAAATCACATACCGGGGGCGCGTTAGGATAATTCGAAGGGAAAAATACATCAAAGAAAAAGAGCCCTCCATGATACGGTGTGCCCTCCGCTCCAATAATCACAGCCCGCAACAGGTCTAACCTGGTTTCATAAACTCGAACAAATATTGTATCTGTTGGAAGGAAAGAAAGAAGAAATGTAATCAGGTTGAGTAATCTGACCCGACCATTCCTAAACAGTCTGATCTGATTAAAAATGTAATGATAATATAAAATATTAAAAATATAATAATAATTAATTATATAATATATTTTATTCTTATAATCAACTTAATTTGGAATAATTCAACATGTTTATAACAAGTTATTTATTTTAAATGATTTAAGATGGTTTAAGAGGATCAAGTTGCACCACGGATGACATGTGTTTTATATTAATTAGGTTATTTTTTTGTTTAAATAAGATAATTCAATTTGGTTTAAGAGGGTCAACTTGGACATGTCATGATGCAATGATGCAGCCTGTGTTAAAAATTTAAAGTTAAATCGGTTGGCGATTCGGGTGTAGATTGACCGCTTCATAAATGGGTTGGGGTTGAGCTTAAATGGTTTGACAAGACAGTCAACTCCACACAAACCCAACCCGTGCCAGACCTTGAACAAACTTCTGGTCTCTAAAAACATAAAATAACAGGACTGGAGCACAAGAATAGACACAAGCAGAAACATGTAATGTTGTCGCTGCATAACAAAAAGCTACAATAATGAAATTCACCAGGCAAATTCTTCTCTAGGATCTTCCACTCTCCCTGCAATTTTTTTGTCCAATTCTTTGATGGCTGCTGGAAAGAGGACAAAGACCAGAAAGCTGTAAATTGCAAAGTTGGATGAGGGGTAGGATTCAGAGAATGAAACACATACCCGCTTCATTGAAGAGCCCTTGCTGGAATAGTAATGATCAGAGGGGTCTTGGACCATATCAAATTGCTTATAAAGTTCATACCTTTTCATGACATCATCACCCTCCTTTTCTCCTCCATTAGAGATTGATTCTGGAGGGTTTGATGAACTACCAGAGGCATTTGCAGCCCATGGTATAAATGCCTCTTCCTCTGAAGGGAAACCGTATGGACTAAATACGCCACCGGGTACAAATGGTTTGCCTTTGAGTGGAGGAAAACCCATGAAGGGTTTGGGAGGGTCGAATGGAGGGGGGATATTCAACTTGGCCATTTGCATATGAGAGCTCCAAAACGTATTTCCGGTCTCATCTTTTTTCAGTGAACCATGGGGACCATATGGTGGCAATGAAAATGGCTCATGTCCAGGGAGAAACATTAAACCAGTGAGCTGCTTATCCCAAAGATGATTACTCGTACTATTTGACATGTTCTGTTTATTCTTGCTATGGGAAAGATCTGGGGACCACCGTGTTTTAGATGGTCTAACTCCAGGTTTCAAATTAACAACCTCTCCGTGATCAGGTAAAGTTGGACATGATGAACAGCTAGGGATATTTAGCTTCATTTTACTTTTACCTAACTTGTCATGCAACAAAGGTGAATACGGTTCCGGCCCCTGCCCCTGAGACTGATTCACACCAAACTTTTGGCTTTCAAAACCTGTGCTATTCAATGAAATTGGCTTCGTCATAACTGGAGCAGGACCTATTTTCCACTGGGATGGAGAAGCATCGTCCTCAGACAAACGGTACATGGCACTGATTTCTGAAAGTGAGTCTAGAGCAGCAGCTTGTTTTTTCTCGATTTGAGGGAGATCCTGCAGCCAAGGGATCTGTGCTTCTACTCCAGAAGGAATATCCACATTATCAAATTGTGCTTGGATATGTGCATAGTCGTCATCATACAGAAAATCATCAGCGTACATATCAAAATATTCATCATCATCAAAAGATGGATCAGACACAAAATCATCCTGGTTAACTGAATTATGCGATCCTGGGGAAAAGCACTTTGATGACAGAAACCCATCTGTTGATCCAAAGTCAGCGGAACTAGGACCAGGAATTTTTTTTGAAAAAGATTCCTGTAAAGAAAACTAAGTTAAGCGTAAAAAACATTGTGGTTATAAAAGTAATGGTAAGAATCTGGTGAGAGAGAGAAAATTCAAAAGATGCAGCAGCTGCAGATGTGAATAATTACCTTCCCTTTGCTTAATGGATCACCTTTGTCATCAATCGCTATGACAGCAGCAGAGTCTTCATCCAAGTCAAGATCTACGACATCATGAAGAACCTAAAAATTGCAATGCATTGAAAAAATTCTTAAAAACACATTTAAACCAGTAATAGACCAAAAAAAGGTGGCCAAATACATTGTTGGGTAACAGGAGCTGAGAGATAGATAGGGAGGAGAAACAGTATATCTCTGTATTGAACTTTAAAATTTACAGTAGATTTTTCAGTATAACCAGTGAAATGTTACAGTAGGCGGAGAAGGAAACGAAGAAGAAGAAATGGATCTCCACGGAAGACAACCACTCTCCCGAAGAGCCAAGGTGGGACCTCCCAAGGCCGACACCTCCCTCCCAGCTGCCAAGTTTATTCGCCTAAAATGAATTTGTAACCCTTCCCTACTAACCACCCCCTTATTTAATACCCTAAACAAATACTAACAACCCAGCCAACAACTCCCTAACTGTTACAGCTGGCCAAAACAGACTAATAAAGATTAAGACAACACTGCCCCAGCTACAGCACTCACTTCACACGGACAGCCCCTACTTCCTAACATTACCTCCCCCTTAAAAACCACTTTGTCCCCAAGGTGGACCACCAATAGCTCTGCTCGGCTGTGCACTGGAACAGCAGCCCTTGATGGCGACTTTGGCGGTGGCCTCAGCATCAATGCATCTTCATTGGAAGTCAGCAACACACCTGGGAAAACTTGGGCAACCATTGTAGGTGGATAGCGTTTCCAGTATAATTCCCCACTGTAATATTTAACACCATAAGCTCCTGAACTGGTAATAAACCCCTTACCAACAGTGGAGCAGATGTAGGGGCGTGGGAATCGGCAGTTACGTCATAGAGAATAACCACTTTCATATCCACTTGATGAGCATGAAGCACATTGTCAACCACGCTCACTGCAATCTTGCTGGAATAATTTGGCAGAGAACCCTGTTGAACAACGGCATAATGGTAAAAACGATATTGGTGCAGCTGCATCGCAATCCTATCAACTTGCAAGCAGTATAGCCTGCCATAAAGAGTGACAATATGAACATCTTCAGCAGCAAGGTCAGGTTCAATATTTGCATCAACTTTGGCCATTCTCATCTCGAACTTTGGCATACGAAAACTACCAGCAAATGACAATTCAATTATATTGGCCTTCAGTGCCACTGCAGCCCAAACCTTTGATTTCCCTGCAGCTCTACCAGCTAAAACCTCTGATTCAACTTCATATATGTAAACACCCTCACAAAAAATTGGAGAAACCTTCAACCCAAACGTGAATCCTCTGTTCCCTAACCCCAAAGAGTTTTCAGCAGCTTTATCCACACTGCCACTACCTGGACAGCTTGTAATTTGAATCGAAACTGGTCCCAGGAATCTCATCCTCAACTGCTGCAGCAACCCCAGCTCTCAACTACCCAGCATACAGAAACTGCCCAATGCAAAATGAGACACTTTAACCAGCTTCCCGCTGCACACTACCTTCTTCAATCTTCTGCTAGATGAATCTGGAAAAAAGTTTCTTTGTCGCCTCCACCTCAATCAGTCCATGGCTGATTTAGTATCCCGTATCTCGGTATGAATATTAACAAAACAAGCAGATTGCCCGCTATGAATTTCTGCCCCTTCCCTTTCCTGTTCAAACTGGAAAACCCCCCAAGCTACTGGTTCTTCATCAGCTCGTTTCTTCCGTTCCAGATTGGCTTGCCGAACAGAGAGTTCAGCAAACTCTCTAGTTTGCTCGTGCATCTGCCTCGTGAGTCCTGGAACAAGCTCCTCCACAGAACGTTGCTGAACAGCCAATTTTGCCAGCCCACAGAGTTGTACCTGCAGATTCTGTAGCTCCTCTCAGTCCTGCCTCGCGCGCTCCTCCCGCAACTTAGCAAAGGCTTCCATAGACATCTTAAGCTCCAGCAACTCAGCAGTCTGCGCACGAAACAACTGCTCCAGTTCTGAACTTATCTTCAGCGCTTCCTCAGTGTTCATCCAGCACTGTCCACGAAATCTCTATAGCTCCACCAAACTCCTTTCCCATTTGCATACAAATCGGATGAGCATACGTAGAACTTTCCACTATATCATCCAACAACGAACAGTACTTCCGCAAGAAAAACAGACAAACAACGCTCGAGTTTGTCAAACTCGTCATGATTGGAGCCAACTCCACACGTTGCGACAGCTCCCTCCGAATGTCCTTTCGGCGCACTATTTTCACCAGCGATCGTGTTCCTCGCAGAGCTTCTCCCTTTCCTTGAGTTCGACTCCCAGCTTTGATCATCCTCTCTGCTAACGAAATCCTGGCAACCTTCCAAAAATCGCCAAGCAACAGCCGCGACTCACTCACACTCCAGTCAACGCGTTTTTTTTTTTCCAGTGGTGATAGTCAAATTTGAAGGAACCACATTTCCAAACGGCCACGTAGCCAAAAGCTCATGTTGCCAAATTTTAAGCAGTGGACCATGTATCCAGCTTTTTGACAAACCACGTATGAGAATTCTAAAAAAGCAACGCGTTACCGAATTGGTACATAGTGTCTTTTCTGAGCACTGTCTCACGTATCCAAAAGCCTAAGTAACTTTGTTCGCCATCTCAGCTAACCCGATTCCACGGTGTTTGCGCCTCACAGCTTCAGTCATCTTCACCTCTTGCAACACAGCAAACGCAATAGATGTCGCAACTCACACTCGACGTTCGGCTACCTGGCGCGCCACCTTCCAGCGATCGCACCTCACATAACCGACCAGCGAACATCCAGCTTCATCCAACTTCCTCACTGCGTTTGGCGAACTCAGATCATCTGCGCAGCAGACATCCGTTCGACTCTAAACTTTCCTCACACATGCGCAGGGAAATTCAGACAGCTTCAAAATGTTCGGCCTAATCTGTTAGTCCTCCCAACTCGCACGCTTCCCCAGCAAAGTCGCCAATTACTAGGTAACAGGAGCTGAGAGAGAGATGGGGAGGAGAAACAGTCTATCTCTGTAGTGAACTTTAAGATTTACAGTAGATTTTTCAGTATAACCAGTGAAGTGTTACAGTAGGCAGAGAAGGAAATGAACAAGAAGAAATGGATCTCCACGGAAGACGACCACTCTCCCGAAGAGCCAAGGTGGGACCTCCCAAGTTCGACACCTCCCAGCTGCCAAGCTAATTTGCCTAAAATGAATTCATAACCCAACCACCCCCTTATTTAATACCCTAAACAAATACTAACAACCCAGCCAACAACTCCCTAACTGCTACAGCTGGCCAAAACAGACTAATAAAGAGAAAGACAACACTGCCCTGCTACGGCACTCACTCCACACGGACAGCCCCTACTTCCTAACACAATGCAATGCATTAAAAACAAAATTAATAACACATTTAAGCCAGTAATAGATCAAAGAAAGGTGACCAAATACATCCTCCAATTAAAAATTATGGGAGGAAACCACAGAAACAATCATCTATACTTGAGAAATAATTAAGACCACCCAATCCTATATACCAGATAATATTTAAGCCAACCTAAGTGTAATAAAAAATCCTTTAAAATTAACCTTCAGAACTTTTTAACAGTGCAAAAGATCAATGACATGAGGATAACAGACCAGTTTAGTATTTATAACGGATAAGACCAAGTACATACCAATCCCCATACCATTCAAAAGTATTTAATTTTCATTTGTGCAAGCAAAGGTTGGAATCCAGACATTTAAGTTACTGTGGAAGTTGTACATCAGAACAATATCAAAGCCCAGCTACTCCGCACCAAGATAATCACCGGACAACGAAAAATTAGCAAATTTAGTCCACATATGTTGTCAAGCAAAATACTAGCATGAACCCATGCATTCATTATAATTACATCTTATACAGTTTGCCAGCCTTCAGGCACAACAACACCATATTCATCATTCTTTTTTCTTTTATT
Source organism: Viscum album (assembly GCA_963277665.1). Taxonomy (NCBI): domain Eukaryota; kingdom Viridiplantae; phylum Streptophyta; class Magnoliopsida; order Santalales; family Viscaceae; genus Viscum; species Viscum album. The sequence goes on along the minus strand of OY728119.1, from coordinate 1,961,698,447 downwards.
GTTGAAATTTCCAAATGACTGCCAAACCAAAACCCTCACATGGGATTTTCCCTAACAGGAAGGGCGAAGCAGAAAACTTATTTTATCGCAAAAAATTTTTTTAAAAAAAGTGCGATAATTTAAAAGCTAGAGCAAAACTTTCATAGAGTGCATTCATAAATTGGAGCCCAGGCTGGTCACTTTAAGCAAGGAAACCGTACAAAGGCAGCAATCGAACCTCGGGGAATAATAACCTATTTTGCAACTGGAGCAGCCCTTGATCAAATCCAAGAACAGCCATTGGTATTTAAGAATAAGATAGAAAATAATCGTCTCATTATTCGCACAAGATCAACCAAGTATTACCAAAAACTGGACCTCAAATCGAAAAACAGAATCATATGAGTGATCAACCAACACAACAGCGGATACCTGCTTTTGTTTGCGTGACTTCGCGGTGGAACTCCGGGGGATCGGGGGCATGACCTCGATCACATCCGGTTCCATTCGCGATGAATTATTGTCGGATAACACTCGTTTCCTGGTCGATCGTGAATGAAATTAGAAGCAAAGAAAGGTATAAAGAAGGGGAATAAACTGACAGCACCAAGAGAGCGGGATACACAGAAGGAGCGAGCGAGAGAGAGGGAGGAGAGACTTGGATTTGTGAGAAACGTAGGTAGCGAATGGCAGCGACTCCATGGATGCCGAGCTGCAAGTGTCCCTTTTTGAGTCGGCACGCACAGTTTCTTCCTCAACGTTGGAAGCCAAACCCGAACAATCAAATAGGTTAAAAATAATAGAAATACAATAGATAAAACCTTTTTGCCCCGCGACATCGAGGATCGAAACTTTAAGATTTATCGATAAATTGATTTTTTATTATTATTTATTAACATATATGAATTAGAGTAAAAAAAATGAAAAAATTTAATATATATTAATTCTAAGATATAGGATCATCAATAATTTTCTATAATCTTTTTATGATCGTGGGTGGATTTATTTCTAAATTTATTAGATTCAAAAGTTTTATATTTTTGAAATATCTAATGAGTTTATTTATAAATCTTTTAATAATGAATTTATAACCAAGGTATAAAATAATTTTATTTTTTATGAGATTATTAATATATTTTCATCAAAATAACTTGTTTTTAAATTTAAACAAATGCAGTCCGAATAGGTGGAAAATTATAAGTTTTCATTTTTTAAAATATAAAAAATAAATAGTATGTTAAATTTTTATAAGAATGTCAACATTAATATTAAAAAAATGCACTGATTGCTATTAAATATAATATAAATTTAAATTTAAATTAAAAGTGATTTTAAAATGATTTCTTAATTAATTATATAAATCTTAATATAATCAGCTTTCATCATTTACCATAGCAGTTATTTATTAATTATATCGTTGTATGATAAAAGGTGTTTGATGTTATATCTTGGCGGAGAAGGAAAACAGGCAGCCTGTGTTCGTGCGTGACCCAACCTATGACCGGCGTGTGTGATCTTTCGATATTATTAATAAAAAATTCATTTTAAAACCATAATAATATTATAATATATCAACGGATTGAGTGTAGTGGTGACAACGGTCGGTATTTGCTGTTTCTGGGTTATTCGGACCCAAACCCAATTAAGTTTAGTCTATCTAAATCCTATGATACAAGTTTAACTTTTATCCTAATTCGAACCTGATTAATTAAATGGTACCTGTTTGATACCCTAACTCGTTTCATTTTAGTACTAATTTTTTTAAAAATCTATATCATTGCAAACGGCGTGCGCAAAACAGGGTGATGGGACATGCGAAGGAGGTCACAACAAAGGGATGCGGCTCTGGGTGGAATTGTTCAATGTGGAAGCATAACGTGGGGGCTTATAAAGCCTCACGTGTTGTATTAGAATTCTGATGTGGGACGTCTGATCGCTACGGGACCATGTCCCGTGTTGGAATTCTCATGCAGCACGCTAGGCTTTATAAACCAATGTATGACGCTACCCCCCGCCGAATAGCTCTGCCATAAGTTGCATCACCTTCTCACGATCTTCTTTACTGAGCCCTCGTGTTACAAGGTCTTATAACAAAGGTAAACCCACCTTAAAGATTTTGACTGCTACTATCGACAAACCTCGGAGTAAGGATAAGGGGCCTGTTGCACATGTGGAGCCCGTGGACGACGAGACAACTGGTACGCAAGCAGGGGAACCAACTGTCACTGTTTTGGGGAATACAGATAAAGTGGTTGTGGAACTTGACATCACCGAGAATCTCCTCATGCATTCAAATAAAGAAATGTTAGAGGAGTCTTTCCTGATCAATATTTTGAAGGACGCACACAGAATGTTTGAAAGACCGTTTCATGTCGATTTGAGTGAAGAACAAGCCAATTAGATTGACAGACAAAACAAGATTTTGATACGTGGTTTTAATGAGAGGAAAACCAATCTGGAGGAGCATGTTCAGACTTGGGATAGGATGACATTCCACTTTGAATATCTCATTAAGGACAATCCGAAGACGAAGGTTACCTCCATCGAATGACGACTTTTTAAGGTAAAGTATTCTAATCATTTTAAATTGTTCTAGAATGGAATGACAATTTCTTATGAGGTTTGACCTTTTCTGTATTTTGGACCTTGAAGACCAAGTTTTCGGGGATCCAATCATTGATACCTTAATCCCACTTAATTAATAATCGGGTTGGGAATGTGAAACTCAAACCCTATCTCAACCCGATTAAGGGATACTCGAACCCGATTTAATCGGGTCGGGTACTTGGTGAACGAGCACCCAATGTCATCCCTAATTCAATGGATAATTGTAAATTAAGTATTAAACCAAATAAATGGCGTGTCATGTTGATAGCAATAAAAGGCAACTCCAAATCACGTCACCCATAATAATTAAGTCCATAAATGATTGTATAAGATATTACAGATATAGTCCACTATAAACATAACTAGAGGTGTCAATTTTTAACCTGACGTGACATAATTGGATTTACGTTGAAAATTCAAAAGTGGAATAGTTGAAGATGACATTGATGTAAGAGTTGGTGTCCTAGAACCAACTGGTCGTACTTTGATTACATGAATATTTAATGTATTTAAATACTAAACATCTTATTACATATTGTTCATTGTTTTGCATGACTATGATGTAATAATGTCCTAGAGTATTTGTTGCACTGATAAGGTTGTGGCAGTTCTCCGCTATGATGAGAACTTTGAAATGCTATAGCAATATTCTTAAATATAGTTATACGGTTGGATGACATACTATAATGGGACACATAGCATTCAGACCGTCAGGTGCTTGTACTCGTAAGCAGATGAGACTTCCTCTCATGAAGTTCGCACTTGGTAATCTCCAAGACATGAGATTATGAGAACATACCCGCCAGTAGGAATTCCACATGTTTTGGTGTCATCAGATATTTCTATCTGCGAGCTTGTGTAATGATCCTTAGACTTTAAGATTATCATTAATACGTGTCACGACTCGTGCACTTTGATTTACTGACGAAAACCGTCACGCAGACAATTGGCGGGAAGTAGGGTACATTGGGTGCGTCATGAGTGACCTGATGTTAATGGATAAGTCGAGGAATGATTTGTCCCTTCCATTTATGGAAGTTGATATACCAGCCATTTGATTGAAATAGAACTGTCACGCGAAATTTTATGGTCATGGTGTAACGACGAGTTTATTTCAGGTAGTCAAAAAACGATGTATCAAGTATAAAGGTTGATGACACTATCATGAAACCTGCTTGATGAGATATTAAGACAAATTGATTATATTACACAGTGAGTGTTTGTATGTGGATGTCGTTGTTGCGACTTTATGTTATTTCTCTTGGGTGACTTGACTCATTGCTAGACAGTACTCTTGGACTTTAGGCAAACTTGCCTAATGCCAACGAGAAAGAATCCTAGAGGGTCACACACTAATTGTTTTTTATGGTCTCGGTTAAATTCTATTTGAATTTAGTTAATGAAATAAATATTACTCTCAAGATCGTGGAATAATTTTATTCAAGCTAAGATGACCGCATAAATTAAATTAAATTTATTTATTTATTTTATTGAACATTTAATAAATATTTATTTACTAGTTTGAAAATAAAATATTTATTTAAGAGAATAAATTAATTATTTATTTATTCGGGTGTTCAATAAATGGAAGTGGAGTTCGAGCGGATCAAAGCAGGTTCGGTAGTAAAATAATTATTTACAAGACGGTAAATAATTATTAGTTGGCACAAGTTAAAATAATAATGTCGCTGCTATTATTTTGTGATGCAGAATTTTATTCATAATTCCGTTTCGCGCAAGTTGGCGCACCATAAATAATGACGCAATATTATTATTATGAGCAAAAGTTTTCTCTAAGTTCATGAATGTATTTAATTACTGTTATGTGATTAAATATTGTAGCTGAAGTTCCATGCATATAAATAGACAAGTACGTCCATCGTGTCATGGCGAACACACCGCACGCGTGGTGAATTGAGAATTGTTGAGCTAAACAATTTTTCTCTCAAATTCTCTTCTCGCCCCTCTCAAGAACGATAGACGTTCTTCAAAGCCGAAGAATAAGCGATCAAGAACGACCGACACAAGACACTTGATTCGCCGCGCTAGCACCTGGAGAACGAGTGGTGTCGATCAGAGGCCATCAGAGCACTTATGGATCACCGCTAGAGGGATTCTAGTTTGGATCATTGCAAGCGCAACAAGATTATCTGGAAGGGTCATTCCGAACGATCAACATCATCAATGAAGAAAATACCGAAGATCCAAGTATTTTTTTTATTTATGAAATTAATTAAATTAACACTACTGGAAAATAGGTCTATACCCACGGTTTTCCAAAATCGTGGGTATAGGGATAGTATATGAACCTATACCCACGGTTGTGCCAAAAACCGTGGGTATAGTTTTCTTTTAAGACCTATACCCACGGTTTTGGAGAAAACAGTGGGTATAGGGTATTTTCTGAAGACCTATACCGACGGTTCTTGAAAACTGTAGCTATTGCGATTTTTTTTGAAGACCTATACCCACGGTTCTTCAGAACCGTGGGTATAGCTTTCCCGCGTTATGGCGGGGAAACAAAATTAGGCGGGCCATGAAAAAAAATTGGCGGGAAGACATTTATTCATGGTTTACATTAATATATTTACGTAAATATAAATATATAATTTCAAAAATTTAGTAGCTCGGTTGGTGAACTGCTCGCCTTGTATTTTGTAGGTTGCCGGTTCAAATCCCGCTGACCGCTTCTTTTGAATTTAAATACACCACGTGGATAATATTAATATAAATACCCAAATGTATGTATATTTAACAAATATCAAATATAGCTCACTTGGTTCGATGGTGGGGCGCGACCGCGATACTCAACGAATCCTGTGGTGCCTTTTTTTTAATTTAAATACCTTGTTATAATATATATACGCAGATATATGTATATATAACAAATAAAAATTGCAGCTCGGTTGGTTTGTTGGTGGGGCGCGACCGCGAGGCTCAACGCGAGGTTGCGAGTTCGAAACTCCCCAGACTGATGTTTTGAATTTAAATACCCCACGGTTTGAAAACTGTGGGGTCTGTTGTGTGCCACGCTGTTCCAGCGTGTGCCACATTTGACTCCCCTATACCCACAATTTGCCTTACAAAAACAATATTTTCTTTTAATTTTGATTAAAATAAAAAATAGGATCTCATCCGGAGGTGCCAAATGTTTATGGACGTACAACACAAGAACACACGACGTGTATTCGGCAGTACATGCCGTGTAGCCAAGGTTCAATGCACCGGGTCTGGTCCGCCAAACCAAGCTGTGTCATTGGAGTTTGTCTAAGTCTTAATGACTCCATGTGTTGACCAGGAACAGGTGGCACGCGGTTTCCGGATTACACGCTGTGTGGCCCACTGGACACAATGTGTAGTCCCTTCAGGTTAGGGTTGGACTGTGTACCCCATACACGGCTTGCCCGGCTGGAGACTGCGTAACAAGGAACTACACGACGTGTGGCCTACTGGACATGCCGTGTACTCCAAAGATTTCTGAAGTACACTCACACGTCGTTTCCCTAAATACCCCACGGTTTGAAAACTGTGGGGTCTGTTGTGTGCCACGCTGTTCCAGCGTGTGCCACATTTGACTCCCCTATACCCACAATTTGCCTTACAAAAACAATATTTTCTTTTAATTTTGATTAAAATAAAAAATAGGATCTCATCCGGAGGTGCCAAAGGTTTATGGACGTACAACACAAGAACACACGACGTGTATTCGGCAGTACATGCCGTGTAGCCAAGGTTCAATGCACCGGGTCTGGTCCGCCAAACCAAGCTGTGTCATTGGAGTTTGTCTAAGTCTTAATGACTCCATGTGTTGACCAGGAACAGGTGGCACGCGGTTTCCGGATTACACGCTGTGTGGCCCACTGGACACAACGTGTAGTCCCTTCAGGTTAGGGTTGGACTGTGTACCCCATACACGGCTTGCCCGGCTGGAGACTGCGTAACAAGGAACTACACGACGTGTGGCCTACTGGACATGCCGTGTACTCCAAAGATTTCTGAAGTACACTCACACGTCGTTTCCCCGGGCGTGTACTTCGGATGGACGATGAAAAATAGTATACACAATGTAGTTGGAACTACATGTCGTGTACTCATCCAAATTACGCAGATTTGTTAAAATTTATTATTATATTATATAAACCCTTGAGACGTGTACCATCGTACATGCGTAAAGCTGAGGTACAACACATGATAGATGTTTTATATATATGTGTTTAATTTAACATCTGTATAATGTTCATTTCTACTCATTGGGTAGTTATGAATAGGAATTCACCGAGTTTCCTCCACGGTACAAGTTACATACAAAGATAATTTAAAATTAATTTATTTGTTTAAAATTATGATGGATGAGAATCTCAAGGAAATTCAGAAAAGGGTTTACGATAAAAGGATTAATTAATTAAAGATGGTGATTAATTGATTCAAGCGTGATTTATCTTAAGCAAGAATGATTACAGAATTAAATGCTAGTTTTATTTATGCGTAAATATCGTTGCATGTATGGATGATCATGAGCTAGACCAAGACCTTTGTATGTAGATGGTTTCTTTTAATTAATTTATTTAAATTAAATTTGTTGGCCTACGAGCCTTCTCATCATTAATATGTAGGGTCTGCGTGCCCAAGGTTTCTTTTATGTAAAACCCCCTTTTACCCCTCACCTTAAAAAAAGGCATATGTAATGGATGGAACTCCCAAGCTAGTGGAGACGGTTCAAGCTGGAGCCGAGACGAAACCAATCCCAGGAGATATAAAGGTGGACAGGTGGAAAGCTGTAAACACAAACCCAAAAGATTCAAGATGTTTCTCCCATAGGTCAATGTTAGTTTATCAATTGCTAGATAAACTAACCATTAGAAAATCTCATGATCATTCTCTTTATTTTATTTCTATCAGTTGCATGGTTTATCATTATGGATGTGTTGTCACGATCACATAATTAATGAATTAAACAAGCATGCAAGATAAAACTAAAATAAACCAGACTTATGCATAAATATTATCAAGACATAGTTAATCACTTAAGTAAGTTCCACTTAATATTAACAAGTATGTGATAATGATAATAAGCAATTTACGCATAAGAGATAAAAACCCCTCAAATAAAATATTAAGTCAGACCAAGCCTTCCGTTATTTGATTAAGGGAAAAACTCAATAAAACTACGTGTTTGACCAACCCTTGTTGGGACACTTACTTTTATACAGGAAGCCCTTATGAAAGGTTTTGGGTTGAATTAACTATATTACATCAAGAGGAGTATCCCTTTCTATACTTGGTGTAATATTGGAGGCAAGAGTTGAGGAAATCCAAAAGTCATGATTTCAGGATTGGGGAGTCCACTCAACAGATCAAGGAGCTGCAAGCCCGCAGTTGACAAAGACCTGCCTACCTAAATACCTTATAATAGCTTGAACAACCCTTGTTGGGGTTATGCGAAGGGGGATATGGATCATTGCCACTAGAATGTCATGGAAACTGGACATTCCGAGTTTAATGGTGAGGGCCACCAGGACTTGATAAAATAGTGGGAGACTTAATAAAAATTTATTATTTCTCATAAAATGTAATCAAGAAAATACTAATGATCTGCTCTTTTAATTGTAGAATAAAAATGAAAATCTTGTCAACCACACTATCCCTATGATCAATTCTAGATAAAGACAACATCCTCACCGGTAGTAACTTTTAGAAATGGTTTAGACGCCTTCAGGTTATCTTACGCCATGAACGAAAGTCTTATGTGCTGGAGTCAACACTACCTGATCCGCCTGCCAAAGAGGCGAGTGATGAGGATTTCCTAGTCTATGAGAAACATATGAATGACGCAGTCAATGTTCAATGTTTGATGCTATCATCAATGTCTGGTGAGCTCATGAAGTCTCATGAAAACATGGATTCTTATAGCATGCTCGAGCACCTCTGTGGTCTTTACCAGGAGAGAGCAAGACATGAAAGGTTTGAGATCTCTAAGGCACTCTTTTAGAGTAAGCTTGGAGAAGGTGCCCTAGCTGGGCCTCATGTAGTCAAACTCATTGGCTACATTGAGTGCCTGGAGGTTCTATGGTTTAAACTCCCTGAAGAACTGGGCACCGATCTCATTCTCACATCACTCCCTAAGAGCTTCTCTAACTTTGTTGTCAATTTAAATATGAACAACATTAAGAAGTCTCTATCTGATATTCTTATTCTCATTGGCCAAGTGGGAAAAGATATGAAGCGTGAAAAGCCTTCTGTCCTTATGGAGAATAAGAGGAAAGGGAAGGCAAAGAGCTTTAAGCCCAAAGCTTCTTTATGGCCTTCTAAGAAAAGGAAGATCAAAGGGGAGACAAAGGAACATGAGGCTGTTTGTTTCGCATGTGGCAAGAAGAGCCACTGGAAGAAGAACTATACCCAGCCTAAGAAGTAAGGGGAAGCTTTAGGTGCATTTGTTATCGAATAAAATCTATCTGTTTATACAAATTGGGTATTAGATATAGCTTGTGGTGCTCACATATGTATCCAAATACAAGAACCAAGTAGATTCAAGAAGATTGAACGAGGGGAGGTAGATCTACGAGCAGCCAACAGATCCATACTTGCTGTTGTAGGTGTCGGGGACTACCACCTCACGTTTCCAACTGGGATGATCTTGGTGTTAAAGGGTTGTTATTATGTGCCTTATGTTAATAAAAACATTATTTATGTATCCATATTAGATACATATGGATTTTTTTTCAAGTTTTGGAAATGAATGTTGCTTCTTTTACAAAGATAGCATTTGTTTTGGTAGGGTACATTTATACAACAACCTTTACATGTTGGATTACACAAACCAATTAATGACAATCGATAACAAATATACTTCACATGACTTATACCACACCCAACTTTGGCATCACTGGCTAGGCCATGTAAATGAGAAACACTTGACAAAGTTACATCAAGATGGATATTTAGATTCTTTCGAACTAAAACCACTTGGTGTATGTCATGCATGTTTACAAGGAAAAATGACCAAATCCCCATTTAGTGGGAAAGGTGAAAGGGCTAAATAATTTCTTGAATTGGTTCATACCGATGTGTGTAGACCATTTGTAGTTGAAGCAAGGGGAGGGTAATCATACTTCATAACTTTTACTAATGATTTTAGTAGATATGGATATATATACTTAATGAGGTATAAGTCAGATTCTTTTGATAAGTTCAAAGAATATAAAAATGAATTTGAGAACCAGCTTGGTAAGAAGATTAAGAAACTCCGCTCAGACTGAGGCGGAGAATATATTAATCAAGACTTCATTGATTACTTACAGGAGTTTAGGATCCTATCCCAACTCAATCCTCCAAACATGCCCCGATGGAATGGTGTGAACGAAAGGAGGAACCACACCCTGTTGGACATAGTGAGATCAATGATGAGTCATGTGAGTCTTCTATTATCCTTTTACGGATATGCGTTACAAACAACGACACATATACTAAACCAAGTACCAACTAAATCAATAAATGTTATTCTATATGAGTCTGGAGTGGAAGAAAAGCCATGTTATCGAATTTACATGTGTGGGGTATCAAAGCATTTGTTAAGGCCTCTTCAGGTAACAAACTCGCACCCCGAGGCACAAAGTGTACCTTTATAGGATACCCCAAGGAAACAAGTGGATATTAACTATTCAAACTCTCATAAAAAAAGGTTATAGTGGCAATACATGCTATATTACTTGAGAGGGAGAACATATCCAAAAGATATAGCGGGAGCGAGATAAACTTCGATGAAGTCGAGGCTCAAGGTACACAAGAGTTGGTACAAGAACCGATTCCACAAAGCCCTGTGGAAGAAGAATCTATTCCAGAGACACAAGTACTGCGTAGGAGTACAAGAGAGGTTAGAGAACCAGAATGATACAATTTTATAGTTACTAAGGATGGTGACTCATTATTAGTTGATAATAACGATCCTCTAATCTACAAGGAAGTAATAAGTGGCACAAACATTGTCAAGTGGAAATAATCCATGAATTCTGAAATTTATTCCATGTATCAAAACCAAGTCTAGATTTTGGTAGATCCTCCAGTTGATGTAAATCCTATTGGTTGGAAATGGGTATTTAAGAAGAAACTAGACATGAAAGGACAAGTCAGTACCTATAAGGCATGACTGGTTGAAAAAGGGTTTAAACAACATCAAGGAATTGATTACGATGAAACCTTTTCACCAATTTCAATTTTGAAATACATCAAAATTCTAATTGGCATTGCGGCTTACCATGACTATGAGATTTGGCAAATGGATTTCAAAATAGCCTTCCTTAATGGGAACCTTCCGGAAGATATCTACACGACACAACCTGAAGGGTTTGTGACTCCAAAGGATGCCAATAAGGTATGCAAGTTGCATAAATCCATTTATGGATTAAAGAAAGCATCCAGGTCATGGAACATTCATTTTGATGAAGCCAAAATAGAATTTTGTTTTATCAAGAATGAATGTGATACTTGTGTCTACAAAAGTTTTAGTGGGAGTGCAATCATTTTTATAATAGTATATGTTGATGACATATTACTTATTGGAAATGAGATACCAGTATTACAATCTGTTAAGGAATGGTTGAATCAATGCTTCTCCATGAAGGAATTGGATGAGGCAACATATATTCTTGGGATCAAGATTCATCATGATAGATCCAATAGATTGTTGGGCCTAAGTCAAAGAACATACATTGATAAAATACTGAAGAGATTCAGTATGGAACAATCCAAGAGGAGATTGTTTTTAGCGTCACATGGAATTCATCTTTCCAAGAAAATGTGTCCTCAGAAACATGTGGAAAGAATGATAATGGAAAATACTCTTTACACATCAACGATTGAGTCAGTCATGTATGCCATGCTATGTACTACGTTGGATGTCACCTATGAATTAAGTGTGGTAGGCAGATATCAAGCTGACCCAGGTGACCGCCATTGGATGACAGTCAAGACTATCCTAAAGTATCTGAGGCGTACTAAGGATATGTTCCTGGTTTATGGAAGATATGATGAACTAGTTATTAGAGGATATGAAAATACTAGTTTCCAAACTGATCAAGATGACATGAAGTTTCAAACGAGATACATATTCACTTTGAATGGAGGTATAGTTAGCTAGAAGAGCTCAAAGTAGAGTGTGGTCGTAGATTCTACAGCAGAGTCCAAGTATATCGCAGCTTCTGAGGCAGCTAAAGAAGCAGTTTGGATGTGAAGCTTCGTCTAGGAGATGGATGTGATACCTAGCAATAAAGATCCCATCACACTGTACTGTGATAATACTGCAACAGTGGATCTTGAAAAAGAGACAAGGTCACATTAGTGGACAAAGAACATACTTCGGAAGTATCATCTATTGAGAGATTTTTCTGAGAGAGGTGAAGTTGCAGTGAATAGTATTTCCATAGAAGACAACGTGGAAGAACCCTTGACTAAATCCTTGACTCAGTAGAAACATGATCACCATGCGAGGTCTAGCGGACTGAAAGTCAGAGGCAGTTGGCTCTAGTCCAAGTGGGAGTTTGTAAGAGTTGGTGTCCTAGAACCAACTGGTTGTACTTTGATTACATGGATATTTAATGTATTTAAATATTAAACATCTTATTACATATTGTTAATTTTTCTGCATGACTATGATGTAATAATGTCCTAGAGTATTTGTTGCATTGATAAGGTCGTGACAGTTCCCCGCTATGATGAGAACCTTGAAATTCTATAACAATATTCTTAAATATAGTTCTATGATTGGATGAAATACTATGATGGGACACATAGAATGCAAACTATCTAGTGCGAGTACTCATAAGAAGATGAGACTTCCTCTCATGAAGTTCGCACTTGGTAATCTTCAAGACATGAGATTATGAGAACAGACCCACCAGTAGGAATTCTATATGTTTTGGTGTCATCATATATTTCTATCTGTGAGTGTGTGTAATGATACTTAGACTTTAAGATTATCATTAATATGTGTCATGACTCGTGCAATTTTATTTACTCATGAAAACCTTCACATAGACAGTTGGCGGGAATTAGGGTACGTTGGGTGCGTCATGAGTGACATGATATTAATGGATAAGTCGAGGAAGTATTTGTCCCTTCTATTTATGGAAGTTGATATATCGACCCTTTGATTGAAATAGAATCGTCACATGAAATTCCATGGCCATGGTGTAATGACGAGTTTATTTTAGGTAGTCAAAGAACAACATATCAAGTATAAAGGTTTATGACACTATCACGAAACCTACTTGATGAGATATTGAGACGAAGGGATTATATTACACAACGAGCATTCATATGTGGATATCATTGTTGCGATTTTTTGTTCTTTCTCTTGGGTGTCTTGACCCGTTGCTAGACAATACTCTTGGACTTTAGGCAAGCCCACCTAATGCCAATGAGAAAGAATCCTAGAGGGTCACACACTAAGTATTTTTGGTGGTCTCGGTTAAATTCTATTTGAATTTAATTAATGAAATAAATATTATTCTCAAGACTGTGTAATAATTTTATTCAAGTTAAGATGATCGCATAAATTAAATAAAATTTATTTATTTATTTTATTGAACATTTAATAAATATTTATTTACTAGTTTGTAAATAAAATATTTATTGAAGAGAATAAATTATTTATTTATTTATTCAATTTTTCAATAAATGGAAGTAGAGTTAGAGCGGACCAAATCTGGCCTGGTTTTAAAATAATTATTTACAAGATGGTAAATAATTATTAGTTGGCATAAGTTAAAATAATAATGATGCTATAATTATTTTGTGATGCAGAATTTTATTCATAATTCCATTTTATGCAAGTTGACGCACTATAAATAATGATGCGGTATTATTATTATGAGCATGAGTTTTCTCTAAGTTCATGAATGTATTTAATTGATTTTATGCAATTAAATATTGTAACTGAAGTTCCATGCATATAAATAGACAAGTGCATCTATTATGCCATGAAGAACACACCACACGCTTGGTGAATTGTGAATTGTCGAGCTAAACAATTTCTCTCTTGAATCCTCTTCCTTCCCCTCTTAAGAATGAGAGATGTTCTTCAATCCCAAAGAACTAGCGATCAAGAACGACCGAAACAAGACACTCGCTTCATTGTGCTAGCACTCAGAGAACGAGTGGTGTCGATCGGAGGCCATCAGAGCACGTGTGGATCACCGCTAGAGGGATTCTAGTTTGGATCCTTGCAATCACAACGGGATAATCCGTAAGGGTTATTCTGAACAATCAATATCATCAAAGAAGAAAACACCAAAGATCCAGGTATTCTTTTATTTATGAAATTAATTAAATTAATTATAAACATGATGTGCAAGATCCTCTCTAAGGGTTTTAGGACTCTTTCTTCTTTATCTAAATCTTTGATTCTATTCCGTGGAAACTGGTGTTCATTGTTGTATTGATCTCGAAATAATCATTGATCATGATAAAAATTAATGTTGGGTGCCACCCCAACCACGCTTCCGCTACGTCTGGAACCTTCAATTGAAATGTGAAATAATTCATTATCCATAAAGGTTTAATTTGCCCCACTAAAACATATATTCCAAATACTTTAGAAAGCATTAATCCAAATATATATATTTTTATGAAAAATAAATTTCTTCGAACTCTTATTTATAAGGGAGGACCCTTGGGATTTTTTAATCACACTTTTCATGCGAGGCTTCTTCCTTTTAAATCAATCTCATCAATCCATCCCTCTGTTTTGTTTACCTAATCAATCCATACCTAAAGACTATGTGGGTCACAATATTAATATTTAATGAATAAAAAATATAACAACACCAAAATTTACTCATTAAATATTAATTTTCCATATCATCATTTAAACCATCATACATAATAAAGGTTTATTTTGATTTAAAACTTTTATTTGGTATCAAAATCTCAAAGTATTATTAGATTTACCTGTTATTAAAACATTAAACTTGTTAATCTTAGTGATAAACAAGAGATATCATACATACAATAACTTATCCACCAAATATCTTATTTTTGTAGCACTTTTATTATCATGTGTTTATATCTTTTTTCATGAATTATTTAGGGAGTGAATCCAATAACCCATTTAAGAAGCGGTAAAACTTATAAGTTCACATATGAAAAATATTACAATATGTTTCCATTGTTGAGTATTAATATTTTGTTAAGAGTTTATAACTCGACCTCTAATCATAACAAATGATATTGACACCAAGTAGTTGAGGTTATAATCAATAATAAAATTAATGATTTTTTTACCCATTAAAAACTTTAATTAGGATCTACTAAGGGAAGTGTTGGGTTTTTGTTACTAAATGATTTATTATATAGGTTTTAACCCAATCTCTTTATTAGTCGCATGCACAATCTCTCTCGGTATATATTTTGTAAACAGATACGTAAGATTTTTACACAATCTCACATAAACAATTATTATGGTATAATGTCATAACAATTGTCTCACATAATCGTTTCTCAACATAATATGTTTAGACTTTTCATTTTTTGTGCAACTATACATTCTTGATAAAGTTACTGAAGGTTCTGGGTGCAACAAAAATGTGTGATAGGTCATGCCCAAATTTTTTCTAACCTGGGTTTTCTATGAGGTATTAATCCTTTTAAATTTGGTCAAATTCCTTGTTTTGAACCTAATATGGATGCCTATTAAGGTCACATGTGTTTTATTATAATGAACCAAGATTTACATATATAGACATTATATTACTTTTGTGTAATACTTAATACATTACACAAACAGATGCTCAAAGACTGTATTAGTTCAGTGCCTTTGGAAACTTAGAACACATACATAAAGTCTAGTGAATGATCTTAAATGTTTCCCAAAAATATATTCACCTTTATTACTCTTACCAAAAACCTTTATTTATATACTGGGGAAAATAAAACATATAAAAAGGGTGAGCTCAGATGCTCAATAAGGGTAAATAAAAAAAATATCAAACATAACATAAACTTAAGAATGTAAAAACATGAACATAACTTTTGAAAATCATATCATGTATAAGATATATCAAAATATTGAGTCATGTAATGAATCTTGGTAGTTAATAAGGCATAAATCATAAAGGAACATGAGCCATAAGAAAATAGAATTATAATAAAACATGGAATTGTGATAAACACATAAGTATAAAAAATCATTTCCATATCAGCCAAGACCCATTACCAAGACCATCATAGTGGGAAAAGTCCTTTACTAAATCGATTTCACTCCTCATTCCAACCCTGTATTATTGAACTGAGTTTACTTACCATTCTGGCCCTGTATTACTAAACCATGTTTACTCACCATTCCATCCATATATTATTGAACCAATATCATTTCCCGTTCCAGTCTTGCCTATATCATGAGATATAAGTATTTACCCAATGAATTGGAGGGAGATATAGGTCCCACCCATCTCATAATGAAAACCATACATATGTGTTTCACAAGAACATAAATCATTCATCATATCATATCCAAATGAGTTTTGTAAATATCATTCCATCATAACTTAATCCATGAAAAAGAAATGGATTTCATAAATATCATTCCATCATAAACATAATCAAATAATAGGAAGAATATGAATAATATCCTTAAAAAATGTCTCAAATAAAGCATATATAACATCAAATAATTTAATATTAGATGGAAAATAATTTCGATAGACACTTGAAAATAATTCTTGAGGAAAATATCCTTTCTTCTTTGAAAATGTTTTAATTTCTTAAAAGGTCGTGAAATTTTAAAATAAAAGAATTTATTTGAAAATAAAATTTAAATATTATAAGGGAAGATTCAAGGAAATAAAGCATTATTGAAGCGTAAAATTATTTTCATGTTATATAAGTTAAAATAAAACATTCTTCTTGCACTTTTTTCGAAAAAGTCAAAAAATACCTCATTTGGAAATGAAAGAAAGATTCATTTCAAACCATGTAGTAAAAAGTCAAAAAAGGGTAAAAATGAATTTAAATATCCATAAGAGAATATTAAAACATTTTATGAAAACATTTTTAGAAGAACATGTACATTGATGATAAATATTCCCCAATTGAGACTTAAAATGAAACAATTCTAAATGTTGAAGAGATTATGAAATAAATACTATTCACTTTATAATCAATAGAATCGTATGCCCTATGAAAGAAAGAAAATTATGAAAATAAAATATTATTTTGTATAAGACTAATAAAATACATTAATGGGTAGTATATACACTTCTTAGAAGAAACAAGTAGTGTATACGAAATGTGTCTCACAGAAATAAGGGTGAGAAAAAAATAATTCCTTACCTTAGGTATGATTCCCTTGGTACGTATCTAAAACCTCCTGTATAATGGTTTAAAGAATGTTATTATATTATTTCAGAACCATATTTATATTTATGATATCATATATGATCATATTATCACCCGTTTAATAATATTTTATTTTTATGCTTCTTTTGGGTGTTAAATGCTTCATTTTCTCATGCATATTTTGTCATATAAGTCCCAATTATTGTAAATAGGATATAGTTCCATAATTTATAGAATTATATTAAGTTAATATATATTATATTTATTCATTATATACCTTTATGTAATCATGCATGAATGGTGGACATGGAAATGAGTCACATCACGTCATGGAGATGGTAGACCATACATACGCACAAGCACTGATATCATTTCCTTAATAGTAAAAAGTATGGAAGTGGATCGTATATTTGTTGTTACAGAATCAATATCATGTTATAATAACTATATATTTATATTATTTCCATCATTATACCCATCAAAATAAAGTGGTGAAAAATAGATTACACCACGACATGGAGACGGTAAACCATACGTACACACGCGTGGTGATTTTGTATTTCATAGGATGTGTAGAAGGTGGAATATGGTTGTTACATAATCATAATAAAATATAAGAATATATTTGATACTGGAGTTATTATTTTATAATGTAAAAAACATAAGAATAGTAAGTATAAGAAGAAATGATCTTGAGAGAGTCGGTAAAGGAGATTACCTTTTCTTCGACGAACTCCCTCTAGATCTCCTCTTAAAGGAAATAGAGTTGGTCTTTTGAGAAGACCAACACCTCTATAATGTAACTAGGGAAGTTTAGAAGGTAAATTTTCAGGGTATAGCTGATCTTGAAGACTCAAATTGAAGTGAATAAGTGAGGTAGGAGGTACCCTTTTATAATTGTGGTGAGGGGCACTTTTGGAATCTCTAAAAATATTAATTTATAATAAAATCAAAACCCATCCAAAAGCCTCCAAAATGTAATATTTTTAAATATTAGATGATATAAGGTTGTGATATCATCGACCAATAAATTTTAGACAAGTTTTAATATCAATTTAAACCTTATCATTTTAATTAACCCTTAGTTATTCAATTTTAATTTTAACTAGGGTAACAAATTATTCAATATTAAAATAGTGTAATTTTTACTTATTTGATGTCAATTAGACAATAAATAAACAATTTAGAACATTTTAGACTATATAATAATTTTTTTAAATGTATTATTATTTTTAAATAATTTAATAAAGTATTATTTTGAAAAAATATCAAGTGTCAATTTTTACACTATTCATTTCTTGGATTAAAAATATAAAAATAAGATGTTATCCTTGAACCAAATATTTTATTATATACCAAAGGGATCAAGGTCATATATAAAATTCATTGGATAAATTAATTATCCTAAATTATATTTATTTTAATATTTTTAATATCATTTATTTTATATTTCCATCAATAAATTAATTACCACATCAATGCTGTATAATTATTTAATATAATTATTTGTTCACTAAAAATTAAAAAAAATACAATGATGAAGATAAATATTATATATTTCATAAGAGTTTTTATATTTGAATATATATTTTGGTTAACTCTATATTTAAAATGATAAAGTATTTGAAACATGAATGTGACATCTTTAATTTTTTATTAAATAAAATATTATAAATATTAAAATTTTATCCAAGTGGCTCAAAACGTCCATAATAAATTTGTATCATGAAAATATGTGTCTTCAGTTAAAAATTAAAATTTATAGTTGTTCATAACATTTATTTGTTCTCATGTGTACACATAAGAGATATTAAAGACAACGAAAATGACATTTTCTTTCTTTCTTTGATTTAAATATTATATAAGTCATTTTCATGGAAAAGTGTCTATTAGATGACTTAATTTAGATCATTATGTGTTATGTGTATAATTTAATTCAACCAATAAAATTTTGTCATTTGTTAGGATCATTTTATAGTCTTTATAATTTTATTTTTAACCTAAATTACCTAATTTACCCTTTACCGTGGTAACACAATTTATCATGCTTACTATTCATTTTTGGCAAAAAAATATAAGGTACCTATTTAATAAATTTGAACCTCATGAATATAATTTTGTAATAAATTAGTAAAAATTAAAAACACAGAAGTTTCAGAATTTAATTTAAAATAAAACTGGTAAATTTTCACGAAAAACAGTTTTTTGAAAAAATGCCCTTTTAAAGCATAAAATGTTTTTATAAAAAAATCATATATAAAATCCTTTTAAGAAACCATAATTGTACTATTTTAAATTAAAATTAACTAATAAATATTTAAAAATAATTCAAAACATAATTTGACCTTGTAGATAACTTTAAAGAAAATACTATTTTTAATAAAAATCTATATTTCACTATTTATCAAAACATGAAACTTATAAAAAAATAAAACCAAAGTAAATTTTTATATTATGCTTTAAAAAAATAATTTTATTTTTTCAAATAGAATATATAAAAGTATCAATAATTTAATTTAAAATGGGTTCGTCATTAAAAAGCAATAAAATTACCCTTTTGAGAAATATATAATTTTATTGATAGAATTAGATTTATTTTTATCTTATGCCTATAAAATATATTTGAATATTAAAAACATTTTATTGAATATATAACATATTTATTTAATTATTATCATTCACTAATTGTAATTATTTTAATTTATAAAGACAGAATGACTTTGGGAGCATAAAAATGAAAATATTGCCTTTATATTCAATTGGTATGTATTTTCATCTCTAAGTAATTGGTAAATAATAAATTCATCTTATAAACCCTATATTTTCATAAGTTAGTTAATAATATTCATAACCACTAATTTAATGGCTAATTTATTATCTTATTTAAATAGTAATAAAAATGATGTTTTGTAGAAACTCAGTGTTGTGTGTAACACAATCTAAGCCGGTGTTGCATGTAGTGCAAGATTAACATGGTGTAGCATGCGACACAATATATAAAATTATTTTAAAAACCATTTCATAAAAATATCGGGTGTTACATTATACCCCCCTTAAATTGAATTTCACCCTCAAAATTCGTTAGGGTTATCAAATGTTTAATACTAGATAGTTCCTTTCATAGAAACCCACATCGTAAAAATGTATACAAAAACTTCCTTTTAAAAGGAAATGTTAGAAACATAACAGTTAACCAAAATAACTAATAACCAGGGTTACACATGAAAACATGGACATGGAAGAGAAATCTAATCATCAAGTTCTGATGGAGAGTGATAGAGTACATGGTTAGGAGAAAGTTAACAATCATAAAGCCATAAATCTATAATGATCTAAGGGGCCATTTGATTCATTAGAAAAGAAGGTATTAGGTTAATATTTTTGGTTTCAAGATCATTTTTATATAGTTAAGGAAATATTTTACTACTTATATTTAAGATAATAAGGAAATATATTTACTTGAAAAGTAGATTTTTATTCTTTAATAAATCTCAGCCACAAATTCATCTTTTTCTCCAACGATGAGTATTCGAGTTAAATTTTTCATGCTCGGAGCATCAAAATCTTCTCCAACGAATCAAAAAATCCACAAAAGAATATAAAAACTTATTATCCCTATCTTTATAAGTTTATCAAAACCAAAATAGTTAGTACACGATAATATAATTTTCTAAAAAGAACAATCCTTTATATCAGTAATACCCAAATTTCAACATTGATCATTAAATACATATTTACCATCAAAATTCATCAAAATTATTCAAGACTAAGATTAAAACCCAAATATTTAGAAGGATTTAATCCCATAATTTTCCATTATAAATTTTAACATTTATCCCCAAATAAAATTAATCACTCTTAATATCTCATACCAAAAAGTAATTGCCCTATAATCTTCAAGATATGCTAATCATTTTCATAAATAACCTGAATGACCATAAATCCAAAATTAAAAAATATATGATTCTAAAATACACTTAAACCTTTATTCCCTAAACAACATCCCACATAATTGTATATAGTATTCCAAAATAGAAATCTTGTTCCAAAATAATACTAATCAACCAATAAAGCAATATCCAAACCCATGGATAAAACATATGTTCCCCAAAATCAACTTATTATTCATCTGTAATTTTTTTTAACTAAAAATAAAATGTCATACTAACCAGGAATTCATGTAGGTTAGTGGTAGGTGATTCAACCTTTTCACCCTTCAGTTGTGGGTTCAATCCCCATGGCTTTTCTGGACGTGATTGGTTGTCACATATCCTGTTGGTTGTCCTTTTTTCTAAAACTATATTAATATAATCCTTATATAATTACATAAAGGTGAGAAACAACCTCAAAAAAAAACCATAATATGTTTTAACCTCAAACGTTATCTCATACCTTTCATTTTTCATCTAAAAAATGCAATAATCCTTAATTAAATCAAAACTAAATTTATCCAAAATACTATTAGTCACCTTAAAATTTAATAACCTAAAGCCTCAAATGGGGATTATAAGACACTGGATTTGTGTTCAAACCTAAAATTATAATCCCATGATGATATGCATAACTCTTAAGAAAAAATCCTAATCTCCAAAGTTGTCCAAACCTTGATCTGATACCAAATGTAATGACCTAAAATCCACACTTTCAGATTCAGTGATAAAAACATAAACTTTAAAAAGGTGACCTAATTTTCGCCATCAAAACTTAAAAAATCAAAAGGAAATAATGGATCACTTACATACCCAAGGACCTTTTAGGTTTATAGTTTTAGAGAATTAGGAAAAACTCTTAACAACTTGGGTTCATAAACAAAAACACAGTATCTCCCACTACGTCCAGCTTTTATTATTTCACATTAGTTCATCAACATCATCCATGTGAAATAATTCTAGAAAAAACTCATTTAAAATCTTTCCACTGAACCTGGGGAAAAGAAACATATGAAAAGGGTGAGATCAGATGCTCAGTAAGGGTAAAGAAGGAAAATATCAAAGATAACATGAACATAATAATGTAAAAACATGAACATAACTTTTGAAAATCATACCATGTATAACATATATCAAAATCTTGATTCATGGAATAAATATTTGTAGTTTATAAGTTATAAATCATAAAGGAACATGATCCATGATAAAATAGAATTGGAATAAAACTTGGAATTGTGGAAAACAAATAAGAATAGAGCATCATTTCCATATTAGCCAAGACTAATTTCTAATACCATCATAGTGGAAAAATTCATTTACTGAATCGATTTCACTCCTCATTCCAACCCTGTATTACTGAACCAGGTTTACTTATCATTCTATCTCAGTATTACTAAACCGGGTTTACTCACTGTTCCAACCTTGTATTACTGAACTGAGATCATTTCCCGCTCTATTCCTATATATCTCACGAGATATAAATATTTACCCAATTAATTAGAGGGAGATATAGTTACCACCCTTATCATAATTAAAACCATAAATATGTGTGCAATAATAACATAAATCATTCATCATATCATAGGAAAATGGGCTTCATAAACATCATTCCATCATAACTTAATCCATGAAAAAGAAATGGATTTCATAAATATCATTCCATCATAAACATAATAAAATCATAGGAAGAATAAGGATAATATCCTTGAAAAAAATATCCCCAGTAAAGCATATATAATATCAAATAATGTAATATTATATGGAAAATAATTTTATAGACACTTGAAAATAATTCTTGAGAAAAATATCTTTTCTTCTTCAAAAATGTTTTCTTTTCTTAAAAGGCTGTGCGATTTTAAAAGAAAATATTTTTTTTGAAAATAAACTTGTAATATTGTAAGGTAAGAATCAAGGAAATAAATCATTATGAAAGTGTAAAATAATGTTCATGTCATATAAGTTAAAATAAAACATTCTTCTTGTACTTTTTCCATAAAAGTCAAAAAGTATCTCGTTTGGAAAATGAAAGAAAGATCTCTTTCAAACCATGTAGTAAAAAGTAAAAAATGGGTAAAAATGACTTTAAATATCCATAGGAGAATAGTAAAACATTTTATGAAAACATTTTTAGAAAAACATGAATGTGGATGATAAATATTCCCCAATGGAGACTTAAAACGAAACAATTATAAATGTTGAAGAGATTGTGAAATAAATACTCTTCACTTTATAATCAATGGAATTGTATGACCTATTAAAGAAATAAAATAATGAAAAAAATAATACTCTTCTATATAAGACTCATAAAATACATTCATGGGTAGTGTATATAATACTTAGAAGAAACAAGTAGTGTATACGGCATATGTCTCACTGAAATAAGGGTGAGACACAAATAATCCCTTACCTTATGTCTGATTCCATTGATACATATCTAAACCTCATGTATAATGGTTTAAATAATGCGATTAACTCATTCCATAACCATATTTATATTTATTATATCATACATGATCATATTACCACCCGTTTAACAATATTTTATTTTTATGCTTTTTGGGTGTTAATTGCTTTATTTTCTCATGCATGTTTTTCATATATAAGTCCAAATTATTGTAAATAGGATATAATTACATCATATATATAATCATATTAAGGTAATATATATTATATTTATTCATTATATACCTTTATGTAATCTTTTATTAATGGTGAACATGGAAATGAATTGCATCGCGTCGTGGAGACGGTAGGTTGTACGTATGCATGAGCGATGATATCATTTCCTTAATAGTAAAAAGTATGAAATTGGATGGTATATTTGATATTATAGAATAAATATAATTTTATAATCACTATATATTTATATTATTTCCATCATTATACCCATTAAAATAAAGTGGTGAAAAATATATTACACCACAGTGTGGAGACGGTAATCCATACACACGCACATGTGGTGATTTTGTTTTTCGTAGGATGGGTAGAAAGTGGAATATGGTTATTAAACAATCATAATAACATCTCAGAATATATTTTATACTGGAGTTTTTATTTTATAATGGAAACAAAATAGGAATAGGAAGTAGAAGAATAAATGATCTTGAGAGATTCAGTAAAGGAGATTACCTATTCTTTGATGAGCTCCCTCTAAATCTACTCTTAAAGGCACCATAGTTGGTTTTTTGAGAAGAAAAAAACCTCTATAATGATACTATGGAGGTTTAAAAGTGAAATATTTATGGTATATCTGATCTTGAAGGCTTAAAGTGAAGTGAATAAGTGAGGTAGGAGTTTCCCTTTTATAATTGAGGTGAGAGGCACTTTTGTAATCTATGAAAATATTAATTTATAATAAAATAAAAACTCATACAAAAACCTCAAAAATTTCATACTTTTGAAGATTATATGTGATAAGGTTTTAATCTCATCAACCAATAAATTTTAGACAAGTTTTTCTATTAACTTAAACCTTATCATTTTAATTAACCCTTAGTTATTCTATTTTAATTTTAACTAAGGTAACAAATTATTCAATATTAAAATAGTGTAATTTTTAATTATTTGATGTCAATTATACCATAAATGAAAAATTTATAAAATTATAGAACATATCATAATAATTATTTTTTAAATGTATTGTGATTTTTAAATAATTTAATAAAACACTATTTTTATAAAATATTAGTAGTGTCAATTTTGACACTATTCTTTTCTTGGCTTAAAAATATCAAGATAAGATATTATCCTCAAATAAAATATTTTATTATATCACTAAGGGGTCAAGGTATTCTAGAAAATTCATTGTATATATTAATTATCCAAAATTATATTTATTTTAATACCTTTAATATCATTTATTTGATATTTCCATTAATAAACTAATTACTACATTAGCGTTGTATAATTATTTAATATAATTATTTTTTCACTAAAAATTAAAAATAAAATACCATGATGAAAATAAATAGTATATATTTCAAAAGATTATTTATAGTTAAATATATATTTTTGTTAACCATATATTTAAAATGATATATTATTTAAAACCAGAACATGACATCTTTAATTTTTTATTAAATAAAATATTATAAATATTATAATTTTATCAAAGTGGCTCAAAATGTCCAGAATAAATTTGTATTATGAAAATATGTTTATTAAGTTAAAAATTAATATTTATATTTTTTCATAACATTTATTTTTCCCCATGTGGACACATTAAAGATATTAAAGACAAAGAAAATGACATTTTGTTTCTTTCTTTGATTTACATATTGTATAAGTCATTTTCACAAAAAAGTTTCCATTAAATAAATTAATTTCTATAATTATGTGTTATGGGTCAAATTTAATTCAACCAATATTTTTTTTTTATTTTTAAGATTATTTTATAGTCTTGATAATTTTATTTTTAACATAAATTACCTAATTTACCCTTTACCGTGGTAACAAAATTTACCATGATTACTATTCATTCTGGACAAAAATAAAAGGTACCTATTTAATAAATTTGGACCTTATGAATCCAATTTTGGAATCCATTTTTAAAAATTCAATACACAAAAGTTGTAGAATTTAATTTAAAATAAAACCAGTAAAATTTCATGAAAAAAAACTTTTTAGAAAAATACCCTTTTAAAGCATAAAATGTTTCTATAATAAAATCATTTATAAAATCTTTTTAAGAAACCATAATTGTACAATTTTAAATTCAAATTAACTAATAAATATTTAAAACTAATTCAAAACATAATTTGACCTTGTAGATAACTTTAAAGAAAATACATTTTTAATAAAAACATGCATTTCACTATTCATAAAAACATAAAACTTACCAAAAAAATAAAACAAGTTAAACAAAATAATTTTTTATATTCTTATTTAAAAGAATAAGTTTATTTTTTCAAATATAATATATAAAAGTGTCAAAAATTGGATTTAAAATGAGTTCTCCATTAAAAGGCGATAAAATTACCCTTTTGAGAAATATATCTTTTTATTGATAGAATTGGATTTATTCTTATATTATGCCTATAAAATATATATTTTTATTAATAGAATTAGATTTATTCATTTAGATACTTCACTGTTCTGAAAAAACTACACCTGCATGGCAACTATCCTCAACCTCTTGGAACCATGGAAGTCTTCTGGTTACCTCCTTTTGTAGGCTAGATTAAATGTAACTCAGATGGAGCCTCAAGAGGTAATACAGGACCTACTGGTTATGGTATTTTCTTCAGAAATAATGATGGAAACTTACTTGAAGGGATTCATGGTATGTGTGGATAGGCCACTACTCTTGAAGCAGAAATTATGGCTCTCATCAAAGTAGTCGAATTTGCTCATCAAAGGAATTAGAGGAAACCCTGGTTTTAAAGTGATTCATTCACCATTGTTCAAGTAGTGAGAATGGGTCAGATTCACCTTTCTTGGAAGATAACATCAAAATGGATTAAGTGTATTGACATAATTTCTTCAATGCATTATATCATTATACACGTCTATCGTGAATCCAACCAACTTGCTGATTGCCTTGTAAACATGGGAGCCTCTAGTGACACTTGCACTTATCATTCCAGCATTCCTCGTGATATGATCCCTATCCAACACATGGATAAATGTAAACTTCCTTCCTTCATACTTTTGTAACCCTGTTTCCATTTTCTTTGTTATATGAAGCCTTGTTGCTTGCTTTTCTTAAAAAATTCAATTAGTATGTATTTTAATTTCTAAGTAATTGGTAAATAATAAATTCATCATATAAACCCTATATTTTCATAAGTTATTTAATATTATTCATAACCTCTAATTTAACGACTGGGTTATTATCTTATTTAAATAATAATAAAAATGATGTTTCATAGAAACTCAGTGTTGTGTGTAATTCATGCTAATCCGGTGTTGCGTGTTGGTCAATATTAACATGGTGTAGCGTGCAATTCAATATATCAAATTATTTAAAAAATATTTCATAAAAATATTATGGTGTTACATTCTACCCCCCTTAAAATGAATTTCTCCCTTGAAATTTGTCAGGGTTATCAAATGTTTAATACTATATAGTTCCTTCCATAGAAACTGCTTGAATGGACATGGAAGAGAAATATAACCATTATGTTATAATGGAGAGAGATAAAGTACATGGTTAGTAGAAAGTTAACAATCCTAAAGCCATAAATCAACGATGATCTAAGGGACCATTTGATTCATCAGAAAGGAAGGTACTAGGTTAACATTTTTGGTTTCAAGATCCTTTTCCTAGAGTTAAGGAATTATTTTAGTATATATATTTAAGATCATAAGGAAATATACTTAATTGAAAAGTCGAGTTTTATTCTTTAATAAATCTCAACCAGAAACTCATCCTTTTCTCCAACGATGACTATTCGAGTTAAATTTTTCATGCCTGAAGCATCAAAATCTTCTTATACGGATCAAAAAATCCACAAAAGAATATAAAAATATATTATCCCTATCTTTAAGAATTTATAAAAACCAAAATAGTTGGTACAAGATAATATAATTCTCCAAAAATAATAATCCTTTATATTAGTAATACTCAAATTTCAATATTGATCATTCAATAAATATTTACCCTCAAAATTCATCAAAAATATTCAAGACTAATATTAAAACCCCAAAACTCAGAAGGATGTTATCCCATCATTTTCCATGACAAATTTTAACATTTATCTCCAAATAACATTAATCACTCTTAATATCTCATACCAAAAAGTAATTTCCCTATAATATTCAATATATGCTAATCATTTTCATAAATAACCTGAATGACCATAAATCCACAATAAAAATATATATGCTTATAAAATACAATTCAAAATTTATTCCACAAATAATATCTCACATTATCGTATATGGTTTTCCAAAATAGAAATCTTGTTCCAAAATAACATTAATCAACCAATAAATCAATATCTAAACCCATGGATAAAAATATGTTCCCCAAAATCAACTTATTTTTCATCTATAAAATTGTTTACCTAAAAAGAAAATGTCATACTAACCAGGAATTCATGTAGGTTAGTGGTAGGTGATGTACCCTTTTCACCCTTCAGTTGTGGGTTCAATCCCCATGGCCTTGCTGGACGTGAATCGTTGTCACCTATCCAACGAGTTGTCTTTTTTGCTAAAACTATTTTAATACAATCCTTGTAGAATTCTAGAAAAGAGAGAAACAACCTAAAAAATAACCATAATATGTTTTAACCTCAAATTTTATCTCATACCATTCATTTTGAATCTCAAAAAAGTAATGAACCTTAATTAACTCAAAACTAAATGTCTCCAAAATACCATTAGTCACCTTAAAATTTAATAACTTAAAGCCTAAAAAGGGGTTTATAAGACACTAAATTTATTTTCAACCCTAAAATTATAATCCCATAATGATATTAATAACTCTTAAGAAAACATACTAATCTCCAAAGTTATCCAAACCCTACTCTGATACCAAATGTAACAACCCAAAATCCACATTTTTGGATTCAGTGATAAAAACATAAACTTTACAAATGTGACCCAATTTTTTCCATAAAAACTTATAACTTCAAAAGGAAATAATGGGTCACTTACATACCCATGGACCTTTTAGGTTAATAGTTTTAGAGAATTAGGACAATATCTTACCAAATTGGGTTCATAAAAAAACACACAATCTTCCACTATGTCCATATTTTCTTATTTCACATTAGTTTATCAACATTATCCATGTGAAATCCTTCTATACAAAATTCATTGAACATATTTCTACTGAACCTGAGGAAAAGAAACATATGAAAAGGGTGAGATCAAATGTTCTGTAAGGTTAAAAAAGGAAAATACAAAATAGAACCTGAACACAAGAATGTAAAAACATGAACATAACTTTTAAAAATCAGACCATGTATAACATATATCAAAATATTGATTCATGAAATAAATCTTTGTAGTTTATAAGGAATAAATCCTAAAGGAACATGATCCATGAGAAAATCGCATTGGAATAAAACATGGAATTATGGAAAATGCATAAGCATAGAAAATCATTTCCATATTAGCCAAGGATCATTTCCAAGACCATCATAGTGGAAAAAGTCCTTTACCAAACTGATTGCAATCCTTGTTCCATCCTTGTATTACTGAACCGGGTTTACTCACTATTCCAACCCTATATTACTGGATCAAGATCATTTCCCATTCCAATCCTTTCTATCTCATGAGAAATAAATCTTTACCTAATGAATTTGAGGGAGATATAGGTCCCATCCATCTCATAATAAAAACCATACATATATGTGCCACAAGAATATAAATCATTCATCATATCATAGGAAAATGGGTTATATAAACATCATTCCATCATAACTAAGTACATGAAAAAGAAATGGATTTCATAAATATCATTAAATCATAAACACAATCAAATCATTGGAAGAATAGGGATAATATCCTTGAAAAAAATGTCCCCAGTAAAGTATATATAACATCAAATAATGTAATATTAGATGAAAAATAATTTTGATAGACACTTGAAAATATGTCTTGAAGAAAATATCCTTTCTTCTTCAAAAATATTTTATTTTATTAAAAGGATGCACAATTTTTAAAGAAAATAATTTATTTAAAAATAACCATGTAATATTATAAGAGAATATTCAAGTAAATAAAGCATTGCGAAAGTGTAAAATTTTGTTCTTATCATATAAGTTAAAATAAAACATTCTTCTTGTACTTTTGTCAGAAAAGTTAAAAAGTACCTCATTTGGAAAATGAAAAAAAATTCCTTTCAAACTGTGTAGTAAAAAGTAAAAAAGGATAAAAATGAATTTAAATATACATAAGTGAATAGTAAAACATTTTATGAAAACATTTTTATAAAAACATGAACAAGGATGATAAATATTCCCTAATGGAGACTTAAAACGAAACAATTCTAAATATAGAAGAGATTGTGAAATAAATAATCTTCACTTTATAATCAATAGAATCATATGACCTATGAAGGAAATAAAATCATGAAAATAAAATAATCTTCTTGATAGGACTCATAAAATAAATGCATGGGTAGTATATACACTACTTAGAAGAAACAAGTAGTGTATAGGGCATGTGTCTCACAGAAATAAGGGTGATACAAATATAATACCTTACCTTAAGTCCAATTCCCTTGGTACGTATAAAAAACTACTGTATAATGGTTTAAATAATGTGATTAACTTATTCCAGAACCATATTTATATTTATGATATTATATATGATCATATTATCACTCGTTTAATATTATTTTATTTCTATACTTTTTTTGGGTGTTAACTACTTCATTTTATCATGCATGTTTTTTCATATAAGTCATAATTCTTATAAATAGGATATAGTTACATCATTTATAGAATTATAATAAGTTAATATATATTATATTTATTCATTATATACCTTTATGTAATCATGCATGAATGGTAGACATGGAAATGAATTTCATCGCATCGTGGAGATGGTATGCCGTACGTACGCAAGAGCGATCACTACTACAACTTGGCCTTTTATCAGTGCTAAAAACTGACATTAACAGTGCTAGAAAAGCGCTGTTAATGCCGGCGAAGATAAAGGGGGGTCCCCTTTATTAGTGCTAAAAAAGCGCTGATAAAGGACACCCTTTATTAGTGCTTTTCGAAGCACTGATAAAGGGGACCCCCCTTTATCTACGCCGACATTAAAAGTGATTTTGTAGCGCTGATAAAGAGCCCTATTATCAGTGCTCAAGATAGCGCTAATAAAGGAGTCCTTTATCAACGCTCAAAAAAGCGCTGATAAAGGAACCTTCCCCTACACCTGCAGAACCAGCACCTGCACAAACTAGCACTTACACACCTGCAAAAAATAGCACCTGCACACTTGTACAAAATAGCACCCGCACAAAATATTTTGACAAACAATGCTATATACATTTACTTAACATCATGAATACAAAAAAACACACTGCTATATACATTTAAAACAATGTTTTACATGGTTACAATTACAATTATCCAACAACAGTTATAAACATTAATGTTTCATACTTTGATATCCGTGATCCTCTCTCAAAAATTGTCGTCCACAGTATTTGTTGCCGAACAAAGCATTCGAACTCAAGGAAAAAAATTCACCTATATAAGAAAAAAATATTATGTTAGTAATACAATAATGAAATAAATTCAAAAATTAATATGAAAGAATACATTAATATGGAAATGTGAAACTAAAATATGGAAATGATAAACTCAAATGTTTTCATTCTAATAACAATGAAAGGGAATAATGTAAAATCAACATGTTTTTGGATGATTTATCTTATTTAATAAATACCGATTCTTTATCTAATGAAAAGATTTACCGGTCACACCATGCGTCGTATTGAGGTGAGGTTGATTCGTACATGTCACAAATGACTCATGGATCTTTTTCCTAAAGTATCAAAACAATCCGAACATGTTTGATCGATTTTCCTTATGTCACTTGTGTTGTTTTCTAAAGTTTATGTCAATTTGAAACTGACATCAGACACTTTTAGCCATACCAGTCACACCATGCATCGGATTGAGGTTAGGTTGATTCATACACATCACAAATGACTCATGGATCATTTTCCTAAAGTATCAAAACAATCTGAATGTGTTTGCATGGTATTCCGTATGTTAGTAGTGTTGTTTTCTAAAGTTGATGTCAATTTCAAACTGATATCAGACACTTTTAGCCATACCGGTCACACCGTGTGTCGGATTGAGGTGCGGTCAATTTGTACACGTCAAAAACGACTCATGGATCGTTTTCCTAAAGTATCAAAATAATACGAATGCGTTTTCTCGATTTTCCGTATGTCACTTTTGTTGTTTTCTAAAGTTAATGTCAATTTCAAACTGATATCATACACTTTTAGCCATACCGGTCACACCGTGTGTCAGATTTAGGTGAGTTCAATTCATACACCTAAAAAATGACTCATGCATCGTTTTCCAAAAGTATCAAAACAATCTGAATGCATTTTCTCGGTTTGCCGTATGTCACTTGTGTTGTTTTCTAAAGTTAATGTCAATTTCAAACTGATATCAAACACTTTTAGCCATAACGGTCACACCGTGCATCATATTGAGATGAGGTCAATTCATACACCTCAAAAATGACTCATGGATTGATTTTCTAAAGTATCAAAACAATCCGAATGCATTTTCTCAATTTTCCGTATGTCACTTGTGTTGTTTTCTAAAGTTAATGTCAATTTCAAACTGATATCAGACACTTTTAGCCATACTGGTCACACCATGCATCAGATTGAGGTGAAGTTGATTCATAAACATCAAAAATGACTCATGGATCATTTTCCTAAAGTATCAAAACAATCCGAATGCATTTTCTCGGTTTTCCGTATGTCACTTGTGTTGTTTTCTAAAGTTTATGTCAATTTGAAACTGATATCAGACACTTTTAGCCATATCGATCACACCATGCATCAGATTAAGGTGAGTTTGATTTTTACATGTCAAAAATGACTCATGGATAGTTTTCCTAAAGTATCAAAACAATCTGAATGCGTTTTCTCAGTTTTCCGTATGTCACTTGTGTTGTTTTCTAAAGTTAATGTCAATTTCAAACAGATATCAGACACTTTTAGCTATACTAGTCACACCGTGCATTGGATTGAGGTGAGGTTAATTCTTACATGTCACAAATGAATCATGAATCATTTTACTAAAGTATCAAACCAATCTGAACGTGTTTTCTCGGTTTTCCGTATGTCACTTGTGTTGTTTTCTAAAGTTTATGTCAATTTGAAACTGATATCAGACACTTTTAGCCATACCGGTCACACCGTGCATCGGATTGAGGCGCGTTTGATTCTAAAACCTCAAAAATGACTCATGGATCATTTTACTAAAGTATAAAAACAATAATAATGCGTTTTCTCAGTATTTCGTATGTTAGTAGTGTTGTTTTCTAAAGTTAATGTCAATTTCAAACTGATATCAGACACTTTTAGCCATAACGGTCACACTATGCGTCAGATTGAGGTGTGGTCAATTCTTACAAGTCAAAAATGACTCATGGATAATTTTTATAAAGTATCAAAACAATCCTAATGTGTTTTCTTGGTTTTCCGTATGTCACTTGTGTTGTTTTCTAAAGTTAATGTCAATTTCAAAATGATATCAGACACTTTTAGCCATACCGGTCACACCGTGCATCGGATTGAGGTATAGTCAATTCGTACACCTCAAAAATGACTCATGGATCATTTTACAAAAGTATCAAAACAATCCGAACATGTTTTCTTGGTTTTCTGTATGTCACTTGTGTTGTTTTCTAAAGTTAATGTCAATTTCAAACTGATATCAGACACTTTTAGCTATACCGGTCACACCGTGCATCAGATTGAATTATGGTAAATTATTATACCTCAAAAATGACTCATGGATTGTTGTCCTAAAGTATCAAAACAATCTGAACACATTTGATCTATTTTCCGTATGTCACTTGTGTTGTTTTCTAAAGTTAATGTCAATTTCAAACTGATATCAGACACTTTTAGCCATACTGGTCACACTCTGCATCGGATTGAGGTGAGGTTGATTCTTAAACGTCAAAAATGACTCATGGATCATTTTCCTGAAGTATCAAAACATTCCGAATGCGTTTTCTTGGTTTTTTGTATGTCACTTGTGTTGTTTTCTAAAGTTTATGTCGATTTGAAACTGATATCAGACACTTTTAGCCATACTGATCACACCGTGCGCCAGATTGAGGTGCGGTTGATTCGTACACGTCAAAAATGAATCATGGATATTTTTCCTAAAGTATCAAAACAATATGAACGCATTTGATCAGTATTACATATGTTATTAGTGTTGTTTTATAAAGTTAATGTCAATTTCAAATTGATATCAGATACTTTTATCCATACCGGTCACACCGTGCATCATATTGAGGTACGGTTGATTTTTACACGTCAAAAATGACTCATGGATCATTGTACTAAATTATCAAAACAATACTAATGATTTTTCTCAGTTTTCCGTATGTCACTTGTGTTGTTTTCTAAAGTTTATGTCAATTTGAAACTGATATCAGACACTTTTAGCCATACTGATCACAACATGTGTCAAATTGAGGTGCGGTTGATTCATACACATAAAAAATTAATCATGGATCATTTTACTCAAGTATCAAAATAATACGAACACGTTTTCTCGGTTTTCCATATGTCACTCGTGTTGTTTTCTAAAGTTAATGTCAATTTGAAACTGATATCAGACACTTTTAGCCATACCGGTCACACAGTGCATCGGATTGAGGTCCGGTCGATTTTTACACCTCATAAATGACTCATGGATCGTTTTATTAAAGTATAAAAACAATATAAATGGGATTGCTCGATTTTCCGTATGTTATTAGTGTTATTTTATAAAGTTTATGTCAATTTGAAACTGATATCAGACACTTTTAGTAATAAAGGTCACACCGTGCATCAGATTGAGGTGAACTTGATTCTCACACGTCACAAATGACTCATGTATTGTTGTAGTAAAGTATCAAAACAATCCGAATGCGTTTGATTAGTTTTCTGTATGTCACTTGTGTTGTTTTCTAAAGTTTATGTCAATTTGAAACTGATATCAGACACTTTTAGGAATACCGGTCATACCGTGCGTCAGATTGAGGTGAGTTTGATTCATAAACGTCAAAAATGACTCATGAATCATTTTCCTAAAGTATCAAAACAATCCGAACACGTTTTCTTGGTTTTCCATATGTTAGTAGTGTTGTTTTCTAAAGTTAATGTCAATTTGAAACTGATATCAGACACTTTTAGCCATACCGGTCACACCGTGCATCAGATTGAGGTGAGGCCGATTCTTACACATCACAAATGACTCATGGATCGTTTTACTAAAGTATCAAAACAATCTGAATGAATTTTATCAGTATTCTGTATGTCAGTAGTGTTGTTTTCTAAAATTAATGTCAATTTCAAACTGCTATCAGACACTTTTAGCCATACCGATCACACTGTGCGTCGGATTGAGGTGAGGTCGATTCATAAACATCAAAAATGACTCATGGATCATTTTACTAAAGTATCAAAACAATCCAAACACATTTTCTCAGTTTTTCATATGTCACTTGTGTTGTTTTCTAAATTTAATGTCAATTTGAAACTGATATCAGACACTTTTAGCCATACCGGTCACACCGTGCATCAGATTGAGGTTCGTTCGATTCTTACACCTCAAAAATGACTCATGGATTGTTTTACTAAAGTATCAAAACAATCCGAATGCATTTTCTTGGTTTTCCGTATGTCACTTGTGTTGTTTTCTAAAGTTTATGTCAATTTGAAATTTATATCAAACACTTTTAGCCATACCGGTCACACCGTGCATCGGATTGAGGTGCGGTCGATTCTTACACCTCACAAATGACTCATGGATCGTTGTTTCATGCATGAGTATATGTTTTCCAGTGAAAGGGATAGAAATCAAGAGCAACCTAGGTAAATAAATAGGGTGTTTTTGATCCACCAAGAGATAGAGTGAGGGTTCTATTGAATGTTTGTGATTTTGTGATCATCCAGAGATTATATCTCTATAGAGGTGAGGTTTCTAGTTGTTTTTATGAGAGGATCAGGTTTGGTATGAGATTTGTATATCCTAGTTAGGTTTTCTAATGCTATTTGAGTAGGTATTAGAGTCTTAGGCCTAAATAAGATGGATAATATAGTTTTATATATCACGTATGATGGGGAACACCCTCTTAAGGATATATAAGAGTCATGGTGTGTGTGATGAGTAGAATATTGCATATAGGGATTGGTGAAGTGTGACATAGAGGATTTCTTCCTTATAATTGGATTAAGAGATCTCCCTCCCCTCTTGGGCACCCCACTCATGGACACCCCCATGGACATACCCCCTCCCTCTCCTCCTGGACACCCTCACACCTGGACACCCCCTCCCCCTTGGACACACCCCCTCCTAGACACCCCCCACTCCTAGACACCCCTCCCTCTTGGACACCTACACCCACATATAAGGGAAACTAAAATTAGAAAATTGAAAATACAATATATTGGTTCCCATTAATATTTTAAGATGCTCGTGAGTGGACTGAATGACTATGCATCGGTCGACTTCCACACTATCGACCAGTGTAGTCCAATGAGTTATGCTTTACTAGAAATAAAAATCATATCTAAAACCATTATTCATAACCTAAGGATATAAAACATAATAAAGGGTGATCATATATGCTCAATAAGTGTAAAAAAGGTATATATCAATGATCATATATAGATAACATTAGTAGGAATTCACCTTCATCCTATTTGTGTACAATCTTCCATCAGGTATGTTTCCCATTCGTTTCTAAACACCTCTATATCATCTTCAAAATATGAGTTTTTGCGACAGTCATGGTAGTACTGAAAAAATATAAATACACAAAGGATTAATAAATATTTTAAATGAACTCATAATTATTTTCGAAAATACCTCGTCAGGGATGCTAGTTTGTTGATGAAATACGATCTCTTTCATAAATTTACAAACATAATAACCACAATCATTTCTGTTTGTTTGTTTTGGACACTGCAGAAACATCGACAATAATAAGTAATTTTTTTTATATGTGTTTGGATAGTGCAATGTTATTATATATACCCGGATACTTTTCCAGTTTTAGATCTTATAGGCTTGATCATCCTTATTCCCTGGATTCATTCCATGCATTAGACGACATTGATGCACCACCCTATCATAACATAATCCTCATTAAAAGATAACATAAATTATATAACTAGATGTTTAGTTTTAAAATGTTGGATCTAGTGTATTACAAATTAACAAACACCATCATGCATGGTCAGTTTGTTGGATATCCATGCGTTGAATCCAGAAAATAAATCTTTGGAGTATCCAAATTGACTACAATCAGTATCCAATGCTCCCTAAAAATATAAAAAGGAATAAGTAAAGAAAGAAATGAAAATATAATTTATATGATTAAATTGTAGAGTTTTACCCCTGAATCGTTGGTATTAAAAAGAGTCCATCATCCATAATTTTGTTTTCAAATGATTTGAGCAGGGATGACATTATTACAGCCTCTTTATCAGAATCTATTTCTTCTTTTGAAGAGGTGGTGTGAGGACTAACGAGTCCAAATTTTTGTTCATGGGGAAATCCCTTCAATTGTTTTTCATATATACGTCTGTGAAAAATATAAAATGTATTTAGTCATAATTATCAGAGTATATCAGCTTTTGTAAAATCAAATCATGAAAACATACCTCATGTATACATTTACAACTGAGTGCAACCAACATACAATGATGTTTTTTCACAACTCTTTAACTTCTCAAACAATTTTTGGCAATCACGAAGTTCATCTTCAACTGTCCTTGTCATTTCCTCAATAAAATCATCATCATCATTCACATCTGTAATCACACCCTCCATATGATCGTCTTCACTGTTCACGCTTGTAATCATATCAGATCTTCCATAAAATGTCGTGTTATCCGAGCCACTACCTATATTCATTTTTCCCATGTGTTTATTCCAACATGTATAACTTTGATCTATTCCGTGACAGATCAGGTGTTCTTCCAACTCCTCTGGACTAATTTTTATTGAATAACAATAGCGTAAACACGGACAAAGGATTTGAGAAGTATAACATGCATGATCTCCTACAAACTTGATAAACTCTTTCACACCATATTCATACTCTTTTGTCAACCGATTGGCATTCATCCATTATTTATTCATATTCATTATCTTTATGGGTTCAATCTCAAACTTGCCTAATATTATGTTTTAATTAATCAAGTAGCATTGTTTGGGTTTTATAAAAAAATCACGGTACAAAAGCCTCTACAATGAAATAGAGGAACCTACCCCAAAACATGTGAAAGTACTTGAACTCTATCTATATATGGGGGACTGTGCCCTGTCTTTTGTATATCTCCATGGAGTACCTAAAACCTATACATGGAGGACTCTTCACCGAAACATGGGGGAGTGCCATACTCCATATTTTCTCCAAACATCTCACTTGTCACTTGTCAACTCTCAATCAGAGTGAAGATAATTAAAATATCCAAACCACATCGTGTGCAATTTCCAATGAATGAGGGAATCATAATATTGTGATCTACATGAGAAGATATTTATAATGGGCTACTCATACATGAAATATTATCATCTAAGTTAAAAATAAATAATAATAATGAAATTGACATAGCACACAATTTTTTCAATGGATACACAATGTGTAGGGTTCTCAGTCAAGGTTGGTTGTATACTACCATTTCTAAACTCATGTGAAATCCATATACATGGTGTGTCCAGTAGGGTGAACATTGTCTATGGATAAGATACCTGATTTGATCTGACATATATCAAATTAATTCCAAGTTAGTCTTACAAATACTGCATGATGCCTTTGAAAATACATGACATATAGAACAACTTGAGCTAAAGGCGTGTACTTCAGATACAAATGAGTCACTTCACCGGTTATTCATCACATTTTTGTGGAATACACGGTGTGTAGTCCTTACATGACCACTAGGGATGTATAGTCTATACACATCAAGTTTCTATGGTATCTATACATGGTGTGAGTGAAGTAAAACACATATCATGGTTCTATAATTATTTCATGGCATGTACATGGTTTCATGCTGAAGTATATTTCTTGGAGATACATTGTGTGTGACCTACATTCACATGACATGTAACATTTAAAATAAAACTTATTCCAAGTTTGAGTCAGAAGATGAGTCATGTGGTGTAAATTTTGGAGATAACTATTGTCTGGAATTAAAATCTATATGAAATCCATGTATGGTGAAGCATGTTCCATTTAACAAGACTACATACCATGTATTTTAAAAATATATAAAATCTGAAAAACATCATCTTCACACCATAAATTGTCTCATATAGTCCTCTAGAAGTGGTTTCTTAGGATTCAGTAGAATTTCACTAGTAACAAAGTGGTGGTGCCATTGAAATGGGTAAAGTTTGGATTGATATTCAATAGTGGAAGAAATACAACATGGAAAAAAATGTCATATCAATCATGCCAACAACCGAAAAACCATACAAAAACACAATCGTGCTCACAATCGGAACACCATACAAACCAAACAATCACAATTTTAGATTTTACAAAGCATCCCTTATTCAATTTTGTTTGTTAATTCAGGGGTTATCACCGAATTTTTATCATCCTGGGGAGTTCATTAATAAGTCAAGTATACGTAAATTACCAATTTTTATATTCAAATGTTTAACAAGAACCAACCAACATGCAATTCATTTAGTGCGCAAACAAGGACCACCAACGACCACAATTTTCAGCAGGGCGTTTAGCCCGTACATTTCACATTATAAACATCAATATCAAACATTAATAACATGCGAACAAGAGGAAACCAATGAGTAACAAGAGAAAACTCACCACGAAGGTGTCGTTAATCACATGACAAAGGTGCATTCATGGTAGAGGAGAGGTGCACAACAAAGGAGATTTCCAACTGAAAAGAAAACATAAAATAGGGGAAACTCATGAGAATAAAATAATCTAAAATTGAGTACACCATTTACCACATCCCACAAACCCCAAGAACCCACTAAAACCAAAATAAACCCACACCATGGTTAAACACACCTTAAGATAACAAGAAATTATAGAACCCACCTTCGATAGAACGAGTTCAACATACTTTTTAAAATATAAAAGATGAACATACAATGGGTAAACCCTGAACAATAGGTCCTCCTTACTAGGTATAATCCCCAAGTTTATTCTAGATAGCACACCCCAAATGAGTAAACCCTGATCAATCCTCTGTTATCACACCTTTCACTACACATACATCCTAATCGCATGACTTTAAACTTCATGGTACTATCTTTTCAACACTGCACATGGTATCTAGTGAGTAGGATCATATCCCTATTCAAACTCAATAAGCCTACCCATACATATTGATAAAAATTAGGGGGAACACACATATTTACAATGGGACACCCCTGGTACTCTTTTCCAATCTTAACATCACACCATGCCAAAACTCACCACACGATCACCAGTTACCCAACATTATTCCAAAACCAAAGGAATATAACCATGCTTCATTACCCTAAACCCATCCATCTAGTTTCAATAGTGATGGTCACATTAAAACCATGCTATAAATCAATAGGGTTAGGAATCCAAATGATCATGTCCCTCAACCCAGTCATAACACCAAAACTCAAGAATAGAGAGTGCTTCCCTTATACAAATCTAAGGCATGACCATTCCTTCGCTATCAACTTGATAACACCTAATATGCATCAATCCCTCATGTAAAAGAATATACCCTGGATTTATGTATCTAAGGTATTCATAACACCAAGATAACTCCACTCATTAGTCTCCCCCAACCACCAAAACTCAGTAAATTTCTACCATCCTGAGTCACATTCTAATGACCACTGGGATCTCACACAAACCCCTTACATCAATTCTTACAAAATCCTTAGCCCATGGGTTCCACTCTTATCCCCACCTCAAAACACACATCATCTAGTGAACCAAACCAACCACTTACTATAAGTTCTCACACACCTGCTATCTAAAACAAGCTACAATACAATGTTCTCACCACCTGGGCTCTCACTCTTGCCCCAACTACCCATACATAGGTTCAACTCACTTATAAAAAAACTATAAGTCATCATAATAATTAAAGGATCATCATTTCGCATTTATATTAACCCAAGAAAAGGAAAAATACTCCTACACTGACCAGCGGGGGCGGAGGCGGCGGCGGCAGAGGTAGTGGCGATGGAGGCAGCAGCGGTCGCAGCGACGAAGGCAGCGACGGTCGCAGCGGCGGAGGCAGCGGTGGTCGCGGCGGAGGAGAAAAAACCAATGGCGCGGAGGCAACGAAGGAGGAGAAAAACCCAACAGCGGCGGCGGAGGAGGAGGAGGAAGAGGAGGAGGAGGACGAGGAGGAGGAAGACAAGGATGCGTAAGATGAGGAGAACGAGGAGGAGAAGTCGCGGCGGAAGAGGGTCCTAGTTCAGCTTCCGCGAAAGCTTTACCGCATGTGAGAGAGGAGGGCCTGTTAGGGTTATTAAATAGAAACCGCCAGAACCTTTATCAGAGCTTGTTGAAAGTGCTGATAAAGGTATGTTTTATCAGTGCTTTTATTTTAGTGCTGATAAATATTATAATTTTATATAAATTAAGAATAAAAACTTTTATCAGCGCTAAAATAAGCGCTGATAAATGTACCCTTTTATCAGTACTAAAAAAGGCGCTGATAAAGGGTATAACTTTATCAGAGCTTATTTTAGTGATGATAAAGGTTATATTTATTAGTGATTTTAACTAGCGCTGATAAAGGCATGCCCCTTTATCAGCGCTTTCTGTTTAGCGCTGATAAAGGGCAGCGCTTCCCTTACCCTATTTTGTGGTAGTGGATGATATCATTTTCTTAATAGTAAAAAGCATGAAAGTGGATGGTATATTTTTTGTTATAGAATAAATATAATATTATAATCACTATATATGTATATTATTTCCACAATCATCCCCATAAAAATAAAGTGGTGAAAAAAAGATTACACCATGACGTGAAGACAATAAGCTGTACGTATGCACACGTGGTGATTTCGTTTTTACTAGGATGAGTAGAAGGTAGAATATGGTTGTTACATAATCATAATAACATCTCAGAATATATTTGATACTGGATTTATTATTTTATAATTTAAACAATATAGTAAGAGTAAGTAGAAGAAGAAATGATATTGAGAGAGTCGGTAAAGGAGATTACCTCTTCTTCGACAAGCTCCCTCTAGATCTCCTATTAAAGGAACTATAGTTGATCTTTTGATAATAAAATAACCTCTATAATGTAACTATAGAAGTTTATAAGGGAAATGTGTAGGTTATATACAATATTTAAGTCTCAAAGTGAAGTTAATAAGTGAGGTAGGAGGTGCCCTTTTATAATTGAGGCGAGGGACACTTTTGTAATCTCCAAAAATATTAATTTATAATAAAATAAAAACCCATCCAAAAACCTCCAAAATATCATATTTTATAAGATTAGATTATATAAGGTTGGAATATCATAAATAAATAAATTTTATACAAGTTTTTATATTAATTTAACATTATCATTTTAATTAACCGTTAGTTATTCTGTTTTTTATTTTAACTAAGGTAAAAAATTATTCAATATTAAAATAGTGTAATTTTTACTCATTTGATATCAATTAGACCATAAATGAGCAATTTATAAAATTTTAGAAAATTTTATATTTTTTTAAAATGTATTATGATTTTTAAATATTTTAATAATACATTATTTTAACAAAATACCAATAGTGTCAATTTTGACACTAATCATTTCTTGGATTAAAAATATCAAGATAAGATATTATACTCAAACCAAATATTTTATTATATCCCTAAGGGTTCAATGTCATCTATAAAATTCATTAGATATATTAATTATTACAAATTATATTTATTTTAATGTTTTTAATATCATTTATTTGATATTTTCATTAATAAATTAATTACCACATCAACATTGTATATTTACTTAATATAATTATTTGTTCACTAAAAATTAAAAATAAAATTCCATGATGAAAATAAATATTCTAGATTTTAGAATAATATTTATAGTTTAATATATATTTTGGTGAACCTTATATTTAAAATGATATAGTATTTAAAACATGAATGTTACATCTTTAATTTTTTATTAAATAAAATATTGTAAATATTAAAATTTTATCCAAGTGGCTCAAAACATCCAGAATAAATTTTTATCATGAAAATATGTTTCCTAAGTTAAAAATTAACATTGAGATTCATTCATAACATTTATTTTCCCCCATGTGGATACATAAGAGATATTAAAGACAAAGAAAATGACATTTTATTTCTTTCTTTGATTTAAATATTATATAAGTAATTTTTTATGAAAAAATGTCCATTAAATGACTTAATTTAGAACATTATGTGCTATGGGTATAATTTAATTCAACCAATATTTTTTTTTGCATTTTCTAGGATCATTTTATTGTCTTTATAATT
Organism: Viscum album; assembly: GCA_963277665.1. Lineage (NCBI taxonomy): Eukaryota > Viridiplantae > Streptophyta > Magnoliopsida > Santalales > Viscaceae > Viscum > Viscum album. The sequence goes on along the minus strand of OY728119.1, from coordinate 1,961,655,452 downwards.
TTATTTTTAACATAAATTACCTAATTAACCCTTTACCGTGGTAACAAAATTTACCATGGTTAGTATTAATTTTTATTAAAAATAAAAGGTACATATTTAATAAATTTATACCTAATTTTTCAAAATTTAAAACATAGAAGTTTCAGAATTTAATTTAAAATAAAACCGGTAAAATGTCATGAAAAACAATTTTTCAAAAAAATGCCCTTTTAAAGCATAAAATGTTTTTATAATAAAATCATGTATAAAATCCTTTTAAGATACCATAATTTTACTATTTTAATTAAAATGAACTAATAAATATTTAAATCTAATTCAAAACATAATTTGACCTTGTAGATAAACTTTAAAGAAAATACAATTTTTTAATAAAAACCAGTATTTCACTATTCATCAAAACATGAAACTTGCAGAAAAATAAAAAAAAAATTAAACCAAAGTAAATTTTTATATTCCAATTTAAAATAAAAAGTTTATTTTTTCAAATATAATATATAAAAGTGTCAAAAATTTGATTTAAAATGAGTTCTCCATTAAAATGTGATAAAATTACCCTTTTAAGAAATATATCTTTGTATTGATAGCATTAGATTTATTCTTATCTTATGCCTATAAAATATATTGGAACATCAAAAACATTTTATTCAATATATAGTATATTTATTTAATTATTATCATTCACTAATTGTAATTAATTTAATTTATAAAGACAAAACGACTTTAGGAGCATAAAAATGAAAATATAGCCTTTATATTCAATTAATATGTATTTTCATTTCTAAGTAATTGGTAAATAATAAATTTATCTTATAAACACTATATTTTCATAAGTTAGTTAATTTTTTTCATAACAACTAATTTAATGGCTAGGTTATTATCTTATTTAAATAGTAATAAAAATGACATTTCATAGAAACTCAGTGTTGTGTGTAAGAAAAGATAAGACAGTGTTGCGTGTAACACAAGATTAACAAGGTGTAGCGTGAAATGCAATATATAAAATTATTTTAAAAAATATTTCATAAAAAACCCCAGGTGTTACATTATACCACCCTTAAATTGAATCTTACCCTCAAAATTCATCGGGGTTATAAAATGTTTAATACTAGATAGTTCCTTTTATAAAAACCCACATCATAAAAATGTATACGAAAATTTCCTTTTAAAAGGTAATGTTGGAAAAATAATAGTTACCCAAAGTAACTCATAACTAGGGTTACACATGAAAACATGGACATGGAAGAGAAATCTAACCATCAAGTTCTGATGGAAAGTGATAGAGTACATGGTTAGGAGAAAGTTAACAATCATAAAGCCATAAATCCATAATGATATAAGGAACCATTTGATTTATTAGAAAAGAAGGTACTAGATTAAAATTTTGGGTTTCAAGATCCTTTTACTAGATTTAAGGAATTATTTTACTACTTATATTTTAGATCATAAGGAAATATACTTACATGAAAAGTATAGTTTTATTCTTTAATAATCTCAACCTCAAACTCGTCTTTTTATCCAACGATGAGTATTCGAGTTGGATTTTTCATGCCCGAAGCATCAAAATATTATTCTACAGATCAAAAAATTCATAAAATAATATAAAAATCTATTATCCCTATCTTTAGGAATTTATCAAAACTAAAATAGTTAGTATAAGATAATATAATTATCCAAAAAATAATAATTTATATCAGTAATACCCAAATTTCAACATTGATCATTCAATAAATATTTACCCTCAAAATTCATCAAAATTATTCAAGACTAATATTAAAACCCAAAAATTCATAAGGATGTGATCCCATAATTTTCCATAATAAATTTTAACATTTATCTCCAAATAACATTAATCACTCTTAATATCTCATACCAAAAAGTAATTTCCCTATAATCTTCAAGATATGCTAATCATTTGCATAAATAACCCGAATGACCATAAATATATAATAAAAACATATATGATTCTAAAATAAAATTCAAAAATTATTCCCCAAATAATACCCCACATTATCATATATGGTTTTACAAAATAGAAATCATGTTCCAAAATAACATTAATCAACCAACAAATCAATATCTAAACCCATGGATAAAACATATGTTCCCCAAAATCAACTTATTCTTCATAGATAAAATTGTTTAACTAAAAAGAAAATGTCATACTGACTAGGACTTCATGTAGGTTAGTGGTAGGTGATGCACCCTTTTCACCCTTCAACTATGGGTTCAATCCCCATGGCCATGCTGGATGTGAGTGGTTGTCACCTATCCCGCGGGTTATCCTTTTTGATAAATCTATGTTAATATAATCCTTATAGAATTCCATAAAAGTGATAAAAAACCTAAAAAATAACCATAATATGTTTTAACCTCAAAGGTTATCTCATACCTTTCATTTTGTATCTCAAAAATTCAATAACCCTTAATTAACTCAAAACTAAATGTCTCCAAAATATTGTTAGTTACCTTAAAATTTAATAACCCAAAGCCTCAAAAGGGGGTTCTAAGACACTGAATTTATGTTCAACCCTAAAATTATAATCCCATGATGATATTTATAACTCTTAAGAAAACATCCTAATCTCCAAAGTTGTCCAAAACTTACTCTAATACGAAATGTAATAACCCAAAATCCACACTTTCAGATTCGGTGCTAAAAACATAAACTTTACAAATATGACCCAATTTTGGATATACAAACTTAAAACATAAAAAAGAAATAACGGATCAATTACATACCCAAGGACCTTTTAGATTTATAGTTTTAGAGAATTAAGAAAAACTCTTAACAACTTGGGTTCCTAAAAAAAACACACTATCTCCCACTACGTCCAACTTTTCTTATTTCACATTAGTTCATTAACATCATCCATGTGAAATCCTTCTATAAAAAACTCATTAAACATATTTCCACTAAACCTGGGGAAAATAATCATATGAAAAGGGTAAGCTCAAATGCTTATTAAGGGTAAACAAGTAAAATATCAAATAGAACATGAACATGACTTTTTAAAATCATACCATGTATAACATATATCAAAATTTTGATTCATGGAATCAATCTTGGTATTTTATAAGGAATAAATTATAAAGGAACATGAGCCATGGGAAACTAACATTGGAATAAAACATGGAATCATGGAAAACACATAGGCATATAAAATCATTTCCATATTAGCCAAGGCTCAATGCCAAGACCATCATAGTGGAAAAGTCCTTTACTAAACCGAGTTCACTCCTCATTCCAGCCTTGTATTACTGAATTGGGTTTACTTACCATTCCAACCCTATATTACTGAACCAGGTTTACTCATCATTCCAGCCCTGTATTACTGAAGTGAGATCATTTCCCTTTCCATTATTATAGATCTCATGAGATATAAATATTTACCCAATGAATTGGAGGGAGATATGAGTCCCACCCACATCATAATGAAAACCATACATATCTATGCCACAAGAACATAAACCATTCATCATAACATAGGAAAATGGGTTTCATAAACATTATTTCATCATAACTTAATCCATGAAAAAGAAATGGATTTCATAAATATCATTCCATAATAAACATAATCAAATAATATGAATAATAAGGATAATATACTTGAAAAAAGTCCCTCATAAAGCATATATAACATCAAATAATGTAATATTAGATGGAAAATAATTTTTATAGATAATTGAAAATAATTTTTGAGGAAAATATCATTTCTTCTTTGAAAATGTTTTCTTTTCTTAAAAGGATGTGAAATTTTTAAAGAAAAGAATTTATTTGGAAATAACCATGAAATCTTGTAAGGTAATTGTCATGTAAATAAAGCATTATGAAATTGTAAAATTCTATTTATGTCGTATAAGTTAAAAGAAAACATTCTTCTTGTACTTTTGTTGAAAAAGTCAAAAAGTTCCTCATTTGGAAAACGAAATAAATATTCCTTTAAAACAGCATAGTAAAAATCCAAAAATGGGTAAAAATTAATTTAAATATCCATATTAGAATATTAAAACATTTTTAGAAAAACATGAACATGGATGATAAATATTCCCCAATGGAGACTTAAAACGAAACAATTCTAAATGTTGAAGAGATTGTGAAATAAATACTCTTCACTTTATAATTAATAGAATAGAATTCCCTATGAAAGAAATAAAATCATGAAAATAACATAATCTTATGGATAAGACTCATAAAATAAATTCCTAGGAATTATATACACTACTTAGAAGAAACGAGTAGTGTATACGACATGTGTCTCATAGAAATAAGGGCGAGAAAAAAATAATCCCTTACCTTAGGTTCGATTCCCTTGGTACATATCCAAAAATCCTATATAATGGTTTAAATAATTCAATTAACTTATTACAGAACCATATTTATATTTATGATATCATATATGATCATATTATCACCCGTTAAACAATATTTTATTTTTATGTTTGTTTTGGGTGTTAACTGCTTCATTTTCTCATGCATGTTTTGTCATATAAGTCCCAATTATTGTAAATAGGATATAGTTTAATAATTTATAGAATTATATTAAGAAAATATATATTATATTTATTCATTATATACCTTTATGTAATCATGCATGAATGGTTTACTTGTAAATGAATCACATCGCATCGTGGAGATGGTAGACCGTACGTATGCACGAGCAATGATATCATTTCCTTAATTGTAAAAAGTATGAAAGTGGATGGTATATTTTTTGTTCTAGAATAAATATAATTTTATAATAACTGTATTTGTATATTATTTCCATCATTATACCCATCAAAATAAGGTGATCAAAAACATATTATACCACGATGTGAAGACGGTAAGTCGTACGTATGCACGCGTGGTTATTTCAATTTTCATAGGATGGGTAGAAGGTGGAATATGGTTGTTACATAATTATAATAACATATCAACATATATTTTATGATGGATTTATTATTATATAATTGAAACAACATAGGAATAGGAAGTAGAAGAAGAAATTATCTTGAGAGAGTCGGTAAAGGAGATTACATCTTCTTCGACAAGCTCCCTCTAGGTCTCCTCTTAAAGGCACTAGAGTTGGTCTTTTGAGAAGACCAGAACCTCTATAATGTTACTTGGAAATTTTAGAATGGAAATTGGTAAGGTATATCTGAGCTTGAAGGCTTAAAGTAAAGTAAATAAGTGAGATAGGAGGTTCCCTTTTATAATTGAGGCGAGAGACACTTTTGTAATCTCCAAAAATATTAATTTATAATAAAACCAAAAACCATAAAAAACCCTCTAAAATGTCATATTTTCGAATATTATATGATATAAGGTTGTAATATAATCAAAAAATAAATTTTAGATAATTTTTTCTGTTAATATAAACCTTATCATTTTAATTAACCCTTAGTTATTCTATTTTAATTTTAACCAAGGAAAAAAATTATTCAATATTAAATTAGTGTAATTTTTACTTATTTGATGCCAATTAAAACATAAATGAAAAATTTAGATCATTTTATAACATATCATAATTTTTTTTAAAAATGTATTATGATTTTTAAATAATTTAATAAAACATTATTTTGAAAAAATATCAATAGCGTTAATTTTGACACGATTCTTTTATTGGATTAAAAATATCAAGATAAGATATTATCCTCGAACCAAATATTTTATTATATCTATAAAGGGTCAAGGTCATCTATAAAATTCATTGGATATATTAATTGTCCCAAATTATATTTATTTTAAAATTTTTAATATCAATTATTTGATATTTTCATTAATAAATTAATTAATACATCAACGTTGTATAATTATTTAATATAATTATTTGTTCACTAAAAATTAAAAATAAAATACCATGATTAAAATAAATATTCTATATTTAATAAGAGTATTTATATTTGAATATATATTTTGGTTAACTCTATATTTAAAATGATAAAGTATTTAAAACAAAAATGTGACATCTTTAATTTTTTTATTAAATAAAATAATATAAATATTATAATTTTTTCCAAGTGGCTCGAAACGTCCAGAATAAATTTGTACCATGAAAATATGTTTATTAAGTTAAAAATCAAATTTGATAGCCATTCATAACATTTATTTATCCTCATGTTGACACATAAGAGATATTAAAAACAAAGAAAATGACATTTTGTTTCTTTCATTGATTTAAATATTATATAAGTCATTTTCATAGAAAAGTGTCTATTAGATGACTTAATTTAGATACTTATGTGTTATGGGTAAAATTTAATTCAAACAATAAATTTTTGGCATTTGTTAGGATCATTTTATAGTCTTTATAATTTTATTTTTAACCTAAATTATCTAATTTACCCTTTACTGTGGTAACACAATTTATCATGGTTACTATTCATTTTGGTAAAAAATAAAAGGTACCTATTTACTAAATTTATACCTTATGAATTAAATTTTTAAACCCATTTTTTAAAATTCAAAACACAAAAGTTGTAGAATTTAATTTAAAATAAAACCGGTAAAATGTCATGAAAAATAGTTTTTCAGAAAAGTTCCCATTAAAACCATAAAATATTTTTATAATAAAATCATATATAAAATCCTTTTAAGAAAACATAATTGCACTATTTTAAATTAAAATTAACTAATAAATATTTAAAACCAATTTAAAACATAATTTGACCTTATAGATAATTTTAAGAAAATATAGTTTTTTAATAAAAATCTGCATTTCACTATTCATCAAAACATGAAACTTAGCAGAAAAATACAACAAACTAAACTAAAGAAAATTTTTATATTCCAATTTAAAATAAGAAGTTTATTTTTTCAAATAGAATATATAAAAGTGTCAAAAATTGTATTTAAAATGGGTTCGCCATTAAAAAGCGATAGAATTATCCATTTGAGAAATATATATTTTTATTGATAGAGTTTGATTTATTATTATCTTATGTCTATAAAATATATTGTAATATTATAATTATTATATTTAATATATAAAATATTTATTTCATTATTATCATTCACTAATTTTAATTAATTTAATTTATAATGACAAAACGACTTTGGGAGCATAAAAATGAAAATATTTCCTTTATATTCAATTGGTATATATTTTCATTTCTAAGTAATTAGTAAATAATAAATTCATCTTATAAAACCTATATTTTCATAATTTAGTTACTATTATTCATAATCGATAATTTAATGGCTAGGTTATTATCTTATTTTAATAGTAATAAAAATGATGTTTCGTAGAAACTCAGTGTTGCATGTAACGCAAGCTAATACAGTATTGATTGTAGCTTAAGATTAACATGGTGTAACATGCAATGAAATATATCAAATTATTTTAAAAAATATTTCATAAAAATCTTGGGGTGTGACATTCTACCCCCTTAAAATGAATTTCTCCATTGAAATTCATCAGGGTTATCAAAGGTTTAATACAAGATAGTTTATTTCAGAGAAACCCACATCGTAACAATGTATATGAAAAATTCCTTTTAAAAGGGAATGTTGGAATATAAAAATTACCCAAAGTAACTTATAATGAGGGTTCCACATGAAAACATGCACATGGAAGAGAAATATAACCATCATATTCTGATAGAGAGTGATAAAGTACATGGTTAGGAGAAAGTAAACAATCATAAAGCCATAAATCTGCAATGATCTAAGGGACCATTTGATTCATCAGAAAAGAAGGTACTAAGTTAACATTTTTGTTTTCAAGATCCTTTTCCCAGAGTTAAGGAATTATTTTACCACTTATATTTAAGATAACAAGTAAATATACTTACTTGAAAAGTTGAGTTTTATTCTTTAATAAATCGCAAAGAAAAACTCATTTTTTATCCAATGATGAGTATTCGAGTTGAATTTTTCATGCCTGAAGAATCAAAATATTCTTATAAGGATAAAAAAAATCCACAAAACAATATAAAAATCTATTATCCTGGTCTTTAGAAATTTATCAAAACCAAAATAGTTGGTACAAGATAATATAATTCTCCAAGAAGAATAATCCTTTATATCATTTATACCCAAATTTCAACATTGATCATTTGATAAATATTTACCCTCAAAATTCATTAAAATTATTCAAGACTAATATTAAAAACAAAAATTCATAATGATGTAATCCCATCATTTTTCATGATAAGTTTTAACATTTATCTCCAAATAACACTAGTCACTCTTAATATCTCATACCAAAAATTAATTTCCCTATAATCCTCAAGAAATGATAATCATTTCCATAAATAACCTAAATGACCATAAATCCATAATAAAAACATATATGCTTCTAAAATACTATCCAACATTTATTTCCTAAATAATATCCCACATTATCATATATGGTTTTCTAAAATAAAAATATTCTTCCAAAATAACATTAATCAACCAATAAATCAAAATCTAAACCCATGGATAAAACATATGTTCCCCAAAATCAACTTATTCTTTATCCATATAATTTTTTAAATAAAAAGAAAATTTCATAGTAACCCAGACTTCAAGTAGGTTAGTTGTAGGTGATGCACCTTTATCACCCTTTGATCGTGGATTCAATCATTATGGACTTACTGGATGTGAAGGGTTGTCACCTATCACGTGGGTTATCCTTTTTGCTAAAAATATTTTAATAAAATCCTTATATAATTCCATAAAAGTGAGAAAAAACCCTAAAAATAACCGTAATATGTTTTAACTGCAAAGGTTATCTCATACCTTCCATTTTTCATCTAAAAAATTCAATAACCCTTAATTAACTCAAAACTAAATGTCTCCAAAACAACATTAGTTACCTTAAAATTTAATAACCTAAATCCTCAAAAGGGGTTTCTAAGACATTTAATTTATGTTCAACCCTAAAATAATAATCCCATGATGATATACATAACTCTTAATAAAACATCCTAATCTCCAAAGTTGTCCAAACCCTGCTCTGATACCAAATGTAATAACCCAAAATCTGCACTTATAGATTTGATGATAAAAACATAAACTTTAAAAATGTGACCAAATTTTAGCCATTGAAACATACAACATCAAAAGTAAATAAAGGGTCACTTATATACCCAAGTAAATTTAAGATTTAGAGTTTTAGAGAATTAGGACAAACTCTTAACAACTTGGGTTTGTAAACAAAAACACAAAATTTCCCACTATATCCAACTTTTCTTATTTAAAATTAGGTCATAAACATCATCCATGTGAAATCCTTCTAGAAAAAACTCATTTAACATCTTTCCACTGAACTTGGGTAAAAAAAACAAAAGAAAAGGGTGATCTTAGATGCTCAGTAAGGGTAAACAAGGAAAATATCAAACAAAGCATGAATATAAGAATGTAAAAACATGGACATAACTTTTAAAAATAATACCATGTATAAAATATATCAAAATATTGAGTCATGGAATAAATCTTGGTAGTTAATAAAGAATAAATCATAAAGTAACATAAACCATGAGAAAATAACATTGGAATAAAACATGGAATGTGGAAAACTCATAAGCATAGAAAAACATTTCCATATTATCCAAGGCTCATTGGAAAGACGATCATAGCGAAAAAAGTCATTTAATGAACTGAGTTCACTCCTAATTTGAGCTTTGTATCACTAAACTGGGTTTACTTATCATTTCATCCCTATATTATTAAACCACATTTAGTCACCATTCCAGCCCTGTATTACTGAACCAAGATCATTTCCCATTCCAGTCCTATCTATCTCACGAGATATAAATCTTTACCCAATTCATTGGAGGGAGATATAGGTCCCACCCATCTAATAATGAAAACCATACATATTTGTGCTACAAGAACATAAATCACTCATTATATCATATCCAAATGGGTTTTATAAACACTATTTCATCATAACTTAATCCATGAAAAAAGAAATGGATTTTATAAATATCATTACATCATAAATAAAATCAAATAATAGGAAGAGTAGGGATAATATACTTGAAGAAAAATGTCCCTAGTAAAGAATATATTACATAAAATAATTTAATATTTGATGGAAAATAATTTTTATAGACACTTGAAAATAATTCTTGAGGAAAATACCCTTTATTCGATTTTTTTCTTAAATGGATACACAATTTGAAAAGAAAATAATTTATTTGAAAATAACCTTGTAATATTTTAAGGTAAGATTCAAGGAAATAAATCATTATTAAAGTGTAAAATTATGTTCATACCGTATAAGTTAAAAGAAAACATTCTTCTTGTACTTTGTCTAGAAAAGTCAAAAAGTACATCATTTGGAAAACAAAAGAAAGATTCCTTTAAAAATGTGTAGTAAAAAGTCAAAAATGGGTAAAAATGACTTTAAATTTCCATAAGAGAATAGAAAAATATTTTATGAAAACATTTTTAGAAAAACATGGGTAGGGATGATAAATATTCCCCAATAAATACTTAAAACGAAACAATTCTAAATGTTGAAGAGATTGTGAAATAAATACTCTTCACTTTATAATCAATAGAATCATATGAACTATGAAATACATAAAATTATTAAAATAACATAATATTATTTATAAGACTAATAAAATACATTCATGGTTATTATATACACTACTTAGAAGAAACAAGTAGTGTATACGACATGTGTCACCCAAAAATAAGGGCGAGAGAAAAATAATCCCTTACCTTAGGTTAGATTCCCTTGGTATTTATATTAACCTCATTTATAATGGTTTAAAGAATGTTATTAAGTTATTACAGAACCATATTTATATTTATTATATCATATATGATCATATTATCACCTATTTAACAATATATTATTTTTATGCTTCTTTTGGGAGTTAACTGTTTCATTTTATCAAACATGTTTTGTCATATAAGTCCCAATTATTGTAAAAAATGATATATTTTTATAATTTATAGAATATATTAAGGTAATATATATATTATATTTATTCATTATATACCTTTATGTTATCATGCATTAATGGTGGACATGGAAATGAATCGCATCGCGTCATGGAAACGGTAGCTCGTATGCACGCACAAGCGATGATATCATTTCCTTAATAGTAAAAAGTATGAAAGTGGATGGTATATTTGTTGTTACATAATCAATATAATATTTTTTTATAAATATATATTTATATTATTTCAATCATTATACCATCAAAATAAAGTGGTGAAAAACATATTACACCACGATGTGGAGAGGGTAAGCTGTACGTACGCATGCGTGGTGATTTCATTTTTCATAGAATGGATAAAAGGTGTAATATGGTTATTACATAATCATAATAACATATCATTATATATTTTATACTATATATATTATTTTATAATGTAAAAAATATAGGAATAGTAAGTATAAGAAGAAATTATCATGAGATATTCGATAAAGGAGATTACCTGTTCTTCGACGAGCTCCCCCAAGATCTCCTCTTAAAGGCATTAGACTTAGTCTTTTGGGAAGAAAAAAACCTCTATAATGTAACTATGGAATTTTATAAGGGAAATGGGTAGGGTATAGCCTATATTTAAGGCTCAAAGTTAAGTGAATAAGTGAGGTAGTAGGTTCCCTTTTATAATTGAGGTGAGGGGAACTTTTGGAATCTCAAAAAATATTAATTTATAATAAAATAAAAACCCATACAAAAACCTCCAAAATGTCATATTTTTTAATATTATATGATATAAGTTTGTAATCTCATAAACCAATAAATTTTAGACAAGTTTTTATATCAATTTAAACCTTATCATTTTAATTAATCCTCAGTTATTCTATTTTAATTTTAACTAAGGTAACAAATTATTCAATATTAAAATAGTGTAATTTTTACTTATTTGATGTCAATTAGACCATAAATTAATAATTTATAACATTTTAGACCATATCATAATTATTTTTTTTAAAATTTATTATTATTTTTAAATAATTTTATAAAACATTATTTTGACAAAATATCAATAGTGTCAATTTTGACACTATTCATTTCTTGGATTAAAAATATCAAGATAAGATTTTATCCTCAAACAAAATATTTTATTATTTTAATAATGGGTCATGGTCATATATAAAATTAATTATATATATTAATTATCCAAAATTATATTTATTTTAATATTTTTAATATCATTTATTTGATATTTCTATAAATAAATTAATTACTACATCAGCGCTGTATAATTACTTAATATAATTATTTGTTCACTAAAAATTAAAAATAAAATACCATTATGAAGATAAATCATATATATTTTAGAATAATATTTATATTTGAATATATCTTTTGGTTAACCCCATATTTGAAATGATATAGTATTTAAAACATGAATGTGTCATATTTAATTTTTCATTAAATAAAATATTATAAAAATTATAATTTTATACAAGTGGTTCAAAACATCCAGAATAAATTTTTACCATTAAAATATGTTTCTTAAGTTAAAAATTAAATCTATATTCATTCATAACATTTATTTTTCCCCATGTGGACACATAAGAGATATTAAAGACAAAGAAAATGACATTTTGTTTCTTTCTTTGATTTAAATATTATATAAGTCATTTTCATGGACAAGTTCTGATTAAATGACTTAATTTAGATCCTTACGTGCTATGGGTATAATTTAATTCAACCAATAATTTTTTTCATTTGTTAGGATCATTTTATAGTCTTTATAATTTTTTTGACCAAAATTACCTAATTTACCCTTTACCATGGTAACAAAATTTACCATTATTAGTATTAATTTTGGCTAAAAATAAAAGGTATATATTTAATAAATTTGGACCTTATGAATCCAATTTTTTAATCCATTTTTAAAAATTCAAAATGCAGAAGTTTCAAAATTTAATTTAAAATAAAATCGGTAAAATGTCATGATTTTTTTTTTCCAGAAAAATTCCCTTTTAAAGCATAAAATGTTTTTATAATAAAATCATGTATAAAATCCTTTTAAGAAACTGAAACTATACTATTTTAAATTAAAATTAATGAATAAATATTTAAAACTAATTCAAAATATAATTTTACCGCATAGATAACTTTAAAGAAAATACATCTTTTTAATAAAAATATGTATTTCACTATTCATCAAAACATGAAACTTACTATAAAAATACAAAAAAATAAACCAAAGTAAATTTTTATATTAATATTTAAAATAGGAAGTTTATTTTATCAAATATAATATATAAAAGTGTCAAAAATTGGATTTAAAATGGGTTCACCATTAAAAGGTGATAAAATTACCCTTTTGAGAAATATATCTTTTTATTAATAGGATTACATTTATTATTATATTATTTCTATAAAATATATTATAATATAAAAAATATTTTATTGAATATATGACATATTTATTTCATTATTATCATTCACTAATTGTAATTAATTTAATTTACAAAGACAGAATGACTTTGGAAGCATTAAAATGAAAATATTGCCTTTATATTCAATTGGTATGTATTTTCATTTCTAAGTAATTGGTAGATAATAAATTCATATTATAAACCCTATATTTTCATAAGTTATTTAATACTATTTATAATCGCTAATTTAACTTCTAGGTTATTATCTTATTTAAATAGTAATAAAAATGATGTTTCGTAGAAACTCAATGTTGCATGTAATGAAAGATAAGACAATATTGCGTGTAGCGCAAGATTAACATGGTGCAATGTTCAATGCAATATATGAAATTATTTAAAAACCATTTCATAAAAATCTCGGGGTGTTACATTCAGGGGTGTCTGGGGCTTGTTCGAAGCCCAAAACCCAACTTTTTGGGAGAAATAGACTAGCTGCACAGTTAGGAGAAACTGCATGAGGCAGGACACATGGTTACCCCTAACCATTATAGGCTTTACATAAAGTAGCATGGGTCTACACGGTTTGAGGAAACCCTGTAGATTGGGCCACACGCCCATGTAAGATGTCTATAGTTTTTTGGAGAGTCATTTCACATGGTTGACGCATAGTTTCTCAAACTGTGCAACCTAACCATGCAGGTCTCCTTACAAGGCATTGAGAAAAGCATGCTTAGAACACAGTTCAACCGACTATGCGTCCAAACCATGCACCCTTATTTTTCTTGGGTAAAAGACCAAAATTCCCTTAATGAACCTTATGTTTAGTTTTTTCCTTTGGTTTCTCATTCCAGCAGACATGACACCCCTTATTCTCCCATTTAGAGCTCTTAAAGACCTCTTCCATAGGTTTTGATCCCATATTTCCATTTGAAGCATGATTCGATCCTTGTTTATCTCATTGGATGCACATCAATATGTACTCGATTCATCTTGGTTCGTTCGTCGTTTTTTCTTTCCCTCGACAATGCTATTTTGATGCAGGCTCATATACCCTATTCTCAGGGAATTAATCCATTCTTCCATTTTCTATCGATCTGGACCAAATCAAAGGTTGATACTAGACAATTAATTCACTACGGGCTTGAGGTAGGTGTAACGTCCTGGTTTCAGGTGCCGCCCAAAGGTGCCCCGAACCTGGTTGGTCACATGAGCTCAAGCGCATTTCCCCAAATTCCATAGGCTGCCGAATAGAAGCAAGGGCCATAGTGTTATAATGGGGAAACTATGCCCTCATTGGAAGAGTATACACAGTGGAAAGCAAATAGTAAATAATAGAGGAAGCAGTAATTCCATACAACAAAAGTAAACAATGGAAAACTGATAGTAATATAACAATTGGAGAATATATAAATGATGCATGTAACATGTATCTAGGAAAGTATCCAAACAAGTCACAATGATAGGAATACAATACAGAAACCAAATTACAGAAAATCAATAAACTCCAAAAGCATCGCAAGCCTCATCTTGGTCCCATGCTCTCCAGCTCCAACAACAATCAAGTACCTGATGAAGAAGGGTGCTTTCCCTTATCTATACCTAAAATCATATAATCTGTTTGGGTCAAAAAAACATGACCCAAACAGGGTGTGAGGAGAATCCCAGTAGGCAACCAACAAAATATCTGTGCCTAACTATCAGTGAATATATATAGTAGGTAATATGAAAAAATGAAGCAATAAACTAGGAAGTACTCAAAAGTAAATAGTCCTAAAGTTTTCAATTACATTCATTTAACATTCATTATTCATTTGTTGAATCATGTAAACCTTAGGATCTAGCCTAAGCTCTGTATCCCTTATGTAATAGTAACAAACAATCATCTCAAAAGACCATATAAATAATCAAGTAAGACTGATTCCAAAATTGTGCTTTGGCTTGGAAGACTCATCACAATCATTCAATTATTCAATAACAAAACTTTTGGGAAAGTTCTCACAGTATAATCCCCATGGTCTAACATAACAAAAATTTATTTACTAATGGCCCTCTGGGTATCTCTCATAGTTTAACCCCTATGGTCTAATCATAGTACTAATCATTTACAAATGACCACTTGGGCAACTCACACAGTCAATACCCCTTGGTCAACATAGCATTAATAAATTATAAATAACCACATGACAGTTCTCATGATCAATACCCCTTGGTCAACATAACAACAATTCATTTAATAATGACCCTCTGGGTAGATCTCATGGTCTAACCCCTCTGGTATAACATAACAACAATTCATACATAAATGAATCTACCTAGGGAAGCTCTCACATTCAAATTCCCCTTGTTCAAACTTCTATAATGCATATCACAGGCATCTCAAACAAATAACGACTCCATCCTAACAACACAAGGCATAGAAAATAAGGCAAGCCTAACAGGAATTCTAGACCAAACGACCATAATCAATCAAACAAGGGAAAAACACCCACAAGGTTTCCCATAAAAAAGGTATCTAACCTCACTCATATGCAAACACCCTTTATCAATCTACCAAACCATAATAGGTAATAAACATGGTCTAATTCCAAACACGCAATACCCCAAACATGGGTATACGAAACTTTTATCATATATAATCCAAATACAATCAACAAAAGGCACAAAACACCTACCTTGATGTCGTATGATCAATAATCTTGAATGTTGGCCCTTGAATCGGCCTAGAACGGTGTGGATCTACAAAAAGGTGAAAAATGTTCAACCTTGAATAACTCACAAGAGAGGAAGAATCAGGAAGAAAGGCTTTAGAATAATTGAGAACTCACTGATAGGATTCCAACGTAGCCAACGATGTCTCAATCATAGGTTGGATGGAGAATTAGGAGGGGTTCAGAGTTCTTCAGCCCTTTTGTTGCTCTCTTGTATGAACCAAGGGAAGAAGAAGACGTTTATGAGGATGAGGCACGACCTCACACCGATTTATCAAATAAAAAGAAAACTATACGACATGTTTATTAAATGTACATGCCGTGTAGTGACCTTAACCATCCCCCACCTTAATCAGTCTTCTAGGTCACCACACAACCATGTACTCAGTTTTTATACGGCCAGTACATGGCTGTACGCGGTACCCGGGTACACAGTGTGTACTCATAAGTACACAGTGTGTACTTAGAAAATTCATATTTCTTCTTTTTCCTAAAAAACAATCTGAAATAAAGATCTATACCTAAAATGAAGATTTGGGTTCTTAAAAACTTCCCCCCTTAAAGCAATTTGTCCCCAAATTTCCCTTCCAAGGGTGGTGAAGAATAAGATTCAAACAACTATGGCCACTATGATCGTACGTCAACCTCCCTCTCCCAAGTCTCATCTTTCACTCACCTATGATTTCAAAGAACTTGTACTAGAGGAAAATATCATCCATGGATAACCTTCATACTATGATCCACAATCCGAATAGGGTGTTTCTAGAAGGATGAATCCACCTACAATTCAACCTCCTTAGGTTAAAAAATGTGAGACTAGTCTGAAAAGTAATGTCATAGCTGAGAAACGTGAAAGATATCATGCATATCCTGATACCTATGAGGTAACTACAACTGATATGAAACTGGCCCGACTCTCTCCAAAACCTCAAATGACCTGACATATCTCGGTGAAAGCTTCCCCTGTCTCCTAATATTCATGTGTCCCAACCTCGGTGTGACATGTAAGAAAACTTGATTTTCTGACCTCGAACTCCAAAGGTCATCTCCGTTGACCAACATAATATTTTTGGTGAGATTGTGCAATATCCATCCTCTTCCGAATCAACTCCACCTACTCAGTGTTCTCCTAGATAAGAAGAGGTCCCATCATAGCAACCTCTTATACTTCCAGCCAACATAGGGGTGATCAGTATGGCCTACTGTACAAAGCCTCATAATGTACCATCTGAATGATTGCCTAAAAACTGTTATTGTAGGAAAACTCCACTAGGGGTATGTGTCTCTCCCAAGATCCCCCAAAATCCAGGACGCATGCTCGTAGCATGTCCTCCAAAACCCGAATTGTGCACTCAGACTGGCCATCTGTCTGGGGATGGTAAGATGTACTCAGAAGTACTTATGTACTCAAAGCCCTCTATAGTCCTTTCTAAACACAAGAAGTAAATCGGGAATCCCTATCTAAAATAATAGAGTGTGGAACCCCATGAAAACATAAAACCTCTTAATCATTAGGAAATGTGTAACCTTTATGAGCCTATCGATAACAACCCAAACTACATCATTCCCTCGATGTGACCTCAATAAGCCTGTCACAAAATCCATCATGACATCATTCCACTTCCACTCGGGAATGGGTAACTGCTTAAAAATCCATGTCGGTTGCTGATGCTCTACCTTTACCTGCTGATAGGTGGAACATATCATAACAAAACCATCCCCATCACTCTTTATACCTGACCACCAATACTAATGGTGTAGATCTCAGTATATCTTGGTGACACCAGGATGAACTGCCCATTTTGAGGCATGAAAATCTCATATCAAATCCTCACATATATCTTCTAACACCCATACGCATCCATGAAAATGCAAGACCTCATCATCATCTATGGTCCATCTAGGAGTAGGGTCCTTGCCTGACACACTCTCCCATCGGACTAGGATTTCAGAATCTGATAGCTGACTCATTCTCACTCAATCCATAAGATTAGAGGTAACAACTATAGAAGAAAGAAACATCTTCCCCTATATATTGTGAAACTACAAATGCATCTCAGAGAATAGAGCCATAAGCTGCTACTCACTACTAGCCTCCTGAACTGCCTATATCTGAGTCCTCCTGCTCAATGTATCAACCACTACATTGCCTTTACCAAGCGTATAGGAAAGTTCAAAGTCAAAATACTAAAAGTACTCAACCCACCTTCTCTATCTCAAAATCATATCTCACTAAGTAAATATATACTTGAGGATTTTGTGGTTAGTGTATGCCACAAAATTCTCTCCCAAAAGATAATGTCTCTAATAGTTCAAAGCATGAACAACTGAATCTAACTCAAGATCGTGTATCGGGTAATTCCTCTCATGCGGCCTCAACTGCCGAGATTCATATGCAATGACTCCTACCCCCTGCATAAGCACTGATCCTAGATTGATACCTAATGAATTGTAGTAAATAGTGTAACTCTTTCCCAGCTCCGGAAAAATTAGTATCAGTACCGAAGTAAACCTCCCCTTCAGCTCCTGAAAGGCCGAATTTCAGGAATCTGTACACAAGTACTTTTCAACCTTCTTAGTGAGGTCTGTCAGTGGCATCGCTAGGCATGAAAATTCCTATATAAAACACATGTAGTAACCAACCAGCCCTAGAAAACTCTATACCTCAAAGACATTCTTCAGCTGCTCCCAGGAAACTACCGTTCTCACTTTCTTTGGGTCTACTAATACTCCTGTATCTGAGATGACATGACCCAATAAGTGAATCTAGTCTATCCAAAAGTGGAACTTTGAGATCATAACATATAACTGATTCTCTCTCAGTGTACTCAATACAATCTCAAGATGGGTGTCATGGTCATGTCGAGTGTGAGATTACACCAAGATATTATCCACGAAGACTACCACAAAATAATCCAAGTAAGGATGGAACACTCGGTTCATCAGTGTCATGAAAACTATTAGTGCATTCATGAGACCGAATAGAATAACCAAATACTCATATAGACCATAATTTCTTCGAAAGGTTGTAAGAGGTATATCTGATGGTCTAACGCGCAACTGATGATAACTGGATCTCAAGTCAATCTTCGAGAACACCCGAGCTCCTTGAAGATGATCAAAGAGATCATCAATACTCAGCAAGGGATATCGGTTCTTGACCATCAACTGATTTATCTTCCAATAATCTACAAAAAATTTGAGGGTACCATCTGCCTTATTTGTAAAAAGGACAGGCGAAAACCAAGGAGAAGTATTGGGTTGAATGAAACCCTTTGCCTATAACTCCTCTAACTGCTTCTTGAGCTCCTGTAACTTTGGTGTAGCCATCCTATAAGGAGTAATAGACATCGGTGATGCTCCTAGTACAAGATAAATAGAGAAATATACCTCTATCTATAGAGGTAAACATGAAAATTAATCTAAAAAAACATCTCTAAAATGACCCACCATTAGAGGAAAGTCCATCTGTGAATTCCCCTGGTCATCCAAATATAAACTTGAAATATAGGCTGTAATTCCTCCCAAACCATGATGCTCGGGTCTAGATATATTCTCCTGGACATCCCATTCACCCTTTTGTATAAAATACCTACCCTATGGTGATGTGAAATGAACCCTATGATGATAGTAGTCAACAAAGTCCTAGAAAGAGACCAACCGGTCCATTCTGAGAATGACATCGAAGTCTGTCATCTCTAAGACATAGAGATCCAATAAGAAGTGACACCCACCAACCTTAAGAGATAACTCCTTGAACTGACATACACTAGCCATCCTAATCCACAACAGAGTTTATAGCATCATAATATCCTCATAATTAAATATACCGATCCCAAGGCTCTCCATAACAGAAATAGATATAAAACTACGAGAAGTGACTATATCGAAAAGAGAAGAAGCTAAAACTAAGGCAACTAGAATTGTAACTCTAACCATAGAGGGTTCAGGATCTTTATCCTACTGGGTATGCTTCACTACAAAAGTCTAACCTGTAATGTGACCCTACCTGACAACCCTAAGCTGATCCACCCTACTATCACTAAAAACTTTCCGTTTGGCTACCACAGCCAAAACCTCCTCCTCAACTTTAATGATCTGAAGAACTCCAATTCCCTGACTGATGAGAAACTGGTGGTCCTACTCCTAAACATGGAGTCAGAAAATATCCCCTCTCACTCACTGTTTATGAGAAAATCTAGAAAAAATGCTTAATATAGCCCATCTTGCTGCAAAATTGGCACTCGACTGGGTCCTTCAGGAAATGTGGTCTTGTATGCCCACTCTTCCCGCACTAGTAGCATACCACTTGGATTCCTGAAGAAACATCACGTGAAATATCCCTATGGTGATTCCTACTATCTTTCGAAGGAGTACCAGCCCCAGATGCTAAACCACCCTGGATCACAGCTCCCAACTCCCTCAAATTTCACCCGGTAATCAACACCTGGTTTACTATAGGAGTCACCAAAGTCAGCCTAAAAACATTCACCTGTGATCAGATGTCATACCTGATACCATCCTCAAATCACCTAGCTAAAGATAACTCGTCACCTCTCAAAACATGTGCGAAGCACTGAAGCTCTGTAAAGTGAGAAGAATAACCCATCACTGAAAGATATCCATGCTCTAAATGCATGAACTCTCAGTCTTGATTGGCCCTCAATGTCTCGGGGTAGAAGTAATCATAGAAGGTCCTTTGAAATTATTCCCAATCCATATCCTGATTAAGTCCCACCTATGAGATAACATCCCACCACCTCTTAAAAAAAATCATATAGCATGTAAATCATGAGATTCACCCTCCTCTATAGAGTCATCTCCATATGCTCGAAGATAGAAAGCATGGCCTCCAACTATCACTCTGCAACCTATGGTCCTCTATCACCTGAAAAGGTGGGAGGATGTTGCTATTGGAACACCTGTGTCAGCTCTACCATAGACATGGAAGGATGTGGTGCTCCCTGAAAAGTCCGCATCATTCTCATAAAGACTTCACGGAACTGTGCATCCGTACATGTTTCCTGTATAATAGCTAGTGCCAAGACGGGCACAATAGGAGGATCTTCTGGTAGTCCTTGATCTACCATTTTCAGTGTCTGATCATCACCCTATACCTGGCGTACAACCAGAGGAAGTCTTGATGGAATGACTCTGCAAGGTAAAGCACACACCTCAGTACAAGATTATCAAAGAAAATAACTTATAAGTGAAAGTAAATAACATGATAATGAAATCATTCAATTTTTACAAAATAGGGTTACACGGTGTGTAAAACCACTACATGACATGTTCCCTTAAGCTTTAACATGGGCATGTACCTCTGCCAACCTGGTCATGTAATACCCCGTACACAAGGTGCGTTCACACTAGACACAACGTGTATTACTTGAGTTCCATACACCCATGTCGTTAGTCACACGACTGGATACACAGTCTATTTCTACACAATGTGTATAATCTAAACACGACGTGTAAAACCCAAGTTTCATCCACCCATTTCATTAGTCACACGGCTGGATACATGGTCTCTTACAGCATGACATGTACTCCCAGTACACGGTGTGTCCTACCAAGAGTTTATCAACCTCGTGTCTCTTCTCACACAGTCAGTCACACGGTCAACAACTACATGCCGTGTACATACGATACACGGTGTGTACTTTATAAAAGTAAATTCTTCTAGAAAATAAAAACATATGGCATGTGTTCATAACATCACACACTGTATTTTCTAGGTTTCTGGATAGTAAGCCTTTGAAACTTCTTAGGAACCCTTAAAAACTTAAAATTTGTCCAAGGAATGCCAAGTTCCAATATGTGAGAGCCCATACTCCCTATGAATAAAAGTTTGGCATCCTTATTCATGTCATATCATAACATAATTCAATTAATGTTCAAACATGATCCACCAAATTCTGATACAAGAGGGACCATAACACCTCAGGGACCAAAGATTGGAATCCATCCAAATGAAACTTTACATATACCAATACCCTATCAAAAATAGCAGGTATTCTATCATGAAATCTATTACAACATTATGCATATCTAGCACAACATATATCACAACAAAATTCAATCAATAATGAATCCTAAATGACATGAAAAGAATGTATGACATGTGATCTCTAGCAAGTGCCTATATGATGCATGATATGGAATAACCTCATCTCATCGAGTTGCAAAAAAAATAGAACCACAATGATATAAATCATAACATCACAAAACAAGTGAATCACCCAACGGTGAAATCAAATCAACTATAATAATTGAAAAACTAGAAAAATTGAAATATTCGAGGTAACTTGGATTTTCCATGTACAAAGGTTAGCTACTCCCAGACAAAACTTATTACCAATTACCTATTCCTTCCTATCTCAGTATATAGGCTCCAAATAGTATGGCAATGAAGAAAATAAAACTCCGCTGATACCACTTTGTAACGTCCCAGTTCCGGGTGCCACCCAAAGGTTCCCTGAACCCGGTTGGTCACATGACCTCAAGATCATTTACCTAAATTCCAAAGGCTACTAACAAGAAGTGAGGGCCATGATGTGATAATGGGGAAACTATGCCCTCATTGGAAGAGTATACACAGTGAAAATAAAATAGTAAATGATAGAGGAAGTAGTAATAACATACAATAAAAGTAAACGACGGAAGACTGATAGTAATATAAAAAATGGATAATATATAAATGATGCATGTCACATGTGTCTAGGAAAGCATCCAAACAATGCTGGAAATACAATACTGAAACCAAAGTATATAAAACCAGTAAACTCCAACAGTATCACAAGACTTAGCTTGGTCCCATGCTCTCCATCTACAATAGTAATTAAGTACTTGATGAAGAAGGGAACTTGCCCAAATCTATACCTACAACTATATAATCTATTTGGGTCCAAAAACATGACCCAAATAGGGTGTGAGATGAATCCCAATAGGAAACCACCAAAATATCTGTGCCTAACTATCAGTGAATATATATAGCAGGTACTATGCAGAAATGAAGTAATAAACTATGAAGTACTCAAAAGTAAATAGTACTAAAGTTTTCAATTACATTCATTTAACACTCATTATCCATCCTTGGAATCATTTAAACCTTGGAATCTAGCCTAATCTATGTATCCCCTATGTAATAGTAACAAATAGATGTATTAGAAGACCATCTAAACAATCATGTAATACTAAGTCCAAGCTTGTGCTTTGTCTTGGTAGACTCATCACAATCATTAAATTATTCAATAACGAGCCTTTTAGAAAATTTCTCATAGTCTAATCCCCCTGGTATAACATAAAAACAATTCATTTAGTAAAAACCATTTGGGTAGTTCTCTCAATCTAACCCCTATGGTGTAATAATTTTACTAATCATTTACAAACGACCACCTGGGTAGCTCACACGGTCAATACCCCTTGGTCAACATAGCATAAATAAATTATAAAAGACCACCTGAAAACTCTCACGGTCAATACCTCTTGGTCAAAATAACAACAATTAATTTAATAACAACCCTCTAGGTATCTCTCATGGTCTAACCCCTCTGGTCTAACATAACAACAATTCATACATAATGAACCTACCTCGGGAATCTCTCATAGTCAAATTCCCCTTGGACAAAATTCCACAATTCATATCACAAGCATCTCAAATAAACAGTAACTCCATCCTAACAACACAAGGCATGGAAAACAAGTCAAGATTAACAAGTATTCTAGACCAAATATCCATAATCAATAAAAAAAGGGGAACACACCCACAAGGTGTCTGATAAACAAGGTATCTAACCTCACTCATATGAAACTACCCTTTATCAATCTACCAAACCATAACAGGTAATAAACAGGGTATAATTCCAAACACAGAATACCCCAAATGTGGGTATACAACACTTTTATCATATATAATCCAAAGAAAATCAACAAAAGGCACAAACCACCTACCTTGATATCGTACGATCAATACTCTTGAACATCATCCCTTGAATCGGCCTAGAACGACATGGATATATAAAAAGGTAAAAAATGTTCAAACTTGAATAACTCACAAGAGAGGTAGAATCAGGAAGAAAGGCTCTAGAAAAATTGATAACTCACTAGTAGGATTCTAATGCACTCGACGTCATCTCAATCAGAGGTCAAATGGAGAATCAGGAGGGGTTCAGAGTTTGTTGACCCTTCCGTCACTCTCCTGTATGAACCAAGGGAAGAAGAAGACATTTCCAAGGATGAGATGTGACCCAAACTAATTTATAGAATAAAAAGAAAACTACATGACGTGTTCATTAAATGCAAACGTTGTGTAGTGACCTTAACTGTCCCCCACCTTAAGTACTTTTCCAGGTCAACACACGACCATGTACTCAGCCGTTACATGGCCAATACGTGGCCGTATGCAGTATTTGGGTACACGATGTGTACTCATAAGTACACAAACTATACTTATAAAATTTCCATTTCTTAATTTTTCATCAAAAAAAATCCGAAATAAAGATCCATACCTAAAATGAAGATCTGAATTCTTACAGTAGGTGGTATAGTATTTATTCCCTCAAGTTTTGAAATTTTATAATATGTGTCGTTGTGTCTTATGCCAGTTTCATCATGTATTGCCTTAAATTGATTCTTCCTTGAATTGGTTGACTTGTTAGAACCCAAATCATATCGAGGTATACTACCTTGGAGTGAGCCATCCCTTTAGGTGTGCCCTCATTATGCCTAATTGGATTTCATGATTTTACACCCAAAACACCTAATGGTGTGTTTGACTTAACTTTTAAATGGTGATATCATTTTGATATGGAATAAATGCAGTGGCGTGGCATGGACAACACCCTTATCAATTATAATTAATTGAATTTAATGTGAGTGGTATAACCATGTCACCCACTTTACATGGAACAATGGTTATACCCTTGTTGATATTAAATAATAACGAGATATGGATTATGCCTTGTCTTGTATTAAAGCCAATGGTTATTTATCTCTAATGATTTACGGGCACGGTGACCCTATTTAAATATGACATGGGAATGATGACCCTTGATCTTATTATATCTATATGGGTGTGGCATCCCATTAATTAAATGAGACACTGGGCATGAAGACCCTTTATATATACATATGATATGGGCATGGTGACCCATTATTACTGTGACATGGGTATGGAATCTCTACATGTGATACCAAGTATGATGACCCTTGTTGTTATATATGGGAATGACGACCCTTACTGTGATACTGGGCATGGAGATCCCTAATTCTATGATACTGAGCATAAAATCCCTATTATGTGATATTGGACATAACATCCCTTACTACTATGATACTAGGAATTATATCCCTATTCTACAATATTGGGCATGAAATCCCTTATAAATGTGATACTGGGCATGGTGTCCCCTACTCTCATGATATTGGGCATTGATTCCCTTGTTACTTGTTTAGAGATATTCCGACATGGGTCAAAGCAAGTAATGTCATCCTAGTTTCCTTTCAAGAACCAGAGATGATCCATTTAAAGTTTTTATTACTGATTTACTTTATAATATATACACATTTTCATGTTATTCACACAGATTTTATATTTATAGATGCTGTTGGTGGTGGCCTACTGAGTTTATCTCACAACCTATCTGGGCTGTCGATGGTACCTAATAAAACTACATTCTTGTAGGTGTAGATAAGGGGACTCTTACTCTTATGGATGCATGACTTCTTGTTTGACTTAGGATGAGATCTTGGTAGCAGATGACCGGGCTGGAACTTGGGATGCTTGGATAGATTTTTCCCTTTTTATAACTTTTGTATATCATGTACTGTACTGACCACCCACTTCCATGTATACATGTTTTCCCTATTTTTCATATATATGAAATTACCATCCATTTTATATGATTCTATTTACTTATTTGATTATTGTTTAGTGATTTGATGTTTATATCTACTTCCCCTATGGCAGGTTACTGGTCCAATCATTATAGTGTCTGTTTCCATTATTCCCTCTATTTATATATGATTATGCTATTTATCTGTTATTACTTATCCACTGTGCTCCACTCTAATAACAAGGTCATAGTATCCCCACAGACACACCCTAGGCCCTCACTGTTAGTTGGCAGCCTTTTGTGTTCAAGGTGATGCGCTTGAGGCCATGTGGCCAACCAGGCTCGGGGCACCTCTGAGTAGCACCCGAGTTTGGGCTGTTACAAAGTGGTATTAGAGGATTTTTTTCTCACCTTACTATTTTGAGACAATATAGAGGAGATTAATAAATCTTTATGATTTGGTAATGAGTTGTTCCTGGGATTAGCTAACCCATGTATAGAGAAAATCCAAATTGTCTCAAATAAAAATTTCTATTTTCTACATTTTGTTTATTATAATTGATTTGATTACACTGTTGGGTGATGCACTTGAATTATGATATTAATATTTATATAATTGAGTTTTATCTTTTATCCTTAGCCTGATGAGATGAGGGCAATGAAACATTGAGAATGTATCATATTATCCACCTTGTAGGGAATTCACATGCCATGAATACGCCATTCCATATAAGAGAATTGTGTTGATTGCATTGTCTGTGATTTGCATGAGTGCTTTGACTATTATAAATATAATTGTTAATGGATAATTATTCTTACATGGGATTGAAAAAACATAATTGGTACTTAGAGTTCCTTCCATAACCTAATAGTGTCTTCCTACATAGGTTATAGAAGACACCCTAAGTAGTCAACTATGGAACATTGAATCATGGAACATTGGTCGCATGGACTGAAATGTGTTATGGTATGGATTAAATGGATTAAATACATTGGTTTATAAGGTGTATGATACCTTATGGATTAGAAGTGGTGAACCATTTGGTTCAACCATCTAAAGAAAATTTAAATGTAAATATGAATTTAAAATAGAAATTAAATTGCAAAAGACAAATCATGACCAAGTCCTAACCTTAGTAGTGGTAAGCAGGTAACATCTCTTGGGTTTTATATAAATGTTCATATCACCCAAACTTGAATATTTGAGTTGGAATAGGGGTGAAACTATTATATAGGAAGGGTTGTACCTATCCTATTTGTGTATTTGTGATGTTTTTTCTATTAAATCTCATCTGAGGCATGCGTTTGACATTTTTAGAGCTATGACACCATGATTCCCTCATGACATTCTATATGAGGGCAGTGACGACCATCCTTTGAAGGTGGTGGGCCCTGAGCCACCAGTTATACCTTCTTTAGTGCCATCTGGGGAACCTTTTCATATTCTCGATGTAGGAGATGAGGCTTGGTTTCAAGTATATTTCCTATGGATTATGAAAATGATATAGGGAGCTCCGCGCTTTTCCCCTTCTATGGGAGAGTTGACTCGAGAGTTCCAAAAACATCATCCACCCACATTTTGAGGAGATAGAGGACTACAGGCTGTAGATCTATAGCTTGAGATGGTCATATATATATTCAAGAATCTAGAGAGTCCCCTTGAGAAGATTATGAAGCTATCCATTTATATTCTATGTGGATCCACCAAACGCTGATGGGATATCCTAAATCAGGATGGTCAGAATTGGGAAGAGACTTAGAGAAATTTCCAGTTGAGCTTCTTTGAATATTTCTTCTATGAGACCTTGAGGGTTAATCATGATAGAGAATTCATGAACCTATAGTAGGGTTCAATGATAGTTATGAACTATTAATCTTGTTTTATATAGCTTAATTTCTTTGTGCCTATCTGTACAGCTGATTAGCCAGCGAAAGCGAGATGATTTGAGGATGGTCTGAGGCATCCTATTCATCCTCAGGTATTTTTTTCAATTGAATACCATATCTAATATAGTGAAATAGACCCTTATCACTAAAAGGAACCTAAGGGAGGCAGACTATGTGAGCCAGAGTGGTTTAGAACCCAATTAGATTAGTGGTTTGAATATTAGTCAGAAGTGATGATTTGAGACCGCGCACTTGAGAAGCTATATCCAGTTGACACCCACATACAGTTATGTGATATGTCACTAGTGTGGGAAGCCTGGGCATAATAATCCACATTGTCTTAAATACCCCATTGAGTGTCGAGGCTACGACATATTGGGGAATCTATAATGATTTTGTATGACCTTCCCATATGTTTCAAGTAGGAGAGGATCTATTATAGCTCCACCTTCAGAAGTAGGTTCAATATCTCCTCACTAGGCAGGTAGTAGGAGTACTACTAAACATATATATAGAGGAGGAGATTGTGGTCAAGGTATCCATGCTTCATATGTATAGAACCAGCAGACCAAACCTGCTCTAGGTAGTCAGGTTGTAGCACATGGTCGGGGATCAAGCCATATCTATTCAGTGCAACCTATGCCAGAAGAGTAGGAATCCAAACCATATATAATTTGAGTTACTATTATAGTAGCCTCTACTATAGTTTATGATTTATTTGATATAGGTACATCATATTCCTTCATATCTGTGACTATTTTGGAGAGACTTGAGCTCGATGTTCAGTTTTCCTGTGGCGTTACGATGCTTGATACACCTTTGGGTATACATTCTGAGAGTATACACTATTTTAAGGACTATCCTCTTGAGTTAGTCATCCATAATTTCTTATGGAACCTATTTTTCCTCGAGATGATAGGATTTGATGTCATTATCAGGATGGACTGGTTGGTACCCTATCATGCCTATGTAGATTAGTATCATCATAGGGTGTCATTTACATTACTAAGGGGTAGAGATTATGTTCAAAAATGTGAGTGGGATGTCCAGGTGGGTAGATCTGGATAAGATAATCTTTTTCTAGGTGGAGTAACCACCCATATTGATATATTTTACATGGAGGACCATGGATTACATCAGATTGAGTTTCCTCCCATAGTCGATCGATTCGGGGATGTGTTCCCTGACTACTTTTAAGGACTATATCCTATGAGAGAGGTAGAGTTTTATATCAATATAGTTTTTAGATCTTCAATAGTATCTATTCCTCCCTATAGGTTGGCTACTAATGAGTTTCATGAGCTTAAGAGGAAATTATTTAGAGGCTAAAGGTTTTATACATCCTAATACTTCTCCCCGGGGTTCATCTCTCCTTTTCTCCAAGAAGGTGGAATGAACCTTAAGGATTTGTGTGGATTAATGGAAATTGAATTATCTTATAGTGAATAACCAATATCCCTTACCTCTCATAGATGATATTTTTGACCATCTTAGAGGAGAAAGGGTTTTCTTGAAAATTGACATGAAATCGGGTTATAATCAGGTTCAAGTTAGGCCCTTATATAT
The DNA here is from genome assembly GCA_963277665.1 of Viscum album. Lineage (NCBI taxonomy): Eukaryota > Viridiplantae > Streptophyta > Magnoliopsida > Santalales > Viscaceae > Viscum > Viscum album. The sequence goes on along the minus strand of OY728119.1, from coordinate 1,961,626,184 downwards.
TCCAAATACAACTTTCTGTAGTTGGTATGACTTATATAATTATATCATGATGTCATTCAGTATTACGAATGTGACAACCATCTTTATGGATTTGATGAATAGGGATTTCTATCCCTATATGGATTCCTTTGTGGTGGTATTTGTAGATGACATCTTGGTGTATTATCATATGCGAAGTGACCATGCCACTCATCTTGATATCATTATGAATACACAGATAGAGAACTAGATGTATTATAAGCTTAGTAAATGTCATTTCTAGATCGACAAGGTTCACTTATTGGTTCATATTATCACAGAGGCAAGAGTTTCTGTTGACCTAGAGAAGGTGAGAGCTATGGTTATCTGGGATCATCCCAAGAATGTCTTTGACATACAAAGTTTCTTTGGGATAAATGGTCACTATAGGAATTTCATACAAGACTTATCATACTTAGAAGTACCTCTTATGATATTTAATATGAATAATGTGAAGTTTATATGGTTTTAAACCTATGAGAAAACCTTTCAGGATCTGAAAGGGATATTGAATTCTGTGCTGATCCTGATTCTGTCAGAGCCGGGAAGAAGCTATATAGTCTATTGTGATGTATAGGGTATCATTCTAGGAGAATTTATGATGTAGGAAGATCAGGTATTTTCATATGGGCCATGAAAACTGAGGCCTCATGAGAGAAATTACCTAATACATGATCTAGAGTTAGTATTTGTTGTTCATGTCTTGCATTGTTGGAGGAATTACTTATTGGGAGAAATTTTTTTGGTGTTCATGGACCACAAAATCCTCAGGTATATCTTTACACAACGTGAATTTAACCTTATACAGTGAAAGTGGGATGAATATCTACATTCATTCGACTTTGAGCTGAACTATATGCCTAGAAAGGGAAATGATGTTGCAGATGCTCTAAGAAGGAGGACTCAGACGTAGATAGTTCAGGAGGCCAGTAGAGAATGGAAAGCTTATGGATCTATTTTCTGAGATGCACATAGAGGTTTAGGACTATCTTGGTTAGTATGTAATTGTATCACTATCAATAACCTATTCACTTATAGAGAAGGTGAAGATGATAAAATTTTCAGATCATGTATTACGATAGGGTATTTTAGGTGAGGACTCATCTTTGGATTGGACTATTGATGATGATGAAATCTTGCGTATACATGGGAATATCTAGGTTACCACATATATGAAAGAGGATTTGATGCATTATTTTCATGCTTCCCAGTGGGCAGTTCACTTGGGTATCTCCAAGATGTATCCTAATATGCACCGATAGTATTGGTGTTCAGGGATGAAACTTCATATAACAATCTTTATCACTAGGCATTCTACCTGTCTGTAGGTGAATGTGGATCACCAATGACCTATAGGATTTATATATCCATTACCAGTCACATAATGGAAATGGAAATATGTTGTTATGGATTTTATCATCATCTTACTGAGTTTTCCTCGAGGTAGAAATGCGAGTTGGGTAGTTATGAATTAACTGAAAGAAGTAACCCACTTCCTTCATATCTGGGAGACTTTCTTAGTTGAAAAGTTGGTAATATTGTATGTCTATGAGATCATATTACTGTATAGAGTCCCTTGTACTGTCATTTTAGATAGGGATGCTTTCATCACATCAAGTTTCTAGTAGGGGTTGTAGAAGGCTATGGGTATATAGGTGCTTCTGAGCATAAACTTTTACCCTTACACCGATGGTAAATCAAAAGAAACTATATAGGTTTTAGAGGACATACTTCAAGAATAAATCCTTATTTTTTATGGTTCTTGGGGGAAACATATCCCTCTCCTTGAGTTCACCTATAATAATAGTTATTAGGTGATAATTCATATGGATCCTTATGAGGCCCTATATGGTACATTGTACTGTTCACCCCTATGTTGGTTAGAGGTAGGAGAGGTAGCACTAATGGTTCCACATATTATTCAGGAGACTTTGGAGTAGGTTCAGCTGATGAGAAATTGGATTTCTACTGCTCAGTCTAGACAGAAATCATATGATGATCACCATCGATGACCTCTAGAGTTTGAGGTCGGGGATTGAGTATTCTTACGAGTATCATCCAAACTTGGGAATAGATGGATACAGAGGCAAGGGAAGCTATCGCCACACTTTTTCAAGCTATTTGAGATCATGGAAAGAGTTAGGATGGTATACTATTGGTTTCTATTACCTAATAGGTAGCGTTCCATGCATGATGTCTTCTACATTTCATATCTTTTCCATTATCATGTTGACCCGTCTTATACTTTTGATCCTAAGGATGTTGAGTTATATACTAATGCTTCTTTTAAGGAGTATCCTATATGCATCATTTATCAGAGCACAAAGGATCTTTGAGGTTGGTCTGTCCCTTTAGTATAAATGATTTAGCAGCACGACCAGGTACAATATGAGAATTGGGAGTGGGAGGCCGACGTACGTGCTCAGTGGCCATAATTGTTCCTAGAAATCATTTCTACACCCTTGGAAGGTGAACTTGGGGATGAGTTCCTTTAAGGGGGGATACTATAAGAACTTGGGTCTTCTATGAGGTATATATCCTTTTAAATTCAGACTAATTCTTTTTTTTAACCTAATATGGATTCCTATTAAGGTCATAGGTGTTTCAGGGGTGTTCAGGGATTGTTTGGAGCCTATAACCCAAATTTTTGAGAGAAATAGACTAGCTACACAGTTTGTAGAAACCATGCTGGGAAAGCTGCACAGTTACCCCTAACTATGTGGGACTTTATAGAGAGAAATAAGGGATTACATGGTTTGAGGAAACCATGAAGACTGGATTACATGTTAGTGTGGAATGTCTGTAGTTTTTAGTAGAGTCATTTCACATGGTTGGCACATAGTTTCTCAAATTATGTGACCTAACCATGTGGGTCTACTTCCAAGGTAGTGAGTTAAGTATGATTAACACATGTTTTGGCCAACTGTGCGGCCAAATCGCACGCCCCTATCTTTCTTAGGAAAAAAGAAAAAAATTCCCTTAATGACCCTTATGTTTAAGTTTTTCCTTTTGTTTCTCATTCTAGTGTATAGAACACCCCTTCTCCTCCAATTTTGAGATCTTAAAGCCCTATTCCATAGGTTTCGATACTGACTCACCATCCTAAGTACAATTTTATCCCCATCCATATTGTTGGATGCATAACAGTAAGTACTCTACTCATCTTGGGTCATTCTTCATTTGTCTTTCCCTCAGCGATGCTCTATTTATGTAAGCTCATATACCCTATTTTCATATAATTGATCTATTCTTCCATTTTTTATCGATCTAGACCAAATCAAAGGTTAATACTAGATGATTACTATACTATGATCTTGAGGTAGATGGTCTAGTATTTATTCCCTTAAGTTTTGATGTTTTATTATATGTTCCATTATTCCACATGTCAGTTTCATAATGCATTGCCTTAAATTTCTTTTTCCTTGATTTTTTTGACATGTTAAAACCCAAATCATTTTGAGATATTTAGAGTGAGACATACCTTTGGGCATTCCCTCTGTATTCCTAATTGGATTTCAAGTTTTTACAGCCAAAACACCTAATGGTGTGTTTGGATTAACTTTTAAATGGTGACATCATATTGATATGGAATGAATGTAATGGCGTGGAATTACCAACACCCTTATCGATTATAATTAACTAAATTGAATGTGAGTGGTAAAACCACATCACACACTTTAAATGGAATAATGGTTACACACTTTTTGATATTAAATAATAATTAGATATGGATCATACCTTAGATCGTATGAAATCCAATGGTTATTTGTCTATAATAGATGTATGGGTATAGAAACCCTCTTTAAATATGATATAGGCATGATGAACCTTGATCTTTCTATATTTATATAGTTGTGGTGTCCCTTTAATTAAATGTGACACTAGGAATGATGAACCTTTATATATACATATGATACAGTCATGTTGACCCATTATTATTATGACACCGGCATGGCATCCCTACATGTGATATCAGACATGGAGACCCTTGTTGTTATATACATGCATAACAACCCTTACTATAATAACGGTCATGGTGACCCCTAATTAAGTGATACTGGGCATGAAATCCCTTACTACTATGATACTGGGCATGGAATCCCTATTCCATGATACTGGGTATGGTCTCCTTTATAAATGTGATACCTGGTATGGAGTCCCCTAATCTTGTGATACTGAGCATTGCGTCCCTTATTACTTATTCAGAGACATTCCAACACAGTTTGAAGTAGGTAGTGTCAGATTGGTTTACTTTCAGGAACCAGAGCCAACCCATTTATAGTTGTTATTACTACGTTACTTTATTATATATTCACACTTCCATGTTAAACACACAGACTGGATATTTATAGATGCTGTTGGTGGTGGCCTACTAAGTTTATCTCACACCCCATCTGGGCCACTGATGGTACTTGGGAAGACTACATACTTGCAAGTGTAGATATGGGGAAGCATCCTCTTACAGATGAGTGACTTCTTGCATGAATTAGGATGGGACCTTGGTAGCTAATGACCAGGATAGATCTTGGGATGCTTGGATAGTTTTTTAACTTTTTGTACCTTTTGTATATCATGTACTATATTGACCGCCTACTACTATGTATACATGTTTTCCCTATTTTGTCGACATATGAAATTACCATCCATTATATATGATTCACTTTACTAATTTGATTATTATTCAGTGATTTTATGTTTATACCAGCTTCCGCTATGGTGGGTTATAGGTCCGGTTATTATAGTGTCTTTTTATGTTGTATCTTCTGTTAATATATGATTCCACTATGTATCTATTATTACTTATCCAATGTGATACCCTATAGTAATGAGGGCATAGTCCCTCCATGGATACACCCTAGTACCTTTCTTCTAGTTGGTAGCCTATGGTGTTCAAGGAGATGTGCTTGAGGCCATGTGGCCAATTGGGCATGGGGCACCTCTGAGTGGCACTCGATTCCAGGACATCACATTTGATTTTTTCCACGATTAATGATTAATCAGAGATTTAAATGACAATGAACACCATGATCAAAAAAATTAAATCAAAGAATATATACAATGGATAAACATCATAACTAAAGCACATGATCGTCACATATTATTTATAATTAATTTAAGCAATTAAAGAATTACCTTGTATGAAATTATTTCTTTGTTGATGGATCTAAAAATGCATCAACATCATACCATTTTTGTGTTGTAGAAATCAATAATAGATTCTTTCTATAATTGATCCACATATATTCCAAAAATCTCCAAACATCGCCATAAGAATCTTCTGGTGCTAGCATGATAGATCTTATCTCTTGTGTTGTTCACCATTGATCGCCCTGAGAATCACTTCCAAAGTATTCTCCTTAGTATCTCTATACTTGAGAGTGGAAGGTGGAGGAATAACTCTCTCCATTATTGGGTACATTCTTAGAGAAGGGAGATCTCTAGGGCTTTGAAAGGATTCTTTGAATTTTGTTGTTCATAAAAAAAGGATCGACTCACTTGAAAAATAGTATAATTGGGTTTATATATTACTAGGGTTAGAAATAAATTATTTTACAAGCGCCCTTTAATATTTATTTAATCTCTACAGAACCCCATGTCTATAATAATAATAAGATTATTATTTATTTACATTCACTAAACCCAATAATTAAATTAAATATTATTTAATCAAATAATATTCAATATATATTATTTCTCACTAGAAAATTAAACTCAGTCCACCATTGATCCACAATATTTATCAGGCCTTGAATAATGACTATTTATTTAATAAATAAATATCACTGCATTATTCTCCAATAAATAAATAAATATTATATTCACTAAATAGTAAATATATATTTATTAAATATTCTACTCACATAATATTCTCTTGAATAACTGGAGACAAAATACATGTGATCAAGAAAACATGAATAATTATTAAAAAATGTATGGGAATAATATTTATTCAAATTATTAAATAATAAATAATAATATATTATTTAACTGAGATTCTAGATACACTTAGTGTATTACCCTTTAATCCCCTTTCTTAGTGGAATTAGACAAAGCATCCTAAATTCCATCGTCAGTGTCTAGAAACACACCAAGGAACCCATAAGGAAATAAGTTAATGGCACAATGACATATTAACTCATATAGACACTTACTATGTAATATAATACCTTTATCATGATATCTCTAATCAAGTAGGTTGCATGCTGGTGACATCAACCTATGTGCTCGATGTCTCTATCTTTGACTTTATGGAAATAGAAATTGCCTATAGAACACCATGACCATGCACTTATTTGGGATATATCATTTCCATCAAAGGGCCTAAGATATCAACTTTCATTAAATAACCAAAGGTATAAATCATTTCTCACATTATTCATTAATGAAATATTACTCATGACACACCCAACATATCCTACCATTTCATGAATGTATTTCATCATAGTTTTCATCAATACATAAAATTATGTGAATTATAACACTCATTAATAATAATATTAAAGTCCAAGTATCAATACATAGGTCCACAGATAGGAACATCCAATGACACATATAAATGTGGATTTACTACTGGTGGGTCTCATTCTCATAATACTACACTGGATATTACCAAGGGCGTACACCATGAGAAGGTGCCTCAAAGTCCTATAAGTATCCACCCCTGATATCCTTTATCATTTGTGTCCCTTAAATGATATCATACAACTATAGAATATATATTAATAATATCATTGTGGAACTTCTGGGTTCTCATCATTGTGGGGAACTACCATGACCTTTTAGTGTGACAACTAATCTTTAGGACATTATCACATACCATGTTATGTTGGATAAAAATCATGATGTGATAAAATTTTTATTAATATTCAAAAAAATGAATAAATGTTATCATAAAGTACATAGAATTTGGTTATAGGGAACCGAATCCAATAGACTCCCACTTACACTAGATCCAAATACTAATAACCTTCAGTACACTTGCTCTCACTTGATAATCATACTTCTGTTGAGATAGGTATTTAGTAAAGGGGTTCACCATGTTTTATTTAGTGGGAACTATGCTCACTTAAACTTCACTCCTCTAATAAAAATACATCAAGAGGTTATACATCCATAGTATGTGATTTGTTCATTGGTGTGACCTTGGATCTTTTGCAAGATCCACCACTACAGTATTATCATAACACAATGTGATAGGGTCTTTACTGCTAGGTACAACATAAAGCTCCTGAAAAAATTTTCATATCCAAATGGATTCCTTGTCCACATCAAAAGACTCTATATACTTAGACTCCACTGAAGAATCAGTGACAACTGAATGCTTTGAACTCTTACAACTCATATCACCTCCTTTGAGACATAAAAATTATCGTAAATGAAACTTTAGATTATTATGATCTATCTAAAAACTAGAAACAATATAACCCATGATGACCAGCTACTCATCTCCTCCATACACCAGAAACACATCCTTAGTTCTTCTTAGATACTTAAGTATAGCCTTAACAACAAACCAATTCTTTTCTCTTAGATCAGCTTGATATCTACCTACCATGATCAATGCATAGCTGACATCAATTCTAGTACATAACACAACACAAATGATTGATCCTATCACTGAAGCATATGAGATCTTACCCATTCTCTTTTTCTCCTATTTAGTCTAAGGAAACATTTTCTTAGAAAGATGTATACCACATGAAATTGGAACCAATATCCTCTTGGATTGTTTCATACTAAATATATTTAGTATCTGGTCAGTGTATGTACTTTAAATTATTATAAGAAGCCTCTTGGATCTATCAGGAATGATCTTGATCCCTAGAATATAGGTTTCTTCACCTAAGTCCTTTATAGAGAAACACTTGTTCAACTAGTCCTTAACATACTGTAATACCAGTATGTTATTTCCAATAATTAATACACCATCAACATATACTACTGGGATAATGACCAGAATACTAATAAATCTCTTGTAAACACATGGATAATATTCATTATTAATAAAACCAAATTCTTTTATAGCTTCAACGAATCAAATGTTCCCTAACTTGGATGATTTATTCAATCCATAAATGGATCTCTGCAACTTGAAAATATTTTTGGCATCACCTAGAGTCACAAACCCTTATGGTTATGTCATGTAGACATCCTTATAAAGTTTCCAATTAAGTAAATTTGTTTTGAAATCCATATTTTAAATTTCATAGTCATGGTAAGCTACTATATCGAGTAGAATTCAGATGGATTTAAAAATGGAAACTAGTGAAAAAGTTTCATCATAGTCAATTCATTGATGTTGTTTAAACCATTTTCCCACTAGCATTGCTTTATAGGTATTTAATTTACCTTCCATGTCCATTTTTATCTTGAATACCCATTTACACATTATGATATTTACATAAACTGACACATATAATAAAACCCACACTTGGTTTTGATACATGAAATTCATTTTAGAATTCATGGATTCTTTCCATCTTGAAAATTCTGATCGCTCTACCACATCTTCTTAGGATATGGGTTCATCATTGGTAACCAATAAGGAGTCACCATATTCAAAGACTAGAAAAATGCATCTCTCTAGTTCTCTTACCACTCTAGTGTTCCTACATAGTACTTGTGTTTCAGGAACTACTTCTTCCACAGGGACATGTGGAACCTGTTCCTATACCAGCTTTTATATATCTTGAGCATCAACTTCATCAAATTCAATCTTGTTATAACTATCCTTTTTGAGGATGTGATCCCTCTCAAGAAAGGTGACCTGTCTGGAGACAATCATTTTCTTATCTAATAGGTTTTATAGGTAATATCCCTTTATTTCCTTAGGATACCCTATAAAGATACACTTTGTGACTCAGGGTGCTAGTTTGTTTCCTAAGAATTCCTTAACAAATGTCACTCAACACCATAAATGTGTATGTGACAAAATGAGTTTCTTTCCACTCCATAACTTGAAGGGAATTCTATTTTCCACTTTAGTTGGCACTCAGTTTAATGTATATGAAAAAAACTTTCAATGCATATCCCCAAAAGGATAATGGAATATTTTCATGAATCATTATTGACCTTTCCATGTCTAACAAGGTATGATTCCTACTTTTACTAACACCATTTCACTATGGTGTATAAAGTGTAGCGAGTTGAGATAGAATCCCAAACTCCTGTATAAATTCGATAAACTCTTAGTTAAGATATTCACCACCTCAATATGATCGAAGTTTATTTATCTTATTTCCAAGTTTATTATCAACTTCATTATTGAATTATTTTAATTTATAAAAGGGATTGGACTTATACCTCATCAAGTAGACATAGCCATATATACTCAAGTCATCATTAAACATTATAAAGTAAGAATTCCCACATCTAGCTTATACTGGAAATGGTGCATGATGCGGCTCTATTTTTACATAGTTTTGCCACATATTTTTACTTAATTTTTAATGATTTAATTAATTATTTAAGAATTTTTTACTAAATAATTGTAATTTTGTATTTTTATAATTAAATTTGTTAATTAATTAATTTTTATAATTAATTATGTATTTTTAGTATTTAAATTAATTATTTTAACCTTACCTTACTTTTCTAATTTAATTAATTTTTAATTAGTTTGGTTAATTAAAATATGCTTGACTTTTTAATAAATTAACATCTATTTTAAACAATTATTTAATCATCATATTTTTATTTATATAAAATTTTCTTTATTTTAATATTTTAATATTTTATCCTTTAATTTAGATTTATTAAAATATATTAACTTCATTAATTAATATTTTTAACCATATTGATTATTAATTAAGTTAAGAATTTGAGTTTTAATTAAATTAAATAGTGAAATTTTAACTTTAAGTATTCACTTAGTTATTTAATTAGTTAATTAAGAGTTTTAAAATATTAATCCTAAGTATGCAGTTAAATTATTTATTCATTAACTTTTTTATTTAGTCTATCGGTGAGACAGACAAGAGCCATCTATGACCTGTTGAGTCACTGATGCTCTCTTTTTTCACTCACCGCTTACCCTGTAATTAATTTACATAATAAATTTTAATTTTAGTCTTTTATCAACTTAGTTTAACAATTATCCAGTTTTTAATTTAAGAGTTATCAATTAATAATCCTAATTGTAATCTTAAAAGTTTAAAGTTTAATTATAGTAAAATTTTAATTAGTCTTCTTTTAATTTTTAAAATTTCAATATTTGTATTTAGCTAACTTTAGTTTTAATTTTAAGTTCAATTTATGCAGTTTTAATTTTTATCTCATCGTTAGTCCAATTATTTTATCTTGTTACCGTTAGTTTTATTTTCGGTATGTTACTGATGCAGATTATTTTTTGCATCGATGAACTTCTATTTAATATGTAATGGTGACCTCTTTAATTTTTTGCACCGGTGACCCTTTTTTCTATCAGCGACCTTTTGCATCGGTGACCTATTTCTATCGGTAACCTCACACTACTGGAAATAGTATATTTCCCAATGGTTCAAAACCGTTGGGATAGGCTACAGAACCATTGGTATATCTTATACCAATGGTTATTCCAACCATAGGGAAGTAAGCTATTGGGAAAAAGTTTTCCCAATGGTTTATGTAGAACCGTTGGGATAGGTTAGTTACATTAACCTATACCAATGGTTTGGATGAACCGTTGGTATAAGTTTTGCCAACGGTTCAACCAAACCGTTGGTAAAACCTCTTATAGGAACCCTTTTCCAACGGTTTGTAAACCGTTGGGAAAGGGTTTTTACCAACAGTTCTCATAGAACCGTTGGTAAAAAAATCCTACAAAATTTATGCTAACGGTTTGAAACTGTTGGCATAGGCTATGCTGTGAAAATTGCATAGCAGCCTACAATTTGCACAGCAGGGTCTGCAATCCCATTCCTGCATGCTGTAATTCTATCCATTGTGCTGTAATTCTTCATTACCCCTCCTTTACAATTATTTAACATATAATTCATACACATTTAACATTGCACCCTGGAACTATACACATCCAGAATTAAATCATAATTCATAACGTAATTATAAACATACATAATTGATTTAGAATTCAATTTAAAACTTAGATGACAATTATATGTCAAATCCGAAATTCAATTCATAATTGAATACATACATAATTTAATTATCAATTATCAATAAAATACATAAAAAACTGAATAAGTAATTATATGTGTTATACACAATTAAGAATACATACAAGTGGTTTTTATTAAAAATTATGTCCATTTTAAACATTATACATACACTTGGAGTGATACCGGCTACAACGTGTCTCAGATTAAGGCAGGGTTGACTCGTACATGTCACATATGACCCATGGATCGTTGTCCTAAAATATCAACATATTCCCAAAGCATTTGGTCGGTTAAAAAAGAGATACATTTTGAGTGGTGCTGGCCACACCACCCCTCGGATTGAGGCGAGGTTGACTCGTACATGTCACACATGACCCATGGATCGTTTTCTTAAAGTTTCAACAGAATCCGAATGTATTTGGTTAGTTTTTCGTATGCCAGCTGCACTTTTCACTTAAAATGTTGTCCATTTCAAATAAAACTAAGACACATAGAGTTGTGCCGGCCACACCGCACCTCAGATATAGTCGTGGTTTACTCGTACACGTCACATATGACTCGTGGATCGTTGTACTAAAGTTTCAACGGAATCCAAATGGGTTTGGTCAGTTTTTCATATGTCAGTTGTTGGTTTCACTTAATATGATGTCCATTTTAAACAAAAGATAGACACTTTGAGTGGTGATGGAAACACCACCCCTCGAATTGAGGCGGGGTTGACTCAGACACATCACAAATTATCCATAGATCGTTTTCCTAATGTTTCAATAGAATCCGAATGTGTTTGGTCGGTTTTTCGTATGTCAGTTATTGTTTTCACTTAAAATGATGTCCATTTTAAACAAAAGAGAGACACTTTGAGTGGTGTCAGCCACACCATGCCTCCGATTGAGGTGGGGTTGACTCGTACTCATCACATATGACCCATGGATCATTTTCCTAAAGTTTAACGGAATTCGAATGCATTTGGTCAGTTTTCTATATGTCAGCTGTTGTTTTCACTTAAAATGATGTCATTTTGAAACAAAAGAGAGACAATTTGAGTGGTGTCGGCCACACCAAGCCTCAGATTGATGCGGGGTTGACTCGTACATGTCAAATATGACCCATGGATTGTTTTTCTAGAGCATAAACACATTCTAAATGCGTTTGGTTAGTTTTCTATATGTCAGTTGTTCTTTTCACTTAAAATCCCGTCCATTTTAAACAAAAGAGAAACAGTTAGGGTGCTACCGGCCACAACGTGCCTTGGATTGATGTGGGGTTGACTCGTACACGTCAAAAATGTCTCATGGATCGTTTTACTAAAGTTTCAACGGAATATTAATGCGTTTGGTCAATTTTCCGTATGTCAGTTGTTGTTTTCACTTAAAATGATGTCCTTTTGAAACAAAAGAGAGACAATTTGAGTGGTTATGGACACACCGGGCCTCATATTGAGGCGGGGTTGACTCGTACACGTTACATATGACCCATGGATCATTTTCCTACAGCATCAACACATTCTGAATGCGTTTGGTCGGTTTTCTATATGTCAGCTGTTCCTTTCACTTATAATCCCGTCCATTTTAAACAAAAGAGACAAAGTTAGGGTGCTACTAGCCACACCATGCCTCATATTGATGCGAGGTTAACTTGTACACGTTAAAAATGTCCCATGGATTGTTTTCCTAAAGTTTCAAAAGAATAAAAATATGTTTGTTCAGTTTTTCGTATACTAGTTGTTTTTACTAAAAATGATGTTCATTTTAAACAAAATACATACACTTGGAGTGATACCAGCCACACCGTGCCTCTAACTGAGACTAGTTTGACTCTTAAAAGTTACAGATGACCCATGTATTGTTTTCCTAAAGTTTCAATGGAATCCGAATGTGTTTGGTCAGTTTTTCGTACATCAGTTGTTGTTTTCACTCAAAATAATGTCCATTTTAAACAAAAGAGATACACTTTGAGTAGTTCCGGCCACACCGCACCTCGTATTGAGGCGGGGTTGACTCTTAAAAGTTACATATGACCCATGGATCTTTTTACTAAAACATAAACACATTGAGAATGCGTTTGGTCAGTTTTCTATATGCCTGTTATTATTTTCACTTAAAATGTTGTTCATTTCAAAAAAAAATGAGACACTTTTAGTGGTGATAGCCACACCATGCCTTGGATTAAGGAGGGGTTAACTCGTAAACGTCACATATGAATCATTGATCATTTTTCTAAAGTTTCAACAAATTCAGAATGCGTTTGGTCAGTTTCCCGTATGCCAGTAGTTGTTTTCAATTAAAATGTTGTCCATTTCAAATAAACCTGAGACACTTTGAGTGGTGCCGACCACACCAGGCCTTGGATTGAGGCGGTGTTGACTCGTACACATCACATATGACTCATGGATCGTTTTCCTAAAGTTTCAATGGAATATTAATGCGTTTAGTTGGTTTTTCGTATGTCAGTTGTTGTTTTCACTTAAAATGATGTCATTTTGAAACAAAAGAGAGACACTTTGAGTGGTTACGACCACACCGCACCTCGGATTGAGGCGAGGTTGACTCGTACACATCACATATGATCCATGGATCATTTTACTAAAGATTAAATAGAATATGAATGTGTTTGGTCAGTTTTCCATATGCCAGTTGTACTTTTCACTTAAAATGTTGTCCATTTCAAATAAAACTGAGACACTTCGAGTTGTGACAACCACACTACGCCTCAGATTTAGGCGGGTTTGACTCGTAAACATCACATATGACTCATGGATCGTTTTACTAAAGTTTAAATGGAATCAAAATGCGTTTGGTCGTTTTTCTGTATATCAGTTGTTGTTTTCACTCAAAATGATGTCCATTTTAAACAAAAGAGAGACACTTTGAGTGGTGACGGCCACACCGCACCTTTGATTGAGGTAGTGTTGACTCATACAAGTTACAGATGACCCATGTATCATTTTACTAAAACATCAACACATTCAAAATGTGTTTTGTCTATTTTTCGTATGCATGTTATTGTTTTCACTTAAAATGTTGTTCATTTTAAAAAAAATGAGACACTTTGAGTGGTTTCGGCCACACAATGCCTCTGATTCAGGAGGGGTTAACTCATACACATCACATATGACTCATTGATTGTTGTTATAAATTTTCTACAATTTCAGAATGCTTTTGGTCAGTTTTCCGTATGCCAGTAGTTGTTTTCAATTAAAATGTTGTCTATTTCAAATAAACCTGAGACACTTTGAGTGGTGCCGGCCACACCGGGCCTCGGATTGAAGCGGGGTTGACTCTTACATGTCACATATGACTCATGGATCTTTTTCCTAAAGTTTCAACAGAATCTGAATGCGTTTCGTCAGTTTTCTGTATGTCAGTTGTTGTTTTCACTTAAAATGATGTCATTTTGAAACAAAAAGAGAGACACTTTGAGTGGTTCCGGCCACACCACACCTCTTATTGAAGCGAGGTTGACTCATACACATCACATATGACCCATGTATCATTTTACTAAAGCTTAAACATAATAAGAATGCGTTTGGTCAATTTTCCGTATGCCAGTTGTACTTTTCTCTTAAAATGTTGTCCACTTCAAATAAATCTGAGACACTTCGAGTTGTGACAGCCACAATGAACCTCATATTTAGGCAGGGTTGACTCGTAAACATCACATATGACCCATGGATATTTTTCCTAAAGTTTCAATGGAATCCAAATGCATTTGGTTGGTTTTCCGTACATCAGTTGTTGTTTTCACTCAAAATGATGTCCATTTTAAACAAAGGAGAGACACTTTGAGTGGTGCCGGCCACACCGCACATTGGATTGAGGTGGGGTTGAATTTTACACATCACATATGACCCATGTATCATTTTCCTAAAACATAAACACATTCATAATGCGTTTGGTCAGTTTTTTGTATGTCAGTTGTTGTTTTCACTTAAAATGTTGTTCATTTAAAAAAAATGAGACACTTTGAGTGGTTCTGGTCACACCATGCCTATAATTAAGGCTGGGTTGACTCGTACACATTACATATGACTCATTGATCATTGTGATAAAGTTTCAACAAATTCAGAATGCGTTTGGTCAGTTTTCCGTATGCCAATAGTTGTTTTCAATTAAAATGTTGTCCATTTCAAATAAACATGAGACACTTTGAGTGGTGATGGACACACCGGGCCTCAGATTGAGGTAGGGTTGACTCTTTCACGTCAAATATGACTCATGGATCATTTTCCTAAAGTTTCAACATAATTTGAATGTTTTTTGTTTGTTTTCCGTATGTCAGTTGTTGTTTTCACTTAAAATAATGTCCTTTTGAAACAAAAGAGAGACACTTTGAGTGGTTACGACCACACCGCACCTCGTATTGAGGAAAGGTTGACTCATACATATCAAATATGACCCATGGATCGTTTTCCTAAAGTTTAAACAGAATACAAATGCATTTGGTTGGTTTTCCGTATGCCAGTTGTACTTTTCACTTAAAATGTTGTCCATTTCAAATAAAACTGAGACACTTCGAGTTGTGACGGCCACACTGTGCCTTGGATTTAGGTGGGGTTGACTCTTAAACATCACATATGAACCATGGATCGTTTTCCTAAAGTTTAAATGGAATCCAAATGCGTTTGGTTGGTTTTCCGTATATCAGTTGTTGTTTTCACTCAAAATGATGTCCATTTTAAACAAAAGAGAGACACTTTGAGTGGTGCTGGCCACACCACACCTCAGATTGAGGTGGGGGTTGACTTTTACACGTCACATATGAACCATGTATCGTTGTACTAAAGCATAAACACATTCAGAATGCGTTTGGTCGGTTTTCTGTATGTCAGTTGTTGTTTTCACTTAAAATGTTGTTTATTTCAAAAAAAAATGAGACACTTTGAGTGGTTATGGTAACACCATGATTCATATTAAGGTAGGTTTGACTCTCACACATCACATATGACTCATTTACCATTGTTCTAAAGTTTCAAAAAATTCAGAATGCGTTTGGTCAGTTTTCCGTATGCCAGTAGTTGTTTTCAATTAAAATGTTGTCCATTTCAAATAAACGTGAGACACTTTGAGTGGTGCCAGCCACACTGGGCCTTAGATTGAGGTGAGGTTGACTCATTCACGTCACATATGACCCATAGATCATTTTCCTAAATTTTCAATAGAATATGAATGCGTTTCATCGGTTTTACGTATGTACCTAAAATATTGTCCATTTTAAACAAAAGAGAGACACTTAGAGTGATCCCAACCACACTGCGACTCGGATTGAGGCATAGTTGACTCTTACACGTCACATATGACCCATGGATCGTTTTCCTAAAGTTTCAATAGAATCTTAATGTGTTTGGTCAGTTTTCCATTTGTCAGTTGTTGTTTTCAATTAAAATGAAGTCCATTTTAAACTATAGAGAGAAACTTCGAGTGGTGCCAGCCACTCCATACCTCAGATTGAGGTTGGGTTGACACGTAAATGTCACATATGACCCATGAATCTTTTTCCTAAATTATCAACACAATACGAATGCGTTTGGTTGGTTTTCCATATGTCAGTTGTTGTTTTCATTTAAAATGTTGTCTATTTCAAATAAACCTGAGACACTTTGAGTGGTTTCGGCCACACCTGGCCTCAGATTGAGGCGGGATTGACTCTTACACATCAAAAATGACTCATGGAACATTTTCCTAAAGTTTCAATAGAATCTGAATGCGTTTGGTAGGTTTTCAGTATGTCAGTTGTTGTTTTCAGTTAAAATGAAGTCCATTTTAAACTATAGAGAGACACTTCAAGTGGTGCTGACCACTCCATGCCTCATATTGAGGCTGGTTTGACTCGTACACGTCACAAATGACCAAAGGAACGTTTTCCTAAAGTTTCAACACAATCCGAATATGTTTGGATGGTTTTCCGTATGTCAGTTGTTGTTTTCAATTAAAATGAATTCCATTTTAAACTATAGAGAGACACTTCGAGTGGTGCCGGACACTCCACACCTTGGATTGAGGATGGGTTGACTTTTACACATCAAAAATGACCCAAGGATCATTTTCCTAAAGTATCAACACAATCCGAATGCGTTTGGTCAGTTTTCTGTATGTACTTAAAATGTTGTCCATTTTAAACATAAGAGAGACACTTAGAGTGATCTTGACCACACCGCGACTCGGATTGAGATGAGGTTGACTCGTACACGTCACATATGACCCATGGATCGTTGTGATAAAGTATCAATAGATTAAACATCAAATCTCAGTAATATTAGTAAAAAATGTAACGGATCAACTTGTCCCACATCACCATCACCATCATCACCATCATCATCACCCTCGTCCTCATCCTCACCATCCTCAATGCCATCCTCCTCGCCCTCCTCCTTGACCTTTCCATCCTCCTCGACCTCCTCCTCGCCCTCACCATCCACCTCACCCTCCTCCTCTCCCTCCTCTTCCGCATTAGACTCCTCTCCATCATCATCGTTAGGCTGGACATCGTCTTGACCACCACTAGAACTGCCACCTGGTGCACCATATATAGAACGTATCGAAAAAATATATTCATCAAAAGCTGGGCTAGCCTTTGGTGGAAGTGTTGGATGTAGAACTTCAATAAATTTCATAAATGCACTGTTTTCCCTAGCAGACTATTCTGCCGTCTCTGTGGACCTTTTCTCAGCCTGTTCTGCCGGTGCCCTAACTTGCTGCATCTCAGTGGAACTACAACTCATACCTGAGGAGGGCCAATACCTCGTTGGGGATATCCTAGCTCTGTAGTGTACTCTTCCAGGATGCTCCTCTCCCAACACCTGATGTAAGTGATCAGTTGGCCCAAAATTGTATGGCTCTTGGGCATCGAGGGCCTCTAAATAAGCCTGTTACAAATATAAATATATTATTAAGTTACAAAATAGATATTAAAATATAAAATCAACAGATTAAAACTTACAATCTGCTGCTGAGTCGCTTCGTTGACGGAACTTCCATCCTTTTTCCGTTTACTCGAGCAAAACAGTTTTACTCGAGGCACACGTCCTTCAATATTCTGTATTTGACTCTACAATGACATTGAAAACTAAAGTTATATAAAAACTTTAGAAAATGATTAAATAATTGAGGAAACAAAAGAAAGTATAAGTCGTAAATAAAACTTATAAAAAATTGTCATACATGCTTCCTATCATGATCTGGCATCGTAGTACGTCCTAGTGTGTGGAGGTATTTTTTTACATCAATGTTTTTTTTATTTTTTCCAGATGATTCCTAAATAAAATTCGATAATGAAAAATATAGTATTAATAAAAAACATGAAAGTTATTATTTAAATTCCTCAAATGTAATTAATACCTTAAACTGGGTAGTCATCCAATGAGTAATCATCTGACGATACTGCTCTATAGGACAATCATCCATGACTTGTACTGCCTCTAACTCAGTGCCAACTCTAGAACACCATACAATATACAACTCATGCTTGTAGGCTCTCTAAATCTTGCCTAAATCCTTTAGATGTTCCGGTCGTGCACCCTCACCATCGGGAAAATTAAATCGAAGCTGACATCAAAATATTAATTCATATAAATAGAAAAATAATTCATGGCATTAAATACAACATATTTTTTTACCCATATCTCTACCCAAGCTCTATCCTTGACCTCATGTGGCAAATGTCTCCACGATAGCGGGCTGACGGGAATGATGTCGGAGTATTTGGAAAGCGTCGCCAAAAAACTCCGACATTGCTGCCCTGTTTTCTCAACCATTTGGTTGTCTTCATTGTAATCCACCATAACCTGTGTGCGGAGGTTCCACACCGAACACATGCGTGTACGCCCCCTCCCCCACCTCCTGTCAGTAGATGTATCTATCATGAAAGAAAAACAAATATTTTATTAAAACATGTTATAATGAAAATAAATATTTCTATAAAAATTTGTTAGGGTTCTATAAATATACCTACGCCAGTCTGATCGCTGAGCACCGCTGGATCCATAGAAACTGATGGAACACCCTGTGGTGGAACAGGAGTCAAAGACAATGGAATATAGAAGCTCAGAGAGACAGAAGTAGAAAAAAAAGAAGATGGGACAACTGTATGACCAGATTCTAACTGGGGAGTGGGAGTCATCATGGGATATGAAAATGATGGGCCAGAAGATGCAAAAGGTGGCGAAAACACAGGAGGTCTAAATATCCCGTGTGTCTGTAACGACACACCGGGATCAGAATGTGGGAAGGATGACATGTCAGTGGGAGGGGCAGAGTCTAGTCGGGTATGCGAAGCTGTGCGTCCACCTCTGGTACGAACCCTCCTTGTACCACCGGCCTAAGTACTAGGACCAATACTAGGCTCCTCGTCGAATAACTATCGACGTATAGGTGGATCCTACAAAATTTTTTTACAAAAAAACTAATCACATGACATTATATATTCTTTAAATATATATATTTGAAATAAAGTACTCACTGTAGGCACTAATGGTGGAATGCCCATCTCCGCCATTCGATGATTGTTCTCCATCATTTTTTTCCTTCATCTCTCTTCAATTGGCTGCATTTCCTACTTTTGAAAACAAATATGTAATTAATTATAAAAAGGAAACTAATGTGTAACCCAAAAAACTAAATATATGAGGGAATAGGGGTTAAATTAAAATTTATTTATATTCATTTTCATTAGGTCTATAAGAGGAACATGCCTCAGGTCCCATTATGTGTTATAGGCATCCCAAATCATTCACTCATGTTCAATAACTCATTATTGGCACCTCTATGGCCATACCTTTCATTACCCAATTACTTCCCCAAGTCAAGCGCACCCCATGGGTGAATAAATTTTAGGATTCTACACTAATAGGTTGTTCATGGATTGTAAAAAGATTTAATTTCATTAAGTATAGACAAAAACATTTATTTTTAAATTTGAGATTAATAATAAAGTATGTCAATGATAACAACATTACTGAATTAAACTTGTGACTTATCTAACATTTTTATGGATATCTACACATGCCAGCATGGATAATGAAAAGCACCACACCCTTATAAAAGTGAGTATTGTCCAAGGACACATAATATACAATGTATAATGAGAACCATATTTAATTGACCCTAAATTTATATTAGTACAATCATATTGGGGGAAATGGAATATTTGATATCTTGGTTAACTGATGAATTCAAAAGCTTGTATTCCATATGTTGGACACTATCCAAGGTAAGAAATCATGTGCATATGGGTTTACATCATTCAATTTCTTACATGATAGTGAGAATGAAGTCTTGAATTAATGACTTGAGTTCACTGATTAAATGAGGGTAGAGGTTTCATAGGCTGTGTAAACAGAATGATTAAATAAGGGTATAGGTTTCATACACTGTGCATGGTGGGGGAGTCTCAGCCGATTTAGAAACTAAAATAAATTCCCACCATAGGTATCAATAAGAAACATCAGCATCAAAAGAAACTCCAAATAAAAAAGGACTACAAACATCAAACACTTCAAGAATTCACTACTATGCATGGTTTATCCACATGTTTAGTACTAATTATATGACTTAATCATGAACCACCTCTACAGATCCTAGTTTTCACCAATAATCATATAATACCCACCATGATCACTGTATGACTTAACACCAATAGATAAATATCTCCAAATATCTTTAAAACAACTCATTAATAGGATCAAAACGTAAATATAATCTTGAACCAACCATGGAATCTCTTTCACAACACATTCTCACACACCAGTTATCTCATGTGTTACTAAATACCAAACATAGTCACATAACAAGTGTACTATAACAAAATACATTACACAAGCCTTATTAAAAAAATTCCCATTTTAATATAACACTTTCCTCAAGATTAAATAATTTCTGAAATATATTTCGAAATCCATTTTAAATAATAAAATCACTTTGATCATTTTTAACAAAAATTTGGAGTATTCTCAAGGAACCCCCATTTGGAAAAGTCACATTAAATGCCCAATTTCCATGCCAAACCATTGAAAACAATTAACATGGGACAATCATCGACCACAAATAACTTAACTGGAAATTAAAAAAACAGAAACCAAATGTGATATAGAATTTAATGTTAAGTTAGGGGAAATGAGATTAAATAGAGACAAAAACATCATAAATGGTTCCAACATCATAAATTTTGATTAAAACCACCCATAATAGGAATGTGAATGCCTCATACACCTAATCCCTAATAAAACAAACCAAATCTCCAATTAAAACATTGAATTTAGGGTTTCCAACTTCAATAAAAATGGATAAATATGTAAGATAAGTGGAAAATGATCAATAAGACATGATGATTTGGAATTATCCCATCTAACCTCATGTGGGAGTCTCACCGGATTTGATGGAGTTCACCTGGGGGGCGCGCGTGAGGGTTCTGAAAATTGGGGGATAGGGGTTCTGGAAATTGGGGGAGAAACGCGACTGGAGGAGTGACTGGAGGAGGAGGTCTGCCCGATTGTATTTCTGGACATCTTTTCCCAATGGTTTTTAAAAACCATTTGGAAAAGGATGATTTCCCAATGGTTTTCACCAAACCGTTTGGAAAGAATTGGGAAAGTGAATATTTCCCAATGATTTTCTTAAACCATTGGGAAATCATCAACCTTTCCCAACGGTTTCATCAAACTGTTGGGAAAAGGATCATAAGTGGCAGATTTCCCAATGGTTCTATCAAACCGTTGGGAAAACTCTCCTATCCCAATGGTTCATTGGAACTGTTGGTATAATACCATTGGGAAAAACAAGATTCCCAGTAGTGTTAGGTTTTCAACGGTGACCTTTAATTGCAACTGTGATCTTTTAAATCTTCATCACCGGTAACCTTATTTTTTATTAACCATCAGTGAACTTTTATTATTACTATCAGTAGCCTGTCTATTTTATTTAAACTAATAGAAACTTTTTTTATATACCTTTCAGTAACCTTTATTTTATCATCGGTGACCTTTTCATTTTTTTAAAACTAATGGTATCCTTTAAATTTATCCTACCGGTAACCATTTGTTTTTATCTAATGGTGACCTTTTGTTTTTCTCTAACGGTGACCCCGCCACTGCTCATCCCACTGCTCCTGCTACCCAAATATCACTGAAGCATTTCCTTCTATCAGTATCCCTTGCTACTGATAACTCGACTCACCGATACCTTTACTCATTCTTCATCATTTCCATCGTCGGTCTTACATCCCACCCTTTGTGAGACACAGATTCATTTTTTCTTCACCTCATCATCACGCCAATACATTCAATACATCCCTCAGTTTCGACCATCGTCATGAAACATTCCTTCACCATCGCACTCAATAAAAAACCAATATTACTAGAAAAATCAAAACCATCTGCAACCAGAAGAATTTATCCATCCGAAAAAAAACCATTCCCTAAAACCCACCTTTCTCAAATCTAAAACGCTGATATGTAAACTCCCTATGTCCAAATCGAAAGGTGATTCTAGCACGCCGCATGGGAAGAGTTTAAGCCGAGCCAAGGTCTGCTAGATTTAGATTGAGGGAGAGAGAGAGCTAGTGTACCACTACTGGGATGACGAGTCTGAGCCAAACCGAACCAGAACCCACCGTCGACCCGCTGTCTTTCATGTGGAGGAGCTTCCTCCGTTTCAAGGATGGACAAATCAGGGAGCTGCCATCGATTTGAGTTGAGGAGTGTCGTCTCTAGGCATGAGGGCTGCACCAGAGCTGATCAAGGTAGAATCTTCTGCATGGGGAGGAGATCAGATCACCTTTCCTCTACATGCTGCATCGAAACCAAGAAACCCCCCCTATTGTGTGGAATTGGGGGTGGGGGAAGAAGAAATAAATACAAAATCAATCAATTAATTAAAATAAAACTAAAATAGAAACTTAAACTTTAAAATAAATAAATAAATTAAAATATTAAATAAATAATAGTTATATGATAAATAATAAAACATATTTTCTAATTTAATTAACTTAAATTAAACTTTATTAAATTAAATTAGTTTAACTTTTAAAAATTATATTAGAATAAATTAATAATAATTTAATGTTTCTTATTAAATTACTATAATTATTTGTTAATTAATAATAATTTAAATTAAATTAGTATAAACTATTCTAATTAACTTAAATTAGTTAACAATTTAATAAAATAATAATAAACTTTATAATTAACATTAATAACTTTAATTAATAAAAATTGGATAACTTAATAAATAATAACATTAATAAATCTTTTAATACTTTTAGTTAATTAATGAATTTAAATTTTTATTTATTTCCTTCGTGTTTTCTACTATTTTGTGTGTTCTTTTTGTGCAGGTTCATTTAGGTGACTTTAAAACATCCATGTTCATCTAATTAACTCACCGAGTGTTAGTTATGGGGGTTTTACTAATGCGACGTGTGGTTCACGAAAAAACACACGTGTAAGGTTACATAATGAAATGAAAGGTTTATGTCAGTGGAGACTGTGGGTAACTATGCAGCATAAGACGGTGGATACTTAAAATAGAGCAAGAAGCAGATTAGGGGACTCTCTCATTCTGACATTGAATGAACACACACTGGAGGAAGAGCACCATTAGAGATTCGAGAGCTTCTCTCTCATCAGATCAGAGAGATCTGGTGGACAGAGCACATCATTGGGGAGTTCTTCTTTCCTTATTTCTAAAAATTTTGTACTCTATTCTAGTATATTTCTATTAGCTGTATTGATAATGAACAAGATAGTTGGATAAACCATCAAGTTAGGGGAATTACAAAAATCATACTGGTATATTTACTTCCTTTTCATTTTATCAATTCAAAATGTATCCAGAATTGATCGGTGAGATTAGTTCTAAATGCATTCAACTGCATCGTACCACTATAACTTATATTATAACTCCACAATCATTCAGAGAGATTGATTGTGGATACATATTTCAAAAGTAAAAAAATTCAAGGAACTTCATAACTTACGATGAGTTAGTTATGTAGTTTTTTTTCAAATCACAATTTTTGCAGTCGATTTATCTTGGAGTGGAGAACTCCAAGATTGATCGAATGAATGACTTAACTCTTGGTGAGGTAATTGAGTCATCTTTTCTTTTAGTGGTTCATTGCAGCAAATTTAAAGTGAATTGGAATACTCTAAAAGCTAGTATAATTAAATTTTTCCCCGAGCTTATTTTCTTCATTGACATTTATCAGCATTTTATATCTCTGTTTCATACTGTTTTTAGTCTGTTTCTTCTTTCATTAGAGTTTAGAACTAAAAAACTAAAAAGTATTGTGGTGTATCATCTGTTCCTTTTAATAAAAAAAATAAAAAGAAATATAAAAAGTAGAAAAAAATATATTCCACTCCACTACTGACAATAGTAGAGTTTTTGAAAGTTTTTTTAGAAGAATAGTTGTCAAAAATTGCCTTCTTTGTGGGTTCTACCCTGCTTTCCACATATACAGTAGTTAGTATGATTATAAATTTTAAACTTTTATTGACTTCAATGAAAGTCCAAGTCAAGTTTTTTGGCACCGTTTCCGGGGAAGGCACGAGCCATTTTTTCTAAAAAAAACTAATAAAACCATATAAAAAAACCCTTAAAAAATTTGAAAAATTTGAAAACTGTAAAAAAAATATATTTCTTATCTTGATGAATTGTTACTGCTGAGTATTTTTTGTTATTATTTTCCTGATCACAAGAACTTATGGTGTTAGATTAGAGCCTATTAACCTTGAATTAGATAAATATTTAACTGCTCTAAGAAAGAAAAACAAATTTGAAATGGAAAATCTAGATGAGAGAATTCCTGCACCTAACAACTTCCAAAATCAACTGGAACTTCTAGATGAATTTGAAAGGCCTAGGATGAGGGAATTCCAACTCCCTCAAGTTTCAAGCAATCCTTCTTCTGTTAGGTTATCTCCTAGAGCCCAAAACTATGATCTAAAATAGTCACACATTTCACTACTACCTGCATTTAATGGGGTATCTAATGAGGACTCCCTTGCCTTCATTAGAGACTTATATAACACTGTGCAACAATTACCTCTTCTAGGACTCACATAAAATGAGCTAAGAATGAGAGTCTTTCCCTTTTTCCTTAAAGGGAATGATAGGAATTGGTTTCTGAGTCTATATGAGAACATTTTTGAAAACTGGGATCAAGTGTACAACTCTTTAATTATGAAATTTTATCCCCAAAGACTTAAAGGTGAACTTAGAACTAAGATAAATAATTTCTATCAAGAGGATGGAGAAGCTTTTCATGAAGCTTGTGATAGATTCAGGGACTTTCTTAGGCAGTGTCCTCATCATCAACTCCCATCTCACCTTATCATGGATACTTTCTATGAAGGGATTTCATCCTCTAGACAGAATCTAGTTGATCAAGCTGCTGGGGGAAATTACAATGATAAAAAAAATGAAGAATTGAGGCAAATTTTTAATAATCTTTCTCTGAATTCACAACATAAAAATTCAAGAAGAAAAAGAGTCAATAGAAATTTTAATTCAAACACCGGTTTAATGAATGAAACTCAAGATCAACTAGCTAAAATCACCAACCAACTTCAATCTTTAATGAACTAGAACTCTAAACAAACTGTTAATCAACTTGGATGTCAAAACACCAACCGATCTTTAAGGGAACAATGTGTCTAGTGTGGTATGTTTGGGCATACTAAAAACTTTTTTCCTAATTTTGATATGCTGGCTCAACAATAAGAGAATTATAACTTTTTTAAATATGGTCCTAGAATTATTCCTAAAGAATATCCATTTTCAAATAATTACAACCAAGGCTATAGGAACCATCCAAATCTGTCCTGGAAAGATCAAGGCCTAATTAAACAATCCACTGCCCCTAATTACTCGAACCAACCAAGACCAAATTTTCAAAATCAACAAAGGGGTGAGTCTTCAAATGAACAAGGAAAAAATGATAATCAAATGTATTCTAATCTTGATCTAATATTGAACCAAATTAACTCACAAGAGGAAAGATACATGACTTAGATAACCAAACATAAAAATCAATATGAGTCAGATAAAATGAAAACTGATGTGAGAATGCAGAACATGGAAACACAAATTGAACAACTTGCTAGATATTTTTCATTTAGGGAAAAAGGTAGACTTCCTAGTACCACTTAGCTTAACCCTAGAGAGAATTCCATGGCTGCTGTAACTATAAGTGGGATGAAAACTCAAACTGTTGTTGGAAAAGACACTAAAAATGCCCAAAATGAAAATATGCTTCAATCTAGTAACAAAAATCTGCTTTGTTCACATCCTGGAAATTCATAGAAAAGTCATGAAAATAATAAAAATTTTAATTTATCATCTGAATCTCAAGCTGAAAACTCATCTAAAAATCAAAAGAATAAAGGAAAAGAAAAAGTTGAGGAAGAGGTGAGGGATATACCTACTGTCCTTAAAAAATTTACCCCACCTATCCCTTTCCATGAGAATATGAAACCTCAAAGTAACACCAGGGCTGAACTTCTTTAGTTCCTTAGTCTCCTTTCAAAACTTCAAGTAAACATTACATTCATCCAAGACTTAATTAAAATACCATCTTACTTTAAATATCTTAAAAAAGTTATTTCAAACAAAAAGACCCTGGAATAATTTTCTATTTACAGTCTCACTGATGAGTGCAGTGCTGTACTCCAAAAGAAAATCCCACCTAAACTTAAAGATCTAGGTAGCTTTGTCATTCCCTGTACCTTAGGAAATTCTGACCAGCTCAACTATTTGTGTGATCTAGGTGCTAGAATTAATCTACTCCCTTACTCACTATTTTGATAGTTGAGGTTGGGTGACCTTAAACCCACCATAATCATATTGTAGTTGGCTGATACATCTTTCAATCATCCTATGGGTAGGGTAGATGACTTGATAATTGGGGTTGGGAAGCTATTTTTGCCTAAAGACTTTTTAATATGAGACATGGAGTGTGATCAAGAGGTACCCATCATCTTGGGTAGGCCCTTATTGGCCACAATTGGTGCTATTATTGATGTGTCAAAGGGTGAACTTATTTTCAAAATTGGAGAACAAAAAGAAGAGTTCAATGTTTTTAAGAACATTAAAGGACCAACTTATTCTGAAAATTGTTCAAAAATTGAGTTCCTTGATGCTGAAAGTTCTTATAAAAATCAACTTGAACACATTGAAGAATCTGAAAAACAATCCTCTGTTGAAGAAATTTATCTTGAAACTGAAAATTCTGTTGTTTCTGTCTTAGAAATTGAAAATTATGCTCGAATACTGAATCTGGAAAATTTTCCAGAATTGGACAACTGGCAAGTTTCTACTGTAGAAAATTCCTCTGTTTCTAAACTTAGGAGCTTTTTGATTGAGTATGAGGGTGTTTCTATTAAAACCAACCTTGATGAACATTTTTATGATTTTTAGGGAGAACTTATAAGACAACTTTATGATTCTACTTTGATTAATTTGTTAAATTTTGATCTGGAAAATTTGGACAGTGTGCTTTCCAGTTTGGACAACAACACTATTATATCTAAATCTGAACATAAAATTGAAAATCTTTCATCATTCAATACTTCTTACAAGATATATGTTAAAGATCTTGGACCTCCTAGGCCTAAGAGTCTTCCTTCTAGTGTAGAACCACCCACTCTTGAACTAAAACCAATTCCTTCCCATCTTAAATATTCATTTTTAGGTGAGAATTCCACTTTTCCTGTCATAATTTCTACTAAGCTTAATGAAAATCAAGAGGAAAGATTGTTAAGTGTTTTAAAGAAATTTAAATTTTCCATGGGGTGGACCATAGCTGATATAAAGTGTATTAGTCCCTCATTCTTCATGAATAAAATACCTATGGAGCCTAACCATAAGCCTAGGGTAGAGTGTCAAAAAAGATTGAATCCAAACATGAAATAAGTAGTAAGAGAGGAAGTGATCAAACTGCTGGACACTGGAATGATATATCCCATTTCTGATAGTGCTTGGGTCAGCCCTGTCCAGGTTGTCCCTAAGAAGTGAGGTTTCACTGTAGTAAAAAATGAAAAAAAGAAGAAATCAAAGTTAGAAAAGCCACAAAATGGAGAGTCTATATAGATTATAGGAAGTTGAATGCATCCACTAGGAAGGACCATTTTCCAATGCTCTTCTTGGATTAAATTCTTGAGAGGCTTGCTAGTAATGAATTTTTCTGTTTCTTGGATGGTTATTCTGGTTACAACCAGATTCCTATTGATCTATAGGATCAGGAAAATACCACTTTCACATGCCCCTTTGGGAAATTTTTTATAGGCGAATGACCTTTGGATTGTGTGGAGATCCAGCCACCTTTAAAAGGTGTATGATGGATATCTTTTCGGATATTATTGAGAGAATCATTGAGGTTTTCATGGATGATTTATCTATTGTGGGTAGAACTTTTGATACATGTCTTGGAAATATTGAATTTGTTTTGGAGAGATGCATTAAAACCAACCTTGTTCTTAATTGGGAGAAGTGTCAATTCATGGTCACAGAGGGTATAATGTTTGGTCATAAAGTTTCAAAGTGAAGTTTGAAAGTTTATACTACTAAGATTGATGTCATTCAAAAACTGCCACCTCCTGAAAATGTAAAAGGTATTAGAAGTTTTCTAGGCCATGCTGGTTTCTACTAGAGATTCATAAAAGTCTTTTCCAAAATTACTAATCCCCTGTGTTCTTTGTTGGTCAAGGATGCACCTTTCAATTTTGATGAAAACTGTTTGAAATCATTTAATCTGGTTACAGAGAAACTCACTACATCACCCATTATCACTACACCTGATTGGAAACTACCTTTTGAAATTATGTTTGAGGCTAGTGATATGGATGTAGGTTCTGTCCTTGGACAGAGGAAAGATAGGAAGTTACATGTGGTGTATTATGCTAGTAGACTACTAGATGATTCCCAAAAGAATTACACCACTACTGAAAAAGAATTGATAAATGTTGTTTTTGATCTAGATAAATTTAGATAGTATTTGTTAGGCTCAAAAGTTATCATTTTCACCAACCATTATTCCTTAAAGTACTTTCTATCTAAGAAGGAAACTAAACCCATGCTGATTAGATGGATTCTGTTGCTACAAGAGTTTGATTTAGAGATTATGGATAAGAAGGGAGCTGAAAAATTAGTTGCTTACCATCTTTCTAGGCTTCCTCTTACTCAATCTGTAGATCCTAGGAAGATAAACTCTTCCTTCCCTGATGAAAATCTGCTCACTATTTCTATTAGCCAATCTTCTTGGTATGTAGATTTTTCCAACTTCCTCGCAGTAGGTGTCTTTCCCAGAAATGTTTCAAATAAACAAAGAAATAAATTCATTTTTGAGCTTAAATACTACCTTTTGGGATGATCCCTTTCTATTTAGGAGATGTGCTGATGGTATCCTTAGGAGATGTGTGCTTGAGGAAGATATGTTACATGTCTTAGAGAGTTGTCGCTCCTCACCTTGGGGAGGTCACCATGGTGGTGAAAGGACTGCTCAGAAAGTCCTACAATCTAGTTTTTATTGGCCTACTCTTTTCAAGGATTCTAGGAGCTTTGTAGTTGGCTATGATAGATGTCAGAGGCTAGGTAATATTGGTAGGAAGCAGGAGTTACCCCAAAAAAGAATTCTAGAAGTTTAATTTTTTGATGTCTGGGGTTTAGATTTCATGGGTCCATTTCCATCATCTCATGGGAATGAGTATATTCTTGTTGCTGTAGATTATGTGTCAAAATGGGTTGAGGCAGTTTCACTACCCAACAATCAAGCCAATTCTGTAATTAAATTTGTTAAAAAGAACATCTTTACAAGATTTGGAGTTCCCAAAGCCTTTATCACTAACAATGGAACACACTTTAAGAACTAAAAATTTAAATCTTTGATGGAAAAATAAGGTTGTGTTCATAAAACTGGTACTCCTTATCATCCACAGTCCAGTGGACAGGTGGAAATCTCAAATAGGGAACTGAAACAAATACTTGAGAAAACTATGTCAAATTCTAGGAAAGACTAGTCTCTTAAATTGGATAAAGCTTTATGGTCATATATAACTAATTTCAAGACCCTAATAGGTATGTCTCCTTACAGGATTTTGTTTGGGAAATGTTGTCATTTACCCGTGGAGTTGCAATACAAGTCTTATTGGGAAGTTAAGGCTCTAAATTTTGATTTTAAGAGTGCTGGTGAGAGGATATTACTTGAGTTAAGTGAACTTGATGATATTAGGGGAGAGAGTTATGATAATTCAAGGATTTATAAAGAGAGGACTAAAATATTTCACAATTCAATTATACAAACCAAAGAATTCAAACCTAGATAGAAGGCCCTCCTCTTTAATTCTAGACTCAAACTCTTTCTGGGAAAACTTAAGTCCAAGTGGTTTGGACCTTTTATAGTTGTGAGAGTGCTTAAGAATGTATATGTTGAAATTGTAGGTGAAGAAAACAAACCCATGTTAGTTAATGGGTAGACATGGAAACTTTATTTTGAGGGACAACCAAATGGGTTGGCTGCCCTCACTATGCTTGAAAACTGATCTTGAATCAAGTCTGTATAAAGACTTTAAAACTTAGCGCTGCATGGAAGGAAACCCATGGTTCTTTTTTTCTTTACTATGTTTCATTTTTTACCCTTGAATAATGTGTTACTTCCGTGCTCTGTTTTTGGGAAGTCCTTGTTACTACTTGCTCTTGGTCTCTTTGTTCTGTTTCATAGTTATCAAGAAGTTGTTGTTTTGTCATTTAAGGAGTAGAATTACCATGCTGAAGGAGTAATGAAAAAACTAGTTAGATAAGTATCTTAATATTAAATTTTGTTTCATTTCTCTGCTCCTTAATGCTTTAGAAAATCTGCTACTTGTCTTGTATGAAAAATATGTCTCTATGTTGCTGCTTTTGAAAATTCTACTACATGTGTACTAAAAATTCTGCCGCATGTCTTGATACTGAAATTAAAAAATCTGCATATGTTTAAAATTATGTTCGTATTGGAATGAAAATATTTTGTATGTCACTGTGTAAATAAAAATATGCATGTACTTCACTGCTGAAAACTGAATTTCATTATTATTAAAATCTTCTCACTACTTGAACTGAAGTGTGGGGGGGTACATACAGGCTGAAAATTTTTGTATTGAATCTGCTTTAGGTTGGGGTGTTCTAGAATTATTTTTCTTCTCTATTGAACATATTATTTAACTCAATCTGTTAAAATGATTACACCTTATACGTAATGCACTTACACCTCACATGTTACTTTTGAGCTGTATTGAAGATTATACATTAGACTTAAATGTTAATGCAATTAATTGCTAATGAAACTGCTGTTAAGTTATCCATTGTGGCAAACAACATTTTTGAAATTCAAAGAGACCCTTTATACATGTCATAGATGTACTAATTTGGAAATCTGTTTTGAACTTAAACTGTTAAATTGTTCTTCTCTCATTTGAAATTCAACTTTGGGGACAAAGTTGGGTTTTAAGTGTGGGGGAGGGGGTCAATTCTTGACTATGATGAACTATGCTTAATTGGAAGCCCATCAATTCCCACTTCAACTTCAAACTTTTTGTCAAAAATTGGTTAATTTTTTTTAAGATTCTTTCATAATTTTAGGCTGTTCACTATTTTTTAAATGATTCTTACCTATGGACAATATTTCTTTGGTATTTATGTATTGATTTGAGTATGAAATTATTGAGGATGGATGATTTATGAATGGTCTTGCTTAGTGGTTTTATGGAAATTTGGTTTAGGGACTATTTTTGAGAGTGATATGGGTGACCTGTTAGTGGAGTTATGATCATAATATTTGGAATTGGAAGTCTGATCTTGATTATAGGGAACTCATTTCCTTTTAATTATTAAAGTAATTGCCTTAATGAGACAATGTAAATGGTTTTTGTCACACCCAGTTTTTCATGTATTTGTTTTGATCTGGTTCATTTGAAATCCTGATACTTTTTTTGGGTCTCGTGTGAGATTAATGTTGAGTTTTTAAGTTTCATCTATGTCTAATCACCCTAATTTGGGTTTCCCATTTCGTGTTTAGGAGTTTTTGGAGAAAGGGTGGTTACTTCATGATTTGGGCCAACCGTGAGCCCATTTATAGTTTTAAAAACCAAATTTGTTTCTTTTATAAATCATTTGTTTTAAAAAATATTTCACCCATTCCACTTCATAATTTTTTCCACTGATATATTCAAACCAAAATATCCTTTTGGAATCCTTAATAATTCATAATCATGGTGAATTGGGGTTACTTATTTAGGTATTAGGCCAACCCATGGGCCCCTTAATAATTTGTTTGGATTTATAAATACATTGGAAGCATGTAAAAAATTATTTTGGTATCCTTTTATGGATTTCCAATTTTTATTTGGTTTTACAAATAAATGGGTTTTGGTTTACAACATGTTTTGGACCGAGTTGCCGGAAAATGGCATGTTTCACATTCTTATGAAAATGGTTGTGTTTTGAATATGTAACCTGAGTGTTTTCTGGGATTTATGAATGTGGTTTGATGCTTTATATGGTTTGTATACAACTATTTAAAATAAAATTTAAATACATAACTTTTTCAAATGTTAGATTTGGGAAAATGTTTAATGGCCTGTTTGGCCATTCCTAAAAATGAAGAATGAGTGTTTTACTTGTATATACCATGTTGTGTCAATTGG
The DNA here is from genome assembly GCA_963277665.1 of Viscum album. Classification (NCBI taxonomy): domain Eukaryota; kingdom Viridiplantae; phylum Streptophyta; class Magnoliopsida; order Santalales; family Viscaceae; genus Viscum; species Viscum album. The sequence goes on along the minus strand of OY728119.1, from coordinate 1,961,593,400 downwards.
GATTGTTTTATCATCCATGAAATGATTTTATTAAATGTTTTTAGGGATTCCAAATATGGTTGGGTATGGTCTTGTTGTGTTTTTATAATTCAAATAGTGTTTTTGAATGATTTTTATGTGCAAAGCCTCAATACACTCCTTGAAATTGTTTTACAAAAATTTGTAGTGGTTTGTTGATTCGTGAAATAAATTTGAAGAAAGTTTATGGGATGTTTGTGTTTTTATGGTTTGGGAATGGAATTTGGATGTGAAATGTTTATTTGATAATATGTGTAACTTGATTGAGCACTAAAGGGAATCCCGGGTATCTAGGTGGGCGGACGTGTACTAGTATGCTAGTGATTCTGTGGGGTTTGGCCCCTGTTTCACGTAGCAAGTTTGACGATGAAAACACTAACTAAACTATGATGATGATGATGTTGGGGGACCACTAGGTTATGGGTATTCTCCCTACTAGTGGCTTGTGTTCACGAGAAAGGATATTTATTATGATTACTTTCACCGAGATACGAGGTACCTGAGGCTCACAACTAACTAGTGCCTATGGGTGTTCCCGTGAGTTGCGCTCATTGGCTATTTTGTACTCACCGTCTGCATATGGTGTGTTTGGTTGGTAAATTCAGTAGTGTGTGTTATTTATTTAAAAGTGTACATTCTTTGAATAATCCCTCTTGAAAACTATTTTCATTTTGAAGTTCCACCTCTTTGAAAAATTGTTACTTGCATTTTTGTTTATTAAACATGCTTGTTTTTGTCTGATAATTATTATAGCATGGAACCTCATTTGAAAGACATACTTTTATATCTTGTATTTAAAACTATAAATTTATTTTTATTTTATTTTAAAGGAAGTGAATTGGGAATATAATATCGGGCTAACCTACGGAGTTTTAATACTCACACCTATAGTCTTCTTTTGTTTTTAGCCCTTATGCAAGTTTTAGCTCGAGTTTGATCGCCTTGGGCGACCTGTGATCATTTTGTTGGAGGGTGAACAACGGGGTCACATGGAGTTAGTTGGTTAACTGGTTTGTTCAGTTGAGTTTTTGGTTTAGTTGTACTTTCAGTTTCTTGTAAAAATAATGTTCAGTTCAATTTTTATATAAATATATTTTGGGCTGTCCATTTCTTTATAATGTTTGTTTTATTGCCTATATATGGGAGAAATCGTTTCCTTGTGTACTCTATTTATGCCCTTGGTGCTTGTCGCGATCCCGGGAGGATCGGAAATGCCTCTCGGGAGTTGTCGCGGGCTGGTATGGGTGACCGGTTCAGGGTTGACTCGGGCTGGTTCATGACAAAATGGTATCAAAGGAGGTCAGCTCTTAGAAGACCATTATTTTTAGAGCGCCCTTGTTATTTGGGGATGTCAAGGCAGATGGAGTAGGATTTTTGGGACTTGAGGGGTAAGTTCAGGAAGAGAGTCACGAACTCTCACTCATTCTGATCCTCAGGCTTCCATGGGAAGTCTGGTTTTATTAGTGTCCTTTGTTCTTGATAATTGTTTGGTGTTGGGATATGACAAGGGGAGTATGACTAATGGAATCTGTGAGCTCGTAGGGCCTGTCAAGCCATGTGGATCCGGGGCATGGTCATAATAAGTCTCTCCGTGTTGGTGTTGTGTTTTAAATATGGCCTCCAACCATATGGTCATGTCACCCACCGACACTAGTTCCCTTTTGTGGGTTTCTTGGACCTTTCATGAATTCTGAATTTTTGTTTTGAAAATCCTTGTGTGAGAATTATGGAAATGGGTTTTAAAGGAAGGATTGGATTTGGAAAATTAGAAAAGGGGTTTTCAAAAATTAAATATAAGAATGGTTTTGGTAAGGTTGTGTTTTTTTAAAAAAAATTTGGGGAGGAAGTGGAAATGATTTAACGGGATTGGATTTTCCTAATCTAAACTTGTGGTTTGTTGAAATAAAATGTTTTGAAAGTGTGAATCATTTTAAAGTAATTCTGAAACTTTTTTTTAAATGGGGGTGTTTTGGGATGTTGAAAAGTGTTTGAATCTGATGAATAGGTTTTGGAAATTCGGTTTTGTGTGGATGGTGTTTTTCTAGAAAGGGGTTTTGGCTTTTGTGGTTGTCCGATTATGAAAAGAGACCTTTCTAATTTTGTTTTAAAATTGGGAAAGGGATATTTGGAATAGAATGGTTGTTTTTGTAAGTTATATTAAATGAAATGGATTGTTTTTTTAATCAATTGGTTCTTGATGATGTGTGGTTTGTTTTGTGGAATATAAAAATCATTTTTGACTTAGTGGTTGGTGTTCCTTTTGACGGTACATGATTTTTGGAATGATGTTTTGTTTTAGCCTTTGGTGTTTTCATGGGTTCTCACATGCATGGTTTTATTGATATCTGGAAGAATGTTCTATATGGAATGTTTGTTGAGTGCCTGGGGTGGCACGTAAATGTTCATGTGAGTGAGACTTGATGAAACACCATTGGTGAATGTGAAAATCCACTAAGTTAGTTTTTTTTTTCAAAAGTGTTTTTAGCTAAAAAAATGTGATGTTTGTTTTGAACCGATGGTTATGTGGATGGTTTATCCTATGTATTATAAGTTTTGTCTATTTAGTATGATTCTTTATGATCTAGAATTCATACTCTTGTTGCATCTTGATATGGGATCTTGTTGGTGGATCGGTTTTGGAGTAATGTTTAGTGGGTTTCTAAAGATGCGTTGGATGTTGTGATGTTGCCACAAATAGGTCTATGTTTGCAATATTTCTAATTGATAAACCTAAGGATTCTTTCTCATGTTTCAAAAGACATATCCACCTCCTAAAATAATTCCTCATACCTTCAGTTTAAATAGAGAGCTATTTGGGATCGATTTAAAGTTCTTCCAGTTCGTGATAATTCTTGTGGACATAGAAATTGTGTTCGTTGATGTTGATGCTTTTCACCGTATTCATTGTCCATTTTGCTCCTCGTTATGAGTGAGATAGAATTTTGATATGTATCTATGAGTTCCTATTTATATGAAGTTGTTTTGTTGATAAAGTGAGTTTTTTTAGTGGTGTGGTCCTTATCACTTTACTGCGGTGCAACAAATGCTTCATGATTTAGGGATCCAACCATAGGCCTTGGAGTAAATCTTTTCACGCAGTCAGGAAATCTACAGAGGTGTGGGGCGCATGACCAGGATCCTGCCTCCACCATTGTGGTAAGGTAGTTTCTATGTCTATATCTTGGTTCCTCATTACTATGAATTTCCATTTGTCACAACAAGTGTGGTGGACTTACCCCTCACGCAGTGTTTATGGTTATGCCCTCATGGATGTGGGTTTCCGTTCAATGTCCCTATGTGGACTGTCTGGGTAAATCGAGTGTAGTCTTGGTATTACCTGTTCATAGGTGGATAATGTTGTGTAGATCCTTTGTTCCTTTTGTGGTTTAAGTGGAATAGTTATTTATTCCCCTTCCCTCCCCTCCCCGAGTGGTGGGGGGTCTGGATCCATGCAGAAAGTGTTGACCCAGTTCTTGACCCCTCTATTCAGGAGTGGGTGGTTTAGATGTTCATGTTATAACCCTCTTAACATGGGTTGGTAGGTTGTTGTGGGAGAGTTTTTTTGGATGTGTGAAAGTGAGGCCCAATTCTAGTTAATGTTTAGTTCTTGTTTTTTCGTTGCTAGTTGGGTTCTAATGGTGGGGATACTCACCACAGGCCTCATTGATTTTTCCTCCTATGAACTTTTCTAGTGATAGTTATTTATTAAGGGTGGGGAGTCCATTCTATACTACCCTGGAGTCTTTTTTTTATTGAGTACTATTTAGTTTGAGTTATTTTTGGGTTCATTGGGACAAATCCCAATAATCGGGTTCTTGTCTTGGTTGTGGAGGTGGTGGCTTGACATTTCCATTGATTTTCACAAAGTGGTTGTGAGTTGGTGTTTTTTTGGGAAAGAGGATTAAGTTATGTTGATGGAAAATGATATTTAACTAGATTGATAGGTTGTATCATGTTGATAATGAATCCTTAGGTGTTTATCTTTCAGCTGGAAAGTGTTATGGCTTTCCGGGGGCGGAAAGCTTTAATGGTGGGGAGAATTGTCACACCCGGTTTTTAATGTCTTTGTTTTGATCCAGTTCATTTGAAATCCTGATACTTTTATCGGGTATTGTGTGAGATTAGTGTTTAGTTTTTAAGTTTCATCTATGTCTAATCAACCTAATTTGGTTTCCCCATTTATTGTTTAGGAGTTTTTGGAGAAAGAGTGGTTACTTCATGATTTGGGCCAACCGTGAGCCCATTTCCAGTTTTAAAAATCAAATTTTTTTCTTTTATAAATACTTTGTTTTAAAAAATCTTTCACCCATTACACTTAATAATTTTCCTCCATTGATATATTCAAACCAAAATATCCTTTTGGACCCCTTAATAATTCATAATCATGGTGAATTGGGGCTACTTATTTAGGTATTGGGCCATCCCATGGGCCCATTTCCGGTTTAAAAAAAATAATTTTTTTATTTTATATCTAATTCAATTTTTAATATTTTTCAGTTATTACACTTCCCACCTGAATAAAATATCCCTATCCTCACCCCCATTATCGATTTTCCCTCTTTGGATCTCATAATAGTCACAGAGTGGGGAAACATTCTCAATGTCTCTCAAATTGTCCAGAATTGACAAGGTAAATTATATCATTCATAAGCAATTCAATTCATACTATTTTTCCAAAAATTTCTTTACCTAGTTCTTCCAGAACTTAGGAGTATCTCTAAGAAGTTCCAATCCATTCCCTTTTATCTAAGGGTGTAGATCTAATGGAATATGAATAGTTTTCTAGTTGAAAAGGTGAGATTCCTTCTCCTTTATCCTTCCTCTTCTTCCTCCTTTCATTATTTCTTGATTTTATAATCTCCCATAGTCTTTTTCGACCTAGTGTTCTGTTATTCCATGATTTTTATGGGGTTTTTATTAATTTGGGTCTGGTCGTCATAGGTTTAGGGTTTGTAAACCCTCAGATGGTGATTTTGGGTGTGTGTTTCCATTACGACAAGGATTTGAGGTAGGATGTCCCTTGAAAAAGACTTTATAATTTAATTTTCATCATTATCATACTTAACCTTATTTATATGATATTTTCTTCTTTTAAACCTTAGTTTTAAAGGTTTTGTGTGAAAATTATGTTTTATGACTTATTTTGTTAAAAATATAGTTCTTTTGGTATAAATGTGAACTCCTCTTGTTTGATAAATTATTCCATGAGATTATACACTTGGTTTATGGTATTTTGAATATGTTTCATAAGATTTAATAACTTTATGCCATGAAAATGGTATTTTATCCCTTTTTAAGTGCTTAACATAAGTTGTTTTGTTAAAGAGTGCATGCCACGTGTTCGGTAAATTGCTCGGTTGGCTTTTATGTGTCTAATACAATTTTAAATGTTTTGTTTGGATTTATAAATACATTGACAACATGTAAAAAATTATTTTGGGATAATTTTATGGATTTCCAATTTTTATTTGGTTTTAAAAATAAATGGGTTTTGGTTTACAACATGTTTTGGCCCGAGTTGTCGGAAAATGACCTGTTTCACATTCTTAAGAAAATGGTTGTGTTTTGAATATTTAACCTGAGTTTTTTCTAGGATTTATGAATGTGGTTTGATTCTGTATATGGTGTGTATACACCTCTTTAAAATAATTTTTTTTGCATAACTTTTTCAAATGTTAGTTTTGGGAAAATGTTTAAAGGCCTGTTTGGCCTTTCCTAAAAATGAAGAATGAGTGTTTTACTTTTATATACCATGTTGTGTAAAATGGAATTGCTTTATCATCCATGAAATTATTTTCTTAAATGTTTTTAGGGATTCCAAATATGGTTGGGTATGGTCTTATTGTGTGTTTATAATTCAAATAGTAGTTTTTGAATGAGTTTTATGTGCAAAGCCTCAATACACTCCTTGAAATTATTTTACGAAAATTTGTAGTGATTTATTGATTCATGAAAGAAATGTGAAGAAATTTTATGGGATGTTTGTGTTTTTATGGTTTGGGAATGTAATTTGGATGTGAAATGTGTATTTTATAATATGTGTAACTTTATTGAGCACTAAAGAGAATCCTGGGTATCTAGGTGGGTGGACGTGTACTAGTATGCTAGTGATTCTGTGGGGTTTGACCCCTATTTCACATTGCAAGTTTGACGATGAAAACACTAACTAAAATATGATGATGATGATGTTGGGGGACCACTAGGTTATGGGTATTATCCCTACTAGTGGCTCGTGTGCATGAGAACTGATATTTATTATGGTTACTTTCACCGAGATACGAGGTACCTAGGGATCACAACTAACTAGTGCCTAGGGGTGTTCTCGTGAGTTGTGCTCATTGGCTATTTTTTACTCACTGTCGGCATACGGTGTGTTTGGTTGGTAAATTCAGTAGTGTGTTTTATTTATTTAAAAGTGTAAATTATTTGAAGCATCCCTGTTGAAAACTATTTTCATTTTGAAGTTGCACCTCTTTGGAAAATTGTTACTTGCAGTTTTGTTTATTAAACATGCATGTTTTTGTTTGATAATTATTATAGCATGGAACCTAATTTGAAAGACATACTTTTATATCTTTTATTTAAAACTATAAATTTATGATTCTTTTATTTTAATTTAAGTGCATTGGGAATAGAATATCGGGCTAACCTTCTGAGTTTTAATACTCACGCCTATAGTCTTCTTCTGTTTTAGCCCTTGTGCAGGTTTCAGCTCGAGTTTGATCACCTTGGGTGACATGTGATCATTTTGTTGGAGAGTGACCAGTATGGTCACATGGAGTTAGTTGTTTAACTGGTTTGGTCAGTTGAGTTTTTGGTTAAGTTGTACTTTCAGTTTCTTATACAAATAATGTTCAGTTCAATTTTTATATAAATGTATTTTGGGATGTCCACTTCTTTTTTCCTTTTGTTTGATTGTTTATATATGGTAGAAATCATTCCCTTGTGTACTATATTTATGCCCTTGGTGCTTGTCTCCATCCCGGGAGGATCAGGAACACCTCTCAGGACTTGTCGCGGGCTGGCCTGGGTGACCGGTTCAGGGTTGACTCGAGCTGGTTTGTGACATTTTTCATAAAAATCTTTTGAAACTGGAGTAATTTGGGCATATGAGATCCCACGGTCAACCTATGAGACCCTAGATGCTGGGTGCGTTTCTGTTTACTATAATCCCTCTGTATACTTTGAATATGTGCTTATGCACAGTGCTTAGCACATGATACATGACTTGAGAAAAATTAAATAAAGTGTCTAGGGTCAAAAATGAGTTCATTAAGGTGAGGGGAATAATGAATTCCAGATGAAGAAGGGGTCAATTGGTTTATTGTAGGATCCATTTAGGTTGTATTATTAAGGTGATTAAAAAAATATTTATTTTTGGAATCTAGATGATGAGTCAAAGTACAAGGTTCTTCTATTAAGTTCTTAATTTCACATATTTTTAGCTTGTTGTCACTCTTGGACTTTGGACTTAAGACCAGATTGAAATAATTCACTAAGCAGAGTCATGTATGAGGCATGGAACTTTCTTGATTGATGAATCTTTGCTATCTTTTTTACCCTTTGAGTACTCATTTTAGGTAAGACTTGATTTGAAAATATCTTCTCAAAAGCCTATTTTCATGTTCTGCTCTCTTTTCTTAAGTACTGGACATGTTATAGTTTGAGCTGAATCATAAATACTACAATCTTTTTTTCAAAGATAATAAAACAGGGGATTGTTTGAGAAAAAATAATGCTCAAGTGTGGGGGAATTTGATGCGACCCTATTTTTACATTGTTTTGCCACATCTTTTTTACTTAATTTTTAATGATTTAATTAATTATATAAGAACTTTTTACTAAATAATTTTAATTTTGTACTTTTATAATTAAATTTATTAATTAATTAATTTTTATAATTAATTATTTATTTTTAGTCTTTAAATTAATTATTTTAACCTTACCTTACTTTTCCAATTTAATTAATTCTCAATTAGTTTGGTTAATTAAAATCTGCTTGACTTTTTAACAAATTAACATCTATTTTAAACAACTATTTAATCATTGTATTTTTATTTATTTAACATTGTCTTTATTTTAATATTTTATCCTTTAATTTAGATTTATTAAAATATATTAACTTTATTAATTAATATGTTTAACCATCTTTCTTATTAATTAAGTTAAGAATTTGAGTTTTAATTAAATTAAATAGTGCAATTTTAACTTTAAGTATTCAATTAGTTATTTAATTAGTTAATTAAGAGTTTTAAAACATTAATCCTAAGTATGTAGTTAAATTATTTATTCATTAAATTTTGTATTTAGTCTACCGGTGAGGCAGACAAGAGCCATATATGACATATTGAGTCACTGATTCTCTCCTTTTTCACTCATTTCTTACCATGTAATTAATTTATATAATAAATTTTAGTTTTAGCCTTTTATCAACTTAGTTTAAAAATTATCCAGTTTTTAATTTAAGTGTTATCAATTAATAATCTTAATTGTAATCTTAAAAGTTTAAAGTTTAATTATAGTACAAATTTAATTATCCTTCTTTTAATTTTCTAAAATTTCAATCTTTGTATTTAGATAACTTTAGTTTTAATTTTATGTTCAATTTATGTAGTTTTAATTTTTATCTCACCATTAGTCTAATTCTTTTATCTTTCTAATGTTAGTTTTATTTTCTCTATGTTATTGATGTAGATTAATTTTTTGCATCGATGAACTTCTATTTAATCTGTAATGGTGACCTCTTTAATTTTTTTCACCGATGACCCTTTGTTCTATCAATGAACTTTTGTATCGGTGACCTATTTCTATCGGTAACCTCATGTTTTCACTGATGACCTTTAATTGCAATGGTGATCTTTTAAATCTTCTGCATCGGTAACCTTATTTTTTTTATTAATCATCGGTGACCATTTATTATTACTATCGGTAGCCTGTCTATTTTATTTAAACTATTAGAAACTTTTTTTTATATACCTTTCAGTAACCTTTATTTTATCATTGGTGACCTTTTCATTTTTTTTAAACTAATGGTTTCCTTTAAATTTAGCCTACCGATAACCTTTATTAAGCCTACCAGTAACCTTTATTTAGCCTACCGGTAACCTTTATTTTAGCCTATTAGTGAACTTTTGTTTTTCTCTAATGGTGACCCCACCGCTTCCCATCCCATTGTTGCTGCTACCCAAATATCACCGAAGAATTTCCTTTTATTAGTAGCCCTTTCTACCGATCTGCATCTCACCCCTCTTCCTTTTCACTCACATCGTTCCTCTCATTCTCATCAAATGCTACTGATAACTCGACTCACCGATACCTTTCCTCATTCTTCATCATTTCCATCGTTGGTCTTACATCCCACCCTTTGTGAGACACAAATGGATTTTTTATTCACCTCATCATCATGACAATACATTCAATACATCCATCTATTTTGGCCATCGTCGTGCAACATGCCTTCACCATCACACTCAATCAAAAACCAGTCTTACAGTCAAAATCATAACCATCTGTAACTAGAATAATTTATCCATCCGAAAAAAATCAGTCCCTAAAACCCACCTTTCTCAAATCTGAAATGATGATCTGAAAAATCCCTATGTCCAGATCCAAAACCGAGTCTAGAATGCCGTGGGGGAAGAGTTTGAGCTGAGGCTGAGGTCCGATGGGTTTAGATTGAGGGAGATAGAGAGCTGGTGTACTTCTGCTGGGACGATGAGTCTGAGTCGAACTGAACCAGAACCCACTATTGACCCACTATTCGTCGTGTGGAGGAGCTTCCTCCATTGTAAGGATGAACAAATCAAGGAGCTTCCATAAGTTTGAGTTAAGGAGTTTCATCGACAGGCATGAGGGCCGCGCTGGAGCCGAGCAAGGGATAATCCTCCGCGTGGGGAGGAGATCAGATCACCTTTCCTCTATGCGCTGCGTCGAAACTAAGAAACTGCCTCCCCCATGTTGCGCGGAATTGGGGGTTGGGTAAGAATAAATAAATATAAAATTAATTAATTAATTAAAATAAAACAAAAATAGAAACTTAAACTTAAAAAAAAATAACTAAATTAAAATATTAAATAAATAATAGTTATAAGATAAATAATAAAATAGATTTTCTAATTTAATTAACTTAAATTAAACTTTATTAAATCAAATTAGTTTAACTTTTAAAAATTATATTATAATAAATTAATAATAATTTAATGTTTCTTATTAAATTACAATAATTATTTGTTACTTAATAATAATTTAAATTAAATTAGTATAAACTATTATAGTTAACTTAAATTAGTTAACAATTTAATAAAATAATAATAAAATTTATAATTAACATTAATAACTTTAATTAATAAAAATTGAATAACTTAATAAATAATAACATTAATATATCTTTTAATACTTTTAGTTAATTAACAAATTTAAATTTTTATTAATTTCCTTTGTGTTTTCTACTGTTTTGTGTGTTCTTTTTGTGCAGGTTCATTCAGGTGACTTTAAAATGTCCATGTTCATCTAACTAACTCACTGAGAGTTAGTTACGGGGGTTTTAATAATGCGACGTGTAGTTCGCGAAAGCACACACGTGTAAAGTGATGTAATGAAATGAAAGGTTTATGTCGGTGGAGAATATGGGTGACTATGCAACATAAGATGGTGGGTACTTAAAATATAGGAATAAGAAGATTAGGGGACTCTCTCATTATAACATTGAATGAACACACATTGGAGTAAGAGCACCATTAGAGATTCAAGAGCTTCTCTATCATCAAATCGGAGAGATCCGGTGGACAAAGCACATAATTGGGGAGTTCTTCTTTCCTCATTTCTGAATATTTTGTACTCTATTATATTATGTTTCTATTATATGTATTTATAGTGAACAAGATAGTTGGATAAACCATTTTGGATAATTACAAAAATTCTACTGATATCTTTACTTCCTTTTCATTTTATCAATTCAAAATGTATCCAGAATTGATCAGTGAGATCAGTTCTAAATACATTCAACTGCATCATACCTCTATCACTTATATTATAACTCCGCAATCATTTAGAGAGATTGATTGTGGATACATCTTTCAAAAGTAAACAAATTCAGGGAACTTCAGAACTTACGACGAGTTAGTTCTGTAGTTTTTTTTCAAATCACAATTTTTGAAGTCAATTTATCTCAGAGTGGCGAACTCCAAGATTGATCGAATGGATGACTTAACTCTTGGTGAGGGAAGTGAGTCATATTTTCTTTTAGTTGTTCATTACAACAACTTTAAAGTGAATTGGAATATTCTGAAAGCCAATAGAATTAAACTTTTCCCTGAGCTTATTTTCTTCATTGACATTTATCATCACTTTATATCTCTGTTTCATACTGTTTTTAGTCTGTTTCTTGTTTCATTAGAGTTTTGAACTAAAAAACTAAAAAGGATTGTGGTGTGTCATCTGTTCCTTTTAATAAACAAAATAAAAAGAAATATAAAATGTAGAAAAAAAGAGATTCCTCTTCACTACTGACAACTGTGGAGTTTTTGAAAGTTTTTTTAGAATAATAGTGGTAAAAAATTTCCTTCTATGTAGGTTCGAACCTACTTGAGACATATATAGTAGTTAGTAGGATTATGAATTTTAAACTTTGACCGACTTCAACAATGGTCCAGGTCAGTGCACACACATTAGTGTGTACCAATCCAAGAATCTTTGTGGCCCTTTCACCCTATCCACCAAATGATGGTTTGGTCATTTTTACTTGTAAATAATCATGAAATATTTCAAGTGGGTTTAGCTCAAAAGAGTCTAAATAACCATCTTGATAGATCTTTGTCAAATTCTTCTCCTTTACATGACTAAGATAGTGATTCCATAGCTGGGTATTATATGTGTTTTGTAAACATGATTATTTATTTATTTACAATAATTTATTTTCATAATTTAATACATAAATAGAGTTATTTAAATCTTCCATACCATAACATATGTTTCATTTATAAAAGAAACAAACTTTTTTTTTAAAATTGAAAATAAACCCATCCTCATCTATTCATGATAAATAAATTATATTTTTGGTAAAAGTTTGTATATAATAACAATATATTAAAACCAATATCATTCTTGTTAGAAATAAAAGGTGGTATTCACCAATGGATAGAGAAGGAATCCTCACACCATTGGAAGCTTTCAAATCAACCTATCCTTTGAAAATCATTTAGAATCTACTTAGTTCCTATATTTGGATATAGATGTGAGAACCACAAGTTATATATAATACCCAATGTATAGATATTGAAAGATTACACTTAATAATGAACACACCTTTAACTTCCCCTTACTTCCGGGTTTAGTTCTTCTTCCAGTGGTCTTTATTCCCATGTGCAAAACATACTTCCTTATTTTCCTTAGCTTACCTACGGATCTTACTCTTCTTAGAAGAATGGTGTTTGGGATATTTTGAATTATTATGAGTCTTGGACCCCTTAATTTTGTTCTTCCTTTTCTTATTAACCCCAAGTATCATGGGTTTTTCATGCCCTATGTCCTTATCCACTTTGGAAATTATAGTAATAAATTTCAAAAGTCTCTTATCATTATTTATCATGTTATTAACAATAAAAACAAATAAGGTCTTGGGTAGTAAATAAAGTATGATATTTTTGCTCAAATCATCTGGGAATTTAATCCCTAAGTTGTATAAGCATTCAATGCATCCAATAAGCTTTACTACATGAGGCCAAACCAGCACAAAATCTCTAATCTTAGTTTTAAACACAAAATTGGGGATCTCATTTCTCTCTTTTCTCACCTTCTCTTGATAGAGATCCCAAAGGCGAGACATCATGATATACACATCCACATTCTCATGTTTCTTCAAAATCTCATTGGTCATGGGTGATAGCATGAAACACTAAACATATGTAGAATAATTCAAATGTTTCTCATAGAGAGATAACTATTCCTCATTAGCCTCATTATTAAGCACATTAGAAATAGGTTCTACCATCACATAAAATTTCCTTTCATGGAATAAGATAACGCATAATAACCTTTACCATTCATGGAAATTTGTGCCCGTGAAAAGGTTATCTTTATTAAGTATGGATCACAGTGATATATTTGAAGCCATTTCTATTTCTATTTCTACTAATAAGATGATAAAAGTTTTAATACTTTATCTAATAAAATTTAAACAAATAAATATTATATTTATTAATATCCCACTATTTTATCAAAACTCAATAGACCTCACCACTGGATTCAGAATATCCTATTACTTGTACATTCTAGTGTCAAGGATCCATATTACACTTCTTAAGACCCAAACTTTTCCTAGTCAATAAATTTGAAGGGTTTTAGGTAGGTATTCCAAATTCCAACCACATTAACTCACAATTCCTTGATCTGTTGAGTGGACTCCCCAATCCTGAAATCCTGAAATTGGATTTTATTAGTCCTTTGCCTCTAAGTTACACCATGTACTACTTTTATAGTCAACCCTTGATGTGAACTAAGTTAAATAAACCCAAAAATTCAAGTCATAATTCCCTGATAATTGAAAGAACCCCAACATTAGTAGGTCAAGCACTTTGAACTATGGTTCAATTTTAACTAATGTAGTGGAAGGATATATCTAATTAATATATATAATTGAGGGATTTTATATTTATGTGTAAATTTCCCATTATTATATTTATTACATGCTTGTTAATATTAAGTGTATTTACTTAAGTGATTAACCACATTTTAGATAATATTTACGCATACTCTAGTTTATTTTAGTTCTAAATTTCATGCTTGTTAATTCATTAATTCATGTAATTATGAAAAAACATACCTAATTAAATAACCATGAAACTTGATAGAAATAAAATAATAAAGTGGCATGATCATGAGCTTTTACTAATGGTTAGTTTATCTAAAGGATGATAAACTAACCATCGACCTTGGGTAAAAATACCTTGAACCATTTATGATTCATGTTGCAGCTTTCCACCTGTCCACATATATATCTCTATTTTATCAGTTTCACCCCATCTCCAAACTTGAACCACCTCCACAAGATTGGGAGCTCCATCCATTACACATGATTTTACTCATACACACGTGAGGGAACAAAAGGATTGGTTAATGGGTTTACATAAAAGAAACCATGAGAATGAAATCCCTTACATAATGAGATGAGAGATAACACACATGTCAACAATTTAATTTAATAATAAATTAAACGAAACTAATCACATTCAATGGTATGGTCTAGGATCATGATCATCCACATGCATGCAACGAATTATGCATTTAATAAAATTAGCATTAAATTATAATTGTTCTTATTTAAGATAAATCACACTCGAATAAAATAATTATAATATTTAATTAATCAATTATTTTATCTTAATTATAATCCTAATTTACTTGAGATTCCCATCCATCATAATTTTAAAAAAATTAAAAAAATTTATTTAAAATTTACTGTGTACAAAAATGTACCTTGGAAGCAATATGGTGAGTACCCGTCCAAACTACCCAATGTTTATTATAATTTTATATTGTTTACTCTTATGATATGTGACATACATGAATTATAATATAATATCATGATGTGTACTATCAACTTAATGATCACACGGTTTACATGATTTTTTATGTAGCATGTAATGATTCAATGCACATAGAGTAATAACTATAATACAACTTATACATGATATATAGATCCAAACATTATGTAGGAATTAATTAAACATTTATACATATAAAAAACCCATCACATGGTGTGCCTTATCAACTTAATGACCACAATCAAGTACATGTTGATAATATTTGCACAGTATAATAAATTAATTTTAATTTTTCTTAATTTGGTAAATGTACATGCCATGTATTATTCTCATCGTCTATCCACTACACATTCCTAGGTATTTGGTGTGTAACTGTGCCATGAAAATTCTTGGAGTACACAAAGTATACATGGGATACACGGTGTGTGGCCTCTGAGTTACACGACCACCAGTATTATAGATCATATAAAAGAATACATGGACCATCTATGACTAAGGGACTACACGTTGTGTTTTGAAGTTACACGACATGTACTCTCAATGACCATGTGATAGGCTGACCTGGTCAACACACAATGTATAATTAAACTCATCGTGTGTAATAAATTCACATGACTTTAATTAATTATGAATTAATTCTTGGTGAATTAAACACTAGTACATAACATGTACCTTTAGGTTACATGAAGTGTACTATTGTGTTATCCGACCAGATTCCTCGGCACCTCCGGATGAGATCTCTAAATTTACTTCATTCATAAAATTAATCAATTTGATTATATTTATGAGAAATGAAGAGGAAGAAAATAGATCTCATAATTATAATTAGATAATGATTAAATTATAATTGAAAACCAATAATAAATGCATAAATCAATCAATGATATTTAAATAATTATAAATAATTATGCAACCTCCCTCTGATACCACTTGAAGGTTTTGGGCAAAGCAGAAGCATGTAATGGGTAATGCCCAACTTTTCTTTTTGTTATGATCAATGATTAATCTAATATTTACACAACTATGAACACCATGATCAATAGAATTAAATAAAAGAATATAGAAAATGGATAAATTCCAGAACCAAAGTGTAGGATTGTCACATATTATTTATAATTAATTTAACCAATTAAAGAAATACCTTGCGTAAAATTATTTCTTTGTTGATGGATATGACAACGGATCAACATCATACCATCGTTACATTGTAGTAATCAAGAATATACTCCCTTTATTGGTGATCCACATGTGTTCCACAAATTTTCAAACATTCCCATAGGAATATACAGGTGCTTTTTCGATAGACCCTATCACTTGCTTCATTCACCTTTGATCGCCTTGAGAATTTCTTCCAAAGGATTTTCCTTGATCTCTCTAGACTATAGAGTGGATGGTGGAGGAATATCATTCTCTATTCTTGAGATAATTCTTGGAGAATGGATCTATCAAGGGATTTAAGAGGATTCTCCAAATTTTATTGTTCACAACAAAAAAAATGAATCAGATCACTTTAAAATATTATAATTGGTTTTATATAGATCTAGTGTTAGAAATAAATAATTATACAAGTGGCCTTTAATATTTATTTAATCCCCATCGAACCTTATTTCTATAATAATAATAATAATAATAATAATTCTTAACATACACTAAATTTGTGAATTAAATTAAATATTATTTAATAAAATAATACTCAATATATATTATTTCTCACCAGACCATTAAAATCAGTCCACCATTCCTCCAAAATATTTATTAGGACTTGAATAATGACTATTTATTTAATAAATAAATATCACTACATTATTCTCCAATAAATAAATAAATATTATATTCAATGAATAAAAAATAAATATTTATTAAATATTTTTCTCACATAATATTTTCTCTAATAACTGATGATAGAATATATGAGATCAACCAAACATGAATAATTATTAAACCTCATATGGGAATAATATTTATTAAACATATTAATTAATAAATAATAATATATTATTTAACTAAGATTCTAGGTACACTTAGTGTGTGACCCTCTAGTCTTCTTTCTCAGCAGCATTAGGCAAAGCAGCCTAAAGTCCAAGGTTAGTGTTTAGCAATATGCCAAGTCACCCATAGAGAAAGAAGTTAATACCACAATAAAATAATACATCATACGGATTCTTACTATGTAATATAATCTCTTTATCATGATATCTCTAATCAAGTAGATTAAGTGTTGGTACCATCAACCTATGTGCTCGATGTCTCTTTCTTTGTATTTCAATAAATTGAACTTGCCTATAAAACACCATGGCCATGTATTTATTTAGGCTATATCATTTACATAAAAGTAATTGAGATATAAACTTCTATTAAAGAACATAATGGATAAATACTTTCTTTCATTATTCATTAATGAAATATTACCCATGATACACCCAACTATCATACCTCACTGTGAACATATGTCATCACGATTTTCATCAATACAATAAGGTATGCAACTTATGACACTCATTAATAATAATATTAAATTATAGGGATCAATACACATGTTTGCAGATAAAAACATTAAATGACACATATAAATGCGGATTTCCTACTGGTAGATCTTGTTTTTTAATATCCTACACTGGATATTACCAAGAGTGTACACCATGAGAAGGTACCTAAAAATCCTATGAGTCTCCAACCCCAATAGTCTATATAATTTGTGTCCATCAAATGATATCATCTAGCTATAGAACATATATTTAAGAATATTGTCTTGAGAATTTTGGATTCTTATCATAGCGGGGAACTACTATGACCTTTCAGTGCTATAACCACTCTTTAAGACATTATCACATACTATGTTATATAGAAGATAAATCATAACATCATAAGGAGTTTATTAATATTAAAAAAATGAATAAAAGTTGTCATAAAGTACACACAATTTGGTTCTAGGACACCAAATCCAACAGTCATTTCACTATCACCATTGATAAAAATAAGAGACATTGGGACAAGCCACAATTTAGTGTCCAATAATAAATTCCTAATCCATCATTCTTCTTTTCCAAATTTTAGCAAGGAATTAAATTATAACTCCATGATTGGATACGAAATCTTTATTTTTTATTACTAATCCAAGAAAAAAACAACCTTTAAGAGTAAATAACCATCAAAATGTGGATTTATTATCTCTCACACTAATAATACAACTTGAATTGCTGTATCCTTCTAATATAGTTGGATAATCATTATAAAAAAACATGAAATATTTAGTGTTTTTTAAATATTCAAAGATTATTGTTACACATTTACAAAGATATTCACTAAGAATACTAGTATATCTACACATATTATATACTGAAAAAGTAACATCTAGTCTAGTTCAATGCATAAAATATATTTTCGAACCAATTTCACTAGCATATTCAAGTTGTGGTACAACTCTTCCTATATTGATAAATATTTTTACACTAGAATCAAATGGAATATTTTCATACTTGAAACCATGATGACTAAATTTATTCAGAATCTTCTCAATATAATGAGATTTACTCAAAGAATAACCCCCACTATGTTTTCTAACTTTGATACCCATAATAGTATCTACTATAGGAAGATCCTGGTGTGTTTCTAAGGATCAAACAACACTTTTCCGAAGTAGAAAAAGATAATAGAAAATCCATCCCAAGATCACAATTCTATACAAAACCAAAAACATGTAAATATAAATGATGAATGTATACCTTTCATCAAGGATATCCAATATTCATGTTCTTCAGTCACACATGTCTGATGAAGATCAATGATGAACAACCAAATGACTCTTCCCTTCGATGAGTATCCATGGGATGACCAAATCACCTAAAAATTAAGTGATATCCTCATCACATCCAAGATATACTAGTATCGATCGAGATTAATAGAAGGACAAGTAATAGATATTCAAGTGATAGAATCAATAGGAGGCTTATCTATGCTTAAAAGACCACCATATCAATGTATTGGACTCCTTATATATCCCTTGAGGCACTCCCGAGTATGAATTTACCCATACATCATATAAAATTTCAGTAATGCATAAGTCATTCACTCATTTATACATATAAATGCTGGTTTGATTCTCCAATGTGTTATAAGTATTAATGATAGCCAAAGTGTAAGATATCTGAATGTTAACACTTAACAATCAATTACATGATCTATCATAAGGTTTAATATGAATCGTATAATGAGATTATCTAATCCTTATGATATAGCCTATGTCGTACACTATGGATGGCTTAGGAAAAGACATTTCTACATATTCTATAATATGTCTTATGATATACTTAATTATGGTATACGAATTTCCTTCAATAAATGGATATCAACCTATACGATATCCCAATACCATACCCTACGATATAGGCTAACATATATCATATACATATTAGGTTACTTTCAATAAAGTATCATAGACTTTGTGCCACTTCACTTTATATTATATTATATACAATAACTTATGAAATCATATTAAAACTCCTTTTGGATATTTACAAAATATTTTTTTAAAGTTGTTTTCAAATTCACCATGTATCACATTATATGAAATACCATGTGAATATACATCCAAACATTCTTTTGGATAATCTCTAAAACACTTTTATGGAAGCTCTCCAAGTTTCATAAAACTTAATCCTCATTCAGTAAACCACAAAGTGTAACCCCATAGGTTTTTGTAGTTTTGAAAATAAATATTAATTCAAAAATTCATATATGTAATAAAAGAGTGGTATTATCCAAAAATCAATGTTACTCAAGATACAAATGGATATGATGTGATCTCCACCAAACATAGGTATCTTTGTACATGTTTCCACCAGTTTTATCATATGCAAGCATTCATTTCCATATGATCCTTTTGTATAAGATATCAAGTAACTACAATATATGAAGTATTTCAATCCCTTATAACAACCCATAAATTCTTGATTCTATAAATATAAACTAACTAGGTTGAAGAATAAATCACATTTCATTCATATAAGAATATAATCACATCAAATTCCCCCCCACCCAAATAGATAAGTATATCATATGTCTTATTTAGGTACAAATATACACTTCTATCTGAATCAAGGTTCCATATGTCATACTCATCATATGATAAGATAATTCCTATCTTGGTTAAGCCTCAATTGATGAAATAATCAACAACATACCCAATCAAACTTTGATTAGATAAACTGTAAGGATTTCATAAAAAAGGTATCACAATATGAAGGTTCTCATGCTAGGTTTCTTTCCATCCTCCTATATTGGGGAATACAAATATAAAACGTGCACCCTTAGTATATCAAAGAAATAGTGTATGACACTCCATGTGGTATACTTAGCGGTTCATCCAGCGCATAAAACCCATTTTATTCCTTATGATTATATTTTATATCTCTATATTAAATATTACCCATTCCAACCTTAACATTTCATCACAACCTATAATAATGAAAGATAAACATTAGTTAGGGATAACTCAAAGTCATATCTTGAGAGGTTAATTATCATTTCACTTCATGAGTATATGCAGCCAATATGAAATAATGAAAAGTGGAGGCTACCTTTCGTATAACATGATACATATCATATTATAAAAATATTTTAATAATTCTAAAAAAACAATACATATAAACCCACCCAATCACATCACATATGATCTACTACAATATTGGCCTTATATTTGTTGTACTTTTAGGTTTTTGTTAAACTCATTGCATCTCTTTGTAATTCCTGCCACATTTCTATGTGACCATTTGATAAAACCCTCCCACCAAACACTTTTATTGAGAAACATATATGAATAAATCCAGTTTAAATAATTATGAGATTTAGGAATTATATTCATAATTTTCATCACTTTGAACATAGTATCCACACTTCTATACTTAACAAAATCCAATGTTATGATGTTAATAACTCATATTGTTTACTTGTAACTCTTTTTAAGTTCATCTTCATCATTTTTCTTGAAACCTTTTCCATTAAACTTTTTTCCTTAAGATCATTTTGGAAAATAATGTAACTCTTTACATTTTTCTTTTACTGACATATCCTAAACCTTTTAGGATATTAACTATCATTCAATTTTTATTTTGATTGGAACAATATTTTATTTAGTGTACTTAAACTTCTAAAAGTCTAAATATACTCCCAATATCCTCTTAGAAGCTATATTCCTTTTGGAATATCGTGTTAAGATACAATTTTTTTTCTTATAAATAACACTTATTTTCTTTAGTGAGAATATCCAATAAATAAACAATTATATCAATATATTAAATGGTATTCCATGTTTTTAGAGTAGTGAAATAAAAGAATATTTTTTTTATAAAATATGGCATTGATGGTGAAGGTTATGGAGCACAATGGAAGTGGTCAGGACCATGCCCTAAAATAGTTTTAGTCAACTTATTCAGATTAATCCTCAAAACTAGATGAATAGTAACCCAAAAATCCATAAATATTGCACATTCACATATAATTTATAATTAATTTATATGAAAGAGAATTAACTTTTCTTTTAATTATTTCTTCATTGACGATTCATTTGACCTCTTCTTATCCCACTATCATTATTTCATAAAATTAAAGAGTATAATCCCTCTAGAGGTAATCCACACATTCTCTATAAGACTTAGAATGTCATTTCATAAATATTTAGGTGCTAACATAGATGATTCTAATTATCGCATCATTAAGTATTGATCATAACAAAAAATTCTTTAAGTATTTAATAATTCTTCTTGTTCTCTCAAATACTAGAGAAGGGCTATATATATTCTTACACTCAGTTCTTGAGAGTGTTGGTGCCAAAATATTGCACGAAAGGAAGGGACAGAAAAGAAGGCTGGCACGCTGCCTCGCGAAGCACCGACGCGAAGCACCCCGAGCATCGCAGTCTCGCGAAGCTCCAGAGGCGGTAACTCTCTGTGAACGCATTTGACGTTCACGAGCCCACCGCGAAGCTCCGGAGGTGGTAAATCTCCACGAACGCATTTGACATTCGCGAGCCCGCCACGAAGCTCTAGAGGCAGTAACTCTCCGCGAATGCATTTGACGTTCGCGAGCCCGCCGCGAAGTGCCCGAGGTGGTAACTCTTCACAGACGGCGTTGACGTTCGCGAGTGTGCCACAAAGCACCTGAGGTGGCGCGCGAGTTCTTCTTCGCGGCGCCCCTTCCATATAAATACTGGACTCCCCCTGAGTCCCAAGGACGAACAATCCGACCTTTCGGCTTCTCCTCTCCCGAATCACGTAGCACCCTTTGCCCTCAGGAATCATGAGCTCCGCGAGGTACTTATACTTCGGGTGACGCCTTCGCTTTGAATCGTTTTGAGCCCATCTTCCGAGAGGGATGCCCTTCGCGAAGCTCAAGGGCATTCGCGAAGGAAGGGGATTCCCAAGGGAACCCGGGCAGCCGCGAAGCTTTTATGCTTCGCGAAACACCCAACCTGTACTAGTGATCCCTATGCTAAGGAAGGATCACTACACATCGTGAAGCACACTGCTTCGCAGCACCCTGCTTCGCGAGACACCTCTTCTTCGCGAGGCAGTGCTCCGCAAATACTGTTCCACTTCGCAAATCACCCTCCACTCACACCTATGCCCCATGCTAAGGCCAAGGCACTCCGCTTCGCGAATCACACTCCTTTTCTTGGCAATTCCTCTTCCCGTGCGACCCTCTAGGTTTGCACGAGGTGATTTCAAAGTCCCACGGACAATACCACTCGTTGCATTGCTTCGCCTAATGCTTCTTCGCATAGGCACGCTAACGACTATTGCTTCTTCGCATAGCCACGCCAACATGGACCCCTCGATGGTTCTCTCCACAACCCCCTTGACCATGGCCTTTCCAGTACCTTCCCTCCCCCAAGGACCAGAGGGTACCGGTTATGTAAGTCCTAGGGGTGCGGAGTGAACCCACCTCGTCCGAGCTGCAGGACGCTAAACTGCCAAGCATCACGTCCTCAACACATGACGTTAAACTGTGACCCGACCTCGTGCCTCTCACGAAGGGTCCCCCCGGCTCGAACATTTTTTACGCCACTCGTCTCCACAGGAGTGGAATCATCCATCCACAAGGGATGATATCCTCCTTATTGGAGTGGCGTATGTTCTCAGGAGAAGGGCGAACCTAGTTCCCCAACGGATGGCCGCACCCCTGCATCTCCGTACTTCCCCACTACCAAGGTCAGTGGAGGGCGTGATAGGGAACGAGGCACCTCCCATCATTGGTCCCAAATCCCTCTTTAGATGTGATTTGTCGCACTTCGGGACTCCATCCTGGAGTAAGTCCTAGCACCATGGGCCGCCTAACGTGTAAGACCCTCTTCGTTTCTCACGGACGCACCCTTCGCGGCGTGATCGTCAGGTCCTTGCTGTCTCTTGTTTCTCACACCGAGCATGACTCACGTGGTCTTAGAGTAGGCATTGTTCATGACAATACCTCGTCCAGCATGACGTTAAACTACATGACCTCATCCAGCATGAAGTTAAATTGTATGCCCTTGTACCGCAGGACATTAAACTGCACACCCATTTGAACTACGAGGTCTTTGATCCATGTCAAGGCATGGTACGTTGGAAGCCTCCACGAGGTTCAAGACCACCCATCATCCAATTCACGTCGAGTTCTACCTTCATCCAGCATGACGTTAAACTGCATTCCAGTCCGACGACAAGCCGTTGTGACCGCCCGAACTATGAGGACTTTGATCCATGTCAAGGCATGGTACGTAGGAAGCTTCCCTGAGGTTCAAGCCCAACAATCATTGGCCCAAACCGTCTCCTTGTCGGTGTGCCAAGCCCCCATTTTCAATCCGAACTATGAGGACTTTGATCCATGTCAAGTCATGGTACGTAGGAAGCCTCCCAGAGGTTCAAGCCCATCTCCCATCGGACCAAGGTCTCTCATTTACGTCGGTTCGCCGACACCCGCTATTCCGAACTACGGGGACTTTGATCCATGTCAAGGCATGATACATAGGAAGACTCCACGAGGTTCAAGCCCACCGCCCGTCATTTATTCACATTAGGGTTCACTACCGCCCCGCATGACGTTAAACTGTATTCCATCAATTCTTTGAACTACGAGGACTTTGATCCATGTCAAGGCATGGTACGTAGGACACCTTCCCAAGGTTCAAGCCCACCACTAGTGGACCCCTAGGTCTACTTTCACGTCGATTCACTGACGAATTCCATCATCCGAACTACGAGGACTTTGATCCATGCCAAGGCATGGTACGTAGGAAGCCTTCCAGAGGTTCAAGCCCACCACCCGTCGGACCAAGGTCCACCTTCACGTCGGTTCGCCGACGAATCCCCTCTGAACTACGTGGTCTTTGATCCATGTCATGACATGGTATGTAGGAAGCCTCCACGAGGTTCAAGCCCACCACCACTAGGTCCCTCCTGGTCCTCCCCATTCACGTCAGTTCACTGATGATGCCCATCGGACCAAGGTCCACCCTCATGCCGGTTCACCGGCACCATCCTGAACTACGCTGACTTTGATTCCCTGCCACGGGGATACGTAGGAAGCCCCTTCAAGTCTCAAGCCCAACTTCACCGTTGCCCTCATGATGGTTCCTTGACATTCCCCCTTCCACTTCATTCATCCATCCATCATCCACCCCGATTCTCGCCCGGACCGTCATATCTCGGTGAGACCATGTCGGTACGCTCCTCTTCACAGCCGCCCATGGGCTGGTCCCGGTATCGGCACCCCTTCAAGGGAAATCCCTAAATCCAATCCATTCTAGATAATGCTCTGATCAGGCTGATCCGTCTCCGCTGGATGTTAAACTCGCGACGTACCTTGTGTTAAACACGGGAAGCTGAGGAAAACCTCAGATATGTGTCTATGGAATATAATTCCCCACGCTCGATGTGGGATGCCTCGGGCTTCCACGCCCTTGAGAAGCCCTGTGACCAGGGATAATAGATAGACATGCCAGGTTCCCCAGCATTCAGACACGCTACTGATGCCTCAACGTGACTACTCCCCCGACTGAAGGTTGCTGCCCTGACCGGACCCTTTGGAATGACCCGACAGAAGTAGTGTAATTAACTGGCGTCCATAGAAACATGGCATTGGGAAGAGTTTCACGAACAACATATTAAATCTATGAGGGAGACCCGGACTAGGTGACGAGTTCTAAGGAGGAATCCAAAGAAGGAAGAACCGACATCCCATCATCCTGTTTCGATCAAGGAGAAGACATCCCTGAATAAGGAGTGAATGCCGCCCGCCTTTGGAAAGCGGGAATGCGGGGCAACAGCGCAGCGCATCCTCCTCCGCGGACGGACGGATGTGCACACCCCGGCGAAAGCGTCGGAAACAGAAATGGTGAACCCGACGTGAAATTCTTCTCCTCAATGTGGAGATTAGTAGTGTTTGAGAAACCAGTAGATTGACGTGTCACCGGATCCAGATATCCAGCGCCTGGTCCCTCCAAGAAAATAGCGGGCCTTTCGTGAAACTCACCGGAAGTCGGGGTAGTAGAACGTGGGGCACTCCATTCTGCAGCGTGTTGGTGTGGATCCTTCTTACAGACGTGTAGAATGGAAGGACGCTGGGACACTGGTTTTCAATCCTTTTCCTCGCAGTGCTGATTAGTTGATCCCTTCATTTCTCAGGAACCAGGTTGCTGTTACAGAGACAAGATCACCGCCCACTCGCCTACGTAGGGGCAGGGGAAACACCGCCACAACCACCCCGCATGGCGCCGCTACCGCCACGACGGCTGCCACATCGCGGAATACGGGGCGCCCACGTCCCCTTTCCCCATCAGAGGTCATCCAGTGAAGGGTGATCAACAACCTCGTACGCAGGTACGAGGAGGAAGGGGTTATCCCAACACGAGATATGGTCCACCTGGACCTGGAGGCATCCAGGCCCCGCTGTCAACGCCGCCCTAACAGGCCGCGCAGGGAGCCCCTGCTCCCCACGCCAACATTCAACCGTTTCAGGAGCCTATCCCCAGAACTCCTTGACGACTCCTCGCCTTACGCTGATGAGGCGGGCGCCGTCCAGCTCGGCCCACTCAGGGTCCCGACCCAAGGGCTCCAGGAAAGAGCTCCCGTCCGACCGTGTCAGCGCCGCCATCCGACTCCGCAGGAAGAGCAGGCAGGCCATGCCCCTGCACCACCTGCGCCAGCTCGTCTGACCCGACGTCAGCGCCAAGCCCAGGTTGAGGACGCTCGCCCAGATGCGTCAACGTCAACAGCTACAGTGGCCCGAGCCACCGCCGACGTGCATCATGGAGTCCCTACATACACTGAGTAGGGGCACTCCTTTGCCCAACCAGGATCGAGACCCCAACCGCCCCACGGGCAGGCTGGGTTGACTCTCTAGGTTGCAGGCCCGAGTGGTGATCACCGCGAACTAACCCGCAGTAATGTCACCCCGTACGGAGGCCCTCCCCGTACCACTACTCCATAGAGCATGGGCCTTCCCCCCTCTAAAGCTCGTCATGGAGGTATGCCTCATGCTACCCCCATCCCGAAGGAATACCTGCCCAGCGGCAGTGACGCTCAGTGCGGAAACCTTTCCCGCACCCACTATGCAGGGTATGGAGTCCATCCTCCTGCCCCTGACCGCCAATCTGAAGGCACTGTCCATCCGGTCCTTCTCCAACGTGGGGGCCCTCCCTACGTCCTCTATGCAATGGGAGAAGGTCCTCCTCTCCCCAGCAACTCGAGGAGTGAAGGTCAGCCTCGCTCCGCCCGCATCGACCATGGAGGTCCTCCCCATGCTCCTGCCGATTCCAACAGAGGCTCCGCCCACATGGGTGTTGTCCATGGATGTCCTCCCCATGCACCCTTCGACATTTTCCCTGGTACCCCTCGCACTTCGGCTATCTCGAGTGGGGGCCCTCTCCGCCACAGCGCCAACGCCGCCCCAAGACTACATGATAGAGATCAACCCTATCCCGAAGAGCCACCCCGGGGCAGGAGAGCGGGTCGTCGCCGCCACAAGAAGAGTCCTGCAAAGGCCCGGGTGGAGATCAAACTTGCCCGCTTCTCCGACTCTGAAGCGGAATGCGACTCAGCGATGGAACCTTCTCCCCGCTCCTCCGTATCAAGGACTGGGGCAGGAACCAGGCGCGTTAGCCTCATTCTACCGGAATATGAGGTCCACCAGATTCCCATCTCTCTCCGTAGGTACATCCAGGAGGAAGAAATATTGGGAATTCTGCAGGTCTCGACCACGCAATCACCGCCATTGTCACCAGAAGCGCCCTCTAACTCTACCAGAGATCACAAAGAGATATTTTGGGGGCCAACGACAGTAGAGCGATGACATGACCTGTCACCGGTAGCCGCGACTCCTGTGCCGGAAGCTGTGGCTATCAGCCCATCGTATCGTGACATCGTGGCCAGGTCACCTTACTCTTCAGAGGATGGCCCAGTATTCGGTGGCCAATCAGCTCGCTCACCGTATTCTCCGCCGCTGAGTTCACTATCCCAGAGGTCCGCCTCGGTACTGCTACCGGTCCCTCAGCCGCCCCCGGTTGACGAGTGGGGCAATACAGGGCCAGACCCCGAGTCCAAACCCAGGAGCTTCTAGAGTATTCTCACAGCGGATCACTTCCCGAAGAAATTCTGGCCGACGGCGGTGCTGAACTTTCGCGCACCAGAGTCACTTACCCCTGAATAAGTGGGGTTCTTTTGTCGAACCCTATGGGAGACACACTTCTGCCTTTGTTACGAGTGGGTGGTGTACCCCAGAAGTCAAGAACACTTCGAAGAAATCAGCGAGCAATGCTGCCTGATCGATTTGGCCGCACTCCTTGTGGCCCAGCACCCTGAGTCGCCAGGCCGCCAGAGCACCCTTCAATGGAAATGTGTTTAGAGTTTCAAAGTACTCCGTAGAGTCGTCAGGGAAGCTACCCCCATGTGCAAGTCCATGGTTGAGGACACTATGCCGCTCTCCTCTTCGACCCTATCCGACGACAGCCTGATTCGTTATGCGACATTGAGGACGTGCCCTCGAGAGGGGTCGCGGTCCACATGGCTGACGTAGTGGACAAGGAAGACAAGATTGAATTCCTTGATGGAGACTTACCCCCCGAGGGCATACCGCCACTACTGGACCCGTCAGGGAGGGTTACCCGTCAGCAGAGGAACCTGCTAGGCCTCCCCGTACCCACCGAGTCGCTGGTACTTGGTCGAAATACCGGCAAGGGTAAGGAGCACGCCGGAATTGTCAAGCACTCTGACCCGTCTGCCTCTGTGCAGAAAATAGACGAATATCCTGAGAAGGACACATTACGCCAACAACTTTCTGAGCAGAAGAGGCTGGTTGACGAACTCTTGGCTAATCGCACCGCAGAGCGGCGACCCGACTATGGTAATCCCAGGCCGGGGCAGCAGGGGCAGGAACAATTTCCCCCTGGTGAGATGCCTCCGGGAAACCCTGATCATGATACTCCCGCAGATAGGGCAGAAGCTGGAGCTTATTGCAAGAGGGCGCGATACGTCTCGCCAAACCCCCCCGAATGACGGGGCAATCTAAAGAATCCAGTCCGGGTTACCCCAGTCGCCCCACAGGTTGTTCCGCCAGTTGATCCACGAGCTGCCGAAGCCATCTACCGTGTTGAAGAACCTAGAAACACACTTTTGGTTAGGGATCCACGTCAAGACAGGGACCCCCACCCAGATGATCTTATAGCGGCACTCACAGCCCGCCTCGAAGCATTGGAAACGCGGCAGGTGGCGGTCCCACCGGATGGCAAGCCATATCCCGCGTGGGTGGATGATATGCCCGCGCCTCTGGGTTTTGGGAACCCCACTTTCTCACCCTTCAATGGGACAGGGGACCCGCCGCAACACTTGGCTCATTTTTCTTCTAGGTGTGGCCCCATGCTGGGGACCCCGACTCAGCAAGAAGCCGCCAAGCTCCGATGTTTCGTGTAGACATTGGAAGGTCCATCATTCGTCTGGTACAACCAGCTCCCTATCGGATCGGTGACCAGTTGGGAGGATCTCCACCAGCAGTTCCTATACCAGTTCAGCTCCACCACGCGGAAGACCAGCATTTCAGACCTCTTCAATTTCAAGCAAAGGCCTGATGAACGAGTCACAGATTTCATCGCCCGGTGGAAGGGACTTACGTATTCCCTCGATATGCCACTGACTCAGGAGCAATTACCGACGATGTGTGTGGGGAACGTCAAAACAGAGTTGGTTCCCTCCCTGATTACCCAGAACTACCCTAGAGGGTTCAAAGATTTCTCAGATAAGGCTCAGCGCCTTGAGGAGGCTCTGCAATAGGCTAGTCAGGCACGTTCATTTCCCCCTATGATCCCAGCCAGGAGGACCTCCAGAGCTGAACCCACCGCGGTGGCCCAAATAGAGGCCCCTAGGCAGCTGGAATTACTGCCAGTGGCACTATCCCCGCAACCCCGCAGAGGTCCCCCACCTCAAGCACAGGCTCCTGCCCAGCAGCGACCGCCTCAGAATCGACAGGTTCCCCTGCGCAATGCGCCACCACCACCCAGGCGAGACAATCAGGCGCCGCCTCCTTGGTAGGCCCCTCCGGACCCTCATCAGGGCCAGGCCCCCAGGGCCCCCTATCCGGAAAGAAGGCACCAGACTTATTCGTTCAACGAAAATCAGGTCCCTGGCTACTTCCGAAGTGCTCTAGAGCAAGGGATTGTGCACCTGCCCAAGTGTAGAAGGCCGGCAGAGGCGAATCTCACCGATCAAACCAATTACTGTCCTTATCATCAGATTCTGGGGCACACCCTCAAGCAATGATATGTGTTTAAAGACTGGATTCAAGACCAGGTCAACAACAACATAGTCAAGTTGGGCCCGACACCAGCACAAGTGGCGGGTGTCTTTGCAGGGTCAGAGATCGGCAGCGACAGTGAAGGCGAGTGGCAGCAGGTCCCCAGCCGTGGATCCCGGAAATACGCTGAATGGATGGCTCGAAAAACCGTCGTCCGTGACCATGGTATCATCCGGGCGCGCCTAAAGCAGCCGTAACCTTCAGAAGAAGTATCCGGTACCTCTGCATCGTCTTCATAGTCGACCTCTTCCCAAAAGGGCAAGCAGTGGTGACGCAAGAAGAAGCAATGCGCACCACCGGTTCCGTCGTCATCCCGTACTCTCGGCGACTTTATGCCCCCTGAAATGGGGATTCCTCCCAGAATCCACCCGGTGGTGGATGACTCCTTGAGCGACAGCCAAGGGTACGCTTCGGTTAACACCGTGGAGATGGTAAAGCCCTATATGGCTCCCGACGAGGGGGAACGCCAGGCGAACCTCCCCAACATTTCCATCCGACATCAACGTCAGCGGAATCGCAACCGCGCCGGTCATCGAGGTATGTCAGCGGGCACTTTCAGCCAAGCCGTGCACGCTACTGAGACCAGACAGCAGGCTCAGCGCAGAGCTCAGCACGCGCAACCCCATCTAATGCCCTCAGCTCTACCTCCACCACCGTTTGTGCTACTAGATCAGGGAGAGCTGCCTCGTTCGTATCACAGTCAGTATTTCCCGGCTACAGGCCAGCCTCCACTGTCCAATCCTAGTCCGGCGACTACTATCCAGGCTTCAACTAGTAGGCAGTAGGATGTACCCAGTACTAGCCGACCGTCAGTTCAACCGACAGGACCCGCTATGCCTCCAAATGCCGAACGACCTCCTGTAGGCAGAGGTTTGCGTTTGGCATGAAAGTATGACGTCCTGAAGCACCTGGAAGATTTTACAACAAGGCTTTCTATCCTCAAGGCCCTTCGCCTGTCATCTGAAATGCGCGAGGCACTTGCCGAGGCCCTAAGGAGCCCCCTCCAGTTTGAGACAGAGGTAGCAGCTGCAGAAGACTTCCATACCGAGACAATTGAGAATGCCGAATGTCAGGCGGTTATCTCGTTCTCCGGTGAAGATGAGGACCCTCCTATACAGGGGCATATTCGCTCGCTGTACATCACTGGCCACTTCAATGGTGTGGAAGTCCGACACTGCCTCATTGACACGGGTTCCGGAATCAACCTAATTCCGACTCGGACATTGCAAAAGCTGGGTCTATCTGAAGGCGATTTAACTCCCTCTGACCTCAGAATCCAGGGGTATGATAGGACCGAGCAAACCCCAGTCGGCAAGATCCGCCTGAAGACTCAGTTCGGTGGCTTAATTTCCAGCACCGAGTTCATGGTCGTCTCTCAGGACACCGCCTACAACGCGTTGATGGGTAGGCCATGGCTCCATCTGCATGCAGTGATCCCTTCGTCGTATCACCAGTGTATCAAATACTCACTCAACGGTCGAGTAGGCATGATCCAAGGAGATGCGTCTCCTTTCGCTTCTTGTGAGGCCCGCTATCTGGATGTTGGTTATTACAAGAGTAAGGATAATCAAATCCTAGTAAGTGAGGATGAACCCGCCCCGGTCACAAGTGATCCCTGGGAAAGCATGGATGACACCTACATCCTCCCGATCCACCGATTGGAGGCCACGACCCCCGACATGGGGCAATGTTTTGTTGTTTTGGGTACACGAGGAAGGCATGTTCCCGTGTCCAAGCGACGGTGGAAAATCACCTCGTACTCCTACATCAACTAGGATCAGGTGATCCCGGAACCTCCTACCTCGGTACGGTACCAGAATGTCAAGCTTATGACAACGGCGGTACGCCATACGTGTCTCTTCCGCCGGGCTGGAATCCACCAAATTAGGCCGACACGTCACCACTGCTTTGATATCATCAAACGTGGCCCCTTAGGCCGAAGGCCAGATGGGATAGGGTCGACTGCCTTCATTGCTATGGTATCAATGGTGAGTGAGTCTCCTGATATGATGACCACTGCTGCCCAAGCCGTCACCAGCTACCCCTCAGGTTTTGATAGCCCAGGAGTATCTCCCGTCGTGGAAAATCTCCCCATGGGTGGGGAGGAAGACCTGGAGGATGCTCCCCCCGCCTTTGAGGAAGGCGTCTCTACCACGGTTGATGAACTGATACCGGAGAACCTTGGTAGCGAGGCAGATCCGAAACCCACATTGATCAGTGCAGCCATGTCCCCCGAGGAGTGGCAGCAGTACGTAGACTTCCTCAAACAACACCGTGACGTGTTTGCCTAGAGTTACAACGAGATGCCAGGACTAGATCCCTAGGTAGTCGTTCACCGTCTGGGCCTCCCGGCAAAACATCGCGGGTTTAAGCAGCCTCCCAGGAAGACGCACCCTTCTCATGGTGCTATGGTTGAGGCCGAAGTTGACAAGATTATCAAAGCCAACTTCGTTAAGGAAGTCCAGTACCCCAAGTGGCTTGACAACATTGTGCCAGTCAGGAAGAAAAATGGGCAGATCAGAGTCTGCATTAACTTCCGCGATCTTAATCGCCACTTCCCAAAGGATGACTTCCCACTCCCGGTGACGTAGTTATTGATTGACGCCACGGCCGGGTTCCAAGCTCTCTCTTTCATGGACGGGTATTCCGGGTACAACCAGATCTAGATGGCCCCCAAAGACGAGGAGTCCACTGCCTTTAGGGCTCCCCAAGGTACGTTTTGCTACCAGGTTATGCCATTCGGTTTGAAAAATGCAGGTGCCACTTATCAGAGGGCCATGCACCGCATATTCAAGCCGATTCTCGGAACATTGGTGGAATGCTACGTAGATGACCTAGTGGTCAAATCATGTTAGCGCCAGGACCATCTCAAAGACCTCGAGAAGGTGTTTGGTTTCCTCCGTTCCCGTCACCTGAAGATGAACCCATTGAAGTGTGCCTTCGGGGTCACCTCTGGGAAGTTTCTGGGCTTTGTTGTTAGATACCGAGGCATTGAGATCGACCCAGAGAAGATCAAGGCCGTCAGCCAAATGCCTCCCCCGAGCAACATTCGGGAACTTCGAGGCCTCCAAGGCCACTTAGCCTATATACGCCGATTCATCACGAATCTGGCCGGCAAGTGTAAGCCCTTTTCCCGGCTCATGAAGAAATGCGCCGACTACGAATGGGATGAGGAGTGTCGGACCGCCTTCGAGAAAATCAAGCGGTATCTGCTCCAACCTCCGGTTTTGATGCCACCCGTCTCCGGAAAGCCGCTGGTCCTTTACGTGACCGCCATGGAAAGATCCCTCGGTGCGCTACTCGCCCAGAATAATAACGAGGGTACTGAGAACAGTCTCTACTATCTCAGCCGCATGCTTCTCGATACAGAGGTCAGATACTCCCCTATCGAAAAGAGCTGCCTTGCGTTTGTCTTCGCCGTGTAGAAGTTGCGACATTACCTGCAGCACCATGAGGTGCAATTGGTCTCCCGGGTAGACCCACTGAAGTACATCCTGAACTGCCCCATGCTGACTGGCCAACTAGCACGGTGGGCAGTGATTATCTAGCAGTTTGATATCAGGTTCGTACCTCAAAAGTCCATTAAGGGACAGGCGTTGGCAGACTTTTTAGCTGCCCATCCAACCTCCACGGATCAATCCCTGGACCTGGATTTTCCTGATGAGACGATCCTCTCAGTCGATCATGCCATCCCGTGTTGGCAAATGCATTTCGACGGCGCCTCCCGGAGCCCCACCGGTAGGCAGCTCAACGATCCTAAGCTCTACAGAGTGGGCCTGGGTATTATCTTCATTACCCCAACGCAAGACGTCCTGCCATACTCATTCCAATTGTCAGAAGGCTGTACGAACAATGAGGCAGAGTACCAGGTTCTCATCACCAGCCTCGAGTTGGCCCTTGAGATCCATGTGCCCTATCTACATGTGAAAGGAGATTCTGAGCTGGTAATCAAACAGGTTAATGGTGACTACGTCGTCAGGAAGCCGGAGCTTGTACCATTTATGGAGTACACCCTCCACCTAATGGACCAGTTCTCTTCTCGACCAGAGGTTACCCATGTCCCGCGGTCATAGAACGGTCAAGCAGACGCCTTGGCTGGCGTAGCCGAGTCACTCGCAGAACTCGAGCAAGACGATTTGATCATACATGTGGCACACCGGAGAGTTATTTCCCCCGTCACCCAATAGGACAATGATGGCCTGCGGGTAAGTCATCTCACCGCTGGACCCTCCATGTCAGGGGTCCCGGGTTCGTCAGACACAGTGGTTGAAGCCACTCCCGACTGGAGGGAACCTTTTTGTTGAGTATCTCCAAAATGGTCGCCTCCCGGATGACCGGGCCGAGCACGATAGAATCCGATGCTGCACGCTGCAATTTACCCTCTAGAGCGGCCCCAGTCTTGAACAAATCCTTTATAAGAAGAGCTTCGATGGTGTCCTCCTCCGTTGCATTCAAGGAGTAGAGATTCCTCAAGTTATGCAAGATGTTCACGCCGGTTCCTGTGGCGCCCATCAAGCTGGGCCGAAGCTGTCCCATCAAATCTAGAGGTTGGGGTACTTCTGGTCCTCTATGATCCACGATTGTATTGGGTATGCCAAGAGATGCCACGCGTGCCAAGTTCACACCAACTTCATGCATCGGCCGCCGTAGCCCCTCCACCCCACCAAGTACCCTTGGGCATTTGCAGTATGGGGAATTGATGTAGTGGGACCGTATCCACCGGCAACAGCCCACCAATGTAGGTTCATCCTGACTGCTACAAATTTCTTCTCCAAGTGGGCAGAGGCAGTTCCACTCAAAGAGGTCAAGGCCCGTTCCATCGTTGACTTTGTGAGCTCCAATATTATCCACCGGTTTGGGGTCCCTCACGTTGTCCTCACCGACAACGACACTAACTTCCGAGCGGCTGAACTGAAGAAATTGTACGCCAAGTACGACATCCGTTCGAACCATACCTCCTGCTACCACGCGTAGGCAAATGGATAGATCGAGGCGTTCAACAAAACCCTCTCTAACATTCTGCAGAAGATGGTTGGTCAGAACAAGAAAAGTTGGTCGGACAAGCTCCCCAATTCCCTCTGGGATTATCGGACGATGACTCGCAACTCTACCCAGGTGACCCCATATTCCCTGGTATATGGAGCTGAGGCCGTCCTACCCATTGAGATCCAGCTTCCATCGTTACGCACTACAGTCTATGATCACTAGACATCAGATGAGGTAGCCGAAATCTATCTAACTGAATTATAAGCACTGGATGAGAACCGGCTTTGTGCCCTGCACAATCTGGAAAGGCATTAGGATAAGATAGCGAGGGACTTCAACAAGAAGGTTCGTCTCTGCTCTTTTCTACAGGGCGACCTAGTAATGGCCCTTCGAGCGCCAATGATTCCCGGTAGGAAACCTCCCAAGTTAGAACCCAAATGGGAAGGGCCTTATATCATCCATAAGGTTTACCCCAATGGAGAATACTCCTTGGTGACCACGGATGGAGAGCGCATAACTCCTCCCACCAACGCCAAGTTCCTCAAGCGATACTTTGCCTAGGGAAAAAGGGTCCTGCACGACCTTAAACTGCATCTTCGTCCTGCAAGACGATAAACTGCAAAATGGTCCGAGCTCTATGACCTTAAACTAAGATCTCCCCCTGTCCTTACTGCAAGACGTTAAACTGCAAGCCAGTCAGGCCTTCCTGACCGAGGCTCAGCCTCAGGCCCCTTGGCCTCCTCGGGCCCACGACCCCCGTCTTCACCACGAGATGTTAAACCGCAAGCTGGCCGGGTCTCCCTGACCGCGGTCTGGCCTCAGGCCCCTTGGTTTTCCCTGACTTACCCCCTTGCGGGATTGTACGGTATGCTGTGGGACTACATCCTCATTCACGTCGGATTACTTGCCACACCTTACATATCTCCAAATGAGATGCATCCTCATCCCGCATAACGTTAAACTGCATCTCAAGAACTACGTGTGGCTTGATTCCCATCTTGATGGGATACGTAGGAATGCTCGGACGCCTCGTCTTGAGCCTAGCCCCAAGCTTTTCTCTTCCACTATCCCCCCTTGAGAATAGTTTCCTTGGAGGATCTTTGTGTAGCGGGGGGTAGGATTTTCTCATACAACCCCACTCACACAAGGATTGTAAGGGTCGCACCATTTGCCCACTCCGTTCTTCTCTCCTCCCACGTCCTCAACACATGACGCTAAACTGCATGGCCTTCAAGAACTACATATGGCTTGATTCCCATCCTAATGGGATACGTAGGAACGCCCGAGCATTTCGTCCGTTGGCCCAGCCCAAAAGCCAAAATCTTCCCCTCGGGTCAAGACATATGGCAAGGTGCACACTTTTGCCCCAACTCACATCGAGCAAGCCTCGACCCGGCTGCACATCCCCCCTGGAGATGTTTTCCTCTTTCGTGGATGGATACAACTATGCTTCACCCACTCCTTGACTGGGATTCCATCATTTTTCACTCCCAGAGGGACCCCCAAGAACGGACTGGATACTACGCCCAAGGGCTCTCCTACCGATACGGGCCAACGCCCCCGAGGGTTTTTCAAGAAACAAGCCGATACAAGTCCCGCGTTGTGAATTTGGTCAACGGTCGATGCTCATTTGTTGCTCCCATATCAATTCACCATAGGAACGCTATGTTTCGAACATGGTCAACAGTGTCCTGGATCTTCCGGTCCACCCTGAGATGTCCCAGACATCGAGTGCAGTGATTCATTCTACCCCATCCCGAAGTGACAAACTTCCCCCCGGGTGGTTCTAGCGGTCGGGCCCATAGGGGTGTATGGTGTGGTGTGGGACAACGTCCTCATTCACGTCGAGATCATGTACCATGCCATACGCCTTCCCTTACGAGGCCCAGCCTTAGGCCCCTTGGCCTTCTCGGGTCCCCGACCCCCGTCCTCATGTAAGACGTTAAACTGCAGACCCGTCAGACTTTCCTGACTGATGCTTGACCTTAGGCCCCTTGGCCTTCTCGGGCCCCTCCGCCCAATCTCTTACCCAGGGTGTACGGTGTGGTGTGGGACTATGTCCTCATTTACGTAGGGATCAGGTACCATGCCGTACGCCTTCCCTTACGAGCCCCAGCCACAGGCCCCTTGGCCTCCTCGGGTCCCCGACCCTCATCCTCATTGCAAGATGTTAAACTGCAAGCAGGTCAGGCCTTCCTGACCAATGCCTAACCATCAGGCCCCTTGGCCTTTCTGGGCCCCGACCCATGACCTCTCTTATAGGAGTGTATGGTGTGGCGTGGGGTTATTTTCTCATTCACGTCTATCTCGTAATGACCACGCCATGTACCTCTCCCTCCTGATCTATTTTGTCAATCCCTTTTCGGCAGTTCACCAATGTGCCTAAGAGTACTCTGGTTTATTACCTGGAGTGCCAAGCTTTACTCGGACACATCCGCACCCGCTTTCCAGGCTTTGTGTATCCCTGTATCAGGGCTTCCATCATCTTTCACACTCGGAGGGACCCCCAAGAACGGCCTGGATACTACGCCCAAGGGCTCTCCTACCGTTACAGGCCAACACCCCCGAGGGTTTCGGACAACAAATCGATAAAATCCCGCATTGCGAATATGGTCAGCGGTCGATGCTCGTTTGTTGTTCCCACCTCAGGCTAACACGATATGGATGCTGCGTTTCCACCATGGTTAACAGTTTTCCTCTATCGCCACACCAATCCATTAATCCCAAAATGTCGGGTGCACAATTCACACCCTTCGTCACTTCATCGTGTCCAAATAGAGTCTCGGAACTCTTGGTACTTTTCCTCCGTGCACGTATGCATGTTGGGGAAACAAGCCACGTCAAATGTGTCCTTCGGGGATCTCTACCAACTCCCCTCTGGTGGATGCCCCAAGTATTGCGATAAGGATCTCCCCCCCTTGTTTCCCACACTGATTTTAACTCACGTGGGCCTAGGGATCGGGTTGACGTCCGCGCTAACTTGGGAGTTTGTTACCATTCATGGTCCGAGCTATAAGACCATAAAATAAGGTCTATCCGGAACTAAGTTCAGCTTGATTCCCATCCTCATAGGATACATAGGACCGCCCGGACGCCTTGTCTTCGGGTACAACCCATTTAGAGAGCTAGTCTCCCCCCCTGTTTCACCTCTTACCTCTATATAGGCCCCTCGACCTAAGGTCTCCCTCTCCGAGAGGCATACAATGTGATGTGGGATCATGTCTCCATCAACTGTGTTTTATAACACTATGCACGTTCCCCGCCTAGCATCGTCTCTGCTACGTCTGCGC
Source organism: Viscum album (assembly GCA_963277665.1). Lineage (NCBI taxonomy): Eukaryota > Viridiplantae > Streptophyta > Magnoliopsida > Santalales > Viscaceae > Viscum > Viscum album. Next base: position 1,961,555,752 of record OY728119.1, on the reverse strand, counting down.
TGCATGACGATAAAATGCATGCTTGGTCCTATCATACGACCCTAAACTGTGACATTATCGTCCTGGCCGCACGATGAAAAACGGCACTGCATTGTGGTGACCTCGTTGTAGAGGACATAACGTTGGGTATTGGTCACGTGCCATGCCATTTGTCAACGCCTATCACGGCTTGATCCTTGTGGCGACACTACGGCCTACTACTGTAGGCCTGTCGCTTCACAAAAAAAAACCACTCACCTTAAAGGACAAACAAGATTTATCAAATTCCGCTTCTTTTAGTGCAAGGGCCACGACCGCACTCCCCTTTTCCCCTGGCACTGGTATTTTACCATGTCACCTTTAAGAACTACGTATGGATTGATTCTCATCCTCATGAGATACGTAGGAGCACCCGGGCACTTCCCCGCGGTCCCAGCCTAACCTTTGTGTTCGGTCCCTCGACTCGAGCATTTCCCCAGAGAACACATGGTAAGTAGGTCTTAGGTCCTCCTTCACGACGGGTCTTGTTGCCATGTGTCCCCTTCTCCCTTTACCCATTTATGGTCTAAGGTCCATCAAGAACTATGTGAGGCTTGATTCTCATCCTCATGAGATACGTAGGAGCACCCAGGCACTTCCCCGCGGGCCCAACCTAACTTTCGCTTTTGGTCCCTTGACCTAAAGCCTCTTCCAAGGGGGTCGTGCTATGTGATATGGGATTACGTCCTTATTCACGTGAGGTTGTTCACCGCACCGTACACACCCCCTATTCCCATTCACACCAAGTGTTTGAGTTACTACACCATGTGCCTCTTATGTCTCCTCCCATCTATGGTCCGAATTCTATGACCCTAAACTAAGGTCTCCCTATGGGAAAGGAATCTACTCTCTCTATCTAATACGTCTCGTTGTCGTATTCAGATGCGTTTTGACAAAGAGCCCAAAGTGTGGGATTTTCATAGGGACATCCTCCTCATCCCATGACCATGCTTCGTGATCTCACTATTTGGATCCTCATCCTCTTCCACATCCAAAAGGACCCTCGGACGACATGGATACTAGGCTTAAGGTCTCTCCATGAATGCTTGACCTAAGGGCCCTCCAATCGTTTCGGGTCAACGTCCCTACGGATATCTGACAACATTTGTGACATGGTCCCGTGTTTCGAACATGGTCAACGGTCAACCCTCATTTGTTTGTCCCCATTCTAGGCTAACGCGATATGGATGCCGGGTTTCCGCCATGATCAACAGTTATCCTCCATCGTCACACCGCCATCATCGTGATCTGAATCTCGAGCGCCATGATTCACACATTTCCATTTCCTCATGTTCAAGTGGAATTCCATCATACTCGGCTCTTTTTCTTCGCGCATCTAGGTGCTCTAAATGATCGTGTTAGTGTCATTGGGCCGGTATTCACCAAACATCCCTTTTCCCTAACCTGCCCCTTTTTGTGTCGGGAAATTCCCACCACTACTTCTTGTTTCCCACACCGAGCACGACTCACGTGGGCTTAGTAGTTTTGGCGGGATGTGTACCAACACGGTCAGGCTTCTCATCGTCCTGCATGACGTTAAACTACGCTTCCAGAACTACGTATGGCTTGATTACCATCCTCATGGGGTATTTAGGAATGCCCGACCACTCTGTTTCGGGCCCAGCCTAATCCTCACTCTTGGTCCCTCGACCTAAAGAGTTTCCTCTGGGGGTACGTGGTGCGATTTGGACTCCAAGTCCTCATTCACGTCGGTTTCATGTCTACCGCACCACACACTCTCTGGGATATTCCCTTTTATTCCACGTCCTATCGTATGACGTCAAACTACAAGAGTCCATGTGTCCTCAACGCATGACAATAAACTGTGGTTCTACCCTGAGTAAGCTCAGGATGCCCCATGTTAATCATGGGATGCACCAGAGCCTCCATCAGAGAGGATTTCACCTGCCAGTGTTGGTCTTTGACTGCACTGTGCTTCCAGAACTACGTATGGCTTGATTCCCATCCTTATGGGATACGTAGGGACACCCAAGCATTTCACCTAGGGTCCAGCCCCAGGAATCGTAAAATCCTGTTCCTCCCTCTGGTCGGACCCCTCATAGGGGATCGTGTAATTATGACTCTGCCCTGAACAAGTTCAGAATTCCCCAAGATTACATTAGGAAGCGACAAATCCCCTCGCCAGAGAGGCCCTATCTGAAAGAAGGAATGATCCATGATCAAACCAATGCGCCCATATGGTGTACTCCCACCATGGTGGTGTAACTACCTAAGTGTTAGATTCTGTTCGGACAAACCATCACTCTATATTCCACGCTTTGCGTGCCCCTTATTCGGACCCTCGTCCCCTTTCATGTCTCACGGGACCCCCTAACGGCCTGGTCTCATGCCGCATCGGCTCACCTACTGTCCTGGGTCAACGTTCCGAAAGACTGGTCGTGTTTGGAAGGACCCCCTAACAGTATGGATGTTTGACCTATGGTCCGCCAACTGTCCTGGGTCAATGTCCCGAAAGATTGACCAACAATATTTGTGACATGGTCCCGTGTTTCGAACATGGTCAATGGTCGATCCTCATTTTTTCCCCATTACAGGCTAACGCAGTAAGGATACCGCTTCTCCACCATGGTTAACGACTATCCTTTATTGTCACGCCATCCCCACAGTGCTCCGAATCTTGGGCATCGTAATTCACACTTCCCATTTCCATCTGTTTGCACCGATTTCAGCGCCCCTGGCATTGCACCATTCGTGCATAAGAGCATGCTGAAGAAACGGTAATTCGGCTGTCCTGAAAAGTTCCTTCTCCGGTCAGGCCCCACCCATCTTTCGGAAATCTGGACTGGTAATCCAAATCCCGGATGCCCGGAGCATGGTCTCCACTCCTATGTTAGGTGAGACGAGAAGGTAATTATCTCCTGTTTCTCACATCGGGCTCGACCCATGTGGGCTTGGGGAATTATCGATGAACGTCCCATAAACATTGTAGGGATGTAACGAGGCAATTCAAACAGTATAAATCATGCGCGCTACGGCATTCAAAACAAATAAAGAAAAAAATTGAAGCATAAAAGTACCAATAAAAGGTTTTTGGTTTGTTACAATACCCGGGGGTTGAATCCCCCCATGGACGGGTTGACCCCGTCAAAAGAGCATTGCATCTCTGCCACCCGTTGGCTTGTGGCGTCCAAGGCTTGCTGTTGCTGACTCAGCTCCCGCTCCTCCTCAGCAGCGGTGGGGTGTAGTTCATCAGCCTTGGCTTTAGCCCTCTCTACGCCAGCTTGAACGACAACCATCTTTCTAGAGGCCTGCCTCATATGCTCTTCTTCCTCTACCGGCTGGGCCTTCAACCGTGAGATCAGCTCAGATTGTGCATTAAGAGAGGATGAAAGCTCATTTTCCCGGGTTTGCATCTGTTGGACCTCGCTTTCAGCCTCCTGGAGCTTCTTGATGTTGGTCGCCTTCCTCCGCTGCCATCCCATGCTGAGCCCACGATCATGCTCTCGGATCTTCTCAGCCATAAGATCTCGGATGAGTGCGTGAGGACGTTGGGAATCCACTCCCCCAGCGCACAGTTCGTGCAACCGCGAGCGGAGTCTGTCCATTTCGGCCAGCCATTGCGCTTGGGGGGGTGTCCTTGATGAAGCGCGTGATTAGCTTCCATGACCGGCGGCAGACTATGCTGCTGTCTTCCTCGTCGGAGGACGTTTCGTCCCAGTCTGCGCGATTGGCAGGCTCGTACGCGGGATACACCCACAAGAAATCCTCGGCAGTATCTACATCTGGTGTTGAATCCAGTACGACATCTGGCGCCGAAGCAGGTGTGACGGGACTGGGACCGACCGGTTGATCCTCTTCATCAGAGTCCACCTCAATGACTTCGGGCACGACCCTGATGGTGGTCCCGCCAGTGATGATGTGTGTTGCAGCTCGAGGAGATGGGGGGACTATCGCCACCATCACCGGCATGCCCCTAGGAGGGATGCCACTAGACATCCTGACTAGTCTTGCCGCAGCAGCCCACGCCAGTCGGAGAACTGCACAACAGAGAGGGACATAAACATTAGTTGGCATAGTCAACATATGATAACAAGGAAACCAGTAGAGGAAACTTACTGAGATCAACCTCCTGGCACCGCTCTTGATCCGGTACTGACGGGACCCCGAGGCGAGTCCCTTCGTATACTGTTGGAAGGTCTGGAGATTCCGAAGAAGCCACCTCAGGTGCTCTGGTCCCACCAGACGCGGAGCTGGACACAGCCATAGGCGCGGGTTCTGAAGGTCCCGCATCATCACCCGTCGAGGGGAAAGAACGAGGCCTGTGAAAAAGTTCCTCCCATATGGCTCAAACATCGGTGAGAAGTCCATAGTGGCCCAAGAACGGACCATAAGGAAAGAAGTTCGGAATGCTACCTCGAAAGCCTCTGCGAAATCGTCGGAATCTGAGCATTGATCTCTGAACTCACCCTCCTCCAACAGGCTCCCTCCTCCAACCTCATCCTCCCGAGAGGAGTCCTCTGATTCTTCCGACAGGGGGAAGCGATCCCTCAGATCGGCAGCCGATAGCTGTGGGGGGATCATTCGATTCAGCAACACCCTCAACCGGTCTGTCATTGGGCAAGGGACACCACTGGAGTGGACATAATCCTCCAGCTCGTCCAAGTATTGCTCTGCCTCTACCGGAGACGCCATGAATCCAGCCCGGACTAGGACTATGCCCGGTAATTCCATCCCGAGGCGATTCAGGTGGGCCCATATCTCGGGTGGGCTGAGGAATTGACGGTTGACATCCCAAATGTCCCAGGCTTCCGGGAAGACAGCATCCTCTGCCATGTCGATATGACGCAGGCTCTTCCCCGGAGCCTGAGTGGATATCCTACGAAATCCCCTCAGTGGCTACCCCTCCGGATGGCCCTGCTCTTCCAGAATTACCGGATCCGCTGCTGCTGCCACACCCTCGGCTGGTGCGGGTCTCGCCGCCATGGCAGCCCCGCTACCGCGAGAGGCCCTAGCTGCCCTCCGACCCTGACCTCGAGATAGAGGAGGCCCACCGTCACTGACCCGAATAGTTGGTTGCTTCAGCATCTCCCCTGGGTAAGCAGACTCCCAACTAATAGCATACTCCCTCACCAACCTGAAAGCGGCGGTGGATGGAGGCAATGCAATTCGCATCTTCCTATATTTCCATGTGAACACACGGGTTCTCCTCGTGACGCACCTCCCAGTAGACCTACGGGGTCAGCCGTTGGAGGCACCAGAACTTCCTCGCAAACCGATGCGGGGTGTACGATTTGCAGAGTGGCTCACGATCCACTCGTGCCACCAAAACTCCACCTCGAAAGGCCAGGAGGTAAGCCCGATATTCTTCCGTTCCCTGCCCATCGTCAGTAAGTATCCCCGTCAGCAATGGGAAGGGGTGGAAATTAAACTCATCCGCCCTCCACACCCGATTCAGCACCATCGGCACGACTAGTTTGAACGGGAAGCTCCCGACTGCGTTCAGGATGGAGGGGCAGAAGTTCGATCCCGGCGGTGAAATAGGGTTTGGATACTCATAAATCCCCCTGATGTGCACTACAATCCACCCATACAGGAGGTTGGAGGGCCCGCATATCCTTGGCAGCTTCTTGCCCTCGCTAATGTGCCGAAACATTATGTACAGTTTGGCGAGCATTGGAATCCCCAGATTGATCCGCTGCCCCATGGACAACATGGACACCATAATAAATGAGCTGGGCCGCACCCCCATGCTTGTATCCCTCACCAGTAGGATCCAACCACAGATGAGAGCCGCGATGAACGCCACCAGCCTGACTATCGGCTGTTGTTCAGTGCTGACACTGAAACCCCAAGTCTTCCATTGGCTGTCCTCCAAGACCCGCCAATACGAGTGCCCCTTACCCCGTTGGGCCGCCCTCGGACAAGTTCAAGGCCTCGGAGGGAACTCTCGATTCTCTGGGAAATTCAGGAATCACTTGAACCATCTCCTAAAGTGGACATCCCTCACTGCCTCCTTGTCCTCTCCAGGGACGAGCGCCATCAGCACTAACACCAGTCGCGGCATTTTCTCTGTATCCTCCCACGCGCTCATGACGGGGAGGAACTCATCATACATGGCCCCCAAGATCGGAACCCCAGAAATCTGGTGGACATCCCACAGGCTGATTCCCACCTCCCCGTGATGCAGGTGAAAGGTATTGGTCCTAGACGACCATCTGCTCAGCAATTCCGACATCAGTTTCTTTGGTTGGTAAATGTGGAATTGGGAGGCCCATGCTGCCTCATATAACCACACTCTCCTCAGCTTGGCCCCAAACTCCTCACATGAGGCGCCTACCCAGTAGGCCCAGGCCTAGTCATCAGTGAAGTTGTCACCTTGGTGTAGGTCCCACTCATCGGACCATCCTTTCTTCGAATCTTGCAAAGCCGCCTTCAGCATGGTACAGTAGAGAGGAGGGGACGTCTCCGGTTGCAGTGGCTTCCCGTCAATATCGTTTACATGGTTGTAGAGACAATCAACGGTGACGGGTGTGAAGTCCTCCTGCGCATGACCATCGGCCGCCCTGAACCATTGGTCCTGACATGCTGTGCTCCTGAACCAGCAAGCTGGTTCGTCCCTACTCGCCTCAGGGATGAAGATGTCATCCCTCAACCCGAAGCCATACAATGGCAGCTTCTTACACTGTAGATAATCCTTCTGAACCTCCGATAGCAGATCTATCAAAAAAGCATGGTCTGAATGGCTTCAGACCATCTCCCCAAGGCCTGGACAGTTGGCCATCTCATCCCGACGGGCGACATCTGCAAGCACCCCCAATACAGCCTCTCTATGGGCCATTCCAGTTCCGGCACTCAGAAAGGAATTTTTTCAGAATGGATCATGAAGCCGGATCGCGAAGGTCGGTCACGAGACCAAGCCGCGAAGTCTGGCCTAGACCGACAAGCAGAAGTTCGCTTGGTGCGGACACGGAGTCAGAGACCAGCGGTTCGCCGCGAAGCTCGATTCGCGGAGGGCTGTCGCGGAGTACGCGGAGCTTCGCGAAGTCGAGAACACAAAAAGAAAAGGAAGTCGCGTGAAGACAAAGGAGTTCGACCCCCGTATTTATAGGCGGCGACCCCAGAGCATCGTAGCGTGCCTCACCCGCGCGGAGCATCGCGGCGCGTCCGAATCCAGGGCCCCAGTCAGCACCGTGGGCCCCCTTCGTGAAGTCGCATCGTGAACCGCCATAAATTTTGGCGATTTTCCCACAGACTTCGACCCTTCACCCTCCGCGGCTCCAAGTCTGAGGGGGGGCATTTGTTGGCACCAAAATATTGCACAAAAGGAAGGGATGGAAAAGAAGGCTGGCACGCTGCCTCGCGAAGCACCGACGCGAAGCACCCCGAGCATCGCAGTCTCACGAAGCTCCGGAGGCAGTAACCCTCCGCGAACGCATTTGACGTTCGCGAGCCCTCCGTGAAGCTCCGGAGGTGGTAACTCTCCGTGAATGTATTTGAAGTTCGCGAGCCCGCCGTGAAGCGCCCGAGGCGGTAACACTTCGCAGACGACGTTGACGTTCGCGAGCGCGCCGCGAACCACCTGAGGTGGCGCACGAGTTCTGCTTCACGGTGCCCCTTCCCTATAAATACTGGACTCCCCCTGAGTCCCTAGGACGGACAATCCGACCTTTCGGCTTCTCCACTCCCGAATCGCGAAGCACCCTTTTCCATCGGGAATCATGAGCTCCGCGAGGTACTTCTACTTCGCGTGACGCCTTCGCTTTGAATCGTTTTGAGCCCCTCTTCCGAGAGGGATGACCTTCGCGAACCTCAAGGGCATTCACGAAGGAAGGGGATTCCCAAGGTAACCCGGGCAGCCGCAGAGCGTTTATGCTTCGCGAAACAGCCAACCTGTACTAGTGATCCCTATGCTAAGGCAGGATCGCTACACATCGCGAAGCACACTACTTCGCAGCACCCTGCTTCGCGAGACACCTCTTCTTCGCGAGGCAGTGCTCCGCGAATACTGTTCCACTTCGCTAAGCACCCTCCACTCACACCTATGCCCCATGCTAAGGCCAAGGCACTCCGCTTCACGAATCAAACTCCTTTGCTTGGAAATTCCTCTTCCCGTGCGACCCTCCAGGTTTGCACGAGGTGATTTCAAAGTCCCACGGACAATACCACTCGTAGCATTGCTTCAACTAATGCTTCTTCGCATAGGCACGCTAACGACTATTACTTCTTCGCATAGCCACGCTAATGTGGACCCCTCGATGGTTCGCTCCACAACCCCCCTTGAACATGGCCTTGCCAGTACCTTCCCTCCCCCAAGGACCAGAGGGTACCAGTTATGTAAGTCCCAGGGGTGCGGAGTGAACCCACCTCGCCCGAGCTACAGGACGCTAAACTTCCAAGCATCATGTGCTCAACACATGATGTTAAACTGTGACCCGACCTCGTGCCTCTCATGAAGGGTCCCCCCAACTCGAACATTTTTTACGCCACTAGTCTCTACAGGAGTGGAATCATCCATCCACAAGGGATGATATCCTCCTTATTGGAGTGGCGTATGTTCTCAGGAGAAGGGAGAACCTAATTCCCCAACGGATGGCCTCACCCCTACATCTCCGTACTTCCCCACTACCAAGGTCAGTGGAGGGCGTGATAGGGAACGGTGAACCTCCCATCATTGGTCCCAAATCCCTCTTTCGATGTGCTTTGTCGCACTTCGGGACTCCATACTAGAGTAAGTCCCAGCACCATGGGCCGCCTAACGCGTAAGCCCCTCTTCGTTTCTCACGGACGCACCCTTCATGGCGTGATCATCAGGTCCTTGCTATCTCTTGTTTCTCACACCGAGCATGACTCACGCGGGCTTAGAGTAGGCATTGGTCATGACAATAACTCGTCCAGCATGATGCTAAACTGCATGACCTCGTCCAGCATGAAGTTAAACTGTATGCCCTTGTCCCGCATGACATTAAACTGCACACCCATTTGAACTACGAGGTCTTTGATCCATGTCAAGGCATGGTACGTAGGAAGCCTCCACGAGGTTCAAGCCCACCCATCATCCAATTCACGTCGAGTTCTACCTTCGTCCAACATGACGTTAAACTACATTCCAGTCCGACGACAAGCCGTTGTGACCGGCCGAACTATGAGGACTTTGATCCATGTCAAGGCATGGTACGTAGGAAGCCTCCCTGAGGTTCAAGCCCAACAATCATTGGCCCAAACCGTCTCCTTGTCGGTGTGCCAAGCCCCCATTTTCAATCCGAACTACGAGGAATTTGATCCATGTCAAGGCATGGTACGTAGGAAGCCTCCCAGAGGTTCAAGCCCATCTCCCATCAGACCAAGGTCCCTCATTTACGTCGGTTCGCCGACACCCGCCATTCTGAACTACGGGGACTTTGATCCATGTCAAGGCATGATACGTAGGAAGCCTCCATGAGGTTCAAGCCCACCGCCCATCGTTTATTCACGTCAGGGTTCACTACCATCCCACATGATGTTAAACTGTATTCCATCAATCCTTTGAACTATGAGGAATTTGATCCATGTCAAGGCATGGTACGTAGAAAACCTTCCCAAGGTTCAATCCCACCACTAGTGGACCCCTAGGTCTACTTTCACGTCGGTTCGCTGAAAAATTCCGTCATCCGAACTACGAGGACTTTGATCCATGCCAAGGCATGGTACGTAGGAAGCCTTCCAGAGGTTCAAGCCCACCACCCATCGGACCAAGGTCCACCTTCACGTCGGTTTGCCGATGAAGCCACTCTGAACTACGTGGTCTTTGATCCATGTCACGACATGGTACGTAGGAAGCCTCCACGAGGTTCAAACCCACCACCACTAGGGCCCTCCTGGTCCTCCCCATTCACGTCAGTTCGCTGATGATGCCCATCGGACCAAGGTCCACCCTCATGCCGGTTCACCGGCACCATCCCGAACTACATGGACTTTGATTCCCTACCACGGGGATACGTAGGAAGCCCCTTCAAGGCTCAAGCCCAACTTCACCATTTCCCTTGCGATGGTTCCTTGACATTCCCCCTTCCACTTAATTAGTCCATCCATCATCCACTCTGATTCTCACCCGGACCGTCATATCCCGGTGAGACCATGTCGGTACGCTCCTCTTCATAGCCGCCCATGGGCTGGTCCCGGTATCGGCACCCCTTTAAGGGAAATCCCTCAATCCGATCCATTCTAGAAAATGCTCTGATCGGGCTGATCCGTCTCCGCTGGACGTTAAACTCGTGGCGTACCCTGTGTTAAACACGAGAAGCTGAGGAAAACCTCAGATATGTGTCTATCGCATATAATTCCCCGCGCTTGATGTGGGATGCCTCAGGCTTCCATGCCCTAGAGAAGCCCTGTGACTAGGGATAATAGACAGACATGCCAGGTTCCCTAGCATCCAGACACTCTACTGATGCCTTAACGTGACTACTCCCCCGACTGAAGGTTGCTGCCCTAAGCGGACCCTTTGGAATGTCTCGACAGAAGCAGTGTAATTAACCAGCATCCATGGAAACATGGCACTGGGAAGAGTTTCACGAACAACGTATTAAATCTATGAGGGAGACCCGGACTAGGTGACGAGTTCTGAGGAGGAATCCACAGAAGGAAGAACCGAAATCCCATCATCCCATTTCGATCAAGGAGAAGACGTCCCTGAATAATGAGAGAATGCCGCCCGCCTTTGGAAAGCGGGAATGCGGGGCAACATCACAGCGCGTCCTCCTCCGCGGACGGACGGATGCGCATGCCCCGGCAAAAGCGTCGGAAACAGAGAGTATTCTAGCTAATTTTCTCTCTAGGGTTAAGAGAATATCTAGAGGGGATGTGTTGTAACAAACTTGCTCGATTCAACCTGAACTGTCACTATACCTAGTTTGGAATAAGTCCCAAGGTGAATTTCTGATAAGCTCATGCTGAAAAATAGTGATAGGGTATCAAATCTAGTCAAATTGGAATGATTTCACCCTCAGAATATGAGATACCATCACATGGATTCCACTCAAAAATCCTACATGACCCATCTGTATATCAAATGACCATGAACCAAATAAATAGCTTCATAATCATAAGGAACACTTAAAAAAGTTTAAGAATAATTACAATAATAAAATAATCCAAATAACCAACCATCACCTCGTAAATATAAGATAGATTTATCATGAAAACATAAATACATAATAATCATGAAATAAGTCAAGGATAATGAGGCCGTAGAACCAAAATCCCATAATAAACAACTGATAGGAATCCCCAAAATACCCCATGAGAAACTCTATATGTGAACCATGGTTACCACCTAATATCAAGCCAGAAAGGATGACATTCATTAAGAAATTACACTATAATAATCGATTCCTTTTCCTTTTCCTGTATCTAGAAAAACCAAGTCATCATATGCCCACATGCATATACAGGGTGTGAGATAAAGCTCAACAGGATACCACCATGAATCTATGTAACATATTTCACATTGAAGACCATTAATTATAGTTTGAAACCATTTATTTTAAAAAATCACTTTATTTTACAGGAACCATGTCTTAGAAACATTTTAAAAAATTCCTTGGTTTTTTATTAAATAAAGCTCAGCTCCGCAACACACAAAAAAAGTAAAAAATAAAATGTTAAGTAAGGCATAAAGAATAATAAACACTATAACATACAAATAAATTAAACAGAGGGAATAAATCATAACATGACATTATAATAACAACCTTCACACATGGGTGTCTTATTATAGACCTAAAGCTAACTAGTAATTTCTCAAGGATCACTAGCTAGCATACGTGAACCTAAAAAGATTCCAGGAGCTCGAACGGTTGCACTGGGTATTAAGTGCCCATCCCTTTCATTATCAGGCTACTTAGGCCACATTCCCTAGCCAATACACAATATAAATTAGGCCAACACCCATCCATGTCACTTGTATTCACCAAATGTATCCCATATACCACACACCATTTAAGTAACTCAAGAAATACAATTATTAATTTAATCACATAATCAATAACCCCCTATTTAAAATTTAAAGAAATTTAAAACAACCCATTTCTATTTTTAAAACATCCTTGAAAACCCAATTTAAATTCAAAACCCTATTTTAAACATTTCATCAAACACTTTGTTAGTGAAAGACTGGGTTTTCAAGAAAATACCATGAAATCACCACTCTACTCTACAAAATCCAACAACCACTTTATAAAAAGATAAGTAAAACCTAAATAATTCATTTAAAACATAATTTATCAACATAATAAAAGGTAAACTCAAGAACCCTAGGTATGATAAAGCAATGACATGTTATATAGAGGCACCTAACTTTAAACTAAATAAATATCATTTCCTTCACTTGAAACCACAAGGGATGAGAAGGAGGGTTCCTCAATGACCTAAATACCTAAGAAATTTCATTAAATACCCAACCCAAACCCTAGGTTTATCCCCCATGGGTGACTAGGATTTCCATACCCAAAGAAAATGGGAAGGGAAAGAGATACAAGTAATAGGGGGAATGAATCTAAGAAAAATCAAGACTAACTTAGAAGAATCCACTTTAGTCAAGGAAGAACTACCAAAGGGGTAAAGAGGAATAAGGGGGACATGTTTGGGAACCTATTTCACACAAATGGGGAGGAAATAAGGGAGTAATGAATTTAAATTTGATAGGGTAAAAGTTATCCTTCCACCTCAATAATTTTTTTGGGAAACATGTCCATGGAATAACCCCTTAGGCTTGAGGCGTGGAATTTCCTTGATAGGTCCCTCCATTGTGCAACTTAGGAACTCCACCATGGATCTCCTCCACGAGGCATGACCATGGATCCCAACACACTAAACACAAAAACATAGGGACCTCCCTTATGATGAAACCTCACCCCACATTACCCTCTTATAGCGTATATTAGTGCTCCACAACTTGAAGAACCCAAATCAGGTAGAACCAGATCCCAAGCCCCTTGAAAAAATATAACCCATCATATCATGAGCCATGGGTTACATCATGATGCCCTACATTTCAAAACTTTAGCTCCTACAAAAATCAATTTAACACCTCTAGAAGCTCAAAAACCTAAAAATTAAAATATTTGACTAAAATAAATAATTTAAATATATATCAGTGACCCAATGGGTTTAAAAATTCTTCCTACCATGCCAAGTTTTTCCTCAGGAAATTCCTTAAGACTCAACTTCCACAAAAAGGTGAGTCCACTACTCTCTCACCCAAGCCTCATACTCCTAAGTATAACAAATATCACTTTTATAGCACCATAATACAAAAACCAACAAAATTGACTTCCCACAAATTTTTTTTGATAGTAATCCATGATATAAATAGGATTCACAATGAAAATGGTGTACAGATCCAAATCCAAATCCTCCTATTCAGCCATGTGATATGGTTCGTGATGAAACTTCTTCAACTAGGACATGTGGAATACATCATGAGTGAAATTCAAATGATATGGTAATTCAGACTAGTATTTCACCTTTCGAAGATGCTTCACAATATAAAATGATCCCACATACCACAACATCATCTTTCCCTACTTACCCAACCAATAATGTCTTGGTAGAGGATATATACTAAGGAACACCTAATCACTAACAAAAAAACCTAATGAACAATGATGAAAATAAACATAGGATTTCTAGAGACTCTAATCCGCTTCCAACCTTTTTCAAATTAGATAATAATTCTTCATTATCTCCTAGATGAGGCTTTGTCCCAATAAGGTATTATCTCCCAATTCCAACCAATAGAGAGGGGGATGACATGGTTATCCATAAAAATCCTCAAAGGGTAGTATCTTAATCAAATATTGATAATTTTTTTATAATAGAATTCCACCTATGATATGTGACTCTCCCATGAACCCCCAAAATCAAGAACATTGGATCAAAGAATATCCTCAAGAATCTGGATCGCTTGATCAATATTACCATCCATATGAGGGTGATACACCATAATCAACTTCATCCAAGAGCCCATTTCTTCTAGAGGACTTTAAAAAATTGAGAAGTAAGACTTGGTTCCTAATCATAAATGATGTCCAAATTCAATCTATGAAGATTTAAAACCTCATGGACATATATGTGACCAAGATCCTCTATTTTAGTATATTCCTTGATATGAATAAAATTCAATTATTTCCTCTACCGATTAATAATCAACCATATTCCATTCTTACCACCTATATTCTAAGGTAATATGACCATAAAATTCATGAAAATATCATTACATTTTCATATCGGAGTAGGAATATGATTCAATAGTACTACAGGTCTCTAATGCTCAACTTTGATTCTCTAAAAAGTGAGGAATAATGAAACAAAATATGAAACCACCTATTTCATACTGGGCCATTAATACCATTACTTAATATTGTAGTACATCTTGGTATCCTTGAATTTAACAACCCAACTGAATAGGTGACCATCCTCTATAAATTCTTACCTTAATATCAAAGGAACAACAAGTCTTTTTTTGAAACAAATGGAACTATTAGGAGGAAAAAAATCACTTAAGGTCTCCCCACTATTTAAGGTGCCACTTATAAAATGGAAATCAAGATTCAATGCTTACTCAAGCTAGAACCAATAATCAAAGGAAGACAGTATGAAAAATAGACAAAAATAATTGCATATATGCTTCATCAACATTCAAACGTAGCTCAATAAATAAACTCAACAAGTTCCATTCATCCCATGATTCTTTCACAACCTGAGATGGAGATTTCCCACTCAATGCATCCACTATCCATTCCCTTTACCCGGGGTGTATGATATATCAAAGATGAAATCTTGGAGATATTCCACACAATGAATTTGTTTAATATTTAGATCCATCAATGTGAAAATATACTTCAAACTTTATGATTAGAATATACCACAAAACTCTCCCTAAAAAGGCAGTGACGTCATGTTTTTAAATCATGAATCACTACCAATAGTTCAAGGTCATTGGTGGTGTAATTATTTTCATGTTGTCATAACTAAAAATATCCCTAAGACCCATATGATTTTGTCGCATCAACACACACCCTAACCATGTACCTGGGACATTACAAAGAAAATTATATGATATTTTGTAGGATTGGGAAGAATTAGAATAGGATCCAACATAAACTTTACCTTCAAGTACTCAAAGGATCTCTAACATTTCTCATCCCAATAAAACTTCACTCCCTTTCAAAACTAATCTATCAAGGGAGATTCTAACAAAGAAAAATCCTTCATAAGTCACCTATAGTAACTATCCCAACTAAAAAATATTATGATATCAAATATATTCCTGGGATTCTCTTAAGTCATAAATGCCTAAATCTTATCAGGGTATATAGATATACCCTCCTCATACAACACATGCCCCAAAATTTCACATATTGGATCTAAAATTGGAACTTAGACAGTTTAGAATTCATGTAATGCTCTTCCAAGGTTCTCAGAACAATATCCATGCGGTCCTCATGGTTATCCCTCATCTTGGAATAGACCAAGATGTCATCCACAAACACCACCACAAAGGTGTCAAGATAATAGTTGAATATTTGGTTTATTGTAGACATGAATACATAAGGGTCCTTAGAATTATCTCTATTCACTTTCTTTGCTAGAACCCTTTTAAAATAAGTAAAGGGATGCTATAACAACCCTACATTTCCTTACATTATTATTACATAATTTTAAGGATAAAAAACATAACGTTACAAAACTAGGATCCAAAGGTTTAGTGTCTTAGGAAAATTAGGACAAAACATAAAATTTACATAATAAAAAATAAACATTATTTAATTCATTCTTATCTAGCTTCTTAGTGGACCTCATGTACTCATTGGTATAAGTATTCACCTGAGGATATACATCAAAGAAATGGGTGACCTAAAAGATCAGTAAGAGGATAAATAAGATCACGAATCAATATAACATGGGTGAGAATAATAATAATAATCATAACATAAATATGATATCATCATCATAATCATGATAGGAAGAATTATAAAAAGGCATGGAATGTGTCAATACATAAAAATGAAACATCATGTCTTAGTGGTAAACTAACACACATAGTTGTGAATAAATATAGCATCATGTTCATGCATAACATATGTGAATAACCATAACATCATAATTTTGAAAAAAATATAGAATCACGTTCATGCATATTGTATATTATCTCATGAGATAAATCAAATTACCCAATTAATTGGAGCTCTATATAATTATAAGAACACCCGTCACATCATAACATTTATATAATCATGCATGCCACTTAGAACATATATCAATATTGGACATAAAATAATCCATAGAAAGGAATATGTTTCATTTAATAAAGAATACATTCATGAAAAAACTTTGGGGTTACAAAAATGGAATAACATATTGGTATAGGAATCATCAATCATGAGTGAAGAAGAAACAATCTCAATAGAAGTAAAAGATGTGTTTTTATAAAGAAGGGTTATTTTAAAAAATCATTGTATTTTTCATAAAACAAGATTAGAAACATGTATATCCCAGAAAAGAAAAGGGAAGTACAATGAAATTATTTTTTAGGAATATTATAAGAACATCCACTCTAAAATTTGGAATGAAAGAGGAATAACCTAAAGAAAAGGAGTTGGGTTCAAGAAACCCCCTTACCTTATGTCTGAATGATTTAATCACTTTAATATCATAGATAATAAAATTAGATTAATTAATTAATAAATACATAACCTCTTATACATTTATTTTATTTATTATAATTTTATTAATTTCATTTATGGACATTATTATGAGTTATAGAGTTCAATTTCATTGTCAGGGAGTTTTCGTTTCTTGGTTTTCATGATCGATTCGCTTGTATAAAAGTATAAAAGTTCATGTAAGAGGATAATAATTATACAATATTGAAATTATAAGTTATTAGTGAACTTATAGAAGTTTAATTTGTCTTATGTTTTTTTTCATATATGAGGATGATTCATTATATAACATGTTAATGGTAATCATTTAGATTAATTTTGGCAGTTTTCAATCACAACGAACTCGTTTTTTTTATTTAATATTATGTATATATGTTAGTTCCAAAACATAAAAAAAGGTTATAAATTAAATTTTAAAATATGTTTCAACTAATATTATGGTTTTATGACCATCCCTAAATATGGATAAGGAAAATGAAAACATGCCGTCCTTGAAGGCGATAAATCAACACCTCATGGATGATGTTTTAATTTTTAGAATAAAGGGGAGAGGAGAAGATGTTTGATGATGGATTATTACATTAACATAATAATATTACAGTATATATAATATACTATAGTTATCATTACACTTGTATCAGGGGAGGTGATAAAATAATAATAAAATAAAAAAAAAGAAAAGAAAATGAAAAAAATTAAAAGAAAAAGAAAGAGGATTTTACCTCTTGAATTATTCTCCTTGAGAACCTCCTTAGGGAAATTGGTTTTAGTATTTTTTTGTGACCAAAGACTTTTAAAAATAGGGGAGGGTATTGGGAATATTATTGGGTAAAAATTAGACAAACTTCAAGGATTGGAAGGTGTGATGAGAAGTGGTAGTGAGGGGTGATATTTATATGGAAGGAGAGGGGTGTTTTTTCATTATTTTATTATTTTGGCTCAAGTATATCAATAGTTTGAACCATATAACTAAATATATAAATTTAATTAAATAGAGTTCGATATTATGGTCTTACATTATCCATACATCATCTATGACTCAATAATTCATGTATTAAGCTTATATCGCAAATTATCATATTTCACTATTCATAAAAAATCATTTTTTTTAGAAAAATATAAAAAATTCACCCTAACCATTTTTTGATGTCTGAAATTAAAAAATGATCACCATTTTATTAAAATAATTTTCCAAATATGATGAACTTAATATTTAATTAATATCATTATTTATTCGAAAAATACCAATTTTAAAACTACAACTGATTTTATGACACTTTGAAAAATTAATTAAGGTATAATAAAATTATATTATAATAATAAGACAATGAAATATTAATTTATGAATACATTTTATGAAAATAAATTTTATTTTAAATCATTATATTAATTATAAAATTATAATTAAATATTTATGACTTACAAAAATACCAACACATAATTTATCATTTTTAAAACATTTATTTACTTATACTATGATATAATTATATCATATTTTAATTTATAAGATGCCTAAATTATATTTATAGTTTCATAGGTGATGTTACTATTCATTTGGCTGAATTACTATTCCTAATGGCCATGTTACTACTCCAAGGGTCAAGTTACTATTTCATTAGTATCAATTCATTAACTTCTAGAAATACCTCTTATTTTATTCATTATTTATTTATAAAGTTTGTATTATTTTATCTCTATTATTTTATATGATTTATACTATGTGTCATAATTATAAGAATGGATTTTCCATTGATAAAATTCTGGGCTGTGTTACATTCTTCCCCCTTATAAAATTTCACCCTTGAAATTTTGTTTTACATACTATGGGGAAAACAAGAGACAATACTTATCCTTCATCACTTTCTTAGGTTCCCATGTTTCCTATTTGTACTATGGTTTCTCCATAGTATATTGACCAGGTGAGTAGTCTTGTTGCGTAGAACTTTATCTCTATGGTCCAAGATCTTCATCAGCTGCTCTTCATAAGAGCAATCATTTTCCAACTGTACCACCTATGGATTCAATACATGTGAGGGATCTGGTATGTACTTCCTTAAGAGGGATACATGGAATAAATCATATACTTGAGACATGGTAGGTGGAAGTTCCAGTCGATAGGCCACAACTTCGACTCAATCAAGAATCTAGAAGGGGGAAATGTACGTAGGAATCAACTTTTCTTTATTCTAAAATCTAATGAATCTCTTCCATGGAGATATGTGTAGGAATACCATTTCTCTAGCCTTAAACTCTAGGTCCCATTGAAAATTTTCTGCATAGATCTTATGTAGAATTTGGGCTGCCTTGATGTGCAGTCGAATGGTTTTCACCTTTTCCATCATTTCTTCAATAATTTTAGGTCCTAACAGCTTATGTTCATCGGCTTGATCCTAGAATTCTGGTGTTCTTCATATTTTCCCACAAAGGGATTCATATAGATCCATTTTGATGCTCAAGTGGAAACTGTTGTTGTAAGATAACTCAGCTAGAGGAAAATGTTGGTCCCATCCTCCATTGAAGTCTATAGAACATTCTCTCAAAATATCTTCTAGTTTCAGAATAGTCTACTCAGATTGGCCATCAGTTTGAGGATAATAAGCAGTACTGAAGTTCAAATCAGTGTTTAGTGCATGTTTAATACTTTTCTAGAATATGTAGGTGAATCTTGGATCTCGATTGAATACAATCAATATGAATCCTTACTACTTCTCTAATGTATATCCGTGCAAGTTGATCTAGTGATAAGTCCTGTAAAATTGTAATAAAGTGATCTCTCTTTGTAAGACGATCTACAACAACCCATATAGAATTATTTCCTCTGGATTTCTTCAGAAGTCTGATGACAAAGTCCAGGTGATGTTTTCCCATTTCCATGATGGTATGGGTAATTATTACATCATCCCATTAGAATTTTTTACTTTTATCCTTCACTTTCTTACATACCAGACACTTTGATATATATATTCAGTGATATACTTCTTCATATTGTCCCACCAATATTTCTCTTAGAGATCTTGATACATATTTGCGCTCCCTAGGTGAATAGATAAGGCTAAACTATGTGCATTATTAATAAGTTATTTCTTTATATATGGATTGGATGGTACACATAGTCATGACTCAAATCTTTAAACTCATTCCTCATCAATTTTAAACTTTGAGTATTTTCCCTTTCTCATGGATTCCACCTTCTTCTGAATTTCCACATCATTTCTTTGAGAATACTTTATTTTCTCTATGAGGAATGGTTAAGAAATCATTTGAGAAAACATTAGTGATGTTCCTTCCATAATGATTCCCATGTCCGTCCTTTAAAAATATAATAAGATTGGATCCTTCTCAATTATCATCATTGATAATGTTGTAGGATCCTTTCTACTTAGAGAATACACCACTTTATTCACTTTTCTATGATGGTAGTGGATTGAGAAGTCATAATATTGGATGAGATCTAACCATCTTTGATGGCTCATATTAAGATCCTTATGCGTGAATATATATTTTAGGCTCTTATGATCAGTATATATTTCAAACTTCTCCCCATAGAGATAATGTCTCCATATTTTCAATGTGAAGATCACAACTGCCAACTCCATATCATACATGGGATAGTTTTTCTCATGAATTTTCAACTACCTTGAGGTATAGGATATCACTTTATCATTTTGCATCAGTAAATATCTTAAACCCTTTTTTAAAGCATCATTGTATACCATAAATATTTCTCCACTTATTAGAAGTGCGGGTACTATCACAGTGGTCCAAATGACCCGAAGGCCTTCATTTTTATTTTATTATGGATAATCCCCCTTTTAAGGGTTGAAGGGGAACCCATACATGACCCGTAGGCCCAAGGAATAAGGCCTGAAATGACTTTCAATACATGACCCAAAGTCCTAGAGGCATACCATTCCCAATACAATGATAATCCTTATTTTTAACTCTTTGAAGTAGTATTCACATTCACTAGTTCAGAAATTTTTTCTCCCTTCCAAGTCAGCTTGGTTAGTGGGTTTTAAAATCATGATAAATTATTCAAAAATTTACAGTAATACCCAGTTAGACCAAGAAAACTATAAATCTATATTAAAAATGTTTTCTTGGGCCACTCTTCGATTTCCTTTATCTTGAAAGGGTCCACAAATATTCCTTTTCTAGTGATAACACACCCCAAGAATGATACTTCCTCCATCCAAAACTCACATTTACTATATTTGCCTAAATTTTCTCCCTTCACAAAGTCTTCAACATAGTATTAAATTGATCCTCATGTTTCCCCTTTCTCTTGAATTATATCAGAATATTATCAATAAATACTACCAAAAATTTGTTTAGGTAATATCTAAAGACTATATTTATTAATTCCATGAATATTTTTAAATAATTAATGAGTTTGAAGGTAATAACTATGAAATCATAGTGCCCATACCTTATTCAAAAGGTAGTCTTGAGAATATCTTTCGTACTCACCTTTAATTAGTGATATCGCGACTGAAGGTCAACCTTAGAGAAATACTTGGCCCCACATAGTTGATTGAACAAGTCATCTATCCATGGAAGGGGATACTTTTTCTTTATCATGATTTTTTTGAGCTCATGATAATCAATTCAGAGGCTCATTGATCCATCCTTATTCTTGATGAATAGGACAGGTGCACCCTATGGTGAAGCACTTGGGTGTATAAAACCCTTATCCAGATTCTCTTGTAACTACTTCTTCAGTTCCTCCAACTCAATGGTGGACATTCTATAAGGTGTATTTGATATAGACAAAGATCCAGGAATAAGTTCAATTGAGAACTCAACCTCCTAGTTAGGATGGAGACCATACAATTCTTCAGGGAACACATAAATGTAGTCTCTCACAATGGGCATGTCTTAGAGCACGATCCTATCCTTTTTCTCAATAATTTGAGATAGATATACTTGATTATAAGGAAATAATATCCACACTTGAGATAATGACTCTGAAAGAGATTGATCCTCATCCTTACACTTATACAAAATTGGAGGATGCCTTGGGATGTGAAGAGTGATCTCCCTTTCCCGATAGTTGATGTTGGATTTGTATAAAGATTTCCAATCCAAGCCCAATATATCATCAAACTCCACTAAAGGAAGTAAGACCAGATTTTCTGGGTGGTTCAGTCCACAAACATTAATTAGGGAGGAGTTATATACTTTGGATGCAATAATTTCCCCATTTTCTGTTCTCATAGATAAATCAATCTCTATATTTCAAGGTAGTGTTTGAATAGTTCTACTAAACTTGAAAGATATAAAATAAATCATAAAACAAGAATCAAATAGTACATTAAATATTCTTTAATGAATAACCAGCATGCATGTCTCTATATCATTGTTGGGATCCACCTCAATAGTAGTGATGGAATAATATTTCCCTTTCTCCTTTGGATTTGGTGAATGTTGATGCTAATTACCCTCCAGAGTTAGAGATTTAGTGCACTGGCTTGCATAGTTCCCTTTTTCTCTAAAATTGAAGCATTGAAACATAGATGGTGATCTCATTTATTCCACCGCATTTTCCAACTTTCTCATGTATCTTAGACATTATTGATCTTTATGGAATTCTCTCCCACACTTGAATCATTTTCTTGTCCCTTTGAGGAAATTACCATGATGATTATTCCCATATTTTTGACATTTGAGTGGTTAAGTTTTCTTCCCACCTTTATCATTAGATCCTCAATCTTGAAACACTATCTTTCGTTTCTTATCACCATATCTATGAGAATACTCTCCAAACTCCATTTTCACTTTGAGAGCACATCGAAAAACTTCTTCATAACTCCAAAATTCTCAAATTTCTAGAGCCTTTAGAAGGTATGGTTTTAAACCACTAAAGAATATATCTATTTTTTTTTATTATTTTTGATTATAAAACCTAAGACATACCTTGAAATACTTGTGAATTTTACTTCGTAATCTGTGAAATATTTGTATTCCTTTTTCTTTAGCTCTAAGAATTCTCTCTCTATCTTTGTATAAATATTTTGAGAGAAATACTTGTTAAGAAATATTTTATTAAATTCTTACCACTTCATATATGAAATTTCATCATTTTTGTTATTATTCTTAATCAATTCCAACAATTGATTGACCTCTCTATCTAAATGATAAATGGCTAGAGCCACCTTCTCCATCTTAGAATAATGAAGCACAAAAAAGATCTTCACTATTGAGTTGACCCACTATTCCAGGACTAGTAGATCATAAGATCCACTAAATGTCAATGGTCATTGCTACATAAAGGAATCAATAACTAGTTTCTCCCTATTAGGAGAATGAGTATGTTACACATTATTGAGGTGATTGTTCATAGCTTGAGATAGTTGGGCAAGAATCATCGTGAAATTTTGAACTCTACCTAACAATGAATTGGGGATGTATTTTAGGAATTCGCTACATTGTCCCTCACATAGATTGTTGACTTGGTTTCTTTATGTTCCCACCATTTTCCAAAATATAAAATATTTGAACAAAACATAAGTCAATAAGTCATGAATAAATAATTTATTCCTTTATGAAATTAACTATAAAGGAATATCTTGTGGGATCCCTATGTTTATAATTTTTTTAAAAAAATATTCTTGGGTGCCTACATATACTTAGTATCATAATAAGGGGTTTCACTAATGTTATTTAATCCTAATTCCAAAATTAACTAAACCGTGCTCTGATAACAACTATAATGACCCTACTTTTTCTTACATTACTATTACATCATTTTAAGGATAAACAACATAATAACGTTACAAAACCAGGATCCAAAGGTTTAGTGTATTGGTAAAATTAGGACCAAACATGATATTTACATAATAAGATATAAAAATTATTTAATTCCTTATTCTATACCTTCTAAGTGGCCCTCATGTACTTCTTAGTATAATTAGTTTCATGAGGATATACATTAAATAAAGGGGTGAGCAAAAATCCCAATAAGAGGATAAATAAAAACACGGATCAATATAACATGGGTGAGAATAATCATCATCATCATAAAATAAGTATGGGATCATCATAATAATAATGATAGGAAGAATTATAAATAGTCATGTAATGTGTCAATGCATAAAAATGAAACATCATGTCTTAGTGTTCAACTACCACACATAGTTGTGAACAAAGATAACATCATGTTCATGCATAACATTTGTGCATAACCATAACATCATCATTTTGAAAAATTATAGCATAATTTTCACACATATTTCACATTATCTCATGAGATAAATCACATTACCCAATTCATTGGAGTTCTATATAATTGTGGGTGCACTCGTCACATCATAAAATTTACATAATCATGCACGCCACTTAGAACGTATATCAATCTTGGACATAAAATAACTCATGTAAAGGTATGAATTTCATTTCATAAATCATACATTCATGAAAAAACTATGGGGTTCCAAAAAAGGAATAACATAATAGTATAGGAATCATCAATCATGAGTGAAGAAGAAACTATCTCAAGAGAAGTAAAAAATATTTTTTTTAGAAAGTAGAGTTATTTTGTAAAATCATTGTATTTTTCATAAAAACATATTAGAAACATGTATATCTCAAAAAAGAAAAGGGAAGGACAATGAAATTATTTTTGAGGAATATTATAATAACATCCAAACTGAAATTTTTAATGAAATAAGAATAACCCAAATAAAAGGAGTTGGTTTCGAGAAATCTTCATACCTTATGTATGAATGATTTAGTCACTTTAATATCTTGGATAATAAAATTAGATTCATTAATTAATAAATAAAGAACCTATTATACATATATTATATTTATTATAATTTTATTAAGTTCATTTATGTACATTATAATGAGTTATAGAGTTCAATTTCATCGTTTGGGAGTGTTTGTTTCTTGGTTTTCATGATCGGTTCGCTTGTATACAAGTATAGAAGTTCATGTAAGATGATAATAATTATCTAGAATTGAAATAATAAGTTATTAATTAACTTACATAGATTTAATTGTTCTTATATATATATATATATATTTCTAGATATGAGGATTATTCATTAGATAACATGTTAATGATAATCGTTTATATTAATTTTGGTAGTTTTCGATCACAACAAACTCATTTTGTTTCATTATTTTATATTATGTATATATGTTAGTTACAGAACATAAAAAAGTTTATAACATACATTTTAAAATCTATATCAACCATTATAATGGTTTTATGACCATAATTTAAGGTGGAAAAGGAAAATGAAAGCATGTCATCCTTGAAGGTGATAAATCAACACCTCACAGACGAAATTTTCATTTTTCAATAAAAGGGAGAGGAGAAGAGTTTTGATGATGGATTATTCCATTAACATAAAAAAATTATAGTATAGTTAAGATAATTTATTAATCATTCCACTTGGATGAGGGTATGTGAGGTTAGAATAATAAAAGGAAAAAAATAAATAAATTGAAATAAATTAAAAGAAAAAGAAAGAAGATTTTACCTCTTGAATACTTATCCTTGAGAACCTCCTTAGGGAAATTGGTTTTGGTATTTTTTTGAGACTGAAGGTTCCTGGAAATGGGGTATGGGATTGGGAATATAATTGGGTAGAAATTTTATAAGCTTTAAGTCTTGTAAGGTGTGAGAAGAAGAGGTGGTGAGAGGTGGCATTTATAGGGGAGGAGAGGGGTCTTTTTTTCATTATTTTATTAATTATTTTATTATTTTGGAACAAGAATATTAATAATATGAAACTTATCACTAAATATATTAAAATAATTAAGCAGAGTTCAATATTATGGGATTACATCATCCATAAATCATATATGACTCAATAATTCATGTATTTAGCTTATTTAGTAAATTATTGTATTTTACTATTAAAAAAAACCCAACCATTTTAGAAAAAAATAAAAAATTTACCCTAAATTTGTTTAGATGTGTAGAAATAAAAAATAAACTCTATTTTATGAAATTAATTTTATAAATATGAGAAATTTAATTTTTAATTAAAATCATTATTTATTTGAAAATTACCAATTTTAAAATTTTAACTGATTTTATAAAACTTTGAAAATTTAGTTAAGGTCTCATAAAATTATATTATAATAATAAGACAAAAAAGTATTAATTTATAAATAAATTTTATGAAAATACATTTTATTTTAAATAATTATTTTAATTCAAAAATTGTAATTAAATATTTATGAATTACAAAAAAACTAGCACTTAATTTATCATTTATAAAACATTTATTTACTTATACTATGATATAATTATATCATATTTTACTTTATAAGATACCTAAATTTTATTTATAATTTCACATGTGAGGTTACTATTTATTTTTCTAGATTACTATTCCTAATGGTCATGTTACTATTCCAAGGGTGAAGTTACTATTTCATCAGTATTGGTTCCTTATCTTATATAAATACCTATTATTTCATTCATTATTCATTTATAAAGTTTGTATTGTGTTATCTATGTGATTTTATGTGATTTATACTATGTGGAATAATTATAATAAGCGAGTTTACATTGATAAAATCCTGAGTTGCTACATATACCTCCTTATTTTCTTAAATAAAACTCACCCATTATATCCTTTATCCAAAACTTATTGAAAATATCTAAAAATTTGTTTATCTACCCTACCCAAAACTCATAGGGAAAGGTAAGTTTATACTCTCTCATTGGTCTTGGTCAAATGGAATAACCAGGTACTCATAATTTAGATAATTTCACTTGAAATAGGTCTTAAAAATATCCACTTACCTTACCCTCAACTAATGGTATCCTAAATAAAGGATGATTTTATAAAACTACCTAGTTCCCATTAGTTGATAAAAGAGGCCATAAATTCATGAAAATGGGGTTTTATTCTTTATGATCACCTGAATAAGCCTCCAAAAATCAATAAAAAGTTAGAGGCTACCATCCACCTTCTTTGAAACGAGAACTATTGATGCCAATAATTAAATTCTTGGGAGAATAATAACCTTATACTCGAGATCTCTAACTGATCTTTTAATTCTTTCAATTTAGTGGGATCTATTTAGTAAGATGGAAAGGGAATGAGGCTTATCACAGGGAGTAATTTGATAGATAACTCTACCTCCTACTAAATAATATACCTATAAAAACAATTCATAAATACCTCAGGATACCATTCCACCACCACTAGAAGATGAATACTTGAACTTTGATCCACTATATTGAATAGAAAACTAGAAAACTAACAAGTTATCATTCCCATTTCTTGCACAAAATGTCTTTACATACCTAACCATAAGTCCCACTCACCCTAAAATATGTGAGTGTTCACATAAGGAGAAAGGAATAGGACTCTGTGGTGGTAGAAATTGATCTAAGCCTTAAAGATGATCATACAATCTATGTCAATGGCAAGGTAACAAATATCCAGTTATAAGACCAAAAAATCCAACATGACCTAGAAGTTATCTATCATTACCTTTCACTTAGGGTAATTTAATCCCTACTATGTCATCTTTCCTAAGGGAGTGGAAAGGTCTATCACAAACGACATCAACCTTGGTCACAATCCCCACACATAAATCATTTTAAATGAAATAAATAAATGAGATGCACCAATATTAAACAATATTAAGACCATAAAATAATCGATATAGACCATACCTCAAATGGTATTTTTCCCACCCTTAGAGACCTATGGAATATACTTAGTTATGTAAAGGCCCTCAGATTTGGGCCTACTCAGAGCTTTATTCATCGATATAGAATATCCTTTCGTATAATAATGAGAACCCCCCCTTAGAAGAACTAGACTTTACTTTAAATCCCCTAGTGAAATAAGATCTAACTCTATTAATCTGAGGAGGGATTAAACAATAATATAAAACATGGAATAAATGTTCACATGGTTTTAATGTTCTGGGGTTCTCCTGGAAGTCCTGCTTGGTGTGACCTAGCTTCCCACATTGAAAGATGACTACTAGATTACGCCTAGAGGATTCCAATGGCACTGAATTAGATGAACGATGCACACTCCCACTGCTACCTCAATGGGAATCCTCAAGATTTCGATTCTTACCCAAGGAATATCTCTAAACAACCCTTTTAGTCCTAGGATCCCCAATCTAACCCATTAGCCCAACCATGTCAGTATTTTCCATAGACTCTTTATCAACCACTTCTGTATATATTGGTAGATGAAGAAGATTGATCCTAGATACAATCTCTAGCTTGATTCCCATTTCAAAATGATGATCCTTGAGCTAATCATTCATGATTAAATTGGGAGTATGATAAACAGACGTTATGAAGTAGGTTGAATATTCCAACACTTTATGATCTTCCTTATCTATATTCATGAATTCCCTAGACTTATCCACTCTCAAGGTCTCGTGATAGAATAATTGGTTAAAAATTTTCTTAAAAATTAACCCATGATAAGTACTCATGGAGCTTAGTTTATATATTCACACCACTTACAGTTAGGTCCCTCTAGAATTTACATAGAAAAACTGACCTAAGAGGTCTTATAAGTGTGAAGTAATCCAAAGATGTGTTTAATTTTCTCCATCCATTCAGTAGGATCTTAGAGTCCTAAATCACCCCAAAAGACAAGACAATTTTTATGGTAAATTTATAAGAATAGTCCACTATTAAGGTATGATCTTGTCCACCCTTCTACCCCATATAATGAATGGTCAAGACTACCAACTCAATAATGGTGGGGTCAACTAGAGGATTAACCTATGGGGTATACTCTATAACTCCCTCCCAATGTTTAGTTGAGTACCTTTTGGGTGGTATGATCTATAAAATAAGAAACATATAATTCAATAAATATATAAATTAATCCTAATGGAATGGTTGAAACATAATGGTCCATCCATAATGAACAAATATCACAAAAAATTGAATCAAATCATATCAAAATACCCAATAATAAATCTTAAATCTAGAAACAATTCTATGAATACCTATGGAAACTCAAGGTTCAACATGGAGAAGAGCTAACCAAGTACTCCCTCCAACACTTAACTTGAGCCTCGATGGTCATATCTCTATATTACCATACTTACCCAATAATAACAGGGTGATCTAATACTATTTTGTAAAAAACCAATTTGTGCTGACCCAACCCATCACCCAACCCGATCTGTAATATTATAAATTTTAACTAATACTTTAACCCAATTTTATTAATCAATTATAAGTATTATTATATGAAAAATTAATCTTTCAATAAAATTCACATGTTTTATAGCTTTACATAATGGTAAAAACCCTATTAGTGTAATGATTAGCCACTAAATGAGGCTAATATTCATTGTTAATATACCTAATTTTCATGTTCTTTGTTATTCATAAATACCATTTTAGTGCATTTTACACTTTGAACATCATTTCACATTATGATTGTAATACCTTCTTAAAATGCACTATTATGTGGTACATTTTTGAACATCATTTAAAGTACCCAATGATTCATCTGATTTTAAGGAATTGAATTATACATATTTTAATTTGATATTTTTGTAAATTTATCTACACTTAAATATGATCATGTTTGATTCAGGGATCAATGGAGAATTCATGGAGGATGATGGAGATATTTGGCAATGAAAGGAAGCAATTCTGGAGAAGGCAGATTGGACACCAGCCCAATGATGAGACTGTGGGTCCCAACATACAGGCCCAATTAATCCCAAATTTCGTGGGATGCTAGAAGACATGTACAGGAACAAATAACTCTTCAGGAGTTAATGCTAATTCGGCCTCCATGGTGGTCATTTAGGCGGCCCAAGTTAGAGATACAATTCTGGGCCAGATTCTGCGGCCCAGACAAACAGTCCACCAATTTGATCATATCTCGGAATTTACAACTCCAAATAGGCCCAAATTTTACAGACGGTTAGAAGACATCCGGAGCTCCATTTTCTTCTTCTATGGCCCACCCTGATTCGGACTTCTAGAAGGTCTTCCAGACGCGTCTGTTCGGTGGATGAAAACTGGCTGCCACCTCGGGTCAAGGGTGGAGAAGTCACCTCTCCACCTACTTTCCACCACCTATGCCTACCCTCATTGATTGGGATGACTTGTACTGTTGGTGGTTCGACCCAAGGCTCCCAAAATGCCTATTTAAGGCAGTGGTGGTGAAGGAGTTGAAGATCTTGGATGCTTTGTTTACTTGTAATGTTATGCTGCATTTTTGTTGCCTCAATTTTGTCTTTCACATGTAAGTTGTTCAATTCACTTTAGTTTCTTAATAAAAGTTCTTCTTCTACTCTTATTCTGTTGTTCTTAATATCACTTTGATACCGTTGGATTAAGGTGTGAATTTATTCACACCAACCCTTGTGAAATTATTCACACAACGGTGGAGTGATCATTTTATTTTTGTTGTTTTCTTTACTTCTCCATTCCTCCCTTATGAGTCTACTTTCCGCTTCCATTGAAACCATGGGATCAATGGAGGGCTAACCCACTTATGGGTTGATCCAAGGGAGTAGCAAGGGGCTGGATTGAATGTTATTTATCACCTAATTAATGTATAATCACTTCTTTAATTGGGATTTTTATTTGATGATTTTTAAACTCCATCGTCCTTGTTGAATTTAAGGCCACACACTTCAAGTACTAATACGATCCTTTACCTTGAAGTGCTCAAAACTTTGATCCTTCAAGTGTATAGGTGATTAGTATTAGAGGATGTAGGCATTAAACCAGTAAGTGATGATGTTGTTTTATCTCCTTAAATGAACCCATCTCAAATTTAAGAAATTGAAATCATTAAAAAGAAAATACATCCAATCCACCCCGAGTGATAACCTAGGATCAACTCATTCTTTTAAATTGAATCCACTTAAATCTTTTAGATATCATTAAAACCCATCCAAAATCAATCCAAGTTGGCCACTTCATAGCCAAAAATCCATCCCTTAGGTTTTGTATCTTAGGTATCTTCTTAGGTCTCTGTGGAATCGACAACCCAAGCTACACTACAAGGACCGTTCTACCCTTCTTCTCTTGGGTAAATTTGGGCGTGAACCAAATTTTGGCGCCGTTGCCGGGGACCAAGTAAGTACCTTAGATCCAAAAAAAAAAAAAAAACCTTCTTTCCTCACCTCCATTCTTCTACTCTCACCCAAGATCTCTTATCTTGTCCCTTTCTCGCTTTTTTTTTTGGCGCATGTCCGCCTACACCCGCGATTTCTCAAACAGACTAGTTAGGGTTGAAAGTCCTGGGATAGGGGAGTCAAGTGCACCTAAGGGATTGTTTAAATCAGATTTAAATATTCTTGAAACCCCAAAGTCAGAACTTGAAACAAGTCCAATGGAGGGTCATCCACAAAATCAAATTGTAAACCCTGGGGGGAATCAAATGGGAAACCAAAACCAAGAAGCTCCAAACTTAGGGAATGTAGTTGATCAAACCATGAACGACTACCTCACTCCAGCTTGGACCAATGCCCCCTCATGCATTAGACACAATTCCATAGGAGACACCAACTACATATTCAAACCCCATGTCCTAAACCACCTTCCAACCTTTCATGGGATGGAGTCAGAAATGCCATACCTTCATGTCAAAGAGTTCAACGACATTGTTGAAACCATGTGTCCCCCACATCAACTAGAATCCGCTAAGATGAGGCTATTTCCTTTTTCATTAAAGGATCGAGCTAAAAATTGGCTAAACAACTTGAGACCTGCATCAATCCACTCTTGGGACCAACTGCAAAGAGAATTCTACAAAAAATACTTCCCTCATCACAAAACAATTGCACTTAAAAAGAGCATCCAAAACTTTTTTGAAAAAGAGGGAGAGTCATTCTATGAAACATGGGAGAGGTTCAAAGACACCCTAAACATGGTTCCACACCATGGGTTTTCTATACCTGAACAAGTGAGAATTTTCTATGAAGGGTTGGGTCCGGGTAATAAACAATTCATTGACATGATGTGTAATGGAACTTTTAAAAACAAGGCCCCAAATGATGCTTACGAGTATCTCGAAAGTCTGGCTGAACAAAACCAAACTTGGGGAACTTCACCTTATTCTGAAAAGACACAAAGAACCACTGGAATTCATACACTTAGAGAAGAGGAAAGCCTTAGGGCTAAACTCGCAGCACTCTCTAGGAAGGTTGAAGAGATAGACCTTAGGAAAGTCCATGAAATCCAAAATGTAGACCTTGTTTGCACAATTTGTGACAAACATGACCATAAAACAGACAACTGCCCAACCATTCCATCCATCAAGGATGTTCTTCTAGGAGGACCCCCAGCGGAAGTCAATGCCCTAAACTTTCAAAAGCCTCAATACCAAAACACCTTCAACCCAAGGTATAACGACCACCCAGGATTTCGATGGAAGGATAACCAACAACATAGCCAACCACAAGGGCAAAATCCTTACCCTCAACAGAACTACCAAACCCATAACCAGTTCCAAACCCAACCTATCCAATACCAACAGCCACCGGTCCATTTTCAACAAACCATCCCACCTCCAAAATATCCCCCTGGGATAAACCAACCTACTCAAGCACCAACCCAAACTATTCCACAAAGCCTACTAGAACAACTATGCAAACAAATGGAGAGGATGAACTCAGAAGTCTCTTCCCTAAAACAAGAACTTCAAACCATCAAAACAGGAAAGGCACCCATGCCTACTCAGGCGGTGCCATCCTCAACTTCAAGGGGAGAGTCAAGTTGTGCTCAAACAACTCATGAACAACTAAAGGCTGTGACTGTTTTAAGAAGTGGGAAATCAATTGAGAAACCTGAACAACTAATTCAGAACCCACCTGAAGATTCAAACTTGGATGAAAATTTAAATGAACCACAAGATCAAACTGAGGAAACTGATAACAATGTGAAAGAAACAACTCTTCAACAAACAACCCCACAACCTGCACCATTTCCTCAACGCATGAGGGGGAAACCCAAGCCTGAACTGAGTGAAACATTGAGGGAAATATTCTCACAAGTCAAGTTGAACATACCCCTTCTAGATGCCATCCAAACTATACCTGCCTACTCAAAGTACCTTAAGGACTTGTGCACTTTTAAAAGAAAATTTTCACATAAAAACCAAGTCCTTTTGGCTGCTAATGTGAGTACCACCATTCAAGGGACCATTCCTCCTAAGTTAAAAGACCCAGGTTGCCCTTACATCAATGTTGAACTAGGAGAAAGAAAAGTTGTCAAGGCCTTGTGTGACCTAGGTGCTAGTGTCAATCTCATCCCATATGCTGTGTACTGCCAGTTAGGCCTAGAAGAGCTCCAACCCACATCTGTCACACTTCAGCTTGCTGATCGTAGCATTAGGGTTCCAAAGGGGATTTTAAAGGACGTTCTGGTAAAGGTTGAAAACTTCATCTACCCTGCTGATTTCATTGTCCTTGACAACCATCCAAATTTAGGAAATAAAGAACAAACCCCAATCATCCTTGGTCGTCCTTTCCTTGCAACAATCAACTCTGTTATCCGAGTCCGAAATGGGAACATGACCATCACCTTTGGGAACATGAGTCTAGACTTGAACATCTATAATGCAAGCTCACAAATAGGGGATGACGAGGATATTCATGAAGTAAACATGATAGGAAGCATTGATAATGAATCCATGGAACATCAAGGAATATTTGATGAATGTTTAAGTCAGAATGAGATTGATTTCCTTTGTTCACATGAAGGAAGTTTATCTCCTTGGCTCGAATCATTTTCAAATTGCTCCTATAATGATGTCTTAGGACCAACAATCAGTGAAACCTTTCAGGAAAACACATTCATGGAGACAACTCAAACTCCCTTCCCTAACCTAGGTCAATACAATCTTGTGGCTGAAACTTCTACACATGGGGAATCAATTCAATCTGAAAATCTAGGAAACAAATTTGATCTTGATCCAATGCCCCAATATTCTGCTGAAATTCTGAACCAACCAGATCTTGAATTGAAGGAACTTCCTACTTCCCTCAAGTATGCCTTCCTAGGGGAAAATCAAACACATCCTATAGTCATATCTTCTTCTCTTGAAGACAATCAGGAGGGGATGCTTCTAGATGTCCTTAGGAAACACAAGAAAGCCATTGGTTGGACCCTGTCTGATATTCCTGGGATTAGCCCACTTATTGGAACTCATAGGATTACTCTTGAATCTGAATCCAAACCATGTCGTCAACCTCAGAGGAGACTCAATCCAAATCTTATGGATGTGGTAAGGAAAGAACTTCTTAAGTTGTTGAAAGCTGGTATCATCTACCCCATAGCTGAGAGTGAGTGGGTAAGCCCAATTCAAGTTGTCCCAAAGAAAGCTGGAATCACTGTGATCACTAATAAGGATGGGGAAATTCTTCCAACTAGGGTGAGTAGTGGCTGGAGAGTCTATATTGACTATAGGAAGCTCAACTCTTATACCAAGAAGGACCATTTTCCCTTGCCCTTTATTGATCAAGTCCTCGAGCGAGTGGCGGGTCATCAATTCTATTGCTTCCTAGATGGGTACTCAGGTTACAATCAAATTGAGGTCTCCCTAGAGGATCAAGGGAAGACTACATTCACATGTCCTTTCGGTACCTTTGCCTTTAAACGCATGCCGTTCGGGTTATGCAATGCCCCTGGAACCTTCCAGCGGTGCATGATGGGAATCTTCTCAGACATGGTAGGGGATTTTCTTGAGGTCTTCATGGATGACTTCTCTGTGTTTGGGGATACCTTTGAGGGATGTCTGCAGAATGTGGATAGAGTCTTGTCAAGATGTGAAGAAAAAAATCTGGTCCTAAACTGGGAAAAATGCCATTTCATGGTTAAAGAGGGACTTGTTCTAGGCCATCTGGTCTCGAGTAGGGGAATTGAAGTTGATAAAGCAAAGGTTGACATCATTCGTCACCTTCCATCACCCAGAACTGTTAAGGAAGTGAGGTCCTTCTTAGGACATGCTGGTTTCTATAGAAGATTCATTAAGGACTTTAGTTCAATCTCTCGCCCTCTTTGTGCTCTCCTAGCAAAGGATGCTCCATTTGTTTGGACAGAAAGCTGTGAGGGTTCATTTTCAACCCTTAAATCCGCTCTCACCTCTCCTCCCATTATGAAATCTCCAAACTGGGACCTTCCTTTCGAACTCATGTGTGATGCCAGTGACTTTGCTGTAGGAGCTGTGTTAGGACAACGGTGTGATAAAACTCTATATGTCATTTCTTATGCAAGCAAATCCTTAAATGATGCCCAAATCAATTACACCACCACTGAAAAGGAGTTACTTGCTATTGTGTTTGCCTTAGAGAAATTCAGGTCCTACCTCTTAGGATCACCCATCATTGTATTCACCGACCATTCAGCTCTAAAATATCTCTTCCAAAAACAAGATGCAAAGGCTAGATTGATTAGGTGGGTCCTTCTTCTTCAAGAGTTCGATTTAACCATTAAGGATAAAAAAGGTGTCGAGAATGTTGTAGCTGATCACCTCTCTAGGTTGGAATTCAAGGACAAATCACATCACCTTTCTGTGTCTGATTCATTTCCTGATGAGAACCTCTATTCTGTGAGTGATTGCCCTTGGTATGCTGACATAGCCAACTTCTTAGTTTCAGGGGTCATTCCAAAATTCTTAGGGACCCAAGCTAGAAGAAAATTTCTTTCTGATGTCAAGCATTATGTGTTTGATGATCCATACCTATATAAGTTCTGTCCTGACCAAGTTATTAGGAGGTGTGTGCCAGAATCCGAACAAGAGTCCATCCTAATGTTCTGTCATAGTGAGGCTTGTGGAGGTCACTTTTCCTCTAAGAAAACTTCTGCCAAGGTTCTTCAATGTGGTCTCTTTTGGCCCACCCTCTCAAGGGACTCCTACACATTTTGTCAAAGATGCCCTAGGTGTCAACAAGTAGGATCCATCACAAAAAGGAATCAAATGCCTCTCACTCCAATATTAGTGGTTGAAATCTTTGACTGTTGGGGAATTGATTTCATGGGTCCCTTCCCAAACTCTAGGGGATATCTTTACATTCTCTTGGCTGTCGATTATGTCTCAAAATGGGTTGAGGCCATTCCTACAAAATCCAATGACCATCAAACTGTGATTAGATTCCTTAAAGAAAACATCTTCTCTAGATTTGGGATTCCTAGGGCTATCATTAGTGATCGTGGAACTCATTTCTGCAATCGCCCATTCTCATCACTCATGGAGAAGTATGGAATTTCTCACAAAGTGTCCACCGCTTACCACCCACAAACCAATGGTCAAGCTGAGTTAGCCAATCGAGAAATCAAACAAATTCTTGAGAAAACTGTTAATCCATCTAGGAAAGATTGGTCGAGCAAACTCTTAGATGCTCTTTGGGCATATCGAACAGCATTTAAAACTATCCTAGGAATGTCCCCATATAGGTTGGTTTATGGTAAAGCATGCCATTTGCCAGTGGAGATTGAGCATAAGGCCTTTTGGGCAATCAAAAAAATGAACTTTGACATTTCTTTGGCCGGAATAAAGAGGAAATTGGATCTAAACGAGCTTGAGGAACTTAGGATGGAGGCTTATGAAAATTCAAGGATCAATAAAGCTAGAGTTCAAGCCTACCAGTCTAGGAATCTTAAAACTAAACACATTGAACCAGGGAAAACTGTGCTTTTGTATAGTTCTAAACTTCATTTGCACCCAGGAAAGTTGAGGTCTAGATGGTCTGGTCCATACATAGTGCATAAGGTGTACCCCCATGGGGCTGTTGAAATTCAAGATCCCACCAATGGTCAAATATTTAAAGTTAATGGTCATAGAGTCAAACCATTCATAGAACCATTCCAAAAACATGAAGTTGATGAAGACCTGAGTGAACCTACCTTTGATGAAAAAAAAAACAACAATTAATCAATAAGGGGTTTAAGTCGAGCTAACGACGTTAAACAAAGCGCTGCACGGGAGGCAACCCGTGGTTTTTATGTTTCTAATATTTCTGAATCATCTTTATTTTTCAAATAAGATTACTTAATCATTTTTATATTTAAAAATAAAAAAAATAGACTCTTGACCTGTTCTTCTATTATGAGTATGGATGGGTACGAAAGAGGAGCACCATATTCATCCGTGTCACGTGGTGTGATCCTTGAGTAATACCTTACCCAGAAATTTAAAAAGAAGACAATGTATCATCAGTTTATTTTGTTTTTATTATTCAATGGGTTAAAAAAAATATATAATAATACAAAAAAAAAAAAGTCCACGCCATAGGCTGTGGGGCAAACCCCGTCACAACCGGCGAAGCCGCGGGGACTTGAACCCGGGACCGAAGGGAGACAGGGGCGCGCGCTTACCACTGACCTGCGGCTTCTTGTGCTACCTTATTCTATAATTTTTATATATATTCTTATATTTTACTTCCTTTATTATATAAATATATATATATATATATATATTGTTTGTTTTGTTTGTTTTGTTTTTTTTTTCCTTTTTCCACTAGGGAACTTTGCAAGAGACATGGATATCAAAGGAACAAATTCAAGCTGCAAGAACTTCCAACTTCAACCACCAGGCCACTTCATAGCCAAAAATCCATCCCTTAGGTTTTGTATCTTAGGTATCTTCTTAGGTCTCTGTGGAATCGACAACCCAAGCTACACTACAAGGACCGTTCTACCCTTCTACCTCTACCCCCTTATAAATTTTCTTTTCTTTAAACACTGGGGACAGTGTTGTTTTAAGTTGGGGGGGAGATAAAATAAAAAAAATGCTTTTGTGTCAAAAACAAAAATTGAATGATTTGAAAAAAAAAGTAAATGGAAGGAAAAATTCCTTTAACTTCGAACATGGTAATACACATTGCACACTTTGAAACTGAATATCAAATAATTTAGCATGCCCTGATTCTGATTTTAATCCTTGTATAATCTCATGAGCATAGATTTTGGAAAGTGTGGCTGTCCAATGTGATATTTCATCGTTTATATTTTCATCCAAATAAAAAAAAATGCCACAATGCACGTCCTCTAGACTGTGGGGTAATAATTTGAATTTTTGAGGTCCCATAATAAATAGCATAGGCTGGTTTTATTTTTATGAATAATATGAGTATTCAAAAAAAAAATTAAAAAATTAAAAAAAAAAATTATTAAAAAAATAAAAATAAAAATTTGCGTGTAGAGCAATGGATTGATAAAATGTGAGGCTTTCGGCACTTGGGGATCGTGACTCCAGAGTTGTCTAGCCCTGAGTTTTTCAATCTATCTCTATTTATGGTAATATGAATTTGTTTTTGATTAAGTTAACTCGAGACGATGCCCGAGTATGTGGGCTTCACTTGGTGCCCTAAGGCCTTTGAGTCTGGGAGTCATCGGCAAAGTCTTGCTACATGGGTTAATTTGATTAATTTCAATCTCAATTACTATAGCAATATTGCAAAAAAAAAATCAAAAAAAAAAAGAGGGATGAAGAATACTCATATTAGGATTAAATGTGATTCCACCTAGCGCTTCCAT
Organism: Viscum album; assembly: GCA_963277665.1. Lineage (NCBI taxonomy): Eukaryota > Viridiplantae > Streptophyta > Magnoliopsida > Santalales > Viscaceae > Viscum > Viscum album. Next base: position 1,961,517,610 of record OY728119.1, on the reverse strand, counting down.
GATTTCCCCCTTGAATGAAAATGAACCCCCATATCTATTGTGATTCACAACACATCATTACACCTAATTGAGTTGGATGAAGTATGATGATGGATTTGATCAAAGGAATGGGCTTGGGATTGGGATCTGATTATGAAAATATCTCGTATTAAAATATTTTTATGGGTTTCATGATTGTTTGGTATAAGGTTTTTTGGTGATCATTGTGTATTAAAATGTTTTTAGAAAAGGGAATTTGAATTTCATTTTTTGATGAGATATATTTTGCTCGGGACTAGCAAAACTCAAGTTGGGGGGTGTGATTAGCCACTAAATGAGGCTAATATTCATTGTTAATATACCTAATTTTCATGTTCTTTGTTATTCATAAATACCATTTTAGTGCATTTTACACTTTGAACATCATTTCACATTATGATTGTAATACCTTCTTAAAATGCACTATTATGTGGTACATTTTTGAACATCATTTAAAGTACCCAATGATTCATCTGATTTTAAGGAATTGAATTATACATATTTTAATTTGATATTTTTGTAAATTTATCTACACTTAAATATGATCATGTTTGATTCAGGGATCAATGGAGAATTCATGGAGGATGATGGAGATATTTGGCAATGAAAGGAAGCAATTCTGGAGAAGGCAGATTGGACACCAGCCCAATGATGAGACTGTGGGTCCCAACATACAGGCCCAATTAATCCCAAATTTCGTGGGATGCTAGAAGACATGTACAGGAACAAATAACTCTTCAGGAGTTAATGCTAATTCGGCCTCCATGGTGGTCATTTAGGCGGCCCAAGTTAGAGATACAATTCTGGGCCAGATTCTGCGGCCCAGACAAACAGTCCACCAATTTGATCATATCTCGGAATTTACAACTCCAAATAGGCCCAAATTTTACAGACGGTTAGAAGACATCCGGAGCTCCATTTTCTTCTTCTATGGCCCACCCTGATTCGGACTTCTAGAAGGTCTTCCAGACGCGTCTGTTCGGTGGATGAAAACTGGCTGCCACCTCGGGTCAAGGGTGGAGAAGTCACCTCTCCACCTACTTTCCACCACCTATGCCTACCCTCATTGATTGGGATGACTTGTACTGTTGGTGGTTCGACCCAAGGCTCCCAAAATGCCTATTTAAGGCAGTGGTGGTGAAGGAGTTGAAGATCTTGGATGCTTTGTTTACTTGTAATGTTATGCTGCATTTTTGTTGCCTCAATTTTGTCTTTCACATGTAAGTTGTTCAATTCACTTTAGTTTCTTAATAAAAGTTCTTCTTCTACTCTTATTCTGTTGTTCTTAATATCACTTTGATACCGTTGGATTAAGGTGTGAATTTATTCACACCAACCCTTGTGAAATTATTCACACAACGGTGGAGTGATCATTTTATTTTTGTTGTTTTCTTTACTTCTCCATTCCTCCCTTATGAGTCTACTTTCCGCTTCCATTGAAACCATGGGATCAATGGAGGGCTAACCCACTTATGGGTTGATCCAAGGGAGTAGCAAGGGGCTGGATTGAATGTTATTTATCACCTAATTAATGTATAATCACTTCTTTAATTGGGATTTTTATTTGATGATTTTTAAACTCCATCGTCCTTGTTGAATTTAAGGCCACACACTTCAAGTACTAATACGATCCTTTACCTTGAAGTGCTCAAAACTTTGATCCTTCAAGTGTATAGGTGATTAGTATTAGAGGATGTAGGCATTAAACCAGTAAGTGATGATGTTGTTTTATCTCCTTAAATGAACCCATCTCAAATTTAAGAAATTGAAATCATTAAAAAGAAAATACATCCAATCCACCCCGAGTGATAACCTAGGATCAACTCATTCTTTTAAATTGAATCCACTTAAATCTTTTAGATATCATTAAAACCCATCCAAAATCAATCCAAGTTGGCCACTTCATAGCCAAAAATCCATCCCTTAGGTTTTGTATCTTAGGTATCTTCTTAGGTCTCTGTGGAATCGACAACCCAAGCTACACTACAAGGACCGTTCTACCCTTCTTCTCTTGGGTAAATTTGGGCGTGAACCATGTAATGAATTTTTTTCCTTGTATCACTTTGAAATATTTTATAGAATATTTTCAGAGTTATGAATAAAGTTAGTGTGAGATTTTGGGGTCTATAGAGCCTCGATGTTGATATAATAAAAATATTAAATATATTAAATCATACATGTATAGTTTTTTCTAAAATAACAGAATATATCTCATATAATGTTTCAAATGAAAAATTTGAGATATCCATTAAATTTGGAATGTGGGTTTTACCCTAGAAGTGACATACCTTTGTGCATGTCAGATGTTTGGTTTAAGTGCATGCAATGTTTTACCCTATTTCTTTCTTTTTTCTACCCCTTTTTTATTTCATCCTCCTTCCTATGCATGCCACTACAACCCCTTATCACACCCCTTTAATCCAAAATCATTTAAAATCACTCATTTTGACCCATTTTTATTTGAAATTACTTATTAAAGTGAAATTAAACACCCCATAGTTAATTTTCAGCTAAAAAAAAATCAAATTAGTGTTTTTAATATGTGATTTAAAAAATGGTGAACATATATGAGGTTGGTGTTACTAAAATAGTTGAAACTTATGGCCTTCATTCTTGATTGATTCGATTGAGCTTGAGTGACTTGGAGCACCTTGTGTGTAATTGGTAAAGCTCCATCAATCCGATTCATGTCCCTTTTCCAGTTCCATGCTTGAAGATCTGCATCCCTTTTCCCCTATGCGCTGTGTTTAAGGAGGATAATAGTTGGTTTATTTTTATTTATTTTTCTTCCACATTTATTTATTCCAAAATTTTGGAAAATACCATTGAATTTAATATAAAATGGTAAAACCTAAATTTACAAAATAATAATTCTTTAATAAATTATCAAAATATAATTACATGAAATTATCAAAAGATAATAACAAAGAATTATAAAACGTTAATTACACTAAATTATCAAAGGATAATTTATAAAAATTATCAAAATAAAATTATGTAGGATTATCAAATGGTACTTATAAAAAACTATCAAAAGATAATAACATTGAATTACCAATGGATAATTATCAAAAGATAATTACATAAAATTATCAAAGGATAATTTATAAAGAAATTATAAAAATATTATCAAAGGATAATTATAAAAATTATCAAATATAATTAAATAGTTTTGTTAAAGAATAATTATAAAGAACTACCACACATAATCTTGGATTAATCTAAAGAGATATATATTACCACGTCTGGTTTTATAATTATTATTGAGGAGAAGATTGTTAGTGCATTCATTAACCTAAAATGATAAATTATAAATTATATTGGAGAGATAAAGTATAATCACATATGATATTTTATTTTTTTTGAAATAAAATAGTTGGTTCTGGTTCTAGGAACCCTTGAAGAACATAAATCTTTAATGTGTTGACAACTAAAATAATAAGGCCTGGGAGGAGGTTTTTTTGGTTGTATAGGTTTTTTAAGAAGATTTTTCTCAGTCAAGGACCAAAGAATAAATTATTATATAAGATAAAAATGGGGTTACATAAGTTTAAAAGATGGATTTTTTTAAAATCTTTATCATAAAGTGGAGGTAAATAATTGGGGAGAACATCTAGCCAGGTAATGTCACGAGTTAATCCCTTATTATCAAGACCATCCGAAAACTTATTCACTTCTTGAAATGTGTGAGTGACGATGTAGCTGATATCCAAAAGCAAGTGAAGATAGTTCATCGAACGAGTTGTAAGTGGACACACTAGATACTCCACACCATTCCAAATTGCTTAAACAATAGTAGATGGATCACTTTCAATCCATATGTTGGTCCAACCATGATACTTTGCAAAGGATATGGCATGAATCACACACTTCATTTTATCTTCCAAAGATGAGGCAACTCTATAGCCACCAAAGAAAAATATGAGACACTACCCAAGTTAGTTTCTGAAGATTGATCCATAGCCCGGGGGACCCAGGTTGACTTTATAAGCACCACCAACATTTTCTTTAATCCAATTAGGAAGAAGGGCTTGCTAAAACACTTAAAAAGTTATCCTAGGTTTCCGAAAGATTCCTTCAACCTAAATACATCACAAAATCCCAAAGTTGCTAACATATTTATTATAATTCCCCTTCTGAATCGAAGCAGCTTCTCATATATAAATGAGAATCCTCATCCAACTTTCATTTATATTTAATGAGAAATTTTTATGAAGAAAATTATTTCTATCATACCAGATCACATGAATAAGATCAACAATGATTGTGGGGAAAAGATTCTTGATTTTATGAGAAGATTCCATATCCACACAATGTTTTAATTGGGAGATTAAAGAATCAATAAGCAACCATCTGCGATCAAAAATATCAAAAATATAGTTCCAAATCTCCAAAGTAGTAGCAAAAGAGAGAACGAGATGGTTAACATCTTTTCTATGTTGGTTATAGAGACGGTATTTAGAACAAAGATGAATCCCAAAATATTGAAGACAAATGTCAATGGGAACTCTTTTGTGAGCAATAATCCAAATAAGAGTGAGTCTCAAAGGCTTAATCCAAGACTTAACAAAATTTTTTATCCAACAAAAATCACTATCAGAATAATGAAATTAATGGTTATAAAAATTATTAGAGTCAAGGATTCCATTATGAGTAGGATCCTAGATTAGGAAGTCTTCAATGTTGGTATATGGATAGTTATCAATGACCTATTCAAAACTTTTAGGATGATTTCCACTATTATAATTCAAAACATCCCTAATAGTTAAATTGGTATGATCAGGTAAATAATTGCGAGGAACTATCGATATTAAAGGGGCACCATTCTATTTTTCCAACCAAAATTTCATAGAAGAGTCTCTGGTAACCATCCATAGAGATTTATTAATGATAGTGGAGAAGTATTTCTTAATGGAAAACCAAATGGAAGAGCTCATGTAATTAATATTACCTTTATTCAACTTGTCAAAGAACTTGTTTTTGAGAAAAGAAATAGAGGCAGAGTCATTATGAAGAATATTCCAAGTGAGTATGGATTGTAAGGAATCATTGAAGAGTTTGAGATTTTTATTGGCTAGACCGCCTTTATCTAAATTCTTTCAATAGGTAGACCAAGGAATAATCACTAATTTCCTTTCAATGGTGCTTCCGGTCCAAACAAATTTTTTGATGAGAACATTAATTTTTTTAAGTGACTAATAGGATATTTGTACACCATCAGAGAGTAGACCATTTTGGAGATGATTGTGGATTTGACTAGATATATTCTTCCAGCCATAGAGAGGGATTTACCTTTCCAAGAGGAAAGTTTCCTAATGATTTGGTCAAAAGTGTTAGAAAAATAACTAGATTTAGGACTTCACTAAAAAATGGGAACACCAAGATAGGTGAAAGGGAAGGATCCTTATTTAATACTTAAATCATTAATACTATTTCACTTTTTATTATAGGGAAAACCTCTCCCAATGAAAATAAAGGATTCATTCCAACTAATGGCTTTCCTAGATATTTATTCATAATTAGAGAGTCCAATTTTGAGACTTTGAATATTACTTTTATCCTCTTATAAGAAAATAATGACATCATTCTCATATAGAAGATGTGTGGGAATTTTCAGGTTTCTAGAGGCAAGAATAGGTTTAAGCTTATTCTGGTTCATAAGGTGAGTTAGAAATCTACTTAAGTAGTCTTCCGTAATAGAAAAAAGAATGGTAGAGAGGGGATCACCTTTTCTGACACCTTTGGTGCATTTGAAGTGTCCCTTGGGAGATCCATTAACCAGGATGGAAATAGTGGCCAAATTGAATAAAGAATTTATTCTACTAATAAAGGAGTCATTAAATCCAAAGCTCTGAAGAACCTTTAAAATAAAACTCTAGTCAATGGTATCAAAGGAATTCCTTATATCAAGTTTAATAGAAATATTTCCTCCCATGTTAGATTTATTTAAAGTGTTAGTTCACTTAGAGGAAAGATAGATGCAATCTTGAATGGACCCACCTCTGGAAAAACTAAATTGGTTCTAGGAGATAATTTTATCAATAATTTAATTAAGTCAATTGGAAAGGAGTTTCATGATGACTTTTTAAAGAGTGTTAATAAGCGCAATGGTTCTGAAGAGGTGTATCTCAGAAGCATTGTCCACTTTAGGGATTAATGAGAGAAATTGATCATTCAACCCATTAGTATGAACACAATTGGAGAAGAAATATTTGACAAGTCTACAAACATTAACTTGGATAACATCCCAATATTGTTTATAGAAACCATTATTAAATCCATCAGGGCCTGGAGCACTATCAAGATTTAGGCTAAAGATAGTATCTTTGATATAATAATCAAGGGGAATGTTTAAAATAAAGGAGTTATCTTCTTCATTCACCACAACCAGAATGACCTATGGTAAGAGATCTTTTTTGGCATCTGGCCCATTGAAAATACTTTCAAAATACGAGATGATGTGGTTAGAAATTCCACCATCAGTATCAATGAGGGTGTCTCCGTATCTTATAAATTAGATAGGTCTATAGAATTTCCTAATTATTTGGAGGGAGTTATAGAATTTAGTTTTTCTTTGACCATCAGCAAGCCATTTGGTTTTAAAAAATTGTTTTCACATGTTATCCTTACGAGTGAGCAAGTAGGTATGCTTCATGGAAATATTGATTTCATGCTATGGGTCTATTGTAAAAGCAGATAAAGTAGTGGGGGTTTTGAAGCTGAGTATGCTCATCTTCCAGAAGAAGAAATTCATTGTCCATTTTCTTGGGTTTGGTCCTACAATAACTTTTAAGATTATGCTTAAGATATTTTAATTTGGTAGTAAAACTAAAAGGATCATTGAAATGACTCATATAAGACCAACCATTTTTTATAATATTCAAACACCCAGTTTTAGAAGACCAAGAATTTTTAAATCTAAAAATGAAAATAGGTTTCATACTTTTGATAGTGAGACTGAAGAGGATAGGATGATGGTTAGAGCTACGTCTAGAAAGGGTAATGCTAGATATGGAGCCCCATTTTTCTAGAGCTGGATCATTCATGAAAATTCAATACAACTTACTCTCAACCACTCTGTTATAGTGTCTTTTTTACCAAGTAAACTTGGAACTAGTAAGGTTAATTTATACAAGATTTTTATCTTCAATAGAGGTTTTAAACTCTCTTGTGGAGATAGAGGAGTTGGATGGTCCAATTTTCTCACTTGGGGTGAAAATAGAATTGAAATCACCAATAAAAAACCAAGGACCATGAATGATATTACCTACATGGGAAATATCCTACAAAAGAGGTCTCCTATATTGGTATCTATTTTTAGCATAAATAAAAGAGCAAAAAATGTGTGAACAATCAAAGATAAAATCAGAAGTAAATATTTGATTAGAAACATTGAAGTTATTAGAATTATACAAAGAAGAATGGGAAAAATCCAAAGAGATTCTACATAGGAGACATTTTTAATCGCCCCAAGAAGTTATAACCATATGAGAAAAGGTGAGTAATTTTAGAGGAAAAAATAACTTTAAGTTTAGAAATAGAAAAATTTTTGGGGTGGAGAATATTAATAAATATTTTTATAACAATAAATGTGTCAGGGTTGTAAATACCCTGACAATTACAAAAAAGAATATTCATTAGGACCTAATTTTGGGGTTAGAGCGCCATTTTTTCTTACTTATAGAGCATTTATTCCTAGTATACTATCTAACATTTTTTGAACCACTCATGATCGATTTATTTCCTTGTTTACTCATAAAAGAAATAATAGATTTGTTATCACTTGCATCATATTCAACCTTAAAATTAGCATGCATTTTAGTCCTCAAGGGGGTAGCCATAGTATTATTTATTGACATAGAAATGGGATTTTCATTCAAAATAGAAGGCAACATAGTAGATGATAGGGGTAAAAAATAAGCATTAGTGTGGTGTGTGCCTTATGTAGCTAAAACATCTCCAGGTTTTAAAACTGGAGAGTCCACAACATCCCAAGATTTTAGAACTTAAGAGTCTACAATAGGTAAGGCATTCACCTGTTGCTCGATGTTACCTATAGTAGTGACTGATGAAGACACCTATTTGAGGTATTTTTGATATGTAACATCTTCATGAGCCAAGACGCCATTTTTCCTAGCAGTAGGAGTAGTGTAATCTGCTTGTCCAAGTGTGTTAATAGGATCTACAGTTTCAAGGTTACCAGTAAAAATGATTGCATAAAAGAATTGATAGGGTCCTTCCATGCTTTATAATCCTTTATTTTGAGTTTATGTTGATTTAGTTTGAAGACATCCAAAAAAATATTCTCTATTTATTCTAAAATGCAATGATCATCAGTGATAATTTTAGACATACAGAGCCTACTATTAGTATGAATGTCACAAGATTCAATAAGAGTAGTGAAAACTGTTTGCTTAGAGATTTTAAGAGGATCCTTGCTAGCTTTGGCATCCTCCATCTTAGGTTCATGTTAAGACAAAGTGAAAAAATCCATGACATGATTTATGAATTTTTCTGAAATGAACTTATCAATATAGTCATTATCATCCTCTTCAGTAAGATCCACCCAAGTTTTTCTTTAGTTCTCCCCGAATAGGTTTATATCTCTTGTTTTTTACCCATTTTTCATTCCTATTATTAGGGGGTTCAATTTTTTATATGACAAAACATTTATCTTTACTATTTCTTTTAACCTCATCCCATCCATTTTATTTTGGATGAGATACTTTATATTTCACAACCCTATAATTAAGAAGTGAATGACCAATAATCTTGAAAATATCACAGAAAGGGGGTTTGCGTTCATAATAAATCTTGATGTCTATTTTGTAATCAATTGTATTGAAACTGATGACATTAGGGAGATTGGATTCCAAATTAACTTCAACCACGACTCTAGCAAAAAGACCAAGGTTAGCATTTATAATTATTTGATCAATCTTTAGTGGAATACCAATACGTGAGACTATATCATTTAAGATCTTAGGATGAAAAAAATACAAGTTTAGACCATGCAGTTTAACCCAAATTTGTGCCATTGTATTTCTATGAGTATATGGGTTAAATGTATAATATCATTTGGATAAAAAAATAAAACCAAGTTTAAGTTGTATATTCATGATCTTCCAAACCTGATCCTGATCATCTTGGGATTTAAACAGAATATGGTAATATCCTGTACCAATTGGAACTAGTTTCCAATCTGTGAAACCCCAAACATGTGTAATTTGGGGCTTTAAATCTTGTGCAGACCCAGGAAGATCTCTTTTGATGTAATAAATGCACCCTATGATAGAGAACTTACAGATTTTGGCACGCTAAAGAAGAGCTTCGGGATCAACCTCAACTAAGAATCCTCCATCATCCAGTCTTTTAAAGAGAGGGGGCTTCATAGTGGTTAATTTGTGAAGATAAGTACCTTTAGGGATTTGAGAAAGGATATCCCTTTAGTCCGAATGGACCTAAGGCCTTATTTTATTTTATTTTATTATGGATAATCCCCCATTTAAGGGTTGAAGGGGAACCCGTACATGACCCGTAGGCCCAAGGCCCAAGGCCCTACATGACCCGCAATACATGAACCGAAGGCCCAGAGGCATACCATGCCCATTATATGACCTGTAGGCCCAACCCACTAGAACTGACCCTCCCTAGATTCTACATCATTGATCACCTTGCTCCCCACCTTGTACTGCTAATCGGCTAGCATTTACCCATACAAAGTTTCACGGTTCCTGGTCCTAATGGCGGCTACCATACCCTCTCATTCTTTTTTAAGGTTGTTTTCAAATAAAATTATTTCTCTTTCATTTCAGAACCATTTCTCTCAAAAAAATGTTCCCATTCTGGATAAAAGGACGCCATATTTTGGAGAATCTATATCGAAGATAGGCAAACATCATGAATCTTTCAAGAATTATGGTTTAAACTCTGAGTAGTCATTGTTTCTCTTGAATAATCACTCGAGGAGACACTCATTTCTCTCCTAGTCTCTACCTAAAGGATCTTTTCCTCAAAAATATTTGTTTGTATAGCTTTACACTCCAACTTTTGAGCAACACATGGTGGTTTATCCTTTCCATTGATGTTGTAAACTTTGAGGTAAAAAGTTATTTACTTATTGGGGATTTTTTTACACATGTTTCCATGTTATAATTTATATGTTGGCATAATTTATTACCATTATTTATTGTGATCTCATGTGGGTGTGTGTTTCTTGTGAGAGCCGTTAGGATATTTGATTCCATGAGTGATACAAGAGAAAATTATTTCCATGTTTGATTATGATAATATGTTTTCATGTGTTTCTTATTTATTCTCATGTTTTTATGCTTTCCATGTATGATCTACCATGTATATATGTTACCATGATTTTGAGGTATCGTCTTGGCACTCAGAAGAGGTGGAACATCGTGACATGTCTATCCCTTAGAGGGGGAGTGCACTTGACTTGTGATTATGTAGATGATAAACCTGAGCACAAGGTATATATATGATGATACCATGAAATAATATGTTGGGGATGTACTCAATATATAATTATATGACTTCTTGACGCCTAATTGACCTGTGATTTGCATGACATATATTAGACACTCAACACCTAGTTTATTTGGGAGAAAAATTCCTATAATTACCTAGGCTTATCGTATGTAAATATTATATATTTTTAGTTGAATATTTATTACATTAAAAAAACACATGCCTAAGCACCATATTGGTTTAGTTCCTTTAGAGACCAGATACACTATCTTATTATTCCATGAAATATATTCAACATCTCCCATTAAGACCTTCCCCTTTAGTAATATTTATAAACATAACCTACTTAAAACATTTATTCATAACTTGGGGAAAGAAAACATAATAAAGGGTGAGCTCAGATACTTAATAAGGGTAAGAAAGTTAGATTTCACTAATCACATAAGCATTACATGAGAATGATGGTATGAAAACATGAACATAACATTTGAAAAAAATACCCTACATTTCAAAGATCAAAATCTTGAGTCATGGAATAAATATTTTCAGTTCATAAGACATGAATCATAAGAAAATCAAGGAATATGATCCATGAGAGCATAACATTGGAATAAGACATATAATTTTGGTATACACATATAAAATCATTTCCACAGTAGTCAAGACTCAGTACCAAGGCTATCATAGTGGAATGTTTTCACTCCCCAAACCAACATAGTAGTCAAGGTTCACTACCATGACCATTATAAAAAATAAGGCCCCTTATTGAACTGGGTTCACTCCCTGTTCCAGCACTATCCATCTCATGTGATATAAATCTTTACCCAATACATTGTATGGAGATATAGTTCCCTCCCGTCACATAATAAAAATCATACGTATGTGTGCCACAAGATCATAAAACATTAATCATATAATAACCCATGAAATGAAGTGGGTTTCATAAAAAATCCATTATATAATAAATTATGGAAAATAGATAGGTTTCATAATCATTTAATCATTCCATCATAGTATAACCCATGAAAATAAGTGGATTTCATAAGAATTTCCTCAAGGTATAACCCGTGGAAGAGAAACATATTTTATAAATATCATTCAATTATAAATATAAACCATTTAAGAAAATAATAAGAATGGTATCCTTGGATCATATCCCCAGTAAGTAATAGGTAACACCAATAGATGTCATATTATATTGAAAATTATTTTAAAATACCATTTAATAAAATTCTTTAGGATGATTACATTTCTTTAAAAATAATTTTTTAAAACTAAAAATTAATAAAATATTTTGTAAATAATTTTATTTGAAAACAACCTTAAAAAATTATAAAGAATCTTTAAAAATATTTTGAAACATTTATCGAGGAAAATATCCTTTCCGCTTTGAAAAACACTTTTTAAAACATAAAACATTTTGAAAATTCATTTCTTTTAAAATAACATTGAAAACTTATAAAGGAAGATTAAAAAATCATTTAAAAACATTTCTTGAGGAAAATATCCATTACAATTTAATTTTTTTAAAAGATAAAACATGTTAAAAATAACTTTCTTTGAATATATCCTTGAAAACTTATAACAGAATATTTAAAAATAATTTAAAAAATTTCTTGAGGAAAATATCCTTTCCGATTTTAAAAACACCTTTTAAAACATAAAACATTTTGAAAATATTTTTTTTTGAAAATAACCTTGAAAAATTATAAATTAATATTCAAACCAAATAATGATCATGATGGTGGGAAATTCCATTCATGTCATACACATTAAAACAAATATTCCTTTTACATTTTTAGTAAAATCTAAACTGACATTGTTTGGAAAATGACATGAATATTCCTTTCAATTTTCTTTAATAAATAATTTTAATAATGTTAAAAAAATTCTTGAAAATATTTTTGGAAAACATGGTTTTGAAAGAAAAAGTGTTTTCAACTGAAGAGAGAAATAAAAATGTTTTTTTCTTAAAAAAGTCATTTGGAACTCTTGGTTACGTAGTATAAGAAAATTAATGAGTTTATTGATAGATAGATCTTAATATTTCATCATTGGAAGCATAATCATAAACAATCCTCATAAATGATGAGATTGTAACATAAAACTTTTACCACATTAGCAACTTTGAATCATAATCCCCATGAGAGAATAACATTAAATGAAACTTATAATATCATTAAAAGGATTATATTTATGATATAACATGTCGAATGACAATTATATACACCTCATAGAAGAATATAGGTGTATAATATAACTTAGGTCTCCAAGAAGAAAATTTGAGACAAAAACCTCTTACTTCTTTGGTAACTTTTGTACCGTAAACCCCATGAAAGAGATATCCTAAAATGGATATGTAAATAAAAATAATTTTAAGGATAATAATAATAAAATACATTCATGGGTAGTATATACACCACATAAAAGAAACACATGGTGAATATGGATTGTGTCTCACGGAAAATAGAAGCGAGATGAAAACCCATCACCGATTCAGTAATATTTTGGATCATAAGCCCCAATAAATCATAACATCAAATGAAACTTTAAATATCATGAAAATAATTATATTAATTATATAAAATTTCAAATATGTAGTATATAAACCACACAAAATAAATGAGTGGTGAATTTTTATATGTCTCTTATAAATAAAAGTGAGACTAGAAATACCTTACCACTTTAGTAATATTTTTAATTATAAGCCACAATAAATAATAACATCAAATGAAACATTAAATTTTATTAAAATAATGTGATTAATTATATTACATTTCAAATTTTCATTATATATACCACATAAAATAAACGAGTGGTGATTTTTCACATGTCTCCCAAAAATAAAAGAGAGACTAGAAATCCATTACCAATTTAGCAATATTTTGAATCATAAGACCCAATAAATAATAACATAAAATGAAACTTTTAATATAATTTAAACAATTAGATTCATGATATAACATGTAAAAGGTTTCATATATACACCACACAAAATAAATGAGTGGTGAATTTGCATATGTCCCCCAGAAATAAAAGAGACTAGAAATCCATTACCTTATGTCACAACTTCCTTTATACACATTAAAAACTCATGTATAATGAATATAAAATTATTATATTATATTAAATAACCATAATTATATATATAATATCATATAATATTTACTTATTACCATTTATTACTCATTTATTAACAATTCCTTATTAAAATCACGTTTCGGGTAATGACTGCTATGTTTTTTGTATATGTTTTGATTTGTTATTTTTTTGGTACTATTAATTTGATATTGGTCCCATAATATAAATAATTTTAAACATTATATAAATATAATATATATTCATTATATATATAATTATATAAATCTATAAAATTTAGAGATAGAAAATGAAATACACCATTCTTGGAGACAGTAGGTCGTACATTCGCACAAGCATTGTTTCCATTTTCTAAAAGTATTGAAATAAATAAATTTAAATAATATATTACCATTAAAGAATAATTTTTATGTAATATATGTCACATATTTTTATTAAAACCATCATTATTACCTTCCTTTCACAGCGTAAACAAATCACATCACTTCACGAGGCGGTAGTTCACCGTACACATGAGTGACATTATAATATTCCCAAAGAATGGAAAGTATAAAGTTATATATGATATAATAATTCCAAAAGTATAATAATATCATAAATATAATATATAAATATTTAATCCATCATTATTTCCAGTCCCAATAGGCGGTGATGGAAAACGAATAACATCGGTTCACGAGACGGTAGTCCACCATACACACAAATGATGATTTCGTGACCCATTTGATGGAAGAGGAGAATGATTTAGGTTATGAAACTAGAATAATAATATATAATAATATATAATATAATTATTTTATTATATAATCATGTTTTAATAATAATTGAAGGATGTAGAAGAATAAATAAAGGAAAACACTCGATTAGGGATGTTACCTCTTATTTGGACAAATTCTTTTGGTTTGCACCAAAAAGATTCTTAGGTTATATTTTTAACCAAACTAAGGATTATAGGATGATAATAGGTAATTAAGGAAGTTATTTTGTTAGGGATTCTATGGAACAATTTGTTTTTAAAGTGTAAATAGGATAGGAGAGGGGGTGTCCTTTTATAAGTGAGGTGAGTGGCACACTTGTATTTTTTGAAAAGAAAAAGGCATGCCCATGTTTTTCACATGAAACATGGATCCAAAATGGTCCATTATAGAAACTATAAGATATAAAGTCTAAATATGGGCATAAAATAGGTTTTTTACATATTTTGGTTCATTTTAAACCCATATTTTTTAGTTTAACCCCTGGTAGACCCATTTTTACCTTAACCACAATAAATACCTTTTACTGTTTTTACTATTCATTATGGTAAAAAATTAATTTGAAATTAATAGATAATATAAATTATAATGATTAAAAATATGGAATCCCTTTTTACAAATTAAATTCACATAATTGAAAAAATTTAAATTGAAATTAATAACGTAGATGTGACAATAAGTTAGGGTTCTCAAAGATAAAATGTTCTAAAGTTTAAAAGGTTTTTATATAAAAAATAAATATAAAAAATATTACAATGAAATAAATTAGATTAATATATATATATATATATATAATTATAATTTAATGAATTTTTATTTTATAACCAACTTAAAATAATATTTATGTTTTTAAAATCTTTTAAATAAATGATAATTCTTAATAAAAACCAGTATTTTTCACTATTCATCGAAACATTTATCTAGTTAAAAAATTCCTAAATATTAAAACTAATATATTTTAGACACGATGATTTAAAAAATTAACTATATTTTTTATTTTTTTTCTAAAATTGGAAAAAATTAATTTTAAAATAGGTGTGAAAAAAATGACAAATCTCTTTTTAGAAAAATACAGTTTTAAGGGTAAAATTAGATTTTTTCTTATCTCTTGTATAGAAAACATAGAAGATAAATGTCAAAAATTTGATTGAATATATTATATATAAATTTAAATAAAATCATTTACCAAAAGTTTTTTTAATTTGCTGAGGTAAAAACCGTTTATGTGCATAAAGATAGTTTTTTAGAAAACAATTTCCTTTATTTTCAATTGGTTTTTATTTTAATTTATAATTAGTTAGTAACCAAAGAATTAATTTTATATACATATATAAACCATTTATTTTAATAATTTATTTAATTATATCCATACCTACTATCCCAACAACGTGGTAATAAATATAATTTTAAATAATAATATTTTAATAGTATGCCATATTTCGTTTAAACTTAGTGTTGTGTGTAATGAAAAATATTGTAAAGATTAAATTTATTTGAAAAAAATATTTCACAAAATATAGGGGTGTTACATTATACCCTCTTAAAATTATTTTTTCCCTCAAAATTTGTCACTTTGGTACCAACAATTGAGGATAATTCTACCTCATTACATCCTCAGGTTCCCACATAGCTTCCTCAAGATGGTGGTTTCACCATAAAACATTGACTAGTTAAGTGGTCTTATTTCATAGAACTTTATCTATTTAGTCAATAATCACTACCAATTGTTCCTCATAAGAAATATCATGCTCTAGTAGTTTGACCTCTAAGTTCAGTACATGTGATAGATCAAGTATGTACTTCCTTAGGACAGATACATGGAACCCATCTTGAACTTGAGAGAGGTTTAGTGGAAGTTCCAATCAAAAGACTAACATCCTGATACAATAAAGAATTTAAAAGGGACTTATATACCTAGGGATTAAATTTCATTTGCATCGTTAGTATAATTTCATCCTTTGGCCATGCTTCGATCAATTTACACTTCATCTGTTACTCTAAGAAACGAAGATGATTTTTTTATACCTGAAGCACTAACATATCACAATATCCACAATATAATGATATGTCATTCCTAATATCTTTAGTTATAAAAAAAATGGATTGCACAATTTATGCATAAATCTTCATATGGTGACATAATACATTAATCTTCTAAAACATCATCCAAAATCTAACTTAAACCATTCCATAAATGTTTAACCTTATAACCCTTCTAAAATTAAAAATTTATAAATAAGGTCACTAAATTTATCAAAATAAAATTAACCTTAATCCCCTAATTATCATAAAGTTGTTATTAATTATCACATAATAAATATGTGAATACCTTAGTCATATATTTTATTGACTAATGGTAATAACCAAAATTACCATAAAACCTTAATGGAAACATACATGCTTCATCATTCTTTACATAAAACACAGATTATTGGATATATTCATTAAATCCAAAAACACTATACACTCCATAAATGATAGCATAAACCACTTTTTCAACAAATCATCAATTACTTGCAAGGTAATTAATACTATCCAATTTACTTTATCCATATCAATCATATATTTATCCTAACTAAACACCATTTTTTTCAGCATCAGGAACATATTAAGGGTTATCTTTACTTAATAACGTGTTTTCAATAAAATATCACCCTACCGTTAAATTAATTTTATAGTTAATTAGTACCACTCAATATATTATTGAAAATACTTAATGAAAAACTTCTACAAACAATCCTTATATATATTATGATTCATATAACATAATTCTATAATTCGAATACATAAACACTTCAATCATCCCACTTTATTCTCAAACCATTAACTAGGCTTAATCATCTTATTCCTTAATATCTATTTCCTACCATATGAAATATGAATCATTTCTTGGCATTCATCAACCTAAATTTAGTCATGATTCACACATTTTACATAAACAATACTGTTATAAAAACCATACCTTTCATAGGCCATATATATTCTCCTCATCAACAGCAGTATAACCATTACCACCTTACTGATTCTCTTCAAGATATTTCCCCTTAGGACATCGATTTTCATTATGCCCATACTTTCCAAATTTAAAAAAATTCAACAGTCAATGATACCTTAGGGAGACCATTATTATCATCAATTGCATTAACCAAACTCTTAATTTTTCCTTTGCAATTACTTGTTTTGTGTCCTTTTTTTCCACACTCAAAACATATTCTCATACCTTAGATACATTAACTTGAGGGATTCTTCCCACATTCTTAACATATAGGAAACTAAATCTTCTTTCCTCCATGATCTCCACTACCCAAACTATCAATAAACTCTATACTTATCTTCTTTGATGAGTCTGAGAGTTGGTTAAGGTGAAAGTTATTAATCACATATCATGATAATTAATTTGGAATAATCACAATATCCTCCACTCCAATTTTCATCCCATTTATTTTCTTATTAACACATTGTATATCACATTCAATGTTGATCTAGTTCCTTATAGTCCCCACCATCGACTAAAACCAAAAATCATAGTGTGAGAAATAATAATCACAGTGGGGAACCACATTATCATGAAAAATCATTTATAGGATATTTAAATCATCAAAAATTATTTTTAATATATGAAACCTTAGTTTTATATTAGGTTATTCATAATAATCATCTATTTAAATACTTCATGATAGTTTATAAAGATTTTTTTAATTTCAAAAGAATATCCCTCAATAGTGTCAAACTAGGTGTGCATAAAGGCTTGTTTTCGCACACAAAGTGATGATATAGTCTAGCCCAATTAATTATTTTCTGAGTTTTACCCATAGATACCCTTGTTACAAATCCACATTCACTTATAATATCCATCTAGGGATGTAATTGTTTGGAAACCACTTTATCCATCCTTTACCAAAATTATAGGATATTATTCTATAATTTGAATTATCCATAGAACTATCCTTAGAGATATATCTAGACAGATACTTATAAATATAACCTAGGCATCTCACTAAAGTTTTATAATCCTTTTTTTCAAAGGTTAATTAAACCTCTCCTTGGATACCAACTATAACGACCCAGGATTTTCATACATAGATTTTACATCTTTTTAAATGAATATTCATTACATTACACAAATACACACTTGAGGAACATATTAGTTTAGTGCCTTTGGAGACTAGATAAACTATATTATTATTTTATAAAATATCTTCAATATATCCCATAAATATCTCCCCCTTTAGTACTCTTTAAAAACATACCCTAATTAAAACCTTTCTTTATAACCAAAGGAAAGGAAACATAAGAAAGGGTGAGATCAGATGATCATTAAGGGTAATAAAGTGAGATATTAATGATAACATAAGTGTTAAATTATTATAAGGGCATGATAATATGATAACAAAATTTTAAAACCAAACCCTATATATAAAAGATCAAAATATTGAGTCATGGAATAAAGATTGGTAGTTCATAAGACCTGAATAATAAAGAAATCAACAAACATGAGTTATAGGAGTATAAAATTGGCATAAGATATATAATTATGGCATAAAAAATTCATAAAAAATCATTTCCATAATTTTCCTGGCTCACTTCCAAGGCTATCATAGTGGAATGAGTTCACTCCCAAAACCATCAAAGTAGTTGAGGTTCACTCCCAAGACCATCATGGAAGATAAGGTCCCTTACTGATCTAGGTTCACTCTTGATTACAATCATATCTATCTCATGAGATATAAATCTTTACCCAATGTATTGGAGGGAGATATAGGTCTCACCCATCACATAATGAAAATCATACACATGTGTGATAAAATATCATAAAACATTTATCATATCATAACCCGTGAAATGAAATATACTTCATAAAAATTTCATTATATCATAAACTTTGGAAAAGAGATAGGTTTTATAATAATTTCATAATTACATCATAACATAAACCATGAAAATAAATGGGTTTCTTAAGAATTTCATCATGGTATAACCCGTGGAATAGAAATGGGTTTCATAAAAATCATTAAAATATAAAAATAAACCATTAAAGAAAGAATAAGAATGATATACTTGAATCATATCCCCAGTAAGGAATAGGTAACATCAATAAATTTCATCTTATATAGAAAATTAATTTGAAAGGTCATTTAAAACATTTCTTGAGGAAAATAGCATTTCTTTGGAAATCACTTTTTAACACTAAAAAGTCATAAAATATCATGGAAATAATTTTATTTTAAAATGAACTTTAAAACTTATAAAGGAATATTTAAAAATAATTTAATTTTTTTTGAGGAAAATATCCTTTCTTATTTTAAAAACATTTTTTAAATCATAAAACATTTTGAAAATCCTTTTCCTTGAAAATAACCTTGAAAACTTATAAAGAAATATTTAAAAATAATTTAAAACATTTCTTGAGAAAAATATCCTTTCCACTTTTATTTTTTTTAAAACATAATTTTTTTTAAAAACATTTTTTTTGAAAATAACATTGAAAATTTATAATGGAAGCTTTAAAAACAATTTAAAACATTTCTT
Source organism: Viscum album (assembly GCA_963277665.1). NCBI lineage: Eukaryota > Viridiplantae > Streptophyta > Magnoliopsida > Santalales > Viscaceae > Viscum > Viscum album. Next base: position 1,961,497,727 of record OY728119.1, on the reverse strand, counting down.
GAGGAAAATATCCCCTTCACTTTGATTTTTTTAAAATAGAAAAAAATTTGAAAAAAAATTTCTTTGAAGATAACCTTGAAAAATTATAAAGGAATGTTCAAATCAAATAATTCTCATGATGGTGGGAAATTTCATTCATTCCATACACATTAAAACATATATTCCTTTCACATTTTCAGTAAAATCCACACAGACATTGTTTGGAAAACAACATGAAGATTCCTTTCAAAAGATTTTGTAAAAAGTAAAACATGGGTACAGATTCCTTTAATAAATTATTTGAATAATGTTAATAAAATTTATGATTTTTTTAGAAAACATAGTTTTGGAAGAAAATGGGTTTTCAACCGAAGAGAGAAATAAATACAATTTTTCTTAAAAACATTATTTTGAACTCTTGAATACATAAAGAGAGGAAAATGAAGGGAAAAAATATATACTCTAGAAATAACCAGATTATAATAAAATTCATTATTTTTTAGAGATATATCATAATATGTCATCATTGGAAACATAATCATAAACTATCCCGATAAACAATGAGATTGTAACATAAAAATATTACCACTTTCGTAACTTTGAATCATAATCCCCATGAAATAATAACATTAAATGAAACATATAATATCATGAAAATTATGAGATTTATGACATAACATTTCAATGGGGAAGTATATACACCTTATAAAATCAGATAGGTGCATAACATAACTTAGGTCTCCAAGAAGGCAATTTGAGACAAAAATTCCTTACCGCTTTGGTAAATTTTGAACTGTAAACCACATGAAAGTGAGATCATAAAATGAATATGTAAATACCCATAATTTTAATAATAATAATAATAAAATACATTCATGGTTAGTATACACACCACATAAAAGAAACACATGGTGAATATGGCTTGTGTCTCATAGAAAATAAAAGTGAGATGAAAATCCCTTATCACTTTAGTAATTTTTTGGATAATAAGCCTCAGTAAATAATAAAACCAAATAAAACTTTAAATATAATTAAAATAAGGATATTTATGATATAAAATTTAAAAGGATAAGTATATACACCATACAAAATAAATGAGTGGTGAATTTGCATATGTCTCCCAGAAATAAAAGAGAGACTAGAAATCCCTTACTACTTCATTAATATTTTGAATCATAAGACCAAATAAATAATAAAATCAAATTAAATGTTAAATATAATTAAAATAAGGATATTCATGATATAACATGTTAAATGGATAGTATATACACCACACAAAAGAAACGAGTGGTGAATTTTCATATGTCTGCTAGAAATAAAAGAGATTATAATTCCCTTACCGCTTTAGTTATCTTTTGAATCATAAGACCTAATAAAAAATAACATCAAATAAAACTTTAAATATAATTAAAATAAATGTATTAATGATATAAAATTTAAAAGGTGCAATATATACACTGCACAAATGAAATGAGTAGTGAATTTGCATATGTCTCCCAAAAATAAAAAGAGAGACTGGAAATCCCTTACCTTATATCTTAACATTTTATGTGCACATTTGAACCAACTATATAATAAATATAAGATTATTATAAATATATTACATAAAAATAATTATATATATCCAACCATATATTATTTACTTATGACCATTTATTACTCGTTTATTAACAATTTTTTGTTAAAATCACGTTTCGGGTAATAACCACTTTGTTTTTTTGTGTCTGTTTTTATTTGTTATTTTTTTCTATTAATTTGATCATGGTTACATAATATATATAATTTTAACCATTATATAAATATCATAAATATTTAGTATATATGTATTTATATAAATCTATAAAATTTAGAGATAGAAAATGAGATACACCTTCATGGAGACGGTAAGCCGTACATATGCATGAACGTTGTTTCCATTTTATTGATGGGTTGAAGGAAATAAATTTAAATAATTATTAGCATTAAATAATAATTTTTATGTCATATATATCATATATTTTCATTAAACTCGTCATCATTACCTTCCATGTAAAGTGTGAATGAATCACATTGCTTTGCGAGACGGTAGTCCGCTGTACACACGAGCGACGTTATCGTATTACCAAAAAATGAAAATTATAAATGTTTATATTATATAATAAATTAAAAAGTATAATAATATCATAAATATAATATATAAAAATTTAATATATCATTTTGTATAGCCATGAGAGGTGGTGATGGAAAATGAATAACATCGGTTCACATTGCAGTAGTCCACCGTAAACATGAATGATGATTTTGTGACCCATTTGATAGAAGAAAAGAAGGATTTAGGTTACTCCATTAACATAATAACATATAAGTATATGGAAGACAATTATTTTATCATATAATAATTACTTAATAATAATTTAAGGAGGTGGAGGAAGAAATAAAATAAAATGCTCAATTAGGGATGTTACCTCTTCTTCAGACAACTTATTTTGGTTTACACTAAAATCCTTATTAGGTTGAATTTATGACTAAAATAATTCTTCTAGGATGATAAGAGGGAGGTATGGAAGTGATTTGGAAGGGATTTTATAAACCAATGGGTTTTGAAAGTGTGAAGATGATAGGAGAGTGGGTGTCCTTTTATAAGTGAGGTGAGTGGCACACTTGTAATTTTTGAAAAGAAAAAGGTGTGACCGTGTTTTTCCCATGATAAAAGCTCCAAAATGGACCATTATTGAACTTATAAGATAAAAGGTCAAAACATGGTTATAAAATGGGTGTTTAAAAATCTTTGGATAATTTATAACCATTATCCTTTTTGTTTAACCCTCAGTAAACCCATTTTTACCTTTACCATGATAAATAAATTTTACTATTTTTACTATTAATTATGGTAAAAAATTAATTTGAACTTATTATAAAATATAAATAATTATTATTCCAAACATGGAATTAATTTTTCCAAATTCCACTCACATAATTTTAAAAATTTATTTTTAAATTAATCTTACAAACATGATGATAAAACAAGTTTTCAAAGAGAAAATGTTAAAAAGTTTTAAAGTTTTTATATAAAAATTCAATATAAAAATGATTCCAATGAATTAAACTAGAATAATAGATATATAATTGAACTAATTTTTATTTTAAAACCATATTAAAATAATATGTAAGTATTTAAAATATTTAAAATAAATGTGTGATGAATTGAACTGAATACCTTCTCAAACTGGTACCCGACCCGATATGTCACATACCCAAAGGGAATTCCTGATCCCCATGGGCTGAATACTAGCACCTAGGAATAAATTTTTTTGAGGGAATGATTTATCCCAAACTTAAGTAACAACCTAGCACATATATAACAGATACAACAGTGAAAAAGATAAATATATTCCAAAACTGAAACCAAACAGCAGAAACCAACAACTTGAGAGTAGAAAAAAAAATCCATGTACAATTCCAACGATAAAGGATAACTAAAAAAAACAAAAACTTCATGTGATATCATGGGTAAAATCCCACCATATCACCACTATCTACCCATCTGATTTGAAAAAAAACCTCACCGCCTCACTATGTAACCTTGCCTTTCCCTACATCAAAAGAAATAACCAGGTATATGCACCATTGAAGAGGTACACAAGGTGTGAGATAACAAGATCAGTAGGGTATCAACTAGGTGTTCCATATAAAGTTTATGAAAAATAATCCAAGCATTCCCAACTTTAAAGAAAAAAATCCATGTAAATAGTTTTATATTTTTTTATATCAAAATCATTGAAAAATAGTTTAATTTCCCCCTTTTCACTTTTCCAAATAAAGTAGGTAAATCAATTTCAAATAATTTTATATACATATATCGTATCAGATATATCAAGTTAAAATAAAGAAAATAATGTATCACATATCATATCAAATCCATGGTAGTACAAAGAAAATAGTACAATCTAAAATAACTCAAATTGGCCCAGAAGCGCAGGTAATATCACACCAAGGATTACAATAGGTCAGGATAGCTAGGAAAATCATACCTAAATTAGATAATCTCATACAAATCAAGCTAATAGATATATTTATAGAGTCTAGAGAGTTGAGGAACACCCCAGAAAGTGAACCCACCTATATGTATAACAAGTCCCTAGAATAACGGGCCTAGGGAGCAGAAGAAATCCCCATGACCCCCCCAAAAAATAAACCATACATTTTAATATACCTTATTCCTACGTACCCAAGGATTACCATGTGCTCTATTTTATAAATCAATTCATTAAATAATTTTATCATTTCATTATTTGAAAAACCATTTCATAAAACCATGTCACAATGATTTGAAAAACCTTTTCCATTTACCAAAACTAGGGGAAAAACATCTTTTATAAAAATCCATTGCCACATGCACACAAACCAATAGATCATATCATTAAATTTCATTTAATAAAAAAATTTATTAAATACAAAGTAATTTAGTTCATATAAAAAAAGCTAGAGACAAAACCACCAACCTCAAAAATTAGGTCACATATGCCCACAGTACAATCCACCAATAAATAGGAACTAACAATGACAAAAGATGAACTATATCTTAGAATTGATTCAATTTATGAAAATTATTGGCAGAGAAGAGGAAAAAACACATACCTTAAGAATGAAAACCTGCCGCATCACAACCAATGAAATAAATAGCCCTCAGAATAAGATCATACAACATATCTAGAAGAAAACAAGAAGGAAACATCACTATGGGTCAACGAATATAATAACACAATGAAATAATTCTACTGCGACCAAAGAAATGAAGAAAAATAGAGTCTTACTCACCTGGATAGATGTAAACTAACCACAATGGTGGTCAATCGCTGAAAGAATCAATCCAGACCAAATGATGACTACCAAAATTTTTGGAGAAGCCTTCTAGGTCGTGATCTAAAGGATATGTGGATGAATGAAATAAAACTTCAGATGAGAAGCACCTTAAAAACCCTGAACATGACAATTACTCGGTGTGTAATCCATTTACATGTCATGTAATCCATGGGGATCACTTACTCTGAAAAACCCATCACCTTTTAATTAAAAATTGATCTTTTAACATTATACGATGTACAATCATTACACTGCATATAATCACCTCACAATATGCACCAGATTTATGAAATCTGCCCTGTAGAACTTACACATCATGTATTCCCATTACATGAGGTATATTTCTCTCATAGAATATAGAAATTGCAGATTATTACATGAAAAACCTAAACAAACTCAGGAATCCTCCAAACTCAAAGATAACCCTACAAAACTATTAAAACAATTATACCTAAAATCCATTAATTAAAATAAAAAAACATCACCAAACTTCAAATAATTTTCCCTAACAAATTCCCTCCATCCTCGGGAGTCCCACAACACAGCCTATTAAAGAGGAAAATAAGTAAAGAGAAGGGAATTACTGAAAAGTGGGTAATAAGACGTTAAAAACTCCCCACCATAAGACTTTCATCCATGGGAAGACATGTGGAAGAATAAAGTTCATTAAAGAGGTGAGGATACTACTCCCTCATCATTGACTCATATTCCCGAGTCTCATAAGAATCTAATCCATGCCACTATAATACTCTGACCAACAGAATCAACTTCCATTGCAAGACTTTCACTTGATATCCAATGATCTCAACTAGATATTCTATAATGGAAACATTAGGCTCTAACTTAATATCTTCTCAAATCATAAAATAATAGGGATTAAGATGGTATTTCCTAAGCTACGATACATGGAAAATATCATGAATTCCTATAAATTGAATTGGAAATGCCAACTAATAAGAAACCTGACCAATCCGATCAATGATCTCAAATGGCCCCACATATCTTGGAGCTAACTTTACCTATTTTTAAAGCTAATGGGGACCCAACCAAGGAGAAAAATTTAAGAAAACCTGGTCACTTATAGAAAACTTCAAAATAAGACTCTGTTGATCTGCATAAGATTTATGCCGACTCTACGCTTTAACTAGAGGCTGATGTATATTCAGAATCCTCACTGAACTCTCCCAAACCAAACCCAATTCCACCAAATAAGCTTCACCCACCTCTTCCCAACAAAGATGTGACCTGTATGGGTGACCATAAAAATCCCCAAAAGGACCCATTTTTATTGATGAATGATAACTGTTATTATAATCAAACTTAACCAATCCTAAATGGATATCCCATGATCCACCAAAATCCAAGACACAGGCATGAAGAATGTCCTCCAAAATCTAAATAACATACTTTGTCTAACCATATATCTGTGGATGATAAGTTGTACTCAGTCTGACCTGATTCTATATAGGCTCTTGGATACTTCTCTATAATCTCGAAGGAAACCTAGGACCCCTATTCAAAACAATGGTAGAAGGAACCACATGTAACTTCACAACTTCTTTCACATACAGCTTACCCAAATCTTTAAACTTATGGTGTCTTTAATTAGAATAAAATATGATGACTTGGTTATCTAATCAATCACCTCCTAGATATCATTTGTCCCTTAGGGAGTCCCTAGTAATCCAAAAAGAAATTCCATGGATACTTCATTACATTTCCAAACCGATACTAGAAGAGGATAAAAAAACCATAAGGTTTCAAATTTTCTACCTTGATCTGTTGGAAAGTGTAATAATGGGACACATAATCAAAAATTTCACACTTTATACCCGGTCACTAGGACCACCATCTCATTTAATAATACATATTTGTAGTTACTAGATGAATAACCCATGAATAACTTTAAAAATAAAAAAAACTAAACTACTCACAGATGTTGGGACAACAAACAAATACCCAAAACTGAGAATACCATATCAAGAGAGGGACCAACCTGAAATGGTCTCCCCTCCATATAGGGTTTCTTAGATTCCTCTGAACTCATCATCCTGTAGCTGACTCTGCATAATAGACTTAAGGAGAGATGAAGATAACTAAACACTAGTCAGAACTATACCTAAAACATCCTCTTAATCATCCACATGGAACTGAGAAAAAATCCCCATAAGGTTCCACTCTTTCTTCGATTCCAAAACATGTTGTGATGGAACTTTCCTACTAATAGAATCTTCAATGACATTCCCCTTCCCTGAGGTCCATGAGATGTCAAATTCAAAACATTTGAAGGTATTCTACCCATAATCTTTATCTGAGATTCAAGTCTTTCTGAGAAGAGATAGAGATAAAACTCTTATGGTTTGAAAATAATATGGACCTTTCCCTAAAAATATAGTACCACTAACAATTAAGCACATACATGACTAAAGAAAACTATAAATCATGAGTGGTGTAATTCTTCTCATGTAGTCAGAGTTGACGAGATCTGTATGCCACCACATGATCATCCTGCATGGTCACACAACCCAAACCTATTCTAGAAGCATAATAGGAAACCATATATCCCTTACCAGGCTCAGGAAAGATCATAATAAGAGCTGATATCAGAATTCTTTTCATCTCATTATAAGAAGAATAAAACTTTTCATCCCATGTGAAGTTCACCCCTCTCATGGTAAGATCAGTCAAAGGTGATACCAACTTTGAGAAATCATTGATGAACCATTAATAGTATACTATAAGACCAAGTAATTTTCGAATCTAAAGACATTACATTGTTCTTCCCATAAAAAAAACATTTAACTTCTCAGGATCAACTGGTAATCCATGCTCGAAAATCACATTCCCTACAAGCTTCACTTCTCAAATCCAATTTTAATATTTCAAAAGCTTTCTAAAAAAACAACGACTTTTCAGGATTTCCGAAACCAAACTTAGAGGGTTCTCATTCTCATGCTTGGATCTTGAATAAACCAGAATATTATCTATGAAAACTACCACAAAAGTGTTGAGATACTGATGGAATAATCGATTCCTAAAATATATTAAAAATACAAGAGAATTACTTAGACAAAAAAACATCACAACTTATTCTTAATGTCTATACATACTCCTTAAGGATATCTTTCGTATATCTCACACTCCCAGAATCTGAGCTGATGATAACCTAATCAAAGATAAATCTTCAAAAACCACTTTTCCGCCTTTAACTAATCAAAAAAAATCATCCACACAAGGTAGGTATGAGGATAGAATCAATATTGGATAATTCTTTCTTGAGTGAATAAAGAAGAAACCCTGACATTAATCTTAGATCTTTTGTAGAAATAGTTTCTCGGATGTATCCTCTGTAGGATCATGGTGTTTCAAAGACTTCAGTGCTTGATCTAAAGAAATACCATCATAGATGCATCTCAACAATTTTCTTTTCAAAGTAAGTGGTATAATTACTTTATTCTAATCTTTATTTTTTTCTTGTGGAAAGTTTAGAAAACAAATAACCTCATTAATATTTCTCCAAAAGACCCTGGAAAATATTGGGTTTGTGAGTTCATATTGGTATGATAAATCCATCACATTTGGTTTTCCATTTTTCATCTAATAACGATTACTATAGGATTTGTATGAGAGGTTTTGGTACTTTGGAGGTTATATGATAAAGGGATTGAAATGAACCCCGTATTTTTTCTTTGACTAATAGCCTCCCATTATCCCTATTTGGATTAGATTCCTTGGTCTTCCATTTTATTTCTTCAAAAAACATTACCTTTTTTAGATTGATGGGTTAATTGGGAAACCCCTCAAGTTAGATACTACCACTAAGAACCTTTCTCGACCTTTATTTTCTAGAATATGTGTATAGGTTGCCATATCAGTCTTTTCCATCTTGTATTTGGATCCAAAATGGTGATTATGGATTTGTTTAGGATGTTGTCTTTGAAAACATTCCACCTTACTACAAAAAATGTTTTAAAATTGGGAATTCATCAAAGGAATGTGAGTTTAATCCTTATGATGCTCACTATATCACACATAATAATTCAATTTGGGTTAAAAAAGGAGTGAAAAAAGGGATGGAGGTTACTTCATCGGGTCATCATGGGGATTATATTGATAATTATATCAACCAAAATGATAATAATCAACTCTCTTTTACTCATCTCTCAGATTTTGTAGAGGTAGTGCATATTGCCCAATCCAATAATCAAGATATGGAGATTCCTAACAAATTCGAGCCATCTATTATTGGGAACACAAAAGTGGTTCAATCCTCACAAGGGGAGGACAAGAGTGATCAATATGATTCTTTTCAGTATTAACATGAAGATTATGAGCAATATTGTTAGATTAAGGAAGTTTTCTTTAAGTCGAGTACTAAAAAAGGTAAACAACCAATGATTGATGCGGATGGTTACATCACTCCATGTATCAAGAAGACTAAAAAATGCATATATTATTCTAATTTTGAGAGAAATATTGTCACTAGATCCTTTGAAGCCTCTAGAAGTGGGAAAATAGTTACTAATCCACAAATTGAGGTTGCTAAACATTAAATTTCATCCTCATATAAAGATTATTTGGAGGACAATATCAATGAAAATAATGAGGACTCTTTTGTGAGGGATTCTTATCAAATTGAAGAGAAATTGGATTGGAAGGAGGAAATTCTTACATGGATGAGTGATTAGGACATTATTGCGTTCCATCAATATAAATATGGTGAAATTTCTTCCGATACTTATCTTGAAATCATAAAGTGAATTTCCATTAAAAAAATGGAGAAATTTATGAAAAATCTAGATTTCAACTTTAGAGACATTCCATGGAAAAGACCCTTCTTTGATTTATGAATTATTTTCCTCCTTCTGTTGATGGTTTCCTTGGCTACTAAGTACCCTTTTTTGTCCTTTTTCTTTAATTTTTTGGAACCCTTTAAGTGGTTATTATGATTTTTATTGGTTCTAAGAATCTCTATTTCTATGAGTAATTGGTTCTGTGGGTGAGAAACAATTATTATGGTGTTGTTTTTTCTTGAAGGAATATATTTGATAGTATGTAACTCATTTATTTATTTTGGATGAATTTTGGGAATGCTTATGATCTAGTTATCCAGATGTGTTTTCCTCTACTGAATTTGCTGTGTTTCATGGCTTTAATGGTTGTTTTGTCATGTATGATGGGGGATGATTTACATGTGTTTTGATGACTCACTTTGAGGCTTTGATTGATCTAGATCAAAAACCTCTCAATTCTTGGTTTTTGGAAATTATTACATTATAGCTAGTGAAACATCTTCTGATGGATGGATTACATGAGTTTCACTTATCTTTCTAGTTCAATATACTTCTCGTGATGGAACTTTATTTTTTACTAGCTATTCTTTAAGATTATTCATGAGAATTTTCAATTTCTTTTGGATTTTGGTTATCATAAGATTGGATGTGCTTTATCTATCACATTTTGAGCCTACATGAAGTGGATTTTACCAATGTGGATGAGTTACTAAACTCCCAGGAAAATGGCATTAGAGATTGGGTGAAGGCTCAACATCTTTCACATGAATTTTTTATTCATGGTGGTTGATGGTATGATGCACTATTTTTACTTCTTTTTAGTTTCATTTCTACCTTCCGAAATTCCCTATAGTGTAAGTGTATTACACTACATACATGTATTATAATTTTTATTTTATTTAATAATTTCCTTAGGGGAATGAATTAGGTGACCAATTCATGTCTCATTTTGTAAAAAAACACCCACTCAAGGAAAATGACACTTGTTCTTAACTGTTACCTGATTCAACTTACAATTGTACACACACAGTTGGAGTGAACCATATTAATTATTGGAAAATAGTACTAGGTCTGCCCATGGTGAAACAATCAAGAGAACAAAACCCTTTTTTCACAAGGTTATCCAACTAAATATTGATATCTTTTAGTTCGGATGGTTCCATATGATAAGAAGATACCGATATTGGTCACATCCTTGATATCAGATCAATCATAAATTCTACCTCCCTATATAGAGGAATACTAGAGAAATCAACTGGTAAAACATCCAAAAAATCCTCAACAACAGCGGGTAGATCAACAATAGAATAAACTTCATCGTGATGAACTGTAACAGTAGACAACAAACTCCTGAGCTATGGGAACGAAGATCCTACACAAACAAACCTCAGATCTCACTCTCACCAAAACACCAATGAGATCCCATTAGCCATAATAAATGAGATATGGCAATGATAAGAATCAACCTTATCATGGTGAGAAACAACCCAATCCATACTGATGATGACATCAAATAGATCCAAATCAAGAACAAGAAAATCCTAGACTAACTTCACATCAGCTATTGATAGAAAATAAGAAGGAAATCGAAACCCCTGATCTTTTATATACCCTAGAGGTGTCGCTAACTCTATAACAGAAGAAATGAGCTCTGTTGGAAGGTTAATCATATAAAAAAAATGGCCAAATATAAATGAGTGGGAAACACCAATATCAAATAAAGAAATCTCTACCGAGGATACAATAAAGATGGTACCTCTCACTATCATTGGAACCACATCTACCTCTTCTAGAAACTCATATACTATGTGAAGTTTCTTCACTCTTTATGCCTATGGATTAAACCCTGTAGTATTTGAAGTATATAAATGTACCATAGTAGACTTTGGAGCCAATGATCCTTGACCACATCGAGGAGTAGACATAGGTTGACAGAAAAGTTGTCGATGACCATAACGTCCAAAACTGTTACACATCTTTATAGGTAAAGGACATGAAAACTATGTGTGTACAATATTTACACACTGATAAAAAGTCAAATTCACACCACTTTCTCAACTAGAGGTTTCGAAGAGACCTACTACTGAAACCACCCCCACCACTCCTATGATGATCCTTCCACTTCATTTTTTTCCCTGGCATGCCACTAAAGTTGACACTAGGTGGAAGAGAAGGGGCGGAATATCTAGCCTTACCTTCCGTATTCATTTCTTCCATCATAGACCTATCCATTATCTCTATATAGATTGAAAGTTTCAGAATAAATACCTAAAACCTATAATCTAGTTACAAAACCTATAGGTACTTCTGAGCTTTCAGCTGGTCATTCTTTACAACCTCTGGTGAAAAATAAACAAGCTCATAAAATTGATTGGTATATTCTGACATTAAATGATATCCCTATTACAAATAGAGGAACTATAGGGAATTTTTATCATCAAAGAATCTGGAAAAAACTTCTGGAATAAGGGAGTTTTAAAACCCTTCTAGTCCAATCCCCTGTGCTTATCCGCCTATACCATAGAATCCCACCACTGTTTCTAGGACCCTCAATTTTGAATGCTACGTACTACACTTCGAGACTCTTAGGTGTATCCAAGAATTAAAAGATATAATATATCTTTTCCAACTGGTCCTCTACCTTACAAGGTTTCATTATTACCTTTAAATAATGGTGGCTTATCACATAATAACTCCCATGATCTATATATTTATTCTATAGATCCTAGATGTACCTAAACAACCACATTCTAAGATTATAGAACATTTTGGTCAATAATACTGACTGTTTGCACAATTTCCTTGATAAAGTTTTGATTCATCAGAGGATTACCTTGAAGAGAATCAGCTGAAACTTCCAAAGGAACTCATGGAACAAGTCTCAGAGGCATAATATTGCACACCGAAACAAAATAAATGATCAAAAAATAGGAAAATCTCAATTGAAACTAGAAAAACCATAATAAAAACTAATATTAACACCCAAAACTCAAAACAGGTGACACACATCCTAACATCCCATTGTAACTTGAATCTCATCACGACAAGATCTGGTTAGGCACTCACTACAATATACCTTTCAAGTCCAAAAAATCCTATATCAAGTATACCAGATGTCCCAAGATAAGGAATCTTGAGGAAATACCACCTTTGATACCAAACTGTGATGAACCAACCTAAATACCCTCTCAAACTGGTGCCCAACCTGACATGTCACATACCCAAAGGGCATTCCTGATCCCCATGGGCTTAAGACCAGCATGCGAGCATCAAATAAAAACATGAAGGGAATGATTTCACCCAACCTAAAGTGAAAACCTGAAACACACACACACACACACACATATATATATTAGAGAAAAAATAAAAGAAGATAAATATATGTCATAACTGAAACCAAATAGTGAAAACCAACAACTTGAGAGTAGAAAAAAAACTTAAAGTACAAGTCCAACCACAAAGGACTACCAAAATAGGAAAAACAACTACTATATGTGATAACATGGGTAAACTCACACCATCTCACCACCACCTACCCATCTCAGTTGACAAAAAACCTCACCACTTCACTGTGCCACCTTGCCTTTCCTTACATTGAAAGACATACCTAGGTCTACGCACCACTAAAGAGGTATTTAAAGTGTGAGATAATAGTTTCAGTAGGGTCTCATATAGGGTTTCCATATCAATTCTCTGAACAATAATCCAAGCATTCTCAACTTTAAAGAAAACATGGCATGAAAAGAGTTTTATAGTTTTTATATCAAAAGCATGGAAAAATAGTTTAATTTCCCCCTTTTCCATAATTTGAAATAAAGTAAGTAAATAAATTTCAAAGCATTTAATATACATACATATCAGTAGATATATCAATTAAAAAAAAATCAATTCATGTATCACATATCATATCAAATTCATGGAAGTACAAAAAAAATAGTACAAGCCAAAATAGCCCAAATCTTCCCAGAAGCATAGGTAATATCATTCCATGGATTAGAATTGGTCAGGATAGCTAGGAAAATCATACCTAACATAGAAAATCATGTACTCATCAAGCCACTAGACATATGAATCAATTCTAGAGAGCATAGAAATTCCCTAGAAAGTGAACCTCCAACAGGTTTAACAAATCCCTAGAACAATAGTCCTAGGGAGCATAGAAAAGCCCCATGAGAAAACCCCCCTAAAAGTGGATGAGAACTATTACTATAACTTCAACCTAAGTACCAAAGGCTTCCCATGTAATTTATTTTACAAATCAATTCATCTAACCATTTCACCATTTCATGATTTTAAAAAACATTTCATAAAACCATTTAACAATGATTTGAAAACCCTTTTCCATTTACCAAAACTAGGAGAAAACTATATTTTATAAAAACCCATTTCTACACACACACAAACCAATTAGTCATATCATTCCATTTCATTTAATAAAACATTTTATTAAAAATGAAGTAATGAAGTCATCCAATATAGGATAGAGATAGAACCAACTACCTCAAAACTTGGGTCACACATGCCCACAATAGAATCCACCAACAAGGAGGAGCCAACAATGAAAATAGAGGCCCTATAACCAATATAAAAATATTGTAATTGATTTAATTTATGAAAAGGATTCATGGGGAATATGAAATAATACATACCTCAAGAAAGAACACTCTTCATACCACAACCAATGAAAGAAACAGCTTCTGGAACAAGATCACACAACAAATCTAGAAGAAAATAAGAAGAAACATCACCATGGGTAAATGAATTAGATAACGTAATGTAACAACACTACCACAACCAAATAAATGAATAAGAAAAAAGGATTACTAAACCAGAGAGATACAAACTAACAGTAACAATGTTAAATTGTTAAACAAATAAATATAAACTTAATGAAGACTCCCAAAATCATCAAATAATCCTTCTAGGTCAAGAGCCAAAGGAGCTGTGGATGAATGAAATAAAAATTTAGTCGAAAGAAACCATAAAACCATACTTAAAACAATTACATAGAGTATAATAAATTTAAATGTTGTATAATCCAAATGGATCACAAATTCCAAAAATTCCATTGCCTTTTTATTAAAAACCGATCTTTTAACATTACATGGTATGCAATCTATACACGACATGTCATGTATTCCTATTACACGATGTGTATTTCTCCTATAGACTGTAGAAGTTATAGATTATTACAAAAAAACCTTTAAAAACTTGGGCATCCTCCGAACTCAGGGAGATCTTTGTAAAACCATCAATGCACTTATACCCAGACTCAATTAATTCCAACAAACACACATCCTCGAACTTCAGGTCATTTTACTTGAAAATTTATCTCCATCCTTGGGGGTCCCAAGACACACCCAATTAAATAATAAAAAAAATTAAAGATAAAGGAGTTACCTGAAAGTAGGCAACATGATGTTACAAATGACAATTCTTAATAAAAACTAGTTTTTTTCACTATTCATCGAAAAATTCTTTTTAGAAAATTTTCAAAAATTCACCCTAATATAATTTTTACATAATGATTTCAAAAATGAAATTTATTTTTTCAATTTTTTTTCTAAAATTGGAAAATATTAATTTTAAAATAGGTTTTCAAAAGGCGAAAAAACTATTTTTTTTAGAAAAAATAGTTTTTAAGTGTAGAATTGGATTTATTTTTATATCTTGTCTAGAAAAAATATAAGTTGAATATTAAAAATTTTATTGAATATATAATATATAGATTTTATTAAAACTATTCACCAAAATTTATTTTTTTAATTTATTGAGTAAAAACACATTTGTTTTCATAAAAATAATTTTTCAAAATGATATTTCCTTTATTTTCAAATCAATTTTATTTTCGTTTATAATTAATTGATCACCAAATAATTCATTTTATATACATTTTTAAACCATATATTTTCATATTTTAGTTAATCCTATTCACACCCTCTATTCCAAAGGCTATATAATAACTATAATTTTAAATTATAATATTTTAAAAGTATTTAACATTTTAATTAAAATCAGTGTTTAATGTAATAAAAAACATAAAAAATAATAAATTTATTTGAAAATTTTTCAAAAAATATCAGTTTGTTATAATTCTATAATTGAGGCCTAGACCGAGTCACATATACACACAATGACTTAAGGTCTTTAAGTGATAAATTCACTAGCCTAGTGGCTGGTTTGTAACTTCCAACATCTTCTCATCATCCTTCCAACATAGAGTTAAAGCAGGTACAACTGGGGGTGCATGATAGCTTGGTTAGTTCACCCCTGCTCAGTTTTGGATTGTATATAGTTTATAATTTTTATGCATTTATTATATTCATGGAAGACACCTATTATACTTGAGAACAAATGGTTAAGGATGCATTGGTGGTGTCCTAACGAGTCTTGTACTCACATCATACTCAGAAATTTCAGTGGGTTTGTAGATTTCATGACTAGAGATATGACAAAGGGAAAGGTCCCTATGGGAGATAGTTGTGTAAAGGATCATGAAGCTGCTGGTAGATCAAGACGAACTCTATAGGATCGTTGTTTTATTTATCTACACTTATTACTTTGGTTTGTCTTACCATGTTGGGAGCCTGTTTATTTATATGATATGTATTCCATCTTTAGATTTATGCATGTAATTTGATTATATATATATATATATGTTTTTATTTATTATTATTTGTTCCATGAAATAGTAATAATGGTATATCTCCCCCAATAATGGAATTAGACCCTCACATCTAGTTGGAAGCCTCTTATATACGGGGAGGTATACATGGGGTCATGGGAACCTTCAGATAAGACCTAATGGTTTAGGTCCGGGTGTTACATAATGGTATCAAAGGACTAGTTTTATTATTTTATTTTTTACCAACTTGGGACATGGTATAAGAGAGATTGCTGTGTGACTCGGGTAGGGGAGTTTCCATATGTCTGGTCAGCACATGTGTAACAGACCTATGCATTACCATAGAAGGGATTGATGTTAGTTTTTATGAGGATTTGGGTGCATTAATCCATATATATACATGTTGTTATATTGAAAAGTAATTACTTAATTAAATTCCTTGAATTGTGTTATTTGTTCAGGATAATTTCTTGGTTTTGTGATAGTCTATGTTGTTGTGATATATCTTGATGAGAATTAGTTTTTTTAACTGAGCATACTATTTTGTTGTGTTTTCATATATATAAATGTGACATATGTATAGGGACAATGATTAGGGTTAGTGCTACGAGGGGTATACCTTATGTTATGGGTAGACTCCTAGGAAACCTTTGTGTGATCCCATAGACTAGATTTTATCTGTTTATGTTCCTAATGTTTCTTATTATTATAGAATATGTCACCTTATTGATGTTTAGTGGAACCACCAGATGAGAAGCAAGGTGCTACAAAACACATCCCCAAACCTATTCTAGTGGTGTAGGTAGTAATCCCATTCTGACCAAGAGTTCTTCCATTGAGATCCATGTTCTACTGCACCAGAGACTTCCAGCTTCTATATCCTCTATCATTTAATGAAACTAGTGTACCACATGATGCAAAGTGATGGATAAGAATTATTGAGGATGACTTTGATATTGTTGAGACACCTAAGATATGGAAGGTGGAAATGGAATATTTCATGCTATAGAAACCTTCCAAGTGGTGGTGGGGTGTAACAAACCTTTCAGGAAGATATAAAGGTATGAATTGGATAACCTTCAAAAACGTTTTCTTTAAAGAGTTCCTTCCAGGCATGTTGAATCCATACTATGCTCAGGAACTCATGTATCTTTGGCATAGCTTAACGGTAGTGATTGTCTATATAAAATGACCCATGGAACTATTTCCAATGGACCATTATATGATACTTCTAGAATAAGGAATATGAAGAATGAGGTTTTATTATAGAGCAATGGAAGATAGCTAGGGAAGATAAAGGGATTGTTAGAACCTCTTGTAAAATAAAGAGTTCTGTAGTGATTAAACTATCAAAAGTTTGAGAATTATCATAAATTATGATTAGTTCCTCAATGGAAGTGTCAGTGGTGTAGAAAGATGGGAAACCTATAATAATTATTCTCTATAGCTTTGCGGTTCTAAAAATGAGTAGGAAAAATGTGGTCTATATCTTAGGGATTTAACTGAGGCCCTCTGCAATAGACTCATATGATTACTTAGATTGGTTTGGAATTTTAGGGATCGGGTCTTGAAGCTGAGATGGGTTTTGCATACATGGTGGACTAGAATCCAGTAGATAATGGTGAGGAACTATATACGATATGAGGTATAGTTTTATCACCTCTACTTTATGCACTAACTCTTTTGATGCTGGTGTTCTTTTTTACTTGTATCTTTTTAAGTTTTACTATACTTAACTTACTAGTCAAGTTATACTTCACCCACTTCCTCCTGATAGAGAAGTTTAATTTGATACTGATCTCATGCTGGGTGTGTAGACCATTTTGATATCATCATATCATATAGATCCAGCCTAGTTGAAGGATCTCATGGTGAAACTTGATTACTTAAGATCATAAGGGATTTATCTAGTAGAGTATGTCACCATAGGGTGCACCTATATTATTCTACAAGAAGGAAGATGATAGTCTTTGACTCTACATTGATTACCAAAAGTTGAACCAAGTGATGGTGAAGAATAAATTTCCATTTCCCTAGATCGATGATATTTTTAATATATTATGGGGAGCCCAATGGTTCTTCAATATTGATATTAGATCAGGATATCACTAGTTGCGAGTTAGAGAGGAGTAAATTTGAAGATAACATTTCAAATAAGGTATGGGCTCTATGAGTACTTGATGATGCAGTTCGGACTGATGAATTCACTAAAAGTCTTCATGTTCCTCATAAATAAGATATTTAATCCTTACCTAGAATTGATTATCGTAGTGTTTTTTTATGACACCCTCATTTACTCACTGACACTAGAGTATCATACCAGACACCTCGATATAATATTGAGCATGTTTTGAGAACAACAGAGTTATACCAAGTTGTCGAAGTGTGATTTATAGATTCAAGAGGTGAATTTATTGGGGAATGTGGTGTTTGAGAAAAGTATATCCATAGACCTAGAGAATGTGGAAGTATTGATGTCCTAGATATGTCATTGAAACATTTTTTAAATAAGAAGCATCCTGGGTTTAACAGGATATTATCAACATTTTATCCAGGACTTATTATAACTATTAACACCCATGAAAACATTGATAAATAATGGAGTGAAATTATAGTGGTCAACCAGTGTGAAAATGCATTCCTTGAGTTGAAGAGAAGGTTGATGATAGATCCAATACCAAAACTCTCTAATCCTGAGATTGGTTATGCAATATATTGTGATGCACCAAGCATTAATTTAAGAGTGGTGATTATTTATAGAGATATGGTAGTAACATATGGGTCAAGTGTACTATGACCCCATGAGAAAAACCACCCTCCTTTTGACTTGGAGATGATAGCTATGGTTTACATTCTGAAGTGTTGGTGACACTATATCTTCAATGAGAAATTTATAGTTTACATATACCAAAAGATCATTCACTATATCTATACAAAACATGACTTGAAAATGATTGAAAGGCACTAATTAGAGTATCTTTAGACTTTATAATTTGAGTTAGATTATGCACCATATAAAGGTAACAACATTTTATATTCTCTTAGCCATAATACACATGTTGAGAAAGAGCTTGGTGAGTAGACTTCATAGGAGCAATTATAGTTGATGATCTTATTAACTGATTGGAGGATGGACGCTTCTAAGGGTTAGGGATTGATGAATTGTGATCCTTTGGTGTTCATATCCTCATATTCATTCTTGCATCAATATATGATCATATATTGATCTGGAATATGAAATGTGACTTCCCTTCCTTAGAAATTCATATGAGCTCCATATAGAGAAAGACAATCCATGCTAAGAATCACATCAAATTAAACTAAAGGAAGGATCACAAGATTTTTAGGAATTACTTTCCCACAAACTTCAACTGGAGAAGAATTATGAACTTTTTATATGACCATTGTGCCATTAGGAGTTGTCACATTGAACTCAATATCTAATTATTGAGGTAATAAGACAATTCCCTTAGAAAATTATTCATAAACAAAAGAGTGTGTGGATACAGAATCAAATAAAACATTTTCGACTTTAGAGTGGATGGTAAGTGTACCTTTCACTACTTTATTATCGTATTCCACATCGCTGATAGTGATCTCATGTGGATTTCCTTTTTCTTTGGCCTTAATATTTTACTGACATCGATCATCATCGATAAACCTTGTATTAGGGTATTAGTTGGCATAATGCCGCATTTCCTTACACTTGTATCATTAAAGTGTAGGAGGTGCATTCTATTTAGCCTTTTCTCTATTCACATCATTAGACATCTTTTTCCCATCAATTCAGCATTAAAATTCCCGATGACCTTATCTCCCACAATTAAAACAATTTTTAGTCCCTTTCATACAATTTCCTCTATGTTTCTTTCCAATCTTTGAGAATAAGGGAAAACTCATCTTCTTTTTAGTGTGGTCATTATATTTTCCCTTGAATTATATTTTCTATTCTTATCAAACCCATAGGAATGATGGGTTACTCCAATATTCATCTCAACCTTGAGATCACATTGAAGAATTTTCTCATAGATATTGAAGTCCTGTATGGCTAATTACCTTCAGAGACTTGGTTTTAATCCACTAAAGAATCAATCAATTTTACTCTCAGGTTGGATAATAATTCCAGAAGTGTACCTTGAAGGTATAGTAATTTTTTCTTCATAGGTACCAACAGATTCATCATCCTTTTTCTTAATCTTAAGTAATTACTTTACATCTTTGTTCGAAGAATATGAGAAAAGTACTTATTGAAAAGTAAGTTCTTGAACTCATCCCATTCCATGAATTCAATTTCATCTCTTTGCCTCGTATTATTGATAAGGTTACACCATTGATCTACTTAACCTTCTAAACGATAGATTACTAAAATGAATTTATCATGTTCTAAACATTGGAGAACTAAAAATATATTTTTAGTCGTACTGATCCATTGTTCAACCACTAGTGGATTAGAATACTAGCTGAAAGATGGTAGACACTGCCTCATGAAGGACTCAATAGAATGTTGTTCCCTCCTTTGCTTATTTGGAAGTCCTGCATGATTCATAGCTTAAGAAAGTTATGTGAGCATAACTACAAGAATTTTTATTCCAGATCCCATAACATTTGGTATCTTAGGAGGATAATCATTGAATTTTCCCTCACATTAAGCATTAACATGGTTCCTTCAGGTTCTATCCATTGACTAAAATCAAGAAGCATAGTGTGGTAAACACTAATCATAATGGGAAAACCACATAATCGATAATAAAATTTCAATTTAGTACAATTTAGGTTTTATCCTAGGTTATTCATTATCATTTATAAAACACTTGGTTTTTAACCTATAATTAGACATATCCTTAGGGTTCTTACTAAGGTTTTCTCATCCCAGTTTCTAAAGGTTAACTATACCTTTTTCTCCGATACTAACTATAACAAACCATACTTTACATAAATAGATATTACTTAATTTTTTTTGAGAATATTCATTTCAAAACATAACAAAACCATGTGATGACCATATAGGTTTATTGTCTTTAAAAAATGAGAAACATAAACAACTGGTTCATAAGACATCTATATTGCCTCTCGCTAATTTCTTCATAACTTGACCCCTTTTTTGACATATCTTACTTAATACCATTCTTCATGACCTAGGGAAAAGAAACATATGAAAGGGTGAGCTCAGATTCTCAATAAGGGTACAAAAATGACATATCAATCATATCATAATCATAATACATAAGAAAATAACATTTTAAAATCTTATGTTGCATTTGAAAGATCATGATATCATGTCATGGGATAAAACATAAAAGTTTGTAAATAATAAATGAACATATATTCTAAAAAGTTATAACATAAGACATAGAATTTGTGGCATACACATAAGCATAGAAAATCATTTCATATTAGTTAAGGATCATTTCCAAGACCATCATAGTAGACAAAGTCTATTACTAAACCGATTTCACTCCTCATTC
This sequence comes from Viscum album, assembly GCA_963277665.1. Taxonomy (NCBI): domain Eukaryota; kingdom Viridiplantae; phylum Streptophyta; class Magnoliopsida; order Santalales; family Viscaceae; genus Viscum; species Viscum album. The sequence goes on along the minus strand of OY728119.1, from coordinate 1,961,476,023 downwards.
TAGGCCTGTATTACTAAACCAAGATCATTTCCCATTACAGCTATATCTATCTCATGAGATATAAATATTTATCCAATGCATTGAAGGGATATATAGGTACCACCCATATCATAATGAAATCATTCTTTTGTGTTCCACAAAAACATAAATCATTAATCATAGTATAACCCAAGGAATAAAAATGTGTTTCTTAAACATCATTCCATCATAACATAATCCATGTAAAAAATGGATTTCATGAATATAATTACATAATAAACACAATAAAAATATAGGAACAATAGGGATAGTATACTTGAAACATAACCCTATTAAAAAAAATTCCATCTTAGATGGAAAATAATTTTGATAGAACGCTTGAAATTAATTATTTAGGAAAATATCCTTTCTTCTTAATTTTTTTCCTCAAAATGTCATGAAATTTTAAAAGAAAATAATTTATTTGAAAATAAAATTTAAATCTTATAAAGTAGTATTCATGGAAATAATTCATTATGAAAATATAAAAATTCATTTATGCCACATAAGTTAAAATAAAACATCCTTCTCATACTTTTTTCTAAAAGTTAAAAAGTATTGCGTATCGAAAACAAAAAAAGATTCCTTTCATACCATTTAATAAAAATTCAAAAATGGGTAAAATTTAATTTAAAAAATTATATAAGGATAGAAATAATATTTTGGAATACATATTTTGGAAATATGGACATGGATGATAAATACACCTCAATAAATACTTACGTATAAACAATCTTAGATAATAATGAGTTTGAAAAATTATCCCTTACCTTAGGTTCAATATCATTTATATGTATATGAAACTTTTTTATAATGATTTAAATAATTTAATTTAATTATTAAAAAATCATAGTAATTTTTATGATATCATATATGATCATATTATCATTCGTTTTTTAATAACATTTCATTATTACTTGTTATTCAGTTATTAACTGTTTCATTTTCTTATACATGTTTTGTCAAATAAGATATGGTTATACTCCTTAATTTATAGTTATATATTTAAAAAAATTATATTAATATAATATATTTCTTATTTATTCATTATATAAATTTATATAATTATTCTTTAATGGATATCATGTAGAATGAATAACATCACATTATGGAGATGGTAGGTCATACGTATGCACGAGCGAAGATATCATTCCTATAATTGTAAAATGGTATGAAAGTGGATGGTATCAATTTTGTTTAATAATACATATCATGTTATAATAATAATATATAGTTATTATTTCCATCATTATACCCATAAAAGTAAGGTGGTGGTGAAAAATAGATTACAACACAACGTGGAGGCGACAAGCTGTAGGTACGCACGCATGGGGATTTTTTTTGTAGGATGTATAGAAGGTGTAATATTGTTATTCCATAAACATAATAACATCTAAGTATATAAGTGATATTTTATTTATTACTTTATAATGGAAACAACTCATGAAGAGGAAGTTGAATAAGAAATAAGTTTGAAATAATCGGTAGATGAAATTACCTCTTCTTTGAAGAGCTCCCTCTAGATATCTTCTAAAAGCACTGGAGTTGTACTTTGTAGAAGACCATAAACTCTAGAATGCGACTAGTGAAGGTGAGAAGGGAAATTTATAGGTTATGGACGAGATTAAAGGTTAAAAATGAAGTGAATAAATGAGAGAGGTGGTTCCCTTTTTTAATTGAGGTGAGGGGCACTTATGGAATCTCCAAAAATGTTAATTTATAATAAACTCAAAATCCATCTAAAAACCTCCTAAATGTACTAAATTAGAATATGAGATGAGATAAGGTTATAATATCATCAAAAAATAAATTTTAGAAAAAATTTTCTATCAATTTAAACCTTATCATTTTAATTAACACTTAGTTATTCTATTTATTTTTTAACTAAGGTAACAAATATTTCAATACTAAAAGGGTGAAATATTTATGTATTTGATTCTAATTAGACCATAAAAAACTAATTTAGAAATTTTTAGACCATATAATAATTATTATATAATTTTATTTTTTTTATAATTTTTAAATAATTTAATAATACATTATTTTGATAAATAATTAATAGTGTCAATTTTTTCACTATTCAATTTAAGGATTTATAAAAATTATGAAGATATAAAGTTAAATTTGAATGAAATATTTTATTATATTACTAAGAGGTCAATGTTATATAGAAAATTCATTAGATATATTAATTATCCCAAATTATATTTATTTTAATATTTTAAATAACATTTATTTGTTATCTCCATTAAAAAAATAATTACTACTTTAGTTTTGTGTAATTATTTAATATACTTATTTATTGAAAAAAATAAAAAATAAAATACTATTAAGAATATAAATTCTATAGATTTAATAATAATACTTATAGTTGAATATATCATCTGGAAAATCCTACATAAAAAATGTTATATTTATTAAAATATGAATATAAAACTTTAAAAACACTTTAAATAAAATATTATAAGTGTCATAATATTTTTCATATGAATCCAAATGGTCAATAACTCAACCCTTGTATAATTATGATTGAGATATACTCTACCAATAATATTTGGTCAGGTGTTTGTGTCTTTTAAAGGTTATTATCATTTTAATAAAAATTATTTTATTGATTTTTCATTAATTAAATAATTTGTGCATCATCGATGTATAAACCTTTAAGGTAATTATTTATTTCTTAAAAATTAAAAATAAATTACCATGATAAATAAAAAAAAATTATCTTTAAAATGATTTTTTATAGTCAAATTTATCTTCTCTGTAATCTTATATTAAAAATGATATAATTATTAAAATTTGAGTAAGACATATTTAACTTTTTTAAAATAAAATAAATTAAATGTCATAATATTATCTAAGTGTCTTACAAAGTATACCATTTAGACCCAAGGATGATTTTTTTCAAAAAAAAAACTCATCTAGTGATATTAAGACAAGTGTTAGGGTAATTTTATAATATTATTTTTACCCTTTATTACATGATTTACCCTTTTACCGTATTAATAAAAAATTACCGAAGCTACTATTCATATTGCCAAAAAATAAAATAAAAATATTTACATAATTTATACCTAATGATTCCAAATGTGGAATCTATTTTTTAGAATTAAAAACACATAAATTACAACAATTAATTTAAAATTAATCTTATTGTCAGAAAAATGGTTTTTTAAAAGTTAAAACATTGCAAAATATTGAAATGTTTTTACATATAAATTCAATGTAAAATTAATTCCAATGACCTAAATTATATTAAATGATAAAAATATTATCTATTTATACTTTAAAACCTTTATATAATATAATTTAACCATATAAATTATTTGAATGATTTTTTTCAATTAAAATTTAGTATATTTTTTTATAGTCATCAAAACTTGAAAGTTATCAGAAAAATATCAAAAATTCATCCAAAATAAATTTTTATATCCCACTTACAAATAATAGGTTTATGTTTTCATATAAAAATTATTAACATGTCATGATTTTAATTTAAAATGAGTTCTCCATTAAAAGGTAGTAAAATTACTCTTTTGAAAAAATATAGGTTTTTATAGATAAAATAGGATTTTTTCATACCCTATGACTAAAATATCTACTGAATGAATATAAATAATATTTTATGAAATATATAACATATATATTTTATTAATTTCATTTACTAATTTTAATTAACTTAATTTATTAATACGAAAATAAAAATATATAATTGATTTATATTTTTCATAAATAATTGGTAGCTAATGAATTCACTATACATTTTCATAAGTTAGTTATATTTATTCCATCCAAATTAATGACTAGGATATAATGGTCATTTTATAATAATGTAATATCTCAGTTTTTTTAATCTCATGATTTCATGCAATGAAAATTATTAAAGAATTAAAATTATTTAAAGAAAATATTTCATAAAAACACCTAGGTGTTACAAGCAAAAACTTAATAGCAGCATCACCATGATTCAATAGTGGAATGAAAGATCTATCTACTATTGGAAATCACCAGTATATCTATCTACCATATAGATCTATCTACCATTGGACACCACTAGTATATATCTCCTTGCAATGGTAGATCCTTGAATCACTTGCTGTAGCTCATCCTTACTCGACGATATCCCCTTCTCTTCATAATAATTTCTTCATGCATGATGAAAGTATGCACATACACATTGGTAGATCAATCTACCATTTGAAACTAATATAAGATCTTAGTGAAATGGTGGATATACCCCAATAGTAGATGAGTACAACGATAGCTTATTGGCTACCACCAAGTATTTACATTAAACATTAGTTCAAATAATTTTTTTCTAAAATTATAATTCTTATCTATTAATTGATGATATTAAGATTACATATTTTTGATAAAAATTTTATTATATTTTTCTAAAATATAATATATGATGTATAATTTTTTTCCTATTTTATACACATTTTTATAAGAAATATATATTTTCTTAAAATGCTCTATTTTATGAAACTTTTTATGTTTTAATAAACTGGAAGTTTATTCTTTTTATTTTAAATTTTTTATAAATATGAATTATATAAATTTTTTATACTTATAATATTAGAAATTTTATATGGATATTTAATGATGAAATAAAGTTATTTAGAGTTCTTTTTTATTCAGCATAGTATTTGCAATCGAATTTAATAGTAATATTATTTTCTTGTTATGCAATAACAAGTGGTATGAAACTATTGGGTTTGAAGATGCTGCAAGAAAATATATGTTTTTAATGAAGTGAGAGTAATTCATTAGATATTTATTCAAAGCATAAAAATAACTTGTGTATAGATATTTAGTAATATTTTTTTGAGACAACTATGAAATAATTATTACTATTCTCAAGTGATCAAGAAACTTTTGTGACTTCTGTTCCTTAGCTATGTTGATAGAATAACTTCATAAATTTATATTATTCCATTCAAGTGATCAAAGATCATCAAGCTTCATCATCTTTGAAATCATTTTTCCATAAACTAGATTTACTTGTATTTGTTTTTATTCATGTTATCTTTTATTTATTCTATTTGTATTTTTTCAATCCTGTTTTATAATTTTACCAATCAAAATCAAGTCTTGTATTATCTAGTTATTCCACCACTAAAAAGGAAGTTTGGGTTGTGAATATTGATCAAAATTTAGAACACATACTAGTTTTTTCTCGTATAAAAATATAGGGTTATGCCTTCGAGTATTTGTAAAAGTCATAGTCTATAGAAGGTTCTCACACACTACAAGAAAAGGGTTGAGTAGTGGTAGTTTTTATTAATATGGCGGTGGTTTAAACCACCGCTACATGGTTCTGTGATAGTTTCAAAAAACCACCACTAAATCATGCGTCGACATCCAATACGCGGTGGTTTCTTCCATTTAGCGGTGGTTTCTAGTAAGCATCGTAGAAATCATATTTAGCGGTGGTAATTTTCATTTTCATAGAGGTTTTTCGGGGGAGAAAAAATGAGTATTTAGTGATAGTTATAATCGCAACTAAATTCAAAAATCCCCCCCCACAAAAACACTACTAAACTGATTACAACCATTGCTAAATAATAGTATGACATATTTAGTGGTGGTTTTGACCACCGTAAAAAAGAAAAATACCTCTTATAATGGTGGTTATAACCACAGTGAATAAAAATATTCCATATGTAGTGGAGATTTAAATAGACACTAAAAGTTTATTTACAAAAAAATGCTGGCTATAGATTATACAACCCCAGAACTACCTTGAAAAAAAATTGCAAGCCAATTGTATCGCCTGTCAACAACACACAAAATCCCTATTAGAAGAACAAAAAATTACACATATATAACAAACATGACTTCAAAAAAAATATTTTAGTTCAAATCCAACTATAAATTGTTTCAGGTCTTTTTAAAAATAATACATCAGCCCTCTCATTCCATATTAGTCTAAAACATCAAAAAGACCACTAATCACTGCCAGCTGAACTCTTCTCATCACCCTCTCCATCTCCATCTCCATCTCCATCTCCATATCTACTTCCTTCTAATAGTACCTATAAGACAATTATATTGAAAATTAAATAGTTTTGTATATTTATATTTAAACTTAAAACCAATAAAAGTTTCTAAACTAAATGATTTTAAAGTTGTGTGATTTACCTGATCACCACTAGTCATCGATGCTATATCACTAGGGATAGATCTGTTCATCTTCTGATATAAATCAACCAGTGCTTTTAATTTCCCATTTCATGTTATAACATCAACAATGAGAAAGTGAAAAAACATCTGTACAAAGAGATTCATTTTAAAGATATTAGAATTTAATAACATAATGAAATTAAATTACACCATAATGTATTAAAATTACCTTTATCTGAGAATAAAAAACTTCATTTTTCCAAGATGAAGGAATATGTCTCCAATCATCATACATAATCAGAAGGGTAACCAGTTCCACTGTCAACTGTCCTAGAATTTAGAAAAATAATCCCGTATCATAATCCATAGGGATCCTAAAATAGTCAAATGGGATAACTATCTTTATTCTATTCAGATCCCAAACATATTAACTTTTCATATTTTTCTCCATAGCAGCATTGTTTCCATATTTTATGGAAAAAAATTTAGTAGTATAAAAAACAACAATAACTTTATTCGTATAAAATTTGTACCTATAACAGTCACCCTCCAATATCCTCATGAAGAACCCAGAGTGGCCTGCTGCCTTACTGCTTAGGGTTGACTAGTATAAATATAACACTTCCTCATTAGCATTACTATCATTTAATCAAATAAAAGTAACTTCAAACATATATTTCAAAAATTCATGCATGAAAAATTAAAAATGATGATAGATGCACAATACTAACAAACAAAATATACATAACTATGATAATGAATGATTGAAAAAATGACACAAGTGGTTGATAAATGAATGGATGACTACACGTACAATCATTTTCTCCTTAAATCATGTCATTTTGCTGCTCCATAATTACTTCATCTACTTCATCCACCCTTGTAAGGATAATATTTTCAATATCATGATTGAAAAATAATTTCACTTCTTGTCATTGATGAGATTCAATGTCTGAGGTAAAATCTTCCACTTCATCACCCATATCATAAAAGTCTATTTATTTTACAAGAGAAACTACACTCCACCCTTCATCCGCGATATCTTCCACATAATATACCATTTTCTCTTATGATTATAAGATATATGGATTATGTAATTCAAAGTAACCAACATCCATTAAGTGAGATAAGTTCATAGAAGTAAATTGCAAGGAATCTCTTTTAACACCCCTGATAAAATCGACCCAATTGAATTTGAATAAAAAAACTAAAAAATGACTGTGGTAGTTTAATTCTATGACATCAATCAACTTTCCAGAGTATCTCACTTTGAAAAGCATAAATATACCACTATTCTGTGTTTTCAAACCCTCTTCCTGGTCAACTGTATGAGATTTAAATCCATTCACATTGTAAGCGTCGAACTTTATAGCTTATTTTAGAGGACCTTGAGAAACAAACTTCAGATCTTATAAAAAATCATCTTGAGTATCAGTATTCATGATCTAGAAAAAGTAATATACATTATTAGATTTATAAAATATATGTTTCAACTTAATATATGTATTGATTTCAATATTTATGAACTTACACGCCGTGAAAACCATTCTACAAACTATTTATTAACATCTTTTGTTATATATTTCTCATTTTGTGTTTGACCTCTCATTCATCTCCTTTTTTTATCCTCAACTCTTCAATAAATGGATCTATAATTTCACTATTTATCATCACATATCTATGCGCCTATGATAATTCCATTTCTGTCAGTGTAACATTTGAGCTCCTCCCAACTGATCAGCTAATAAAAAGAAAGATTTTTTATTTCCCATGTAGTTGAGATTGAGTTGATGTGTCATCAACACATACAACTCGATTAAATTTTGTCTCAATATCATCAATGTATCTAGAACAAAAGGTAAGACACTCCTTTACCAAATAGACTTCAGAAATATAGCCTTCAGGTTGAGCATTATTTTTCATGTATGCTTTCAAATGCCCAATATATATGTGAAATAAAAGAAAAAAACATAATTGTGTATTTAATGAAATTACAAGAATTGTTTACTTAAATTAAAAATATATAAATAAATTACCTCTCAATTGTATACATCCATCGATAATGTACATGGCCTCCTAATTTAGCTTCCTAAACTAAATACACATTTAAATTCCTCATGATAGTAAAAAATATGGAGGAAAGATCATCTCCATTACACAAGGTGTCAATTCAAATATCTCATAAATGTTTTCAAGCTCAAATGGTTTTAGAGTTTTTTCAGATAGTTTTCTGAATAATGTGAAAAATTGTAGTACAGCAGTAGTAACATTGTCAAGTAATAATGTACGCAATGACAATGGTAGAAAATTCTATAACAAAATATGTGAATCTTGACTTTTGAATCTATGTAACCTATGATTATTTAAGTCAATACATATTGAGATGTTACTTGAATACCCATCAGATACCTTGACATGTTTTAAAATTATAAGGAATGTATCTTTATACCTATTTTTCATTGCAAAAAATTCCGGAGTATACTTTCTATTCTCATATAGCTAGATCTCATGCTTTATGTTCATTGCTTATAAGATTTTCTGAGCTTTGAGACGATCCTTCTATTTTCCATGCTCATTAAGCAATGTGAAGATAAAATTTTCACAAACATTCTTTCCAATATGCATCACATCAAGATTACGCCACAACAAATTAAATTACCAATATGAAATTTTGAAGAATATACTTTTTTTCTTCCATTATTTCTTTCCAATTTCCCTTGATGATTCACTTCAAACTCATTTCCCATTATCATTCAAATGATACACCTTCCCAAATTCTGTTTTTAAATTTTCAAATTGTTATAATATTCCAGAACCTGTCAATAACTTTGGAGGTGGTCTACAATCAATAGAAATATTTAATTTTTACTCGTTCAACTGAAATCTATGAGATTCATTGAGAAGTCTTTAATGACACAAGAAACACCATTTTCTACTGTGAGGTAGTTGTTCGGAATCAAAATCAAAGTTACAAATTGGAAAATCCAAACCCGTGTACGTGTTCCACTGAGATAAATTCCCAAGTCTAGGGAAGTCACTAATGGTCCACATTAGAGCAAATTTCATTTTAAACATTGTTCTAGAAAATGAATCATATATATAAACACCATTGTTTCATAACTCCTGTAATTCTTCAATTAAAGGATATAAGTATACATCAATATCATTTCTATAATTCAATTTTCCAGGAATAATCATCGAAATAATAAAATACATTTGTTGCATACCCATCCACGAATGAAGATTGTAAGGGATCAAAACAACCAACCAAATGCTATATCTGGTCTTAAAGTTCCAAATGGTTTGAATCCATCAGCAACCAATCCCAATCTAACATTCCTAGTATTATATGATAAATCTATATGTAATTAATCAAATGTATTCCACAATTGTGAATCTATTAGATGTCACATTAACCCATCATTGTTGTTATCTAAAGAATTACACTTCATGTGTTATGTGTTTTTTGATGACCTGAATAATATTTTCAATCAAGTATTTATAGGAAAGTAATGAAAAACCTTTGTAGGTGTGTTATTTTTATTTTTATTCATAGTAACATGTCGATTCAGACTTCCAACATCACTCATTGACTTCCATATAGAAGAACATTTTTTGAAATACTGTCTTCTTGAATCCTCTCCCCAATAAAGTATACAATCATTGAGACACGTGTGTAATTTTCTATATTTTAGACCAAGATTGTTAACAACATTTTTCATATCATAAAAGACTCAGAAATATTTTCTTCAATAAATGCATCACGCAAAAATTCCAATATCATGGACATCGCCTTATTTATAATTCCACATAGGCATTTTATATGACACACATTTAGTAGAAAATAATGTTTTGAATATTTCAAATGTCCACCATAAAACTCTTGATTTCATTTGTTAACTAAACCATGAAACACTTTTATCTTCTAAGTGAAGTTTTCTCTTACATTAGTGTCCCTAGATTCAAGAGGAGGATCCAATGATATGTTACAATCTCGATCTGGTTGTCCTATAGTCTCAAAAACATCATCCTCCACATTGCTATTTGCAACACCCTCAACTAGTTGTTCTGATATGTTTTGATGTTGATATTGTTGTCTTACAATGCCAAATGCATAATTAATAAGGTTTTTAATTTCATTTTTCATTTTCGATGAAGTTGGGAACTCATTCTGTCAATTGAAGTCAGTGGTCAAAGTTTCTATAATGCTTGATTCTCCATGCCAAATCCAATAGAAATAGCGAGCCGATAATTTCTTCAATATTAAGTGTTTATAAACTTCATCTCTCTTCAACCATCTTTTAAATTTACATTTAGGACATGGACATCTTATTCTCCCATCAACAGATCGATTGGAAATTGAAAAAACTAAAAACTCCTCCAAACCCATAGCATATCGAGGTGTGTTCCTCAGTAATGTGATCCAACTTTTATCCATATATATATTAAAATGTTCCTACACATTATTAAAAAAAATTAAAATACATTACTATTAATAAATAGGAAAAAATATAATGGTAAAATCTGGTAAAGTGGGGAATGATAATGAAGTGAATAAATATAATAGTTTGAGAATAGAGGAAACCTAACATAAATGGAACGTCAATGCTAACATGACCTTAGCAGTTCTATCCTGCAAAACAAAATTGGGAATACCTGATATGAGTTAGTATAGATCTCACCTCCTAGTAGATGTCTAACATAATGATAGTTTCTAAATATTTGTATTAGAGGTGATATATTGGAATAAAAATGAATCCCATTGTTATGGGAATAAATACACAGATTGTTCTTGATATAGAATCCCCTTATATAGATCTGATTTTTATAGAAGAGGGAAAGAGAGAAATGTATGGATTCTATGATGAGAGATATGAATGAAACCATCATGGAATTAAGAAATTACTCATCGCTATAGTATAACTAGTTATGGAAATAGAATAATTATTTCATATATGACTTGATGAATTTGAAAATATCAATGAGAGAATGAGATACATGTCGAATGAACTTAAAATCCATTATAACAGAGTACAATTGGAATTTTACAAGAAGGATCTCCTCTATTAATTTATTAAATGTGAACTTGTATGGTCATTGAGAACTCCCATGATACCTTGGTAGAGACCTATATTGATGGTGAAAAAATAGAAATACCATGGTCTGTACATATGGTCTATACAAATAAATCATGTTCCTTAATTATAATGCTTACTAAGTGTGTCATTCCTATAACTAATTCATGGTTTCTTATAAAATACATATTCTAAAAAATATCATCCAAAGTTTAACTTAAAATTCCATAAAAAAAATGATGTAGCTATATAATTGTATATTATAACTACCATTTATTATTATTGATCAAACCATATATAAATATACCTCAATTGGGAGGTGGTCACTATAGAGAATAATAGCTTAGACAAGGCCAGAGCAGCGTAGACAAGGGCTCAGAGGGCTCAGGATATGAGGGCTCGGGCTGGGGCTTGGTCAGTGAGGGATTGACTGACAAGGGTTTGGAGGGATCTGAATCAGGAGACACTGAGGAGGGATCGAGATATGATGGATCAGGCTCGGATGATGAGGGATTGGAGGGCTCGACCTTAGGAGATTCCGATGAGGGCTTAGAGGGCTTATGCTTGGGAGCTTCCGGTGACGACTTGAATGGATCAGGTGACAATGGAGGGGAGGGGGGGGGGTGGGGTTATATAGGGTTTGGGGTTGGGGGAGCCATGGTAGGAGGAGGGGGGTCAGGGGAGGGGGGGGGGGGTCATGGGAAAATTTTATTTTTTTATTAAGAACTGAATATTTAGTGGTAGTTTTTAAAAAACCATTGCTGAATATTGTAATTTTTTTATTGCAGTTCACTAAACTACCACTACAAAACCGCCACTAAATAATGATTTTGGGGTAATGACACCATTAAAAGTGATGTTATTAATGGGAACCAATATTCTCATGGAGTAGAGTAGGTTGAGGAGTGTGCTAAGATCTTGGTGATCCAAACTACTATAAATATTTATGTTCTGTCTTTTAATTTCCATTTCACTTCATTTCAATAACATAAAACTCACTATAGATCCTTATTTTATAAGGTCTGATTAATTTATAACATTTTTTAAAGAATATTAACCCCCTATAGTCATTATTTCCATCACTATTGATTTAATAATCGGTATCAAAGGTTTTGACCTTCCTTAAAGGATAGTTATCCTTAATGATTATTTTAATTTGATATCAATCAATCGCTATCATAAAAGATTATTCCTTAAAAATATTTTAAATAGTATTTGATTGTTTTTGTTGTTTATTTTTAACTCTTTTCTTACCTAATATTCTAAAATTAACAGTCTAAGGAATAAAATAAAAGGTTTCTTTTAAGATGACACATGTAAATACCAATGATGGATGGATTAAAAAAAACCCATTCTTCAATGCAAGTGACTACGAATATTGGAATGATAGAATGTAATTCTACATAAAACATTTTAGTGTGAATAATTGGACTATCATTGCAATCCATACGATCTAACCAAAGTTAATCCAGAGACACTTGTAGGTGATGACATGGTAAAATATGTTTTGAATTATAAATTTAAAAATATTTTGTATCGTGCTATAAGTAGAAGTGGCTATAGCCATGTCTCACCTTGTAAGAAAATGCAAGATATATGAATAATACTTCAAGTGACTCACTATGGGATTGAAAATATCATGAGAACCAAGCTAGGAATGCTCCAAGCAGAATATAAAGACTTGAATATGGGAGATGAAGAATCCGTAAACTAGATGGTCATTGGTTTACAAGTATTAATACTGGTATTGGTGCTCTTGGAGAAGCTTTGGATAAAAAAACTCAAGTGGAAAGAGGACTGGTATCTCTTACAAAAAGATGGCATGTAGAGAATGTGGCCATCGATGAGAGTGAGAATTTGAAATATTATACCTTAGATGAACTAATAGGCTCTCTATTTCAGTATGAATTAGAGTTGAAAAAAATTATTGACGAGGAGTCTATAAATAAAAAAGGTATTTATTTAAATATAATGTTATTGATTCATTTAATGAATCTGAATTTTAGTTCTAGGAAAGTGATAAATAGATGTCTCACTTTAGTAAGAAGTTTTTCAAGTTAATGAAAAACAAAGGTGGAAAGAAGCAGTTCAAGAGGAATTTCAAAAAGTACTATAAGAAAGGTAATACTAGAAACAACATTTATGTTTAAAAATTAACATGTTATGAGTATAGTAATAAATGGAACATAAGGACCAAATACCCTAAAATCAATCATCTAAATAAATAAAAAGAGAAAAAAAGAAAAGAAAAGAAAGCTTTTCTTAGAGGTTGGGACTGCACAGATAGTTCTGACTCTAGAAGTGATTCTGGAAGTGAAAAGGAGACAAAGAATCTTGCCTTGATGGGTATATAATGTGTGGTAAATGATTCCCTATTTAATAAATTAATAACTCTTTAAAAATTTAATCATAATGACATATCTGAAAATGAAAATGAAAATGATTCAGATTCATGTTCTAATTTTGATTCTATGAAATACAAAGTTAAAAAACCGCTTAAAGAAAATAAAGAATTAAGAAATTATGGAGTTAGAATATTTGAAAATTATACTGAAATAAAAATTAAAAATAATAAGTTGATTAAATAAAATGATAAAATCAAAATTTGATATGATAATCTAAATTTTTTTGTTTCCTAGAATGATAAATATAAAGAGAATTATAATTCAAAGTTGTTAAAACTAAAAGTGGAAAATATAAAAGCTAAAATTTTTAGTAGTAAATGATAAATATAAAGAAATAATATTTAATTTAGTTCTATATTATTTAAATAAATTTGAAAAATAATTTAAGAAACTTAATAAAGAAGATAAGAAATTAAGAAACACAACTTCTAGACCAAACGAGAAAGTTTATATGGACTTAGAGATTATTCAAAAAGAGAATATGAATTTAAATGATGAAGTTGTCAATATTAAAAAGAATTTATCTAATTTTTTTAAAGGTAAAGAACAATATGATTAAATTATGTCATTAATGAAACTAAACACCAATAATAATGGTTTTTGTTATAATAGTTTATCACTAAGTGTAAATAAGACTAGATTTTTTAAAATATCAAAAGAAGTATTTATAGTGTAACCTATTTTAATTGTAGAATGAAAGGGAATTATGACAATGAGTATTCACTAATATTTACATAATATTTTTTTCATAATATAATTCATTGATAGATATTTATTTTCTAAAAATACAAATAATAAATTCTTTAAATCAAATTGGGTTCTAAAATTTTCTTCTACTAATCTAGTTGGACCCAAGTTAGTATGGGTACCAAAATAGTCCAATTGAATTATTTAATTTCAATAAATTTATCTTATAAGTCTCGAAGACTCATGGTATTTAGATAGTGGTTTTTCCAGACACATAATGGGTGATATTTCAAACTTTATAACTATCAATTCGTGTGATGAAGGCCCTATCACATTTGGAGACAAATCTAAAGTTAAAATAAAAGGTATTGGTGAAGTTTTTTTTTCAAAAACTATAATTATATAAAAATTATTATAATTATATGGTTTAAAACATAATCTTGTAAGTATATCACAATTATGTGATGATGTATTAAATGTTATTTTTGAAAATAATAAATGTACAGTTCTGAAAAATAAAGTTGTTTTATTTTCTATAAATAAAAATTAGAATGTTTACACTATTTATTTCTATAATCTTACAAAATAAAAGGTTAAGTGATTGAATGTAGTAGAATAATATGACATTATGTGGAATAAGGGGGCTTTGGAATTCAAATTTCAGAGATTTTCACAAATTGCTAAAGCATGAACAAGTTTTGTAATTTCCAAAATTACATACAAGTAAGTACTTTATGTTTGATTTCTGTTTAAAGGGTAAGCAACGTAAATAAAGATTTAAATATGTAAATAATGTAAGTACTACTATATGTTTATAACTATTACATCTTTACTTGTTTAGAGCTATACAAACTGTTTGTTTTGGTGGTTATAGGTATGTTTTTTTTAATTATAGATGATTACAGTAGATTCTTATGGATTTATTTCCCATCCAATACAAATGAAAATTTAACAAAATTTTACGCCTTCTGTAAGATTATTCAAAAATTAAAAAATGTGGCAATCATATATATCAAATTTTATAGAGGTTCTGATTTTTTATTTAAAAATTTGATAAATTGTGTGAAAAAATAGATATAAACATTATTTTTCAGCCCCTATGACACAATAATAGAATGATGTGGTAGAACGAAAGTGTAGATCTATTCAAGAAATGACTCAGTAAATGGTAATGAAATTTAGTGTACCTAAATACTCTTTGGAATAATATGTTAATAAATATTTATATGTTTTAAATAGATTTTATATAATAATTTTTCTAAATAAAAACCCTTATGAACTATTTAAAAGGTTTAAACATAAATTGGGATATTTTAGGGTATTTAGTTGTAAAGTGTATATCTTAAATATAAAGGATAATTTAGAAAATTAAATTCTAAATACGATAAAGTGATTTTTAGGATATTGAAATAATATTGAAGATTATAGAGTTTTCAATAAGAAAAATTTAGTTTTTGAAGAATTTGTGCATGTTAAGTTTAATGAAAAAAATTCCAACAAGCAGGATTTTGATTTAAACAAAGACAATGATGAATTCAGGGAATTTGATTTTTGTGAAGATAATGACCAAGATAATGAGAATGCATCAGTTGAGGGGGAGCATATATCTTCTCAAAATAATCATAATGAATTGAAAACAATTAAAGATCACCCAATTGAAAAAGTAATTGGTAATGTTGAATATGGTATACAAACTAGAAAATTTGTTTTAATTTACTATGAAAACTCTAATTTTTTTTCTGATTTTTACCTATCAATATTGATAATTAATTAATTTATTAAAATTGGATTAATTCTATTCATAATGAGTTAAATCAATTTGAAATAAATAGAGTTTTGAATTTAGTTAAATGATCTAAATATAAACCTGTAATAGGAACTAAATGGATTTTTCATAATAATCTCGATGAATATAGAAACATAGTTAAAAATAAAGTAAGACTAGTAGCTCAAGTTTATTCCTAGGAAGAGGGAATTGACTTTGAAGATTATTTTTCTTCTATTTCTAATATGGAATGAATTAAAAATATATTAGATTTGATTGTTTTCAAAATATAAAATTATTACAAATGGATATAAAAAGTGCCTTTTTAAATGGAATAATTTTATAATAAGTGTATATTAGACAACCACCAAGATTTGAAAAGGAAAAGTTTCCAAATCATGTTTTAAAACTTAATAAATATTTATATGGTCTTAATAAATCTCAAAGATATTGGTATGAATTACTAACACAATTTTTAATACAAAATGATTTTATTAAAGGTAAGGTTGATCCAACCTTATTTATAAAAAAGAGTTTCAAATGATATTATGATTATACAGATGTATATTGATGATATAATATTTATTTCAATGAATGATTTTATGTGTAATGATTTTTCTAAACTCAAGACAAGTGAATTGGACATGAGCTTAATGGGAGAAATAAAAATTTTCCTTGGTTTTCAAATTAATCAAAGGAAAGATGGTATTTTATTAAATCAAGAAAAATATGATAAATAAAATTTTAAAATGTTTGGACTTGATTCTAGAAAGTCTATAGAAACAAAACTGATTACTAATTCCAAATTGTATTTAAAATAATTTGGAAAGATAGTTGATATTAAACCGTATAGAGGAATGATCATTAGTTTATTGTTTCTCAATTAATCTAGACCATACATAATGTTATTAGTTTTTTGTGATATATTTAAGTGAAAATCTAAATAAAGTCATATTAAATCTATTAAAAGTGTAATTAGATAGATCTAGGGTACTTGTTTTACTAGATTATTCTATTTTAATGAGAAATGTTTTGATTTACTATCTTACCCTAATTCTAATTTTTGAGATTGTAGACTTGATAAATAAAGAACTATAGGTATGTTTCATTTTATAAGTAAAATTCTAATTTATTGGTGTTCAAAAAAAAAACTATCAGTATCTTTATTAATAGTTAAGGCTAAATGCGTTGCTACTTCAAGTTTTAGTTTATAGATTACATAGAGAAAACAATTTTTTTTTGATTTTAATATTTTTTTAGGTAAAGTTCCAATATTCTATGAAAATTATAGTGAAATTTAAATTTCCAAAACCCACTTCAACACTATTAAAAAAACACATAGATATTAAATTTCATTTTCTTAGAGATCATGTAAATAAAGGTGATATATGTTTAGAATTTGTTCTTATCAATAAATATTTGGATGAAATTTTCAGTAAACCTTTAGATTATATTAAATTTGGGAAAATGAAGTCTGAATTGGAAATGTTATAAGCCTAAAATTTCTTTTTAGAATAATTACTATTTTTAAAAACTATTTAACGTTTTTAAATATATATTTTTTGCATGTTTTTTAATTTCATTTTTTTAATGTTTAAAATGGATAATGATTTAAAAATTCAATTCAATTTACTTTTTGTTAAATTTTAAAAAGGGTGATAA
This sequence comes from Viscum album, assembly GCA_963277665.1. Lineage (NCBI taxonomy): Eukaryota > Viridiplantae > Streptophyta > Magnoliopsida > Santalales > Viscaceae > Viscum > Viscum album. The sequence goes on along the minus strand of OY728119.1, from coordinate 1,961,458,285 downwards.
TGTTTTTGAAATTTTAATAAATGTTTGTTTTTTTAATTTAAAAAATGGAGTGATTATTAGAGTGTGAATATTTGATTTAATTTTACTTTAATTATCTAAATATATTTGTTTTGATAAATTACTATCACCTCACTTTTATTAAACTAAAATTGTTTTTAACAAAATAAATATTAATAAAATAATTTTTCAATGTATTAATGTATAAAATGATTATTGGTTATTTATAATCTCAATTTTATAATGTATTTTTTATTCATTTATTTATTTAATTTATACATATTTTTTTTATTTAACTCAATTTGTGTGATTTTTGAAAAAATACCGAGACAACCATGGATAGCCCACAAGGGCCGTCCTACTAGCAATTAGGAGGACTCAAAGGTCAACCCCTATGAGAGATAAGCCAAAGGGGCCAATCCATAGTGGAATACCAATTATAGGCTAAGAGGAATGAGACCAGGCCTATGTATAAGGCTTGTATGAGTATACCCATTGGAGTGTGTGAGGTTGGGCCATTAAGCCAGCAGGGACGAAGCCCATATGCGTGTGTGATGTGGTGTAGGTGTTAAACCCATAAATAGTTTCATAGTGGCATGGAGTGGATTGAATGATATACCAATATCTATACCATATGATTTTCTAATGTGGGATGTGAGTCTCACTATACTATTAATTCGGTTTAAAAAATTTGGACATGTGCTCGGTCATCTGATCAGATTCATGTGAACCGTTAGATCATACATTTGATCACCCATTCCTTGATCAATTTCTCATGATTAAACTCTTAAAATACATCATATTATTCCTCTTGTACCTCAATGGTATCACTATATACTAGTGATTTTCATGCATGGATATACAGACAACTCTAACCTTTATTTTTAATGTCTTTTGAGAGTTCATGAGTTTTATTTTCAATCTTATTTCTCAAGAACCTCAGCGTTGCACTGCATATTCTCTTCCTTTCCATGTGGAATTATGAGAAGTAAAATGTGAATATAGTTCTTCCAAGTTTTATGCTCATATTTATCAATGGTGTATCCTTGCATCACTAGTATATTAATCTACCGTTCAATAATAATAGATCTCAGAACACTGGTAGATCTCTCCAAAGGTCAACTGTTCGACCATTGGTAGATCAACTCCATTGGTAGATCACTTCCATTGGTAGATATGTCTTCATTGGTGTATCCATGTTTCACCAATAACTGCATTAATTTTCAATGTTAAACCTCCTTCAATTTCATAGTGGTGTGGAAATAACCTTCTTCATGATTGAACTCATCATTTCATGGCTCTCAGTGAAATGACAGATCTCATACCACTACTCAATGGCATTGCAACAGAAATTTCAAAGTAGCACAACCATTCTTCATTAGTGTAATGGAAGATGTATCTACCGTTGTACATCATCGGTAGATATATCTACCATCAGACACCACCAGTAGATATCTCCTTGTGACGGTAGATCGTTGAATCACTTGAAGCATCTCATCCTTAACCGATAGTAGCTCCTGCTCATTACAGTATCAACTTCATGAATGATGGTAATACTATGAATCTAAAATTATAGATCAATCTACCATTGGAAACCAATGGTAGGTTATGGTGAAATGGTGGATATACTCCAATGGTAGATTAGTGAAATAGTATCTTTTCATCTACCACTATGTATTTGCATCCACTATTTATTTATATAATTTTTTTCTAAAATTATAATTAATATCTATTTATTGATTTTATTAAAATTAGATATTTTTTATTAAAGTTTTATTATATTTTTCTAAAATATAATTATATTATGTGTAAAAATATTTTTGACCATATTCTATGCACATTTTTACAAGTAGTATATATTTTCTTATGATTATATGTTTTCGAAAACTTTTTATTTTTTAATAAACTAGAAGTTTATTTTTTTATTTTAAATATTTTATAAATATGAATTATATCAATTTTTGATAATTAACACATTGGAAGTTTTATATTTACACTTGATGAAGAAATAAAGTGTTCAAAATTTATTTTTTATTCAGTGTGACATTTACAATCAATGTTAATGGTAATATTATTTTCTTGTTATGTGCTCACAAGTGTCATTCAACTATTATTTTTAAAGACACTCTAAGAGGATATTTGTTTTTAATTAATCAAGAGTAATTAATTAGGGATGTATTCAAGGCATTACAAAAAATTGTGTTCAGATCTTTCATAAGATTTTTATGAGACAACTGTGACATAATTATTACTACTCTAAAGTGATCAAGAAACTTCTGAAACTTATGTTCCTTGTACGCGATCAAAGAAGAAATTTAATTATATAACTTCTTCCATTATAGTGATCAAATATCATCATGATTCATAATATTCTACATAATTTGATCATCTACTAGATTTATTTGTATTTGTTTTTATGCCTGTTATCTTTTATTTCACCTGTTTTTATTTTTTCAAGTTTGGTTTATGATTTTCCCAATAAAAATAAAGTCTTTCATTGTCTGGTTATTACATCACCAAAAAGGAAGTCTGGGTTGTGAATCTTGGTAAAAAATTGGGTCACATACTAGGTTTAGTTTCCTTTAAAAATATTGGGTTGTGCCTCTGGGTATTTTTTAAAAGGCGGATCCTGTAATTGGTTCTCACACCTTTAAAAGTGTGGTTCTTAGTGGGCACCAATATTATCATAGAGTATAGAAGTTTAAGGAGTGGAATAATATCTTGGTGATCTGAAACACTATAAATATCTGTGTTTGGTCTTTTTTATTTCTTCTTTACTTCATTTCAATAACACAACACTCACTGTTGATCATTTTTTTATAAACTCTAATTAATTTTAAATAAATGTTTTTAAAGAATATTAAACACCTCGAGTAAATATTTCCATCTTTATCAATCCAAATATTAATTTGGATTCCATGTATGGTATTTATATTAGCATGAAAAAAAGTTCTTTATCCTATAATGATCATAGATAATTAGATGTTGATGCAGTGGTAATTAATTCCTTAGGAATTACACTGGATAGTCCTATGTACACAAAGGTAATTTCTTATAAAATCTCTCATGTTATGTGGGAAAAAACTTTTGAATATCTATTATTGAGATTCAAATCTTCTTGAGTCCAAGTTATAGGTTCTATGAATTAAATAAAAGGATTATAGGATGAGTCCAAATGAGATGGTCGATGACTTTTTTTATTGACAAAATTCTCTTTTTAAATATATGTGTCATCTTGGTGAGGATGTAAAAGATGAGAAGATTGTGAAGAGAATCATAATAATACTTCCTCCTCAATTTAATATAAAGGTATACATTCTAAGAGACAAATATTTAACGTAAATCTCTCTAGAAAACTTTCATATCACTCTCATTTCTTATGAGATTAGGAATAAAGACAATGATTCTCGGGTGAAAAAAATTCTCATGAAGTTTATTTTAAATCTACGAATAAAATCATGGAGAAAGATGTTTTGGAAGAAGAAGAATTTGATGATATGATGTCTTTTATTTCCTTTATACTTAGAATATTAAAAGTAAAGTTTAAAGGTAAACTCCCACTTGTTTGTTTCAAATGTGAGAAAATGGTTCATCTTATAGCTAAATGTCCCAATAAATTTCAAAAGGATAATGAGGAATATGTTAAGGGAAAGAAAAGTGTTTTCAAAAGGAATTGTGTTTCTCATAGGAAGATTTAAACTCTAATAAAATTTAATTTAAAGTGGTTCAAGATTTTAAGTATCTCAATGAAGATGCATTAGTAGCTGTTACATAAGATAATGATAGTGATTTCAAAATGATGTTGATGAAAGAGTTGATATTCAGGTTGACCTTGAGGAACTATTGAAATAATTTATGTTTGAAGGTCCAAGACAAAGAAATATAGTGTAATTATTCCTGACTCTAAATTATATATAAAATAACAATAAGAAGAGATATAATAATTAAAATATGAAATTTAAAAACTAAAATATGAAAATTTAGGAAGTTTAAAGAAAGAATTTGAGTTGAAACTCAAAGTTGAGGATAAATATATTATCATTTATGGTCTATCTAAATCAGTGAAAGAAAAATCCCAGAGAATTGTACAACTAGAATAAGAATACATGAAATAGAAATATAATTGTGAGAATAAAGAGAGGAATATCACACCTTCTATGACACCAAATAGATCAAAGAATACTTCTCCTATCAAGTCTAGAAATTTTTATAAGGAATTCAATGAGAAACGTATTACCATCCCACAAGTAAAATGCTTCAAAGACAAAGGGTAATCCATTATGGAGAATGATGAAAAGAAAAAGACATCTGTGGTTGGTAATAAAACTCAAGAATTAATGCCTAAATGGAAAGTGGATATTCACAACGCTTAAGAATGTACTTTTAGAAAAGTAAATACCAAGAAGAATATGGTAATAATCAATTTTTGTGTTATGGAAAGATAGGACACACAAAATATGAGTGTTTTATTTATAAGAGATTTACCTAAGAACAAGATTCAAAAAAATAATCAAGCATGATTTCTATTTTTTCCTATGAATTTAAAGGACATTGTTTCTATTGTAAAGGTTTTGGGCACAAATCTGTCTATTTTTCATCAAGAGTTAAGAATATGGTTCCAAGAGAATCTTATATGGGTAGAAGATAATAGTTGGAATATCTATCTAACAAACTAAAAGTTCAAAATATATTATCATCATTGAAAAATAAATAATATTAAATAGAACTAGAAGAAAAGAAACTTCATCCATCATCAGAAAGGTAGACCATAAATATTGGGTGAACAAAAGAAATACTAAGAATACTAATGTGGTTGATATTACTTTGATATTAATATACAAGTTAGGTTTTTAGATTTTGGATAACAGATGAACATATTACATGATTTTAAATCAAGACTTCATCATGGGAATTAAATATAATAATAATGGTTCTTTTAATTTTAGAAATGAAGAGGGTCTCAAGATTATTGGATCTGAGAAAGATAAAGTTGGTAGTGAAGATCTCAGGAAAACATATGTTCTCTTGGTTGAAGGCCTCAATTATAATCTTCTTTGTGTTAGTCAATTATGTGACTCTAGGCATGTTGTGGAGTTCAAAAATAAGGCATACATCGTTATAGAAGGATATAGTTCATTTATTCTACAAGGAAGATTAAAAAGGGAATCTTTACCTTGTTGGTGAAGAGAATTGGTGTATGATGTCAAAGGAAGTAGGGAAAAAATAATGGAACAAATTAATTATCCATTTGAGTAAAAAATTCTTGGAAAATATGGTGAAGTAAAATGAATTTTAATATTCCTGAAATCTTACATGTGATCATACTCACACATGTGATTCTTGTCAAAATGGGAAGATTATTTAAAATAATTACAATCAAAATAAGTGGAAGTCATCAAAACTTCTTGAAATTTTGATTGTGGATGTATTTGTTCCAATTAAACCCAAATACATGGATGAAAAAAGGTATTATGTATTTTTTACTGATATTTTCAGTATAATGGCATGGATTATGTTCATAGATCATAATTTCAAAGTTTTTAAATGTATCACACAATATCAGAGTTTAGATAAATATAGTTGAAAAAGTTTCACACTAAAAATATTAAATAATTTAAAAATGTACTAGTAGAAGAATATATAAAAAACATGGAATTCGACACCAAGTTTTAGCAGTTAGAACTCCCTAATAGAATGGATTTGTTGAAAGAAATAATTTCATCATAAATAATATGGGCGAGATAATTCTTATTAACAAAGGCTTACAAGATAAATATTATAAAGAGGAATTTAAAGAAATTATATACATCTCTAATAGAGCCTTATTATATCCCAATAAAGACAAAACTCTATATGAAATCTGGCATGTAATGAATCCTGTACTTAAATACTTCTGGGTGTCCAGAAGTAAGTGTTTCATTCTCAATAAAGAAAACAACAAAAAGTTTGAAGCACATGGTTATGAACAAAATTTTCTTGGGTATTCATAAAATAGTAGAACCTACCAATGATTTAATTAAATTATTGGAAAAGTGATTGAAAGTCATAATGTTGTTATAGTTGATAATGAGCATATGACAATGACACTTGAATACTGTTCAAATTATAGTGAGTAGGTTTCACATGAAAATAATCTAGTTTTTAATGATAAAAGTGATGAATAAGTGTATGGATTAGGGGGAGTTCTAATGGTTATAAATAACTCTTATAACAACTATAATGATGAAGAAAACATAACTAGAATAAAAGGTTCAAGTAGATGATTGTGTATCACTAAAATCACTAAAAACAACATTATTAGAGATTAATCAACCCCGTTCAAAATAAAAGGATAAAGGCTTAGTAGTAGGTGTCTCCCTTATATCTTATGGAGCTAAAATATTTTCAAGAAGACGCTAAGGATGAAATTTGGGTCACAACTATGCACGAGAATCTTTAATAAATAGAAAAAAACAAGGTATGGATAGTTATATGATTCCATATGAAAATAACATCATCAATACTAAATGGGTGTTCTAAAATAAATTAAATAAAGATGGAAGATTATAAGGAATAAATCATGACTTGTGTACAAAGGGTATACTCAAATTAAAGGTATTTATGGGGATAAAACATTCATACTTGTGGTGTGACTCAAAAAAATAAGATTATTCTTGGACCTGGCTGTGAAGAAAGGATTTAAGGTATACCAAATGGATGTCAAATCAGCATTTCTTAATGGATTCCTTGAATAGGAGGTTTACATCGAGCAACCAGATGTATTTCTCATTGATGATGATGAAAATAAAGTATGATGATTGAAAAAGGCCATGTATGATATAAATAAAGTACCAAGAGCATGATACTATAGGATAAATCGATATTCCAAGAATATTATATTTCAAATGGGAGGGGTTGATCACAACCTCTATGTCAAGAAAAATAAGGAGTAGTGTATTATTGTTCTTTTATATGTGGATGATATTATCTTTAGAGGATTATATGACCCCCAATGAAATAAAATTTTAAATCATATGAGGTATGAGTTTGAGATATATCTTTTTTCTGAATTTTCATTGTTCATTGGCCTATATGTTATTTAAATAATGGATGAGGTCTTCATCCCTCAGAAAAAATATACCAAGGAGGTGATGAAAAAATTTCATATGGATAATTATAGGATGGTGGAAACACCATATGATACCCAAAAAAATTATCAAAAATAAATAAGGAAAAGAGGTCAATGTCATAGTTGATAAAAAAATGATTGGATGTTTACTCTACCTGAATTCCACTAAACTAGATATTGTATTTTCCACATGTCATACCACATGATAAAAATGCTTTCCCAATGAAATTCACATGAAAAATATGATAATGATACTTCACAATATCAATCATATGGTGGAATATGGGCTACTTTACTACAATAATTCACAATAACATTTATTAGGATATTCTGATGTGGATTGGGTAGGTTCAGTTGATAACTAAAAATCAACCTATTTTGGTGTGTTTTATCTTGAGAATTATTTCATTTAATGTTTTATCAATAAGGAAAACTACATCTCTTTAAGAACGATGAAGGCTGAGTATATTATGGTAACTCAAGAATTTAATTAATTAATTAATATGCAAAAACAACTTTCATATATTAAAATTGATGTTGGTTATCCTATTCTGGTTATATTCCATAACCCAAGTGTTATAATAATTATAAAAAATCCCATACATCATTCGGGGATAAAGAACATTGAGATTAAGTATCATCTCATAAAGGAGAAGGTTGGGAAATATTTAGTGGAATTGGAGCATATGCCAACTCAAGAGAAAATTGAAGATATAATGACAAAGTCTCTTTCCAAGGTGGAATTTGATAAGAATCAGTTAGTTCTTGGTGTCTAATATAATCGATCTACATAGAAAGATCATATGTAAACCCCCACTTATCCTAGGTAATTTCTTTCAAGAGTAATTATTAACACTTTATCTTTTTTCATCATTTTTACCTAACCCTTTCATGTAACATTTCAGAAATGTGATCTCTTTGGATTTTTTTAATAAAAGTGGAGAAGACATAAGGAGCTTAAAGTGTTTTTAAAATGGGTGATCTTGGATCATGTTGAACCAAGGGGAGAAAAATAATATGTTTGAATTGAATCATGGGAGAAAAGTAAGGTGTTTAATTAGAGTTTTTGATGATCTTGGAATCAAAATATGTGTTCATGAGGATATTTTCATTAAATTCATGTTTCTCACATTGAGAATGGATCACATGGGATTAGATTTGGTTCTTATTGAATCATTGATGCATAAAACTTAATATTAAATATTTAAAATGTTATTATTTCTAGGAATGTTTGGGAGTTGTTGTATTTTTTAGTTGTCAACAAACTTAATAGGGTATATTGTTAGAAAAAATATCCTATTAGACATTTTTTTGGTCATGTTTGATGATAAATATGATAGAGGATATGTTACTAGAATATGAAGTTGTTTGAACAAAGAGGAACTTGAGAGTTTTGTTTAAATTGGCGAATAAGGTGTTCACCATGTTTTAGACCAAACCATGGTGAATTAATATAGGCTACATTTAAGATAACTAAATCTAGAATTAGTGAGTATGTATGCAATAATATGCGTTATGAACTAGGAAGTAACCTGTATGAAACATCAAAGACCTCCATGGGTATGTTGGTGGTCCTAGTAAGTGAAAAATGACCAGTCAAAATGCACCATTCTATTTCACTAGGAGTAGTGGCTTGGTCATCTACTTGTGAAACATGGGGTAACCCAACAGGGACATGGAAGATATCATGGTGAAGATTTAATGGAGGAATATTGAATATGAAAAATGTACTATAGAATAAGAATATGAGAATGATGTTTAGCATTTTGAGGTTAAAACAGGAAATACTTTCTCACCACACTTGTAATCCATTTTAGAGACCGAGTCTGTAATTCTGGAAAATAAATGCTGCATCATTTCGGGATTTTATGCCAGATATAACTTTGGATTGATGGGTAGTTTTTTTTTTCAGTTTTTAAGGACTCAAATATCATGAATTCAATGGAATATAGGTAACACACATTAACTAGTTATTTTAAACGTGGTCTGAATTAAGGATGAAGAGGGTACACGAAATAAAGAAGAATATAGTGAAAGATAAATTTCATATATCTCTATAAAGTATGTGGGTGATTCATTATCTCTTATGGAATGGCAAAGTCAGTGATAAAGGTGTTGTAGGAGTTTCACCTCTCTCTAGAAGTTTTAAATAGCTATGTTAAATAATAAACACCACCTATGGTAAATATTCTTATAATTATTGTTTATAGAAGAAGATTGCATCATGAGGAGTAGTGAGTTCCCTAGTGTATGAGATAAATGAGATTTCTAAATGTTAATGGTAGCGAAATAAGAGAGTTAGAGAGACTGATCCAAACTTATAAAAATTGAATCAGTGAACTTTTATTATATTTGGTGAAAAATCACATTATCATGCATTCTCCTTAGATGTAACCTGGTGTGGGTGAACCAAGTGAATTTATTTGTGTGACTTACTAATTTATTCACTCTATAGAGAAAGAAAGGGAGATATTGAAGTGTTCATCAATTTGACAGAAAAAGATTAAAAATCAAGGATCATATTGCAATACCCTAACCCCCATTAGGATATATTCCTTGATAAAGGACCAAAAACCACTTGGAATCTAGTGATATAGTCCAAATCAGGACCTACATATGAAAATATAATGTGATTCTAGAGGATATTGTAAAATCTTTAAAGGAAGACAAAAATCATTGTAGAAGAGAGATCTCTCTCACACTAAAGTAGGATAGTGCTGGATCATAAAGGTATGGTAAGTATACTGCAAGAGGGGGTGAATTGTAGTTTGAAATCAATTACTAATTTTCATCCTCCTCAAAAGATAAATGTATCAATATTATTATAATCCTATAAATCCATAATATCAAAGAAAAATATAAGTAACAGTATTTAAGTATCATTATTTCAAAATTCTAGATAAAGATAACATGCATATAGGAATTATAAAAAATATTGGTATTTCAAAAAAAAATTATGATAATAAAGTTATCCCAATAGAATTAAAAAAAAAATAAAGTATATATTTACCAATCAAATAACCCTAAAAATATGTAAAAAATCCTCACTTTTAATCCAAAGTGAATTTTAGATCTGTAGACCCAATTTGAGGCATCCTAAACTATAAACCCCTTAAAAGGTATCCACTTATTAAATTCTAAAGCTTGGATCTATATTTATTATCCTAGAACCCCTAAATCAACCTGATTTAAATTTACCTACTGTAATAACTGATGGATTGATTCACCCACTACTTATACCGGTATCTCGATAATTTTGTTACTACAATGGGAAGCTTGGTTTACCCACAACTTAAACCAGTATCTTGTTTATCCCACTAATATAACCGGTATCTTAGTTAGAACGATTAGAAAAAATTTCTAGAATATTTTACAATGAAAAACTCAAAATCATAATCTCTAGAAAAATAATAAAAAAGAAAAAAAAACCATAAGTACACTATTTAATACGATATTGAAGACATTAAGAAATTGAAACACTTTTATTATTCCTATATTACTTTGATTATTCTTCTAATCCACTTGGTGAATCTATATTTATAAAAAATATTGTATTGGTGTAATTTCATATATCACAGGGTTAGTTTCAATGATATAGGTAGAATATTTCTTGTTCATGTTCTAATATACTTAGCTTCTTTCCACGTATACCAACGAGATAGTTCAACATCACTAAAATTCTTCAGTTTCTTGAAGTAAATAAACTAATTTATATATTTATTTTATTAGAACCATAATATTTATCTATTTTTATAAGATCATCAAATTTTCATAAATACTCATAATATTGATATTTTAAAAAAAATAGATTGTTGGTATTTTTATTAAAAAATTTTTATATACTAAAATCATAAAATATTAATAAAATAAAGTTAAGTTAGATAAAATATAAAATGAAGTGTTTTATATTAAAAAAAAGTAAATTAAAGGGATTCAATGACTCAATAATCTCTGACTTTTTGAAAAACATAAACACGCAATGAAAAATTAAAATGAGCTAAACTTACTCACTATATTACTTCCTATTTATCTTTAGATAGAGATATCAAAATCTATTTAAAGGTTATTTATTTTAAAGGTTTTCTTTTTAAAGAAAATGGATGTTCTCAAAAAATTATCCTTTATATATTTTTAAATAAATTACTCCTCCTTTATAAAACATAAGGTCACACCATTTATAAATCAAATGATCTCCCCATTTATAAAATAATTTTCATTTTTTTAAATATTTCTACCCCATTCTGGTTTTCAAAAAGAATGGTTTGAAACAAATATTCTCATAGAAAAATTATGAAAATGAAGTTTTTTCATAAATATAAAAATATAAATAAATGTTATAAATATTATATAAAAAATTTAACATTCATTAGATAACATTCATAAAAATATCAATGACATAAACAAGTAAAAATACCAAAAAATAAACATAAAAATTTTATTGGTTATAAGTTTATAGATTAGAGTTTCAAAGTTACAAAGTAGAAATAAATCAAATTTTTCGATAAATCAATCCTTTTAATTGATTTTTCAATCATGTGTTTCATCTTCTTGATATATTTTTATTACTCTACAAGTATCTTGTATTGAACTCTAACATTCTAGAAAAATTCAGCTACATTCTCTTAAATTATCCTTTCTCAAGTTTTTAATTGCTGATCCTTCTTGATAATGTTTTATTCTAAATATATAATATTTTAGGTCTTCTATTATTATTTTTATTTCTTCACATTGAACTTCATATTATTATTCACAATCAGCTGGTTTTGAATTATAGCTAGATTTTTCAGATCTTCAAATGATAAAGGAAATTATTTAACTTTTCCTTCAAGATATTTAATGGAATATTTAATGGAAATTTATTTCTTAAAAAGAATATCATAATTACAATGAAGTGAAATGGTATTCTCACCAATATAATTGACATGCTTAACTTGAGTTTTAAAGTATTTTGTGAAGTTATTTAACTTATATTATTAAATATCTATTTCTTATATGACTTTATTTAAATCTTCTTAAACTCTTTATATGGAATCTATTAACCAATTTTGAGATTCAAGATTTTGACTATAAATAATCATATTTTTTAATGGTTTTAAATTTTTCATTGAGTTCATGTATTATGATAGTGTTATGTTTAGTCTTTATTTTCATGATCAGAACTGTATCAATATTTCAATCAAAATATCAAGCTATGAATGAAGCTATAGATTCTGATGATATATCCTTTTTATTATTCTAATCTTTTAAAACAAAAGGATGATATTCCTTTAATTTGAAATTATGAGGAGATGAATCCTCAAATTCAATAGTATCATCACTACAAATATTTATATTAGTGAAAGTTCTCTGGGAAGAACTTGATGAATGATAACTTGAGTTCGAACTTTCTTATGATGAAATTAACTTTGAAAGATATTTCTTATAAGGTGAAGTTGTAACTAAAGAATACATATAAAATAAATATGCAAGTAGAGATAAATCTTCTACCATAATTTTATTTGAAGGGACTTCACTTTTCTTTTCCATTGATTTTGTAACTTCTTTTGATAAATATTCTATTGGTGTAACTTCTACTTCAACATATAAATGAGAAACTTGAACTTTAGATACTTGAATATCTATTGGATAAACTTCTGAATATTTTACTACTCGAATTACAGTTAGGAGATTAGGTGAGGATAAAAATAATTATTTTTTATAAATTTTTTATATTTTACCTTTATTTTAAAATCTAACTTTATTTTCAAAGGAATTTTAGGAATAACATGTTCCTTAATCATTACTTTAGGAATAATTTTTTCAGAAATTTGTGATGAATTCATATTCATATCATACTTATTTTTTGTTTTCTCATCCACCAATTTCTATTCCAAATTTTCTTTCAAGGCCTTAGACTCATCTTTTTTTGAACTGAAATTAGTTTTCGCTACTAATTTTTCTTCATTATTTTTCTTCACTTAATCACCTTTATATTTTAGGAAAACACTATGGGTATAAATTAATTTATTGATATGATTATACGAGTAATTGATTTTAAATTTTAAATATTCATCCCTTGGATGAAATTCTAGTTTAACTATTTTTTACTTTATCATTTCCCAAAGATACAATTACTTCTATAGTTTAAACTTCCATAACCATTTTTTGTTTTTTATAGGAGCCTTATCTGAAATAGAAGCTTCAAATTATTTCCTCTTTTCTGGAATCCAAACATCTCCTTCATCTAATTTTTGAATATTAGTAGATGTAACTAAAAATGATTTCTTAAAAAAATTATCTTTTCCATTATACATAAATATCATTCTTGAGACTGTCTCTAAATTAATAGGAACATATTTTTATATTCCTGGATTTGATTCATTATCAATATTATCATACTTTAGAAACTACACTAGAACCATGTTCATAAGTCTAAGAAAAGTATGATATTCATCTTAATTGTACCATTTATAATTACTTCAATATAAGGCCATACAACTTTGCATGATTTAATATTCTGAACTTCACTAGACAATATAATAGATAAAAATCTTGTATCCTTATCTTGTGTTTATCTCCCTTTCTTGATAAAAGAAATGATATAATTCATTGAAAAGGGGTTCTTACTTCAGGTAACATATTCCATGTTTTATGAACTATCTCATTGATTATAAAAAAATTATTTTAAACTTAATGTTTGAAAAAATCTCCATAAACTTCAGGTAGTTTATGAGAAACAAATAAAGATTCTTCTTTAAAAATAAAATTTAGCAGTTCTTTGGATTTTTCTAATTTCAAAGTTAACTTATGAATAAAAAAGTACAAAAGTTACTTTTTTAGTACCTTATTATTCAGAAAACTTAGTTGATCCATAAAAATCTAGGATTATCATAGTATAGCACGGTTGAAGATCTTATTCGATAGAAACTAGTTTTCTCTATCCTTTAATGGTAATGGTTTCCTTCAAAATGAATTCATACTTTTCAATTTTTTTTGAATCTAATAGACTTCATTGAATAATCTCTCTATTATCTATTTCTCTATATGAAACCAATATCATATCATAAGATGAATTATGAAACCTATAGAATTTATATATATTCAATTTCTATAGTAATGAATGTTTCCAACAAACATTAGGTCCACATATTTATAAAGAAAATTTGAGAAGTTGAAGAGTCACTATCAATTTACTTGATCCAATGACTCAGATTGAATCCTTAAAAAACACATGATGTTATAATTAAATTTAAAGGACTTAATTATTTTTTAAATTTTTTTGATTCTTTACAAGTTTAAATAGTGTTTTAAAAACTATATAAACAAAAAATATTTTAAAATTCAGATAGAAATGAAATCCAGGTAAATGAAAAATATTTTGAAGTTCAAATAAAATTCAAATATTTCTATATGTAAAAAATTGAAAATCTAAAAATTAAACAATACATTCTAAAAATTTGATGAACTGAAAAATTATTTAAAAAAGTTTGGAAGTTATCTTCCATTAATGAATTAATTTATCTTCTTATTTTAACTATGGTTCCCTAAATGTTTTGGCATAAATTTTGGGTTCTTTAGAAAATTAAAAATTATTCAAAATTTAGTTATAAAAAATTAAGAGTTACTCCCTCTAGATAAAAGTAATAAATGAAATGTAATAAGAAAACTTAAAGTAATGGATTTATAAAATTATAAATAAGAAATACCATAGGCACCAGTGATAGGTATTCAAATAAAAGTGAACAACAATGTAAATATTTAGAATTATTTCTTATGAAAATATAATTATTTTGGTCTAAAAGTATTTTCAAATAAAATCTTCAGAATCCATATCTTAGTAGATATTTAATTTTGATAAGTATCAAGTTATGATGATATAAAATATATGTGTTTTCCAAATTATTGAACTCTATTGAGAGAAATTTTTTGCTTCCAATTCCCTCCTCTTTGGAATTTGGTGTAGAAAGGTTATTTGATTGGAATATAATGGTTTTTTTGGTAGACTAAATTTATATTGGTTTTACTTCATAATCTGGATTTATTTTTGTTTGATCTCATCTGACTATATATATTTTTAAATTTCTTAATTCCTATGGTAAAATTAGTCAATAACTTATATAATCTTTTTATATCAGACTTTAGTTTGATAATCTCATTCTCATCTTGGGTAAATTTCAAAATTTCAAAATTTTCTTTTTTTATTTTTCATATTTGTTTTCAACACTTTTGTCAGGGCACGTGCACATGCGTCATGCAGAGGACGCACTGCTGTTACCCTGCATTCCCACTTTCCGAAGGCGGGCGACATCCGCTCCTTTTTCAGGGATGTCTACTCCTTGATCAAAATGAGATAATGGGATGTTAGTTCTTCCTTCTGTGGATTCCTCCTCGGAACTCGTCACCTATTTCAGGTCTCTCTCATAGATTTAAAATGTAATTCATGAAGCTCTTCTTGGCGCTATATGTTCATGGACACCAGTTAATTATGACGCTTCTGTCAGGATCTTCCAAGGGGTCCGGTCAGGGAAGAAAACTTCGGTTAGGAGAGTAGTCACGTTGGGGAATCACTAGTGTGTCTTGACACTGGGGATTGGAATGTCTGTCTTCTGTCCCTTATTATAGGGCTTCTCGAGGGTGCAGAAGCCCGAGGCATCCCACACCGAACACGGGTAATTGTATGCCATAGGCATGTATCTGAGGTTTTCCTCAACTTCCCATGTTTAACACAGGGTATGCCGCAAGTTTAATGTCCAGCGGAGACAGATCAGACTAATCAAAACACTAGTTAGAGTGGATCATATCGAAGAACCCCTTGGAGGGAACACCGATGTTGGGGCCAACACGTGGGCGACTTCCCGAATGCTGTGGAGGGGAGTGAGATGGAATGATCTCACCGGGATGTGGCGGCTCGAGTAAGAATCAGGATGGATGGTGGATTTGGTCTTGGGTCTCGAAGAGACTTCCTACGTATCCCCGTGGCAGGGAATCAAAGTCCACGTAGTTCGATGATACAGTGAAACACCTGAAGAGGTGACCCGTGATAATGAACACATGGATGGGACCTAGAAGAAGTAGAACCTTTGGGTTAGGTCATGAGCTTCCCGAGACACGTGGAATCAAGGTAGAGATCAGGATGAGACATGAGTGATGGGATTGAGCCTCGTGGAGGCATCCTACGTATCCCCATGGCAGGGAATCAAAGACCACATAGTTCATATGGCAGATAAAATTTAACATCATTCGAGACGAGAATGGGGCTTACACTCTGAGGCGGACCATGGTAATGGTGAACTGATGTGAATGGGGACCTAGGGTCCAGATGGATTGGGGATTATGCTCTGAGATGGCCCAAGGTGGTGGGGCTTGAACCTTGTGGAAGCTTCCTATGTACCATGCCTTATCACGGATCAAAGTCCTTGTAGTTCGAGATGGATTGGGGCTTACGCTCTGAAGTGACCTAAGGTGGTGGGGCTTAAACCTCGTGGAGGCTTCCTACATACCTTGCCTTAGCACAGATCAAAGTCCCCGTAGTTCGAGATGGATTGGGGCTTAGGCTCTGAGACGACCCAAGGTGGCGGGGCTTGAAACTAGTGGAGGCTTCCTACGTATCATGCCTTAACATGGATCAAAGTACCTGTAGTTTGGTATGGATTGGGGTTTACCCTCTGAGATGGACCAAGGTGGTGGGGGTTGAACCTCGTGGAGGCTTCCTATGTACCATGCCTTAGCACAGATCAAAGTCCCCGTAGTTTGGGTTGGATTGGGGCTTACACTCTGAGACGGACCAAGGTGGTGGGGCTTGAACCTCGTGGAGGCTTCCTACATACCATGACTTAGCACAGATCAAAGTCCTCGTAGTCCGTGATGTATTGGGGCTTATGCTCTGAGACGGCCCAAGGTGGTGGGGCTTGAACCTCGTGGAGGCTTTCTATGTACCATTCCTTAGCACAGATCAAAGTCCCCATAGTTCGGGATGGATTGGGGTTTACACTTTGAGACGGCCCAAGGTGGTGGGGCTTGAACCTCATGGAGGATTCCTACGTACCATGCCTTAGAATAGATAAAATTACCCATAGTTCGGGATGGATTGGGGATTACGCTCTGAGACGACCCAAGGTGGTGGGGATTGAACGTCGTGGAGACTTCCTACGTACCATGCTTTAGCACAGATCAAAGTCCCCGTAGTTCGGGATGGATTGGGGCATACGCTTTGAGATGGTCCAAGGTGGTGGGGCTTAAACCTTGTGGAGGATTTCTATGTACCATACCTTAACACGGATCAAAGTACCTGTAGTTCGGGTTGGATTGGGGATTACACTCTGAGACGGCCCAAGGTAGTGGGTCTTGAACCTCGTGGAGGCTTCCTACGTACCATGCCTTAGCACAGATCAAAGTCCTCGTAGTTTAGGTTGGATTGGGGCTTATGCTCTGAGACGGCCTAAGGTGGTGGGGCTTGAACCTCATATAGGCTTCCTACGTACCATGCCTTAGCATAGATCAAAGTCCCCATAGTTCGGGTCGGACAGTTTAACGTCATGCAGGATGGGGGTGCTGGGCAGTTTAACATCCCGCAGCTCGGACGAGGGCGTTTGGGGCTTATTATCTGAGGTGGCCCAAGGTATGTCATGTTCGGTGCTCACTCTAAGCTCATGAGAGTCATGATTGGTGTGAGAAACAAGAGGTAGCAGAGACCTGATGATCACATCGCAAAGGGTGCATCCGTGGGAAGTGAAAAGGGGCTTACGCGTTGAGCGGCCCATGGTGCCAGGACTTACTCCAGGATGAAGGTCCGATGGCGAAAAAGTGCAGCCGGAGAGGGATTTGACACCCAGGAAGAGAGGAGGGGCCCCATTCCCTATCACGCCTTCTGCTGGCCTTGGCACTGAGGAAGTGAGGAGGAGTAGGGGTGCTGCCTCAAGGAAGAAAGGCTAGGGGCTTACACCAAGGTGGATGCCATTCCCTGCAGAAAAATACCACTCCAACAAGGAGGATATCATCCCCTGTGTAGGGTGATCCCATCCATGTGGAGATGAGTGGGCGTGGAGAATGTCCGAGGTGGGGGGACCCTGTGTGCGAGGCACGAGGCCAGGTCACAGTTTAACATCATGTGTTGAGGACGAGGTGATTGGCAGTTTAATTTCCTACAGCTCGGACGAGGTGGGATTGCTCCGCACCCCTAGGAATTACATAACCGGTTCCCTCTGCCCCTTGTGGGAGGGAAGACATCAACAAGGCCGTACTGAGGGGGTTTCGTGAAGTGAACCATCGAGGGGTCCACGTTAGCGTGGCTATGCAAAGAGGCAATAGCCGTTAGGGTGCCTATGCAAAGAAGCATGAGGCAGAGCAACATAATGGTAAGGAATTCCCAAGGTACTTTTAAGTTACTTATTATAAGCCTAGAAGGTTGTACGGGAAAACCACCTATGATGCGGATGCTCGGGGTGCACAGGACACCTGCGAATGACACCCAGAAGGAGGGCATCAGGTGTTCATGCAAGGGGGCGCCCTGGTAGAACCAAGGTGAAGGGCCCCGGGGATTGTGCGCAACCCTTGAGGTTTGCGCTAAATAAAGGGGTCTGACGTGAAAAGTCCCGGGTTGGCACAAAATCAGCGTTTCTTGCGCGAAACAGGGGGGCCGAGGTTTTGCGCGCGACTTGAAGGGATTGCGCGCAAAGGACGGGATTGCACGCAAAGGAAGGATTGCGCGCAGCGGAAGGGGTGTGCGTGCAAAGGAAGGATTGCACGCAACTTGGCCGGCTTGTGCGCCCCAGAAAGGATTGCGCGTAAGGGGCAGACCCCAAAGGGGGTTGGAGTTTAGTCTAAGCCAAAGGGATCTCGCATGAAGGTGGATCCCAGGGCGACTTGGCATGAAGAAGAACCATACCTGAAGGCCATATTGTGCGCGTGCAGAATATCGATTACGCGCCCTAGAGGCGGTTCGAATTCTTCAGCCCTGAAAAGGAAGGGGGTCACCTTCTATTTATAGGCATCCAGAGGCGCAAAATTTAGGGCTACGCAAAATAATTGCGCGACGGAGGCGGCGACGTGAAAGACCGACCGCACGGGTCACGGGCGCAAAATTATTTCACACCGGCACCGGGACTCTTTGTGAATCCCAGTACTTTCCGTGCGGGACAACTTTTTTCACGCTCTTAACCCTTTTTTCCATGCAACACCTCTGGGCCCTCTGGACCGAGTCTCCAGGTCCGAATATGAATTCGCTTTTTTCATTTCGGAACTTTCTAAATCACTTACACATTTTTGGACATCTACAATATTATCTATATTTTCATCTTTAGAATCTATAACTTTACTTTTTTCCTTTTAAATCAACACAAAGTTTTTTAACTTTTTCTTTTGAATTTTGTAATTAAAAAAATAAGATTTCCATTCTCATTTCTTATTTTTATCATCTTGTCCTCAACTTTTATAAAGTTTTATTTTCTTTTAGTAGTTTCTTCTATAATTATAGTATATTTATTATACAATTTATGATATATATTTCAAATTTAGAAATATAGGCTCTCATTTATTTAAAATTTTCAAGTGTTTTTTCAATATAATCTAAACATGATGAATTTTCATCCTCAAAATCATTTTTAAATACACAATAAAATTTTTAATCTAGGGTGAGATTCCTAAGGGATTCAATAGTTAATCTTCTCATGATTTTTTTTATGATTTTGTAAAATTGGTGTAAAATACAATGATTTTCATACTATTATCACTTTAGTTAGATAAAATATCTAAATTATAATCACTTTAACTTAAACTACATTTATCCATTTCTTGTATAATTTTATTCTTAGAATACTTTCAAGAATATTTTATTTATTTATTTTTTAATTCTAGAAAATATGGTCTAATATGAACCTACTTTCTACATTCATAGAAAATTAGTTCAGAATTATCACTCTTCTCTTTTCTTTCCTTAGAATAACTTATCCTGAAATTATTTTGTTTGAACATTCTTCTTTCTAGGCCATAAAGTTCACCATAATTTAGTTCACACTCACTTTTTTCAATAACATTTCTTAAAATTTTCTTATATGTTCTTGTTTTTCAATTTATGAAATTTGAAGTTTCGATAGTTTTAAAAGAAACACCATTTTTTTCTTATTTTTCTCTACATGTATCTTTAGAAAATTTTTACATTGAATAAAGTTACCAATAAGATCATTTTGGATGATTTTTATGATATACTTGGTATCATTTATAACTGTTTATTTAGATTCCCATTATTTTAGAAATATTTCTATAACCTTTTCAACAATTTGATCACAAAAAAATTAATTTTCTTTATGGAATTGAAAACTATTTACTATTATCATGAATATTTTATGAATTTAAGTAATTGATTCACAAGGAAAAAATTAAAAGTCTTGATAATTGGCTATTAACACAACTATCTTAGTTTTAAGAACTTTTGATGTTTTGAAATGAGTAACTTAAATATTTTTCCATATACCACAATTAGTTCAACATGAATAAATTTAATGATATATATTTATTTGAATAAAATTTAATAATTTATTTTTGACTCTAAAATTTAACAAAAATTAGTTTTTATCTTCTCTTGTAAAAGTAGAATCTTCTTTCTTAGGAACTTTATACTTTTCAGTAAGCATGAGATAATGTTCAACTCTAGTATTGATAATATATGTTTTCATTATATATCTCAAGTATTCAGTCATTTCCATTAAAAATATGTGGTCTATTTAGATTTATATTATAAATGGACCCAACATGTATACCTTCTATTCTAATTTTTTTCTATAAAATTGTTAGGTGAAAGGAAACTAAAATATGAAAATCTAATATAGTAATGAAAAATAAATAAATAAAAATATCAGGTTGATTTTATGATAAAGAAACCATCTATGATACCAAATATAGGATCATAAAGATATAATAAGTATACTACAAGAGGGGGTGAATTCTAGTTTGAAATCAACTACTGATTTTCATCCTCCTTAAGAGATAAATGTATCAATATTATTAAAATATGATAAAACCACAATATAAAAGTAAAATTAGAGTAAGAATATTTAATATTGGTATTTAAAATTCCCAATGAAATTAACATGAAAATAAAAATCATAAAAACTAATGATATTTCAAAATAAAAATTTCTATAATATAGTTAGCACAATTAAATTTAAAACAAACAATGGAGTATAGAATTACCAATAAAATACCCCTAAAATGATTATAAAATCATCACTTTTAAACCAAAGTGAATGGTAGATATGTAGAAACTATCTAAGGTATCCTTACCTATAAACCCATAAAAAGGTTTCCACTTCTTAAAGCCTTAATATTAGATCTGTAACACCCTAATATTTTACAATATGTATCTTCTTAAATCAATTCAATTCCTTCTATAGCTTACGTTTTAGGAAACACCGGACTTAAAGAGATAGTAATTAAATATTAACATGACCATTTAAATAGTAATGTGACCATTAAGAATAATAATATGACCATAAGAATAATAACCTCACCTATGAAAGTATAAATAAAATTTAGGTATCTTATAAATGAAATTACGATACATTTATATCATGGAATAAGTAAATAAATGTTTTAAAAATGATAAATTAAGTGTTGGTATTTTTGTGAAATGTAAATGTTTATTTACAATTTTATAATTAGTATAATAGAGTTCTAACAACTATCCCAGTCCATGAAATGGCATCCAACAACATTCCAAAAGGGGTTATCAGATCAATTGATAGAATTATGGTGGGTTTTATTTGGGATGTTGATTCAGAAGGTAAAAGACACTAGGTTTCATGGGATCAGATGGAAAAGCCTATCCATGAGTGGGGTATCAATGTAAAGAGCTTAGAGACCACCATTCAATGCATGCATGCAAAGTTAGCATGGGAATAGATTGAAGGGATAACCTTTTAGGGAAAGGTTATGTCCTACAAACAATGGGTAGTGTGAGCAACCGCTTGGTGAACGGTTCTCCTCTCTGGTCATCGATCAACTCCATCATCCCGATCCTTCTTAATAATTCACTATGGATTGTTGGTGAGGGGAACATCCAGTTCTGGTTCGACAAATGGGCTGGAGAGGCGATTGGGTACCAAGGTTTCCCTACCCCTACCATCTCCTTCAAAGAAGCGAGCAGATACCCCAACTTCATTATGATGGATTTGTATGATCCACAAAAAGATCTTTTCAATCTGATAAGCACAAATTCAGAGCCAGATAGACACATTTTTTCTCCTTCTTTCATGGGGAATTTTAATGCCAAGGACCACCGAAGGATTTATAATCCTCATTCTCAAAGTGTTAGAAGGAGAAAACAGGTTTGGTGTAATAAGGTACCTTCTAAATTCTGCTTCTTTTCATGGTGGATCAGGAACCAAGCCATTCCAGCTGATGATAGTATTAAAAAACTGGGTATCGACATGGCGTCGTGTTGTCATTACTATAGAAATAAACAATAGGAAGATGCAAATCACATATTCTTTGAAAGAGAATGGTCACAAGCTGTATGGAGTTACTTTGGTGAGTTTATAGCGTATGATTCTTAGGATCATTTGCAAGAACCTTTTCTGGATAGATGGTTTCAGGGGATGGACAATGCATGCACGAAAAAGATGGCTCGTTCCATCATTCTCAACGCAGGGTGCTAGTGCTTATGGAAAGCGAGGAACAAGGTGAGATTCAAGGGGATTACTTCTTAAGGGAGGTCCATCATAGCTAGGACTTGGAGCCTGCTAGAGGATCTGGTACCTTTATTCAAGAACTGGATAGAAGTACCATCTCTAAGGTCCCTGCAAGCTCCATCCTTTACGAACCAATCTTCTTGCTCAAGGTCTCTAGGTCACTAGCTGTGGTGGCTACCCCCTGATGATAGTTTCAAGATGAATACTGATGGATCAATAAAAGAGGGAATTGCTCGAGTTGGA
Source organism: Viscum album (assembly GCA_963277665.1). Lineage (NCBI taxonomy): Eukaryota > Viridiplantae > Streptophyta > Magnoliopsida > Santalales > Viscaceae > Viscum > Viscum album. Next base: position 1,961,435,275 of record OY728119.1, on the reverse strand, counting down.
GGGGTTGTTCAGGACCAAAGAGGGAGTGTATTAATGTATTTTAAGGCTCACTATGTAAGTGGTTCAAGAATACATGCAGAGGCTAACGCATTGCTGAATGGAATTAGATTGAGAATTCAGGAAAATATTTCTTTATCTCAAGTGGAGAAAGACTCAATGATCATCTATAACTCCTTAAAATGTAAAAGACAAACCCTATGGTCAATATCTTACATCATCAAGAAATGTATAATTCTTCTCAACCAAGACACAAAATTTACCCACACCTGGCGAAAAGGGAATAAAGTAGCAGATCATCTTTCCGCCCATGCTGAACAAGCCCTGGAATTCATCACTTCTCCTAACATGTATTTCTTCAATCCAGAGGGTGTGTCTTTAATCCAAGGATATTCCCTTGGACTGCATTGTTTCAGGCCTCCTTTGGCTAGGAGGAATTTCTTGTTATTTCTTTCCTCCTTTAATAAAAATGGATATGATGATGAAAGTGTCATAAAGTCGATTATAATTTTAAAATAAATATTATTCAAATAAATGATAATTTTAATTAAAAATTAAATTTATTATAATTGAAAAATATTTTCAGAAAATGGACACAATTTTTAAAATCTACACGTTGAAAAATTATTAGGGTGAATTTTTGGGATTTTTTTTGAAAAAAATTATTTTTTTTGTGAATGGTAAAAAAAATATTTTTTTAGAATACGACATCTATTATGATAACATCAAGACATAAATATGATACAAAATTAATTAAAAATTTTTAATGAATAAATTATGATATTATAATATAAATATTTTACAAAAAGAATTTATAACATGTAAATTATAATTTATTTCATGGTATGTATAAAAATCTTTGTCAGTGCAGACACAATGCCTGCACAATGTTGAAAAAGTCAAATTAAGTGTTAAAAAATATTTTCATGACTTTCTTATTAATTTTTATTTACAATTGATGTTTTTGAATGATATTTTATAATTATAGAGTTATATAACATGAATCGTATCCAAATGCCTATGCAATGCTTGTACAAGGCAAGAAAAGTCAAATTAGCAAATTGAAGAAGTTGTATTGACATGTGTATGATTAAATATACATAATTAATGAATATAAATGATTATATTGAACCTAATTAATTTATTTTTATGATATTAAGTTATTTTTTATTTTTCACATATGAAATAAATAACTTTAATGCTTATGCAACACCGATGCCGTGCTTGTGCAAGTAGAAGAAAAATCAATAAAATGTTTTTAATTAAAATTATAAAAACCATTAAATGACCCAAAAACTTGGATAAATATTATTGGTTTGTTATATATCGACCATTTTTTCCAAGGGTCTAATTAATAACCATTTTTACCCACTTGGATATTATTATGACCCTTATAATATTTTATTTAAAAGAATGTCAAGTTATTCATACTATAGTTTCTATATATTATAATACTTTAATACATGGTTTTATAGAATATATATTTGACCATAAATATTAATTTTAAATAAAATAAATTTATATTCCTCATGGAAATTTATTTTAAATTTTAAGGGAAAAATTAATTACCTTAAGCTTGCACAATGATGATGTAGTAATTATTTAATTAATGAACTAATTAAATAAATTATTTTAAAAATAATAAAAAAATATAATTTGAGATTTTAAGATAATAAATAAACTATATAGATTAATATTATATGCCTATGATAAAATAAAATATTTTTTTTTCTAATTTTACACATTATTTTTATGTTTTTAAAGTCATATTAATGAATAGTGTTAAATTTGACAAAAATGATATTTCATGAATATAATATTTTTTTAAATTATTTTAAAATCACAAAAATCAAGAATAAGGAACCATATTATAATAATTTGTCTAAAATGTGATCTAATATGATTTTTAGACATTTTTGGAAGTTTTTACCCATATAATAGACTTATTATATTTTTAATATATTATGTAATTCCTAAATTACCCCTCAACTCAATTATAAATGGGAACTCCTCCATTCATTTTATTTCACCACTATGAGCCTTATATCAAAAAATTCATACCCACTCCTCATCATAAAATCATTATCTATTTTCTAAAGGTCTTTTATTTCCAAAAAGACCATATCTAGATCCCTTTAGAAGAGATCTAAAGGAAGTCTGCTGAAGAAGAGGTAATCATTTTTACCGAATCATTCAAATTCATTTATTATTTTAGTTCCACTTTATGTGATATTTCCCTTCAAAAATAATAACTCTAGTATAATATATACACTTATATATTATTATGATTATGAAACTACTTTGTTATACCTTTTACCCATCTTATGAAAAATGAAAGCACCACACGTGCGTACGTACGACTTACCGTCTCCACATAGCGATGCAATTTTTTTTATATATTCAACATTAAAGAATGGTTAAAAAAATTATTTAATGATTAAATATTATATTTATCACATTAATGTTATTCTAGAGATTTTGGATCTATACCCTGTGCAAGATAACAATGACTTACACAAAACAACATGCATAGGAAAATTAAGTAGTTAACACTCGAAACAGGGGTAATAATGAAATATCATTGAAAAAAGAGTGGTAAAATGTTATTAGGGGATCATATATGATATAAAAAATATAAATATTATTATTTTATAAGTTAATAATATTTTTAAAACCACTATAATGGAGGTTTGGACATGTTTTAAGGAAGTCGAACATGAGGTAAGGGATTTATTAACTCAATTTCCACTCATTAGGTTAAACTTCTATGTAATTGGTTATGTTATGCCAAGAATATGTGTGAAATTACCTATTATGTTTTATAATTTATTTAAACTTTTATTGTGTGGATTTAAATTTTTCACACATAATTATTTCATTATTTTATCCTCACTCCAAGGATATGATCTTTATAAGGGGTTTCTCATTTCACTTTTATTTATGTGAGATATACCTTATTCACCACTTATTTCTTATGTGTGGTGTATGTATCATAACATTTGATATATCATATTATGAATTAATTTATATTTATATTATACAATGTTTCATTTTATGATTATTAATATAACGGGTCTTACAATTTAATTGATGACAAAGTGGTAAGGGATTCTATTCGAACCCACATTTTTTCCTTCGGGTTATGCTTTCTCTCTCTTTAACCCAAGAAAATTCTTATTTATTCTTATATAATTTTTATAAATTCTATGTATTTGTTCCAAAATTATGTATATAGATCAATTCATCCTTATTTTATGATAATTACATGTTTTTAAAAGGTTCCCTTTTCAATTCCTCCTAATAAGCAAGCCTAATTAAAGGTAACTTCCCAATTTCTTACCCATTTTCATGTACACTCCATAATATGTTTTAAGACACCAATATTTTTTTAAAATCACTATTTTTATCATATAAAAGTATCTTAGTTCATTTTTGGTTTTATGAAAGAAATTATTCCATTGTTCACTTTAAATTCTCTTTTATATTTTCCCTTAAACTGCTCTGAAATGGATAAATTCTATAGTTTCTTAAAACACTATTTTTACATGTTTTAATTTTAATTAGAAATAAATTATCATGAATCATTCATATTTTTCCTTTTGAATCTATTCTTTCAAAGACATGTTTAATTTCCAATTTTTATATCACTTTTACATAAAGAGTTTACCTTTATAGTTATTTTATTAAATGGGGAAATAATGATAAATATGTATCTTTTATTTAATACAGATATTTGATTATAATGCGTGGTATTTTTTAATTAAATCAATTATTTTATATATGAAGAATGCTTTTTATTGGTATGACATGGGTTTGGTATCAGTTAATTCAATCCCTATGGGGTGAGGACCTATTAATTCAAGTGCTACAGGTGGGGGCCTAGTTATAGATAACACCTTGATGCATCAATAGTCTCATGAGATGAAAATAGTTATAAAAAACCCTTCATATTTGTTTCCAAGTATAATCAGATGGTTTTCTACCCATATACATAAATCATATTGATGGTATAATGGTTCATGTGCTAGATATATGACATCCAATAATTAATCATTTCCTATATTTAGAATTCAGGTTTTATTATCCAGATGATTTTCACTATGGTGAAATCTATGGATGAATTTTCATTCTTAGTTTATTGATTGGAATTCTTTTTTCATTCATTTACATTTCCATATTGAGTATACTTATTGATTAAAGTTATCTTCCACTCTACCTAACCCTTACTGAGTATTTGAGCTCACCCCTTTTTTCCTTCCCTAGGTTATAAATAAAAGATAATTTAATGATTTTTTAGGGATTCATTTTATTATATTTTGTTATGTATTATATTTTATTTTATTTTCCCAATGTAAAATGGGTTACATGCATGTATCTAGTTCTTCAAGACTACTAAACTGATCTATCCTTGGTGATGTGATCTCTTGTATCTATGCCATTATAATAAAATGACCACTGACTCTGGGATACCAAGGTTGGGGTTGTTATAAGATATATCTTCCATACCATGTAATCTCTCAATAAACTTGATCAGAATTTCCCTATTTCAACAATCCGAAGCTTGTTTTACCTACTACTTAGATTGGTAGATTGGTACTTCCGTTACTATAACCAGTAGCTTGATTAAAATTGTATTTAAATTTGTAGGCCAGTTAGATTGATACTATCACCGATAGATCAATTAGAATGATTATAATAAAAAATGTTATAATATTTTACAATGAAAACCCCACAACCATATACCCTAGAAAAATACTCAAAAAGTAAAATAATCAAAAGTACACTAGTCAACATGATGTTGATGAATTTATGGGATTATTTATCTTAGTGTATTATTTTATTACTTTTATTGTTCTTATAATCCATGAGATGCACCCCTATTTATAGAAAATATTCAAATGGTCAAATTCCACATATCTTGGGTTCAATTACAATGATATCGGCAGAAGATTTCTTGTTCATCTTTCTATGGAATTCATTTATTTCCACATCTAACAATTAATTGGTTTAGTACCACTACAGTGCTTTGGTATCCTAAATTAAACAGACTAATGTACATATTTAGTTTAGAAGATCCATAATCTTTTGGTATTTCAAGATTCCTAAGATCATTGGATTTTCAAAAATACTTAGACCATTGGTATTCCATAAAACCATAGATTATCAATAATTTGATTAAATTTTTTTATATATTGAAATCATCAGTGTTTTAATTTATATCAAATATAAAAATTAGTGTTTATGGTTTTAAAAATAAGTGAAGTAAAGTGATTAAATGACTCAACAGATAACACACATTGATTTTTTATTATTTTATTTTTAAATATTTAGTGATAGAGTTGTAGGATTATATGGACTAGATTAGGAGAATATCCCCATCCCAAATCTTGAATTATAATGAATTTATAGTTTCATTTTTTTTATTTTCATAATAAATAAAGGTTTCATAAGAATAGTAAATGATCATTACTATAACTGTGTATTCCTTCTCAGTTTCTTCCCTTAATTTAATTTGAACATTATACTGAATATTTATTCTTTTATTTCTTATACAGTAGAGGAGATTCAAGGATGGTCAAGGAGTGATTGAGGATTCTTAATTACTGTGGGTAAGTGGAATTAGTAAGAAATTGATAATTAATTGCACTGCCTAGGTGAACACATTAATAAGTGAGTGAGTGGCTCAATGTATTGAGTTAGTTGTTTAGGTTGGGAAGTAAAATGAATTTATTTTTGAGAGATAATGAGTGAGTGTATGGTAGAATTATTTGAGGTTTCACCATGATTGTTTTAATTTATTTCATTTTTCTTTCATTTCTCCCATTTACAAAACATTTATATTTTTAATATTTCATTCTTGTGAAAGTAAATAGCAGTAGTATAATATAGGTGTGAAGATCATGAGTGAGTATTATTTTCCTTTTGAGAATGAACCCTGGTAAGATTCCCTATCTGTATTTCTAGGTCTCTAAAAATTTCATCATTGATTACATGGCCCACAATATGATTTTCATCATTAGAACCATTTCGAAAGAGGTTTGGTACCTCATTACGTGTTTTTCACATCTTATGCATTCCTTTTCTCCTTGATTTTCTTTCAATTTTCTTTTTTGTTCTATTTATATTATAAGGTTTAAAAAATAATAGTCTATTAATCTCATAATTTATTACTATTCTTAATCATAGTTTGAAGAGAAATATGAGCTTAAATACATGGTTGTACACTTTTTTAATAACATAAAAACTAAACAACAATTATGACCACATGTGCAAGAGGAAAATGATGAAAAATTACTCGGTATAGATGAAATGAAGTCCATACTTGACCAAGTAACATCTAATTTTTAGCATCCTATAGAACAAGAAGAAGACCATCAGGAGGTGGAGGAAGATAAACCTAATGTTTAGACCTAGATAATCTCAACAATGAAGTTATAAGAGGATCTCGAAGGAGGGGATGAAATAACTTTTTTTGCGCTAAAAAATATTTTCCCAACATCCTTTCATTTTTATGAAAAACTAGAAGATGATATAATTGAGGTGGGTTCTTCTTTTTTGAAATCATTTTATTTTGAACTTGTTAAAATTGAATTAAAATTAGATTATTTTTATTTTTTTACCTATGATTTAGTACTTATATTTCATACACCAGTTGATGAAGATAAAGATATAATAATATTTAAGGAAAATATAGTGTTAAGGGTAAAGATAAAAAAGACTCAGTAGTCTTTGCAAGTATATAATAGATGTGTAACTAAATGAATAATATTTTGATAATCCATTAGTCTCTACATAGTAAGTGTTAAGAGAAGAGGTGGAGGAATATATAGACACCTTGGTATAATAAGAACAATAGGGAACTACTGATTTGGATTTAGAATAACTAAATGTAACTTTAGAGATTCTCTGTAAGTAGGCCTATCAAAACTACCAATAAGTCTTTATGGAGGAAGTAATAGAAGGGGATAAGTTCACAGTAGACCTTCTTGATGAAATAAAATTATAATATTCCATATATAAAGAAGATAATTTCAATATTTAATCAAGATATTTTAATTATTTTCAATTTGAATTTCTTACTAATTTTCCCCTAGAGGAAAATTGTGAATCATAATATGCAAATCATATAATGAAGGAGGAAACCACATGGGTTTTAGACGAGGTAGAGGAACACCCTTACCTGATTCCAACCTCACATTTTTATATAAACCACACTAAAAAATGGGTGGATGAAAAAAAACTAATAATTGGGGCCTACTCAAGGTGAAGGATGAAGTAATGAAAATAGGGGAGCCACTAATATGTGGTGGTTTTAATTAAAAAGGCCTAAATTCCCTTTAGAATATGGGTGAGTGCAAATCTATCCAGCTATGGAAAACCTAAATATATCCCCTCTTGGTAGGGATAACCCAAGACTCTTTCCTTACTCTATTTATTTTTCCATTTCCTTTATTTACAATATTTTTTTGGATATTTTAATTCTATTTTATATATGTTTCCAAATGTGGATAACACATATAAGGCTAGCTTAAAGTTGTTTACAAAGCAGTTCAGGGATATCTTAACTCAATCCTTCTGAAAAAATAAATACCAGGCTATTTATTTATTCTTACACTTGTTTAACTACTGTATTTATTTATGTTTTTCTAAAGTTTCATGGGTAAGTGCTAAATAAGTGTGCGTGGGAGGATTCTAAACTATTTTAGTGTAGTTTTAAATTATTTTTAGTATTTTATTTTAGGAATATATAAATAAATATTTCCATTGTTTTTATTTTCTAGTTTTGTTTTTTGTGCACTTTTAGGCCAGAAAACGTGAATTTCAAAGATTTAATTTATAGTGTAAGATTTCATGCTAGGTTTGATAGATTCATGAATTTTGAAATTACTTTATTTTCATTATTTATAAGTGAATATATCCCCTATTTTCATAAAAAAATTATTTTAGAACTAGGAAAAGGAGTATGATTGAATATGTTAAAGTGTAATTAGAATCATAACTAAGAAAAATAGATATTTGAACATGAACCTAGGAAAAGTTTCCTTTATAAGAACTCGCCATAGATCTAAATTGAAATATAGTGTCACGAACCGCCCTCGGGGCCCGTGCCGTGACTACCCCAAGCCCGCCTTCCATAGGCCAGAGGCTGGCGACTAACACCAAGGCGTAAATCACGGTAAAAAGGGAAGGCATTGCCTTTGTAAAGTAAACAAGTACCATAGAGTAAGCAAGCGGAAAAGTAAACACTAAGTAAAACAGAGTACAACTGTAAGTGCGGAAAAGTAAATGGGCCAGTATACAAACCCAAACTGAAAGTAAAGTACAACTTGAAAGGGAAAACAACAACTGAAAAGTAAAAGCTGCTACGCCAAGTTGTCCACTGGAAATACCACCTGAAGGGTGGGTACAGATAGCTCCTCTGCTCATCGGGTCCCGCCGTCCGCTCCGAGCACGTCCCGCCCAGTGGTCCACCTCCAGGTACCGTCCTACTCAACAAGCCTCAACCACGATCAACGCTGTCTGCCGTCTGCAACCAACACAACGTAGTGCAGGCATAACCCTTGCAGGGGTGAGTATAAGCTACTCAGTAGGGACCCCGAGACCCCTGAAGGTCTCCCAAAATCCACAAAGGATAAACCACAAAGGAAATATAAAATCACGAAGTAACAACCGACACTGCTTAGGTATATGCCCATACATATACCTAAGTCATCAATTCCAATACGCTCCAACCTCCGAGCCCAAGTACAACTCAGTCCACACAGGAAAGTAAACGTATTCCACACAGGAAAGTAAAATGTAATCCACACAGGATAGCACAACACAATCCACACAGGAAAGCAACAGGATTCAGCTCACACATGTATACTTCTTCGGTAGACGATAGAGATGATCACTGATCCATCTAAGTCGTCGGACCCACAAAGGATCGATAGGTACTAACCCCCGCAAAGACCCACACAGGATCAGACCCACACAGGATCTGTAGGCACTGGTTCACGCAGGACCGCTGAGTGCTGACCCACACAGGATCGGACCCACACAGGATCGGTAGCACTGATCCACACATGATCGCTGAGTGCTGTAGTCGTCGTCGTCGAATCCACTAAGGATCTCTGTACTGTCGTCGTCGTAGTCACAGTAGCAGTCGCAGCCAGCTCTAGGGTTCCCGCACACAGCAAGCTCGTTCGGGAGGGTCCGCTCCACAAGCCGAGAGGCTGATACATAAACTGTCACAAAGTCCAGAGTTGATGTATCCAAAAGTTTCGTATCGTCAACAGGAACTCAACGCAACAGACGGCGCGTCAATCGGACACCCGGTCTGAGAGTTATTGGCTTTTTCGTCCAAGGGGCCCGGTTGGTTTTTAAGGCAAAACCAACCCGACCATATTCCACCTGCGTCCAAACCTCGGGCGGAGTATACCAAAAGATCCGTCTCACTAAGAGGAACTCAAAAAAGCTGACGGCACGTCAAACGGACGTCCGTAGCTCAATATATGAGCGTTTCCGCTCCGAGGGCCCGGTTGGTTTCGTGTACGAACCAACCCGTCCGAACTCAAAGTAGTCCGAAACTTTGAGTGCGATATACCGAAACGACCGTCTCGATCCAAGGATCGCATCTCCACTGACGACGCGTCGTTTGGAAGTCCGAAGCCCGAGTTATGGGCATTTGAATCCAAACCGCTCGGTAACGGGGGTTTCGGGCCCGGGCCGTCCCGGCCCGAGACCCCCCCGGTTGGCCCGAACCGGGTCGACCCGCCCCGGACAGGGTCGACCCGGCCAGCCCCGGCGCGGCGCGGCGCGACCCGACCCGGCCTGGCCTGGCGGACTGGGCAGGCGCGCTGGGCGCGCTGCCAGCTCAGCCGAAGGCCGAGCTGATTGGAAAAATGGGGGGCCGCCTGCCCCCCTTTGTGAAACCGACCCCCCTCATTATGGGGGCCATTTATTTGCTGGCCGAGGGAATTAATTCCCCCCGGTTTTCCTCCCTTCCGGCCGGCCCGACCTGGCCGGTCGGTTCTTCCTCAACGGGACCGGCAATGGCCGGTCCCCTTCCGGCTTCCGACACCGGCGGCCCGGCTGGCCGCCAGTCTTCTCGTTCCGCCGCGGCCCGGAACCGGCCGCAGCCTTCGTTGTTCGGCGCGGTGTGACGGCACCGCGCCCCTCCGCCGCAGCCCCGCTTCGGCCGCGGCGCCTTCGACTTTCTTTGACGCGACGCGACATCGTCGCGTTCTTGGATTATTTTACGACGCAGCGCGACGGCGCCGCACGTTTCTTGCCGTATGATCTTGCATGGTGCGACGGCACCGCGCCACACCCGTTTCAATCCACAACAGAATCAATATGAAAAAGGAGGAGGGTCGGCCGTGTTCGTGCGGTCCGGACCCCTCGCGTTATTTGCTAACAATTGGAAAAATTTCACAAAGAAATAATCACGGGTATAAATCATGGACAAAAGAATAATAAAATAAACCCCTACTTCGGTTTCAAGTGCGGAGCACGTCAACAATCCGCAGAAGACAAGCGTCGCGGAGGTCTGGCGTCGTGGATACCGAACGTCATTTCCGTTGACGTCGAGGTGCGTCCGAAGAGGTACGTCGCTGGAGAAGCTTTGTAAGCTGACGGAGAAAGTCCGAGGAGGAATCGGCGTCTCCTTTCATTGACATGGGAAGAAGATCGAAGATGTGCCGTCGTCGATCTTCGGAAACACACCGGCTACGAAGAAGAGAAGCGACGTTCTTCGTCGGAGCTTAAGTGTTATTCGTGTTCTTCGTCAAGGTTGAAGAAGATGGATAGAAATTCCCAAATTCTCTCAAGGTGGCAAAGGATACCAACCAAAATATAATAAGCTTAAAGCTTATTTTATTTACACAATTAAACAACTTGAATTTCAAAAGTTTGAAATTCAAAACAACTCAACTCAATTAAATAACCCAAGTTGTCAAGTTTAATTAAAGAGGAGTTATAGGGAGTTTAAAGGGAAGATGAAGTGTTAGGGTTCGTGTGGGCCCCACCACACTTAATCCTCTCAAGGGAGGTTAAGTGGATATGGGTCCCACCCCTAACTCCTTTTGGGAGGTTATAACCAACTTGGATAAAAATAAAATGTGTTCCCACATTTTATTTAACTTCATTTTAAATTCCCAAAAACTAACTCTCAACCCGCATAAAACGCAACCTCGGAAAATGTCTCCTTAAGTGAATATCGGCGCTGCGAGTTCATCGGTGCCCTTGGAATTCAATTCTGGGCACCAGTTCAAAAGTTAGAAATTCCCGCTCGTTCGTTCACTGAACGTACCCGAGCCAAACTTCGGAAATTGATTCCGGGCACTCCGGGCCTCGGAATCAGGTGCCGTCAGAAACCGCGCTCTTGTAAAATTCCAAAGAAAATTAAGAAAAAATTTCCCTTGAATTTTACGGGTCTTTACATTACTCCCACCTCAGGGATTTACATCCCCGTAAAGATACATCAAAACTAGGGAAACAAATGAGGGTACTGAGCACGCATCTGAGCCTCCCGCTCCCAAGTGCTCTCCTGGAGATTCCCGTGCTACCATCTGATGCGCACTAGAGGAATCGACCGTCCACGTAGGACCCGATCCTGTCGATCCTCGATCTCCACCGGGACCTCCGTAAAAGTCTCCCCATCATCAACGTCAAGCTCCCCATGGTCAATAATGTGCGTCGGGTCGTGCACGTATCTCCTCAGCTGAGATACGTGGAAGACGTCGTGCACCCGATGCAACTGAGGTGGTAGAGCCAGGTGATAAGCCACCTCGCCAATCTTGCTGAGGACCTGGAAGGGTCCGATGAAGCGCGGAGATAACTTTCCGCCTCGGCCAAATCTCCGTATACCACGTCGAGGTGAGACCCGCAAGAAGACATGGTCGCCATCCTCGAACTCTAGTGGCCTTTGCCTCCTGTCGGCGTATGACTTCTGCCGGCTCTGAGCTGTCCTCATTCGCTCCTGGATGACCTGGACCTTCTTTGTCGTGGCCTGGACCATCTCCGGCCCCATAAGTGCTGACTCCCCAGGGTCTGTCCAGTACAAAGGAGATCTACAAGGTCGGCCGTACAACGCCTTGTATGGTGCCATCCCGATGGTGGAGTGGTAGAAGTTGTTGTACGCAAACTCCACCAAGGGTAGGTGGTCCTCCCAGCTACGACCAAAGTTGAGGACACATGCGCGGAGCATGTCCTCGAGAGTATGAATGGTCCTCTCCGTCTGACCATCCGTCTGAGGGTGAAAGGCTGTGCTCAAACGTAGTTGCGTCCCGAACGCCTCCTGCAACCCCTTCCAAAGCCGGGAAGTAAAGCGAGCATCTCGATCGGAGACGATAGATGATGGCACACCGTGAAGCCGTACAATCTCCTGAACGTAGAGACGTCCCAAGCTCTCCACTGATCCCTGCTCTCGGATGGGTAAGAAGTGAGCCGACTTGGTCAGTCGGTCGACAATCACCCAGATGGAGTCATGACCTCTGGAAGTGTGTGGAAGTCCAGTCACGAAGTCCATAGATATTCCATCCCACTTCCACTCCGGAACCTCCAATGGCTGTACCAAGCCTGCTGGTACCTGATGCTCTGCCTTAACCTGCTGGCAGGTGAGGCATTGAGAAACGAACTCTGCCACAGCCTTCTTCATGCCCAGCCACCAGTGCTGTCGTCTGAGATCCTGGTACATCTTTTCCACTCCAGGATGTACCTCCAAAGGAGAAGTGTGAAACTCTCTCAGAACCTCCTCCCGCAAAGTGACTGGTACCATGGTATGTCCTCTGAAAAGGATGTAATGCTCTGCTCCAAGGGAGAAACCATCAGGTGCCTGTCCCAAGGATATCTGTGCACACCGTGTCTCACAGTCAGCGTCCTCTCGCTGTGCCTCTCTGACCCGCTGCAGTAGTGGAGGGGTGACTGTGAGAGACTGAAGGAAGGCTGCTCCATCTCTATCCACGAAGGATATCTGCAAAGAGGCTAGCTGCTCCGTCGCCTCCTCAAGTAGCTGAATGCCCGTCCTCCTGCGGAGGGCATCGGCTACCACGTTCCCCTTTCTAGGAGTATAGACTATCTCAAAGTCATAGTCCTGGAGGAAATCGAGCCATCGCCGCTATCTCAGGTTCAGGTCCTTCTGCGAGAAGATATACCTGAGACTCTGATGATCATAAAAGACTGTAAAGCGCTCACCCATCAGGTAGTGTCGCCATGTCTTCAGAGCGAAGACCACTACTGCTAACTCCAGGTCATGGGTAGCGTAGTTCTGCTCATGCGGGCTCAACTGTCGTGATCCATAGGCGATCGCTGCCCGCTCCTACATTAGGACACAACCAAGTCCGGTCCCTGATTCATCACAGTAGACTACGTACCCTACTCCCTCCTCAGGAAACCTCAAGATAGGTGCGCTGGTCAATCTCTGTCTCAGCTCCTGGAAGCTCTGCTGACAACTGTCTTACCACACGAAGGGTTTCCCCTTCTTCGTCAAAGCTGAGAGTGGTGTCATAACTCTAGAGAAGTATGGCACGAATCTCCTGTAGTATCCAGTTAGTCCCAAGAAACTCCGCACCTCAGTCACGCTCCTGGGTGGCTCCCAAGCTAACACTGCCTCGATCTTCGCAGGATCCACTGCAACTCCCGCCTCAGAGATAACGTGTCCCAAGAAGTGGACCTCACGTATCCAGAACTGGAACTTCGAGAGCTTACCATAAAGATGGTGCTCTTAGAGTGTGTCTAGTACAACCTGTAAGTGGTAGGCGTGCTCCTCCTCAGTCATCGAGTAGATCAAAATGTCGTCGATGAAGACCACGACAAATCGATCGAGGTATGGCTGAAAGATCCTGTTCATGAGGGCCATGAACACTGCTGGAGCATTGGTTATGCTGAAAGGCATAACCAAGAACTCATAGTGACCATACCGACATCTGAAGGCCATCTTCTACACGTCCTCATCTCTGACTCTGAGCTGATGATAACCTGACCTGAGGTCTATCTTCGAGAACCACCGTGCTCCCTTGAGCTGATCAAAGAGGTCATCAATCCTCAGTAGCAGATACTTGTTCCTCACTGTCACCTGGTTCAGGCGACGATAATTGACACATAGTCGCAAGCTCCCGTCCGCCTTCTTGGCAAACAAAATCGGGGAAGCCCAGGGTGAAACACTAGGTTGGATGAACCCCTTGCCCTGCAAGTCCTCCAACTGTACCCGTAGCTCTCGAAGCTCGGAGGGGGCCATCCGATATGCTGGAGTCGATATCGGGGCTGTCCCGGGGTACAGACCAATATAAAAGTCTACCTCTCTACGAGGAGGTAGCCCTGGAACGTCGTCGGGAAAAACGTCCGCAAACTGATCCACCACTGCAGGAAAACCAGGACTCCGCACGTCAACTTCTCCTAGGATGAGACTAGCCAACTGATGAGTGATGGGCTGTCCTCTCCTCTGCGGAAGTCCATCCTGTGCTGCAAAGGCTCCCTTCTCACTGGTGAAGGTGAAACTTCTCCCATCGGTGCGTACACATCGCACCTTGCGCCTAAAACAGTCAATCTGAGAATGGACCATAGATAACCAATCCATGCCCATGATGACGTCGTAAGGCCTCGACGATGCTACAAGAAGATCCCAGCCGAAGCTCTCGCCTCCTAGAGTAAGCTCACACTGCCGGAACCAGTGCGTAATCATTGAGTTTGCTCCCGTAGGAGTCTCTAGCCGTAAGGATTGAGCCAACGGCTCTGTCGGAATCTCCGAGATCCAGACAAGGGCAGCGGCTATGAAAGAGTGACTCGCTCCTGTGTCTATAAGTACTGCATCAAGGGTGCAATAGACACAGACAGTACCTCGAATCATCTCTGGCGCACCGTGGTCATAGGCCTCTGCTGCCTAGAGCTGTGCCTGTCTCTGCCCGCCAGCTCCCTGTGGTCGGGGTGGACCTCCTGGTGGTGGTGGTGGTAGAGCCTCAAAGCGTCACCCACCACCTGCTGCTCGGCCAGCTCCTCTGCCTCGTCCGACTCCTCCCTGCGGACCGCCATGGTCGACCCTCTGCCTCTGCCTCGGTGGTCCCTCAACCGTCTGCTGCTCCTCGGCACGGAGGGTCGGGCAGTCACGAGCCATGTGGCCCTGCCCGCCGCACGAGTAGCACTGTCTGCCTCTCGAAAGACTGGCTCCGCGCTGTGTGCCCCGCACTGCTGAGCCAGTGTCCTAAGGTCGTCTGCCTGAAGGTCTGGTCTACCTGGACCCCTGAGTCATCCATCGACTGCCTGCTGCAGATGACTCTGCCACGTGCCGCCCTGCGGTGGGTCTCGGCGCTGGTGTAGACTCAGCAAGAAAGCTCTCGATCAAAAGGGCCCGCTCCAGTACTCCCGGCTGAGTCGGTATACTGAGGGAGATCAGCGATGCCCTGATCTCGTGTCTCAATCCCTGCGCGAAGGTCCGGGCCCGGAGGAATGGGTCCCGTACCATGTCGGTCGAGTAGCGCGAGAGATCAGTAAATCTCGCCGAGTACTGAGCGACCGTCATGCTGCCCTTCCGCAGCTGAAGAAGCTCCTGAATGCGCACCGTACGAAGGGTGGCTGGGACGAACTCCGAGCAGAAGAGGCTCTCAAAGTCTGTCCAAAGTAGAGATGCCTCATTGTGCACCTGGATCATCAAGGTCCACCATCGGCCCGTTGCTGCGTGCAGTAGGCTCGCAGCGAGTATCACTATGAGGTCTGCAGGTGTCCTCACTAGCCTAAAAACTCGTACCACTGCCTCCAGCCAGTACTCTGCTGCCTGGGGGTCCGTCTCCCCACAGAACCTAGGTGGTCGCTGGCGCTGGAACTCGTGCAGAGCTCCAAGGCAACGTGCATCGTTAGCGGCTGGTGCTGGTAGCATCGGTGGCTCGGCGGGTAGTGCTACCGCCGGTGCCACTGCTGAAAAAGGGCCCTGCACCGAGGCCTCATCGCTCGGTGGGCTGTCGTCATGCTCGACTCTCGGAACCCTAGCTGGCTGCCGTCGTGGGGCCATCCTAAAAAAGAAACAGGTGCACCACGGTCAGAACAGTATACCTGGTGAGCTGATACAAAGTAATCACAAAGAAAACTTGAAACACACACACAATCAATGTTTTCGTGCATTAAGTCGGAAATCAGAAGTCAGGGTCCTGGTGTACGGAGACATCGGCCGCCGCACCAACACTGGACTCCCTGGAGTGATAAACACACTCAATACGCTAAACATTATTTCTTCACATAGAAAAGATCAGAGTTCGCGGTAGAACCGAACTCCTTTGATACCAATTTGTCAAAACCCGCCCTCGGGGCCCGTGCCGTGACTACCCCAAGCCCGCCTTCCATAGGCCAGGGGCTGGCGACTAGCACCAAGGCGTAAATCCCGGTAAAAAGGTAAGGCATTGCCTTTGTAAAGTAAACAAGCACCACGGAGTAAGCAAGCGGAAAAGTAAACACTAAGTAAAACAGAGTACAACTATAAATGCGGAAAAGTAAATGGGCCAATATACAAACCCAAACTGAAAGTAAAGTACAACTCGAAAGGGAAAACAACAACTGAAAAGTAAAAGCTACTACGCCGAGCTGTCCACTGGAAATCCCACCTGAAGGGTGGGTACAAATAGCTCCTCTGCTCCTCGGGTCCCGCCGTCCGCTCCGAGCACGTCCCGCCCAGTGGTCCACCTCCAGGTACCGTCCTGCTCAACAAGCCTCAACCACGATCAACGCTGTCCGTCGTCTGCAACCAACACAACGTAGTGCGGGCATAGCCCGTGCAGGGGTGAGTATAAGCTACTCAGTAGGGACCCCGAGACCCCTGAAGGTCTCCCAAAATCCACAAAGGATAAACCACAAAGGAAAGATAAAATCATGAAGTAACAACCGACACTGGTTAGGTATATGCCCATACATATACCAAAGTCATCAATTCCAATACGCTCCAACCTCCGAGCCCAAGTACAACTCAGTCCACACAGGAAAGTAAACTTATTCCACACAGGAAAGTAAAACGTAATCCACACAGGATAGCATAACACAATCCACACAGGAAAGCAACAAGATTCATCTCACACAGGTATACTTCTTCGGTAGACGATAGAGATGATCACTGATCCATCTAAGTCGTCGGACCCACAAAGGATCGATAGGTACTAACCCCCGCAAATACCCACACAGGATCGGACCCACACAGGATCTGTAGGCGCTGGTTCACACAGGACCGCTGAGCGCTGACCCACACAGGATCGGTAGCACTGATCCACACAGGATCGCTGAGTGCTGTAGTCGTCGTCGTCGAATCCACTAAGGATCTCTGTACTGTCGTCGTCGTAGTCACAGTAGCAGTCGCAGCCAGCTCTAGGGTTCCCGCACACAGCAAGCTCGTTCGGGAGGGTCCGCTCCACGAGCTGAGAGGCTGATACATCAACTGTCACAAAGTACAGAGTTGATGTATCCAAAAGTTCCGTATCGTTAACAGGAACTCAACGCAACAGACGGCGCGTCAATCGGACGCCCGGTCTGAGAGTTATTGGCTTTTTCGTCCCAGGGGCTCGGTTGGTTTTTAAGGCAAAACCAACCCGACCATACTCCACCTGCATCCAAACCTCAGGCGGAGTATTCCAAAAGATCCGTCTCACTAAGAGGAACTCAACAAAGCTGACGGCACGTCAAATGGACGTCCGTAGCTCAAGATATGAGCGTTTCCGCTCCGAGGGCCCGGTTGGTTTCGTGTACGAACCAACCCAGCCGAACTAAAAGTATTCCGAAACTTTGAGTGCGATATACTGAAACGACCATATCGATCCAAGGATCGCATCGCCACTGACGGCGCGTCGTTTGAAAGTCCAAAACCCGAGTTATGGGCATTTGAATCCAAACCGCTCGGTAACAGGGGTTTCAGGCCCGGGCCGTCCCGACCCGAGACCCCCCCGGTTGGCCCGAACCGGGACGACCCTCCCCGGACAGGGTCAACCCGGCCCGGCCCGGCCCGGCGCGGTGCGGCCTGGCGCGACGCGGCCTGGTTTGGCGGACCGGCCAGGCGTGCTGGTTCTTCGTAAGGCCGAGCTGATTGGAAAAACGGGGGGCCGCCTGCCCCCCTTTGTGAAACCGGACCCCCTCATTATGGGGGCCGTTTATTTACTGGCCGGGGTAATTAATTCCCCCCGGTTTGCCTCCCTTCCGGCCGGCCCGACCTGGCCGGCCGATTCTTCCTCAACGGGACCGGCAAAGGCCGGTCCCCTTCCGGCTTCCGACACCGGCATCCCGGCTGGCCGCCGGTCTTCTCGTTCCGCCGCGGCCCGAAACCGGCCGCGACCTTCGTTGTCCGGCGCGGTGTGACGGCACCGCGCCGCTCCGCCGCGGCCCCGCTCCGGCCGCGGCGCCTTCGACTTTCTTTGACGCGACGCGATGGCGTCGCGTTCTTGGATTATTTTACGACGCGGCGCGACAGCGCCGCACGTTTCTTGCCGTATGATCCTGCGCGGTGCGACGTCACCGCGCCACACCCGTTTCAATCCACAACAGAATCAACATGAAAAAGGAGGAGGGTCGGCCGTGTTCGTGCGGTCTGGCCCCCTCGCGTTCTTTGCTAACAATTGGACAAATTTTACGAAGAAATAATCACAGGTATAAATCATGAACAAAAGAATAATAAAATAAACCCCTACTTCAGTTTCAAGTGCGGAGAACGTCAACAAGCCGTGGAAGACAAGCGTCGCGGAGGTCGGGCATCGCGAAAACCGAACGTCGTTTCCGTTGACGTCGAGGTGCGTCTGAAGAGGTACGTCGCTGGAGAAGCTTCGTAAGCTGACAAAGAAAGTCCGAGGAGGAATCGGCGTCTCCTTTCGTTGACACGGGAAGAAGATTGAAGATGTGGCGTCGTCGATCTTCGGAAACACACCGGCTACGAAGAAGAGAAGCGGTGTTCTTCATCGGAGCTTAAGTGTTCTTCGTGTTCTTCGTCAAGGTTGAAGAAGATGGAGAGAAATTCCCAAATCCTCTCAAGGTGGCAAAGGATACCAACCAAAATATAATAAGCTTAAAGCTTATTTTATTTACAGAATTAAACAACTTGAATTTCAAAAGTTTGAAATTCAAAACAACTCAAGTCAATTAAATAACCCAAGTTGTCAAGTTTAATTAAAGAGGAGTTATAGGGAGTTTAAAGGGAAGATGAAGTGTTAGGGTTCATGTGGGACCCACCACACTTAATCCTCTCAAGGGAGGTTAAGTGGATGTGGGTCCCACCCCTAACTCCTTTTGGGAGGTTATAACCAACTTGGATAAAAATAAAATGTGTTCCCACATTTTATTTAACTTCATTTTAAATTCCCAAAAACTAACTCTCAACCCGCATAAAACGCAACCTCGGAAAAGGTCTCCTTAAGCGAATATCGGTGCTGCGAGTTCATCGGTGCCCTCAGAATTCGATTCCGGGCACCAGTTCAAAAGTTAGAAATTCCCGCTCATTCGTTCACTGAACGTACCCGAGCCAAACTTCGGAAATTGATTCCGGGCACTCCGGGCCTCGGAATCAGGTGCCGTCAGAAACCGTGCTCTTGTAAAATTGCAAAAACAATTAAGAAAAAATTTCCCTTGAATTTTACGGGTCATTACATATAGTCATATAAGTACTTTTAAACTATTGTAAAATAGGAAATTGGGATACAATGATGAAGTTATATAATGATTAGGCATTGGGTTTGTGAGTAATAAATTACCTTTGTAAATTAAATAAGTTATTTGTACATACATGGTTAGGATAAATTCACTAAGTTCCTAATTATAAAATATTAATTGAATAGGATGAGGGGAATATTTAACTAGAATTAAGAAAGTGGAAATTGAGCTATAACAATATCATTTGAATTGTATCAAGGAAGTAAAAAGTGGATCTATGGTATATGGAACCTAGGGGAGACTGACAATTGAAAGTGATTATTATTAAAGTTTTAATTTAACTAAAATCAAGTTTTTTACTCTTGGAACTAGAAATTTGACTTGGATGGAAGTGAAAGAGCATGATTAATTTATATAGGAGGCATGAAAAATTCAAACAGTGGACTAATTTTTGTCTTTCCTCATTTTTATAGTATATTTTAAACTAGTAAGGTATAATCTTTTTAACTAGTTGAATTATTTTATTTCTTAGGAGTGAAATAGTGTAAGTGTAGATAGTGATAAGATATATTTTTTCATAAACCTTTTACTATTTTTCATTGCAATTTAACCCTATAATTGATATAAAATATGAGTGATTTATTTATTTTTGGTACATTTGTGAATATGGAACTATTTTGATAAATTTATTTAATCTTCAATTTTAAATGTTTTATTCATTTCTTGGAATAAATTGAAAACCATAAATTGTTTTTGTTTTATGATATTAATATTTTAATCAAATTATTTTATGAATTTTATTATTTTTATCATTCAAAAAATATTTTGGAGAAAGTTTCATTTGAATTGTGTTTTTTATAGTTTGAGTCACCCTTACAAAAAGGATACATGATCGCATAATGGTAACATTGGAAGGCTCACATAAGGGTAAATGGTGTATCCATGGCACTACATCAAGGTACTCTACCAAAGATTATGTAAAGGTAACAATATTTAATATGTGTAAAGGAAAATTCCATGTTCAATGCTATATATGGGTAATAAGAAACTATATAACGATCCTTTAACTTGATGCACAAATATGTAAAGGTAAAAATGAGTTGTGTAAGAATAATTCAAGCATTATAAAGGATATAGAAGGTCTAGAAATGCTCTAAACATGCTATGTAAGGTTCATCCCTCATAAAATTGAGCTTGGCTCCGACACTCACATGATCATAACTCACACTGCATGAGACCTACACTCCCTAGCTGAACTGAAGTTAAAATTTTTGTAATTCAGAATCAAATCAAGTTTCGACCAATCGTGAATGAATAAACCCCATTTAAAATGATGAAAGAGGATCCAAATTTAAAAAAATGTTTTTTTATAGTTTATTCTAAATATAAGATCAAAATGTAGGTGGCCTTGATGTCTCCTAGTGTTGTGATTGTGAGTGCAGAGGCCACACCATCTACTTGATAGAATGACTCAATAAGTTTAGTTGAAGTAGTCAGATTATAAAACTTTATCCTAATGAATATCATAATATATCCATTATATGACTTCAACATACACCATAAGAATTCAATGACATCGTACGACTTTTTAATGAAGCATATGACTTCCTGATCATCAGAATTCATTCATTGTATGAATTTCATGTCATAAAATTTGAGTTTCCTACTAAGAGATCATATAAATTATATAATTTTCCCACACAAGAGAAGATTAAGTACTTGTGAGTGTACCTAGAACCTTCACAACTTGTACATCACCAAGTCCATCGATCCTGTCTATTTTTACATGGCCTCCATGTATCGAACCTTTTTATGAAATTAATATCCTTTTTTATTTCACGTGAAAAAATTGAGTAAGTATTATTGGATATTTCCATGTGGTACATATCTATTCAAGTAGGGAACCAATTATCATATGAGCTACCATAGAAGTGGGGGAAGAAAATAATTGAACCTAGAACTTCCTAGATATGAGTGACATTGACTAAATAGGAACTTACATTTAGAAAATATAATGTGATTACACAGGCTAATATGAAACATTTAAAGGAAGAAAAAGATCATTTGGGATGATAGATTGTTCTCACACTAAATTAGGATAACCCACACTAATTGTTTCTTGTTTTATTTTTGGAACTA
This sequence comes from Viscum album, assembly GCA_963277665.1. Lineage (NCBI taxonomy): Eukaryota > Viridiplantae > Streptophyta > Magnoliopsida > Santalales > Viscaceae > Viscum > Viscum album. Next base: position 1,961,413,555 of record OY728119.1, on the reverse strand, counting down.
TAGTTATGGAGTTATAGGATTTTATTTCACGGTTGATGTGAATTTCGCCCATTAAAACTCTTTAATTTTAATGAATTTCTATTTTCATTTATTCTATTTGATTTTCATAATAACTAAAGGTTGTATAATAACTATATATTATCATCACTATAAATGCATATTCCCTCTCAGTTTCTTCTCTCGATTTAATTTTCACATTATCCCACTTTGTTATTATTTTATTTCTCATATAGTGGAGGGGAGTGATGGGTGATTGAGGAGTGATTAAGGTTTCTTAATTAATATTTTAAGGTCAAAGTAGTGTTACTAAGATCATTACAAGCACTCCCTACCCAAACACACTAAAGAGTGAGTGCGTGGCTTGAGGTCTTGAGTTACTTATTGAGATTGGGAAGGGAAATGAATTTATTTATGAGAGGTAATAGAAGAGTGTATTGAATAATTATCTGAGGTTTGTCTATGATTGTTTTTATCTATTTAATTTATCTTATAGTTATTCCATAAAAAATCTATTTCCATCCCCATTATTTCATTTTTTTAAACTAAATTGTAGTAGGTTAGTATAAGTGTGAAGATAATGAGTGAGTATTACCTTTCTTAAGATAAAGAAACTTGATGAGATTATCTAGCTGCATTTTAGGGTATTTGAAAATTTCATTATTAACTATAAGGACCACTATAGCCTTAAAATCCTTGACACTATTTTTGGGGAGGTTTGGTACCTCATTTCATGTATTTGACATATTGTGCATTCCTTTTATTCTTGTTTTTATTTCACTTTTCCTTTTTGTTTTCTTTCTATTATTGGGTTGATAAAAAATATTAGTTAATTAATATCATAATGAATTACTATTGTTAATCCCAATTTAAAGAGGATTATGATTTTCAAGCCATGGTCTAATTCTTGATTAACAATATCCAAATCGAACAACATTTACGTCTATAAGTGCAAGAAGAAAAGGATGAATAATTACTCAGCATGAATGAACTAAATACCCTAATTGACCAAGTTACATCCACATTTTATCATCCTATAGAATAAGAATAAGACCATTAGGAGGTGAAGGAAAATAAAACTGAAGTTCATACCTTGATAATATTAACAGTAAAGGTGGATGAAGGGATTGAAGGAGAGAATGACATAAATATTTTTACTATTGAAACACATTTTCCCAGTATCCATGAATTTAGAAGAATTAGATGATGATATTATTAATATGGATTCTTATTTTTTGAACTCATTTTATTCTTAAAATTTTGAAACTGAATTAAAATCAGGTTCCCTTTATTTTTATAGCTATGATTCAACACTTATATTGTAGGTCTAAGATTATGCATATGAAGAGATAATGATATTTAATGAAAATATGGGGTTTATGGGTAAATTTCATGACCCCCTACCACCAATGATACCAAAATTAAGAAAGAGAGATAATGACCCCTAGGTCCCTCCTCCAGTAGGCCCTGGGTTGGTGACTAGCACCAAGGGTATAAAAATATCATGATATGGGAGGTATTACTCTCTATAATAAAACAAGATTGAGAGATAAGATGAATCAACCACAAGAAACTCCATGAAATAATATAAATAACCCAAAATCATCCCACAATTCATGGGTAAATAAAACATATACGTATAAAAGTCTCCAAAAACAAGTACCCAAATAAAAGTTAAGGTAGTGACACAACTTTTCAAATATCCAAGCTAGTGACATCCAACACGGTCCATGTAGTTCTCTTGAAAACCTAAAAACAATTTATATATACATGGGGTGAACATACATGTATACTTAATAGAAAAACCAAAATCTCTCATGTACATGTGAAAATAGAATACTAATGCACCCATGAGAAAATAGAAGAACCAACAACACCTAAATAGGTTATCTAGCCCAATTAAACCTCACCAAGGCTCACTCACTAAGTAACACATCAAATAATAATAACATAATATGAATAATTTCAATGAAAGGTACCCCACACCACTTTAACACTGATTATAATCTCTCACACCACAAAGAAAAATTTCCTGGTGATACTACCTCTTCCATATCAAAATACATCACATCACATCCCATCCCCAGACACCCAGACCATCACATAACATCTCATCATATAACCAAGGTAGTAGGGTATCATGAACATGAATGAAATTAACCTTGTTACCTCCTCCAACCATAAATGACTCCCACTATAATACATCTTATCCCATCTCACCATATCCTACAAGAATACACCTAGGTCATCAAACCACACCACAACACACCTTGAAAGTGGGACTTTTTACTTCTAACCATCACAGCCTGTGCATGTTATCATCTCTTGGAAGAGGGAATAGGGTAGATCAGGTGGACAACCGACCATCCTCTTCACCAAGATGCTAGAAAAAACACCCCCATAAAAATATATAGGTTTTGAAATGAGGTTCTCAACATGGGTGGGGTGTGTATAGAAACTCACATGGAAATACAGTGTATATGTAATACCAACCACACACACCATCCCAAATTATGGATTTAAAAAAATCACTAACTAGGTCACAACATCACCACTTTCACTTCCAATTCTATATGAACAGCACAACATCACAAGACACAAGGCATAAGCCACTTTTCATATTACCATTAAAACACAATCTAAATTCCATATTTCCATTACCAACCTATTTCAATTAAAATAGCTAGTTTATCACACATTTTCCATCCCATTAATTTATATTCAGCAACCCACCATTTAAACCATAAAAACATTTTTAATTCATTCTTACATTACCCAATCCAATCTAAACTATTTCATTAATTATCATAAAGGTTCATTCCATCACTACCTAAGCATCTAGCACAAGAACTATTCACACAACGACAAGCATACCATAGCATCCCATAAACAACGCCACCATAAACCTCATGAAAACGAGCCCACATAGCCACCATCATAACCACATCCAACTCCTCTTAACAACCACCACATCACCACCACTTTCCACCCCAAATACCCCACAACATGACCTTACAACCCATCACACATCCACATTCATCAACACATTCCACTCAACACACATAATAATTTTCATATTTATTATTGGGGATTTATCACATTCTACTTTACTTTTAAGGGTATTCTCACACAAGTATAATTTTTTAGGGGAAAGTAAACCATAAAAAAGATATAAGTGATTATCCAATATATATTTAGGGTGATTTGAAATAATAAAAAATAGGGGTTCCATAACACCAAAAATACAAATCAAGAAAAGACCCCAATGTCCATAATTTTAAATGGTAAAATAATAAAAGATAAACACAATACAATAATTTCAAATACAATATAAAAACATGTGATCTCAATCCCCTTCCACTTAAATTCAATTAAATAGATTAATTTATCTTTATTAATTCAGATGAAAAATATCTTCACAAGTATAACAAAACACACCCCTCATACATGGTACAATATTGAGAGAGATGAAGGATACTCTACTTGGAATAAAGATTCTCCTCGTGATCCACTATACTAAAACATGGGTTGTTCATAAGATGGAATTTCCACTATAAGAAACCCAAACCAAAAATAGTAGGGTTCCATGAATCCAAGCGAAAGTCTTCAGCACCACCCATCTCGAGAGAAAGAAAGTAGGAAAGAATAGAGGAAATATCTTCACTTTAGAATTATCAGATATGAAACGAGTGGGATTTTAGATCATAGATAGGATTTTAATTGACCATAAATGTAGACCTAATTAAATTCCATGTGGAAGAAATCATTACTATCCTTGGTCATCAAAGAAATCAGGGATATAATTATAATACTTGAATCAACCTTTAAATCCCATAAATTTAGTATTTAAAAACAAATTAATGTTAAAAATTCATATTTACATATTTTAGGGGCATTCTGAAAATCATAATAAATCTAAGGAATTTGGCTAAGTCATGAACTGACTGTACTAACCAACCTACCATGTGAACAAATAAGTGACCATTCCAAATGACTACACGACCAACCTAACCACTTCATGGAAAAATTGGTAACCATGACAACCAAATACATGAATAACCAACCTACCGCATGAATAGACAAGTGACCGTTATAACCAACCGCTTGAATGACCACCCTACTGCAAGAATAGACAAGATACCATGCCAACTGACCACATGAACAACCACCCTACCACATAAACAAACAAGTGACCATGCTAACTGACCGTATGAACAACCAACCTAATGCATGAACAAACAAGTGACCATGATAATTATCTGCACAAAAAACCACCATAACACACTAATTGACAATTGACTATGCTAATTGATCGCATGAAAAACCATCATACTACATGAATAGACAAGAGACTATGCCAACTGACCGCACAAAAAACCTAAGAAAAAAAGGAAAAAGACTCCAAACACACTCTTAATCACATAATACCTCAGGTAACAAAAAATAAAGGGTCTTAAAAGTTTGGGACATTACATTAGATACCTATTAAATTATTCTCATCCTTGAGAATAAAAAACAAACCCAGGGAAAGAAAAGAAGGGGTTCAAACAACAACCCCGTGAGATACCTCTCAAGGATATTATCATACCAAAAACAGTTCCACCATCCATACTTTAAAAACAAATCTCCAAAAAATATCACAATAATCCATAATACCCCAAACATAAAAATTAGGTAATTCCATCCTCCATGTCAAGATACTATTCACTCTAGGAAGCACTGACTTGACTGTACGAGTTTAATCACATCGTAGTATAATGTGTATCGATTAGAAATCAGGTTTTACTTTATTCATATGAATTGAATATTTAATCACACATCATATAAAAAATTAATAACCACATATCATATAAAATATCAAGGTCTAAACATCAAATTATGAAATAAAAACACAACAATACAAAACTCAAAACAACTCAGAGTATTGGGCATGCATTTGTGTATCACACTCCCTAGTACTCTCCTACATGACACCATGCCTCCATAGAACATGAAAAAAGGAATGTTCCATACTCAAATGAACTTCTCTTGATAATATTGGATCTATAATGGTTTCTCAATGAAAATCACATCATCCTCAATATCCAAATCTCCCTAGTCAATGACATGTGAGTCATAATGAAGATACTGAAAAAGATGAGAGATGTGGAATATGTTGTGAATTTGGTCTATTAATAGTGAAAGTGAAAACCAATAATTCACCACTCCAAAATTCACTAACACCTATAAAGGCCCAACAAACTGGGGAAAGAGATTACTCCCCTGTTGAACCTCCATTGCACATGTTGAGGGGAAACCTTCAAGAATATGTGGTCCCTAACATCAAACTATAAGATCCTCATCCTATGATTGACATAATAATTATTCCTATATTGTTATTATTTCATCCTAACTAAAACCAACTTAACCTTCTATTTAATGCTCTATAACAGATCGAGTCCAAGAACTAATGACTCTCCAAACTCATCCCTACATAATAGAGAATGAAACAACCACCCATATAAAGCCTAAAATGAGGCCATTCCAATGGATGAGTGATATATTTTGTTATATTAAAACATGACGAAAGGAATTTTTTTCCCAATATCCAACAAAGACTAAGATACATGCCCACCACATATACTCCAATGTCTGGATAGTTCGCTCTGTCTGTCCATTCATATAAGGGTGTAAAGTAGTGTTGATGCATAATTGAGTTCCAAATAATGCTATAATCAACTCAAGAATCACAAAGTAAAACATTCAACCTGATTTGATATAATAGTCCTCATAACTCCATGAAACAAAACTACCTCACCCACATACCTCTTATCCAAAACATCTACTACTCCTGACTCCTTGATCACTAAGAAGTGAGATGATTTCATCAACCTATCTGTGATTACACAAATAACATCATAACATAATAGTTATCATGGAAACCCCATGATTAAGTCCATTTATATTTCATACTATTTCCACTCAATAATATCTAAGAGTTGTATAAAACTACAAGGAACATGGTGCTCAGCCTTTACCTATAGGAAAACCAAACACCGAGTTACAAACTCCTCCACCACCCATTTCGTCTTAGGACAAAAAAACTAAATCCTCAAGACATGATACATATTAAAAACACTTAGGTGTATGAAAAATTTGAGCTATGAAACCCACAAAGGACTCCCTCACACCCCGCCAAAAAAAAAATCCTCCCCTAAAACAATATTTGGTTATGACTATCCTCTGACCATCCCTATGAATCGTCACCCTGAACAAAATGATCATGCATCATAGATTCCTATAAGTCTCCCCAATAAGACTCCACCATCTACTACATCAAGTAATAATTCACCATCATCTAAAAAAAACCATAACCATTAACCACCCTTGCATCCAAGTGTAAGGATACTAACAACTCTATCTCTTTCCGAGAATCCTTAGACTCTCAAAAAACATCCTTTTGTGACATCATGATCAAAGAATTAACATTACCATTTCTTGAGGTGTAATATATTTCAAAAATACCTATCCTAATGTAACTCTATTTACCTCCATTTCCACATATTCAGATCAAAATGAGAAAATACATACCTCAAACTATTATGATTAGTGAAGACCAAAAAGCACTCCCTAATGAGGTAATACCACCACAAATTTAGTGTAAACAAAAATTATGATAGCTCTAGATCATGGGTGACATAGTTACACTCATGGGGATGTAACATCTTAAACTCATACATGATCACCAAATTATGTTTCATCAAAATACATACCAAGACTAGACGTGAAACATCAAAAAACACCTCAAACATCACACCCTATTTTAGAAACATGGCACTAAATCATTGAACCACTTAAAATTTAGGTAGTCAAATGTTTACTAATAATGATTTGTCTAGATAAAATCCTGGACCTTCCTAGTCAAACCTATAAATGAGGTATTGATTTGTGATAAATCAGATATGAACCTCTAATAATAGCTTGCAAGAGTAAGGATGATACAAACGCCCCTCCCCCCACCGTATTGGGTGATTTCCAAGAAATAAATTCCTCAAAATTTAATGATTATACTACTATTACTTATCAATACACCCCATGGACTAGTAAATACACCTATCATGTCCAAAAATTACACTTAGACAACTTTCTATAGAGTTGGTGGCATAGAAGAACATTTAGAATAGCTATGAGATGATTAAAATAATCCTCCTATGATCTTGAGTAGATCAATATGTCACCAATGAATATAACTAAGAACATGTCTAAAAATTCATGGAATATAGAGTTCATGATCCTCATGAACACATCTGGTGAATTTATGACACCAAATGGCATGACCACAAACTCAAAGTTCCCATATATAACTATATTTAAAGGTAGTATTTGGGATATCATCCTCCTTCACCCTCAAATAGTGATATCATGGCCATAGATAGATCTTAGAAAACTAACTCAACCATCTTATAAGGTTGAAAATATATTCTATCATCATAATAGGATAAGAATTCCCGATTTTCACCTCATTCAACCTTTAGTATTCTATGCACAACCTCAGACTACTATCCTCCTTTCGAGTGAATAACACTTGACCACCCCACAAAGACACACTAGGCTAGATGAAACCTTTCTATATCAGATCATCTATCTAAATTCACAATTTCATCAACTTAAAGGATTCCATCCAATAGGGATTCATCTAAATTATAGAAACACCAAGGTGCATATCTATCCCAAACATAACATTACGTCGAGGGGGATAGTGTCATAAAATCCTCAAGAAAACATCCAGAAATGAAATGAAAACCTTAGGAACCTAAACCATATTATCCACCTATAATTACATAGACAAATCAACCATCAAAGAAATAAATGGATCCACACATCTACTACCCACTTGACGACTCCCATCATTAACAAAAGCTTCACGCTAGCTATCCACTTCCAAGAAAACAACTCTCCTCTGAAAGAAGTTGATAACAAAACATGAAAAATAAAACTAGTTGATTCTGAGGATGACATAGTATGGATTCATCTAAATAAATTAAATATCCCCACATGACTGATGTGTCCCCTTCATCAGTTTACATCCTAGGTACACATTGAACAAGATGGTCTAGCCTCCAATTAGCATAGTGAAAACCATGGGTATGGGAAGCCTCTCTATATCCAATTACAAAAAAAATAGAGATGGTAAAACAAAAAAGTGTGAAGATCCAAAATCAAAAAAATTAAAAATAACATCAGATGATAAAATGATCATACCTCTAAAAATATCTGGCTCCTCTGGTGCTGCTGCCTCGGCTGCATGCAACCGAACACACCCAGCTCCTCTACCTCTTTTACAAGGACCACCTCCATGACCATTCTTAGGTTGAGGTCCCTATACTTGAGGAACATATTGAGGTTGGACTCTACCTACTCCATACCCTCTAGAAGAAGAATAATACTACTACCCCTACTGCTGAAATGGCCTTACTAGAAACTTCTGCTAAGGATAACACTGAACTTGTGCACCTCCAACAGACAGATCTTGACAAACCACTAGTCACTAATCCTGATGATGAAAAAAAAATACCACAGTAGAAACAAACTAGCCCCAATCCCCTAGTAAGATAATGAAAACCAATGTTCCTTGAAGGCTAGGAAGGAATCTATTGATGTCAACTCCCTATTGGATGAAACCTTGAAGGTATAGGTACATGAGACCTACTGATTAGAACTCTACTCCTTGAGGATCCCTCTTAGATCCCCTATAATGGCAAACCTTCTCGTGAGTGTATCTGATCGATCACCTGCACCTTATTCTGAACCTCTAGATATTTTGGAAACATAAAGGGAGTAAATATATACTGGATATAATGATAGAGCGCCTCCTCAAGATGTGTCACTCGATACTTCTCATTAGGAAAATGATTTGTGGTTAAATGCAAGAGGTCTTTGAACCTGATCCCAAGCTCTCATACTAGCATGATCCCCTACTAAAGAGATATAATCTCCTACCTCTTTATTTAATTCATGGTTGATGAAAGGAAATCTTCTAGGAAATCCATTTGGTAGTCCACCCATGAAACATATGACTCCTTTCGTTCCCCAAGGTATAATTTCTACCATTGACATACAATTATCCACATCTGAATAACTTCCAAGGGGACCTAGTATTCCACTGGGGCCCAGATCAAAATAAAGGCTTTCTTGATCTTCTCTAGATATCTCTCTATATCCACATCTGAAACACTACCCTCATACTTCCCCAAAGACTACTGCTGAAAAAAATACGCAATGTCCTCTTCCATTGGTCATACTCCCTAACTAAATCAACACTATGATGATCAACCAAGTGATACTATGGAACCTATACCTCCTGAGATACATGTGGATAACTAATTGGACCCATAGGTGAAAGGTAAATAAAGTGCTCACAATCCCAATATTATGTAATTTTATTATGGTTTATTTAAATATTTGTAACTTTTTTTTAACTTTATCATAACCAAAACTACCCAATTCAAACAAGAATATAGGTCATCCTGATGCATGCATGTAACACCCGAGAATTTTATGAGAAATATTTTGTTTTTATGTTATATAAATCATCAAATGAATCTTTCACTACACACAAAACTATCTTGTCTTGCTTTACACGCAATCACGACCTTCCTCGATAGCTTACGTCGTACGCAATACCGAGTTTCACTAAACAACGACATGCTATTAAAATATTATTAAAACTAGCCGTTATGAATAGTAATAACCACTATTTGAAATTTTGTAAATTTTATTTTTCAAAATGGACTTCATTTTTGGATTCAGAATATCGAAATTATCCTAGGGTGAAATTTTGGTATTTTTCTGAAAACTTTCAATTTTTGATGAATAGTGAAAACGCTGGGTTACTATTTAAAAACCGACTTTTTTTTTAAATAATTATTTATTTTATTTAAATTTATTTTTGGTAAAAATTGATACATAATACCTATATATGTTCAATGCAATTAATTGGAGTCATTTTATAATAATTTTAGATATATAAAAATTTTATTGAACTTTTCACCGTCTTTTACCCACCTCCTAGGAGAATTTGCAAATTTACATAAAACTTAATTTTACCGCTTCTGTGAGTGGAATTTCAAAAATCCGAGAGACACGGTTAATATCAAGGACTAAAATGTGTTTCAATGAGATGAAAATAATTTTTTGGTGAATAGTAACTTTTTACTTTTTTTCCCACGGTTAAAAGTAAATAGGGAAATTAAGAGTAAACATGTTATTATTATTACCCTAACACATGTCCTAATTCTATTGGATAAGTGTAATTCGACCAAAAACAACATTAGGAATAAAATATGACCATTTAGGCCCACTTGGATTAGATTAGGACATTTATTATTAATTTATTTAAAGAAGGGTTAAAATAGTTAAAATCAAAGTTTAATAAGTAAATCATTTTTAATATTGGGTTATACATAAGATAAATTCGACTATAAATATTAATTAGAAAGATAAAAAGATTTGCTACATAATGGTTTTTTATTTTTAATTTTTAGACATTAAATAATTTAATTTATTTATGACACAATGATGATGTAGTAATTATCTTATTAATGAAATATTGACATAATTGATGTTATAAATACCCAAATAAATGTAATTTTAGACTTTTTATGGATTAAAATAATTTTATATTTTAATATTCCATGTTAGTATTGATTTAATTAAATTTTTTAGAACTAATATTTCTGTTATAATTTTCGAAAAAATCAATTACCAAATAGTGTCAAAATTGACATAAAATAGTTTTTTAAAAAAATATTATATTATTAATTGTTATTTTATTAATAAAAATCTAAGGTTCGGACAAATGAATTATATAAGGATATATATATTAATAATAAACAACTTGGGGTTCTTTTGGCTTGTTATAGTAAGTTTATTAACCTTATAGTGTAAGAAAACAAGAAGACACGGTAAAAGATAAATTATCTAACTTAAAGTTAAATCTAAATGATAATGTTAAAATAGAAACCTAAACTTGTCTAAATTCTATTGGATGAGAGTATTTAGACCCATACCCACCTTAGATTCGAAATAAATCAACTTGGATCTATTAAAAACCGAATATGACTTTATAATAAAATAATATTTTTAGTTTTTCCAAAGGTGCCCCTCTCCTCCCTTACAAATGGGCACCTCCTCCCTCTCTTCCTCACACCACATTGAGAATTCATGCTCAGCCAAACCCAGAGAAATTATATTCTCCACTTCCCTAGAAACATCCTAGAGGTCCTGGTCTTCTTTAAAGATCAATTTTAGTTCCCTAAGAGGAGGTCTCAAAGAGGCGATTCAAAGAAGAGGTAATGTCCGTTACCAATTCTTTCAACTTTATTTCTTCTTCCACTTCTTCTTGTTTAGTTGTTTCATTATGAAGTAATAACATCAGTATCACTAATATACTGATATGTTATTATAAGTATGAAACTACCATATTTCACCATCTATCCATCCTACGGAAAACGAAATCACCGCGCGTGCGTACGTACGGAATACTGTCTCCACGCCGTGGTGTAATCTATTTTCCACCACCACCTTACTTGGATGGGTATAATGGTGTAAATAATAACTATATATGATTATTTTAAAGTGATATTGATTCTGAAATAGTATACATACACTCTAATACAGTTCCACAATCATGGGAACGATATCATCGCTCGTGCATACGCACGGAATACCGTCTCCACGATGTGATGCGACTCATTCTACTTGATTTTCATTGCATATTGATTACATAAATGAATTGAGTGAATAAATATGATATGTATTACACTAATACAATTATGGAAATTAGGTATCTATAACCTAAAAAGAAGAATAAGAATTTATTCGACAAATCACACATAAGAACAAAAAGCAATAAACACCTGAATAACAAGTAACAATGAGATATTACTAATAAGAAGCTAAGAATATGAACATATATGTTATCATAAAAATAAGTATGATTCTGGAATAAGTCAATGACATTATTTAAATCATTATACAGGAGGTTCGGATACTTACGAAGGAAATCAGACCTAAGGTAAGGGAAAATATCACAATCTCATTTTTATCCGAGATTGTTTATACTTTGGTATTTACTGGGGTGTATTTTATCATCCACATCCATGTTTCCTCAATATGTAATATTATTTCCATCCACCTACAATTGTTTAAATCCAATTTTACCCTTCGGCGAGTTTTTAGTAAAAGATATGAAATGAATCTTTTGTCATTTTTCATACGAGGTACTTTTTGACTTTTCTGACAAAAGTACGAGAAGAATGTTTTTTAACTTATATGGCATGAATGGATTTTTAAAACATTATTTCCAAGAAGCTTCCTTTACAAGTTTTCAAGTTTTTTTAATCAACTTCTTTAGTTTAAAATTGTATGACATGTTAAGAAAGGAAAATGTTTTTAAGTTGAAAGGATATTTTCCTCAAGAATGGAGTTCAAGTGTTTTATCAAAATTATTTTCCATCTAAGATAATATAGGGTTTTGTTTCTATCCCTATTATTACATTGATTTGATTATGTTGTGATTGAATTATTTTTATGAATTCCTTTATCTTATATGAATTGTTTTATGATGTCACGATGTTTAATAATCCCATTTTTATTACATGGGTTATGCAATGATGTATGATTTATGATTTTGTGGCACACATAATAATGGTATCATTATGAGATGGGTGAGACCTATATCTCCCTCCAATGCATTGGGTAAAGATTTATATCTCATGAGATAGACATGGCTGGAACGGCAGGTTAAACCGGTTCAGTGAAACAGGACTGAAATGAGGAGTGAACTCGGTTCAGAAATGGACTTTGTCCGCTAAGATAGTCTTGGAAATAAGTCTTGACTACTAAGAAATGATTTTCTATGATTATGTGCGTATGCCAAAAAGTTTCATGTTTTAAGTTATGATTATTGGGATTACATTTTACTACTATGATTTATCCCATGTTATGAAATTATGATCTCTTTTGTAGGTTAAGATTTCCAAAATGTTATGTTCTTATGAATATGATATGATTAATATTTCTTTTGTTTACCCTTACTGAGAATTTGAGCTCACCATTTTGTATGTTTTCTTTCCCCAGGTCAGGAAGAAGGTTATTAAGTAGGATATGCCAAAAAGGGACTCTAGATATGATAAAATAAATGGGAGACAACGTAAATGATTTATGAACCAGTTATTTGTGTTTCCCAGTTTCTAAAGACACTATACCTATACGGTCCTTTCATGGTTTTGTTATATGTTGTAATAAGTTTACTTCAATTTTGAAGTATTAGCAATATATGTAAAGTATGGGTTGTTATAGTTGGTATCAGAGGAAAGGTATAGTAAACCTTTGGAAACTAGGATGTGAAAGCCTTAGTAAGAAACCTAAGGATATGTCTAAGCATAGAACACAATCTTAGTGTTTTAGAAATGGCCATGAAAAACCTATGATAAGACCTTAAGTGTAAAATTTTATTCTTGATTATGTAGTTTTCCTATTATAATTAGTGTTGCTCACACTATTCTTCTTGGTTTTAGTCAATGGCTAGAACCCGAAGAAACCGTGTTAATGCAGAATGCGACGGGCAATGCAATGATTGTCCCCCTGAGCAACCAAACACTATGGGATCAGGAATGAAAAATCTTGTAGCCATGCTCACACAACTTTCTCAAGCTATGAATCATGTAGGACATCCAAACGAGTAAAGGAATGAGCAACATTATGTTGAATCCTTCATGAGGCAGCGTCCACCTTCATTCAGCGGGTCTTCTGATCCATTAGTGAAAAAACAATGGATCAGTACCACTGAAAAGATATTTTCAGTTCATCAATGTTCTGAACATGCTAAAGTCATCTTAGCAGTTTATCGTTTGGAAGGTGAAGCTGATCAATGGTGGAATCTTATTAAGAATATGAGGCAAAGGGATGAAATTGAGTCCATGGAATGGGATGAGTTCAAGAACTTATTTTTCAATAAGTACTTCCATCATATTCTTCTAACAAAGATGGAGGAGGAGTTTCTTGAACTAAAACAAAAGGATGATGAATCTGTTGGTACCTACGAAGCAAATTTTACAAGACTTTCAAGGTAAGCTTCTGGTATTATTATCCAACCTAAGAGTAAGATCGATCGATTCTTTAGTGGCTTAAAACCAAGTCTTCGAAGTGCGTTAGCCATAAGGGACTTCAATAGCTACGAGGAAATCGTTCTATGTACCCTCAAAGTTGAGATGGATATTGGAGTAACCCATCAGTCATATGGGTTTGATAAGAAGAGGAAAATGGAATTCAAAGGAAAATCTAAAGATCACACTGAAAAGAAGATGATTTTTCCCTTATGCTCAAAGTGTGGAAATAAACATGGAGGAAATTTTCTTAAGGGGACAAGCAAATGTTATAAGTGTGGAAAAGAAGGTCATCGGGCAATTGAATGTCGAAATAATGGGAATAAGATGTCTAATGATGCAAACAAATAAAGGGATACACAACATGAACCTACTACACTTCAATGTTTCAAGTGCAAGGAGATGGGTCATTATTCCAATCAATGCCCAAATCCAAGGGTTGATGATGATGATCGACGTCAACAAACTCTTAAGGCCAAAGACAAAGGAAAGTCACATGCAATTACTATCGACGATGTAGAGTACGACAACAAAGTGGTGGAAGATACACTTACCATACACTCTAAAGTAGCAAATGTTTTATTTGATTCTGGATCCACCCACTCTTTTATTTATGAAGAATTTTCTAAGGGTATCTCCATATTACCTCAACAATTATATGTTGAGTTAGCTGTGACAACCCCTAATGGCACAACAGTCGCATCCAAAGTTTATAATTCTTCTCCGATTGATGTTTGTGGGAAAGTGCTTCCTGCAAATCTTGTGATCCTTCCTATAGTGGAATTTGATGTGATTCTTGGCATGGATTTTCTTTCTCTATATGGATCTCATATAAATTGCCAAATAAGGGAACTCACATTTCATATTCCAGATCAATCTATGATCATCTAGCGATGCAAGGATGAACATAACCTTCCAGTGGAAATTTCTTCCTTCTTATGGGTTATCATTCCACTAAAGGAAGGTTATTTATCTCAAATGGTTGGTGAGAAACTCACAATTAAGAATATGCCCATTGTATGGGAGTTTGATGATGTCTTTCTAGAGGAATTTTCGGGTCTTCCACCAAATCATGAAGTTGAGTTTTCAATAGAACTCGTACCGGGTGCTTTGCCTATTTCAAAGACACCTTATAGAATGACCCTAATTGAGTTTCAGGAATTGAAGAAGCAAATCCAAGAGAATCTTGATAAGGGATTCATACGCCCTAGTGCGTCAACTCGGGGAGCACCTGTTCTGTTTGTTAAGAAGAAAGATGGATCAATGAGACTATGCATTGATTATCGAGAACTTAACAAGATCACTATCAAGAACAAATATCATCTCCCGCGCATTGATGACTTATTTGACCAACTACATGGAGCTCAATACTTTTCCAAGATTGATCTTCGTTCAGGGTATCATCAATTAAGGGTCAAAAGGGAGGATATACCAAAGACAACATTCCGTACAAGGTATGGACACTATGAATTTATAGTGATGCCATTTGGTCTTACTAATGCCCCTACTATCTTCATAGATCTGATGAATAGAGTCTTTAGAGACTATCTTGATCAGTTTTTGGTAGTATTTATAGATGATATTATTGTCTATTCAATGACCAAGGAAGAACATGAAGATCACTTGAGAATTATATTGAAGACCTTGAGAAAGGAGAAGCTTTATGCCAAATTTACCAAGTGTGAATTTTGGCTTCAAAAAGTTGCATTTTTGGTTCACATAATCTCAAAAGAGGGGATATATGTGGATCCAGCAAAATAGAGGTTATCGAAATATGGCCGAGACCGACAATAGTAACTGAGATCTGAAGTTTTCTTGGTTTGGCTGGTTATTATCGACGTTTTGTGAAAGATTTTTCACGATTATCTAATCCACTCACCAAGTTGACTCAGAAAGGAGTTAAGTTTTTTTGGACGGAGGAATGTGAAGAGAATTTCAAGGAGTTGAAAAGAAGGTTATCCTGTGAACCTGTACTCACCCATCCTTGTAGTGGAGAAAGGTTTGTGATCTACAGTGATGCATCCAAGAAGGGGTTGGGGTGTGTTCTTATGCAAAATGATATGGTGATAGCTTATGCCTCACGACAGTTGAAAATCCATGAGCAAAATTACCCAACTCATGATTTGGAGTTAACTGCAGTAATCTTTGCATTAAAGATTTGGAGGCATTATCTTTATGGAGAAAGGTGTGATATTTATACTGATCATAAAAGTTTAAAATATATTTTCACACAAAAGGAGCTGAATATGCGCCAAAGAAGATGGTTGGAGCTGATTAAGGATTACGACTGCTCAATTCATTACCACCCTGGGAAAGCAAACAAGGTGGCGGATACATTAAGTCGACAAGACCATGCTAGCTTATCCATGATGAGGATCACAAAAGATCCAATATTTATGGATTTACAAAGGATGGATCTTGGAATTATAATGGAAGGGGAAAAAATCGTATCTTTCTCAAATGAACGTTCAACCATCTATACATGTGAAGATTAAATATGCACAGAAAGAAGATGTAGAGTTACAAAAGAAGGTAAAAAATGTTCCTGAATTCAACCTTGATTGTGATGGGATAATAAAGTTCAGGAATCGGGTTTGTGTTCATCCCATCCCAGAATTAAAGAAGGAGCTGCTGGATGAAGCACATAGTTCTTCCTTCTCTATTCATCCTGGAAGCACGAAGATGTATAGGGACCTGAAAGAGTACTTCTGGTGGGATGGCATGAAAAGAGATGTTGCTGAATATGTCTCTCGATGATTGGTTTGTCAGCAAGTTAAAGCTGAGAGACAGAAGTCTAAGGGGATGTTACAACCATTTCCCATACCCGAATGGAAATGAGAAAACAACACTATGGACTTTGTCACCGGACTTCCTAAAACATCCAAAGGTAATAATGCTATTTGGGTCATAGTTTATCGTCTTACAAAGTCTGCACACTTCATTGCTATTAGAGAGGATTTCTCTCTAGATCAGCTTGCCAGGATATATGTAAAGGAAGTGGTAAGATTGCATGGTGTACCACTTTCTATTATATTTGATCAGGATCCGAGGTTTACCTCGAAGTTCTGGCGAAGTCTTCAGCATACTCTGGATACAGAGTTGAGTTTCGGCACTGCTTATCATCCTCAGACAGATGGTCAGTCTGAGAGGACAATTCAAACTCTAGAAGATATGTTGAGAGCTTGCTCTATGGATTTAAAAGGTGGTTGGGATCAAAACCTACCTTTGGTGGAATTTTCTTATAATAACAGCTTTCACTCCAGTATTCAGATAGCTCCTTATGAATCTCTCTATCGAAAGAAATGCAGGACTCCAACTTGCTGGGATGAAGTTGGGGAAAGAAAGCTATTAGGACCTGATCTTGTTGATGAGATGGCAGAAAAGGTCAGATCTATTCAAAAACACATAAGAGCAGCTCAGAGTCGACAAAAAAGTTATTCCGACAACCGAAGAAAAGACCTAGAGTTTGAAGTGGGTGATAAAGTGTTCTTACGAATATCTCCCTGGAAGAGGGTCATGAGATTTGGAAAGAAGGGAAAGTTGAGCCCTAGATATATCGATCCATTCGAAATACTGGATCGTGTTGGGAAGGTAGCTTACCGATTGATGCTTCCACCGAATCTCTCCCAAGTTCACGATGTGTTCCATGTATCTCTCCTGAGAAAGTACATATCTGATCCTTCACATGTACTCAGCTCAGAAGTTGTACCGCTGGAGCAAGATCTTTCTTATGAAGAACACCCAATAGAGATTCTGGATCGTAGCGAAAAAGTCCTACGAAACAAGACCACTCGCTTGGTGAAAGTTTTATGGAGGAACCACCAATTATAAGAATCTACATGGGATCTTGAGGATATTATGAGGGAGAGGTATCCTCATCTGTTTGTTACAAAGTGACGAATTTCGAGGGCGAAATTCATTTTAAGGGGGGTAGAATGTAACACCCGAGACTTTTATGAGAAATATTTTGTTTTTATGTTATATAAATCATCAAAGGAATCTTTCACTACACACAACACTAGCTTGGCTTGTTTTACATGCAATTGAGACCTTCCTCGATAGCTTGCGTCGTACGCAATACCGAGTTTCACTAAACAACGATATGCTATTAAAATATTATTAAAACTAGCCATTATGAATAGTAATAACCACTTTCTGAAATTTGTTAAATTTTATTTTTCAAAATGGACTTCATTTTTGGATTCGGAATATCGAAATTAGCCTAGGGTGAAATTTTGGTATTTTTCTGAAAACATTCAATTTTTGATGAATAGTGAAAACACTGGGTTACTATTTAAAAACCGACTTTTTATTTAAATAATTATTTATTTTATTTAAATTTATTTTAGGTCAAAATTGATACATAATACCTATATAAGTTCAATTCAATTCATTGGAGTCATTTTATAATAATTTTAGATATATAAAAATTTTATTGAACTTTTCACCGTCTTTTACCCACCTCCTAGGAGAATTTGAAAATTTACATAAAACTTAATTTTACCGCTTCTATGAGTGGAATTTCGAAAATCCGAGAGACACGGTTAATATCAAGGACTAAAATGTGGTTCATTGAGATGGAAATATTTTTTTTGTGAATAATAACTTTTTACTTTTTTTTACCACGGTTAAAAGTAAATAGGGAAATTAAGAGTAAAAATGTTATTATTATTACCCTAACACATGTCCTAATTCTATTGGATAAGTGTAATTCGACCAAAAAAACATTAGGAATAAAATATGACCATTTAGGCCCACTTGGATTAGATTAGGACATTTATTATTAATTTATTTAAAGAAGGGTTAAAATATTTAAAATCAAAGTTTA
Source organism: Viscum album (assembly GCA_963277665.1). NCBI lineage: Eukaryota > Viridiplantae > Streptophyta > Magnoliopsida > Santalales > Viscaceae > Viscum > Viscum album. The sequence goes on along the minus strand of OY728119.1, from coordinate 1,961,394,583 downwards.
ATAAGTAAATCATTTTTAATATAGTGTTATACATAAGATAAATTCAACTATAAATATTAATAATAAATCTAAAAATATTTCCTACATAATGGTATTTTATTTTTAATTTTTAGACATTAAATAATTTAATTTATTTATGACACAATGATGATGCAGTAATTATCTTATTAATGAAATATTGACATAATTGATGTTATAAATACCCAAATAAATGTAATTTTAGACTTTTTATGAATTAAAATCATTTTATATGTTAATATGACATGTTAGTATTGATTTAATTAACTTTTTTTGAACTAATATTTCTGTTATGATTTTTACAAAAATCAATTACCAAATAGTGTCAAAATTGACATAAAATAGTTTTTAAAACAAATATTATATTATTAATTGTTATTTTATTCCTAAAAATATAAGGTTATTCCAAAAGACTTATATAAGGATATATATATTAATAATAAACAACTTGGGATTCTTTTGGCTTGTTATAGTAAGTTTATTAACCTTATAGTGCAAGAAAACAAGAAGACACGGTAAAAGATAAATTATCTAACTTAAAGTTAAATCTAAATGAAAAGGTTAAAATAGAAACCTAAACTTGTATAAATTCTATTGGATGATAGGATTTAGACCCATCCACACCTTAGCTTCTAAATAAATCAATTTGGAGCTATTAAAAACTGAATATGACTTTATAATAAAATAATATTTTTTGTTTTTCCAAAGGTGCCCCTCTCCTCCCTTATAAAAGGGTACCTCCTCCCTCTCTTCCTCACACCACTTTGAGCCTTAAAGCTTGGCCAAACCCTGAAAAATTATCTTCTCCACTTCCCTAGAAACATCCTTGAGGTCCTGGTCTTCTTCAAAGACCAAATTTAGTTCCCTAAGAGGAGGTCTCAAAGAGGCGCTTCAAAGAAGAGGTAATGTCCGTTACCAATTCTTTCAACTTTATTTTTTCTTCCACTTATTCTTATTTAGTTGTTTCATTATTAAGTAATAACATCAGTATCAATCATATACTGATATGTTATTATAAGTATGAAACAACCCTATTTCACCATCTATCCATCCTACGAAAAACGAAATCACCGCGCGTGCGTACGTACGGAATACCGTCTCCACGCCGTGGTGTAATCTATTTTCCACCACCACCTTACTTGGATGGGTATAATGGTGTAAATAATAACTATATATGATTATTGTAAAGTGATATTGATTCTGAAATAGTATACATACACTCAAATACAGTTCCACAATCATGGGAACGATATCATTGCTCGTGCGTACGTACGGAATACCATCTCCACGATGTGATGCGACTCGTTCTACATGATTTTCATTGAATATTGATTACATAAATGAATTTAGTGAATAAATATGATATTTATTACACTAATAAAATTCTGGAAATGTGGTATATATAACCTAAAAAGAAGAAAAAGAATTTATTTGACAAAACACACATAAGAACAAAAAGCAATAAACACCCGAATAACAAGTAACAATGAGATATTACTAATAAGAAGCTAAGAATATGACCATATATGATATCATAAAAATAAGTATGATTCCGGAATAAGTCAATGACATTACTTAAATCATTATACAGGAGGTTCAGACACTTACGAAGCAAATCTAACCTAAGGTAAGGGAAAATATCACAATCTCATTTTTATCCGAGATTGTTTATAATTTGGTATTTAATGGGGTGTATTTTATCATCCACATACATGTTTCCTCAATATGTAATATTATTTACATCCACCTACAATTGTTTAAATCCAATTTTACCCTTAGGTGAGTTTTTAGTAAAAGATATGAAAGGAATCTTTTGTCGTTTTTCGTACGAGGTACTTTTTGACTTTTCTGACAAAAGTATGAGAAGAATGTTTTTTAACTTATACGACATGAATGAATTTTTAAAACATTATTTCCAAGAAGATTCCTTTACAAGTTTTCAAGTTTATTTTTAATCAAATTCTTTAGTTTTAAATTGTATGACATGTTAAGAAATGAAAATGTTTTTAAAGTAGAAAGGATATTTTCCTCAAGAATGGAGTTCAAGTATTTTATCAAAATTATTTTCCATCTAAGATAATATAGGGTTCTGTTTATATCCCTATTATTACATTGATTTGATTATGTTGTGATGGAATTATTTTTATGAATTCCTTTATCTTATATGAATTGTTTTATGATGTCATGATGTTTAAGAATCCCATTTTTATTAGATGGGTTATGCAATGATGTATGATTTATGATTTTGTGGCACACATAAGAATGGTATCATTATGAGATGGGTGGGACCTATATCTCCCTCCAATTCATTGGGTAAATATTGATATCTCATGAGATAGACATGGCTGGAATGGCAGGTTAAACCGGTTCAGTGGAACATGACTGAAACGAGGAGTGAACTCGGTTCAGAAATAGACTTTGTCCGCTAAGATAGTCTTGGCAATGAGTCTTGACTACTAAGAAATGATTTTCTATGATTATGTGTGTATTCCACAAAGTTTCATGTTTTATGTTATGATTATTGGGATTACATTTCACTAATATGATTTATCCCAGGTTATGAAATTATGATCTCTTTTACAGGTTAAGATTTCCAAAATGGTATGTTATTATGAAAATGATATGATTGATATTTCTTTTGTTTACCCTTACTGATCATTTGAGCTCACCATTTTGTATGTTTTCTTTCCCCAGTTCAGGAAGAAGGTTATTAAGTAGGATATGCCAAAAAGGGACTCTAGATATGATGAAATAAATGGGAGACAACGTAGATGATTTATGAACCAGTTGTTTATGTTTCCCAGTTTCTAAAGACACTATACCTATACGGTCCTTTCATGGTTTTGTTATATGTTGTAATAAGTGTACTTCAATTTTAAAGTATTAGAAATATATGTAAAGTATGGGTCGTTATAATGCACCTATCCTAGGCCTCCACCCTGTAAGCAGTTCCACCTAACTTGGTCATTTAATAAGATCAGATTCCATGCACTGGATCATGGGGCCCCTTAAAATCTTGTGTCCTAGCTAGTCTTCATATCCCATGTCATGCACCAAAGTCAAATGAAACTGTTTTTATACCAACCCAAGAAATCCTCAGTGTGACTAACTCTAAACTCCATCCTATCTCTCAATCATCACGTCTGATACCACTATGTCATGATACCCTCCCACCAAATATACCATAATGAAAGGAGAGATATAATGACCCCTCAGGTCCCACCTCCAGTAGGCCCCGAGTTGGAAACTAGCACCGAGGGTATAAAAATATCATGATATGGGAGGCATTAACCTCTAAAATAAAAAAAGATCATGATATAGGATTAATCAACCACAATAAACTCCATGAAATTATATAAATAAATCTAAAATCATCCTACAATGCATCTGTAAATAATAAATATATATATGAAAGTCTCAAAAAACAAGTTAGAAAATAAAATCTAAGGTAGTGACATAGAAATTATCCAAATATACAATATATTAATGTCTATAATGGTCCATGTAGTCTTCATGGAAACTTGAAAATAGTTTATATATACATGGGGTAAGAATAAAAGTATAATTAGTTTGAAAACCAAAGTCTCTCATGCACATGTGAAAAGATATTACTAATTCACATGTGAGAAAATAACAGAACCAACAATACCTAAATAGGCCATGTAGCCCAAACCAACCTACCCAAGGATCACTCAACATGTAAATAATCCAACCATAATTACGTAATATGAATTATATCAATGAAAGTTACACCACACATCTTTTCTACTAATTAGTAACTCTCACACCCCAAAGAAAAATGTCCTAGCAATCCCACCTCTTCCGTATCACAATACATCAAACATATCCCACTCAGAGACACCTGGTAAATCACATCATATCTCATCATATAACTAGGGTAGTAGGGTATCATAAACATGAAGAACATCAACCTCATTCTCTCCTCCAACCATGCATGACTGCCATAATAATCCATCTCATCCCATCTCACCATATCCTTCCCAAAGACACAAGGTCCATCGAAAAACATCACAACACATATTTATAGTGATAATTTTGACTTCATTCCATAAAAAACTATTTATTTAATTATCTCATTGAGGAGGGATCATATGAGTGATTGTACATTCATCATCATCACTGATATGTTGTAAAAAACAACCCCAAATAAATATATGGGTGTCAGTATGAGGTTCTTGACATGGGTGGGGAACATATAAAAAATAAAAAGGAAATGTAATGTATATAAAATATAATCCACTGGCACCATCCCAACTTATGGGTTCACAAAAAGCACTAAATATCTCACAATGAAACCACTTCCACTACAAATTCTACATGCACAACACAACACTACAAGACACAAGGAACAAGAATATATTCATCTTCTCATTATAGGTCAAGCCAAATTCCAAATTTCCATTACCATCCCATTTCAATTAAAGTATCCAGTTTATTAAAAAATTTCCATCCCATTAATTTATATTCAGTAACCCACCATTTAAACCATACAACCCATTTTAATTCATTCTTCCATTAGCTAAGCCAACATAAACCATTTCATTAATTATTAGTAAGGTTTATTTCATAACTACCTAGGCATATAATATAATAACTAATCACACAATGAAAATAATAACAAAAAATCCCACCATCAACCTCATTATAACAAGCCCACATAACCACCATCATTGCTACATCCACCCACTTATCACAACCACCACATAAACACCAATTTCTATACCAACTTCCCCACAACATGACCTCACAACCCATCATACATCCATATTCATCAATACATTCCACACAAAACATATAACAATTTTGATATTTATTTAATGGGATTTATCACATTCCACTTCAATTTTAAGGGTATTCTCACACAAGAATAATTTTATAGGGGTAACCATTTCATTAATCAGATATAAGTGATTATACAATCTCTATTTTTGGTGATATCAAACAATAATAAAAACGGGGGTTCCATAACACCATAAATATAGCATAAGAAAAAAACCCCAAAGACCATGATTTTTAGTGGTAAAAAAAGAATAAATAAACTCAATATCAGAATATTAAAGAATCTATAAAAACATGCGATCTCATTCCCCTTCCCATTTAATTCAATTAAACCAATTAATTTATCTTTACTAAATTAGATTCAAAATATATTCTGAAGGATAAAAATCATACCCCTCTCGTATGATACAATATAGAGAGATACAGATAATTCTATACCTGGAAGAAATAAGCACCTCGCAATCCATTATACTAAAATAGGGGTTGCACACAGGATGGAATCACTAGTGGAAGAAACTCTAACCAACAAAAATTGGGTTCCATGACTCCAATGGAAAGGATTTGGCACCACCCATCTCGATAATGTAAGAAGGATGTAATAAAGGAAATATCTTCACTTTATAATTATCATATCTAAAATAAGTGTGATTTTAGATCATGTATAAGATTTCAATTGACCATAAATGTGGACCACATTAAATTATATACAGATGGACTCATTAATTCCCCAGTCATCAAGGAAATCAGGTATATAACTATCTTCCTCGAATCAACCTTTAAATAAAATAAATTTAGTCTTTAAAACCAAATTTATGTTAGAAAGTCATATTTACATCTTTTAGAGGAATTGTAGTAAAAATAATAAATCTCAAAAATTTGGCTAATCCTGAAGTGATTATATTAACCAACCCATCACATGAACAAATAAGTGACCGTTCTAACTGATCATAAAAACAAACAACCTTCCAAATGAAAAAATAGGTGATTGTGCCAAATGAATTCATAATTAACCAGCATACCGTATGAAAAAACAAGTGACTATGACAACTGACTGCATAACCAACCACCCTATTACAAGAAAAGACAAGTGACCTTGCCAAATGACCGCATGACCAACCACCCTTATGCTTGAAAAGACAAGTGACTATGCTAAATGACCACATGAACAAAAACCTTACTATATGAATAGAAAAGTGACCAGGCAAACTGAATTTAGGAACTAACACACTACCACATGAAAAAACAAGTGACTATGCTAATTGATATCATGAAAAACCATACCACCATATGAATAGACAAGTGATTGTGCCAACTGAATTCATGAAAAAACTGAGAAAAAATGAAAAAGATTCCAAACACCCTCTTAATCACACTGGACCTTAATTAGTGCAAAGAAAAAGGTCTTAGAAGTCTAGGACATTACAATAAAGATTAAGGAGACTCAATAGTATATCCAAGTATATCGGTGGATGGGGAACTGAATGAAGATTATTTTGATAATTTGTTGAACTCTACCTTGGAAGGGTTGGTAGAAGAGGTAAAAGGAGAGATGCGAACCCTAATGTAGAAATAATAATATGGATCCACTAACTTGGATATGGAATAAATGAAGACAAACTTGGAGCTATACTATAAAGAGCCCCCCAAAAACCACCAATAATACTTCATAGAAGAAGGAAAATAAGGCGAGAAGTTCCCAGTGGCCTCTTATGATGAAACATAAGTACAATCTACCATATATAAAGAGGATAATTTCAATATTAAATCAATATATTTTAATTATTTTCAATTTTAATTGTTTAATGTTTTCTCCCTATATGAAAATTGTGAAGAATCATAAGTGAAGCAGAAATTGGAGAAGAAAACCACATGAGTTGTGTCTAGGTAAGTGGAACACCCCTACCTTATACCACCTTCACATTTTTATATAATCTACACCGAACAATGGGTGGAATGGAAAAAGACTAATCATGGTGGCCCTCTTAAGGATAAGGATTAAATATTGAAAAATAAGGGAGCCACTAAGATGTGGTGGTTTCAATTAAAAATACCTAATACCCCTTTAATATGGGTATTATTACCAAATATCTAGCTATATAAATCCTAAATACAACCCATATTGGGAAGGATAACCTAAGAATCTTTCCTTACTCCTTTTTCTTTTCTATTTTATTTGTTTCCAATAAATTTTATGATATTTTAATTTTTTTTTGGTTCACCCAAGTGGAAAACACCTAGGATTCTAGATCAAATATATCTATGAATTAAAAATGGTTTAAATTAACTCAATCCTACTAAAAAACACTAAGTTGTTTCTTTATTTTATAATTTTTTTAACTACTACAATTCATTGTGTTTTATTTAATTTTCATGGGGAAGTGTTAAATAAGTGTGTGGGTGGGGGGATTCAAACCTATTTTAGATTAGTTTTAAAGACCTTTTAGGATTGGTTATTAAGAATTTATAAATAAATTTTACCACTATTTTTCTTTTATGTGATTTCTTTTTAGTATGTTTTTAGGCATGGAAAGTTAAATTTCAGAGTTGTCCTATCTAGTGGAAGATTACATGGAAGGTTTATAAGATTCATTAATTATGAAATTACCAGTTTTATATGATTATTAATTTACTATATCTATTTTTTCCATGGAAATTATCTTTTTTAAATAGAAAAAAGTGTGTGATTAAAAAGGATGAAGTGGAATTTGAATCATAACATGTGGAAACTAAAATTTTGAACTTCTACATAGGAATATTATACTTTATGAAACAAAATACATTTGGAAGTGGAATCAAAATAAATTAATATAATTCCTTTGAAATTGGATTAAAATTAGATATTAGGATCCCAAAATTAAGTTATGAGATTATTAAGAACTACGTGTGTGAGTATGGGAGAGTTATAATTGAAAGTGATTCTTGTTAAAGTTTTAATTCCACTAAAATAAAGTTTAGTTCACTATTGGAAATTGAAATTTGTCTAGAATGTATATGAAATAGCATGATTAATTCACATAGTAGGCATGGAATTTTTAATAAATGGATGTATTTTTTTCTTCCCTAATTTCTGGTGAGTATATTTGAAACTACATGGGGAAAGTTTTTAATTAGCCGAATTATTTTTATTTACTGAGAGTGAAATAGTATAAGAGTGGAGGAGTGAAGATAACTATTTTTTTCATAAATATTTTACTATTTTTCAATGTAATTTATCCCCCTAATCGAAATAAAACTTGAGTAATTAATTGATTTTTGATATATTTGAGAATTTGGAAGAATTTAGATAAATTGTTTTAATCATAAATCTAAATATTTTATTCATATATTGGAATCAATTGAATTAAATATATTGTTTTTAGATTATGTGATTAATATTTAATATGACTATTTTATAAATTCTTATTATTTTTACCATTCTATAAATCATCATGAAAAAGCATCATTTGAATTGCACTTTGTTATGTTTTGAGTTATCCTTACACAAGGGATACTTGCTCATATAAGGATAACATAAGCAGACTTATATAAGGGTAATTGGTGTATCCAAGGTTTTGTGTCAAGGTAATTTATTCACAACTATATAAAGGTAATAAGGTTCAAAATTCATAAAGGTAAATTCCACACTCAAGGATATATAAGGGTAATAATCCACTACATAAAGGCCCTTTAACTCAATCCAAAACTTCCTAAAGGTAAGAAAGACCCACATAAGGGTTATTTGTGTATTAAAAAGGAAATTTAAGGGTAATATTTTCTCCAAAAATGCTACATAAGGGTCAAAACTCATAAAACTGAGCTTGACTTCAACATACACAAGATCAAAAGTGACACCACAGAAGAATGAGATTCCCTAACTAAATCAAATCCTAACATTTTGAACTCAAAATCAAATAAATATTTGAATAAACATGAATAAAGAGGCCCAATTTAAAATTATGAAAGCCGAGTCAGAGTGAAAAACATGTTTACTAGTTTTCTCCCTATGTAGGATTGAAATGAAGGGGGACTCAATGTCACATAATGCTGTGAGTATGAGTGAAAAGGAAAAAGAATTCCATATTCTTAAAATAATTCTTAAATAAGTTCAAATAAAGTATCCAGATGATAAGAATTTTCCCCAATAAATATTATATGACATATATCATATGAATTCATCATATAAATTTAGCCTACACCATAAGAATTTAGTGAAACCATAAGACTTGTGAATTGAGTGTATTATTTCCTATTCCATTTTACTTCATCCATCATATGAATTTGAAGTCATATGATATGAGTTTCTTTCTAAGATATTTTATGACTTCTGTATTTTTCCAATCTAGAAGAACATCAAGTTCATGTGAGAGTACTCTATACCTTCGTAGACTAGAAATTACCAAGTCCATCGATACCATCTACTTCTACATGGCCTCTATGTATGAAACCCTTATATGAAAAAAATATTCTCATCCATTTTTCGTGGCCATATTGGGTAAGTATTATTATTGATTTACATGTTTCAAGTATCCATTTAATAAGGGAACCAATGATTTTGTGATCTTCTGAAAAAGTGGGAGAAGAAAAGGATCAAATTTGGAACCTATTGGAAGCTGGTGATATAGATAAAATTAGATCCTACATGTATAAAATCTCATGTGATTCTAGAGGCTACTATGAAACCTTTAAATTAAGATGGAGATCACTAGATAAGATAGATATCTCTCACACTGAAGTAGGATAAATCACAATGGTTTTTTTATTTTATTTTTTATTTTTGAAGCTTTAGTAATAGTGTTTTAGGATACTATGGCTTAGTTAAGTAGAATTTCCCAAATCCAAACTCTTTAATTTCAATGAATTTCAATTTTCATTTCTCCTATTTAATTTTTATATGAATCGAAGTTTACATAGGAAGAATAGATAATCATAATTGTAATTGTGTATTCATTCTCTATTTCTTATCTTAATTTACTTTTCTCATTATCCCACCTCATTATTATTTTATTTATCATATGGTGGAGGGGAGATATGGGTTTCTAGGAGTGATTGGGTATTCTTAATTAGATTAGGTATGAGAAATAAGGGCAACATTGATCATTAATTTCACTACCTAGCTGAACAAACCAAAGAGGGAGTGAGTGGATCAGGGTCTTGAGTTAATTATTGAGATTGGTAAGGGTAGTTAATTTATTTATGTTAGGCAATGACAAAGTTTATGGTAGAATAATTCAAGGTATAACCATGATTATTTTTGTCTATTTCATTTATCTTACATTTATTCCATGCAAAAACCGTTTCCATCCCCAATAATTCATTATTTTAAAAGTAAAAGGTAGTAGGTTAATATTGGTGTGAAAATAAAGAGCGAGTATTCAATTTATGAAGAGAATAAGACTCATTCATCATCCCTAGTTTCATTTCAGGGTCTCTAAAAATTTCACTATTGATTGAAAGGCTCATAATAAACTTTGTATTAGATACCATCATGAATATATATCATATATTTCACATTGATAACACACAATATAAACTTAGTAATCACCTACCCATGTCACCCATATGCACCCAAGGTCACCCATGTTCTATTCATCATTTAAGAAAATCAATAAATAAAACCATTAATTTAATGAAATAATCAATAAGCCCATATTTACCATTTAAATAAATTTCAAAATAACCCATTTTTATTTTTAAATTATCCTATAAAATCCAATTTGAATTCAAAACCCTCTTTTAAACATTTCATCAAACACCTTATAGGTGAAAAATTGGATTTTCATGAGAAACACATGAAATCACCACTTTACTCCACACAAGACAACAACCAATTTAAACAAAGACAAGGAAGCACTCAATAATTCATTTTAGAAACAATTTATAAAAAAAACTCGATAACCCTAGGTATGATAAAGGAAAGATATGATAAATTGAGAAACTTTCCTTGAAACTGAAGAAATATTTCCACTTTCACTTGAAACTATAAGGTATGAGAAGTAGGGGTCCTTAAGGAACTAAACACCCATGAAATATCATTAAAAACCCACCGCCAACCTATGGTTTGGACCCCATGGGTGACTAGGGTTTTCATACTTAAGGAAAATGGAAAGGAAAACAGATGTAATGAAGGAATAGGAAGAAATCTAAGAGAAATCATGACTAACCTTGGAGAAACCACTTTAGTAAAGGAAGAACTGCCAAAGGGGAAAATAAGAAGAAGGGAACGATGATTGGGAACCTACAACATTATAATAGGGAGGAAATAAGGGAGGAAGTTATACTAAACTTTGGAAAAGTTGTCCTTTCACCTATAAAAAAATGTTTTGGTAGTATAACCATGACATAATTCCTTTGTCTTGTGGAAAGGATCTTCCTTAATGGGCACCCCATGGGGAAGGATCATGGGTCCTGACCCACCAGACACCACGGTGCAAGGCCATACCCTATCGCGAAACCTCTCTAAATAACCTATTATAGAATAAACTGATTCTTAATGACATGGGGAACCAAAATCATACATAACTAGATCCCAAGTCCACTAGAAAAATATAACCTATTATGTCATGATCCATAGGCTATGACATGACACCATGTAGTTCAAAACCACGACTACTCTAAAAATCACCTGAACGGCTATAAAATATGAAAAACTAGAAAATTAATATATTAAATTAAAATCAATAATGTAAATACATACTAATGACCTGTAAGGTGTCACATGTTTTTTGAAAAATAATGTCAAACCCTAGAAAATGATATAACTGGGTATTTATAGAGCTATGTTAGAGAATAAAATAATTTCACAAAGGCCCTTATAGTTCTATTAATCCTTATCAAACCCCATATCTAAATAATAATGATAATATTTTTATTTACTTGATATGTTCTAAACTCATAGATATAAAATAAATATAATTTCTTAAATAAATAAACTAATATTTATTTAAATGATATTTATTATATCATTTTCACTAGACCCTTAAATGAACCCAAATTTATTATTTGATATTTATTAAATCTAGAATAATTAATATTTATTTAAATAAATAAATATTACAACACAATTTGTCCAATAAATTAATAAATATTATATTCACCAAAATAATGAATAAATATTTATTAAATATTCAACTCACATAATTATTCTCCTGAATAATTGATGACTAAATATATGTGATCAACATAATGTAATAAATATTAATTATTATAAATGAAGAATAATATTCTATTCTAATATCAAATTCACATATAATTTAACTGTGGTTCAGAATACGGTTAGCATATGACCCTTTAGGACCCTTTCTTAGTAGCGTTAGACTGAACTAGCCTAAGGTATATGATTAGGGCTTATAAACACTTCAAGGAACCCATAAAGAAAGTCATTAATGTCACAACAACAATAACCTCATGAAAAGTATCACGATGTAATATAATCCCCCTTTTCAAAATATACCCTTTAAGCATGTTGAACCACACGTGTCATCAACATTTATGATTGAATCTATTTATTTGAATTTTCAAAAAATGAACTTATTAATAAAAATATCATGGAAATAGACTTAATCAAAAAGTTATGTTCCCATAAAAGGTTCTGAGATATATAATTCCATTAAATAAAATAGGGGATAAATCCTTTCTCATCTTATTCATTAATGTCATATCATTTGTGACACACCCAACACATCATATTTTTTTACGATTATATATCATCACAAATTTGGTTAATACATCAAAGTTCAAAACTCACGATACACATTAATAATAATACTAAAGTATAAGGATCATTTCACACATTTGTAGATAGGAACATCCAATGGAACATAAAACATGTGGATTTTCTACTCACATGTCTATTATCTGAAGCTTATCTCTTGGAGATTACTAAGGAAAAACATCATAAGATAAGGTCTCAATATGTCATGATCCCACTAACCATGATATTATATATCATCTATGTCCAATAAAATGATATCTTATTACCATATAACATATAATTTAAGAATACTATCATGGAACTTTAAGGTATTCATCATGGTGGAGAAATACCATGATCTTTCAATGTGATAAGTACCCTTTGGACAATATAACATACAATGTCACACATAATAATGAAAATGATGTGATAAGTAATTTATTAATATTTAAAACCATAGATATCCAGATAATCATAAAGTATAAAGCATTTGGTTCTAAGGAACTAAATCTATTAGACTCCCACTCTCACTAGATCCAATTGCTAACAATCTTGATTCCACTGTCTCTCACATGATGTTTATGATTCATCTATGATAATACTTTATTTGAGGGTATACTATGTTTTCTTCCATGGAAACTCTTCTTACTATTACCCCAACCATTTTAGAAAAATTCCTCAAGAGGTGGTACTTATGAAGTATTTTTTTCATCCTTTTATGGGAATTTGGATCCTTTGTGAGAGCCACCACTAAAAAATTGTCACAATAAAATATGATAGTGTATTTATTGATAGACACCACATAAATATATTTGATAAAGTTATGTACCCAAATTAATTCTCTAGATTCATTATAATCCAAAATATACTCAAAATCCATATATAGAATCATTTAAAATTGGTTATTTTGATCACATCTAACTCATTTATCCTTTATTGAGACCGAATAAATACCCTAATTGTGACTTTAGATCATTCCAATCCATTTGTAAATTAGTATAAGTATATCTCCTATTCTTATCTCTATATATCCTCTATACACCCATAATATATCCTTAGTATTCCAGAGATACTTAAGGATAGATTTCATAGTTGTTTAATTTTTTCTCCTAGACTAACTTGATATCTACCTACCATGATCAAGGTATAGGAAACCACTAGACTTGTACATATCATAGTATACATGATAGATCCTACCAAAGATAAGTATGGGATCCTAATCATACTCTCTCTCTTATTGCGTTTGAGGACAAATTTTATTAGAGATATGTATACCATGTGATAATGGGACCAATTTTATCTTGGGTTGTTCCAAACTAAAGATATTAAATATCTGGTCAATGAATATACCCTAAATTATTCTAAGAATCCTATTAGATCTATCACAAATGATCTTAATCCTAAGGATATAGGTTGTTTCACCTAATTATTTTATATATAAACACTTGTTCAACCAATACTTAATGAACTATAAGACTGGTATCTCATTTATAATAAATAATATGTCATTAAATTATACTATTAAGGAATTGACTAAACTCTAACTAAACTATTTATAAATACAAGGCTCACATTCATTCTTTATGAAACAAAATTCTATTATGGATTTATCAAACAAATTTTTTTATTAAATGGATTCTTTCTTTGACCTATAAATGGATCCATATAACTTGAAAATATTATTTGCATCAACTAGATTCATAAACCCTTTTGGTTTTTTATATAGACATCTTCTATAAGGCTCCTATTATGAAAATTTATATTGACATACATATGATAAATCTCATAGTGTTGGTAAGCTACCATGAAAAGTATAATTCTATTGTATTTAAGAATAACATCAAGAGAGAAGGTTTCATCAAATTCTATAACTTAACATTGTTTAAAATCTTTAGACACTAATTGTTCTTTATAGGTATTAATTTGACCCTAAATGTATAGTTTTCTCTTGAATACCCATTTTACCCAATAATATTAACATCAAAAGATGGATCAACCAAAACTCATACTTGGTTATAATACATGGAATCCATCTTATAATTTAGGTATTCTTTATATATTATATATTTTGAGCTACATACTAATTCCTTTTAATAAATATGATTATTATTGTCAAATAATGATGAGTTACTATCCTCAGTGGATAGAAAAACATATCTCTCTAGTTCTCTAACCTCTAGAGTTCTCTTATATAGTAATGGTGTCTCTAAAAAAATCTCTCCCATAGGTATTGGTAGAACTTTTTACCATGCATAATCCTATATATTTTGAGTATCAACTACTTAAATGTTGATCTTTCTCTCACTATTTTTTGGAGATGTTCTCCCTATCAAGGAATATGGATTATCTTTAAACTATTAACTTCTTATTTGAGTGTTAATATATATATATATATATATAATATCCCTTTATTTCCTTACGATATCATATAATGATAAAATTCATGCCTCAGGGTGATAGTTTTTTGATCGAAGAGGCCTTAAAAAATGAATTGAAGTTGTATACACAAGTATATGACAATACATATTTCCTTCCTTACATTAATTTTTATGGTATTCCATTTTCTTCATTAGTTGGAACTCACTTTAGTATATGTATTGTAGCCTATACTACATATCCCCAAAAGGATATTAAAATATCTTCAGGACAAAACATCGACCTCACTATGTGGAGTAAGGTGTGGATCCTACTTTCAATAATACTATTCCATTATGGTGTATAAGGATGATTGAGTGGAGGTAGAATCTAAAATATCTATTAATATTCTATGAACACTAGATTAAGATACTCTCTATCAAAATCTGATTGAATTTTCTTTATCTTCTTACCAGGTTGTTTCTCTACTTTATTCTTGAATTAATTGAATTTCTTGAAAGATTTAGACTTATACTTAATTAAGTAAACATTCCCATGTTTACATAAGTAATTGGTAAAAGAAATTAAGTAAGACTACCTTCTATAGGTTCTACTATAAATTAACCACACAAATCAGTGTGTACTAATTCTATAAGCCATGTTTCCCTTTCACCCTTACCACCAAGATATGGTTTAGTTATCTTACCTTATAAATAAGAGTTACATATATAAAATGGTTTTATATCAAAAGAATATAAATAACCATATTTATAGACATTGTTCTAATTATTATCATTTATATGAAAAATTCATTGATGCCACAACTGGGTGTGTAATGATTCATGCAAACTTGATTCATTATTGATTTCCAACACCCAGTTATCATATTCAAGAATATAAAGACAATTATTTAAGTGTATCATATTATAAAAAATTATATATTTATAAAAGTATAAACTTTTATTTATAAATTTTAAAATAAAACCATCTATATCTAGGTAGGATACATAAATTATAATTTTGGAAACATTAGGAACATAATAATAGTTCTTTAAAACCAAGATCATTCATGTTAGAAACATGTGGTGGTAGTCTCCTAAACCAAGGTTGTGAGTCATGCTCATTTGGAATCTTGAAGATCCACCTCTCATATAGAAACATTCCTAAATATACTTGGTTCCTATATTTGGATATATTTGTAAGTACCAAAATCTATACCTAATACCCAAATTATAGATATAGAAATATTTCACTTGATAATGAACACACATAAAGATTCCCTTTACTTCTTTAACTAGGTATAGTTATTCTTCCAGCGGCTTTGGTTACGAAATGCTGAACATACTACATCTCATTCTTTTAACTACCATTATATCTTACTCTTATTAGAAGGATGGTTCTTATGAGACTAAAACTTGGAGGGAGTCTTAGGGATATTTTCCTTAGTATCCCTTTTATTCACCCAAAAGACTCTAAGTTTTTTATAACTTATTTCCTTCTCTACTTGATGAATTAAGGTAATAAATTTTTAGAGTATTCTCATTGTTTCTCATATTATAATTCATATCAAAACTAGAGAATCTCTTAGGGTAGTTAGGATAATATGAGATCTGTGAGCAATTCATCAGGAAATTTAAAACCAAAGATGTACAATTGCTCAATGTATCCAATCATCTTGACTATGTGTGGACCAGATAGAACCCCTTCTCCATGATTTCACATAAAACTTACCTTGTATATATCATATTTCTCTCGTCTCATCGCTAAATAAATATCATGAAGGTGAGACATCATGCTATATGCATCCATTTCATTATATTGATTCTAGAGATCAGTAGACATGGATGATAACATGCGACACTAGAAATATATCCCATTATCCTAGTTTTTTATATATAGATATATTTTCCACTCACTTACCTCCTCAGTTATAACTTTAGGAACATGTTATTCTAACATATAATTCTTCCATTCTTAGAATTGTATAATCTTCAAGCGCTTGTGACACTCTTGAATGTGACTTCCTATTAGAAGATTTTATTTATCTAATATGGATCATAGTGATAATGATGAAGTCATAAATTTTTCCATTTTATACAATAAAAAATAGGTTCCTAATACTTTATCTATATTAATATTTTTTTGATATAATAAATTTTATTTATTAGTCTCTCACTATTTTATCAAAAACTAATATACATCACCATTGGTTTAAAAATATCGCATCACATGGATATTCATGTAGAAAGGATCCATATTTCACTTATCATAACCTAGATAGAGGCCTGGCATGTTATTCAAAAATATTTAGGTAGGAACACCTTTTTCAACTATATTAACTCACAACTCCTTGATCTGTTGAGGGGATTATTCAATCCTAAAATATTAGACATGGATTTTTTAACACTTTCTTACTAATTACACAACTTATCATGGAGGTGATCAACCCTTAATAAAAACTAGTTTATGTCGAACTAAAACTTTAGTAAAATCTCCCTGATAATTGAAAGCACTTTGATAGAGTCCGGTCTAGCACATTTAACTTTCGTTTTATCTTAAATCAAGTAATGAAAGGCTTATTGACTTAATATTTTTTGAGGGATTTTATATTTATGTGTAAATTTACTCATTTTATCTATCAAATGTTTGTTAATATTAATTTTATTTCACTTAAGTTATTAACAATGTTTGGGTAAACTATTTATGCATAATCTGATTTATTTTAATTCTATACTACATTCTTGTTAATTTATTTATATTATGTGATTGTGATAAAGAATCCATAAATAATTTAAAATTCAACAAAAAAATAAAATAAATAATATAGAATAATCATGATATTTATAGTGGTTAGTTTATCTGGTGAATAATAAACTATAAATTGACCATAAGGGAAAACTCCTAGAAAGATAACATGGTTTGAGTTACAACATTACACCTATACACATATGTATCCCCTAAGTTAGTATCACCTCATATCCAACCTTGAACCATCTCCACTTTCTTTGGAGATCCATCCTTTATATATGCTTTACTTCACATATAGGTAAATGAAACCATGGGGTATAGGTTATATAAAAGAAACCACAGACGTGCTGATGATTACATAATAAGAGGAAGTGATGACACACATACCATCATTTTAATTTTATAATAATTATTATAAAAAACCATGGAATAATAATTAAATTAAAATAAATCCAACATATAAATAGGTTGATCTATGATCATGATCATCCAAACATACAACATATACACATTTTTAACATAGTTAGCATTCATTTCAATTTGTTCTCTCTTTAGATAAAACCACACTTGAATTAATAAATTAATTATCCTATTAATTTAGTTAATTTATTTATCTTATTGTACATTTGAATATTCCTAGATATTACCATCCAAAATAATTTTAAAATAAATTAAAAAATTAATTTCATTTAAAATTAATTAAGTACATAGTGTGTACTTAGAGAAAACACGATGTGTACCTGACTAAAATACAAGGTGTATGGTTATCGTTGTGTAGTTTGCACTGAAATGACATGTATAATATATGACATATCACAAAAATTAAATATTTTGTACTGTCAATATATGACACATGGAATTGTGTTAATTTATATGACATGTACCACTTTTAACACACGTGAAGTACATGCTGTATAATTTTGATCATGCATGATGTGAAATTTTGAATTTAACGTAAAAATTAATTATTAATTTAATATTATTTAAACCTTATCACACAATGTGTACTATATATTTATGAAACATGGAACATGTGTTAATTTTATTTAATAGAACAATTTATTTTCTTTCCATGTAAATAAATTTATTTAGTGTATAAACCAAATTGACATGTACTTAGCATAAATGGGTGTGATACCACATGTGTATTAATTACACACAATTTGTATATTAATTAATTATACACTTCATGAGTATTAATTATACACTTTGAGTATATTAATTAATTATCTACTATGTTTATATTAATTAATTACAAACTAAATTTATATTAATCAATTATACACCACGTGTGTATTAATTATACACCGTGTGTGTATTAATTAATTACACACCACATGTGTATTAATTATACATGAAATAGGAACTAATTAATTAAAAATCGTGGGTATATTAATTAATTACACATGTGGTGTCTTAATTACACACCACATCTTCTGACCACACGATCTCCATGTCACGTGGAGTTACATGATGTTTAGGTGAGTTACAGGCTGTGTAACCTTAAAAATAATGTGCCACATCCAGGTGGTATTCATTATTCATTTATTCTTGGTTATAATATGGGTAAAAAATAATATACCATGAATTTTAGATTAAATAATGAAAATAAATCTAAAAAATTAACAAAAATGTGTAAATAATTCAATGATTAATAACTAATTATAAACTAATATGTGACAACTTTGATTCCACTTGTAGGTTCTAGGAAATAGTATAAGTAGTTAGGTTCATTCATAATAATGAATTTTTATCAACTTCTTCAGATTAATCATCAAAACTAGATGAATAGAAACCCCAAAATACATGAATAAAGGACCATTAAAAATAAGTTATAATTAATTTATAAGATAGATAATTTTACTATCTTATAATTCTTTACTTGTTAATGATTAGATTGACTTCTTCTTGTTATAATTTAATTGTGATAGAGGATTCAAGAGTACAATACCTTTAATGGTGATCTACATGTGCTCACAAAACCTTATAATATCTCTATATAAATCTTATGGTGTTAGTATAGATGCTTATAATGCTTGCATTATTCATTATTGATCCTAATAAGAATTATTTGAGGCTTAAATAATTATTATGGTTCTCTTGAAGACTGGAGAAGGGGGAGGATCATTCTTTATCTTGGTTCTTGAGATAATTATAGAGAATATTATCTCTAGTATTTAGAGGATCTCTTGAGTGGATGTGTTGTGGAGGACACTATCTGAACCTAGAAAATTGTATAACCTGGTATTTATTGAGTCAAGTTAGAGAATAAAATAATTTCACAAATTATTATTCCCTTAATCCTTAGAGAACCCCATGTTTAAATAATAATAATAATAATAATAATAATAATAATAATAATAATAATATTTACTTAACATATAATAAACTCAAAAAATAAAATAATTATCATTTATTAAAAAAATTAATTAATATTTATTTAAATCATATTTAATATATCATTTCTATTAGACCCTTAAATCAGTCCAACTTTCCTCCTCGATATTTATCGAACATGGAATAATTATTATTTATTTAAATAAATAAATATAACTTCATTATTCATTCAATAAATAAATAAATACGTTATTCAATAAAATAGTGAATAAATATTTATTAAATATTCACCTCACATAATTATTATGTTTGTCTATATATAGGAGTTCTCTAAATATGTTGTCACTTGGGTTAGAGAAAAGGGATTGTTTTGAGATTGTTAGACTCTAAAAACTAAGGAAAGTTATTAAAAAAATATTGAAAACAAGATAATTAGAAGGGTATTATGTTAGTGTTAGATTTCCAGTTTCAATGCTATAATAGTATTTAATGTAGTTTTACTCATTTTCTTATTTATTGATAAAAGAAATATTACTCAATTGTTTCATTAATCACCCTTGGTTGAAGGTTATTGTTGAGATTGGCATAACAATGATTATTTTTTGGACAATGTCCCTTCTTGTGTGTGTGAAAAGTTAAAAAATAAATGTTAAACTACCATGTAAATTCCGAATAATTTTTTTTTGTTCTTGCAAAATTTATAATAAACTCACTAATTTTAATCACTTGCCAACAATTTTTAGAAAATCAACACTCGATTCACCATGTTTCTTGGAGACAAGTTTCTCTAGTTGGAGGTAGATTATAAATTATCAACCTCTATATTAAATAATGAAGAAGTTAAAAACCTTAAACATGTTTTTATTAAAATCATTAATAATTCACTAAAATAATTAAATCAATCAACATAAAAGAGTTTTCATTCATCACATGCATGGGGACTCAAGAATTACAAAGGAAAACCTTCTCTTCCCCAATCAATCAAAATTTACCCCTCCATTCATGGGGTAGTAAAGATGATGGATGAATAATAAGAAATTACAAAACTAAGAAAATAGTAAAATGAAAGTAGAAATAGATTCCCTAGAAAGTCACATGCCCGGACCTTTGGCCTCCTATCCTTATTTTAGGTCATCAATTTCTATCATCTTCTGCTATGGTCAAGACGTTGATATCTTCACACATTTGAAATATTTATATTTTATTTTATTCTATGGTTTAGATTATTATTATTGGTATTAAAATTTACATGAAATTTGTAGATTCCCTTATTTTCTTTTGATCAAAATATTATGCACACAATAATATACATAACCTCTTTTGAATGGGTGCATGTGTACTGATGTGGAAACCTGAAGTTTTCTTTCAAAGTCTTTTGATCTACCATGATTTATTCTATGTTTTTTATTTTATTAGATCATTAGATGATATTATAAAACTTTTCAAAGCCTTATAACCGGTAAGGATTACATAGAGGTGAAAGTCCTAATATGTATGGTGAAGTTTGACATTAGAGAGAAAAGTCTCACAATTATCCTAGGAAAGTTATACAATTAAGAGAAAATTCTTATGATTTAGTGAAAAGTCCTATGATATTTCGAAATTTATATTATATAACCTTAGAGTAATAAAATATTTCTAAATAAATATGATCTATACTTGTAAAGTTATATGATTGATAGAAACTTTATATGATCCAAATAATTATACTCCCTCAAAGGTTAATTATGATGTAAAAGTCAAACAATAGAGTTATACAATCATGATTTTTCTATTTTACTACCTCATCTCAAGGTCACAATAAACCCTCAAAATCATACAATCCAATTCAAAGTAGTATAAAATAGAAAGTCCCTAAGAAGTTCCTTTTCTATATTTCAAGTCTTAGAGTCCTCAAAGTTAAATATTAAAAGTAAATTCCTCTAACAATTCAAAATTACTCATTTAAACATAGAAACACTTTTTATTGAGTAACAATTTACTCTATAAACCTATAATAATTATCAAAACATCTAAAATTAAGTATATAATTTATTATAATAATTCCAAAAGAAAAAATAAACAATTAAAAATCAAGTTTTAAGAAATTTAACTATTAAACTTCATGTTATCCACAAAACTAATAAATGTGATATTTACACTATAATTACTCAAAATTGTGGGTTTAAAATCATGTAAAAACAAATAACAATTTATGAAAAAATTGGATTTTAAATTCCCTCAAACTTAAAAATTAGAATATCAATCAAGTAATCTTTAAAACATTAAAAAAATTAAAATTCAAACACTATCCAATGGGAGTTACTTTTCCTACACTATGGTCCTCATTATTATCATGAATTTTTGATTATCTTAATTCTATTTTCTTTATTAAGTAAATTCAATTAATTTGAACTTATTTTAATATTATCATGCACATTTATACCTACCTTCCTAGAATTATCCCACTTAACACTCAAGTATAAATTTCAGGAAAGGTTTTCCTTATTCCAATTTCATGTAAGTTTCACTATAGGCTTGATGAACTTCTTCAGCTCCACCCAATGATTAAAGTATTTTTGACGACCATAATGGATTTTATATATTATTTTACTGTTAAATGGTTGGAGGTTTCCATTGAGAAAATTTTGATGTTGATTTAGGAAGTTTGAATCTATTTTGAAACATGATTAATGTTTTTTAGTTTCCTTCAAGAATAGTATCCTCCCCCTATTCCTCTTCCCCCACTATATCTCCACCACCTTTAATTTAGTAGGATATATCACACCATTTTACTTTTCTATAGTTTAAAACATTCATATTTATATTTTATTTTTAAGATTATAGTTTTTTATCATCTAAAAGGTAGAGATGGACTTTAGAATTTTTTGTTGGTTGGAGAGAATTATTCTTGGCCTTAGATTAAGAAATATTTCCCTTTTTAATGTGATATAGGTCATTTCTTCCAAATAACACCAGAAATTACTTTCAAGAAAATACTACTAGAAAGAGTTTATAGATATCATCTCCTCTATGCAAATTTCTGTTTCCACACAACTTTGGTTATCCTCCAATTCCTACTCAACTTCTTTGATAGTCCACCACTGAAAAATTTAGCATTAATGGTGTATTTTTTCTATCTTTCACCCTTAGTAGCATTTTTTCATCTTGAATTTATATCTAGTTATAACATTTCTATTTTGGAATTCTTGTGCAGATTTAAGTTTTCATAGGGAAAGAGATGTTTCTTTAACTTATAAATAATGGTAGACTTCCATGACCAGCCTTGGATGATATCTAGTTCATATTACCATCATTTATATAATATTTTTTCTTCAAAAAATAGCAGCATAAATTTTTTTAGCACCTTTATTTATCTTAATCATATTTTATAAAACATATTGTTCAAAATCAATTATTTCATTCCCTCACACTTAAATTCAACCTAGATCATGCATCAGCTTCAAGATCAAGGTATATAAGTATTTTTTCATGTAATGTGGCTTCATAAAAAATTAATTCATGGTTTAAAAGGGCTACGAGGATTAAATTTCAAGGTATTATCCAAAATATAGTTCAATGTTAAAGGGTATTTTATTCAAAATAATTCTCCAATAATTTATAACATAAGGTCCTTGAATAATCCTAATTTTTAATTATACTACTTAATAAGTTCTAGTTATTAAAGTATAAATAAGTTATCTCAAGAAATAGGGTAGTGTAAAGAAGATATAAAATATGGTTCAAAATCTTCTTAGGTATGTGATTTAAATATGAGATAACATTTCATGGTGTAAGATTAAAAAAATTAGTGGTCGTTTCATGAATTTCCCTCACACTGTATTTGAATACAAGTTTATTTAAAATATTAGTTTAAGGGTATTAAATGAGTCAAAATGGTTCCTCATCATTGGAATATGTTAAAAAGTTCCACATGAATTCAATTTAATCTCAAAGGTTTTAAAAAAACACTAAAAATCAAAAAGGAAACACATGAAAAATTTGAAAAAGACACTAAAAAATTTGATTTGTTTTTGAAAATACCTAAAATAAGAGTCCTAAAATAAAAATATTCCTTACCCCACACTTAAATGATATTATTTCCTTAATGAAAGAAAACTTATTTAACATATAAGATGATTTTAAGTAGAATCACATAAGCATATATGTGTTTTTAAAAGGTATAACATTGTGGTATTTAGTAATAAATGTTTTTTAGGAGATGAAATTCTCTATTAGTTATTAGGAAAAATTTCCATATAATATTTTCAGCCTGATCCCATTAAAATTTAATTTATTCTTATCTCCTTGTTTTATAACCTACACAACACCAAAATGATAGACATAAGTAACTATGAATAGACCTTCCCATTTGAAAAAAGTTTACTTAAAATCAGCTTGATTCTTAATTTTAATAAGAACACTTGATCCATAATATGGAAGTATTACGTTGAATGATATTTTCATGATACACTATTATAATTTATTTTTAAAATCTATATTTTTCAAAATATTTTCTTTTAATTTCCTATAATTTTTACAACTATATTTTTCTCTATTTTCTTACTTTATCTAGGTTTAGATATACTTCTCTCATAACCTAGTATACCTTATGTTCCAACTAAATTGTTAAATGATATATCTTTACATAAATAAATCAGCCTAGGATTATTCATATAGGTTTCTTATAGGATGTCCTTTAATAGAATAAGGTATCTTACAACCTTTGGCTCTAATCTATCCAATTTGGGTTGACAGTCTTCTCCAAAATTACCTTGATTTATCTATTTGAAACTTCAGCTTTCCCATTTTTCTATGGATGATAGGGTGTAGATGTATTATGATTTAATTAATATTTTTTCATCCAAGCCTCTACATTCATCTCACAAAAGTGTTTACTTTAGTCACTAATAATGGCTCTTGGAACTCAAAACCTATAAAAGATATTAGATTTGACAAAAGCATAGAAAACTTTAACATCATATGTTTTATTGGCCATGGATTCCACCAAATTTGAAACACAATCAACTACTAAAAAGATATATTAGTTACTAAAATACATGAGAAAGGGTCCCATAAATTATATTTCAAAAACTTCAAAAATAAAATCTGATTAGTTATTAGAGAATTTCTAGTTTTTTTGAAATATTTCTTGAAAATTTACATTTTCACACTTTTTAAATTTTTTTTTCCATATTTAAATATGGTGGGATAATAAATTCATGATTTTGAGACCTTATTTTTTTCCCTTTGAGGTCTAAAGTGTAGTCCACAATCCATTGTATGAAAAAAAATTAAAAAATAGATTATTTTTCACTTTTAGTTAAGAATCTTTTTATCACTTAATCATTATAAAATTTTCAAATATTAGGATATTACCATATTTAAATATTTTAATTATATTTAAGTATACTTTTTTGGGGATTTAAATAATATGAAACCTAGGAAGTTAATAAATATTTAACCATATCTGCATACCAGGGTACCTCTACTTCAATCAAGTATACTTTGTCTCTAAGAATGTAATCATTTAACGAGTCTTGGTATGGAATTTATATTTAAGTAGTGTTAGGTTTTCTAATAAGGTGATAAATTACTTGGTTATTTTATTATTTGTTATATTTTTTCCATGTTAAACCTCTAAAAATGTAATATCCATCTAACTAGCCTGGTATTTTCATCTACCTTTCTCATCAAGTATCTCAGGGCTGCATAATCAGCAAATATAGCGACTTTAGTTCCATGAAAATAGGATATGAATTTATCTAAATAAAAATTCCTGTAAGAAAATAGTTTCCAATATTTGTGTTATTGAGTGGGTAAGTATCTAAGGTCATTGAGGTTTTCCCCTTATTTCCTCAGGATAGTACTGCTCCCACAGATTGGTTTGAAGCATAAAAAAGTAACATAAAGGGGTTCTCTTAATTTAGTGGCTACATCACTTGTGGGGTGATTAATTTTATTTTCAACACATAAAAATATTCTTTTCACTCATTATTAAAATAAAATACACATTCCTTAAAAAATAACCAAGAGATAGGAAGAGAAATCATACTAAATTCCTTGATAAACCTCCTATAAAATCCTATATTTCCAAGGAAGGATCTAATATATTTCACATAATTTGGGTAAGTAAAATAACATATCACTTTAATTTTTTATTCACCCACCTCAGTGAATTTTTGTAAAATAAAATAACCCAAGAATATTTTTTTACTATGAAATGAAACCGATCAAAACTCAATACCAAGTTCTTTTTAATGCAAGTTTTTTATTTTCTTCCAATTTTTTTTAAACAATGATCAAATTAATTCCCAAAGATAATAATGTTATCCAAAATTACCTTCATAAAGTATTCAATGTGATAAAAAAAGATAATTTCAATACACATATGAAATTTATCTATGTAATTAAATAATACAAATGGAATCCTTTTATAAATGAAGGTACTAAATGGGTAGGTAATTTTATCATTCTCTTATCCCTCTTGGGTAATAGATACTTGTAAATAACCTAAAAAACCATCTAAGAATAATTCACAAGTTTTTCTTTCCAATATCTATAAAGTTTAGTTAATAAATGTAATGGAAAAAGGATATTTCGAAGGGAATTGGTTTAGTCACACATAATCTATACACATTCTCTAGTTTTTCTAAATTCTCACAGGGATTAACTCATTTTGTTAATTCCTCACAATGGTTAATTATGTTTTCTTTGGAATAATTTGAATGTTCCTAACCCATTATGAGTCTAAAATTGGGTATATTAGGTTATATTACAGTAATATATCTATATTATTTTTAACTATGTACATCATGTCTTGATTCATCCTTGGATATACCTAAAAGGTGTAGATTTATCTTCAATTGAAATACCATTCATGCAGATTTTTTGATTAATCCTGAGAATATACCATAAAATCCAATTGATTTATTGTAAATTTTCTCTCAAAATTTTAATAAATTTATTATCTTGGGTTTTAGATTGGTTTTTGGTAATTTTTATTTGTAAATTTTCTCTTTCCATCAGATACACATATTTCAAATCAGTGAGTAATGGTTTTAATTCTAGATATGGTTGTTGTTCATGGGATGAAATTAAATTTGGACTCCTAACTTCCACATATTTTATTTAAAACACAAAATATGATATATAAGATTAATAATAATTGAATAAATAATAAAATCCATAAAAAATTCTGAATTTACCACTTCCTCTAATTTTAAAATAGATTTTCCATATTCTTAAACATCTTCCTTTTATAGGAACTTTTTAATCATTAAGTATTTTTTAGGGATATAAATTTATTAAACAACCTATATTTTCAATGGGTTTAGTATTTTTTAATTGGAATGTTTGAGGAGTGAATAACCTTATGATTGGTGCCTCATTGATTAAAAAATGTTTAAATGTACAACGTTATCTTTGAAATACATAGTGGGAGTTCCTCAGGCACAATGATAATGGTCTTCACTGTCTTCAAGAAAGGTATGCCTAAAATTATTTCTTAGTGGCCTGATAATATTATATTCTTCCATTTTGAGTTCATAAAATCATGATAGGAATATCAGATCTTAGAATCTGACTAGAACATCCGCCAAGACTCCTCCTAAAAAAGAAGTGGATCTATTTGTAAGTTACACCACCACTCTTGTTAGATTTAAATGTATCATATATAAAAATGTAAACAAAAAAGTAGGATTAATATTTATTAAAGATTCTAAGTCACATAAATCATCAAAAAAATTTATAGAAACAATAATTTAAGGAAAAAATGTCTTTAGATCATGAATTTGTTTTGCAATTAAGGCTGAGAAAATTCTCAAATTAACTCTTTATTTCTATTTATGCCTCCTCTAATTGGTGTAATATTCTTTTAAAAACTTGTAATAGTTAGGAATTAATTTGAGATCTTATAGAAGGATAATATTAATCTATAATTTCAAGAAGGTTTCAAAAATTTATCTTTAATGTCATTCGTCTTGGATCTTCATGGACTGAATCATCATTAAGGGGAATAAAAGTAGGAGATACTTCTTCTCCCTTTGTAGACTTTCGAGGTGTGTATTTGGTATTTTATTTATCCTTGGATGAATTATATCCTATTATTTATTTTCTTCCTCCATTTTATACTGCTACCTAATATATTCAACAACTAGTTCTTCTTGGTTTTATTTTGATTTATCTATAACATGATCTTTAATATTGGTCTATACTTATTCAGGTTCATGTTTTTCATCTTCTTATTCTTTAATCCTAAGTTGATTTTATTCTGGATCATATTTGGTTATAGAGAGAATATACTTTCCGATTCTAGTGGTTATCATGCCCACATTACCCTTCAGATTAAGAATAGACTAACCAGGTAATTTTCATGGGTTTTTGAATAAAATCTCCACCAGATTGAGGATCTTGTTTCTTAACTCTCTTACTTCACTCCTAATATTCTCAAATCCAGGATCTAGTTACTATACAGGTAGTGGTGTATTTGTTGAAGGCTGTTGGAAAGTTGATGGGTTATGGAACTAGTTTTTCTATTGGTAAGAGGGATATTGTGGGTACTAATTTTGGTAGGGAGTCTTGATTGATTTTATGCATTATCAGATCCTAATTGGAGTTGGGAAACCACTGTATATATTGAGTTTTGATATATATATATATATATATTATCTTGTCTATAAGGCTATTAAAATATTCTCAGTTCTCTACACCTAAAAACACTATTCTAAAAAATAGTGAGGGGATAAACATAAAGCACACACCTTGTAACATCCTGAGATTTTATTAAATAATTCTATATAAATAAATTTATTTTTTATTATAGCTTTTATTATATACAACACCAATTTTAAATGAACCATGAAATAATATTAAAATATTATTATAAAATTTGGTAGTTATTACCTAGTTGTTGGATTTGTGGGTATGAACATGACTAAGTATGTTACGAAAAAATATATAGTTTACATATGTATAGAATTAATTCAATGGTTATAAATTGATTAGAAATAAAAAATCATTTGGAAGTAAAATATCTATTTTACTTAAAACAATTTTTGTTCTCACAATGTATTTTTATCTAAATGAATTAAATTAATCACTATTGGTAAATGATTTTAATGAAATTTATATATTATATATTCAATAAAATGCTTTAATTTTCACATAATAATTTTTATATCCATGGGATAAGAATAAAACAACTTTTAGGTTTAGAAATATATTTTTCTAAAAAGCGGTTTTCTTCACATTTTGGGTGATTATTTTAAAATTTATTTATTCAAAATATAGAAATTTATTTTGATAAAATAGATTCCATAATTTTAATTAGGAGGTTTAAAATTTTTAAATAGGAACCTTTTATTTTTTTCAATATGAATAGTATCCACGGTAAACTTTATCACTTTGGTAAAGGGTAAATCTTGTAAATATAGGTTAAAACTAAATGATGTTGTCATAATTTTTCATCATAATTGTTATTTTATTAAGTTAATTATTAACTTAGCACCTAAGTATGGACATTTATTTATTCAATTGATAATGTTTCATGAAAATGACCTATATAATATTTAAAGAAATGAAAGTTACAAAATGTCACTCTCTTACTTTTAAATATCTAATATGTGTCCACATAGAAAAAAAGTAAGTTATGAATGAATCCAAATATTTATTTTTAAGAATAATGAAATTAATTTTATATTGGTAATTTATTTATAATTTTTAGGTATTAAATAATTACCTTTACTGCTTATACAATGTTGAAATAGTATTTACTCAATAAATGAAAAAATATAATAAATTATATTAAAAAAATTAAAATAGATATAATTTGACTAATTTAAGGTGTTCCATGAATTTTATAGATTAATATGAAATATTAGTGTTGTGTTAAATTATTATATTGTAATTAAATTTTTTTATTTATGTCTTTTAAGTAAAATTAAATAAATAATATCAAAATTTACAATAATGATATTTTGACAAAATAATATTTTATTAAATTATTTAAAAATCATAAAATGGGATAAGGTGGATAATATATGGTCTTAAATGTAACCCCTGGGAAATTAATGAGTAAATTTTTACCTTATATGTAAAATTATAACACTTTAAGAGTGAAAAATATGTTACCACGGTTGATGTTAAAATCAGTTAACTATGGAGTTAAACTAAAAGATAAGGTTTAAAACACCACCAAAACCTATACAAATTTTATTAGTTGATTTTATTTCCATACTAAAACATATTATCTTTGAATCCATGGTCTTTTGGAATAATTTTATATTTATTTCAAGAAACTCATGAATTTTATTATCCTATATTTATTTCTTGAAAATACATGTTTTCCTTTCATTTTCCTCACCTAAAGCACTAAAGAGACTAAAAATATGTTTTTAAGGAAAATCAACTTTATTTATCTCTTTGGCCAAAAATCCCTTCTCTTCCATGTATATGTTTTATAAAAGAAATCAAGATTTTTTTAATATTTTACTATGATTGTTCAAAGTCATTTATATCCATGTTCTAATTTTTAATTTTTTTTAAAATCAATCTTATTATCATTTTCCAAAATGTGGTACTTTTTTGACTTTTTACAATGGCATGAATGAAATGTTTTATTTTAATTTATACATCATGAATGGAACTTACCACCATTATGTACACTAAATACATTGAATATTAATTTAAAAGTTTTCAAGTTTCTTTTCAAAGAAATATTTCCCCATAATATTTTGGAAAATTTATATCTTAGATAAGTTATTTTTAAGAGAAAATTATATTTTTCTCAAAAAATATTCCAAGTGATCTTTAAATGCATTTTAATCTAAAATGACTTCCATAGATGTTAATAAATCATTACTGGGGATATGATACAGTGATACCATCCTTATTATTTATATTAATTTATAGTGACCCATACTTTTCATACATAGATATTAGAAAAAAATAGATGAATATTCTTTACATAAAATAATACTTCATGCGAGAATTGTTTAGGTCTAGTATCATTGGAAATTTGGATATATAAACAACTGGTCTATAAAATATCAACATATTCTTACAATTATTTCTTTATAACTATCACCCTTCTTAGACATATCATGATTAATACCTTTCTTTATAAATCAAGGAAATGAAACATTAGAAAGAGTGATATTTGATGTTCAGTAAGGGTAAACAAGAGAGATATCAATAATAATATACGCATGACATGAGAAAAAGGGTATGAGAACATGAGATTAAAATTTTAAAACCAAAACCTATATATCATAGATCATAATCCTAAGGTATGGAATAAATCTTGGTTGTTCATAATCTATGAATCATAAAGGAATCAATAAAGATGATCCATGAGAGAATAAAATTAACATAAGACCCGGAATTGTGGCGTACACATTAGCATGAAAATTATTTTCTTAGTAGTAAAGGATAAATTACAAGAATATTATAGTGTATTTGGGTTCACTCCCCAAACCATCATAGTAGTCATGGTTTACTCCCAAGAATATCATAGTGGAAAAAGTCCCTTACTAAACTTTGGTTCACTTGCTGTTTGAGTCCTATTTATCTTACAAGATGTCAATATTTACCAAATTTGTTAGAGGAGATATTAGTCTCAAGAAACTCATGAATTTTATTATCCTCTAGTTATTTCTTGAAAATACATATTTTACTTTCATTTTCCTCACCTTAACTACTAAATAGACTGAAAATGAATTTTTAAGGGAAATCAACTTTATTTATCTCTTTGTTCAAAAATCCCTTCTCTTCCATGTATATGTTTTCTAAAAAATATTTCTAGAAATTTTTTTAATATTCTCCTATGATTGTTAAAATTCATTTATATCCATATTTTAATTTTAAAAAAATTGTTTAAAAGTAATATTCTTATCATTTTCCAAAATGAGGTACTTTTTTAAATTTTTACAATGGCATGAATGAAATGTTTTATTTTATGTTATACAACTTGAATGGAATTTACCACCATTACGTCCACTAAATAAATTAAATATTAATTTAAAAGTATTCAAGTTTTGAAGAAATATTTTCCCATAATATTTTGGAAAATTTATATCTTAGAGAATTGATTTCGAAGTGAAAATGATATTTTCTTCAAAAAATATTCCAAGTGATATTTAAAGAAGTTTTAATCTAAAACAACTTCCATAGATGTTACTAAATAATTACTGATGATATGATACAATTATACCATCCTTATTATTTATATTTATTTATAGTGTCCCATACTTTTCATACATATATATTACAACTAAATAGATGAATATTCTTTACATAAAATAATACTCCATACCAGAACCATTTAGGTCTAGTATCATTGGAAATTTGGTAACATAAACAATTGGTCTATAAAATATCTATACATTCTTACACAAATTTCTTTATAACTATCAACCTTCTTAGAAATATCATTCTTAATACCTTTCTTCAGAACCCGAGGAAAGGAAACATTAGAAAGAGTGAGATTTGATGCTCAGTAAGGGTAAATAAGAGAGATATCAATAATAATACGAGAATAACTTGATAAAAATGGTATGAGAACATGAGACTAAAATTTTAAAACCATAAAATATATATCATATATCATAATCCTGAGTTATGGCATAAATCTTGGTATTTCATAATCTACGAATCTTAAAAGAATCAATAAAGATGATCTATGAGAGGATAAAATTAACATAAGACATGGAATTGTGGCATACACATTATTATAAAAATTATTTTCTTAGTAGTAAAGGATAAAATAAAAGAATATTATAGTGTATTTGGGTTTACTCCCCAAAAAATAGTAGTAGTCATGGTTCACTCCGAACACTATCATAGTGGGAAAAGTCCCTTACTAAACTATGGTTCACTCACTGTTCCAGTCCTATTTTTCTTATGAGACATCAATATTTACCAAATTCATTAGAGGAGATATAGGTCTCAAGAAACTCGTGAATTTTATTATCTTCTAGTTATTTCTTGAAAATACATATTTTCCTTTCATTTTACTCCCCTTAAGTACTAAAGAGACTAAAAATATGTTTTCAAGTAAAATCAACTTTATTTATCTATTCGGTCAAAAATCCCTTCTCTTCCATGTATATGTTTTCTAAAAAAAATTCGATATTTTTTTAATATTCTCCTATGATTGTTCAAATTAATTTATATTCATGTTTTAATTTTTAATTTTTTTTAAAAGCAATCTTCTTATCATTTTCTAAAATGAGGTAATTTTTTGACTTTTTACAATGGCATGAATGAAATGTTTTATTTTAAGTTATACAATATGAATGGAATTTACCACCATTATTTACACTAAATACATTGAAAATTAATTTAAAAGTTTTTAAAGTATATTTACAAAGAAATATTTTCCCATAATATTTTGGAAATTTTATATCTTAGAGAAGTGATTTTGAAGTGAAAATGATATTTTACTCAAAAAATATTCCAAGTGATCTTCAAAGGTGTTTTAATCTAATATTACTTCCATAGATGTTACTAAATATTTACTGGGGATATGATAAAATGATACCATAATTATAATTTATATTAATTTATAGTGACCGATACTTTTCATACAAAGATATTACAACTAAATCGATGAATATTATTTACATAAAATAATACTTCATGCCAAAATCGTTTAGGTCTAGTATCATTGGAAATTTGGAAACATAAACAACTGGTCTATAAAATATCTACATATTATTACATTTATTTCTTTATAACTATCACCCTTCTTAGAAATATCATGCTTAATACCTTTCTTCAGAACACAAGGAAAGGAAACATTAGAAAGAGTGAGATTTTATGCTCAGTAAGGGTAAACAAGAGAGATATCAATTATAATATAATCATAACATGATAAAAAGGGTATGAGAACATGTGATTAAAATTTTAAAACCATAAACTATATATCATAGATCATAATCCCGAGTTATGGCATAAATCTTTGTAGTCCATAATCTATGAATCATAAAGGAATCAATAAAGATGATCCATGAGAGGATAAAATTAACATAAGACATGGAATTGTGGCATACACATTAGCATAAAAATTATTTTCTTAGTAGTAAAGGATAAATTACAAGACTATTATAGTTTATTTGAGTTCACTCCCCAAACCATCATAGTAGTAATGGTTCACTCCTAAGACTATCATAGTGGAAAAAGTTCCTTACTAAACTCGGGTTGACTCCCCATTCTAGTCCTATTTATCTCAAAATACATCAATATTTACCAAATTAATTAGAGGAGATATAGATCCCACCCATCACATAAAGAAAATAATATATATATGTTTGTTTCCCATGATCATAAATTATTCATCATATCAGAACCTATGAAAATAATTGGGTTTCATAAACATTTCATTATAACATAACCCATGGAAAAGAAACGGGTTTCATAAACATTTCATCATTTCATCATAGCATAACCCATGGGAAAAAATGGGTTTCATAATCATATTTTCATCATAAACATAAACCATTTAAAGAAAGAATAAGGATAATATGATTGGATCATATACCTAGAAAATCACAATTGAAATGAAGGGTTGTTGTGTACGATGAATAAAAATATCATTAATATATCATTAAAAAATTCTTGAGGGAAAATAACCTTTAATTTTTTTATAAATCACTTATTAAAAAAAATCAGAATTATATAATATTTTTTTAAGATAACATTGTAAAATTTTAAAGGAATCTTCAATTAAAAAATTAGTTATGGTGGCAGGAAAATTCATTCATGGCGTATAAGCTAAAAAAATTTCTTCCAAACTTTTATTAGAAAATCATAAAGTACATCATTTAGAAAATAAAAATAATATTCCTTTAAAAATGTTTTTTTTAAAATTAAAACATGGAAAAAATTTACTTTATGAAATAATAGTATAATAGTAAAAAACTTATTTAAAACATTTTTAGAAAACATTGATATGTAAGAAAAAATATTTTTGGATGAAGTGAAAAATGAAGTCGATTTTCCATTAAAAATATTTTTTTTATCTTGAGTACTTAAGATGAGGTAAATTAAAGGAAAATAATCTATTTTAAATAAAAAACCATATGAGAATAAAATTTTGAATTTATTTAGATATATATCATAAGATTACCTCATTTTAAACTTAATCACAAACAATCCTGATAAACAATGAGATTGTAACATAAAACCCTTACCTCAAGTTTTCCTTGCTTATAAAGAAATATATCCTCTTGTATATTAAATTTAAATTTATTATAATATTATAAAAAAATTAATTTTAATTATTATAATATGATATATTATCCTTTTATCACATTTTATCACCCCCTTTTATCAATAATTCCTTATTAAAATCATTATTTTTGAGTGTTAATTGTTTGTTTTTTCATGAGTATTTTAGTTCATTAGTTTTGGTACTTGTACATTTATATTTGATATATCACCTATATAATATTAATCATGATATAAATATTATATATATTCATTATATATATATTTATATTCATCCATAATAGTTATATATAGAAAAATGAATTTCATCGTTCATGGAGACAGTAGACCGTACGTACGCATGAACACTGTTTTTATTTTTAGATGGATGGAATGAAATAAAGGAAAATATTAATTCAAATTTAAATTATTATTATATCATATATATTTATCAATTTCATCATCATTACTATCCAAGTAAAATATAAATGAAAAATGAATCATATCACTTCTTGGAGGTGGTAGTCCATGCATACGCACGAGCGACATTATTGTTCGCATAAGGATTGAATGGTAAGAATATATAAATGATATTATAATTTTATAAGTATAATTTTTTTATAAATATCATATATAAACATTAAACCCATCACAATACTCATCCATAAAATATGGTGAGAAAAAATGAATTTTATCGCTACGTGGAGACGGTAAGCCATACGCTTGTATGAGTGATACTTTCACTTCTAATTTGATGGGAAAGAGGGTGTATAATGGTGTTTTTATAATTATAATTAAATTTAATAATATTTTTGATATTTAAGTTATTATTTTATAACAAATACCATATATTTATATGACTTAGATAAGATTAGAAAAGAAATTGATCAGATAAGGTGATTACCTCTTCTTTGAAACGACTCCTTTATATATCCTATAAATGGATCAAGGGTTGGTATTTTTGGAAGAATAGAACCTATATAATGTGTATTTGGAAGTTAAAAATATAAATTTTCAGAGTTTGGTGGATATATAAGGATCAATGTGGTGTAAATAAGTGAGGGAGGAGGAGCCCTTTTATAATTGAGGTGAGGGGAACTTTTGGAATTTCTCAAAAGATGAAATTATGATAAATTAATTATGAAGAAAAATGACAAAAAATTGATATTTATTTGAAGATAATGTTTCATATGTTTATAAAACCATAAACTAATAAAATTTAGACAAGTTTTTTGTGTGATTTTAAACCATATCATTTTGATTAACCCTTTGTTAAGAAATTTTAATTTTAACTATGATAACGAATTTTTCAATATTAAAGGGTTGTAATTTTTACTTAGAAGGTAGAAATTGGAACATAAATTTAAAATTTTAAAATTTTAGATCATATAATAACTATATTGTCTTATTTAAATATTTTATTTTTTTAAATAATTTAATAAAATATCATTATTGTCAATATTGACACTATTCATTTAATGTGACTTAAAAGACATAAAGAAAAGTTTTTATTTAAATATAATATTTTAACACAACACTAATATCTCATATTAACCGATAAAATTCATAAAAAACTATAAATTACCCAAATTATATCACTTTTAATGTTTTTAAAAATAATTTATTTTATTTTTCCATTAATTGAATAAATACTATTTTGGTATTGTGTAAGAATTTAAGGTAATTATATAATACCTAAAAATTATAAATAAATTAATATCATGAATATAATTTCATTATAAACTAAATTAAATGTAATATTCCTCCATAACCAGTTTTCCCCCTATGTGAACACATAAAGGATATTTAAAAATAAGAGAGTGACATTTTGTAACTTTCTTTGATTTAAATAAAATATAAATAATTTTCATGAAAAAGTGTCCATTAAACTA
The DNA here is from genome assembly GCA_963277665.1 of Viscum album. Classification (NCBI taxonomy): domain Eukaryota; kingdom Viridiplantae; phylum Streptophyta; class Magnoliopsida; order Santalales; family Viscaceae; genus Viscum; species Viscum album. Next base: position 1,961,357,578 of record OY728119.1, on the reverse strand, counting down.
ATAAAATTATACCATAAGGTGATAAGGTTCTAATTAAATTCATTAAATAATAATTTTGATGAAAAATTATGTTCATATCACTTATTTTTAATCTAGATTAATCCGATTTACCATTTACCGAGGTGATAAAATTTACCAAGGTTTCTATTCATTCTGAAAAAGGGTTATATTTACTAAATTTGAACCTCATGATATTATATATTTTATTAATTTTATCTTATTCAATACCTATAAATGGTAGAAACTAATTTTAATGTAAGTTCATAAAATATGACAAAAATCATTTTTAAGAAAAAATACATTTTTAATTATAAAACAATATTTATTCGTATCCTATTCCTAGAAAAATATTTTTTGAATGTTTAAAACATTATATTAAGTAAATATATAAATTTAATTAAAATAATTACCCAATATGTATTAATTTAATTTATTTATAAAAATGCATTTCGTGCATAAAAAAAATTTCAGAAAAAAACATCACTTTTATTTGAAAAATATTTTTTTATTTTTAATTTTAATCATTTGATAACTAATGAATTAATTTTATAAATGTGTAGATCATATAATTTTCATAATATAGTTTTTTCTATTCATACCGGCCAATCCAACGACTATGCGATAATGGAAACATAATATTTTAATAATTTTACGCATTCATCTAAACTCGATGTTGTGTGTAACACAAGCTATCAAAGAAATCACATTATTTAAAGAGAAATATTTCAAAAAAATATTATGTTGTTACATTCTACTCCCATTAAAATAAATTTCACACTGAAAATTTATCATTCTAATAGAAAAAGATGATGACACTTCTACATCATCACATCCTCAGGTTCCAACATAGCTACCTCAAATTGACGGTTTGACAAAAAAACTTGGACCAAGTGAGTGGCCTTGTTTTGCATAACTTTCTCTCTATAATCCAGAATCTCTACTAGTTGTTCTTAATATGAAAGATCTTACTCCAATGGTATGAACTCTGAGTTTAGTACATGGGAAGGATTAGGTATGTACTTCCTCATGATAGATACATGAAACACTCCATGAACTTGAGAGAGATGTTTTAGAAGTGCCAACAGATAAGATAACATCCTAATAAAATCAAATATTTAAAAAGGATTTATATATATAGGGCTTATCTTGTCCTTCTTTCCAAATATCATCACCCTATTCTAGGGAGATATTCACAAGAATACCTTGTTAGAAAATTCAAACTCTATATCTTTTCGATAATTTTAAACATAATTATTTTGTCAAATCTGAGATTCTATGATGTGTTTTTGAATGGATCTAACCTTATCTAACATTTAATCAATTTGATCAGGTCCTAATAGAATTATTTCTCAAATTTTATACCATTATTTTGGATTTCTATACTTTCTACATATAGGGAATCATAAGAAGTCATCTAAATGATGGAGTGGAAACTATTTTTGTAAGAAAATTACTCTAAAGGAAGGTTTTGATCCCAAATACCTTTAAAATAAATATATAAAGCTATATACATGTCTTGTAGAGTTTGAATGGTTCTCTTAGAATTAAGATATGTTTGAGGATGATAATTTGTATTAAAAATTAGATATGTATCTTGATCTTGCTAAAAAATTCTCCAAAACATTGAGGTAAGCTTCAGATCCCGATCAAATACAATTGATAGTGGTACACCATGAAATTTTACCACTTAATTTATAACCAAGTAATTTGATCAAGAGAGATATATTATTTAATAATAATGAATTTAACTGACTTCATAAGGTTATAAACTACAACCTAGATAGCATTATTCATTTTTTTGTTTTGGAGAGTCTGATGCCAAAATCCATGCTGATGTTTTACCATTTCCATTTTGGTATGGATAATGGTTATAACATACCCTTATAATTATATCTCTTAGAATTAACTTTATGATATACCAAACACTGAGAAAAATACTCTGAAATATCTCCCTTTATGCCATCCCACTATAAATACTCTTTTAAATATCTATACATCTTAGTACTTCCATGATGAATATAGAATGGAGAACAATGAGCCTCATCCAAAAACTCCTTCTTCAAATCTGGTACTGAAGGGACACATACATGGTTTCTGAAACTCATCATATTAAATGTTGAATTTAGGAACATTTCTTACCTTTCTTTATATTCTACATCTTCCTTATGTTCTTCTTTAATATTCAATTAGATAGATGGTTGAACACTCATTTGATAAAGATAATATTTCTACCCTTCATTAAATATTTTAAGATCTATACTTCTCAAGTCTAGAAATACTAGATCTTTTATGATCCTCATCATAAATAAGCTAGCATGAGCCTTTCAACTAAGATCATCTACCACCTTATTCACTTTCCTAGGATGGTAATGAATTAAAAATTTATAATATTTAATCAACTCCAACCATATTCTGTGGTACATGTTTAAATATTTTTGAGTAAAATTTTACTTTAAAATTTTGTGATTAGTATATATAGAAAACCATTCTCCATAGAGATAATTCCTCCATATATTTAATTAAAAATTCCCATAGCTAACTCCAAATCCCGAGTTGGGTAAATTTTCCCATGGACATTCAATTTTCACGAGGCATAAGATATAACCTTATCATTATACATAATGAGGTATCCCAATAACTTATTTGATGCATTATTATAGAGTACAAACCCTTCTACACTATAGAGTAGTGTAAGCACAGGCGAACCAACTAGCCTACTATTCAGTTCCTTAAAACATTCTCCACATTCACCCATCTAGAGAAACTTGGATCCATTTCAAGTTAACTTGGTGAGTGAATTTGATAATATTGAAAAATTCTCCACAAAAGAACCAATAATATACATACAAACCAAGAAAAGTACATATCTCATTCACATTAGTTTTTCTTGAATTTTTTTAATAACTTTTATCTTTCAAGGGTCTAATGATATACCCTCACTTCAGATTATATAACCCAAGAATGAAAGTTTCCGAAGACAAAATTCACACTTTTTAATTTTTTCATAAATCTCTTACCTACTTAGGGTCTTCATCACAATTCTAAAATGATATTCATGATCTTACTTTAACTTTGAATAAACAATAATGACATATATAAATACTACCACAAATTGATCAAGGTAATCTCTAAAGTCTATATTCATTAAATCCATGAATTTAATGAGGAAATTAGTAATACCAAATGAAATTACAATAAATTCATAGTGTTCATACCTTGTATGAAATCTTTCTTAGGTATATCCTCCTTCTTGACCCTGAATTGATGATATACAGAATGAAGACCAATATTGGAAAAGTATTGAGCTCTGTATAGTTGATCAAACAAAGTCATCAAGGATACTGTTTGTTGATAATGTTATTGTTAAGTTCTCGATAATAAATGTAGAGTTGAATTGATATTTCTTTATTCTTAAAAAAAGAACAGGTGCACCCAAATGTGACACACTTGGATGAATTAATCCCTTGTCAAGAGTATCCTAGAGTTTATTCTTCAATTCTTTCAACTCAAATGGGGCCATTCTATATGTATTCTTAGAAATAGGTGTAGCACAATGTTTGAGTTTAATTGAAAACTCAACATCATGATCCGGTGGAAGACTAGTAAAATCTTTCAAAAAGACATGAATAAACTCCCACATAATAGGTACATATTCAATGTTGAGTTTCTTCCCAACCATATGAGAAAAGTTCCTCTTTTGAATAGGAATCATGACTCATAAAATGGATATAATTTCCATCAAAAGTTTTTTTTCATCACACTGATAGACGATCATAGGTTAGTTCTAAATATAAAACATAAATTCCCTTCTTTGACAATTAATGTGGGATTTATGTAAGGAAAGAAAATATATGCCCAAAATAACATCTAATTAAACTACAGAAAGAATAAAAATATTTTTAGTAAACACATTCCCACAAACTTCAACTTGAGAAGAATCATAGAAGTGGGATACGATAATTATACAATTATAAGTTTTTACTTCTAACTCAATATAAAATTTTTGATTTGGTACTATGATACCATTAGAAAAGTATTTAGATATAAAAGAGTGGGTAGACTCATAATAAAATAAGACATCAATAGTCCTAGAGTGGATGATAAGTATACCTTTCACCACGTCGTTATTATATACCTCATCAGAAATAGTGATCTCATGAGATTTACTTTTTTCTTTGGGATTAAGAAGTTATTAACATTGATCATAATCATTAATATTTGGATTTGGAAACTAGTTAAAAAAATTACCATACTCATTGAATTTAAAACACTGGAGTGTGGGTGGGGAATTTTGTAGATATTTCTATATATTAAAATCCTTAGCTAACTTATTACCATCGCTATGGAATTTGATTTACTGATGAACTTCCTTTCCAAAATTGAAAAATTTTATAGTTACCTTAATATAATTTCACCATGTTTCCTTACACGCATAGAGTATAAATGAAGGATCATCTTCTTTTATCTATAGTTTTTATAATTGCCTTTGAATTCCATTTTAATTTTATTATCAAAACCATGAGATTGATGGGTAACTCCAATATCCTTATACAACTTGAGAGCATATTAAACAATTTATTTATAGCTATTGAAGTCTCTTATGGATAACACCCTTCAGAGACTTGGTTTTAGGCCATTGATGAATCAGTCAATATTACTTTGAAGTTGGATGATAATACAATAAGCATACCTTGCACATATTGTGAAATACTTCTCATAATTACCAATAGATTCACCATCCTTATAATTTATATAAATAAATTATTTCTCCATTTTCATTCAAAGAATATATGGAAATTACTTTTAAAAAATAATCTTTTAAATTTATCCCACTCCATAGATTCAATTTCTTTTTATTCTCTCATGTTTTTGACAAGAGTACATTACTGATCTTCTCTACCTTAAAAATGATAAATAGGTAGAATTACTTCCTCATGTTTCAAACACTGATTAATGAAAATATCTTTTCAATGGTACTGATCCGTTTCTCAGTGACTAGTGGATCCATAGACACACTAAAATAAAGTGGAAGTTTCCTCATGAAATACTTAACAGAACTTTGTTTCATACTTTTATCGTTTATAATATTAGAATGATTCAATTCTTAAGAATATTGTGTGAGAATAAAAACAATATTTGTCATTCTGTATCCCATTACATTATATTTATCAAGAGGATAATCATTTCATTGACCATCACATTCAGTATTAACATGATTTATTCAGGTTACAACCATTGACTAAAACAAAATATCATAGATTGAGAAATAATAATCATGGAGGGAAACCACATAATCATGGAAAATAATTTATATGATGTTTGAATAATGACACATTATTCTATGAAACCTTAGTTTTAACCTATTCCATTCACATTAATTACCAAATCATTAGGATTTTATCCTATACTTATAATTTTCCCAAGAGTTCTTACTAAAATTTTATCATCCAAGTTTCTAAGGGATAACTAAACCTTGATCTAATACCAACTATAGTGAACCATAATTTTCAAACATTAATATTACATCTAAATAGATGAATATTATTGACATAACATAATGATCCATGCTAGAATAATTTGGGTCTAGTATCAATAGAAACTTGGAAATATAAACAACTGGTTCATAAAATATCTACATAGTATCCCACATATTTCTTCATAAATATCACCCTTCTTATTCATATAATTATTAATACCTTTATTCATAACCTGGGGAAAGGAACCATAAAAAAGGGTTATCGTTGATGGTTAGTAAGGGTAAATAAGGGATATATTAATGATCATATAATCATAACATTTGAAAAAGGGTATGAGAACATGAGTTTGAAATTTTAAAACCATACTATCCATATCATAGATCATAATATTGAATCATGACATAAAATTTCATAGTTCATAAGATATGAATCATAAAGGAATCAAAGAACATGATCCATGAGAGCACAACAATGAAATAATACTTGGAATTGTGGCATAAACATAATCATAGAAAATTATTTCCTTAGAAGTTAAGGATTAATTGAGATACTATCATAGTGGATTTGGGTTCACTCCCCAAACCATCATAGTAGTCAAGGTTCACTCCAAAGACTATCATAGTGGAAAAATTCCATTACTGAATTGGGTTCACTCCCCATTCTCATCCTCTTTATCTCATGATATATCAATATTTACCTAATGCATTATAGGGAGATATTGAGAGTACTCCTTACATAATTAAAATCATACATATACATTCCAAAAGATCATAAAGTATTAATCATACTAGAACCCATGAAAAAATGTGTTTCATAAACATTTAATCATAGCATAACCCATGGAAAAGAAATAAGTTTCATAAAAATTTCATCTTTTCATCATAGCATACCATGTAGAAAAGAAATGAATTTCATAATAATATTTTCATTATAAACATAAAATATATAGAGATATAATAAGGATGGAATCCTTGGAAAATATCCCTAGTAAATCACAAGTGAAATCAAGGGGTGTTTCCTTTGATGAATATAAATACCATTAAATTGATATTAAAACATTCTTAAGGAAAATAACCTTTCCATTTTTTTGAAATAACATATTTTAAAAACTATGAAACTATAAAAGAAAAAAAATTATTTGAAAATAAAATTTTAAAATTTTAATGTAATATTTAATGAAAAAATTATTCATGATGGTTGGAAAAGATGTTCATACCATATAAGTTAAAAAATAATTCCTTCAAAACTTTTGTTGAAAAAGTCACAAAGTAACTCATTTGGAAAATGAAATGAATATTCCTTTAAAACCATTTTTTAAAGTCGCAAAATAGGAAAAAATTACTTTAAGAAATATTAAGTGAATTGTAACGCCCTGACCCCAAAAGCCCAGAGCTGGTGTATTATTTTAATACATTGGCATGATTACAAGGAATCAAGTCCCAAAGGACCGATCCATTTAGTATTCTTGGAAAATATATTACATACATGAACATTATATTACACATTCAAACATAAAACACAACATATATAATCCATTGGGAACACCATTATTCACCTAGATTAACCATGCATATAAAACATAATACACTTAGTGGAATCTTAGGAAAACAATACATAAAAAAGGGGTGAGCTCAAATGCTCAGAAAGGGTAAATAATTTAACAAAAGATATAAACTTTTAAGGAAAGATGTGTAATAAAAACAACAACCTTTTAAACATAAAATTGAACATAATATAGAGAAAATAAATCAAACATTACAATATAAACATGAACATGGATATTCTACAAGTCAAATAATCACATGTAATAATTAATTTCATAATGAGGAAATTCCTAACGCCAGACATCATTACCACATAGTCAAGGCCTCGTGCCAAGACTACAAATAAATTTTTTGTCATGGACTTGTGCAAAGACACTAGTTTGTCTCATGAGACCTACCAATTCATCGAGGAGCTATATCGGGCTCCCCCCATCACTTACTAAGTCCACTGTATTCCTCCTATGAAATAATTGAAACATAACATAAACATTTGTATTAAAACTAGCATACAAAATGTCAACAAATTATCCCTAAACCATGAATGGTATAAAAAAATTAAATCCATGGTAAAAAGTATCATAACTCATTCAATAAAATATGGAATATTGTATTATAATATATCAACCTCAATCAAGAGTAATATCTAGTAAAGGATGATGATATAGTTGAAAATGACCAGTAAAACTCTTTGAGTAAAATACCCCTTTTTCATGAAATCATTTAAAATTTGCACAATTTATAAAGGATTACATTTAAAATATATTTTTTAATCAAAGTGTCAAATAACACTTTGAAAATTTTTAAAGGAATTAACATTTTAAAACATTATTGTCCATGTAAATAAATCCTTAAAACCATTTTGAAAACATGGATATTAATGAGAAAGATTTATAAGAATAAATATTTAAAACATTTAAAACATTTAAAATGATGTTTTAGTTAAATAATACCTTAAAAGAATAATTTTGAAATGTATTTCATGAAACATGGACATGGATGAAAAATATTCTCCAAAAAATACTTACACATAAACAATCCCGGATAATAATGAGATTGAAGAATTAACCAGTACCTTGCACTTTCCTTTGATCAAGGTTACATTTAACCTCCATTATAATGAACATAATATGTTATTAAATTATAAAAAAACCATATTAATTTTCATTATATTATACATGATTTATTTATGAATTTATACTACCCATTTAATAATGTTTTCCATGTTAAATCAACATTTTAGTTAATAATCACGTTCTTTATCGTACACGTTTTAACTTATAATTTTTGATCGTATCATTTAGATAATGATTTAAATACTTACAGAATATAAAAAATGATTTATATATAATATATATTTATAATATAAATATTTATAATAGATAGTTATATGAAATGTAAACACTGTTTATGGAGATAATTGGCCATATGTATGCAAAAATGCTATTTCCGTTTTCATATCGTATTGAACGAAAGTAAGTCAATAATATATATGTAACTACATACATACATATATATATATATATATATATATATATATATATATCTCCAGTAGAATTATTATGTCATATATTACATACTTATTAATAATATATATTTTTATAATCATCATTGAATGGTGAACGTGGAAATGAATCCCATCGCATCGTGGAGACGGTAATCCATACGTACACACGAGTGACGATATCATTTCCTTAATTATTAAAAAGTGTAGAATTGGATTGTATATTAATTGTGAAGAGAAATTATCATGTTATTTTCATTATTTATATACATATTACTCATCATTATATCCATCCAAATAACATAGTGTTGAATAAGAAATTATACCACGACGTAGAGACGGTAAGCCGTTCCGACGCACGCATGGTGACATTATCATTAATAGAATGGATAGAATAATGAGTATGATTGTACAATATTTATAATAACATAATAGTATGTAGAAGTTACTGGAGTTATTATTTTGGTATGGAAATAACAAAGAAAGAGAAAGTGGAAGAAGAAAAGAATTTTGAAAGAGGTGATAAAATAATTACCTCTTCTTTGGGTGTTTCCTTTTTATTTGAAGAAAAGGGCTCCTTATATTGGATTTATGCTTAAGGGAATGCCTCTAGGTTGAAGTGAGGGAAGTTGGGAGTAGATTTGGGCAGGGTTTGGCCCATCCAAATGGCTTTGGAGGTGTGATTTTGAGAGAAGGGGAAGTACCCTTTTATAAGAGAGGTGAGGGTCACTTTAGGAAAAGTTTGAAATATTATTTTATTATAAAATCATTTTGGGTTTATAATGGCTAAAAATTGATTTATTTAGAAGCTAAGGTGTGTATGGGACGAAATCCTCTCTAAAAATAGGTTTTAGGCAATTTTAGGTCACCATATTAACACTATCTTTTAAATTTAACTCTTAGTTAAATAGTTTAACTTTTACCATGTCCTCTTGTATTATTATAATCAATGGTTAAAAAACTTACTATAAAAATACCAGAGAACTACAACTGGTTTATTATTTATATATATAACCTTATCTAAGTACTTTGGATGAACCTTATATTTTTATAAATATTATATCAATTAATAATATAGTATTTTTTTAAAAACTCATATATGTCAATTTTGTAACTATTTGGTATTTTTTTATTAGTCATAAAAACATTATCACTTCATTTTTTTTAATAAACCCTAAAATGTCATATTAACCTATAAAAGTTGTGGATGGAATCAAAATCCACAATTTGAATTTAAATTTAAATTTATAAAATCAATTATTTTAATCTTTCATTGACAAAGTAATTACTGCATCCTCATTGTGTCATAAATAAATTTAATTATTTAATCTCTAAAATTTATAAATAAAATACCATTATGTAGGAAATATTTTTAGATTTATAATTAATATTTATAGTTGAATTTATCTTATGTATAACCCTATATTAAAAATCGTTTAGTTATTAAACTTTGAATTTAACACTTTTAACTCTTCTTTAAGTAAAATAATAATAAATATCTTAATCTAATCCAATTGGACAAAAAATGATAATAATTTATTCCGAAGTCTGGTTTTGGTCGAAATTCACTTATCCAATAGAATTAAGACACGTGTTAGGGTAATTATATTATCATTTTTACCTTTAATTACCCTATTTACTTTTAACCGTGGTAAATAAAAGTCAAAAGATACTATTCACAAAAAATATTTTCATTTTATTGAACCAAATTTTACTTACTGATGTCAACTGTGTCTCTTGGATTTTTGAAATTCAATTTATATATGTGGTAAAATTACATTTTATGTAAATTTGCAAATGTGCCTAGAAGGTGGGTAAAAGACGTTAAAAAGTTCAATAAAATTTTATACATCAAATTTTATTAAAAAATGACTCTAATGAATTATATTGATCTTATATAATTATTATATATCAATTTTGACTTAAAAAAAATTTAAATAAAAAAAATAATTATTTAAATAACAAGTTGGTTTTAAACAATAACGCATTGTTTTTCACTATTCATCAAAAATTGAAAGTTTTCAGAAAAATACAAAAAAATCATGCTAAGATAATTTTGATATGCCGAATTCAAAAATAAATTATATTTTACTAAAATAAAAACATATAATTTTCATTAATTAATTTAAAATTAATTCCTGTTGTCAAAAACCAAAAAGTGGGTTTTTAAAAAGTAAAAACTATCAAAAGATTGGCATGTGTTTATGTCAAATTTAAATGTGAAACCAATTATAATGGCCTAAATTGTATTAAATGATAAAAATATAATCTAATTATACTTCCAAACCATTCAAATTCATAATTTAACACTATAAATTATTTTTATTAAAAAAGTTGTTATCTATTAAAATTTAGTATTTTTCACTATTCATCAAAATATGAAAGTTTTCAGAAAAGTACCAAAAATTTATCCAAACTAAATTTTTATATATTGATTCTAAAGAATAATTCAATTTCATTAAATTGAATATATAAAAGTACCATATATTGGTTTTAAAAAGGGTTCTCCATTAAAAGGTGGTAAAATCACATTTTAAAAAAAATAAATCTTTTATCTGAAAAAACGAATTTGTTTTTATATTATATATAAGAAACAAATAATATGGATTCTAAAATTATATGGAGTATATAAAATTAAAAATTCAGTTAATACTATTCATAACTGCTTTTTGAACGGCTCGTTTGGTAAGTCGTGGTGTGCTTGAACTCGGTGTTGCGTGTAGCGCAAGTTATTGAATTACTTTGAAGAGATAATGTACTATGAAATATTGGGGTGTTACATTATCCCCTACTTTAATAAATTGAATCCTCAAAATTTGATTTTTTTTGAAAATAAAAGGTTAAATATATAAAAATACCTTTGTGGAAAACCCACATCGGGAATTGGGTTAATAAAATTTAGTCTTAATAAGAGGGAAAGGGAAATGAAAAAGTCACTAAAAAATTATGATCTTGATTAGGAGGAAATTGGTGGAAATTATAGACACATAATTGAAGGAAAAACATAAATTTTTATAGGGAGTGATTGAGGTCATCAATCACAAAAAAGTGTAAAATTCAGGGCCACAAACCCATCAATATATGATGATTTATAATATCATCGGTTCAACAAAACATAAGGTATTAAGATAACACATTTTTTGGTTTTAATATCCCTGACCTAAAGTTTAAGAATTAATTTATTCATAGAATAAGAGGGAGAAAAATAATTGACAAGTATAGTTTCATCCTTCAACTAATTCCTACCACAAACTCATCTTTCACTCCAAAGATAACAGAATTAAAAAATATTCTATTTATCCTAATCGTATAGGGTTCAAAAAATAATAAATTTATAATTAATTTGTTATACTATTTAAAAAAAATGCATTATAAAAACTAGGACACCATGTAGGCCAGTGGTAGGTGATGCAACCTTGTCGCCCTTCGGTTGTGGGTTCAAGTCTCGTGGCCTTGCCGGATGCGATGGGTTGTCACCAGACCTCCGGGTTGTATTTTTTATAATAATAAAAAAATAATATTAAGAAATGATTTAACCTTAAAAATAGTATCCAATGTCAAACTTAATCTATTCCAACCTTTAAACTTATCCAAAATACTTATGTCCAAACTCACAGTCCAAAATTTATAAAGAAGGTAAACACAATGAAGATCTTTTTTTTCACATAATAACATGTGAATACCTTCATCATGTATTATTTTAAAACATGGTAACACCCTGAATTATCATAAAACCTGATTGATTACTTTCATGTTCCCTTATTCCTTATAGAATACTGGATATACTCCTTATATCAAAAAATGTTGTAAACTCCAACAATAATGGAATAAACAAAAAATTAATTAGTTTCAAAGTAGTCAAGAATATCGAATATAATTTATCCAAATTAATCATATCTTATTCCAAAATCACTACCTCAATATCAGAACCTTATTAAGGTTTATCTTTACTTCAACCATGTATTTTCCAAAATGTTTAACTTGCTAGTGAGTCACTTTTCTTAGATTCATATAATCTTAAATCCTCAATGAAATAATATTGCAGTACAATCCTTATTTATTTCTATAATTCATATAACCAATACATTATTAATACGACACTCAAATAAAATAATTATTTAATAAAAACATAAGAACACTAGTCATTCCTCTTCATCTGCGGTAGTATCATAACTTGATTGTTATCCAATAGCATCATTTGGGGCATACTCTAATGATTTAGACACTGATTCACGTAGTGTCCCAACTCCTTACAGATGAAACATTGTACATTTGAAACATTTTTCTTACCCTTTAAATCACATACTTAGTGTCCTTTTTCTCCACACTTATAACAAACTCCCATTCCCTTCAAGAATTTACCAAGGTGATTCTTTCCACAGTTATCACATATGAGAAAATCCTTCTTTACCCTCTTCCCTTTATCTATCTTTCTCTCCCCTATCCTTTTTTTCTCTTACTTACCTTTGAATCCATAAGACTCAGAGAATTATTTAATTATATTATTAACACATGATACTATTTCTTCATATGATGAGAATATGTGGGAAACTATTTCCCTTCTAAATTTTGGCTTAATACCATGAAATATATGATCCTTCTTACTCTTTGGATCATACGTATTACTGGAGTTCTCATTCCTTCTACAGGGTGTCATTTCCCAACAATGAGATACACTATGTTAGTTTGTGAATCACAATTCATAATTCAAAAATAGTAAAATACCTAACATAAATTGAAAAGATTATGCATATAATCAATAATAATAAAAAAAATGTTTCATTTGAGGAAGTATTTACTCCTAGATCTTTCATAATGGCTTGTAAATAAAATGTGAATTATCCTAAGCATATCCCCCAGGATTTTCATAACCAAGAGTGCATAAAGGACCGTTATTGTGTACCAGGATACCCCGAGTCAGGCCTTAAACTCCTTTTCGGAGTTTTCACTCCTAGGTACATCTATTCTAGAGCTTCCTCTACCTGCACGTATCCATAAAGGGATATATTTCTTGAAAAATACACAAAATCTATACATTACAAAAACTTTGGAAGTTCTTCAATACTAATTATGAAAGTCTTTCTTAGGGTAATGTTATCTAATCAATTTTTTTCTAAATCTAGTTTCCAAGGTTTGTAATAAAATTCCTCTGATACCAACTATAATACCCAAACCTTAAAATCCCAGAGCATGTGCATTTTTTTAATACATTGGCATGATTACAAGTAATCAAGTCCCAAAGGAATGATCAGTTTAATAGTCTTGGAAAATAGATTACATACATGAACGTTACATTACACATTTAAACATAAATCATAACTTAAATAATCTGTTGAGAATTCCATTATTTCCCTAGATTAACCCTGAATATCAAACATAATACACTTCTTGGAATCTTGGGAAAACAAAACATAATAAAGGGGTGAGCTCAGATGCTCATTAAGGGTAAATAATTTATCAAAAGCTATAAAATTTTAAGGCAAGATGTGTAATAAAAACCAAAACCTTTTAAATATAAACTTGAACATAATATGGAGAAACTAAATCAAACATTACTATATAAACATGCACATGGATATTCTAATAGTCAAATAATCACATGTAATAATTAATCTCATAATGAAGGAATTCTTAACGCCGAACATAATTACCACATAGTCAAGGCATCGTGCCAATACTAAAAATAAATTTTTTTTCAAGGACATGTTCCAAGACCCTAGTTTGTCTCATGAGACTTAACGATGCATCGAGGAGCTATAACGGGATCCACCCGTCACTTACTAAGTCCACTGCATTCCTCATATGAAATTGTTGAAACATAATCTAATTATTCGTATTAAAACTAGCATACAAAATGTCAATACTTTATCCATAAACCATGAATGGTATAAAAATATAACATCCATATTAAAACATATCATAACTCAATAAATACAATATGGAATATTATATTATAATAAATCAAACTCAATCAAGAATAATATCCAGTAAAGGATGATGATATAGTTGAAAATGATCAGTAAATCTCTTTGAGTGAAATACCCATTTTTTCAGGAAATATTTTAAAAGTCAACCAATTTATAAAGGATTGAATTTGAAAGAAATTTTTGAATCAAATTGTCCTACAACACATTGAAACATTTTAAAGTAATTAACATTTTAAAACATTCTTTTCCATATAAATAAAACCTTAAAACCATTTTGAAAACATGGAAATTAAAGAGAAAGATTTATAAGAATAAATATTTAAAACATTTAATATTATGTTTTAGTTAAAGATTCCCTTAAAATAATCATTTTGAAATATCTTTTATGAAACATGAACATGGATGAAAAATATTTCCCAGAAAATACTTACACATAAACAATCTCAGATAATAATGAAATTGAGGAATTAACCCTTACCTTGAACTTTCCTTTGGTTGAAGGTATGCTTAACCTCCTATATAATGACAATATTATGTTATTAAATTATACAAGAACCATATTCATATTTATTATATCATACATGATTCATTTATGACTTTATAATATCCATTTAATAATTATTTCCATGTTAAATTAACATTTCAGGTAATAACCGCTTTCTTTATCGTACTTGTTTTAACTTATAATTTTTGATCGTATCATTTAGATAATGATTTAAATACTTACAAAATATAAAATATGATTTATATATAATATATATTTAGAATATAAATATGTATAATAGCTAAATATATGAAATGGAAAACATGGTTTATGGAGACGGTAGGCCGTACGTACACATAAACGCTATTTCCGTTTGCAAATCTTTTTGAACGGTAGTAAGTGAATAAGATATATGTAAGTACATACATACATAAATACATGAATATATATATATATATATATATATCTCCAGTAGAATCATTATGTCATATATTATAGACTTATTAATAATATATATTTTTATAATCATCGTTGAATGGTGAACATAGAAATGAATCTCATCGCGTTATGGAGACAGTAAGTCGTATGTACACACAAGAGAAGATATCATTTACTTAATGATTAAAAGGTGAAAAATGGGATGGTATATTAATTTTACAGATAAATTATCAGATTATTTTCATTATTTATATACATATTACTCATCATTATATCTATCCAAATAACATAGTGTTGAATAACAAATTATACCACTACGTGGAGATATTAAGCCGTATGTACGCAGGCACAGTGACATTATCATCCATAGAATGGATAGAATAATGAGTACAATTGTACCATATTTATAATAACATCAGATTACATTAAAGGTACTAGAGTTATTATTTTGGTATGGAAATAACAAAGAAAGAGAAACTGGAGGAAGAAAAGAAATTTGAAAGAGGTGATAAAATAATTACCTTTTCTTTGGGTGTTTCCTTTTTATTTGAACAAAAGATCTCCTCAGGTTGGATTGTTTCTCATGGTAAGGCCTTTATGTTGAAGTTAGGGAAGTTGGGAGGAGATTTTGGTAGGGTTTGGCTGAGCCAAATGGCTTTGGAGGTGTGATTTTGAGATAAGGGGAAATACCCTTTTATAAGAGAGGTGATGGTCACTTTAGGAAAAGTTTGAAATATTATTTTATTTTAAATTAATTTTCATTTTATAATGGCTCCAAATTGATTTATTTCTAATCGAAGGTGGGTATGGGTCATAATTCTCTCAACCAATTGGTTTAGACAAGTTTAGGTCACCATATTAACCCTATCTTTTAGATTTAACTCTTAGTTAAATAGTTTAACTTTTACCATGTCCTCTTGTATTATTATAATAAATGGTTAACAAATTTACTATAAAAAGACAATATCACCCCAAGTGGTTAATTATTTATATATATAATCTTATCTAAGTCCTTTGGATGAACCATAGATTTTTATAAATATTATATCTATTAATAATATAGTATTTGTTTTAAAAACTCATTTATGTCAATTTTGACACTATTTGGTATTTTATTTTTGTTAAAGTCATAAAAAAATTATCACTTCAAGAAAAATTTATTAAATCAACCCTAAAATTTCATATTAACCTAGAAAATTCGTGCATGGCATCAAAAGCCTCAATTTACATTTTTTTTATATTTATAATATCAATTATTTCAATCGTTCATTGATAAAGTATTTACTGCATCATCATTGTGTCATAAATAAATTTAATTATTTAATATCTAAAAATTATAAATAAAATAAAATTATATGAGAAATAATTTTATCTTTCTAATGAATATTTATAGTCTAATTTATCTTATGTATAACCCTATATTAAAAGTTATTTTGTTATTAAACATTGAATTTAACACTTTTAACTCTTCTTTAAGTAAAATAATAATAAATATCCTAATCTAATCCAAGTGGACCAAAATTATCATATTTTATTCTTAAGGTTGGGTTTGGTCTAAATACTGTTATCCAATAGAGTTAGGATATGTGTTAGAGTAATTATAATATCATTTTTATCTTTAATTACCCTATTTACTTTTAACCATGGTAAATAAAAGTCAAATGTTACTATTCAACAAAAATTATTTTCCTCTTATTGAACCAAATTTTACTTATTGATGTGAACCGTGTCTCTCTTATTTTTTAAATTCAATTCATAGAAGTGGTAAAATTAGTTTTTATGCAAATTTGCAAATGTGCCTAGAAGGTGGGTAAAAGAAGTTAAAAAGTTCAATAAAATTTTATACATCTAATTTTATTATAAAATAACTCCAATGAATTAATTTGAACTTATATAAGTATTATATATCTATTTTGACTTAAAATAAATTTAAATAAAATAAATAATTATTTAAATAAAAAGTCGGTTTTAAACAATAACGTAGTGTTTTCACTATTCATCAAAAATTGAATGTTTTTAGAAAAATAACAAAAATTCACCATAAGATAATTTTGATATTCTGAATTCAAAAACTAATTCTATTTTACCAAATTAAAAACAAACATAGAAGTTTCATTAATTAATTTAAAATTAATTCCCGTTATCAAAACCGAAAAGTGGGTTTTTAAAAAGTAAAAACTATCAAAATATTGACATATGTTTATATAAAATTTAAATGTGAAATTAATTATAATGACCTAAATTGTATTAAATGATAAAAATATAATCTAATTATTCTTCCAAACCATTCAAATGCATAATTTAACACTATAATTTAAATCTATTAAAAAACTTGTTTTTAATTAAAATTTAGCATTTTTAACTATTCATCAAAATATGAAAGTTATTAGAAAAGTATAAAAAATTTATCCAAATTAATTTTTTATATCCTTATTCTAAATAATAATTTAATTTCATTAAATTGAATATATAAAAGTCTCAAATATGTTTTTTAAAAAGGGTTCTCCATTAAAAGGCTATAAAATTACATTTTTTGAAAAATACTTCTTTTATCTGAAAAAATGAATTTTTTCTTATATTATGTATAATAAACACATAATATGGATTCTAAAATTATATGGAGTATATAAAATTAAAAATTCAGTTAATACTTTTCATAACCATTTTTTGAACGACTAGTTTGGTAAGTCCTGGTACGCTCAAAATTGGTGTTATGTGTAACGCAAGTTATTGAATTATTTTGAAGAGATAACGTACTATGAAATATTGGGGTGTTACGTTCTACCCTCCTTCAATAAATTTCATCCTCTCAATTTGAAAATTTTCTTCGAAAATAAATGGTTAAAAATATAAAAATTTCTTTGTGGAAAACCCACATCAGAAATTGGGTTAATAAAATTTAGTTTTAATAATTGGGAAAGGGAAATGAAAAAGTCACCACCAAATTATGATCTCAATTAGGGGAACATTGGTGGAAATTAGAGACACATAATTGGAGAAAAAAAGTAAATATTTATAGGGAGTCATTGAGGTCATCAATCACAAAAAAGTGTAAAATTTAGGGCCTCAAAGTCATTGATCTATGATGATTTGAAATATCCTCGGTTCATCAAAACATATGGTATTAGGATAAAATATTTTTGGTTTTAAGATACCTTACCTATGTTTTAAGAATTAATTTATTCATATAATAAGAGGAAAAATATATACTTGACAAGTATAGTTTCATCCTTCCACTAATTCCTACCACAAACTCATCATTCACTCCAAAAGATAATTGAATTCAAAAATATTCTATTTATCCTAATCGTATAGGGTTCCAAAAATAATGAATTTATAATTCATTTGTCAGAATATTTAAAAAAACTACGTTATAAAAACCAGGACATCACGTAGGCCAGTGGTAGGTGATGCACCCTTGTCACCCTTCGGTTGCGGGTTCTAGTCTCACGGCCTTGCCGGACGCGATGGGTAGTCGCCCGACCTCTGAGTTGTCCTTTTTATAACAATCCAAAGATAATATTAAGAAATGAATTAACCTTAACAATAGTATCCAATGCCAATTTTAATCCATTCCAACCTTTAGACTTATCCAAAATACTTCAGTCCAAACTCACAGTCCAAAATTTATAAGGAAGGTAAACACAATGAAGATCTTTTTTTCCACATAATAACATGTGAATACCTTCATCATGTACTCTTTTAAAACATGGTAACACCCTGAATTACCATAAAACCTTATTGATTACATTCATGTTCCCTTATTTCTTATAGAATACTGGATATACACCTTATATTCAAAAATATTTTAAACTCCAACTATAATGGAATAAAAAAACAATTAATTAGTTTCAAAGTAGTCAATAATATTGAATATAATTTATCTAAATCAATCACATATTATTCCAAAATCACAACCTCGGTATCAGAACAATATTAAGGTTTATCTTTCCTAAACCATATATTTTCCAAAAAGTTTAACTTGATACTGAGTCACTTTTCTTAGATCTATATAATCTCAAATCCTCACTGAAATAGTACTATAGTATAATCCTTATTTATTTCTATAATTTATATAACCAGTACATCATTGATACAACACTAAAATGAAATAATTATTTAATAAAAACATAAGAACACTAGTCATTCCTCTTCATCTATGGTAGTATCATAACTTGATTATTATCCAATAGCATCATTTGGGGCATACTTTGATGATTTGGACATTGATTCGCGTAGCGTCCCAACTTCTTGTAGATGAAGCATTGTACATTTGAAACCTTTTTGTTACCCTTGAAATCACATACTTGGTGTCCTTTTTCTCCACACTTATAACAAACTTCCATTCCCTTCAAGAATTTACCAAGGTGATTTTTTCCACACTTATCATATATAGGAAAATCCTTCTTTCCCCTCTTCCCTTTATCCATCTTTCTCTCTACTATATTTTTCTTCTCTTGCTTCCCTTCAAAGCCATAAGTCTTAGAGAATTATTTAATTATCTTATGAACACTTGATATTATTTCTTTATATGATGAGAAAATGTGGGAGACTATTTCCCTTATAAATATTTGCTTAATACTATGAAAGATACGATCATTCTTACTCTTTGGATCATGCGTATTGCTGGAGTTCTCATTCCTTCTACTGGGAACCATTTCCAAACAATGACATACTCTAGGTTAGTTTATGAATTGAAATGCATAATTAAAAACATGTAAAATAACTAACATAAATTGAAAAGATTATTAATATAATCTATAATCATAATTTTTTTTCTTTATGGAAGTATTTACTCCTAAATCCTTCATAATGACATGTATAGAAAATGTGAATTATTCTAAGCATATCCCCCAGGAGTGTCATAACCAAGAGTGCAGTAAGGACTATTATCGTGTACCAAGACACCCTGGGTCAAGCCCAAAACTCATTGTCAGAGTTTTAACTCCTAGGTACATCTATTCTAGAGCCACCACGACCTTCTCGTATTTAGACATAGATTTATTTCTTAAAAAATACACAAAATATCTACATTACCAAAATTCTAGGATGTTATTCAATACTAATCCTCAAATTCTATCTTAGAGTAATGTTATATAATGAGAGTTTTTTTAAATCTAGTTTCCATGGTTTATACTAAACTTCCTATAATACCAACTGTAACACCCTAACCCCAGAAGTCCTAAGCCGGTGCATTATTTTAATACATTGGCATGATTACAAGGAATCAAGTCCCGAAGGACCGATCTATTTAGTAGTCTTTGAAAATAGATTACATACATGAATGTTACATTAAACATTAAAACATAAAACAAAACATAAATAATATGTTGAGAAATATATTATTCCCCTAGAATAACCCTTCATATCAAACATAATACACTTCTTGGAATCCTGCGAAAACAAAACATAAGAAAGGGGTGAGCTCAGATGCTCAGTAAGGGTAAATAATTTAGCGAAAGTAATAAAATTTTAAGGCAAGATGTGTAATAAAAATTGAAAACTTTTAAACATAAAATTGAACATAATATGGAGTAAATAAATCAAACATTACCATATAAAAATGCACAAGGATATTCTACTAGTCAAATAATCACACGTAATAATTAATTTCCTATGGAGGGAATGCCTAACACCGGACATCATTACCACATAGTCAAGGCCTCGAGCCAAGACTAGAAATAAAATTTTTGTCAAGGATTTATACCAAGACACTAGTTTTTCTCATGAGACCTACCGATGCATTGAGGAGCTATAGCAGGCTCCACCCATCACTTACTAAGTCCACTCTATTCCTCATATGAAATTGTTGAAACATTATATAAACATTCGTATTAAAACTAGCATACAAAATGTCAATTACTTAGCCATAAACCATGAGTGGTATAAAACTAGAACATCTAAATTAAAAGATATCATAACTAATTCAATACAATATGGAAGATTGTATTATAATAAATCAACCTCAATCAAGAATAATATCCATTAAAGGATGATGATATAGTTGAAAATGATCAGTAAAACTCTTTTAGTGAAATACCCATTTTTCATGAAATCATTTAAAATTCGAAAAATTTATAAAGTATGACATTTAAAAGATATTCTTTAATCAAAGTGTCCCATACCACTTTGAAAACTTTTAAAGGAATTAACATTTTAAAACATTCTTGTCTATATAAATAAATCCTTGAAACCATTTTGAAAACATGGACATTAATGAGAATGATTTATAAGAATAAATATTTAAAACATTTAAAATTATGTTTTAGTTAAAGTGTCCCATAAAAGAATCATTTTTAAATGTCTTTTATGAAACATGCACTTGGATGATAAATATTTTCCAGAAAATAATTACACATAAACAATCTCGGATAATAATGAGATTGAGGAATTATCTATTACCTTGCACTTTCCTTTGGTTGAGGGTATGTTTAAACTCCTGTATAATGACCATAGTATCTTATTAAATTATACCAGAACCATATTCATATTTATTATATCACACATTATTCATTTATGACTTTATACTACCCATTTAATAATGATTTCCATGTTAATTTAACATTTTGGTTAATAATCACTTTCTTTATCATACGTGTTTTAACTTATAATTTTTGATCGTATCATTAAGATAACAATTTAAAGACTTCCAGAATATAAAAAATTATTTATATATAATTTATAATTATAATATAAATATATATAATAGATAGATATATGAAATGGAAAATACCGTTTATGGAGACGGTAGGCCGTACGTACACATAAATGTTGTTTCCGTTTTTATATCGTATTGAACAGAAGTAAGTGAATAAGATATATGTAAGTATATAAATATATAAATATATAAATATATATATATATATATATATATATATATGTCTCTAGTAGTATTATTATGTCATATATTTCATACTTATTAATAATATATATTTTTATAATCATTGTTGAATGGTGAATGTGGAAATTAATCTCATCGCGTCGTGGAGACGGTAAGCCGTACGTACCCACGAGCGATGATATCATTTCCTTAATGATTAAAAGGTGCATAATTGGATGGTATATTAATTGTACAGATAAATTAGCATTTTATTTTCATTATTTATATAAATATTACTCATCATTATATCCATCCAAATAATACAGTGTTGAATAAAAAATTATACCACGACGTGGAGACGGTAAGCCGTACGTACGCACACATGGTGACGTTATCATTCATAGAATTGATAGAATAATGAGTATGATTGTACTGTATTTATAATAAAATCAATGTATGTAGAAGGTACTGGAGTTATTATTTTGGTAAGGAAATAACAAATAAAGAGAAAGTGGAAGAAGATAAAAACTTTGAAAGACGTGATAAAATAATTACCTCTTCTTTGGGTGTTTCCTTTTGATTTGAACAATAGGGCTCCTTAAGTTGGATTTTTTCTCAATTAAATACCTCTAGGTTGAAGTGAGGGAAGTTGGGTGGAGATTTTATTAGTTTTTTTCTGAGCCAAATGACTTTGGAGGTGTGATTTTGAGAGAATAGGAAGTACCCTTTTATAAGAGAGGTGAGGGTCACTTTAGGAAAAGTTTGAAATATTATTTTATTATAAAATCATTTTTGGTTTCTAATGGATCCAAATTGATTTAATTATAAGATAATGTGGGTATGGGTACAAATAATCTCAAAAAATAGGTTTTAGACAAGTTTAGGTCAACATATTAACCCTATCTTTTAGATTTAACTCTCTGTTAAATAGTTTAACTTTTACCGTTTCCTCTTGTATTATTATAATAAATGGTTAATAAACTTACTATAAAAAGACAAAAGAATCCAAAGTGGTTCATTATTAATATATCTAACCTTATATAAGTCCTTTTTCTGAACCTTATATTTTTATATATATTATATCAATTAATAATATAGTATTTGTTTTAAAAACTCAATTATGTCAATTTTGACACTATTTGGTATTTTGTTTTTTTAATGTCCTAAAAACAATTTCTCTTCAAAATAAATTATTTAATAAACCCTAACATTTCATATTAGCCTATAAAATTTGTGGATGGCATAAAAATCCTCAATTTACATTTATTTTTATATTTATAATATCAATTATTTTAATCCTTCATTGATAAAGTAATTACTACATCATCATTGTGTCATAAATAAATTTAATTATTTAATCTCTAAAAATCATAAATAAAATACCATTATGTAGGAAATATTTTTATATTTATAATGAATATTTATAGTCTAATTTATCTTATGTATAACCTTATATTAAAAATGGTCTAGTAATTAAACTTTGAATTTAACACTTTTAACTCTTCTTTATGTAAAATTATAATAAATGTCCTAATCTAATCCAAGTGGACCAAAATGATCATATTTTATTCCTAAGTCGGGTTTTGGTCGAAATAAAATTATCCAATAGAATTAGGACATGTGTTAGCATAATTATAATATTTTTTTACCTTTAATTAACTTATTTACTTTTAACTGTGGTAAATAAAAGTCAAAAGTTACTATTCACCAAAAATTATTTCCATATTATTGAAAAAAAATTTACTTACTGATTTCAACTGTGTCTCTAGGATTTTTGAAATTCAATTCATAGAATTGGTAAAATTATGTTTTATGCAAATTTGCAAATGTGCTTAGAAGGTGGGTAAAAGACTTTAAAAAGTTCAATAACATTTTATAAATCTAATTTTATTATAAAATGAATCCAATGAATTACATTAAACTTATATAGGTATTATATATCTATTTTTTCTTAAAATAAATTTAAATAAAATAAATAATTATTTAAATAAAAAGTCATTTTTAAACAATAAAGTATTGTTTTTCTCTATTCATCAAAAATGGAAATTTTTCAAAAAATACCAAAAATTCACCCTAAGATAATTTTGATATTACAAATTCAAAAAATGAATTAAATTTTTCCAAATTCAAAACATATATGTTTCATTAATTAATTTAAAATTAATTCCCATTGTCAAAACCAAAAAGAGAGTTTTTAAAAAGTAAAAACTACCAAAAGAGTGACATGTGTTTATGTCAAATTTAAATGTTAAATTACTTATAATGACCTAAATTGTATTAAATGATAAAAATATAATATAATTATACTTAAAAACCATTCAAATTCATAATTTATAACAATAAATTATTTCTATGAAAAAAGTTGTTTTCAATTAAAAATAACTATTTTTCACTATTCATCAAAATATGAAAGTTATAAAAAATGTACCAAAAATTTATCCAAACTAAATTTTTATATAATACATCTAAAGAAGAATTTAATTTCATTAAATTGAATATGTAAAAGTGTCAAATATTGGTTTTAAAAAGGGTTCACCATTAAAAGGCGGTAAAATTGCATTTTTTGAAAAATAATTCTTTTATCTGAAAAAAATTAATTTGTTCTTATATTATGTATAATAAACACATAATTTGGATTCTAAAATTATATGGAGTTTATAAAATTCAAAATTCAGTTAATACTATTCATAACTGCTTTTTGAACGGCTAGTTTGCTAAGTCGTGGTGCTCTCGAACTCAGTGTTGCGTGTAACAAAAGTTATTGAATTACTTTGAATAGATAACGTACTATGAAATCTTGGGGTGTTACATGAATATTAAAAACCTTATTTAACATTTTTTAGAAACCATAGATATGGAAGAAAAAGATTTTTCGACTGAAGATAACAAAGAAGTTGATTTTCCTTTAAAAATATATCTTTAGTATGTTGAGTACTTAAGGTGAGGGAAATGAAATGAAAACAAGAATTTAAATAAATAACACAAGTAGAAAAAAATTAGTGAGTTTCTTGTGAGTTATATCATAATATTTAATCATTTTAAACTAAATAATCTCGATACACAATGATATTGTAACAAAAAAACCCTTACCTTGAGTTCTTCTTGTATTGAAAGCACTATAAACTCACGTATAATAAAATTAAATGTATTATAACACCATACAAAATTTATTATCATAATTATACTATCATATATTATCCTTTATAACTTTTCAACACCCACATTTATCAATAATTCCTTATTAAAATCATTATTTTTGGGTGTTAACAATTTCGTTTATCATGAGCATTTAAGTTCAGTAGTTCTAGTCCTTGTACATTTATCTTGGTTAAATCACCTATAGAATATTAATTATGATTTAAATATCATATATATTCATTATATACATATTTATAGTCATCTATAAAAGTTATATATTGAAAAATGAATTACACCTTTCATAGAGATGGCAGGCCATACATATACATGAACACTATTTTAATTTTTTGACGGATGGAATGAAATAATGGAAAATATTAATTCAAATTTAAAATATTATTATATAATATAAACTCATAAAATTAATCCTCATCATCATACAATTAAAATATAAATGGAAAATGAATCACATCGCTTCGTGGAGGTGGTAGTCCACATGTTCACATGAGCGACGTTATCATTTCTCAAAGGATTAGATGTTATAAAGGTAAACACAATAATATAATTCAAAGAGTTTAATTATGTCATTAATATAATATATAAGCATTAAAACCATCATAATACCCATCCATAAAATATGGTAGTGAAAAATTAATTGTATCGCTATGTGAAGATGGTAAGCTGTATGTACACACAAGTGATACTTTCACTTATTGTTTGATGGTAAAGATGGTGTATAATTGTGTTTTCATAATAATAATAATAATAACATTTAATAATATATAGGATACTAAATTTATTATTTTATGATAAATACCCTATATTTATAATAGGTAAAGAATATTATAAAAGAAAGCAATCGATTAAGGCGATTACCACTTCTTTGAAACGACTCCCTTAGAAATCCTTTAAAGGGATCAAGGGTAGGTATTTTAGGAATAAAAGAACCTATATAATGTGCTAGTAAAGTTTATAATTTAAATTTTTAGAATTTGTTCAAGATAGAAGGCTCAAAGTAGTGTAAATAAGTGAGGTAGGAGGTACCCTTTTATAATTGAGGTGAAGGGCACTTTTGGAATTTCTCAAAAGATGAAATTATAATAAATTAATTCTCAATAAAAATGACTACAAATGTCTAGTTATTGGAAAATAATTTATAAAATGATTTTAATTCCATCAACCAATATAATTTAAACAAGTTTTTGTGTCATTTTGAACATTATCATTTTGATTAACACTTAATTAACAAATTCTAATTTTACCTTCGGTAACAATTTTGTCGATATTAAAGGGTTGAAATTTTTACTAATATTTTGAAAATTGTACCATAAATTTCTACTTAATGAAATTACATATCATATAATAACCAAATTGTCTTATTTTTAGATTTTATAATTTTTAAATAATTTAATAAAATATCATTATTGTCAATTTTGTAACTATTACTTTAATTTGACATAAAAGAAATATAGAAAAAGTTTAAATTAAAATATAATATTTTAACACAACATTAATATGTCATATTAACCTATAAAATTCATTTAACACTATAAATTACTGAAATTATATCACTTTTAATATTTTTAAAATCATTTATTTTATTTTTCTATTAATTGAATAAATTTTATTTTGGTGTTATGTAAGCATTTAAGATAATTATATATTACCTAAAAATGATAAATAAATTACCATAATGAATATAATTTCATTATGCACAAAATTAATATTAATATTCATTCATAATTATTTTTTCCTATGTGAACACATAAAGGATATTCAAATCTAAGAGAGTGACATTTTGCAACTTTCTTTGATTTAAATAATATCTAAATCATTTTCATAGAAATGTCTCCATTAAACTAATAAAATTAAATCGTAAGGTTTTAATGGAAGAATTAAATTCATCCAATAATAATTAGGATGAAAAATATGGCTGTATCACTTATTTTTAATCTACATTAACCTAATCCACCCTTTACTAAGGTGATGAATTTTGTTGCAGTTACTATCCATATTGATACAAATTAAAAGTGGTCTATTTAAAAAAATTTAAAGTACTAATTATAAATATTTAATTAATTTTATATAATTAAATACATAGAAATGGTGGAAATTAGTTTTAAATTATGTGCACAAAATGTGACAGAAAATGTTTTTTATAAAAAATACATTTTAAGCATAAAACTAGATTTATTCTTATTCTATGCATATAAAAATACTTTTTGAATGTTTAAAAAATTTTATCAAGTAAATAATATATAATTTTCTATAAAATCATTCAAAAATAATGATTAATATAATTTATTGATAAAATTATATTACATCCATAAAAGTAATTTTTTCAGAAAAAACATCACTTCTATTTTAAAATATTTGTTGTTTTTAATTATAATAATTTTATAACTAATTAATTAATTTTATAAATGTGTATACCATATATTTTTCATAATTTAGTTATTAATATTCATACCAACCAATCGAATGACTAGACAATAATAAACACTTATTATTCTAATAATGTTACACGGTTCGTCTAAACTCCATATTGCATGTAATGGAAGTTATTGAAGAAATAAAATTATTTAAAGATAAATATTTCATAAAAAACACGTGGTGTTATAGGATAGTTTGTGATTATGATAAAATGATTAAATTTTTATGAAACCTATTTATCTTATAAATTCTATGATATGATGAAATGTTTATGAAACCCATTTATTTTATGGGTTCTTATTTGATTAATGTTTTATGATCTTGTGGCACACATGTGTATTATTTTCATTATGTTATGGGTGGGACCAAAATTATATATCCCTATAATGTATTGGGTAAAGATAGACATATAATAAGATAAACAATATTGGAATATGGAGTGAACATAGTTCAATAAGGGAATTTTTCCACTACGATAATCTTGGGAGTGAACCTTGACTACTATGATGGTTTGGGGAGTGAACCAAATCCACTATGATAGTCTTGTGACTGAAAATTGACTTCTAAAATGGGTTGGAAAGTAAACCCAACCCACTATCATAATCTTGGATGTGAGCCTTGAATACTAAGGAAATGATTTTCTTTGCTTATGTGTTTTCCAAAATTCCATGTTTTATACCAATGTTATTATCTCATAGATCATTTCCATTGATTAATTTATAATTCTTGTCATATAAACTATCATGATTTTTACCACGAATCAATATTGTGATCTATGACATGAAAGGTATGATTTTAAAATGCTATGGTCATGTCTTCATACTCTTATTATCATGTTATGCTCAACAGATCATTGATATATCACTTGTTCACCCTTACTAAGCATACAACATCACACTTTCTTATTTTTCCTTTCCCTAGATAATGAAAAAATATTGTAAATGTGATATGTCTAAGAAAATTTATAGTTATGAAGGACTAAGTGGGTGATGATGTAGTTAATTTATGAACTAGTTGTTCATGTATCCATGTTTCGAAAGGCACTAGACCTATACAATTTTGGAATGGATAGTTATGTTATGTAATGAATATTAATCTATTAATATGTGATATTTATTTATGAAAAGTATGGGTCACTATACACCTTGGCTATTGTTTTCTATTCACTAGTCTATTTTATGACCATCTTTCTCACCAAATTAGTTCGCTCTCCTAATCTTGATTCTAATAAAGGTTATTAATTAAAAGTTATTAACAAATATATTAATATTTTTCTTGTATCTATGCTGTCAAATTATTGGGATTTTTGAGTATTTTTTTTTCAATTATGAACTTGGATTCTACTGGGGATTTTTTTATCAAGTCTCCTCTAGATGGGGAATCCAGCAAGTTCCTATCATTGTCCAAAAACCGTTATAGATGAATATATGAAAGTGACTATTGTCTATTTATTTTTATGGGAAACTGGCACAATGTTTCTCGGACCACTCCCATTAATATTTTAGAGTTTACCCAGAATAACTTCTGATGCTATACAACTCTATCCCATGTGTTGTACTTATATAGGTTGGGAATAATATTTGAAGAAAGGAACAATGTAAATCATCCCAATCATTAACTTCCTCTAGTTGCAATATGTATAACTACTCCTTGGATACTCCTTCGAGTGAGAAGGGGAATTACCTCCACTTCACTTATTCTTCAACCACTCCTTGGGGATATAATATAGAGTAAAAAAGTGTGACTTCCTTAATATTCTTATTTGGATCTTCACCTATAAATCCTTGACACTTTGGATGTAATTTAACCAATCTAGTTTTTGATTCAACATCATTTTTTAATGATATAATTGAAATTTTATTATTTTGATTTATTAATTGTGGTGGATAGAGGCCTCTCAGGGTTTAACGAGGATTTCCTTCTATTCTATTTGTCTCACTGTGAGTAGTTGTTGTATCTCTGGTTTATTAAAAGGAAATATCCTTAAATTCAGTTAGTAAGTTAAAATTTATAATTCTTGTTAGCAAGGTTATCTCTATCAAAGGGTTAAGAGAGAAAATTTTTCCTGTTAAAGATTTGGTCATGTAGTTTTAAAATTAGATTTTAACCCTCTTCCATGACAATAATTCCAAGATTTGACACTAAAACCTTTAATTGGTTGTAAAAAGGAAATCATTTACTAGGTTAAAATACAATATTAGTGGTAACCTATGGTTGTATCTAGAGAGGGGTGATATAAATCTATATTTTCATAGTTTAGATAAATATGATTGTTTTTAGATTTTTAGCTCTAAAAACTAAGTAAATATATGAAATAAAATTATAAAAACAAGATGATGATAAGGTGATCATTTCAGAGTGGGATTTATATTTTCATTACTATTATAGTCTTTAAAAAAAGTTTTAATTAATTTATTATTTATTTAAAAAATAAAGATTCCTCAATAAATTTATCAATAACCCTTAGTTGAATATTATTATGGAAACTGATCTAACAGTGATTACTACTTGGAAATATTCTCTTCCTTCACGTGTGAAAAGATAGAAAAATACTCTTAAACTACAAAGGAAATAACAAATTTTTTAATGTTCTTGGGTTAATTAAAATAAATTCATTAATTTTACTCACATGCCAACAATTTCTAGGCACTCACCTCCTAATTCACCATATTCATTCAAGAAAAGTTTCACTAGGTGGAGGGAGATTATAAATTATCACATTGCATAGTAAATAATGAAAAAGTTTAAAACATTAAACAATATCATATTAAAATAATTTAAGAACCACTGAAAAACCAAAATAAATTATTAGAAAATAGTTTTCATTCATTATGTGAATGAGGACTCAATCATTATAAAAGGAAATCCTTCACTTCCCCAAGCACTCAAAATTTACCCCTTACTTTTTGGGGTAGTAATGATAAAGGAATAAGGATAAGTCATTATGAAACTAAGAAACCAATAAAATGAATGTGACAATTAAATCACTAGTGAGTCACACCCCCTAACCTTTAACCTTATATTACCTTACTTTCTACCTTCTCCATCCATGGTAAAACCTCTGTGATCCTCATACTTTTGAAATATTTATATTTCATTTTCTCATAAAGTTTCCCTGCTTCCCCATAGTTTTCAAATATCCATGAAATCCACATATTCCATTCTTTTCTTTAGATTTAAATATTATGCACATAATAATCCATGTGTCCTCTTATGAATGTAAATTTTGGTGCTGATTTGGATAACCAAATATCTCCAAGAAAGTCTTATGAAGTCTCATGAATTATCCTATCTTTATCAATTTTTTGTCTTATTGGATGATATCGTAGGACTTTACAAAGTCTTATGATTAGTAAGTCTAACATATAACTGAAAGTATTGCAACATAGGATGAATTATTCCATTATAGGGTAAAGTTAAATGATTTTGTAGGTGAAGGAATATGATTGGGATAAAATTCTTATTACCATGGAAAAAGTCTTATGATCTTTCCAGGGTAATACAATCTGGTCTTAGATTCATATGATATTTACAAATTCATATGATCTAGCCTTGGAAATTCATATGATCATGACTAAAGTCATATGATACAAAGCAATTTTCTCCATAAAAGGCTTATAATAATAGAAAAGTCATAAAGTAGAGTTATACAATCCAACGTTTTTCATTTTTGTACCTCATCTCAATGTCATAAAAAACTCTCAAATTCATACATTCTTATTTAAATTCATACAAAAAAAGAAGTCCCCCATAAGTGACTTTTCAATATTTTAAGGATTGAAATCCTCAAAGTCAAATAAAAGATGTAAACTCATCCTAAAATTCAATATTTCTCATTTTAACACTAAACCACCTTTTATTTCTTCAAAATTAACTCCATCCACCTGGAATAATTATCAAGACATCCAAAATTAAGTGTTGGAATTATTCTAAAAAATCCAAAGATAGAATAAACAATTAAAAATAAATTTTGAATAATTTAACAATTAAACACAAGGTTTTTTAAAATACTAATAAATGTGATACTTACATAAGAATTACTCAAAAAAAGTGGGTTTAAAATCATTGAAACACAATAAAAAATGTATGAAAATATTGGCTTGTTATCCAAGATTAACATCTAACAACCCATCAAAGCACCCATAGAGAAATAAATTATTGTTGAAAAAATCCTCACATGAATTATCACTATATAATATAATAAATTTATTATGATATATATTTTAAGTAGGTTTCATCACATGTTTCATCAACCTTTATGCATGAATATCTTTATCTAATTTTTTGGAAATGAACTTACCAATAAAACAACTATGACCATTGACTTATTTAGGAAATTATATTCCAATAAAAGGGGTAGAGATATATAATCTCATTAATTAATAGAATATATAAATCCTTTTTTACCTATTCATTAATATCATATCACTCGTAATGTGCCCAATGTATCCAACTTCACCACGAGCATATATTATCATGATTTTGGGAAATACATTAAAGTACTAAAATCATGATATAAATTAATAATAATCATAAAGTCTAAGTATAATTATGCACATTTTCATATAGTAACACCCAATGGAATATAGAATATATGGATTTCTTATTAGTGGGTTTGTTCTCCTAACCCCCTCTCTTGGTGATTACCAAGGGAGAACTTCATAATATAAAGTCTTAATGTATTATGAAACTTCAACTGTTGATATGATTTATCATCTATTTCCTTTTAAATGATATCATATATAAATTGAATATGTAATTTAATAATATTTTCATGGAACTTCAAGTTTCTCATTATGTAAGAGAATTTTCCCAATCTTTCAGCGCAACACATACCCTTAAGAAAACGTCACATAGAATGTCACACAGAAAAAATATCATGATATGATATGTAAGTTATTAATATAAAAATACATAAATATCTAGATAATAATAAAGTTAAAAGGAGTTGGTTATAGGGAACTAACTCTGAAATATTCATGTAAGGATCACATTCCTCATATTTTAATAAATATCTAGATAAACTCTTTTATCTAAGATAAAAAACATTTTATACTTATATTTTTTTAAAGAATGTTATAAAATATAATGAATCATAAATCATGCATATTAGTATCATCATATAATTTTATTAATAAAAACTATTTGTTAATAAAAAATATCTCTTATCATATAATAAAACTGAGATAAATATACACACCCTTTATTTTGATCCCCCCAAACTTGAAGTATTCCTTTACATTAATTTCCCCGATTTAAAAAACCTTTGATTAATCATTTTAATTAAAAATAAAGTTCCATCAATTATTTTCTTGATCTAGAACACTTGTATATTTATAACCTTTATAAAATATACATTTGGTATCTTATACCAGTCAAAATCAATGAATTGATTCTATATCACCAATACTTGTCCCAGACTTTCAATGGAGTTTCCAAAACTTCCTCAAGTATCCTTGAAAATCACATCACGTATAAAACCTTACCTTAAATTTATATTAACTCTATGTTTTATTGACTAAAGCTAACTATCATACAAATATAATCTTCTTTATCTGGTTTAAAGTTTTATCCTTCAGTACTATCAATACAATATATGATCCTAGACATTTTATGTCATGATAATATATCCTAAATACTTCTAGGAAATAAGGTAAAAATTTATTTAACTCATTAAAATTATTACAAAATTTCCACTAATGGATCTAGAATAAATTACAAAGCTAGAATAATCCTTAAAGTAAACCTACAATATCCCCAAGTCATTCACACACTCAATCACATTGATCATATGAGTAGAGATTAAATTTCCATTGATCATCTCCCATTTAATCCCTTTTAAACCTCTTGCAAGTCTATCCATGCTTCTCATAACATCTATTTGATTCACTTATTGAACCACTTTACCATTATGTTACTCAGGAAGTGGTTACTCTATCATATATACTTTTTATTTCTTTATTTAAGAAAAATTCTTACGTTTTTTTAACAATATAAGAAGTTGATTTTATTAAGATTCTTATTTCTATAGGATTGATCTCAAATTAATGTTTTATGATGATGATGTCATTAATACAACTAAAACTTTTATTAGACGAGTATCATGTTTTACATTTATTTAATAAGAAGTTTTATTAAATGTACTCCCATAAAATTGATAACTCCTTTTAAAAGTTTACATCATATCAATTAGTGGGCCAAGATCCATATTTCACTAAGCATTGAGTCGCTTCATCTTTTCTTCCATCACTTAGTGATGTGCATGGATTTTAATAGCTTTTTAAGAATTTTGAACTTAATTTTATTGAATTAGTTTAACCACTTTTTGTGTTTTTTGGTTACTTTTTTAGTTTGGTAGTGTTTTAGTTGTTTTCATTATTTTTAGTTAATTATATTGATTAATTTTAGTATTTATTTTAGTTTATATTAATTTCATATATTTTTAACATTTTTTATTAAACACTATATATTATTATTTATATTTTTGTTATAAATATTAATATTATTAATATTATCCTTATCATTAAATTACATTAATGTTTAGTAGTAGTATTATTATAATATTATTATCCTATGTAAGATTATAATTATAATTATCTATAATTATATTTACAAATATAATTAAATGTAAATATTTGCTTATATTTTTATAATTAAATATAATTATTGTTATAGAATTATCATCATTATTATTCATATTTATCATTTAACTTTAGTGAAATATGACTCAAAGCATTAAAAATTTTGATTTTCCATTTTTGTTTCTAAAAGTTTGAAACCACCATTTTAGAGGGAGACCCAATATCCACTATCTAGCTTTCCATATCCACTATAACTGAGGTCGATGCACTCCAAGATAATCACTATGGTTCACCCAATTCCCCATGCACATTTTTCCTATGGTACACCGACTTTTATCTATATTACCCATCTAGAAACCAGTATTGTGTCAACTACCTAAAATCATCCCTATTGTGAAACCCGACTATCCAATACCCTTACTACTACACATCAGGTTAGGAGCCACCCTGTTCCCTATTACATTCAAGCATGAAACCAAGCCCATATTCTCTTTTATGACTATACAAATCCCACCCAAATAACTGATATGTAAGTAATGCAACTAAAGCTAAAACCCCTTCCATCAGAATGTCTTAATATTACCCCAAATTTCCATCTACTTATATTCAGTGGTTAACACTACATTTGAGTTTAGAGACAATTCATGTGTGTCGTCAACTCATGTGATGGTTTGTTTTGGAGTTTTAGTGATCAATAAAGATCCATATCTCATTATGTGATCATCACCAATGTCTTTCAGTGGTACATGCATCGACACACAAATAACGATTTCTATGCATTATTATTCATATCATGTTTTGTAATGGATGGTTAATTTGATCATTCCAGATCTTTGAAAAATGTGGTAGTGTTTTCATGACATTATTTAACTTCCATATTTGACTGATAGTTAATTTTTATTTATTAGTTTTTTATTTATTAAATTATATCTAAGTTTTATTTAACTAATATGAGAACCGTGCATAGGCCTTGGTTCATTTTATGTGATTCCTAGTAAGTAATCATGAGTAGGAGAATACCATTGAATTTATTTGTTCCAAACTTATTCACACACATAAGAGAATGTTATATCCTCAATCTAGTTCTCCCTCACATGGCTGAGATGGGTCACCACATAGCCTTAGATGCACCTCCCTATATTTGAGAGGCCGCTGAATAGTGGTGAGGTGTAAATAATTATAGTGGAGATACTATACCCTCTAGTATAGAATAAGAGAAATAGTGGAAACATGATAAATAATTCAATATAAAACAATTCCAATAGATAAATTTCATATCAGTCCAAACATAATAAACCATGTAATGCCATACTATATTCCAAACTAAATATCACGATTAATGTCATACATGTAAACAACTAAAATATAGGCTCAAAATAAATACTCCTAACACTAGTCCTAAACCCCATGCTCTATCCCATATCTAAGATCCTATCTCAGTAAGAAAGAAACCAATAATCAAGCATAGGCGCCCTTTCCCTTATCCAATCCTACATCCATGAAGTACTCCTAGATACCAAATTAAATCCCAAATAGTGTGTGAGTAAAACTCAGTAGGTCACCACCAATGATGTATACACAAATCCAATATGATAAATAGTTTATACAATAGCATGAATAATTGTACATTAATTCATAAATTAACACATAAGATCAAAATAAACCCATTGACCCTAGATCTCTAGTTTAACACCCAAGATCAGCTCAAAATTTCCTCCACAAGATTCTAGATGTCTATTTCCTTGAACCCAAATGAAAATAATCAAAAATGGATGCCATGTACTTTACCCCAATATCTCACTCAAACATTACATGAAACTATACACCATTATTGTAGGCACTAGGGGACCACAAATCTCACCCTCTGGCATCTAGTAACCATGCATCCCACCCTTCGACCTCAAGTAACCCATCATATTTCCATCAGAAGTCAATAATCTGTACTTCTCTCCCTCATTCCTCATATATTGGTGTATCTCACCCTTAATCATCAAGATAAAATGCATCTCACCCTCAAGTACCAAGCAAGATCCAAAGCATTTAAAATTACCATACATGCCAAAGATATCCATATAAGTCAATTTTTTTAACTCATCACAATTAAAAATTATCTTGACAAATTTAGTTATATTACATTTACCCTTTTCATTCCAAGTTACTAATCCACATAACCAGTATGAAAATTCCGATTCTAATTTTAAATAAACCCTATTACCATTTAACAAGTCATTATATAATCATTTTATCATGCCATTTCACCCTTCTCCAATTATAATCCATTATCCAATTACAAGTGATGTGATTCATCAAAATTATCAATTTATGAGTTAATCCATTCCATGAACAATTTCTTAATAGGTTTATATGACTCTAGGGTAATAAATATTAGTTTCCAATACAGGGTAAAGTGTGAGCACACCTCTCAGGCGGCCTAAAGTCCAGGTCTCAATTTCCATTATATCTAACAAGATCTATGGGAGGTATAAGGATTAAAATTCAATCCATTATATAGTATTATAATTAATAAAGGTCACATGTACGGTGTACTAGTATGATTACACATATTTCATATTCTAGAAAATCCCAAATAGACCATAGAGAGATGTTACAAACCACCTAATTAAAAATAAATAAGGAGATTCCTAAGATCAAACATCCAAATTAACGTGAAACACCTTGACCCCTTATAGATAATGATAGATCAATCACATCAAGGATGAAAGAAGAATATACAAAAGGAAAACAAGAGTAATTCACCAAATATGAGAAAAAATCACTAATTCAAGTTGTCTAGATTGAATAATAGATCAAGTGATAAAGGATTGGTGTTGGAGAAGCCATGAAATCCCTAGAGAAGCCTCTCAATTCAATAATCCTAAGTTAGGGTCGAATGAGGTTTAATTTGGAGTAAAAAAAATGGGTTTTGGGGTAGAAATATGATTCTTTCACTCATTAATCTAGCCCATCCCAACACCACCAGCTAAACCGGTGGTGTGGGCTAGTGTAGCTCTGTGACTGGAAACCCCATTGGCTAGTTGGTGGTATCCTTGTTGGGACCCCATTCTGTCTAAAGTCCATCGACTAGACGATGGGTTTTCTATAGATATTCCCAGATACTTCCTATCCAATAGATAACATGTGTCACTACAACATGTCCTTTTCTACATGACAATGATAGATCTTACTAGATCACCTCCCCTGATCCATTTAGCACTACTGAAACAATATTTCAATAAAATAATAGGAATCAATTACAAAATTTAAAATGGTTCAAAAAATTTAAAGAGAGAAAGTACCCTGGTAAAGAGACAGGTTCTTAAAATATCCCCACCATATAACAACTCAACCTCAAGTAGTACACTATTTCATAATTGAAATATAGCAATGAATAAATCATACCACTGTAGATGCACATCCAATCCCATCTCCTAGGTATCCTCTTGTACACATCATGCTTCCACTTTACTTAAAATAGGAAAACAAACTTTCTTAAGAGATTATTATGAATATGGTCTATGATATAGATCAGATTTCCTATAAAGTTAGCATCATTATCAAGCTCAATATTATCAAAATCTTATATGTGATAAGTATTAGGGTGATATTTTCAAACCTATGACACATGAAACATGTCATGCATGATACTATGGAACTTTGAAAGATTCAATCAGTATTCCATGAGGCCAATACTCTCTACTATCTCAAACATCCGAACTAACCAAGGTACTAGCTACACTTGCTTACAAATACAACATTTCCATATACTAGGTGAAATCCCTAAAAAACTTGATGACCAAACTCAAACTTCAGAGTTCATATCTGATGGTTTTTATAATATTTTTGTCTATTATTTCATTTTCCAACCACTTCTTGGTCAATTGAACCTTATTAGATGTACCTACATGATAACTAGTCCAACCAGCACTAAATCACAGACCATTAACCAACATAGTGAAGAATTAAATGGCCTTCCATATAAATACCCAAATGGATCAATTTTTATTAGTTCCTAGAAAATATTATTATAAGAAGACTCCAAGAGAGCTAGATGCTGATCCTAAGAACCACTGAATTACAAAACACAATATTAAAACATATCCTCCATAATCTAAATCCCCTACCTATATTTTCTGTTAGTTTTAGGATGATAGGATATACACATAAGAACTTACAAACCTTGTTCCTTGTAAAGGCCTTGTCTGAACCATGATGTAATTTGGGTATCTCAATCAAAATTGACACTCCATAGAAAAACTTGAAATAAAAATATCTCATGTATGTATAGATTACCCAGATTATTGATGGTGATATTATTATAGATAGGAAATAAGTGGATTACCTTTTTGAGTCAATCCATGATCACCCACATTGCATCATTTTTTGAGGTGTCCTAGGTAAAATTATTATGAAGTATATAGTGATATCATCCCACTTATATTATGGAATGGGAAAAGTTTGGAAAATCCTAGGAGGTCACTAATTCTCAACCTTCACTAGCTGAAAGGTGATGCATCATTCCATGAAGCATGATATCCCATTCTTCATCCGTGGACACTAGTACTTCCTATAGAGATCACTATACATTTTTAATATCCTAGGATGTACTTCCCATTTGGAAGCATGGAACTACCTCATCAACTCCTCATTTATTCTTATAGGAACCCAGATGTGACCATAGACATAAAGAACCTCATTACTATATAGGAAACAACATGGTGGTGTACCCCCACCATATATTATATATTCTAGGGATAAAACCTCCAGATCGGATAACTACCTCATCTTGATTTGATCTAGAGGCATGAGAACAACATATGATGATGTTAGAGTTACACTCCCATGAGAATCCTGAATACATAGATGTAATTTCTTAAAGAGTACCATCATCCTCCACTCATCATAATATTCCTATACTACCTGTGACTATGTTTTCCAATTGAAGTTATTGGAAATGGAATTTCAATTTCCAGGAGTATATAGAAACTCAGAGTCAAATAAATATAGATACTCGACCCATATCCTCTGCTAAAGGTTCAGGTCCAGCAAAAAAATATGTACTTCAATATCTTTTGATTTATATAGACAATGAAACTTATTCCCAAAAGATAATTCCACAAGAAAATGAGGGTGTGTACCACTATATCTAACTCTAGATAGTGAGTGTGATAATTCCACTCTAGCGGTCTCAATTTTTTATAGGCATAAGAAAAAACTCAATCTTCTTGCAAAATAAATGCTATAATACTAACTCATGATGCATCTCAATAAATATTTTACTCCTTACCCCAACTCAAAAAAGGCGAGGAATAGTGTTGAGTTCATCCTACTCTTAAAATCCTAGAAATCCTCGTAATAATAATCAGACTAAAAAAACTTCACCCATTTCTTGGTTAGAATTGGAATCAGAGATACCAAATAGGATAAGTCCTAGATGAAAAACTGATAGTAGTATATTAAACTTAGAAATATCTTAATCTTAAAGGAATTATTGGGTTTTTCCCAAGATACCATGGATACCACCTTCCCCAGGTCCACTAAAAATCCACCTGCTGAGATAATATATCCTAAGAAAAGATAATCAACCACCACCTAAAAAATATAACCCAACACCTTGACCGATCTTCCCACTACTTTCTTGATGGTATAATTCAAAACTATGTTTACTACTACTAGATAACAATGCTTCTACTCACCACCTAGAAAAGAGAACCCACCACCATGACTATTGTTCCCACTATTTTCCTGATGATATCATTCAAAACTATTCTTCCTAATACCAGATAAAGTGTTACCAAACTACTCAGATGGAACCGTCTACCCACCACTCAAACCTCCCTAAAGTTACCTTAAGATATTATATCCTCATACATGATGTTTGATAATTTTTTCAGTTGAAAGAAATTTACTTGATACTTTATCACGTATTAAAGAACCTTCTAGAAGTGATTAGTCCTATCTATCTCATATGCATCCAACACTGCAGAAAAATGGTGAAGTTCCATAAAATGGATAGTTTAATCGATCACTATCATGTTACCTTGATTCATGTATGTGAATTCTAGATCTATCTCCTCCCTCAATGTCTCTAAGTAGAAATTTTATAGTGAGCTTGTTTGGGAATGCTCCCAAGTCATTCCCTTGTACTGATTAGCCTAAACCAAGATATCCCACCAGTTTTCGAATGGTCCCTATAGCATATATTATAAAAACATCACTATACTCTCTATGGGTGTATCCAGATTATTAAATA
Source organism: Viscum album (assembly GCA_963277665.1). Classification (NCBI taxonomy): domain Eukaryota; kingdom Viridiplantae; phylum Streptophyta; class Magnoliopsida; order Santalales; family Viscaceae; genus Viscum; species Viscum album. The sequence continues at coordinate 1,961,316,985 of OY728119.1, read as the reverse complement.
TCCTCTAGACATACTCATGATAAAAATATACTTCCTAGGGGACAACCTCCCCCAAAAAATTTGGTGAGTGATGCAATTGAAACTATCCCATCAGACTAGACATCAAAGGAACAACACGATTAGTATCCCTCTCTATGGATCACATGAACCACATGAAATTATTGTGGAGCTGATCATCCATCAATTTTCATAGTTCTATTAGAAGTCCTTGTTATGTCATGTGAGGTGTGTGATTATGAACAATCTATTGACATTAGCAAAACGATAACATAGGGGAATACTTCTACACAGGGTAACATAAACCTCAAACCACATGATAAGGAAGAAGAAAAAAAATAATAGTTTCTTAAGGATTCCAACATAATCCTAGCCAATTATATCAGGTTATTGAATATATCATTCTCAAATTCCATGTTTAAAACAAAAACATATATCAAGTTTAGGCTCATCCAATTAGTTAACATTCTATAAAAATAGAAAACCACCATTCATTAAATAGGTATCACTAGAAACTGGTTAACATGAATAACCAAAATAAGAAGATTTTCATATAGATGTGAATGAGTTCCTATCATGGAAGTGAAGATGACAAACTCCTACATGCCTACTATTATGCATGCCTACACACCTCATTCCACGATGGACCATGAGTAAACTATCATAAAATAGTAACATCACACAACAAATACACCACCAAAGGAAAAATAACGTCACAAATGAAACAAGAAAATCTTTAGAATAATAATCCCATAATTGGAGACTTGTGTTTTCCACCACACATGGGTTATCTACTCCCATACATGAGCTCAATACCATGAATTGACACATCCTATTCTCCTAGATAACTTTTCCAAATCATAAAGTAATAGAAAATACCTGGAATTTGACCCCACTTTGTAACATCCATGATTCGATTATCCCTCATGTGTCTAAGATGGTTCGCCACATGACCTCGAGCATACCTATGTGTATGTTAGAGGCTACATAATAGTAGTGAGGTTCCAATAAGTAAATTTGGGAGATTATAACCTCTAGTGTAGAATAAAAATAATAATGGAAACCCAATAAAAGATTCAATATAAAATAATTCCAATATATAGTTAGGGTAATTAAAAATCAATACAAACATAATAAACAATATAATTTCATCTTGTATTCCAAACTAAATGTTTTATTGAAATCCATACAAGAGAAACACTAAATGAAAAACTCAAAATAAATAATCCCAACACTGGTCCCAAAACCCATGATTGGTACCATCTCTATGATCCAGTCCCAATATGGTGACAATCAAAAGTTAAGAACAAAGCCCCCTACAATTATCCAATCTTTAGTCCATGAATTCTTCTCGGGTACCAAAAGGCATCCCAAATAGGGTGTGAGTAAAATTAATTATTCCACAACCAATAGTGTCTAAAAAAATATAGTTTAAAAAATAGTACATGCAATAGTATGAAAAATAGGAAAATAATTCATAAATTAACACAGAATATAAAAGTAAACCTTCCAACCCTAGAGCTCCAGGTTAATACTTGGGGTCAGCTAAAACCTACCTCAACAGATGACATATGTATCTATCCTTGAAACCCAATGAAAGTAACTAAAAAGGGATTCCATGTCCTTTACACCATTATCTCTCTCAAGAATAACATGAAACTACACATCACACCCATATGACCTAATGGACCAAGCATATTGCCCTCAAGCATCCAGTAACCACGCAACTCACCCTCAAGCATCAAGTAACCCAATATCTTTCCCTAAGGAAACAAGATTCCATGCATCTCTCCCTCAGGCCTCGTATATTAGTGTATCTCACCCTCATGCATCAATCTAACATTCATATTACCCTCAGGAATTATGACATATTCAAATCATATAAAATCATCATACATTCCAAACATGTTAACATATTCTATATTGTTTAACTCATACCAATTATCAATTATCTTTCTAAATTTAGTTACATTCCATTTTACCTTTTCATTATAAGTTACTAATTAATATAATCAGTATGGAAATTATAATTCTCATTCTAAATAAATTTTATTACCATTTCTAAAGACATTATGTCATCATGTCATAAATCCATTAGACCCTTCTCCAATTCCAACCCATTATCCAATTATAAGACACGTGTTCCTTGTAAATTATCAATTTATAAGTTAATCAATTCCATAAACAATTTCCCAATCTACTTACATGATTATAGGTTTATAAATTTCAGGTTTTAATCCAATTTCAAGGGTGGTCACACCTCTTTGGTGTCCATAAGTCCATGTCTCAATCACCATCGGACCCAATGAGATCCATGGTAGGTCTCAGGATGAGAATTCAAGATAATATAGAGGATTAAAATTAATGGTGGTCATGTACATGATATAAAAACATGATCACTCATGTTTCACATACTATAAAGCCTAATCAGAACATAGGGAGATTTTTCTAACCACCTACCTCAAAAGCAATAAGGGGATTCCCAATATCGAATATTTAGATCAGCATGAATCACCTTTATCCCATATTAGTAGTGATAGATCCACTACATAAAGGTGAGAATAATAATATACAAGAGGAAAATAATAATAATTCGACAAATCTAAGAAAAACTCATTGATTTAAGTCATCTATATTAAAGAACTGATCAAGATATCAAGAATTGGAATTGAAGAAGTCATAATACACCTATATAACCCTTTTAACTAGATAATCCTAGTTTCAGGTAAAACATGGGATAATCAAGAATTAAAAATGGTGTTAGGGAACATAAATATGATTATCCCCCTCATTAATATGACCCAACCTGATTCTACTGACAAGAAGTTGGATTCCATAGACTAGCTAGTGGTGTCATCCATTGCGACTACATGGTTGGAAACCCCACTGACTGGTCGATGGGATTCATATTGGGACCCCATTCTATCTAAAGGCCACTAACAAACTTGTGGGTCTCACCATCTAGCTAGTGGGATTCCTATAGCTATTCTAATCTACAACCCATCCACTGGATAGTCAGAAGACTACACCAGGTAGCTAGTGGCATTTCAGTATGTCCTTTTCTACATACCACCATTATCTATTGCTAGCTCACCTCCCCCAAGCCCCCAAGGACTACCAAAACAATATTTCCAAAAAAATTAGGGCACTATTAAAGGATTTAAAATGGTTGAAAAAACATAAAGAGAGAAATTACCAAGGTAAAAACAATAGATTTTATAGTGAATCATAAGTCACACGTGATCAAATTCCAAATAAATAAATATATTAATTGAGAAATTAGTATTTTTTCTATGTTCTATACATGATTTCATGAGTGATAACTAAAAAGAAATCTCATTTCTGTGAACCTTATATAATTAAGTATTTTAAATTTGTGAGAAATGGGTTTTGATGTTTCACTAAGTGATTAAATACTAAAATTTCATGCTAATTATTAATCAAATAAGTGAATGAAATGCTAGATAATTTGTACAAAAAATTAGAGTACTGTAAAATATCAAATAATGAGACTTGATAGAATTTTGATTAAATTTGAAATCAACGATAATTTGATAAATAAATATTCATATGTGGGAATAAATAATTGGAATCAAATGAACTTGAATTGGATTCAGGACTCTAAAACTTCCATCTCCATAACCTCCCTACTCCTGATTAGTTTTAGTTAATTTCAGTAGCTGTTTATTTTTTAGAATTTTAAGTTTTTGACCAAATGGAAAAATTAATCGACCAAAACATTCTTCCAAGATGATATTTCTGGTGTCTAGTTTAACCCCTTTCAACACTTCTACATTAGTTAATAGGTTAATAAATTAAACAATTTAGTGTTCCATGACACCCCATACCTAATTTCTAGCACTATTTCCAGGTAGAATTATATCATTAAAATGTTTTTTTAAAGGTATTGAATTAGATTTAAAAAATAATAATATTAATTATTACTATGGGTATTTTCCAAATTGTAGGAAATTTCATGATACCCATTAGTTTCATTAAGGTGTGGTCAACACTAAATGTTTACAACCAATACCCACCCATTTTTCATGGTATACATTACAATTTCTCACCACCCATGAGTTCTCTAGAAAATTATTTTAATTTTAATGGTTATCCTTCAATAAAATTTCTTAAACCATGTGAAAAAACATCTTCAAATTTTTATATTACTCCATACCATGAATATATTCATTTTCATAATTATGATATTTCAGTAAACATTGAACACAGTAATTTATATAGTCTAACTAGGTTGAAAGGGATTTTAAAAAGCTTTTAAAACCGAAGTGCACAATCTCAAATTGGTTTAAATTATTACCTATATTTTTATTATCCTCAAGGTCAATATTTTCTTAAAATTATAGAACCTAGTAAATCAACCTCTCTATACAGGTTTCAAGAAAGTTTATAAAAATTTCAAAACTCAATTGCACAATATAAACATGTTGAATAATATGAACAACATTTTTCAATAGAGGAGGAGACTCAATTTTATCAATCACTATATGATTAAAACACTTCAATATTAGAGAACAAAATATTTTCCATGATGGTAGACATAAATAAAATGTTTGAACTTCAAAAATAACATAATATATATCTTGAAGAATAAAATGTGTACTTGGTTTTCATAATGAAAATTTGGACAATCAAAAGGTTCAAATACTCAAATTAGCCTCATTTATATAACTTGATTCTCTAATTTAGAAAAATTATTTTTAGGAAAGCGTAGTTGAGTTTCTATACTAAGAATTTCAAATTCTTGATTATGATGATGAGTCTTCATTGATTGATGATTATTCTTATCATGCCATAAATGACTCCAGTCCATCATGGCTTGATTCTTCAAATCAAATCACATTTCAAGAACATGTGATCTTGGCCTTATACTTTATCAAATATAATGGTCCATTAGATAATATGATTTCATATCCCTATTTTATGAGCTTATAACACTTCTAACCCACGATGAGAATGAATGACATTGAGGTAAATAAAATTCATCCTTTTGAGGATGAAAATTAATCCGTGGATGAAGAGGAAATTGAATTGGGACCTTTATTTTCTGAAATAGAGTCCAAATTGAACTAAGACTCCAAGGATTTCCTCACACTAGAAGAACAAACTTCAAATGAAATTGAATCACCTATTTTTGAGGAAAATGGTGAGTTAAAAAAATCTTCTAAAATGGTGATATCTGAAAAAGTTCAAGATAGTGATGGTGGTGGAGGACACTCACAAAATTCTAGAAACTATGGAAGAATGAGATTTCCTGTAGAATCCTGATTTCATAGGGACACATGTTCCAAAGGAGAACAATAATGGGGGTAATATGGGAGAAAATTTGAGATAAGATATCATTTGTGATATAATGGAGTCCCTACTCTACTTGATCATATTATACCCACTCCATGCATTGAGTTTAATGCCACCTCACTTGAAATCCCAAAGTCGTTCACAATACTCCTCACTTAGGAGAAATCACTAAAACTATGGAATATAAATATTCTTCAAAACTAGTTTATTTCATTATGTCAGTGGTTTTTGAGGAACAATAACTAAGATTCATTATTAACCTAGAAACTATATTAAAAAATTTGATGGATTTATTCCGATCACTTAAATAGTCTAGTAAAATCATTCTTATTTTTCACACATTCACTACGATAATATTCCTGATCTAAATGTGGTTCCCTATAAAAAAACTTCAATTATTCACTGATGTTTTTTTAAAAATGTTTTATTAACCTCCTTTTAAGAATTTTTGTGGTTCTTTCATTCCACACATCCTTTTTACTAATAAGTTTCTATTGAAAAATCAATTTTCCATTAGATAATTTTTTTCTAAATGGATTCATGAAACACTTATACTAGTGATGAAGTAAATTCATGGAATATATCAATATTAGATTTTGGTGGAGTGTCATCAATGCATTGATAATGATGAAGTAAACATATCACTCAAAGGGTGAAAACCCATCATTATTTATATTTTTACTGCATTTAGTTTTATTTTATTAAAATTTTAGGTAATAAATGGCATGCATTTACCTGCAAATATATTTTTCGGGCACTTTAGTGGACTATTTTTTCTCTTTAATACCATTTATCATCTACATGGTTTCTTTTATTTGGTTATATTTCTTTTATATGATGTGTGTATGTGTTTCTTATGTATATATTTTACATGTTACATCATTTTGGAGCTTCATTTGATATAGGAATACACTTTTTAGCTATCTACAATTACACAAGGATGTGTTACAATTTCAATTATATTTTACTTACACTTCCAAAAACACCTTTTAATAGAGGTAATTAATATCTTAAAAAAATAAATAAAAATGAAAAAATAAAAATTTAAAATGAAAAACCAACATTCCTATCATTGTTAAACCCACATGAAAGAGATTATATTTCTATAGTAACATAGTTTGAGACATACTAATTTTTTCCTTGGTCAGTCTAAAAACATTATCCTATTTGAAATTAGTAGATTCTTGATACTATGATTTAGATGATTTCTAATATCATTCCATGATTTTAAATGTCTTTCAAAAACTTATTTATTTTAGAGACACTTATTTTTACTCATGATCATTTGGGTTTTCCATAATTATTTTCCATACTCATGAGGACTTTGGCCCTTTTAACATATCTTCTACATAAATAAAAATCATATATGTATTTTTTTATAATTTCATTAAGTATTTTTAATGATTTACTGAATAATACACCTTGTATATGTTATTTTTTTATAGTAAATAAAATTTTAAGGTTTCAAAGGAGAAAATGTAGAAAAGGAGAAAATTTGTCTATTACACATTGTGAAACACCATTACAAAATGTGTACTATCATTTAACCACATGTTACAAGATGTGAAGCAAGCAGTGAAACATTCCAGGTCGTGAAGCTCATTTCACGACATGAAAGATCGTTACACGATGTGATCCTTCCTTACACGGTGTGAATCACCAGTCCACGACGTGAAGCATTCAACTCATATTTCCCACCAACTGAAGGAATATTCATGATATGAAATCCTATTACATATCATAAAAGGAGTCAAGATTCTAAATTTCTGATGTGATTCATGCAAGATATGCGCAAATTCAAAAATTGCGGGGAAAATCCTGGATAAAAAATTACACAACATGAGATCTTATTATACATTGTGTAATTTCTAATATATATATGAAGTAGGCGCACATAGGCTGGTATTTGGAATAATTGTATTTATTTAATTTTTTTCTCTCATTCCCTTATACTTCCTCCACTAAAACTAGAAATTCCTTAGTTTCTTTTCATTGTTTTACTTCAATACAAGAATTATATATCAATTTCAAGGATGCTATTCACTTTTTTTCATTACTAATTCCATTTTAATCATTCTGAATTTCGACTAGCAAGACATGATGAACCTATAATGTGTTTTTTCTCATCCCCTTTTCAATAAGTAAATTAGTTATAATTGCAATCAAACCCATCTTTTTTATTTACAATTAATTATTGCATGTTTTTCAAACTGATAAATCCCAATAAGTGCATGTTCTTTAACTGTTTAAACCCAATTTCCATTCTTAAATTAAATATGTTTTCAATCTCTTACCCTTTCTTGATTAATTCTATAATGAGTGGCTAAACCACCTAGGGTAGGTATTTAGATTATGGGTATCCAAATCAATAAATATTTAGTTCTCAACTTGGTAACCTTAAGGATCTGTAATTAGGATAAATAAAAATTGTTTATCGAATTCATTCAAACATCCCTGACCACATGGAATTTGAATAAAAGACTTTATCTTGGATGAAGTAGAAAAGTCTAGGACTAATAGCCTATGACACTTTATGTCTTAAAAGATATGCTTAATGCACTTAGGTTGTGGTTATTTACAGACCAAGGAATGACTACATCTTAAGTATAGTTGATTTGACCATATTCAGCTAGTGACCTTTGATTAATTTATAGCCGAAACCTCTGGATCCTTCTAAGTTATAATTAAGATCATCCTTTATACTAAACGATGAAATTTATCCTAATCCCTTTTCTATATTTTATTCCAAACCTTAAGTATTTAAAAATAGTTCAACCAAACTGAACCAAACCTGTGAGGACTCTAACCCCAAAGGGTTCCAAGCCAATGTTTTCCATTGCCATCCCAATTCCCCATTAGATCAACCCCATACTATTACTATACTACTTCTTTGTAGAAAGTGAATTTTGGGAAACAATAAAATCTATTCTAACTTCAACCCGCATGAATTAAATGACGTGTGCGGGTGCATCAAATTTTATCACCATTATTTGAGAACTTGCTGTGCTTCGCACAAGTAACCTTTTGGAAAAAGAACCTGGGATTACCTCTCCATTTCCCAATTTCTTTTTTATTGCCTTTTCCATTTATTTTAAATATACCACTGCATCCTTATTGAGGATTAGTGCATGCATCCAGGACCTTTGACTCATTAAAGGATCCTTGAAAAATAATAATAGTTTACCTTAGATCCTAAAATAGATAGGTATATTTCTGTACACCGCCATTCATAAATGTATGACTGCAGTAATCCTGGAGGTCCAAACCAACCCAACACACTGAACATGAAACCCATCATACATAGAGAGCATCATGTGAAACAAGAACACACCATCATGGATTATGGATTTCCATAAATCCTTGCTACTATGCCTATAATAGTACGTCCTCATATAAAAGAACACACTTTTGAAATAAAACATGAATTCTTTCTTATGATCTGGAACATGGTCCAGTTCAGTAGGGTTCAAAAAAACCCTAATGAACATATTTTGAACTTCTTAGTAGTCTATGATACCTTTCACAACCAGACAGTCTCTTCTGATTCTATTAGACTTCATGTCATTAAATTCTATCTACAAGTTCTATCCAAGTATTGTCTCAAGAGTTAAGCTCCTGAGTCAATCATGACTTTGGATGATCTTTCCAAGAAGTTTTCAGATAAATACTTCCCACCAATCTTAAATTGGAAGTTCTGAAATGATATATAGAACTTCAATTAGACTGAAAGAGTGTATTCATGGGAAGATTAGGATAGATTTAGGGAACTGATGAGGAAGTGCCCGCACCATGGACTAGACACATGGATACAATTCCAAACATTCTACCAAGGCCTCCAGCTAGCCGCACACACAGTTGTTGATGGTTGTACTGAGGGATGTATGATGTTCAAGATGCATGAGGTAGTCCAAGAACTTATAGATAAAGCATATCACAATTACAGTATGTGGAAGAGTGATCATGGACCACCACAATGTGGAATGCACCAAGTAGATGAAAATACCAGAATAACAGTGCAAGTAGATGCTTTCACAAAGAAGTTAGAGACATTCCAGCCACCTGCTACACCAACCCTCCATATTATTTAATGGAGATGTAGTTGTGAGTAATGTTAGGTGGCCCGAACTTATACCAAGACATAAAAATAGGATTTGAATAAAAAAAAACTAAATATTGTAATTACATTAATTACAATCAGCAAAATACACCATTCCAACAGAAACAAAAATAATATCAGTAGAGGCCGGCTCAGTAGCCACCTCAAAACAACCAGGGTTATTATTAAGAGAGACGTGGTCAAGCACCACTTCATACTCAAGGACCACCAGGGTAACCACCCATGAATCCAGTTCTTAGACTAAAACAACAAGAACAACAACAACATTTTCCTCAGAGAGTATAGTAACAGTTTCAACCAGCTCAACCAAGACCTCAACATCAAACTTCTCCTCTCCAGAGTAACTTAGAGAAACTCCAAGCTAATTTTATTAAAAAATAAGATAAGTGAATGACTACTCAAGTGAATGAGATATAGAACCAATGAGCTTCCCTATCCAGTCCCAAAATTCAGATGGGTCAGATCTCAAAGACTCTATCAGATAGATTACTAGGTACTCTACCTGGTAATATAGAGAAATACCAAAGGGAAGAAGATAAGGATTTAGTGATGATAAGTGGATTTTATTTTTAGCAACCATGAGGAAGTGATTAAAGACAAGATGAGGAACCTAAGAATCATTCCCCAGTAGTAGAAGAAGAAGTTTATGGGACCACTAAAGTAATACCCTAAGAGGTATCACCATCCACAAACACCCAAACACTTGAGGAACCAAAATAGCTAGTATATGTTTCTCCACCACCATACAAGTCACATATTCCTTTTCTAGAAATGGTAATACAAGGAAAAAAGGAGGCACAATATAAGAATTATTTGGAAATGTTCAAGCAATTTCATATCAACATACCCTTTGTAGAGGCTATTGCTAAAATGCTGGTTTATGCCGAATTACTAAGAGATCTAATTTACAATAAAATAAAAATAGAAGATCTAGGTGTCATCTCACTAAATGAAAAATGATATTATATTTTTAGTTGAAATTTACACCTAAGATGAGAGACCCTAGAATTTTTTCAATTCCACGTGCTATTAGAGAGTGTAAATTTGGAAGAGTTCTATGTGATCTTAGAGAATGTATTAAACTCATACCGATGAGTGTATTTAACAATTTGGGAATTCAAGAGCTCAAACCAACTCAAGTAGCACTACAATGTGTAGATTGATCTGTAAAGTACTCTTGTAGAATTATATCTAATGTATTAGTTAAAGTCATCAAGTTCATATTTCCAGCAGACTTCCTAGTTTTAGACATTGAATAAGAAGGTGAAATCCCCATTATTCTTAGAAGACCATTCCTAGATATAGGAAATGATCCAATAGATGTAAATCAAGGTATTTTAATCTTTAGATTCAGATAAGAACATGTAGTCTTCAACCTCATCAAAACTGCTAAAAAATTAGATGATGCCTTTGATTGCAACATTATCGCTCTTACCTAATAGAGAAATGAATATATGCCCATAGAATAAGACATCGAGGAGTCACTCCCTGATACAGAAGAAGAGTAAAATTTTGAGAAAGTTAGCTTCAATGGAACTATGACAAGGGATAATTTCCCTGCTTTCATACCCTCAATCATTCAATCACCAACACTAGAGTTGAAGCCTCTACCTTGTAATCAAAAGTATTAATAATTAGGAGATTCAAACTCACTACCAATAATCATTAACTCTAAACTATCTCAGTTATAAAAGGAAAAATTGGTTGAAGTCCTGAAAATATACAAGTAGTCAATTTCCTAGCTAGTGGATGACATTAAAGGAATAAATCCTTCTGAATGCACCCATAAAATCCTATTTGAGGAAGGTGGAAAACCCAAATGTCAACCGCAGAGGTTCCTCACAACCCCAATAAAAAACGTTTCTAAAAAGGAAGTACTAAAACTTATAGATGTTGGAATAATCTTGTCAATATTTGCTAGTAAGAGGGTAATCCCACTACAAGTAGTTCTCAAGAAAGGTGGGATCATAGTGTAAAAATCTAATGAAAATGAATTGATATCAATATGCACCATCACTGGATGGGGAGTTTGTGTGTATTACCAAAATTTAAATAAGACAACCTAGAAAGATCATTTCCTCTTGCCTTTCATGGATAAAATACTAGAGACACTAGAAGAACATGCATTTTATTGTTTTTTAGATGGATATTTAGGATACAATCAGATTATAGTCAACCCAACTAATTACTCCAAAACCACATTCACATGTCCATTTGGTACCTTCTCCTACATGAGCATGTCATTAGGTATGTTTAATGAACCATCAAAATTTCAAATATTTATACTGCATATCTTCCACAATATGGTGGAGGAATTCTTATAAATATTCATGGGTGACTTTTTAGTTTATGGAAGATCTTTTGTGGTCTTCCTGAGCAATCTTGAGTTAGTCATGTAATATTGTGAAGAGAAATTTCTAGTTTTGAATTGGAAAATATGTCATTTTATAGTTCAAGGAGGAATATACCTCAGGCATAAAATTTACAAAAGGGAATAAATGTTGATCTCGATATGATAAAGGTAATTAATGATTTCCCTGAATCTTCAATAGTTAAGGGTATAATGAGATTTCTAGGCTATGATGGATTATACAGGAGAATTTTAAAAGACTTTTCAAATGTTTCCTTCCATCTAATGTACCTTTTTTCAAATTAAGTTCCATTTGAATTCACTAAATAATGTCGGTATGCATTCAATACTTTAAAGAAAGGCCTGATAGTATCACCTATTATTGTAACTCCCCGACCCTAGTTACCTAGAGTTGGTGCATTATTACATAACATTGGTATTATCACAAAAGATCATGTCATGAAAGACTGATTAGTTTAATATTCTTGGAAATATTATATACATTTATAAGTTTTACATTACATTATAAAATGAAAAACTACAACAACATAGTCTCCATAGGCCACACTCATATCCCATAGACTATCCCGGTAGGTTAGTCATAATATACTTCTTCGCATCCTGGGAAAAATAAAACATAGAAAGGGGTGAGATCAGATGCTCAGTAAGGATAACAATATAGCGGAAACTTTCATAAATAAGCATAAACATTTAAGAAAATTCAAGACTAGAACAAAAGCCTTTTTAAACTTGAAATTCAGAATAATATGTCAAAGATAAAATCAAATAATTACATTTAATTATTCACATGTATATTCTATTAGTCTAATAATCACATGAAATATCAATAGCCACTTTCATAGTGATGGAATTCATAATGCCAGACTTTATAACCATATAGCCAAGACCTTGTGCCAAAACTACAAATGAGATTTTTTTCAAGGCCTTGTGCTAAGACACTAGTTTATCTCATGAGACCTACTAATTCATCGAGGAGCTATAGTGGGCTCCACCCATCACTTACTAAGTCAAAATCATTCCTCATATGAAAAGGTTCAAACATAACATAAACATTCGTATTAAAACTAGCATACGAAATGTCAATAATTTGTCCATAAACCATGAATGGTGTGAAAATAACACATCCACATTCAAACCTATCACAAAACCTTAAATATAATATGTAAGTTTTTTATCATAATAAATCAACTTTAATTAAGCTTAAAATCCCTCAAAGGATGTTGACATTGATGAAATCAATTTTTTTTAAAGAAATCTCTTTCTATTTTGAAATCATTTAAAAGTAATATAATTATAAAAGAAAAAATTTATTTTGAAAATACTTTTATAATCTTGTAAGGTAAGTTTCAACGATGTTATAATAGTAGAAAATAGCCACACCCACCGTATAAGTTAAAAAACATTCTTATCTTAATTTTGTCGAAAAGGTCATAAAGTACCTTGTTTAGAAAACGAATGAAAGATTCCTTTAAAACCATTTTATAAAAAGTAAAAAAAGGGTATAAATGACTTTAACCCATATTTTAGTAAATATTAAAAATGTTATGGAATACATTTTTAAGAAACATGGATGTAGATGATAAAGAGGTCCCAGTAAATACTTATGTAAAAACAATATTGGATAATAAAGAGATTGTGAAATTAACCCTTACATTGTACTTTTACTTGGTCTAGGGTACGTTAAAATCCTGTATAATAGTTAAATAATTGTTATTAAATTATACAAGAACTATATACATAAATATGATATCATATATGATCTTCTAATATTTCCCTTTTAATGATATTTTAGTAGTATCATCGTTTCGGGTGTTAACTGATTCGTTTTCCTTTATATTCTTTGTTACATAAGTAATGTTTTTTATGTATAAGATGTATCTTATTCATATTAAGAATAGTATTAAGTATTTAAACATTATTTTTAATCATCAAATGAAAATTAGTCTTGAATGGATATGACGGGGAATGAATCTCCTCGCGTTCGTGGAGACGGTAATCTGTACGTACGCACGAGCGACAATATCATTATTTTGATATTAAAATCATATATAATTGGATGTTATATCATATATAAATAATAATTATCATATTAAATTTATTATTTACATCATTTATACTCATTATTATACCCATCCAAATGATTATGTGTTTGAATAACAAATTTCACCATGACGTGGAGACGGTAATACGTACATATGCACGTATGGTGAGTTTGCCATTTATAGGATGGATAAAATAATGAACATGGTTGTAACATTTTTATAATAACATTATATTATATATAATGTACTGGATTTATTATTTTATAATGGGAACAACAAAATAAAGAGGAAGTGGAAGAAGAAAATAACTGGAAAGAGGTGATGAAATATTTACCTCTTCTTCGAGTTCTTCCATTTGATTTGATCAAAAGGGATCCTTAGGTTGGTTTTATGACTAAAGTAAGGCCTCTAGGATTAAGGGAGGACAGTTGGGACAATATTTGCGTAGGGGTTGGCTGATCCAAATGGCTTTGAAGGTGTGAATTTGAGAGACGGGGAAGCTCCCTTTTATAAGCGGGGTGAGGGGAACCTTAGGAAAAGATTGAAATATTATTTTATAATAAAATAATTTTCGATTTCTAATGGATCAAAAATAATTTATTTCGAATATAAGTTTGGGATGAGTCAAAAACCACTCAAGTAATAGGTTTTAGAGAGGTTTGGGTCACTATATTAACTTTATCTTTATGATTTAACTCTTAGTTAAGTTTGACATTTACTATGTCTCTTTGTATTTTTATATTATATGGTTAATAAACTTACTATAAACTTACAAGAGAATCTCAAGTGGTTCATTAATGACATATATAATATTATTTAAGACCATTGTACAAATGTTTGATTTTTGGAATAGAATATCAATTAATAATATAATATTTGTTTTAAAAACTATTTTATGTCAATTTTGACACTATTTGGTATTTTGTTTTTTATAAATTAATAACAGCATTATTACTACAAAAAAATTCATTAAATCAACCCTAACATGTCATATTAACCTATAAAATTAGTTTAATTCATAAAAAGTCTTAAATTACATTTTTTTGGGTATTTATAATATCAATTATTTTAATATTTCATTAATTAGGTAATTAATGCATCACTATTGTGTCATAAGTAAATTAAATTATTTAATGTCTAAAAATTATAAATAAAATAACATTATGTAGGAAATATTTTTATATTTATAATGAATATTTATAGATGAATTTATCTTATGTGTAAACCTATATTAAAAATGGTTTAGTTATTAAACTTTGAATTTAACTCTTTTAACTCTTCTTTAAATAAAATAATAATAAATGTCCTAATCTAATCCAAGTGGACCAAAGAGGTTTATATTTTTTTCCTAAGGTTGTTCTTGGTCTAATTATACTTATAATATAGAATTAGGACATATGTTAGGGTAATAATAATATCATTTTTACCCTTAATTACCCTATTTACTTTTAACCGTGGTAAATAAAAGTAAAAAGTTACTATTCACCAAAAATTATTTTCATCTTATTGAACCACATTTTACTTACTAATATCAACCATTTCTCTATTATTTTTTAAATTCATCTCATAGAAGTGTTAAAATTATGTTTTATACAAATTTGGAAATGCTCTGAGGAGGTGGGTAAAAGGGGATAAAAAGTTCAATAAAATTTTAGATATCTAAACTCATTATAAAATGAATCCAATGAATTACATTGAACTTATATAGGTATTATGTATATATTTTGACCTAAAATAAATTTAAATAAAATAAATAATTACTTAAATAAAAATTCAGATTTAAACAATAACTTAGTGTTTTTCACTATTCATCAAAAATTGAAAGTTTTCATACAAATACCAAAAATTCACCCTAAGATAATTTCGATATTCAGAATCAAAAATTGAAGTCCATTTTGAAAGATAAAATTTATAAAATTTTAAAAAGTGGGTATTAGTATTCATAATGGCTAGTTTTATTGGTCGTGGTGTGTTAGAATCTCGAAGTTGCGTATAATGCAAGCTATTGCATTATTCAAAGGGAAACATACTGTGGAAGCATGGGGTGTTATATTCTCCCCTCCTTCAAATAATTTCGTCCTCAAAATTTCTATAATATTACTGCATAAAAAGATTTGGGTGGTTCTTCATCATACGTTCCTTAGGTTCCCATGTTGCCTCTTATATCTTTTGGTTTCTCCATAGAACTTTTCCCAGACGAGTCGTCCGGTTTCTCAGCACTTGTTATCTGGTATCAAGAATTTTGACAGGCTCTTCACAATAAGACATATGATGTTCAAGTTCAATTTCCTCATAGGTGAGTACATTCATTTTGTTAGACATGTATTTTCTCAACATTGATACGTGGAACACATCGTGAACTTTGGAGAGACTTGGCGGCATTGGAAACCGGTATGCTATAACCCCAATTCGTTCTAGAATTTCAAAAGGTCTGATGTACCTGAGACTTAGTTTACCCTTTTTAGTGAATCGTATAACTCCCTTCCATGGAGATACCTTCAAGAATTCATTATCTCATACATGAAATTCCAAATCCTTCCTTCAGTTATCAGTATGTCTCTCCTGCCTACTTTGTGCTATTTTGATGTGGGTTTGGATAACCTTCCACTTTTCCATCGTTTCCTCAACAAGTTCTGGGCCTAAAAGTTTTATTTCACCAACATCATCCCAACAAGTTGGTGTGTGACATCTCTTTCCATATAACGCTTCATATGGTGCCATCTGAACACTTGAATTGAAGCTATTGTTATAGGAAAATTCTACCAGAGGTAAATATTGATCCCACATACCTTGAAAGTCAAGTGAGCAAGATCTCAACATATCTTCTAAGGTTTGAATAGTCTGTTCTAATTGTCCATCAGTTTTAGGGTGGTAGACAGTGCTCAAACAAAGTTCAGTATCCAGGGATTTATAAAGACTTTTCTAGAATCCTAATGTAAAATGGGGGTCACTATCAAAAATAATCGATAGGGGTACACCATGGACTCTTACAACTTCATTAATATATAGTCTTGCTAAATTGTCAAGTGGTAAATCTTCTCTTATATAAAGAAAATGTGTTGAATTGGTAAGACGATCAGTAATGACCCATATTGCATCATTCCTTCTAGGTGTCTTTGGTATCCCCATGACAAAGTCCATCATAATATTATCTCATTTCCACTCAGGTATGGGAAGAGGTTGCATGACTCCTCCAGGTTTTTTCATTCCAGATTACAGTTGTTGACAAACCATACATCGTGACACAAAATTAGCAATCTACCTCTTCATGTTGTCCCACAAAAAATGTTCCTTCAAATCTATATACATCTTTGTGCTACCAGGGTGTGTAGAGAAATTGGAGCTATAATCATCATCCAAAAATTCCCTTTTTAAATAAGGTATGTTAGGAACACAAATTATCTTCCCAAATTTCTAAATTTTATCTTTATATATGAATCCACTCAATATCCCATCGCTCACAGCATTAATTTTATTTTAAAACTCCTCATCATTAGCCTGAGAACTTTTTATCTTTTCTAGTAAAGATGGTTTGGAAACCATTTTAAAAAGTATTGATGTTTCACCTTCCATGATTATTCCCATATCCATTTTCACTAGATCCATGAAAATATGATCCCTTTCAATTCTCATCTTGTTCAAAACTCCATGATCCTTTCTGCTCAAAGCATCTGCCCCCTTATTTTCCTTCCCTGGGTGGTAGTGTATTGTGCAATCATAATACTTGAGTATTTCAAGCCATATCATTTTCCTCATGTTGAGTTCTTTCTATGAGAAAATATACTTCAAACTCTTTTGATCGCTATATATCTCACATTTTCACCATAGAGATAATGTCCCCATATCTTCAAAGCAAAGATTATAGCTGCTAACTCAAGATCATGAGTAGGATAGTTTTTCTCATGAATTTTTAGCTTCCATGATGCATATGCAATAACTATATAATTATTCATAAGGACACAACCAAGTCCTTTCTTTGAAGCATTACTATAAATAACAAACTCATCATTCCCTGATGGTAGAGTCAAGATAAGAGCATCGAATAATATTCTCTTCAGTTCTTCAAAACATTCTTCACACTCTTTTGTCCAAACAAATTAACCCCTTTACATGTGATCTTTGTTAATGGGTTAGCCAACCAGACAAAATTCTGGAAAAAATGTCGATAATAACCTGATAAACCAATAAAACTGCGTACCTTATTTATACTCATCGGTGCTGGACATTCTTGGATTGCCTTGGTCTTTGAAGGATCAACATAGATTCCATCCTTAGAGACAATATGGCCAAGAATGAAAATCTACCAAAGCCAGAATTCACACCAGCTAAATTTCCCATATAATTCATTTCTTCTAAGAGTCTTTAGAATAATGCTCAAGTGATTTTCATGATCTTATTAGCTTTTGGAGCATACTAAGATATCATCAATAAATACCACTAAAAAGTTATCAAGATATTTCTTGAAAACTCTTTTCATTAGATCCATGAAGACAGATGGTGCATTAGTCAATCCAAAAGGAATTACTGTATGTTGTACATCTCGAACCTCTCGTTGTTTGATTTTCATGATCACAATCACTTTCATTTTTATCTAACATTGTGTTTTAAGTGTTTGTGTTGATAGGCATTTGATTGCCAAGAAGTTGACCAAGGAAGAGGCAGAAATGGACTGAAATTCAGTCCACCGGCCGACCGGTGGCTTCACCACCGGCCAGCCGGTGGCACCCAGACTCAAGGGGTAGCTACTGCCTTCCCACCGGTCGACCGGTGGCTCTGCCACCGGTCGACCTGTGGCATCCAGCCCAAATAGTGCAATCTACTGTCTTTCCACCGGCCAGCCGGTGGCTCCTCACCGGTCGACCGGTGGAGCCTGGATCAAGACTCTTCTTCTCTACCAAGGCACCGGCCAGCCGGTGGAGATGTACCGGTCGACCGGTGGCCCCTGGACCAGACTTCTCCTCCACTGCCAAGGCACCGGCCAGCCGGTGGAGCTGTACCGGCCAGCCGGTAGCACTGGTCAAACTAGCCGTTGGCTTTGACCAGTCAACTCCAAAAGCCTCCCAACGGCTCCGAAGACCTCTCCAACGGCTCCGAAGCCTCCCCAAGGGTTCCTAGCCTATAAATAAAGGCTGAGGAAGCCCCGGACACCACACCGGAACTATTGTGAAGCCTACGGACACATTTCTCATCATTTGGCGAACCTCCGGCGGACTTCCTCCAAGGAACCCCAAGAGCTCCAACAACTTCCACATCCAAGGAGCTCCACTCAAGAAGCTTGGGAGAGCACGCTCATCAACTCCATCATCCATTGGCGCCCGAGTCTTCCCAATTACGGGTTTTATTGCATTTATTTATTTTGAGCTTATAACTGGGTTTGTGCCTACAAACCCCAACCCTTTTCTCAACCTCCCTTTCTTTTGGGTTTCACATCACCACTAAGGTGTGAAAAGGTTGACAAGCCTTACCTTGTAAAAGGCTTGAGATCGGTGAGCTAGCCTTCACCCGTAAAAAGGCTAGTGGGTTATTGCTTAACCACTAAAAGCATTGGGTTCTTGCTCAACCACTAAAAGCAAGCTGTAATAGGTCCTAGTGCTACCTCAAAGCCTAGTGGGTTTCTTGCTACAACCATTGCAAAGCAAGCGGTAGGAATCTCTCAACGGTTGAGTTGGGAGCGGAGACGTAGGCCGGGTTTTGGCCGAACTCCGTTATCAATTTGCGTGTCTTGCCTCTTTATTTCCGCTGCATTTATACTTTGATTTTTAATTTGTTAATCATTTTTTAAAAGGCAATTCACCCCCCCTCTTGCCATCATTCCCTCCTTGGGGTGTTCTTCCGACCCAACAATTGGTATCAGAGGGGTAATTTGAGTAATACCTTAATCGGTTTCAAATTCAAAGATCCATAGTGATGGCATCTACCTCTTTCGCCCCCGAGGGCTTCTCTTTGGGTCGGGCTCCATTTTTTGATGGGACCGACTATAATTATTGGAAAACCCGCATGACCACTTTTCTTAGAAGTATAGGATATCCCATTTTCAAAATAGTCATGCAAGGTTATTCTTTTTCTACCCCCGACGAATCCAAATGGACCACCAATGACATTGCTTATTTTGAGCTTGATGGCAAAGCCATGAACGCTCTTCATTGTGGTCTTGACCGTAATGTTTTTAATTGCATTTCTACTTGCTCTACTTCTTACGATCTTTGGAAATTTTTAGAACTAACCTATGAAGGTACTAGCGAGGCTCCAAAGAAAAAATCCGATCAAAAGCAAGAACCCGACGAAAAGATCAAACCCGCTTGCCCACTTCACAAGAAAAGGGCCAAGAAAAAGGAGAAGAAGAAGGCTTCAAAGGAAACATGGAGTGATAGCTCCACCTCTTCATTCTCCTCCTTCTCCTCGAGCGACCAAGGTAAAAAATGCCTAATGGCAAAACATGAGGTATCTTCCTCCTCTTCCTCCTCTTCCTCCTCTAGTTCTTCTAATTCATTGAATCATTTATCCTATGAAGAACTCTCGCACGCTAGAGACCAATTAGAAAATGGTTTTCATGAGCTTTCTTCAAAATTTGTTTCTTTGAAAAAATCTTTCAAAAAACTCTCTTCCGAAAAAGAACAACTTCTTAAAGAGAAGGAAGAGTTGTCCCTTAAAATCCAAAATTTTCCAAATGTTGATTCTATGGAATCAACCATCAAAGACCTACGGGAGACCCTAGCTATGTTCACCCAAGGGGAACAAAATTTGAACAATCTCCTAGGTTCCCAACGAATATCTAGAACCACCAATGGACATGGCTACACCAACCAAGCTTCCTCCTCCCATGCACCCACTGTTTTTGTAAGGGGGAGCTCTAGTTATAAATTTTGTAATTATTGCAAGAAGCCCGGGCACCTTATTTATGAATGTAATTGTAAAAATGCCCGTTATGGCCAACCCAAGTCTTTTTACTTTTCCGATGAATTTTATAGGAGAAGACCCGCTATGAGACAAGTTTGGATTGAAAAATCCCTTCTTGCGAGTCTCTCCGGGCCAAAATTTATTTCCTTCCCCCGGTGATTTATTGTTCTTATTTAGGGGGAGTTAGGTTCTTTTAAGCCTTTTTGTGAATTAAAAAATTTCATTCAAAATTCTCATTTCAAATTTTTTATTCAAAACTTTCGATTCAATCTTTCATTTTCAACTCTTGGTTTCAATTGGTTTTTGATTCAAAACTTTCAATTCAAACTGTTATTCAAATTTTCAATTCAAATTTCAAATTTCAATTGATTTTCAAATCTCAATTCTTGTTTTTCAACGCTTTCCCTCAATCAAGTTTTATGCCCCACTCTATTTTGATAATCACAAAGGGGGAGAATTTCTTGATTGATTGGGGGAGAAACTTTTTTGATCATGCTTTGCTTTACATTTCATTTTATTTAAGCATTCCTTTCAATTCATGTTTTTACTTTAATTGTTTAAGTGATTGTGATCATCAAAATAGGGGGAGATTGTTGTACATCTCGAACCTCTCGTTGTTTGATTTTCATGATCACAATCACTTTCATTTTTATCTAACATTGTGTTTTAAGTGTTTGTGTTGATAGGCATTTGATTGCCAAGAAGTTGACCAAGGAAGAGGCAGAAATGGACTGAAATTCAGTCCACCGGCCGACCGGTGGCTTCACCACCGGCCAGCCGGTGGCACCCAGACTCAAGGGGTAGCTACTGCCTTCCCACCGGTCGACCGGTGGCTCTGCCACCGGTCGACCTGTGGCATCCAGCCCAAATAGTGCAATCTACTGTCTTTCCACCGGCCAGCCGGTGGCTCCTCACCGGTCGACCGGTGGAGCCTGGATCAAGACTCTTCTTCTCTACCAAGGCACCGGCCAGCCGGTGGAGATGTACCGGTCGACCGGTGGCCCCTGGACCAGACTTCTCCTCCACTGCCAAGGCACCGGCCAGCCGGTGGAGCTGTACCGGCCAGCCGGTAGCACTGGTCAAACTAGCCGTTGGCTTTGACCAGTCAACTCCAAAAGCCTCCCAACGGCTCCGAAGACCTCTCCAACGGCTCCGAAGCCTCCCCAAGGGTTCCTAGCCTATAAATAAAGGCTGAGGAAGCCCCGGACACCACACCGGAACTATTGTGAAGCCTACGGACACATTTCTCATCATTTGGCGAACCTCCGGCGGACTTCCTCCAAGGAACCCCAAGAGCTCCAACAACTTCCACATCCAAGGAGCTCCACTCAAGAAGCTTGGGAGAGCACGCTCATCAACTCCATCATCCATTGGCGCCCGAGTCTTCCCAATTACGGGTTTTATTGCATTTATTTATTTTGAGCTTATAACTGGGTTTGTGCCTACAAACCCCAACCCTTTTCTCAACCTCCCTTTCTTTTGGGTTTCACATCACCACTAAGGTGTGAAAAGGTTGACAAGCCTTACCTTGTAAAAGGCTTGAGATCGGTGAGCTAGCCTTCACCCGTAAAAAGGCTAGTGGGTTATTGCTTAACCACTAAAAGCATTGGGTTCTTGCTCAACCACTAAAAGCAAGCTGTAATAGGTCCTAGTGCTACCTCAAAGCCTAGTGGGTTTCTTGCTACAACCATTGCAAAGCAAGCGGTAGGAATCTCTCAACGGTTGAGTTGGGAGCGGAGACGTAGGCCGGGTTTTGGCCGAACTCCGTTATCAATTTGCGTGTCTTGCCTCTTTATTTCCGCTGCATTTATACTTTGATTTTTAATTTGTTAATCATTTTTTAAAAGGCAATTCACCCCCCCTCTTGCCATCATTCCCTCCTTGGGGTGTTCTTCCGACCCAACACTGTAAACTCATAATGCCCATACCTGGTTTGAAATGCTGTTTTAAGAATGTCTTCCTTTTTCACACACAACTGATGATATCGAGATAGAAGGTCAATATTTGAAAAATATTGAGCTCCATGAAGTTGGTCAAATAAATCATCAATACGAGGCAGGGGATACTTGTTCTTTACTGTTATCACATTGATCTCCATGTAGTCAACACATAGCCTCAAAGATCTATCTTTCTTCTTAACAAAAAGAACAGGGGATCCCCGTAGAGAAACACTAGGGATAATAAATCCCTTATTACTCAATTCCTCTAGTTGTTTCTTTAGTTCCACTAATTCCATAGTGTCCATTCTTTAAGGGGTCTTCGATATGGGACTTGAACTAGGAATTAAATTAATAGAAAACTCAATTTCTCATTCTGGAGGATGTTCAGGTAAATCTTCTGGAAACACATCAACATATTATTGCACAATAGGTACATCCTCTATTTGAACATTCTTTTCCTCACCCGTAATTATTTCATTCTCTTCCTCCGCAATAATTGAATTTTGTAGAGCTACTAGGGGTGGATCTAGATAAGAATCAGGTGGTGACGTTTCTACTCTAAAGATAAGTTACTCCATATCATCATCGAAAATTGTAACCTCCTACTTCTTACAATAAATTTTCGCATCATGGTCTGAAATCCATTCCATTTCGAGGATTATATCAAATTAAATCATGGGTATGATGATGAGATCAGTAGATAAATAACATTTATATGCACTAAAGGGAACTGATTCACAAAACATTTTTGCAATGATACTTCCCTTAGGTGTTTTAACTGACAACTCCCTTGTTAAGTCAAACTGAAAATATATAATTTTCTTAGCAAACTAGGAAGATATGAAATAATGCGATGATCTAGAATTAAATAAAGCATTGGATAAACTTGAGGAAACCATTAAATTACCTGCCACCACATCTTTTAGAGATTCAACCTTAGCAGTAGTGATCGCATAAGCTTGGCCTTGCTCCCTTGGGCTTTTCTAAGGTAAGTTTCCTTGGATCTTAGTACATTCATTTGCATAATTCCCTCTTTCTCTACAATTGTATCATTCAACATTGAAAACCTCTTTCTTACCTTGTAATCACAAGCTTAGTGGCCTTTTTCACCACACTTGTAATAGAATCTCATTACCTTCAGGCTGGTACTGAGGTGTTTCTTCCTTAATTTACTACAGGATGGACATTCAACTTTTCCCTTCTTCCCCTTATTTCCATTTCTAGAGTGTTCAGCAGATATCTTATTCTCTTACTTTGCTTTAAGGTTGTAAGACTTAGAGAATTCCTTTTCTGTCTTGATAGAACATGAGACAATATCTTCGTATGAAAAGAAGGATTGTGAGACTAATTCATGCCATGGAAATGGTTTTAATGCATCAAAGAACCGATCAATATTACTCCTTGGGTTACATATATAATCTACTGCATGCCTTTCTAACCTTGTAATGTTAGCCTCATACTTTGCGACATTCTAATCCTCCATTTTCCTCAAACTCAGAAATTGCCTTTCCATATCTGCTTGATGGTCATGAGGAAAGTATTTTTCTAAGAAAATCACTTTAAACTACATCCATTCCATATTTCATACTTCATCATCTTTCTTGGTGTTTTGAATCAATGACCACCATTTATCTATATCTCCCGTGAGGCGATAAACTGCCATGAATTTTTTTCCCTTTAGCTACTTCCCAAAGCATGAAATATTTTCTCTAAGGAATTTATCCATTTCTCAGCTACTAATGGATTTTTATCCCATTGAATTTTGGAGGTTTTTTCCTCACGAAGCGGTCTAACAGTGATCCTCCATGTTATGGATCAAGGTGCTCCATACAGGTAAGGTTATTATTCATAACCTGAGTGAGTTGTCCCAGTATGGTGATAAGCTGATCAACACTAGTTGCTTTACTAGCTCCACTATAATTATCTTGAGTAGGAGAGAAATTCCTAAAAGGATTACGTGCATTGATACATTTTCCATTCCTTCCACTAGAATCCATTTCTAAATAATGGCATACACTAGATTAGTTTATAAATCACAATACATAATTCCAAACTTGTAAAACAGTTAACATAAATTGAACAATTTATGGATATAATCCATAATCATAAAAAAAAATTCTTTGAGGAAGTATATACTCATAAACCCTTCATAATGGTTTGTAAAAAAATTAGAGTTATCCTAAGCATATCCCCTGGGAGTGGTGTAACTAGAAGTGCAGCAAGGCCCATTGTTGTGCACCAGTTCCCATTTGAGTCTAGCTCAAAGCGGTGTTTTTTGGTTTTACCCCTAGGTACATCTGTGCCAAAGCCTCCTATACCTGGTCGTATCTAGACAAGTATGTATTTCATGGAAAACTAACAAAATATCTACAATACCAAAATTATAGGAATTTATTCTATACTAATCCTCAAAGTCTATCTTAGGATAATGTGCTTTAATCAGAGTTTTTATAAATCTAGATTCCAAGGTTTTTTCTAAACTTCCTCTGATACCAATTATAACTCCCTAACCCTAGTTACCCAGAGTCAGTGCATTATTACATAACACTCGCATGATCAAAAAAGATCAAGTCTCAAAAGATTGATTAGTTTAGTAGCCTTAGAAATACTAGATACATTAATAAGTTTTACATTACATTATAAAATGAAGAACTACAACAACATAGTCTCCATAGACCACACTCATATCCCATAGACTATCCCTGTAGGTCAGTCATAATATAATTTTCATCCTAGAAAAAATAAAACATAGAAAGGGGTGATCTCAAATGATCAGTAAGGATAACAATATAGAGAAAACGTTCATAAATAATCATAAAAAATTAAGGTAATGTAAGACTAGAACAAAATCCTTTTAAACGTGAACTTCAGAATAATATGGAAAAGATAAAATCTAATAATTCCATTTAATTATTCACATTGATATTCTACTAGTCGAATAATCACATGCAATATCAATAGCCACTTTCATATTGATGGAATGCATAATGTCAGACTTCATAACCACATAGTCAAGACCTTGTGCCAAGAATACATATAAGATTTTATCAAGGCTTTGTTCCAATACACCAGTTTGTCTCATGAGACCTACCGATGAATCAAGGAGATATAGCGGGCTCCACCCGTCACTTACTAAGTCCAATTCATTCCTCATATGAAAAGGTTCAAACATAACATAAACATTCGTATTAAAACTAGCATACGAAATGTCAATAAATTCTCTATAAACCATGAAAGGTGCGAAAATAACACATCCATAGTAAAACATATCACAAAACCTTCAATAAAATATGAAAGTTTTGTATCATAATAAATCAACTTCAATTAAGCTTAAAATCCATCAAAGGATGTTGACATAGATGAAATAAAAACATTTTTTAGAGAAATATATATTTATATTTTGAAATAATTTAAAAGTAATATAACTATAAAAGAAAACATTTATTTTGAAAATATTCTTATAAGCTTGTAAGGGGGGATTCGACGATGTTATACCAGTAGAAAATAGCCGCACCCGCCGTATAAGTTAAAAAACATTCTTACCTTAATTTTGTTGAAAAGGTCATAAGGTACCTTGTTTAGAAAATGACAAAAGTATTCCTTTCAAACCATTTTTTAAAAAGTTAAACAAGGGTATAAATTACTTTAACCCATATTCTAGTAAATAGTAAAAATATTTTGGAATACATTTTTAAGAAACATGGATGTGGATGATAAATAGGCCCGAGTAGATACTTACTTAAAAAAAATCTCCGATAATAAAGAGATTGTGAAATTAACCTTTACTATGTACTTTTCCTTGGTAGAGGGTAAGTTAACCTCCTATAAAATATTTAAATCATTGTTATTAAATTATTCAAGAACTATATACATAAATATGATATCTTATATGATCTTCTAATATTTCTTTGTTAATGGTATTTCAGTAGTATCATCGTTTTGGGTGTTAACTGATTCATTTTTCTTTATATGATTTGTTATGTAAGTAATGTTTTTTATGGATAGGATGTATATTATTCATATTCATAATGATATTAAGTCTTTAAACATTATTTTTAATCATCAAATGAAAATTATTCTTGAATGGATATGATGGGGAATGAATCTAATCGCGTTCCTGGAGACTGTAATCCGTACGTACGCACGAGCGACAATATCATTCTTTTGATAGTAAAATAAAATATAATTGGATGGTATATAATATATACAGAATAATTATTATATTATATTTATTATTTAAATAATTTATACTCATTATTATACCCATCTAAATGATTAAGTGTTTGAATAACAAACTACACTACGACGTGGAGATGGCAATCTGTACGTATGCACGTATGGTGACTTTGTCATTTATAGGATGGATAGAATAATGAATATGGTTGTACCATTTTTATAATGACATAAAAGTATATATAATATACTGTATTTATTATTTTAAAATAGAAACAACAAAGAAAGAGGAAGTGGAATAAGAAAAGAACATGAAAGAGGTGATGAAATATTTACCTCTTCTTCAAGTTCTTCCTTTTGATTTGATCAAAATAGCTATTTAGGTTGGATTTATTAATAAAGGAAGGACTCTGGGATGAAGGGAGGACAGTTGTAAGGATATTTGGGTAGGGGTTTACTGATCCAAATGTTTTTGAAGGTGTGAATTTGAGAGAAGGGGAAGTTCCCTTTTATAAGAGGGGTGAAGGGAACCTTAGGAAAAGATTGAAATAATATTTTATAATAAAATCATTTTCGGTTTCTAATGGATGCAAAATGATTTATTTAGAGGATAAGGTGGGGATGGTTCTAAAAACACTCAACCAATATGTTTTAGATAGGTTTGGGTCACTATATTAACTTTATCTTTAAGATTTAACTCTTAGTTAAATAGTTTGACATTTACCATGTCTCTTTGTATTTTTATATCATATGGTTAATAAAATTACTATATACATCCAAGATAACCTCAAGTGGTTCATTAATCACATATATAATATCATTTAATACCTTTTTCTTAGCCTTATATTTTTAGGAATAGAATATCAATTAATAATAAAATATTTGTTTTAAAAACTCTTTTATGTCAATTTTGACACTATTTGGTATTTTGTTTTTGCTAAATTCATAACAACATTATTACTTAGAAAAAAATTAATTTAATCAAACCTAACATGTCATATTAATGTATAAAATTAGTGTAATTCATAAAAAGTCTCAAATTACATTTATTTGGGTATTTATAATATCAATTATATTAATATTTCATCAATTAGGTAATTACTGCATCATCATTGTGTCAAAAATAAATTAAATTATTTAATGTATAAAAATTATAAATAAACTACCATTATTTAGGAAATATTTTATCTTTATAATTAATATTTAGAGTCGAATTTATCTTATGTGTGACCCTATATTAAAAATGGTTTAGTTATTCAACTTTGAATTTAACACTTTTAACTATTCTTTAAATAAAATAATAATAAATGTCCTAATCTAATCCAAGTGGACCAGAGAGGTTCATATTTTATTTATAAGGTTGTTTTTGGTCTAATTATACTTATCAAATAAAACTAGGACATGTGTTAGGGTAATAATGATATCATTTTTACCCTTAATTACCCCATTTTTTTTTAACAGTGGTAAATAAAAGTAAAAAGTTACTATTCACCAAAAAATATTTTCATCTTATTGAACCAAATTTTACTTACTGATATCAACTGTGTCTCTATGAGTTTTGAAATTCATATCACAGAAGTGGTAAAATTAAGTTTTATACAAATTTGTAAATGCTTCTAGGAGGTGGGTAAAAGACAGTAAAAAGTTCGATAAAATGTTTTATGTCTAAACTCATTATAAATGACTCCAATGAATTAAATTGAACTTATATAGGTATTATGTATCAATTTTTACCTAAAATAAATTTAAATAAAATAAATAATTATTTAAATTAGAAGTCGGTTTGAAACAATAACTTAGTGTTTTTCACTATTCATCAAAAATTGAAAGTTTTCAAAAAAATACCAAAAATTCACCCTAAGCTAATTTTGATATTTTGAATCCAAAAATAAAGCCCATTTTGAAAGATAAAATTTCTAAAATTTCAAAAATTGGGTATTAATATTCATAACAGCTAGTTTTATTGGTCACGGTGTGTTAGAATCTCTAAGTTGCATACAATGCAAGATATTGCATTATTCAAAGGGAAACGTATCATGGAAGCTTGGGGTGTTACGGTAATAATTTCACCTAACAAGGGAAAGGAATTTGAATTGATGTTTGATGCCATCAAATTTACTGTTGGAGTTGTTTTAGGACAATGAGTTAGTCACATCTTCTATCCTATATACTTTGCTAACCATACACTGAATGAATATAAAGTCAACTATGAAACTATAGAGAAATAACTCTTAGCTATTATGTATGATTTTAAGAACTTCAATTCCTATTTATTTTTATCCAAGGTGATTGTTCACATTGATCATACTTTCCTTAGGTATTTAATGAAAAAAAAGATTCCAATACATGTATGATAAGGTGGATCCTCCTACTCCATGAATTTGATATTGTAATCAAAGACACAAAAATTATGGAAAATATGATTGAAGATCATATATTTGAACTTCCTATGCCACTCATCAATGATGATGATGATATAGACATCAAAGTCAATTTTCCTAATGAAACCCTTTTTAGAATAAAGGTACAACTGTGGTTTTCCAATATGGAGAGTTATCATTCCATGAGATTTATACACCAAGATATATTATAACAATAAAAGAAAAGTTCTTTAGTTTAAGCGAAACACTACTACTAGGATAAAACACACCTGTTCAAGAACTACACATATAACTTGTTATGAAGTTTCATTCCCAATAATTAAATCTCAAATGTGATAGACACGTGTGAAACATAAGCAACTAGATGGAATCATGGACTTGAGAAAACCATAGAAAAGATCCTACAATGTGTACTTTTCTGGCCCACTCTATACCAAGACGTTAGGGAATATTGTCAAAGCTGAGATAGGTGCCAGTGAACTGGCTCCATTTAGAAAAGAAATGAAATGCCTAAAAAACCAATCACGGAAGTCAAAATATTCAATGTATGGGGGATATATTTCATGGGACCATTTCCAAATTCAAATGGAAAATCATATATCCTCATTGGCATTAACTAAGTCTCAAAATGGTTTGAAGTAGAAGCTACAATGCTTGACACAACAAAAGTGGTCATGAATTTCCTGAAAAAGGAATGTATTTTAAAGATTTTAATTTTTCTAGATTGATCATCAGTGATTGGGGGACAAATTTCACTAATAAATATGTTAAAGGATTTTTGGAGAAATATGGAATCCAATGTAACAATGTAACTCCCTACCACCCACAAACATGCGGGCAAGTTGAATTATCAAATAGGGAAATCAAGAAAATCCTAAAAAAGACTGTGAACATAAGTCGAAGTGATTGGAGTTTGAAATTGGATGATGCACTATGGGTGTACCACACTATATAAAAAACACCAATTGGTACCACACCATTCAAATTGGTTTATAAAAAACCTATATATGTGCCAGTAAAATCAGAGCATCACTCATACTGGGAAATTAAGAAGATCAATTTGGATTCTCAAAATACTGGAGAAGCTCAGATGCTACAATTGAATGAATTATAAGAAATTAGAAAATGTTATTATGAAAATTCTAAGATAAAAAAAAGAAATGGCATGATAAATTCATTTCAAGATGAATCATTGTCCCAAGAAATAAGTTCTTATTATTCAATTGGATATTAAAATTGTTCCCTAGGAAGATGAAATCTAGATTGTTCGATCCCTTCTTAGTCATTCATGTTTTCCCCTATGGGACCATTGAAATTCAGAAGGATGGTGGAACACTATTCAAAGTAAATGGTCACAGATTAAAAATATATCAAGAACTCTTCCGTGAAGGTTGTTTCGTCAGCCTAAAATTAATTTGAGCCTCAAAATGTCAATCTCTCAATGTTAAAAGAAGATATGACTGCTAGGAAACCTAGGACAAGTCACCTTAGTCTAGATTAGGATAGAATAATCCTTAGGAAATCATAGGCCATGTCAATAGGAAAGGACCAAGAATTGCACCAAAACTAAGAAAAAATTTCAATTACACGTCGTGTAACCCTGTTTCATGGCGTGCACTTTTTCTTCCAAAATTTCATAAAACTCAGCATTACACGATGTTAAAATTAATTAAATGTCATATAATACCTCAAAATTGTTTTAAAAAATAGGTAGGCAACCTAGGGTTAATGGCCTGACCCTCCTCCTTCCTCTTATGACCACCTTCCCTCCCTCTCGGATGCGAAACCTGACCCCCTCCCTTCATGACCACGAAACTGAACCCCCGTCTCCCTTCTAACCCTCTCGCACACACAAACCCATCCCTTCTTCCTTATTGGCCTAAACCAATGAAACCCCACTATCCTCTTAATCATAGCCACCCCTATTAGCTACTCCCAGAATGGAATATATGAAAATTGTGTTCCCTGCACCTATAGAGTCTGCGTCTGACCGTGATGATCCACCTCCAGCGAAACATCCACAAGGAACTGCATCTCCCACACCATCTCCACCTTGGGTATCATCTCCCCCGCCTCCTGCTGTAGCCCCTTCCGAGTTCACTTCTCAAGAGGTAGACTCCTATTCTAGCTCTAGTGAGTCCAACAGAGACTACTATCCCCATTTGCACCCCATCATGCACTTATGTGATCCAAAGCATCACGTCTCACTCAACTGACTATAGGAAAAGCTGATATAGAGCAACAAGATGATCGACATGGTCTTCCTAGACTGACTACATATAGATTAGGAGTTACTACATCTCCTCTACCATCTCCATATCATCATGATCATCAATGTACAAGAGGAGACTTACCGAGAGCTCTTTATCGAGTTCCTGTCAACTTTCGAGGTAGTTGTGGATAGCCTCCACTTCCGTTTAAGCGGTTGACCACATGAGCTCTCATTTTCCAAATTCTTCATTGGTTTTAGGATCTACACAGAATATTTTTCTATGTATGGGATATTTCCGATCCTCTGAATTGAGCCTCTGAGGACTGATTCTAGGGGACTATAGAGGATGATTGTGAGGGATTCTCACACTATGTATGACCCCCCAAATCACTAAGTCATCCCAGCTTAATGGGCCTGCACTCAAGATCCTTCATCACACCTTGAATCATACATGTTATTCCAAGGAAATGTCTCATGTCACTGTAATCCAGCTCGATGTCATAATCTTGGCAACATCCATGGGTAGCCCCACCATCAACATGGCTGCACAATTCACCTTTTAATACCGATCCCACACCCGTCGGATGCGAGGAACACTCATGGGAGGCTCTTTTATCACTCACCTGTCCTTAAATATTGAATTATTAAATGTAAAACATCCACTCAACTCTCTGGGACCAATTGATTACATCTATTTACTACTGCTACACAAGATGCAGCTCCTGGTTAGAGTTGATGAAACCAACCGATGGGCACCCAGAGTTCGTATGAAAGCTAAGAGACCCTGCACCTAATCCACCAACCAATTGACATTTACCCCTACCTCCCATATCCCTACCTCTTCTACCATCACATCCTCTACTTCTACACCCACCCATTCCTTGCCAATGGATTACTGGGCCATAAAGCTTTGCATACTAGAAAATTTGAGACAAATATCTAAGCATTTGCACATCCCTTTTGCATAAAATTCCCATTTCACTAACCCTCCACCACCCTCATCTCCCATATAATCTCATCCACCACCGAACCATAATTCCCCCTCCCATTATACCACTCTTGCACCACCCACATCCTAGGACGACCTACCATCAGATATTTCTGACCCCGTAGCATAGCATAAGTACCTTTCAAAGTTGGCCTGAAGGGGAAATGTACCATCCACTACCACATCTACCGAGGTTCCATTTGTAGATCCACTCGCCAAACACTTGGCCCCACTGAGGATCGACACCTCCCCACCACTTACCTTAGATTATCTTTCCAGCACCACAAAACCACCCTCAGCAGCTCACTCACCAGCCCCTTTTTCTATCTCTTCCAATGACCAAGCATGATAGCTACAACCACCCTCTGATCGTGAGTGGATGCTTGATGAGTTTTTTGAGTCTAATAACTTATCTTAGTTCCCCACCATACCCATATATATTCTTATCATATGTATTTTGGATTTTTTATTTTCTTTGTAGTATCTGTTTTCATTTATTTTTTACTGTTACACTTTTTTATATATGGGAAACAGATTTTTCTACGTTTTACTTGACTTATTTTTCACATATTTACACTTTTATAGTATCCTTGTCTTTGTACTCTATTTAATATTTGGTTTTCAATGCACCTATTCCATCATCTTTCCTTGTTTGTTGAGTGACTTAGCACATGGATGAGATTGAGTGTCAGCTTCATGAGCTCTCCCTTGAGATTAATGCTCAGCACCCACCACCATGAGCCTAGATACCCTTCCTTACACACCATATCCATGCTCTATATGCTCCTGAAGTGATCAATACTTCCAAAAGACCCTAAGAGATCGATTACACTGCCACAAGTAGCTATAGATAATATAGGAGACACTAAGACAATGGAAGATACTTTTTGATACTTTTCTCCATCCGTCTGGATAAAAAAGTCAATTGTTAAGTTCCTTATTGGAGGAAAACCATATTTCATATGTTTTCTAATATTTTTAGTTATGATTTTTTAATAGTCATCCTTTTATAGTTTTTTTTATCATAAATCCCTTCGAGCTTTATTGTAGAAAATTTCATTCCTTTAAATAAAAACTATTCCATCAATCTTAATATTGTGCACCTTCTTGTTATCTTTATTTTAAAATGTTTAAAACCTATGTAATAATGATTTATCTAGTGAAATATTTGTATTTATAACCCATTTTGTAGGTATCCAAAATTCCTATCAAACCAGCCCAAATTTCCCCATGGCATGTGAATTATTATAGGGATCTCTCAATTCCACCAGTTATTAATTGTTAATATTTCCATTTCAATTTGTTAAACTTTATCTATCATAAAATCCCATGGTACTTACACAGATAGTGCAGATACTATCCCATTTTAAGTAAGGGGGAGTCCTTGTTGAGTTTCAATTATGATATGCTTGAATTATTTCTTATTCTTAGTTTTTCTAGGAGTTATTTTTCATTTTGAAAGTATGATTTAAAACCTAAAACTCATTAAAACCATTTAAATAAAATAAAAATTTATGTTGATCATTATTATGAAACTATGTTTTGACTTGTTTATATTTTTGGGATGATTGATGAGTTTAGTCAATTAATTAAAATTCAATATTTTTGAAATTTATTTTTATTAACTTATTACTTGACATTATACCCTTAGTGATTTGTAATTTTTTATCCCATTACTGAGAGGATTATGAGCCTACAATTTCAAATTCTTTTCTAAGCATATTTCTGGAGTGACACATGGGACATGTAAACCTATCAGAACATGCATTGTGATCCTATTGTAGTTATGAGTGAATAATTAAAATTTTAATATGATTGGGGTAATATTTGTTAATCTACAATTTATTGAGACCCACATTACATATTACCTTCATTTATCCCATAATTTTCATGAAATACCTTAACATGATGATGTTATTCCAAGCTGATTATCCCTTCATATCCTGCCCTGTGTATTTTTCATGATTTAACTCTAAATAAGTAAGGGGGATTTTTTAAACTAGCAGTATGAAATGGTTTTACTAAGAAGAAATATTTTGGAGCTTACCAAATTTATTAACCATGATCCATATGTAATTTTTCTTCATTTCATGCTATCTTGTTCCTCAAAACAATAAAAAAGAAAAAGAAAAGTCAATTGGGTTGTGTTTTAGGAAGGTCAAAAACAACCATTTCTAGTCTGATGAAACCCCGAAAGGATCATATGTGGTTAGGGTATGGATGTGAGATCTGTACTAAACATGAATTTTGAAAAATGAAAATGAAAGAGTGTAAGAACCCGATTCTTATTCTTGAGGTATGAGTTTCTTCTTTTCCTCTTTCCTTAAGTGTTTTTGAGAAAATAAGGAAAATGGGGAAAAATCTCAAATTTTGTGGGGACATGACATGTAATTTTCTAAATGCCATGTACTTTGTCCATGTGGGATGGGTACATAGGGCGTGTAGCCTGTTGATGATGAAGGGTGTAAAAAATGACCACTCGTCGTGCACTTGGTATTTACACACTGTGTACTTGGTATTTACATGCCGTGTACTCAATCGGTAGGTGAACAGTAAGGTGGTGGGAGTAGATTCCAGCTGAGTGATAGTACACACCGTGTATTCAGAAATACACGCCATGTACTCATGTCGACAGATGAACAGTGTGGAGGTGAACATTAGCCGCTAGAGGAACAATTAAATGATGAAAAGTACACGCCTTGTACTTTAGAGTACACGCCGTGTAGTTTATTTTTTTCACTTAAAACGGGAAGTAGCCTTATCATTCCATATAGGTGGAAGTGGATGCATTTGGATCTCGGGAGGAGAGGTCAGAGCTTGGAGGAGCTCCCAATCGCACGATGAGAATCTGTTTCTTCTGTCGTCGATCTTGTTTGAACCGTGTGGGTAAGAACTTCCTTCTCCTTGAGCCATTCTTATCAATTCCTTCCTGAGGGGAAGTTATTTACGTTTGAATGTGTAGTCATTTATCCCAGATCTACGTCGTTATCAGATGTTTTGGGAGGCATTGTTCATGTATATCGATCAGTAGAGATCGAGGTAGGTGGTCTGATGTTTAATTCCAACTGTCATGTTGTTTTTTTGTACCGTTGTGCTACGCACCCATGTTTGGGGTGTCTTATGGATGAGGCCTTGACAAATTAAATGACTCTAATTGCATAGGTAATTTAATGAATATGTACAACTCCTGTTTGGGATCATTTCTTGGATCCAGGGACACCCCATGGGTGCATTCCCTTGTTTAGCTGTTTGGCCAGGATACTCGAGGGTATGCTATGATTTTAGCATGCTTTGAGTTTTAGGAGAGAAAATCTGTATAAACTACTTGCTTATGTGTTGGGATCAGACCGATTTCTTGTTTAGCCTGAGGGCGGTGTTTCTAATGCCTGAGGGTAGTGTTTTGTTTAGCCTGAGGGCAATGTTTCTTATCTCTGAGGACAATATCTTCTATGCCTGAGGGCAACATATCGTATGGCTGAGGGAAATATTCGCTATCCCTGAGGGAAATCACCCGAGGGTCTCGGTTTTGATTACCTAAGGGTAAGGTTTTGCATGTATGAGGACTCTTTTACTTTTCATATTCGCTGTGGTGATTTACATGCTATATCTGCCAAGCTAAAGAACAAGCTTGGTATTGTTTTACCTTGTACTTGTTAGATAGCTTGTTGTGGTTTTTACTGTAGCACTCCATATGAGATTTTTGGCTAAGGATGGGTCTCAGAAACTTACAATTCAATTATATTGAATTTTTAAATAATAATTAAATGGAAATGGAACTGTAGGAATGTTTACTTTTTATTACTTCATGGTTTACTGCATTACATTACTGCACACTGCTGTTGCACAAACTCACTCACAGATGGACATGGGCCTTTGGTGGTTGCCTACTGGGATTTATTTCTCACACCCTGTTTGGGTCATGTCTTGGGCTTAAAAAGATTATATTGCTGTAGGTGTAGATAAGGGAAAGTTCCCTTATACAGGTACTTGATTGTTGCAGAAGAGTAGGAGAGCATGAGACCGAGCTTAGGCTTGCGATGCTGCTGAGTTCCGACTGTGCTGTTTATTTTGCTTTGCTATATTTTTCCCTTGCCTTGTATTGTTTCAGATTATAGTGTATCCTATTTTGGCTACTTTCTTAGGCTTAGGGACGTATTGCATCATTATAAATGATTGTTAGTCTTTTCTTTACATCAGTACTGTTGTCCTTTTCAGCTATTATTATTTACTGCTTCCACTTTTGGTCTGCTTGTATTTTGTACCATTGTGTTACACTTTGATAAATGAGGGCATAGTTTCCCCACTATCAGACCTGGGCCCTCACTGCTAGTTGTAATCCTATGGCATTTGGGGAAATTCACTTGAGGTCATGTGACCAACCGGGTTCGGGGCACCCATTGAGTGGCACCCAGATCCGGGACATTACAAAGTGGCATAAAAGGTGTTCTTTTCTTCTTAACTTACTATTTGGAGCCTATAGTCAGAGATAGGACAAAATAGGTCCTTGGTAATAAGATGTTCCTGGGATTAGCTAACTCGTGTGTAGGAAAAAACCAATTTACCTCGTGTTGCAATTTTTCTGATTTTGCAATTTTACTGTTGATTTGATTTTCACCGTTGGGTGACGCACTTGTTGTCTGCTATTTATATTTTTATACCTGGGTTCTATTTAGTTGCAACCTGATGAGATGATGGTATTACATATCATGCATCATTTAGGCACATGTTATAATCACATTCCATGCATAGTTTTATATGCCATATAGGTGCATTAGAAAAAGCATGCTGTTGTGATAAATGCCTTGATAAAAATACCTGCTATTTGATAGGGTATTATTATGTAAGGTTCTGAGAATGAATGCCAAAATTTGGTTTTTGAAGAGTATGCTCCCTCATCAACCGGAATTTGGTGGATCGTTGACTTGTTTACCTTGTTATAACATGTATAAGATTCCAAACTTTGGTTCGAGGGGAGTATGGGCCCTCATAGATCAGAATTTGGCACTTTGGTGTTGGTTTTAGTGTTTTTCTGTGATCCAGAGTAGTTTCTGAGGCTTACTGTCCAGAAAAACCCAGAAGGCACGCCGTGTAATTGTGATTACACACTGTTTACTCTTCTATTCGAGAAGAAAAGAAATTTTTTTAATTACACGTCGTGTAGTATCTAACCATTTCATAGGCAGTGTGGACAGAGACATGGGATGGGGAAATTCTAGAGGGAAGACACCGTGTATTGATTTTACACACTGTGTCGTTTAATCTGGGGATCCGGTTGTGTCACTAACAATACAGGCCAGTGTTACCTCTTCTTGTGCATGTTGTGTACCTATGGGACACGCCATGTAGTCATGACCAGTGAAAGACCATTTGGAATTTGCCATGTGGTTAGGGAAATAGGGTGGTGTACACACTGTGTGCGGGTGTGACATGCCGTGTAGAGTCAGCTGAGTAGCCGGTCGTGTCACTGACAACACGAGAAGTTTGAATCTAAGCAGTATACATCGTGTCTATTTGGAACATGACATGTAGTCTGAGCGGTTTACCCTGTCGTGTGTGTGGAAAACATGGGTCGGTAAATCTCATCTTGTACATGCCATATTGACCTTATAAACACCATGTAGTCTCGTTTAAAAGAGAGCCATGTGGCTAAGACGTGTATAAGGACTCGAGTAGGAGAAGAAAATTCAAGTACACGCCGTGTTTGTGGACAACACACTGTATGTTTGGGGTGTTACACGACCAGTTCTGGCAGAAGTACACACCCATGTAAAAGACTTAAAGGAACATGACATGTAGTTAATATACATGCCGTGCAGTCTTGTTTTTTTAAAACTTGAATTTTTTCTTTCTCCTGTTACCTTCTTTACACTCCTTGTTTTCAGTCCTTGATAATCGTGCACTAAGGTGTGTGTTTGACCTTGTCGAGTCATGTAGCCAAGAAGACCTCGAGTTGTTCTCCAGGAGAGAAGCAACGAGTATACTCTAGAGACGGTAGGCCACAGGCTACCGATGGATCCTCGAACAGATCCAGATGCAGTGCCAACCATTATACTGGACGCAGGCATGGATGCGCAGTTCCGTGAAGGCTTTATGCGGTTTATGCAGACCTTCTAGGGAGCACTGCCGGCTGACAAATCTATGATAGAGACGAATCATATATTCCAGTAGTAGAATACACCTACATTTTCAGGGGATGGCGGACCACAGGCTGCGAAGTCTTGGATGGGTTCTATGTAGAATATCTTTGAGCATCTAGAGATGCCTCCATGGCAGAGGGTCAAGCTCGCTACATACATGCTGCGTGATTCCACCAAGAGATGGTGGGATGTTACCACCCATACTGAGCATCACCGAGACATGGCGTGAGAAGATTTTTAGTCAGTCCTCTATGAATTTTTCTTTCCAGAGATTTTGGGGGAAGATTGAGCTCGAGAGTTCATGAATCTGCAACAGGGTGCCATGTCAGTGATGCACTATTCTTCCCGCTTCACCGAGCTACAACGTTTTGCACATGTTCTTGTGGACAACGAGACGTTGAGGGATAAACGATTTGATGATAGTATTCGATATTACATCCGAGCTCTGGTGAATGTTTTTAAGTTACCTACAGTGTATTTTATTGTGAAATAGGAACTGATTACTGAGTGAAACCTGTGGGAAGCTAGTGGTGCAGGCCAGGGAGGTTCGGCACCAGTTTCTGGTATTATTTCTCCCAGTAAGAGGAAGAGACAGATGAATTTCTCTCACGGTGGCAGTACTAGCAAGAATATTTCTTCAGGTGGCCTGGTTATGTGCTACCAGTGTGGTAAAGAGGGGCACAAGAGACCTCAGTATCCACGTGACCCAATGGAGTGCCAAGCTTCTGGCAATATGGGTCATCTGTAGCGCTTTTACAAGGCGTTTCCACCAGTTCCTAGTGAGAGGGGTTCTGTGCAAACTCCACATGTGGGAGTAGGGCCATCAAATTCTTACCAATCAGAGAATTGGGATACTTTGCGATGTTCAGGCCAAGGTGGTGGTCGTAGTCATGGAAGCCAGACACCAGGATCTTAGAGACAGCAGGGCGAGTCATCTTAGGGTAGCCAGGATGTGTGGCAGGGCCGCGGCACTGGGCAGACATATGTAGTGCAACATACCCAACAGGAGCAGGATCTCGAACCTTCCACTCTCAGAGGTACTATTCTAGTAGCTTCTGTTTTGTCTTTAGTACATTTTGATACTGGTACTACACATAGATTTATATCTGTTCCCATTGTGGAGAGCCTTGGGCTCTGTGTTTATTCTTCTTCTAAGATCATGATGCTACACACTCCATTGGGGATTATAATGGCAGGTGTGCGTCAGTGTAGGGAGTGTCCCCTAGAGGTTTGTGGGTGTCACTTTTTTTGGGACCTATATGTCTTAGAGATGAAGAGCTATGATGTAATTCTCAGGATGGACTGGTTGGCACCCTTTTGAGCGTTTGTGGATTTCTATCGTCACTGTGTGAGTTTCACGTCACCAAAGGGTGGAGAGTTTCTATACAAGGGTGAATGGGATGTTCAGGCGAGCCGAGATGGACCCGAGCATCATGGGAGAGGTGGAGTGATGACCAATATTATGAGTTTATATCTGAATGACCAGGGAAATTGTCAGAAGGATTTCCCTCTAGTAGTTGATCATTTCAGGGATGTCTTCCTGGACGACTTTTCAGGTCTTCCTCTAGAGTGAGAGGTAGATTTATCTATTGTGTTTGTGCTAGGAGAAACACCGGTTTCCATTTCTCCTTATCAGATGGCTACACCAGAGTTGCATGAGCTCGAGAGGAAGTTAGAGGAGTTGCAAGCAAAGGGTTTCATCCGAACCAATACTTCTCCTTGGGGTTCGCCTATCCTATTTGAGAAGAAGGCGAACGGTACCCTCAGACTTTGTGTGGATTATCAGAAGTTGAACCAGTTGACGGTTAAGAACCGATATCCCTTGCTAAGGATTGATGATATTTTTGATCAACTTTGAGGGGTACGAGTGTTCTCAAAGATTTAATTGAGATACAGATATCATCAGTTATGCGTTAGACCATCGGACATACTGCTTACAACTTTTTGGAGCAGATATGGTCTATACAAGTACTTGGTCATGCCATTTGGACTCACAAACGCTCCAACAATTTTCATAGCTCTGATGAATTGTGTGTTCCACCCTTATCTGGATTCTTTTGTGGTAGTCTTTGTGGATGATATCTTGGTGTACTCTCACACTCGACACGACAATGCTACCCATCTTGAGATCATTCTGAGTACCCTGAGAGAGCATCAGCTATATTCTAATCTCTCAAAGTGCCACTTTTGGATGGACCAGATACACTTCCTAGGTCATATCATCTCAGAGGTAGGAGTTTCGGTAGACCCAAAGAAAGTGAGAGCAGTAGTTTCCTAGGAGAGCCCAAGAATGTTTTTGAAATACGAAGTTTCTTAGGTATGGCGGGTTACTACAGGCTCTTTATAGACGACTTCTCCTGCTTAGTAGCACCATTTATGGGTTTGACTAAGAAGGGTGTGATGTTTGTTTGGTCATAAGCTTGTGAGACAACCTTTCAAGAGATGAAGGGAATTTTGACATCAACAATAGTCCTGATACATCCAGAGAAAGGGAAGAACTATATATTTTACTATGATGAATCAAGTATTGGGTTGGGAGCAGTGTTGATGCAGGGAGATCAAGTAGTTGGATACGAGTCTCACCAGTTGAGGCCACGTGAGAG
This sequence comes from Viscum album, assembly GCA_963277665.1. Taxonomy (NCBI): domain Eukaryota; kingdom Viridiplantae; phylum Streptophyta; class Magnoliopsida; order Santalales; family Viscaceae; genus Viscum; species Viscum album. The sequence continues at coordinate 1,961,275,811 of OY728119.1, read as the reverse complement.
GAATTACCTGACGCATGCTCTCGAGTTGGCTGCAATTGTTCATGCGTTATGCTGTTGGAGGAATTTTCTCTTGGGAGAACATTTTGTGGTGTTTACAAACCAAAAAAGTCTCAAATATATCTTTACACATAATGACTTGAATCCGAGATAGCGAAGGTGGGTGGAATACCGTCAGTCCTTCGACTTTGAGCTTGCCCATACACTTGGTAAGGGTAACATATTTTCTCATGAACTGAGTAGGAGGACCCAGTTACAGGTAGTGCAAGAGGCCAATGGTGAGTGGTGGATTATGGCCTTGTTCTCTGAGATGCATTTGGAGGTTCATGATAGTCAGGGGTGAGCCTACCTTTCTTCCTTAACTGTGAATTCTACCCTCCTGGATAGAGTGAGAATGAGGTAGCTATCAGATTCGGAAGGCCTAGTTTTACAGGAGTTAGTGGTGAGTGAGGACCCTCCTCCTAGTTGGACTATAAGAGATGTTGAGGTACTGGGTGTCCATGGACGAGTGTGGGTTCCAGGGGACATACACGAGGAGATAATGCGGGATTTTCATGCTTCAGCTTGGGCAGTGCATCCTAGAGTTACCAAAATGTACCATGACTTGAGACGTCCGTATTGGAGGCCAGGTATGAAATGAGAAGTAGCTGGTTTTGTTATGAGATGTTCCACCTATCAGTAGGTGAATGTGAAGCATTAGAGGCTAGCCAGATTGTTATAATAGTCACCAATTTTAGAGTAGAAATGGGATGATGTCGTGATGGACTTCGTGACCGGGTTCCCGAGGTCACCTCAATGTAGTGATGCTGTGTGGGTTGTTGGTGACAGACTTACAAAGGTAGCTCACTTTTTGCTGATCAAGGAGACCTATGGTGTTGACGAGCTTGAGAATTTGTATATCCGAGAGGTGGTACATCTTCTTTGGGTCCCTCATTAATCATATCGGATAGGGACACCCACTTTACATCTAATTTCTAGCATAGTTTTTAGAGGTCACTGGGTACACAGGTGCTTCTGAGCACAACTTACCACCCTCAGACCGATGGCCAATCAAAGTGTACGATACATGTGTTAGAGGACATGCTGTGTGCATGAATCCTAGACTTTGGGGGCTCTTGGGAGAATCACATACCCATGGTTGAGTTTTCATACAATAACTATTTTCAAGAAACTATTAAGATGTCACCTTATGAGGCTTTATATGGTAGGCCATGCCGATCACCCCTGTGCTGGTTGGAGGCTGGTGAGGAAGCTTTATTGGGACCACGTCTTGTGCAGAAGACTTCAGAGTAGGTCCAGTTGATTCATAAGTGGATGGATACTGCATAGTCTCATCATAAATCTTATGATGATCACCGCAGATGACCCTTGGAGTTTGTGGTCAGGGATCAGGTTTTCTTGCGTGTTTCATTGAGGTTGGGACACAGGTGGATCAGGAGACAGGGTAGACTTTCACCGGGGTATGTGGGGCTGTTTGAGATTCTAGAGAGAGTCAGGCTGATTTCCAATTGGTTGCAGTTACCACTGAGGTACCAGGCCATGATCAGTGTCTTTCATGTATCTTAGCTGCGCCGTTATCACACAAAACCGTCTCACGTCTTTCAGCCCGAGGAGGTTGAGCTTCAGGACAATGCATCCTTTGAGGTGCATCCAATTCGTATTGGTGATAGGAGCATAGAGGTTCTCTGAGGCCTGTCAGTTCCTCTCGTACCGGTGCTATAACAGCATGGCCGAGTGCAGGATGAAACCTGGGAGCGGGAGACCGACATACGTGCTTAGTGGGACATATGCGCTTAGTGTCCAGTGTTGTTCTGAGCTTTATCTTCACTACCCTTGGAAGAGAAATTCAAAGATGAATTGCTTTAAGGGGGGAAGTTTGTAAGAACCCGATTCTTATTTTTGAGGTACGAGTTTCTTATTTTCCCCTTTCCTTAAGTTTTTGTTGAGAAAATAAGGAAAATGGGGAAAAATTCCAAATTTTGTGGGTACACGCTGTGTACTTTTCCAAATTCTATGTACATTGGCCGTGTGGGATGGGTACATAGGGCGTGTAGGCCTGTCGGTGATAAAGGGTGTAAAAACTGACTAGACACCGTGTACGTGGAATTTACACACCATGTACTTGGTATTTACACGTCGTGTACTCAGTTGGTAGGTGAATAGTAAGGAAGTGGGAGTAGCCACCAGCTGAGCGACAGTACACATCGTTTATTCAGAAATATACATCGTGTACTCATGTCGAAAGATGAATAGTGTTGTGGTGAAAAGTAGCCTCCAGAGGAACAATTAAATGATGAAAAGTACAAGCTGTGTACTTTAGAGTACACACCGTTTAGTTTTTTTTTCTCTTAAAATAGGCAGTAGCCTCCTCATTTGGTAGAGGAGGCAGTGGACGCATTTAGAGCTTGGGAGGAGAGGCCTGAGCTTGGAGGAGCTCCCAATCGCACGCCATGAATCTATTTCTTCCACCGTCGATTTTGTTTGAACTGTGCGGGTAAGAAATTCGTTCTCCTTGATCCATTATTATCAATTCTTTACTAAGGGGAATTTATTTACATTTTCACGTGTAGTCATTTATCCCAGATCTATGTCGTTCTCAGATGTTTCTGGAGGTGTCGTTCAAGTATATCAATCAGTGGAGATCGAGGTAGGTGGTATGTGTTTAATTCCAACTGTCATGTTGTTTTTGTGTACCGTTGTGCTATGCACCCATGTTTGGGGTGTCGTATGGATGAGGCCTAGACTAATTAAATGCCTCGAATTACATAGGTAATTTCATGAATATGTACAACTAATATTTGGGATCATTGCTCGGATATAAGGCCACCCTGTGGGTGTGTTCCCTTGTTTATCCATTGGGCCAGGATACCCGAGGGTATACCATGATTTTAGCATGGTTTGAGTTTTTGTGAGAGAAAATGTGTATAAACTGCTTTCTTATGTGTTGGGCTCGGCCTGGTTGCTTGTTTAGCCTGAGGGTAGTGTTTCTCATGCCTGAGGGTAGTGTTTTTTTAGCCTGAGGGCAATGTTTCTTATGTCTGAGGATAGTATATTCAGTGCCTGAGGGAAACATGTTGTATTCCAGAGGGAAATATTCATTATGCCTGAGGGAAATCACATGAGGGTCTTGGTTCTGATTACCTGAGGGTAAGGTTTTTCATGTCAGAGGACTCCATTACTTTTCATATCCACTTTGGTGATTTACATGCTATATCTGCCAAGCTAAAGCACATGCTTGGTATTGTTTTACCTTGTACTTGTTAGATAGCTTGTTGTGGTTTTTTCTGCAGCACTGTATATGAGATTTTCAGCTGAGGTTGGGTCTCGGAAACTTACAATTCAATTATATTGAATTGTTAAATAATAATTAAATGGAAATGGAACTATAGTAATGATTACTTTTTAGTACTTCCTCGTTTACTGCATTACATTACTACACACTACTGTTGCACAAAATCACTGACAAATGGGCATGGGCCTTTGGTGGTTGCCTACTCGGATTTATTTCTCACACCTTGTTTGGGTCATGTCTTGGGCTCAAACAAATTATATTGTTATAGGTGTAGATAAGGGAAAGAGTTCCTATAAGGGTACTTGATTGTTGCAGAGGAGTAGGAGAGCATGGGATAGAGCTCAGGGTTGTGATGATGCCAAGTTCTGGCTGTGCTGTTTATTTTGCTTTTCTATATTTTTCCCTTGTATTGTATTATTTCAGATTGCAGTGTATCCTGTTTTGGCGGCTTTCTTAGACTTAGGTACGTATTGCATCCTTATATATGATTGTTAGTCTTTTCTTTACTTCAGTAATGTTATCCTTTTCAGCTGTTTTTATTTACTCCTTCCACTTTTGGTATGCTTGTATTTTGTTCTGCTGTGTTACACTTTGACAAAAGAGGGAATAGTTTCCCCACTATCAGACCTAGGCCCTTGCTTCTCGTTGACAGCCTCTGGATTTTGGGGAAATGCACTTGAGGTCATATGACCAACCAGGTTTAGGGTACCCATTGAGTGGAACCCGGATCTGGGACATTATAAAGAAAAACACAAAAGGAAAAAGAAAGGAATAAGATAACATTTGGATTTTTTTGATATATCTTGGATCAACTTGAGCTACTGAGAGCATGGATTTTATTTTCCTTGGGAAGAATTATTTCATTACACTATTAAGGAAATCATGCATTATACTTTATAAGCTTACCCTATTTTTTAATCTTGTTTTTCACTTTTTACCCACATTACTACAGCCCAGAGTCATTTGAACCCTTTTGGTGAATCCCTCATGATTAATTTTGTATTTATCATTATAAAGTGGAGATGATAGAACCAATGAAATCATAAAGATAGGAACATGTATTCAGGGTATGAGAATAAATCCAGTTATATTTCACCCTAAGTGATGAGATAAAATTCATTGTGAGGTAAATTGTAAATGAGTATAGATTTAAGTAACAATTAAGGAATTGTAATAAAATTTTTACAAATTTGTTTTAAGAACTGAACTATGAGGCTTGACTTGTTTTCTATATAGGATTGATTTTGGAGACTGAATTTTTCTTGTTACACTTAGTTTTATTTATCTGGTGTTAATGAAATGTTTCCCATTTTAAAAATTGATGACCCCTTGACATCCCTGTTAAGATACTTTTTCATGAGGACAAAAAAAATTTCAAGTATGAGGGAATTTGATAAGTTAAAATCATATAAATATTTTGGTATAATTTTATTAATTATTTTTAATGATTTACTTGATAATACAATTGGTATATGTTGTTTTTTTATAAAAAATAAACTTTCAAGGTTTCAAAGGAGAAAATATAGAAAAAGAGAAAATTTGGCTATTATATGTCCTGAAACAACATTACACGACATGTAGTATAATTTTACCACATACTAAAATCCATGAATCAAGTTATAAAAAACTCTAGACTGTGAAGATTGTTTCACGACATGAAAGCTCGTTACATGATGTGAACCTTCCTTACACGACGTGAATCACCAGTCCATTATGTGAAGCATTCAAATCGTATTTCCATCCAACTAAATGAAGATTCATGATGTGACATCCCATTACACATTGTGAAAGGAGTCAAGATTCTAAATTTCATATGAAATTCATGCGAGATATATAAAGATTCAAAAATCATGGAGAAAATATTGGATTAACATTACATGACATGAAATACCATTACACATAGTGTAATTTCCCGTCAATATATTTTAAGTAGGCATACACGGACTGGTGGTTAGTCGACTTGGATTTCTTTCATTTTTCTCTCGCATTACCTTATACTTTCTCTACTCAAATTCGAAATTCATTTGTTTATTTTCATTGTTTTAATTCAATACAAGCATTATGGATTGACTTCAAGGATGTTATTCATTTCATTTTTCATTAATGACACCATTTCACCCATTCTTCATTTTAATTAGCTATCCATGATGAACCATTGATGAATTTGTTCTAATACTTTTTTCAAGTAAGTAAATTAGTTATAATTTAAATTAAAACCATCTTTTTTATTTATAATTCATGATTGCATGTTCATAAAATTGATAAATAAAAATATGTACATATTCTTTAACTATTTAAACCCAATTTCCATTTATAAATTCAATATGTTTTCAATATCTTTCCATTTCTTGATTAATTCTACAATGAGTGGATAAACCACCTAGGGTAGGGATTGAGATCAGGGGTATCCAAACTCAATAAATATTTAATTATCAAATTTATAACCTTAATTATTATTAATTAGGATAAATAAAATTTTTATATCCAATTAATTAGAATATCCCTATCCACGGGACATTTTAATGAAGGACCCTATCCTGGTTGAAGTAGAATAGGCTATGACCAATAGCTTAGGACACTTTTTTCCTTAGAATCTAAGATTAATGTGTTTAGGTTGTGGTTATTTATAGGCCAAGGAATATCTACCTCCTAGGTAGAACTAGTTGGTTTGATCATATTCAATAAGTGACCTCTACTTGCTTTGCAACATAAACCTTAGGGTCCTACCAAGTTAGGATTAAGATCATCCTTTCTACTGAACCCTCAAATAGATCCCAATCCTTTTTCTATCTCTGATTCCAAACCTTAATTATTTAAAAATAGTTTTATCAAACTGAACCAAACTCATGAAGAATCCTACCCCAATGGGTTCCCATACAAAGGTTTCCATCGCTAGCCCAATTCCCCATGGGACCAACCCCAAACTATTTCTATACTATGTCTTAGTAGCAAGTGAAATTTGGGAAACAATCAAATATAATCTGTCCACATCCCACGTGAATTTAACGACATGAATATGAACATCACTTCTTATTTTTTTCTTTCCTGATGTAATCTCAACCATGTTATATATTCTATAAATTTCTATGTTTTTCCATCAAAGCAATATGAATTTTGAAAGTTTCACTAAATTTAATGAGGCACTTTTTTTGTCACCATTGTCCCACTGAGTCACTCATGCATTTTATCCATTTAAATTCCCTTAAAATACAAGAAGAATACTTTTTAGGATGATCCCATAGACTATAACCTTCCCCATATATCTCTAAAATATTTCCATGATGAATTTCAATCAAAGTGTGGGGGGAGTGATTTATTCATGGATAGGGTTGTTTGTGAAAGAGTGAGTCATTTTATGTACATGTATTGACATTTTTAATCCTTTTATATGTGTTCCCTTTACTATTAGATGAATTCATTTCTTGTATTTTTATATAGGAATATATATTCTTTTGGTTCCAACAACGAGTATATTTTTAGTTATTACATAGTAACCCTTGCCTTTAGGGATTCATATAAAGGTAATAAATCTTTACTCTAGGAACTGGAAAGTTTTTATATAACCTACATTCACTAATATTCCATAGAATATGTGCTGCTTAGGTACTTTTATTTAGGATTTGGTCTTGTCTCTATTTAATGGGGTTTGGAGTTTTTACTTACATATTTATCTTCTCAATATTTGAGTGTTTTTTATCCACTTAATAATTTTATGCATTTTTATATCATCATATTCATAGGTGAAAACAATGTTTCATGTGTGGGGGAGTGATAATTCAAGGGTGAAATTAGAATTGATATTTATTATACACATATTTAAAATTCAACCCTAAATTTTTCCTTATTTTTTTTATAACCCACCGTCCCACAACCTCAAAGACATTTGAACCTAATGTTAAGTCCTAGATATTGGTACATAATTTTTATTTCCCCTAGTAGATATTTGAAATTTATGGAAAGAATATAGTAAGAATTATAGGGTATGAGAATTAAGTGTAAGTTTGATAATAAATTGTTCGAGTGATAAGAGTGGTGGCATGGTAGACCACATGATGTATGAGTTTAGATTCATGTTTTGGAAATAATGGAAGTGGAAGAAAAATTATTTTTTAAAATTGGGATTTTAAATGATGTATAGTATTTTGTGGGTAAAAGGATTGAACAATTTAAAACTTGTGATTGCACTGCTCTTATTTGACTATAGGTGCATTTGTGTGTTGTTTTCTGATTATTTTGACCAAGAGTGAAAAATTTTAAGTATGGAGGATTTTATGTACATGGATTTAACAAACATTTTAAGAAAATTTTAACCTAAATATAATTAATCAGTTTAATCACTTTTAGTACTTTTAGTTTTTTTCCAATTTTGTAATGTTTTTTTGTTTTATTATAATAGCTAGTTAATTATAGATTAATTTTAGTATGTTGTTATTATATTTATTTTATATTAATATATATTTTTAAAAATAATATTTAACACTATATATTATTATTAATATTAGTATTATAAATATTTATAGTATTAATATTATTTTCTATCATTAAATTATTTTAACATTTAATAGTAGTATTATTATAATATTATTTTCCTAAATATAGTTATTATTATTATATCTAACTTTAATTATATTAGTATTTATAATTACATATACATATTTTTTAATTACATCTAATTCTTCTTATATTATTAGCAAAAATATTATTAATGATTATCATTTAATTTAGTTAAATAAGATTCAAAGCTTTAAAATTTTTGATTTTATGTTTTTTCTTTTAAAATTTTGAAACTTCTGTTTTTCTGGGAGGTTATGCATGGAGAAATCAGGGGGCAGGAAATGTTTTTATGGATTTTAAAAAATAAAGTTTTTTTTTAAAAATGGAATATGGTTTTATATTTTTTAAATAGTTGTCTAGAGAAGCATGAATTCTATTCACACTACTTAATTTGGTCTAGAAGTGTGACAAACTTTCATGCTTCCTAGTGCTGTGAAGGAGCTGTGAACTGTGTTCAGGCCACCTATATAAAATTTATATTCGAGGTGTGAACCCGGTTATCACCTTTTGATTATTATTATTATTATTATTATTTTAAGTAATATTAGTTAATAATTAATTTTAATAAATAATAAATAAAATAAAATAATATATTTATTATAAATAATTATTAATATTGATTAATAATATAATTACTAAATTAAAACATAATAATTTATTTAAAATATAATATATGTCACTTATTAATTAATTAGAGTGATTAATATATTTAGAAATTTTTGTGAAATTTGTATTGGTATAATTATTTTTAATTTATTAATAGGTAACTATTTATTAATTATCAATTGAATTATTTATTATTTATTAATAATATATTATAATATTATTAATATAATTAATATTATAGTAACTAATATTGATATCTTTTTTGTATATTTTTTTTATATAATTATTATTAATTTATTAATCCTTAATATATTTATTAATTATCAATTGTGTTATATACTGTTAATTCATATCATATTATTGTGCTAGTAATATAATTAGTAGTATAATAATTAATATTTATTGATTAATATAATAAATAAAATAATTTATATTGAATAATATATTTAATGTTTCTTGATTGTTCATAAACATTTGTATTAATTTCTAATTATATAAATTTATTTGTTTTATGTAACAAAATATAATGTATTAGTAGGTTATTAAATAATGCGCAACTAATGACTTGAAAAACATATAACATGTATCAGTCCAATCTGTGCCACTGTCTCAAGTTGTCCTCCATGCCATAACCAGGAGTATAGATAATAAATTCATGCATTGTTTGTTGATGTATATTCTTTGGAATATGTACTGCTTGTGTAGTATCTATGGTACCTACCACTATATCATCCTATGTGATAGGCATTTGACCGATAATATCATCACACGTACCCTATCATAGAAGTAAGAAAATAGGCTGCTGACTGGAACTCTCTCTAATATGTGAAGAAGATGGTTGTTGTGTACTGGATATCTATGGACTGAAGGAAAATAATGACTGAAACATAGACTATTCAGCCTTTGTCACTGTAGAAAAATATGAAACACTAACAATCAATGTATTAGAATTAGTAAAAGATGCACCAGGTTCATCTGGATGAATAATTTGTCACTGTGATGATGGATATGGATGTGCCTATGCCTGTGCCTCTGGTTGTGGATTTGGTTATGGATTGTATAAAAATGGAAGTGGAGGAACATCCAGATGATCATAATGAACATCCACCTCCTGTACCATATCATCACGTGCTATATCCATAAAAGGATCATCACCTTATGAAACATTTTCATCAAGATCATCACCCTCAACATCACCAGAAATATCAAAGAAAATCGCATGATAAGTCTCATCCATGGGAAGAAGCAGCTCAGTTGCTTCTCTATGAAAATAAGTCTGGTAAAATGTGCATCCCTTTGTAGGATCAAATTTGTGAATGAGGTGTGTGATACTGAAATCCTATAATTTTTTTTGAATTTAACTCAAGTTAATAAAACAAAAACTAATCAAAAATGGATAGAATAATTATACCAACCAATGATAGCCTCATCCGTGTTGTGTATGATATATCAATGAGAAAATGCGGTACCAGGGTCCATAACCTAATTAAATATATATATTCATGTGTATTGTGCCTACCCCTCTTAATTAGGACTCATTACGTATGTTCCATATCTCAATATATTGTGCATGATATCGTCTCCATTTTCAGTCTTGCATACCAAACATATTCTGAGAATTAGGTAAAGGAAGCTAATTGGATAGTATAGAAATAAGATAATATAATCCGAACTGCCTCATAACTCTATCAACCTGATGCCACTCAATAATATGAAAATGAATCATAGGTAAGATGCATGAGTTGATAACAACTAGCATTGAACTGTAAGGAAGGATACTCTGGATGATAACATGAATATATGACATCCATGAAACCTGAAATATCTAATAAATAAACAATAAATAAATAAATAAATTTATGTATATTAAATAATAATAATTTAACTATATATTTAATAATAACATATGTCATCTAGTGAAATAATGTCTAACATAATTCTATAAGTGTGGACATCATGTCTGGAAGTATCTGAATATCTATGTACCTGACTCCACCCATAGATAACATTTTTATAATTATATTTCAAAATATAAATTTATATATTTTATTTTCAAAAAATAATGAAGTAAAAAACATACCATCATCGATATGGAGACTCCTGTAAAATATCAAAAGACAATGGCATGCAGGCATGTGAAGCTAAGTGACAGATTCACTCTCATATCTATATCTAGATAACAATAACACATCCTATAATATGCTCCTTATCGATGTGACATGAATTTCATAGCACTCTGTATGTATAAGTAAGATAGTATGACCCCCAACAATACCTCCTTTACTGGTATAAGTCTTGAAGTAAGGGTAAATACATCAAGTGAAAAAATGTAGTAGAATGATGGACAAAGATCATGCCACCAATAAGTCTTAGAATTTATAAACATGAAAAATGTAACATCCCAACCCGACTTACCATCAAACTAATAGCTGGACCTATGGTTCACATGGACTCATGCACATCTCCCTATATTCCATAGGGTACCGACTAGTAGTGAGGATCTAAGGACTTGATAGTGTGGAGACTATACCATCATATTAGAGTTACACAATGGTGAAATCAGAATAAATATCAGTCAATAGTGGAAGCAGTGTAAAGAAATGATTAAGTATTGGAAGATAAATATTATAACTATTGAATAGAAGAGTCCAATATTATTTTAAAATTAATGCATTTAGAGATGATGATACACAAGTTAAAATAGTAAACATACAACATGATTTTCAAAACAGCAAAAAATACAGGACTCATGAAAATAAAGGAAATAAAATCCCTCTGCTGATCTCTATGAGAATACTAAGCTTTAGATAATTTTTTCCAAACGTATTAGGTATAAGAATACAACAATCAACACAGGTCTTGCAAATATAAGGTGTACTCAGGTACCGAGCGTACCCGAGTAGGGTGTGAGATGAAATATCTATTGGCCGAAACCCCCAATATCAAGCCAAATATAGAAAGAACAATGTAAATTAAATAGTGTGTAGGTATATAGAATTTAATAATAGAACTCTATAAATAAGTAAACACTCATCCAAGTTTCTAAGGGATTCTTTACGGTGATAACCACTTCATCCCATGTCTATTATGTTTGACCATGTCAATTATATATATATATATATAATAGTAGTATATATATATATGTGTGTGTGTGTGTGTGTGTTGGGGTGGATTAGGACATACATCCTCCATCAAATTCTAGGGGAGCTCTCATGGTTTGACCCTAACCCAAGTCCCAGAGAACTTTGTCTCTTGGCCTATAAGAATTAGATTTATGTTGGGGTGGATTGGGACATACCACCGCCATCCAATTCTTCGGGATCTCTCATGGTCTACCCCTAACCAAATACCAAGAGCCTTTAGTCTCTTTGAATGCAAGCATATATATATATTGATATCATAACTATCATGGGATATGAATACCTCCCATACATAATATATATACAATTGGCATGGGGTAAAACCACCTCCCACCCATAAACATACATAACTAGCATGGGGTAAAACTGCTTCCCACCCATAGACATACATAAATGGCATGGGGTAAAGCTAAATTCAATCCATAAACATTTATATAACTCCATATAAAATATAATCTTGTCCATACTAGAATCACATTTATTTATCATAGGTTTACTTAAGGTATAACATCTTAAGCATTTACAATGACATGGTTACATATTCATTTTCAAGCATGAGGCAAAGCCTCTAATGAAAGCCATTAGCCATTTATAATTACACTTTCAAAAGATTTCAAATACGGAGTTCAAGTCACGAGGAGAAGTCACTCTATTATATTCAGTTCATTTAATTAAACATTAGAAACGAGACTTAACCATTTGTATAATTCACTACACGAGGCATTACCTCTCATGTGCCAAGTTAACCATGTTCAGATCTATTTAACTCATTCAATTCATAAAAACATGAAAATACCATTTATAAGATCAAAGGGGGTCACTTGCAGGTGACATGGTCATTATAATACTCTCCTACTTGAGAAATTCCATCTTAAAAGTCTAAGGGCACTTAGAGGGTACTTTGGTTCAACAATCGTTTTAATTAAAAGAGGGAAACCCCATTTAGGGGTATCAAAGATACCATATAAAAGGTGTTATTTACAACTATAAACAACATCAAGCACAAGGAAAACATCAATTAAATAATGCCAAGAAATCTAAATAAGCATAAACTATCACTGTGAATTTTCACAGACAGTGTACCTCTGTTGGAGGTGTTTTATTATAAAATCATGAATATGTTCAAATAAAAAATCATTTATCTCTTTTAAGAATTCAAACAACTTTAGAAAAGGAAGAATTAAAATATAAACTATATGTGAATCAACGTAAAAAAATTTATTTATTATTTAATGGTAATAGGATAGGGATCCTACCTCAGGGTGGAACCAAGCCGAACACTTCGGCTCTTGACGCTTTCTAACTAGGAGATGCTGCTACCCCTTAGATAATATGCACCTTCACATATATATATGGACACTTATCCCCTATTCATACATCTTCAAGGCCATGAACACATGAAATGGGATCCTTACATATAATCTTATATGGATATACTTGCTTCCACTCACCTACGTATGCATTTTCATATATATACATAGGAACACCTAGCCCCATACAAATATATTCACTACCATGTATAAATATAAACATAACGGGGGAACCTATATATATGTACTTACCTATTCATACAAAAGAAAGTCATCTTAGAATCTAGTGACTCTAAACCACATAGTAGGGTCTAACGCACTACAAAATAATTACTAGGAGCCTTAAAACACCCAATGGACGCAATGTATTAAGAGTGAAACCAAAGAGTGGGAATAAATCCTTACCTCTGATGGCGGTGGTGAATTGAAATGACCCAAACCACTTTGAATTTGGTGGAGGTTTTTGAAATACATATGAACACGACCCAAGATGCCATTCACATTCCCTATCAGAGGAAGAAACACAAAAACAAGATCAATCCTAACCCTAGGGTTTTCGGCCGAGCATGAGGGACAACAGAGTGGACTCAAATCGAAGGTAAATAGGAAAGATAAGGGAGTAGAGAACCTAACCTCAGATATTTGAAGAAGAAACCAAGAAGAAATCAGATGAATTGGAAATCAGAGGGGATATGGGAGGGGGTTAAAGCACGCAACCAGCGAAGAGGCCAAAGGGGGTTGCATCACAATTATAAGGGGATAATGATATAATTGTTTGTTTCATTTTAGTTACATTTTAATTTAGTTTTAAAAAAACTCAAAATTTAAAATATGGTGTCAGACATGGTTTTGAAAAATTTTCACCAACCCAATACCCGTTTACTGGTCACTAGGGGCACCCTACATGGGTTGGTTGCATGGTTTGGAAACCATGAACCAACTATTTGGTGAAAATTGTTGATCTATTCACAATGACACTAAGTGTGAGGAATAGGTGCATGATTTTCGAAATAGTGTGTAGACCATGGGTATCACCTCTACCCACTAACAACAGGTCTCACCATTAACTGTTGAGGGCCACATGAATTCATAAAAACCGTGTTCTCCCTATAGGATTACAAAACTTAGAAATATTTTCTCCACCACTTTTGAAACAAGACGAGACACCCAAGAAACGTTTTGGGACTCCACCCAATCCTAAAAACATCACCTTGATGTGATCCAACTCTCAGAATTCAATTCTAAGGCTCAATTTTATAACTAACTCATACAATAATTTAAAAAATTCAAATACCTTATAAATCTCCATCCCGTTCAAAACACAGGATGTTACAACCTTTCCACCTTTTAAATTTTCGTCCCTGAGAAGCCTTAAAGAACAAAATCAATATCACTTGACCTAAAATGGTTTTCAAGTATCATTTAAATGGTCACAATGTATTTCCGAATGCCCAACATACCTTGAAGCCTTTCAGAAACATATAACCCTTAAGCCATAAAAACTTGAGCCAATGCCCGTTTTCAAACCGTAACACAAAGATGACACTTAACCAAGACCGTTCAACTAGAGACATGATCACATCATCTTCTTGTTAAGAACTTGTCCAAATGTGCTTCCTGCCTTAGGCTTTAACATTAAGCAGCCAATTCCAAACCAAGGTTCAACCCATTGTTGTAATTTTCTTACAACCACTCCTCTAAGCGTTATAATTACGCTTCTTGCATGATTTCAAAAACTATTCAAATATTCGATTCCTCATCGACCTCAAAGGCAAAGTCGATCTGTTTATTTATGTAAAGAACCAAATGAAACAAACCACACTCTCCTCCACCTAAATACATGCTGGAGAAATTCCTTCACTGACTATACACTTTAGAAAGAGGGTTATAATGTCGAGCCTCTTTATCCGATTTATAATTCTCAAAATTCCTGGATTAGACGATCATATTTTCACAAGAAAAACTCTGATGCCTTCTCCAAAGGAAGCTCACATTTACAATAAACACGTATACTGAAGTATATACCCAACTTTTGGTGATGTTCATGACAAAAACCATGCATCTACTATGAAACACCAGAAGATAATGACTCAAACCATTCCATCATCTTTGAAATCATCAACGCGACATAATACCGACACTCTCTTAGTACATCAAGGATGCTCAAAAGACAGGGTACATGCTCGTCACTAAATACGAGTGAACTAAAAAAGATTCGAAAGTATTACAGTAAATCATACCCAACTATTGGAGAGAAGAATGGTCGAACCATAGCTGGTTGAATTCAAAGAGGAAACTCGACTTCACCAGCCAGCATGTTAACATTAAAACAAAAACATAACTTTACTACTTAAGTCATTCTGTGATCATTCAACTTACCATTGAAGTCCATCCAAGACCGATGGTGCTTAAAAAATGTTTCATACACTAAAATGGGAACAACTTTGTGTTACCAAGAAAGCACCGACATGATTCAAACTCACCAACCTCAAAGGTATTCAAGCAAAATAATCCATATTCCAATTGTACTGTTTGTTTAATGTTCATTCCACTTGGAATGGAATGTAATCACCAAACTGATGGGATGATTCCCACCTTAGGAGTTCCTAGTTGATGATTAAGATGATAAACTAGCTACTCAAAAGTGTGCTATAACTAAATTCAACCAAAAGACACATGTGAAGCTCCTACTAGTCACACTACCAAATGTCAAGGAAGTAGAAATGTGAACCAAAACCAAACTGACTGGAATTTCAAAACACTCAAGTCTCAAGAAAGTCCTCTCGAGCATTGGGACATACTTGATTCTTCAACTCACATGTCACTCTACTACGAAGATGACCTAAGACCATACTCAACAGTACAAGAGATTTATTACAGAGTTGTATTTCCCTATACAACCTTTCACTTGGACAACAACATACCATGTCATCAACTACCATGGAAAAGAAAGGTTCAAACAACCTATGAAACGATCGACCATGACCAAGGCATGTCCAACCTACTGAAATCAAGAATTTATCATTGCTTAAGATGATATCAAAGTCCAAGGAAGAAATGACCACCCATACCTACAAGGGTGTCATTTAGAAAGGTAAAAGTCTTACTAGGGACAATGACACCTGAATAGTACCAAACGTAAAAAGATCACACAATAAAAAGAAATTTACACCTGAAGGGTGCTACTTACCATGGGCTAGTCCCTTAAGAAAACAAAAGCACTGACCTTGTCACTAGGTCTTGTCAACCGAGGTCACTAGATCAAGAGCCTATCATCTAATCCATTGTTAAAAGGAAAAAATGGGCCAATGGAAAATGCTTCCGCTTCTGTTACGAGGAACTCAATGAGAAGTTTCAACCTACCCTTACATAAGGGTTTAACATCAAGGAAACCTCCTAGGGTTCCATTTCCAAGACCTTCCCATTTAATCTCATTCTATATTTAAAAATTTAAATATTTTTTTTGACAAAACATAAAGTACCCATTTTAAAACAAAACACTTGGTAACCTGATTTAGCTTGAATCTCAAATAAAAAAAATAAAGTATCAATAATTTCCTCTTTTTAAACATTTAACATTTCATTGACATTAAGTCACAATTAAGCGATCATTAGGAAATTCCCTTTTTAAAAGATAAGGAGACCAATGAGGGTTTCATTGAGAAAACCTTGGTTCTCTAGAAAGAAACATAATATCAAATAGTCAAATATAAAAGTTTTTAGACACCCAAGTGGGTCATCCCATAAAATATTCCCCCAAATGACCTACTTGGGTCTAGTTAAGCCTTTAGTAGTTAACCATTTTATTTTATATCAAAAATAAATATCCTATTACATTTAACCATTTTACAATACATTAAGCCATTACATTTAATATGGGCTATCATGTCCCAATTCATGAAGTTCCCATACACTTCATTGATTGGAAATTGAATCTCATTTATAGATATAGATCTCATTACAAATTTCAATAAGCTCTCTCTCCCCCTCTCATATATATATATATAATAGTGTTGTCATATGGGTGGCCATCTGCTAATCCATAAAGCACCCATACACTTTACAGGTTGGCATTTGGATCCCATTTAATTAAAACTAATCCAATTTGAAATTTAAACTTCAGAAGACTTTTCATTTTATTAATGGATCAAGTATAAGAGTTACATTTTCTCAATTGTAAGGCACTCACATACCTTATAATTGAAAACTGGCTCCCATTGTATCACAACCCATATATTTATCCCATGCAACCATTTACATATATCAACACAGTACAAGCTTGTTATCACAAGAAATAAACATATAAGAACATGATATTAAGCACAAAAGCATGTTTTACAAGAAAACAATGCTAAATAAGCATTCCACATGGAAGATAAACAAACAAGGCATGCTGAACAAAATAAATCATGTCATAACGGGAAAGGAACACAGTCATATCAATAGAAAAACCATAAATGAAGCTATATGGCATGGCACTATGCATGATATGTGAATTTCTATGTGCCTAGTATGATGCATTCAATAAAAATTTCTTACCATATTAGGCCAGGGGAAAAAATAATAGAAATTCCGTAAATAAACAAGTAGTGGAAAACACACCTATCACTAAAGGTGAAATAAAATAAAATTTAAGAGTGAACAACATGAATAAAAATCCCAACCCTAACCACTTGTTAATTTCATGTACATGGGGTGATCAGTCCCAAACCTATCTATTAACCAAGAACAGAAACATTATTAATTTCCTGTCTACCAAACCAAAATAGTAAGACAAATGAAAAATGTTACCTTTGATACCACTATGTAACATCCCTACCTAGCTTATAGTCAAACCGATAGCCCGATCAGTGGGTCACATGCCCTCAAGCACATCTCCCCGTATGCCAGAGGCTTCCGAATGATAGTGAGGGTCTCAGGAGGTGATGGAGGGGAGAATATTCCCTCGTATTAGAGTTTCACAATGTCACAATCAGAATAAATATCTGTAAGCAGTGTAAATAAATGATTAAATAGTTAAAGATAAATAATACAAATAATAAATAGAAGAGTCCAACACTAGTTTAAAATTCATGCATGTAAAAATAATAATACACAAGTTAAAAAAGTAAACATACAACATGCTTTTCAAAACAACACAAATATAGGACTCAAGAAAAGAAAATAAATAAAATCCATAAGGAAATATCCATGAGAATCCCAAGTTTCAGATAAATCTTTTTCTCCTAAATCCTTAGGTACAAGAATACAACAATGAACCTAGGTCCTAAAAATATAAGGTCTACTTGCGTACCAAGGGTACCTGAGTAGGGTGTGAGATGAAATCTCCATAGGTTGGCACCCATAGTGTCAAGACCGATCCAGACAATGCAATGTAAATTAAACAGTTTGCATGTATGGAGAATTTTATAATAGAACTTTATACATAAATAAACACCCATTCAGGTTCTTAAGGGACACCTGATGATGATACCTACTTTCACCCATAGCTAGTATGTCTGATTATGTTAATTATATATATAGTAGTATATATATATATATGTAAATAGATAGATATATGTTGGGGTGGATCAGGAAATACCTCTGCTATCCAATTCTTGGGGTTCTCTCATGGTCTGCCCTTTACCCAGGTCCAAGATCCCTAGTCTCTTGGCCTCTAAGCATTAGATTTATACTGGGGTTAGTCAAGACATACCATCTCCATCCAATTCCAAGGGAGCTCTCACAGTCTTCCCCTAACCCAATACCAAGATCCCTTAGTCTCTTGTAATTCCAGAATATCTATATATCGAAATCATAAGTGGCGTGGGATAAGAATTCCTCCCAACCATAACATATATATAACTGGCATGGGGTAAAACTACCTCCCATCCATAAACATACATAACTATCATGGGGTAAAATAACCTCCGACCCATATACATACATAACTGGTATGGGGTAAAAATACCTCCCACCAATAAACATTTATTTAACCCCATATACAATATAATCTAGTCCATATAAGAGGCACATTCATTTATCATAGGTTTACTTATGGCATAACATCTTAAGAATTTACAATGACACGGTTAAATATTAATTTTCCTGCATGAGGCAATGCCTCTCTTGTAATACATTATCCATTTCCAATTACCCTTTTAAAACATTTCGAATATGGAGTGAAAGTATCAATGAACAAGACAATATATTTTATTCATTTCATTTAATTAAAATTTATAAAGGAGACTTGACCATTTACATAATTTACTACATGATAAATAACCTCTTGTGTTCCCTGTTATCCATGTTCGGCTCCATTAAAATCATTCAATTCATAAAAACATGGAAATAAAATTTATAAGATCAAAGGGGGGTCACTTATAGGTGAAATGGGCATTAAATCACTCACCTACTTGGTAAATTACATCTTAAATGTCTAAGGGCACTTAGAGGGTACTTTGGTTCAACAACTGTTTTAATAAAAGAGGGAAACCCCATTTAGGGATATCAAAGAGGCCATATATGAGGTGTGATTTTAAACTATAAACAAAATAACATATAAGGAAAACATCAATGAAATAATTCCAAGCAATATAAATAAGCATAAACTATCACTATGAGGTTTCACTAATAACGCACCTCCATTGGAGGAGTTTTATTATAAAATCATGAATTTTTTCAACTAATAATTCATTTATCTCTTTTAAGAATTTCATTAAATTTATCAATGGAATAATTTAATAATAAAATATAAGTGAATAAAATTAAACAAAATGAATTTCTAATTTAAAGGGCATATGATAGGGATCCTACGTCTGGGTGGAACCAAGCCAAACACTTTGGCTCTTGACGATTTCTAAATAGAATTTTCTTCTACCCCCTTCAAGCATATAAACCTTCACAGATATATAAGGAAACCTAGAACCTATCACACATACACATGGACATGAACATGTTCAAGGGGATCCTTACGTATACACTTATATACATATACTCACCTCTACTCACTAACATATGCATTTTCATATATATATACATCGACACACCTAGACCCATACATATATATTCACTACTATAGATGAATATATAAATAATGGGGGAACCTACACACACATATATATATATATACATACCTATGCATACGTAGGAAAGTTCACTTATACTTTTTTGACTCTAATCCACATGGTAGGGTCCAATGCACTATAAAATAATTACTAGGAACCTTAAAACACCCAAAGGATGAAATATATTAAGGTAGAAACCAAAAAATGGGTATAAAGTTTTACCTCAAATGGTGGAGGCAAACCGAAATGACCCAAACCAATTCGCCTTCTACAACGGTTGTTGGAATACACATGAACATGACCCGAGTGGCCATTCACATGACCTATTGAAGGAAGAAACACAAAAACAATATCAATAATAACCCTAGGGTTTTTGGCCAAGTGTGGGGGGGTGACGAAGAAGCCTCAAATCAGACAGAAAAAAGGAAGGATAAGGGAGGAGAGAACCTTACCTCATATATTTGAAGGAGAAACCAGGAATAAATCGGAAGAACCAATGATCGAAGAGGGAGATAAGAGGGGGTTTGAGCGTGAAACCAAGGGAGGTCCCAAGGGGGGATGCATCGTGATTCTTAAGGGAGAGGGAGATATGTGTTTGTTTTATTTTAATTCAATTATTATTTAATTTAAAAATAACTCAAAATTTAAAATAGGGTTTTGCGCATGGTTTTGGCCACACAGTTTAGAAAACTGTGTGACAAACTTTCACCCCTTTATTGGGAACTGAGGGCACCCCATACAAGATGGTTTCACATTTTGGAAATTGTGCAATAACTATGTAGTGAAAAGTGTCGAATTACTTCCCATGACACTAATAATGCTGTCTAAGAAAATAGTTTGGGAAAATCGTGCATAGCCTGTGTGAACTAGCTCTTCCCACCAGTAGAAGGTAACACAGTTATCTGCTAAGGGACGCACAGTTTCAGACAAACCATGCACCCTCTTCACGCTTCCAAAGCATAGAAATCCCAGCCCCAACACTTCTGAAACTTGACGAGACACCCGACAATGTTTTCAGGACTTCACCTAAGAACAAAAACATCACCTTTACGTGATCCAACTCTCATAATTACATTCTAAGGATCAATTTTAAAAATGGCCCATATAGTAATTACAAAAATTTAAATTCTTTTTTAATTTCCATCCGGTTCAAAACACAAGACTTTACAAAAAATCATCTTGGTGATCCCATCAGTGTCATCGGCTAGATGGGTGTGGTTTTTTTTATATCCATGAAATGTGTACTTCACTCCCAAGGATGGTCCTTCAATTATCTTGGAACTCAACACCTAGTAGTCAATGAACTAAATCAAACCAATCTGCAATAACTCATCCTCTCACAAATACATCCCTGATGGGGATGCCTAACATAATAGACACATCCTCATGAGTAATAGCTTTCTTTACCTCTAAAAAATGAAATGTATGCATCTATGACCTCTATATATCTACTAGGGTAGAAATGAGTTTATGATTGACAAAGGTGAAGTCACACATCACTACAATGTAGAACCAAACATAGAGAAGATGAGGGATGATAGCAGGAGGTGATACAACATGATGGAAATGATGAGACCTCTGTATTCTCAGAGTGTCAACCTGACATCCCTCTATGATTAGATGTAAAAAAATTTCTCCTAAAATGTGAGAAATGGAAGGCCCTCTATCTCTACATTTTATATCATCAATACTTTTTATAGTTAATTTAATAAAATTTGTAAAATAATTTTTTTCATAACAATAATAAGAAAAATGAGGTAGACAATTAAAATTCATAATTAATAATTATGGTGAAAAATGAGGTAAAAAAGTATATGTGGATGATGTTGTTAGCATAGTTTAATAATTTATTGTTTTAATGATCTCTAATCATGTTTAATTTATTTCTAAATAATTCAATATAAATTGACTATGATGAAAATATCATATAGTATAAGTGAATGCATTACATATTCAACCGATGGTGTCAGAAGGGAAGATAATATTATATATGCTAACAATTTGTTTCAAAGAATCAATGATACTTAGTTTTTGTACACAAATCTCAACCTTATATAAAATAAACATGTGGTAACTTCATGTAATTTTAAGGACAAATTTAAAGATAATTAATTTAGTGGATGAACTTATTATTATTAATTCTTATTGTGTGTTTAATTTCTTAATAGTTAAAATATCATAAAATTATTTTTTATTCAAAATTGAAATTAAATAATGTTGAAAATAAACAATCCAAAAATGAAACAAGATATAAATTAAACATGCAAGAAATTAAAGAATCCATAAATTAAAATCTTCAATACTAAAAAAAGTACACATTAATGATGAAATACATAAACTTGATCAAAGATGTTGTAAAGTAGATCCACTTTATACAACTTTGTGACATTTTTTAAGTATCCCCTTTTGTATGAAAAATGTTTCATCATAGTCCTTATTTTTTTGAGTCCAGTCCATTGTTGGTTCTAGGTGCAACAGAAATGCTTATCGGGGCCGATACTAACATAACAATTGTTGGATTCAATGGATCATTTGAATACTATGCAATATGTGAATTCCAGGAATAATACAATTTTTGTAATCAAATATTGATAAAAACTGTATCTATTACCAATAAAAGATATTTTAATGTTAAATTATAATTAATTTAATTAAACTAGGAGAAAAATTTCCTTATTCTTAATATATTTCTTTGTAGTAGATTTTGATAATTTGAATCCTTTTTAGGTAATATGTTGTTTCAATTTTTTGGATGTAAGTATATAATCCCTCTAGTAGTGATCCATATGTGCTCTTATGATCTCCGAATGACACTGATGAATCACCAGGTGCTAGCATGGTCAATTGATAATCTTTCATTTTTCATCTTGACTGCATCAAGTTTCTTCAGTTTTGAAGAAATTCTATAAATCTTTTCATTCTTAAGAGGATGTGTGAAGGAAGAGGTACATTCTCTATAGAAATCCATTTTTCACAATGATTATTGATTAACCTCTGTTAGAATGTGTCAACGGTCTTTTTTATAGACATTGGTTTAGGGTTTATAATTTAATTAATTTCACAAGTGGACATAATAAAATGTTAAACCCATGTCTGACCCCATACCATTTATTAATAATAATATATTATTTCTATTCAATTACATGCAACTAAATGGTTACATGATAAATATTATTTTTATGGATTTCAAATTAATTGTTATCAACAAACATAATCTTGGTCTGATCATCCTCCTTAACATTTATCAAACACCCAAATAAATAAATAAATAAATATTTCTTAATAGAATAAATATTTTATTCATATTATAGTGAATAAATATTTAATAAATAAATATATATTATATTTTTTCATAATTAAAAATTAAATTGTGGGTAAATATTCATTTAATTTATGTTATAATTAATTATGAATAAAAATATTTATTTCCGTATGGGTTTTAAACCCATCAAACACCATCTCCATAGTTTTCTAAAAAAAATAAAAAATAATTTTTCACTCATCCCTCATGAGTTCTCTAATTATGGATTCATCAATAGATATAATATGACGAACAAGAGGTGTGGTAGAAGTATAATATTTTGGTATAGAATTCAGATACCTTTAGTCTACCTGAAACATCAAATCTAAAAGATTTGACTATAAATAACCTACTTACACTTTCAAGCCTTCTATATAATTTCTCATTAGGTTTATATTGAGATGAAATTTAGGTTAAATATGATTAATGAATAAGGTTACTACCCTAGATATATATTATTCTTTAATTGGATCCATAGAGTTTGAAAAACCAATAAAGAGTTCTTTCACCACTCCCATAAGATCCGATTCTATATCATTTAAATCATCTTTTTAACATGGTAAATGTAAGGAATAAAAGGTGTATATACATGTATTAATGGAGATAGATAATAACTCATATTACTACCATCATACTCAATGTTCAATAACCTAGATATCGTATATTTAAATTCTTCCTCAATAGCTATATCCTCATAAATATTATGAAAAACTATCCTAGAGATCCAATAGGCATTACCTCAATAGTTTTACATGTCATTAAACTATTTTTGAATGTGTAGAGATAAAAATAATTCAAAAACATGATATAATAAAGGTATTGTATCTCAAGTAAATTCTAAGAAACTACCTCAACTATAAAGGAACCTTATATAACTATTTTAATAGAAGTGATGGAAGTTCCATGGTGGACTGCCCCAATTATCATCATCTCTAGACTCAAAATAGTCTAGAACTGACACATAAAACCCAGGGGACTTATCCACATAAGAAGGTGCAACTAGTATCCTTAGTATAGGAGTAATTCCTATCATAGGATAATTATTTGAAATGTCTTCATATTAATCAGAGTTAATATACTCATCCAATACAGACTCATCCACATAACCACTGATAGACGCTTGAGTGTCAACTGAGTCCTCATATTATATCTCTTATTTATGAGATAGAAAGGGTAGATGAGAGTCAAGTTGTCTAAATGAGATGATATATAGGATAAGATCCATTTTCATCCTGAAGGGCCTCCTTAGATTTCTTGTCAAGATCAACAATATCTATTTATTCTTCTTATTCTTTCTCAAATCCCTCTTCTTCCATAACAACAACCACTTAATTAGTAGAAGAGTAATCCAAAACTTCATATGGTTCAAGACCAGGATACACTAGATCCCGTGGTCTGACTGTATATCTCACAAGATCAAACATCTAATATAATTTATAAAGGTATATCACCCATTCCCTTTTCTAGGGACTCCAATTTACTCTCATCTGTTTATAAATTTTCTAAGTTAATAAAATTCCATTAGAAGTTAACTTTTCCTCCCCCTAAGGAACTAAAAAATTGAGTTAGAACAAGGATGATATGATTTTGGATAAGTTATATAACTAAAATTTGAAGAGGGATCACACAAATCATATATGCTCCTCATCACATATATTTAGAAATTAATCAAAAATACATTTTTCATTAAGAATAGGAAGAATTCATCCTGGTATCTCAATGTACTGAAATTTACTTTCATTATAAATATCAAATATTTAATAAATCTAGGTATCAATAGACACTCACCACTAAGTTATACAGATGTTGGTCTTATGGGTGTTCAATTCACAGTCAGTTATTCCATTTTTTTTTAAAATTAAAAAGGAATGGTTTATAGGGTAAGAGATATCATAGACCTTATATTCACCCTTATGTGTAACTCTTACATTCTTTGGCCAAAATTTTGAAGAAAACAGATGATTCCTCATTCAACATTTTCCCAATGGTGTCTCTTTTCTCTCTAAGAATAAATTCCAAATGTACAAAATATTCCTTAACTAACCATGGATATAAAGGATTGCCATTTTTTTAAAACCATTCATCCCAAACTTGAGTTTGAATATCTTTCAAAACTAGAAATTTTATCATATGTATTCATTGAGTATTGAATCCTCTTTCAACATACATTGGTCGGACCACCATATGTGTGTTATATGGTTTTACTACAACACCTAGGATTCTTAAATAATTTTTCTTATTTCTTTATAGAAGGAGATTCGGTATGAGGTGTGACAATAGGTTCAAATTTCCTTATCAAAATTTTCACAATTCCGTTCGGACTTAAAAGACTTGAGTTCGAGAGAGAAATGTTTTGTTTAAAAGGGT
The DNA here is from genome assembly GCA_963277665.1 of Viscum album. Lineage (NCBI taxonomy): Eukaryota > Viridiplantae > Streptophyta > Magnoliopsida > Santalales > Viscaceae > Viscum > Viscum album. Next base: position 1,961,250,198 of record OY728119.1, on the reverse strand, counting down.
TCAAGAGTAGGTAAGAGTTTTAAAGTAAGAAATATATTTTATAGAAAAGATATGTGTTGATTCATATTCCGATTCAAATTTTAAATTGAATTATTTAGGTAATAGAATAATAATTAATATAAAGAAAATTCTGCCAAAATTACTTATGAAAAAAATTAAATGTACAAAATAGACATTGTAGGTATGATAACCGCGTGTTCATGATACTTATAGAATTATTTTTTTACTGACTTATAATTAATGATAAGTATAATTAATTTATGAGTGTGTATTCATGGTAGGAATAATGACTACATGAGAAGCTATTTGCAGTTACTTAACTAACCATATGAACAAAAACTCATGATTACTTAACTGGTCATGTGAACTATAATTCGTGATTACTTTACCAAAAATATTCTCAATAAATAGAAGTTAATTATTTATAATAAGAATTAAAATAAACAAAAATATTAAAACTAAATGAAAGAATTAGAAATGGATTATCATTCTTAATTCATGTATGATATAATTTATTCTATCAACATTCAATAAACTAGTAAATATATCAGCAAGCTAATGTTAAGTATCAATGAGTTCAAGAGTAATATCTATTTTTTGAAAAAATTTTCTCAAAAATTGATGCATTATATCAATTTGTTCTATCCAGGAATGTGATAAAATATTCTTATAAATATTTATTGCACTTGTATTATCACAATTTATAGGAACATGGTGAAATTGATATCCTTAGTATCGTAATGTGTGTTTCATCCACATAATACATGCACAACAATTGGATGTGGATATGTACTCATCCTCAATAGTAGATAATGAAATATAATTCTTCTTATTACCATCATGAAAGTATATACTTTCCCAAAAAATGATATATTCGAGAGGTTACTTTTTAGTCTAACTTATAACCACAAAAATCTATATATGAATAAATAGCTAAATCAAATTCTTATCCTATAGAGTAGAATAATATTAAATTGGTTGTACATTTGAGGAATTTAAAAATTTATTTCAATAATATATAAATATTATTCTTTTGGGTTTTATTGAAAATATGTACACATGAAGACAATAAATATAATATATGTTTGAATATCAGCTAAGTATAGTAAACTTCCAATCATACCTCTGCAAGTAGTTTGATCAACTGGTTTCATAGTTTTATCAAGATCCAACTTACTTCTAGTACTCATGGGAGTATCACTACCTTTATTTATATCAATACAAAATTTTTTAGAAGATCCATAGTATACTTACTTTGGTTTAAAATTATTATTTTCTTATTTTGAAAAATATGAAAAACATGGAAGATTGTTAACTCACACCTTAATCTCATTTCAAATTAATTTTTCATATTTTTTGAAAATTACATACAAAAAGAGTTTTTGGATGATCAAAAAATAATATCATCAAGATATATTTGAACTAAAAAAACATATTTATAAATTCTCTTAATAAATAATGTACGGTCAACTATACCATTTTAAAAACCTTTAGAAACCAAAGATGATCTGATCCTATCATACCAACCCCTAAGATATTGTTTTAAACCATATAAATCTTTTCTTATTTCAAAAACATGATTTTAAAAGAGGGGGTTTTGAAATCTATGGTTTTTAACAAAAACATCCTAACTAATATTCCCATTCAGAAAGGAACTTTTTACATCCATTTGATATAATTTGAAATTAAAATGCGTTTCATAGGAAAGAAACATTATAATGGGTTCAGGTCTTGCTACTGATAAAAAGTTTTCCTCATAGGAAATACCCTTCTCTTGACTATACCCTTATGCAACCAGTCTTTTGGTAGTTTTAGTTATAGTTTCAAACTCATTAAATTTATTCCTAAACAAAAACTTTGTGCCATTGTTCAGGAAGTCCTTAAATTTTTTTACTAGTTCCTAGACTTTATTTCTCTAATACATATTCAACTATTCTTTCATTTATATTACAAAAATTAATCATCTATTGATTCAATTATGTTCTTAGGTTCAAGTTATGACAAGAAGGATTGATACTCAACCTATCTTCTAAGAGAACCACCATTCTAGTTTACTTTATTTAGATATACAACTATAAAATCAAAGGGATGATCACTACGAGTCATAATGTTTCTAGGAATTGAAGTATTTGGTACTTAATCCTCATATTCAAGTTCAAATAGCCCCTCATAACTGTGTGATTTTTCTATAATATGTTTCACAGAACTATCATTAGGTTTGATTGAGGCATTGATATTCACATTTGAAAGATCATCCTCAAGGTTTTATAAAGGGTATTTAGGTTTACGTGGATCTATTTCATAAAATTTTATATGTCAATATTATTACACAAGTTTTATTCTTTTATTGAACACATTATATAATTTACTAGATGTTAAATAACCAAGGAATATTCCTTCATCACTTATGGATAAAAACATTTCTAAATTATCCTTCTAATTGGGTTTAAATACCTTGTATCCAAAATTTATAATGTATTTAACCTTTGGTTTTATCCTATTATATATATCATTTGTATTTTTCTTTAAAATAGGCTTCCTCCAATCCATTTTTTGAATTTTCTAAAAAAAACCACTTTGAAGATAAGTGGAAACCACACATTACAAAAATCCAAAATAAAACACCCCAAATTACGAAATTCAAAACACCTAGAACCAAACCAAATTCAAAAATAGATTGAAATTTGAAACTAAAACACCAATCACCTCATGCCACGAGTTCTGATCCACAAGCCGCCACCATCATAAAGGTTAAGACCATCGACCATCGTGCCATCGTCTCCATCAACAGGTCCCCTTAAAACATCACATCCGCATCCTAATCATACCGGTGGCCACAAACAACCACACTGGTAATCAAACTGAACAATCTCCTTCAACTCTGTCGAACCAGACCAAGTCCGATGAAGCAGTCGTAAAGCACCATCACTGTTACCCAAAAACCTGAAAACCATCAAAAATCACTGCTGTCATCATGACATTGTCGTCACCACCATCAAAACACCACACACTAGAGATCTACTAAGGCCTTCGTAGCATCAAAGAAAATTCATAAACACAAAATGGGTTCAACACTGAACAAACGTACCTCTGTAGAAAAAACACCAAACCTTCACAATGAATTTAGAAAAAAACTGAATGAACTGAAATAAACAATTGATGATGCCGGAACCTAAACATAAAGGGAGAAGAAAATCAGAGCAGATCACGTGAGGGGAACCTTTGTCCATCAAAAATCACCACCCAAAACCTCTGAGAAACCACCTCTCTAGATCCAAATAGGACAGGAGCCGAGGGACATGAATTTAGGGAAGAGGTTTGAACAATCGAGGGCTCCGAACGATGACATCCAGGAGAGGATGAACCAGAGAAAAATAACAGAATGTGCCGACTCTGGAGCGCACCTGAAAACCACCGACTGCCAATCCAAAAATCCCAAAACCAAGATAAACCATCGCTCTAGATCCAACCAAGAGAGGCACAGTGGAACACGATATCAGAGTAGTCTAAAGAAGATTGGGGTTTCCACAACGAACCACCTTCAATAGAAGCACCATGAAAGATGAAAGAACGAGACCCCAGAAGTAAGGAGATGAGAAAAATATGGATAGAGAAAAGTAATGGAGAAGAAAGGAATATTCTGGAGGTGTTGTGCTGTCACAAGGAAACCCTAGGCGGATGTAGAGCATGCTCAAGCATGCACTCCGTGGGAGAATGGGGTCATGTTATTTGAGATGATTTAAATTTTTTTCATCCATATTTTTTCTAAAAACACCTTTTAAGGATGAGTGTTAACCTTTAAAAAATTTAATGTAGATAAAATACCGTTTGAAAAACCACAAATCCAAACACCATATTGCATGCCAAAGGAAAGGAGGTTTGAATTTCAAATTGTGCTTTGAGGACACCTCGATTCTAGTAACACCTACTCAGGACACTCCACCACGTGGATCAAGGCCTATATTTAAAATAGTCTTAATATGGACTCTATTAATAATATAGAAAGATGTATTCATATACTCTTCCCAAAAGTAAATAGGTAAACCACACTCATTGAGCATGGTCCAAGAAATCCTTTGAAGAGTTCTATTACTTATTTCCACAACAATATTACACTATGGAGTCTAAAGAGAATTAAACTTCTTATAGTAGACATGTTTTGAGCATAAATATTCAAAGCCTTGATTTTTGAACTCCTGAACCTAATTACTTCTTAAGGTATTAATAGTAAGTCTATCATGGTTTTCTACAGATTTTTTATGTTTTGAAAAAATGAGAACAAGATTCACTTTTGTGAGCTAGAAACATTACCTTTGTGTATCTAGAAAATTCAACTACAAGAACATAACTAAAGTTCTTCACATTTATTTTATAAACTCTAGAAGGTCCAAAAAAATCAATGTAAACCAACTCTAGAGGTTTAGAATCTGAAACTTATTTTTTTGGTTGGAAATAAATATTATTTTGTTGTTGTATGTTTTGACATTGGTTACAATCTTTTGGGAATTATAGTTTAGGAACATCTTTAACTAATATTTTTCAATATTACAAAGTGAGTAAAGGTTTTAGTGGCCTATTATACTATTAAATATCCAATTATCTTTATGAAAGGAACTTAAAAAATAATTTTTTTTTTGAAAATAACAAATTTAAATCAACAACATAAAAATTATCATTACACAAGGTAGTAAAGATAAAAACATGCTTAGAAGCATAAATTTTTTAAGTATTATTTTCAAAATTAATATAATAACCATCATCACAATATTTTGATATTATAATTATATTTTATTTTAATCCATCTAAAAATAAATCTTCAGAATTAAAATAGTACTAGAATTACCAATCTGACAAAGTCCAATTATTTTTCTTAACCATAAGTGACATGTCCACCATCCACCTTGATAAGGTTCTCAAAGATTGAGTAGTCCCTAGTAATGTGTCTCTAACATCCTATTTATAGATACTTTTAGTGTTTACTAGAGTCCTTTAAGTTGGTTTCCTACAATAAAATCGAACAAGAAATGATTTTGGAAGCTATATTTTCTTATGTCTAGAAATGTTAGTAATAAAAGATGTTGGAATACGATATCGTTTAACTGGTTTCTTATAAAAATAGTTTAGTCTTTTAGAGATAAATTTTTTTAGGTATAGAGAAATAATAACTTGTTACATAGATAACATAACTTGAACTAGGAAAAAATTTATTCTTATAGATTCTTATATATCCAGGTTGGTAACCAATCTTAGTAGTATAATTAGGGGTGGTTTGTTTAAAAATAATATTCATTAGAGTTTATCTACCATTCTTAAATATTTAAATATCCTTATTATGTTTATAATTAGATATTTTTAGTTCATTTTTTTATATTAACAATTGATAATTCCGGTTCTTTTTATAATAAGGTCATATTTAAAGTGAATATAGAAATCATGAAACTTACTCAAACTTTTTTATTCATATTTACGTTCATTGAATGTATATTACATCATATTATAACATTAAAATAAATATTCAATGATCATATTTTCATCACCATTTTTAGTTTTATAAATATTATAAGTATTCATAATATATGCAATAAATATATGTGATACCCCAGATGTGTTTGTCATGAAACACATGTTAGCTCTATCAAATTTTTCTTCTCTACTCGAGTCAGAGTCACTTGAGATGTCATCAAATGTGATCTAGGTGGATTTTATAGCCTTATTTTGATTTTTTACTTTATCCTCAAATGTTTTATTATATTTCAGCTTAGGAAATTTATTTTTGATGTTTCTTTTTCTTTCATTCATAAAAGGCCAATTCACCTAGTTGAATATCTTTCCCCCAATTTCCTTTTCTACCATACTTTCCTATATAATTTATTTCTTGAAGAATTTAATCTTCATATATATATATATATATATATTTGAATCTCCTTGACATGTGATCCATTTACTCATCACTGTCTGAAGGTGATTAATTTTAACTGGAGTTTTCAACTTTGATATTCTCTTTCATCTTTGAGTCGGAAGTTTTGAAAGCTACCAATTTTGTGTTAGGTTTATAATATTTTTATTTATTAACTTTAATTTATTCCTCACACATCACGAGTTTTACAATAAGTCAATTCATAGTTACTTTACTTATTTCACAATATTTTCTAATGGAAATAGAGGTTCCCCTCCCCCTATCAGTTAAGAATCACAATAGTCTCATCAGTTGATCTTTACCTAAAATTTTCTTCCCATGTTCATGCACAATGTTCACAATCTCATTTAAACTGAGATACTTGTTTGATATGGATTCCTTAGATTTCATATTGAATGTATCACATTTAATGGTATAGGTATTCAAATTCATTTTTTAATGTTTGAAATTCCTTCATAAGATATAGCTAGTGTGTCCCATATTTCATATGAAATAGAACAAACACAAATTATATTAAACACATATTACCCTAATTCACAATATAATGAATTCATAGATTTATAGTTTGAATCACAATCATATTTAATAGTAATATATCATTATTTTCTTTCATTTTTTGTTTTTTCAAATTTTTATTCTATAGATCCCCAAATATCAAATCCCATGCTCTCAAGGTGTATTTTTATTTTTATTTTCCATTGAACAAAGTTTTGATCATTAAAATAAGGAGGTATGTTGGTAGTATAACCTTCAGAATCAGCCTGCATAATAATAGATTATAAATTAAAAAAATATTAAATCAACCTTTATAAAAATACAATTTTAATAAATAGAAAGAAAAGAGAAATAAAAAATTCCTTTGATACAAAACGTTAGTCTGAGTGGACAACTCAAGAGGGGGGGATTAAGTTTCTAATTAAAAATCATGTTAAAAATAAAATTAAAAACTAAATCCCCAATTTATAAAATATATAATAGTTAAATAAAATTATTAAAGTATATAATTTGATCTTTTAAAAAGCTTCTCAGTCATTCAATCAAAACTCGATTAAAAGAGGTTTAAAACACTCTTTTAACTTTTGAAATAAATTTAATTTTATAAAAAATATATAAAAAACTTATTGAAGTTAACTATCAAAGAAATGTTTTGATTTTATAGTTTATAAAATAGATAATATTTTATTCTAAAATAGTGTAAAAAATAATAAAACACACATTATAATAAATTTAATAGGTTTATTATCAAACAGAGACCTAGTCCTCCCCACTTGGAAATTAAATGCTTCCAAGATGTTTATTAAAGAATAAACTAATCTACCGTTTAGATCAAGTTTTATATAAACAGTAGATTAAAAGGTTGTAAATCTATAGAAAACCCCTTAAATAGTTCTACATGGGATTAATAAATGAATAACAATTGAAACAGATTGTTTAGGCTACACAGCCTCTTCCACAGTTCTTCATGGGAGTAAAAATGAAAAGAAATAAAATAGAGTTTCTAATACTCAACAATATAGTACATGATACTATTTTTATAAATAAATATATTATAATAAAAAATATCTCTAAATATAAGTTAAAATAGAAATAAAAAAGAATAAACAATGACAATATTTGATGCAGATCAGCCTGATCAGCTATAGTTGTCCGATAGTTCTTGAATTTATCTTTGAAAGGGACCAATAGGGTTTACAAAAAAAAAGTTCAGGAAAATAGGGTGTCATGGAATGATCATTGATGTTTCTTTATGTATCATTATACCTCACATGCACATGTGTATTCTCTACATTGTATTCCCTGATTGGATTTTCATATTAAGGAGATATTTTATACAAGCTAGCCATTGAATAATATTCATTATTTAATGATCATACTCATTACAGTCTTAAATTCACTATATATATGATTCATTATATAAAATATATCCATTAATTATTTGAAAAATACTCTACTTCTTAAGTTAGGAATGACCAAATTTCTTCAATTAAAGAACAATTACTTGGGATTACAGTCATTTGGCATGGTCTGTTGGCATAGTCAGTGTCCATGGTAACCTAATTTTTTCATGTCATCACTTGATCTCTTATTTTGGTAGGTAAATTATTTCACATGGTATATTTACTAATTCATATTGTAGGCTAAATCCTTCATACTATAGATTTATCTCTTTGTATGCTAGTCTTATTTTTTTGAATAGTAACTTCATTTGTTCGTATGGTAGGTTGTTGTTCTTGTGGTCACTATAATAAAAACACTTGGTTAGTACATGATTTTAAAAAATTCTACTCACCTTTTACATTATAACTTTGTTGTTCATGTGATAAGTTGATCTTTAACATATGGTAGGTTTAGTACACATGTGGTCACTTGAACTCAAAACCTGGTCACTTCATGAATTGTAAAAAATTTACTTTTCTAATGAACAATTAGTTGTTTTTACATGTAGTCAGTTGGAGTAAATTGTGTGGTAGTTTTAACATGATAACTTGACCTTCATGGTTAGTTCAATTTCTTCACATGGTAGGTAAATTACACAAGTGGTAGGATGTAATAGTATTTTCAATACTTATCCAAAATATCATTTTTTTCAGATAACATTTGACTATCATAAAACATGGACTTCATTTGAAACATAATAAACATAATTTTATATCATTAAAATAAAGAGGTTATAGAATAAACCAATAAAAAAAATTCATAATAACTCTCCTAATAAATGTAAGTGTCCCAAAAAGGTTTTTTCAAACACATTTTTTTAGAGGTGGTGTTCTGGTCAAAGATCAAAACACAAAAATTATTATAAAGGAAGGAAAAAGAGAGGATTACATGAGTCTAAAATAAGGAATTTTTTAAACATCCCTGACATAAAGAGGGAATAACTCAGGAGGAAGGTAATCCCTCTAGGAGACCTCTTGATTAACTCCCATGTTCGAAAGTCCATCAACGAGCTTATTTGCTTCCCGGTAGGTATGGGTGGCAATGAAATTGAGATCTAATAGAGAGTGGAAACAGTCCATTTAACAGGGAGTGAGAGTCCAAGATAGGTGAACGGCACCATTACAAATGGCCTAGACTATTGTAGTCGAGTCGCTCTCGATCCAGATGTTGTTCAATTTATGTAACTTGGAAAAAGAAGTAGCATGAATCACACTCATCATCTCAGCTTTTAGGGAAGAAGTGAAGCCGCAAGAGCCTTAGAAATAGCGTAGAACTTGGTCCAGATGGTTTTTAAAGATATCACCACATCCCGTGGGGCCTGGGTTGCCTTTAGAAGCCCCATAAACATTGATTTTAATCCAACCTATAGGTCGAGCTTTCCAAAATACTTCCATGGTGTATTTAGGTCTAGGGTACCTCCCATCTACACTGATGCGTTTGAGAATCCCAATATCTCTAACTGAGTTGTTGCAATGATCCTTCTGAAGCAGATCATCCTCTCGAATAGTAATGAGAATTCTCATTTTACCTGCATTAACCTTAAAAGAGTTATTGGAATAAACAAAATCATTTTTTCCATACCAGATCACATGTAGGAGCTCTGCTGCGGCTGAAATAAAGAGATTCCTGATTTTCTAGGAGTCAGGTAAGTCCACACATCGCTGCAACTGAGATGTTATAGTGCTATAAGGTAACTATCTACAATCAAAATATCAAAAATGTAATGCCAAAGGGAAGTTTCCATATCACAATAATGGAATAGGTGATTAATATCCTCACTATGCTGATTACACATACGACATTTTGAACAGTGATTAATCCCAAAAGATTGTAAACAGTTATCTGTGGGAAGCATACCATGAGAAATACGCCAAATGATAGTGAATCTCAAGGGAATTAACCAATATTTATTAAATTTTTTTAACCAGTTAAAATTATTATCAACATTGTTGAATATATGGTTATAGTAGCTTTTTGAGTCAAGCATACCATTATAATAAGGTTCCCATATTAGAAGATCCTTGGTAATAGTGAAGGGATAACTGTCAATAACATGACTTATATTGTTGGGTAAGCAAGGATTTTTCATTTGTAAAATGTCCTTGATGGTATCATTAGTATGGTCTAGAAGTTGTGAGTTAGGATCAAATGAGATAAGGGGTGTACCGGTCCAGTTATCAAGCCAAAAATTTAAGCTACAATCTTTTCTAGCCATCCATCTAGAGTTAGTCATAATAGAAACGAAAGTATTCCTGATGGAGGGCTAGATAGAGGAGGTCAAATAATTGAAATTTTTATTTCTTATTTTATCAAGGATGTGAGACCTAATAAAATCAATGGAAGGAGAATTGTTGTGAATGAGGATCCAAGTGAGCTTAGCTTGAAGGGCTTCATTAAAATTATTGAGGTTTTTTATGCCAATGCCTCCTTTTTCAATTGGTTTTCAAGAAGAGGACCAAGGAACCGTAACTAGTTTTCTCTCTAGAGTGCTCCCTATCTAGACAAAATTTTTAATGGCCACATTAATGAATTTTATAAGACCAGTCGACCGTTTATAGATCATCATGGAGTAGACTAGTTTGGAGACAATTGTAGATTTAACAAGGATAATTATTCTTGCCATGTAGATGTTTTTACCTTTCCAAGATGAGAGTTGTCAAAGGGTTTGGTCAATGATGGGAGAAAAATAGATAGCCTTAGGCCTACCCCAAAAGATAGGGACTCCGAGATAAGTGAAGGGTAAGGTACCCTCATTGATCCCCAAAGTACTGATAATGTCGTATTTTCGGCTAGGGGATATCCTTTTCCAAAGTAAATAAAATATTTATGCCAACTAAAATGCTGACCAGACACCTCTTCACAGTGATTGAGAATGATTTTAAGGTTATTAATGTTTCTTTTGTCCCCCTAAAGAAACAAAATAATGTCATTAGTATATAGAAGATGCGAGGGAGATTTCAAGTTTCTGGAGGCATTGATCGGTTTGATCTTGCCTTTCTCCACAGACTGAGTGAGTAAACTACTCAAATAGTATTCATCAATTGAGAAGAGAATAGAAGAGAGAGGGTCTCCTTGCCTGAACCCCTTAGAACATTTGAAATATCCTCTAGGGGAACCATTTATTAGAATGGAAATATGAGCTGAGTTAAAAATATTTTTAATTCTGTTGATAAAGGTGTCATTAAAACCAATGTGCGTAAGGACCTTAAAAATAAAGTTCCAATCAACAGTATCAAAATCCTTTGTAATGTCAAGATGAATGGAAACATTCCCACCTCAATTGTTTCTGTTTAAAAGGTTGGTGGACTCAGAGACAAGGAAAATACAGTCCTGAATTGATCTTCCTTTTATAAAACCGAATTGGTTCCAAGAGACAATTCTATTGCTGATGGAAGAGATTCTATTAGGAAGAATTTTAGTGATAATTTTGAAAAGAGAATTTATGAGAGAAATGGGTATGAAGAGATGTATTTCATTAGCATTCTACATTTTAGGAATAAGGGTAAGGAATTGGGAGTTTAAACAATGAGAGAGAATGACTCTAGAAAAGAAATTTTTAACCAAGTGGCAGACATCGTCATGAATAATATCCCAATGCTTTCGGTAACACCCATTATCGAAACCATCAGGTCCAGGAGCACTGTGAGGGTTGAGGCTAAAGATAGTGTCTTTTATTTTGTGATCCAAAGGGATGCTATTAAGTAAAGATTTGTCATCTCCAGAAACCATAGTTGGAATGACATCATGGAGAAGATCCCTATCAATGCTAGGACCATTGAAGATATCAGAGAAGTAGGAGACCACAAAGTTGGAAATACCTTCCTTAGTGTCAATAAGGTGCCCCTCATTTCTAATATTGGTCAGAGGCTTAAAAGCCTTTCTAACTTTATGAAGAGAGTTATAGAACATAGTGTTCGTATCTACATCATTGAGCCATCTGGCTTTAAAGATTTTTTTGAGGTTATCCTTAAAGTTAAGTAACGTAACCATCTTAGAAGAAATGTTGATTTCGTGCTGGGAATTGGTGGTGAATTTTGTGGAGGTATTTGTATTTTCAATTTGAGTGAGTTCATTCTCCAGGAGGGAAATTTCATTGTCTATTTCTTTAGATTTATTTTTACACAAATTCTTTAAGATTTTCTTGATATTTTTCAATTTAAAAGGACAAAAAAAGGGTCTCTATGATCATACATATTAGTCCAGGAGTTTTTGATAATGTTCACACAGTTAGGATTAGAGGACCAGACATTGTTTTATTTGAAAGGAAGCCTATGTTTGATGAGATTATGGGAAAAATTAATCAATATAGGGTGGTGATCAGAGGAAACTTTCATGAGGGTGATGCATGAAATGTTGTCCCATTTATCTAGGTATTGATCATTAGTAAAATCCCTATCAATCTTACAGGACATGAACCTATTATAATGGTGTCTATACCAGGTAAATTTGGCACCAGATAAATTTACCTCAATGAGATTATTAGTTTCAATGAAAATTTTAAATTCTCTAGAGGAAATAGTGGAGTGACAAGGGCCCAATTTCTCACTAGGGGCTAAAATGGCATTGAAGTCCCCAACTATGAACCAATGATTTTGAATAGTGATACTAAGTTGAGTGATCTCATTCTAGAGGGGCCTCCTATCTTGATATCTATTATTAGCATAGACGAAAGTAATAAAAATATAATAATGTTCAAATATGAAATCACAAGTAAAGGTTTGATTCTTGATAGTATGAATGTTCATATTTTACATGGAAGAATGAGAAAACATCCATAGGGTTTCAAAAACCTTACCATTATTACAAGCTTATAGAAAGGAATATCTAGAAGGACATAGATGCAGGAATTTAGAAGCATAGTTAATTTTTGGTTCAGCAATGGAAAAAAATAATAATGGTGAGTGATAAGAAATCATTTTAAGACATTAAAGGTGTCAGGATTCACAATGCCCTGGAAATTCCAAAAAAAGATTCATTTGGACCTATTTTTAGTGGGGTTGTCCCCTTTCTTTTTGCACCTAGTTTCCATTGCTCTGGTTGTAATTCTAGAAGGCTGGTTTTGATTAGTGATGCCTTGGTTCACTTATGCAGAGGAGGCTAAAGAGGTGTTAGTAGCACCTATACTAACAATTAAAAGAGAATCAATATCACCTAGAGGTTATGGAACCGAGCCCGGATGCTTTTCCAGATTTAAATTAGGATCAGTTTGGACAGCTGCACTGGAGACCTGCATAAAAGCAGAGTATTTTTCTAGAACTATATGAAAGTTAGGAGATGAAAGGTGGAAAACTGTACTATCTATCTTCCTAGGCTGCAAAGAACCTTCAAGATGGACAATATCACTTTTCTGTTGATTACCTATGCTATACTGGAGGGCAGGGATGGATCTAGGCGAAAAAAGGATAGAAGAATTCTTCTGTTCACATGGGGGAGCTTGGGCTCAGTGCTGGAAATCTGAGCATTAGGGGAAATGAATTCCAGATCAACATTGATGAGTTTGGGGTTGTGATCAATGCAAGGCTGGTTTACTTTTTTTGAAAGGGTTGGGTGACCATTCTCCACTTCAAAGAGCTTCAATGGGGGAGGGATAAGTTCTTTAGAGGGGTTCAGAAGAGGAGCCGATATTTTTGAAGAGTTACAGGAGGGACCAGAATAAGAGTGGGAGTGCATGATTCCCAAGATTTATGTTTCAATGTCCTTCTTAATAGCCTGTTCAATAGATTCATAATCTTGTTCCTTAGCAAGGTCTACCCATGATTTCTCATTTCCAGCTTCCAACTGAAATGAGATTTTGGGTTTAGCAAACCATTTCTCCTCTTTCATCCTAGATTATTTAGGTTTGTCAAAAACAGGTTCTTTATTCTTGTATATTTTAATTTCTGTCCATTTGGAATAACTTGGATGATGGGATTTTTTTGTGCACAATCCTACAATTGAGGATTGAGTGTCCTACAATTTTGTAGTAATCACAGTAGGGGGGATCCTTTCATACTCAATTTTCAACACTATCTTATACTCATTAGAATTGAAAACTATAGACAGTGGGAGCTTACTTTCAAGATTAACCTCAATCATAAACCGAGAAAAGATATCTAGGTCTCCGTTTAATGTTCTTTGATCATTTTTCTGGGGTGGTACCAATACAAGATGATAAATCATTAAGAATTTAAGGGTTACATAAAAACCAATTAAGGTTGTGAAGCTTAACCCATACCTGAGCCGTGGTGTTCCTATGGTTCTTAGGATTGAAAGAAAAATCCCATTCAGAAAGAAGAAGGAAACCATGTTTCAATTGAAGATTACCTAATTTCCAAACTCTATCAAGATCATTTTGCGTAGAAAGGAGAATGTGGAAGAATACCTTACCAAGAAGGACTAGTTTCCAGTTTGAGAATCCCCAGTAAAAAGAAATTCGTGTCTTCAAATCGGAGTAAGACCAGGGTTTTTCACCTTTGAGGTAGGAAACTCAACCCATAATTGAAAACATACAGAGTTGAGTACACTACTGTAGATCAACTAGGTCAGCCTCAATGAAAAAGCTTCCATACTCCATTTTATTTATCCTTGGCGGCTTCATTGATGGGTGATCTGAACAGATCAAAGCATCGAGGAAGGAAATCCATTTGATCCTCATATTTTTTGCTTGTAACGGTTCAATTTTCTCCAGATACATCACCTCATTTGCGTGTTTCCTCATGGAGTCAATGGGATGCTCCCAACTCGGATCAAACGAGGCCATGGGAAGAAGATTCAGAGAAGGGAAGCTAATATTCGAAGATTTTCAAAAGATTAGGGTTGGAGGAGTGGGTTTTTTCACCCATTTAAACCCATATATATCAAGGATCAGAAATTGTAAACACAAACACATTATTCTATTGGTTTCATTAATAATCAAGTAATAAAATACTTAGTCCAACATAATATTAAGTTGAGGGATTTTATTTATTATGTGTAAAAAATTCTTGATTTATTTTTTATATGTATTGTTATTATAAAGTGGATTTCACTTTAGGGATTAAAAATGGTTTGATAAATCATTTATATATAACCCATTTATTTTAATTCCACATTTTTTTATTAGTTAATTTATTTATGTGATCACAACCTTGAATCAATAAAATGAATCATGAATAATAAAAAATTAGATAAATAAATAAATGACATGATCATGAGATTTTCTAATGATTGATTTATTAAAAATAAAATAAATCAACCTATGAACCTAGGGATAAACTCCTTGTTTTGGTCTTGGTTCAAGTTATAGTCTCCTACATGTACACCTATGTATATCCCAAATTGGTTTAATCTTAGTGTCATCTTGTTCCACATCCACCACGACACCATCTTGAACCGACTCCATGCACCTTCATATTCCCCCTTTATTACATATGTTTTTAACTCACACATAGGTGAGAGGAAATAAAGGATTGGTTATGGTGAATTACCTAAAACAACCTTGGACACACATATCCTGTAATGACCCAAAGTTTCATTAATGGAAATCCCTCCTTATATAATTTAATGTCTCTATATGTTTATATAAAATTTCAACTTCATTGGTTTTATGTTAATAATTTTGACCGTTGCTAATATTGTCGTTTAACAGTGATCACATGATTAGTATAAATATAGGGCCTTAACAAATCCAAATTTACTCAGAAAAAAGAAGCAATGGCCTCATCCAGTAGAATTTCTCCATACAAATCCCATTTGTCGGATCTCAGAAAAGAGGTGGCATCCTTGGGCTTCGCTCTTGACCAAGCCCAAGTTTAGATTCATCATGTCAAGCTCGAACGTGACCATCTACGGGAAAAGTGGAAGTTGATAGAAATTACCACTCGAGCGATGTTATCCGAGCCACCCCAAGAGTCCATCACCATCACACACCTTAGCCTTAGGTCTTATGTGGCTGTTTTAATGGGTTAGGTAACAAATCTCTAGTACTATGTTCATGTATATAATTTTTTTATATAACAATTAATATACCTCCTTGTCATTTTTGATACATTGTAAATAGTTTTCAAAGTACAAATAGTGTTTTTAGTTATTATTTAATTTAGAAATCTTTTTTATTAAATTAATGTATTTTTGAAATAAATAATATTTTAATAAAATATTAATATTATTATTAAATTATTTTTTAGTAAATATAAATTATCTTATAATTTTTATTAAGGTTTGAAAGCCATTTTTGTCAAAACCCGTGAATTTTTGATAAATATCGGTTTTTATTTTAAAAGTGAAAATTAACATATTTAAAAAATTATTTAGATAAAATAAATGTTATTTTTGGAATCAGGACGTCGAAATTATCCAATGGTAAATTTTTCAAAATTTTCCGAGACAGTCAAATTTTTGAGTAAAAATTAAATACCGTTTAAATATATAATGTGTTTTATGACATCATAATGACCCAATAGTGATGTAATAAAACAATATACTCTTTATGTTCGCCCAAAATATGTTTTAACATTAAAATTATGTGATTTTGGGTTTGTTTGGATTACTTTTCAAAGCATTAATGGACCCCTTAAGACTTATTAAACACCTTGTCTTTTTAAATTAATTTCCATGGGAGTGTAACTCACCTCCACATAAGAAACCCTAATATTTTAAGAAGTTAGGACTTTGGACTTATAAAATATTTTTTTCCTCTTCCCTTTTCCAAAAACCATGGGCAAAAACCATGGGATGGTTTGTGGTTTGGATTAATTTAATATAAGGGGTCCCAAACCTAAATAATAAAGAATTCCCTCACCTTTCCTATATAAACCCACCCAAGATCCCACTTCCTCCTCACTCAAAGCCTTTGGAGTTCGTCCAACCTATGACCTACTCTATCTAGAATCCTCTCAAGGTGACCCAATCTCCCAATAAGCCTCTCACAAGCCTCTCTCTAGCCTTTGGAAGCACACTTCCAAGTAAGGGTTTTTCTTCCTTTCTCATTTTTGTCCGATTTTCTTTAAGTTGTTTTGTTCTTTTAATTTCAATTATGAATGTTGGGGTATGGTTTCTCACCTCCCTCATACTGTCATAATTATGTTTTAGTTATGGGATACCCCTTTCTCTCTCTTTTAATTCCTCCCACGTACACCTGTTACTATGCCGAAATTCCGAAAGGAACTTCTCTCTCCTCATTTACATTCAAGCAATAATTTTGTATCATGAACCTAAATTCCATTAAAATTGTTTTTAAATGTAACTATATTACCTCCTTACTGTCCATTACATGTAAATATGACGAGGAACCCCTTTATCTTTAATGAACATTTTTTTATGAATTCTTACGTCCCGCCGTTACGCTGCCGAAATCGTACCTATTTTCTAAGCCAATGCCATTGTGTAGTGAATACCATGCCCATTTCTCCATCAAGGGTGTTCACTTTTATGCAAATTTACTTTTTGATTATAAAGTTTCATGTATGAATTCCATATTCCTTTATCGTGGAATAAATTATTATGTTTTATGAATCCATGTTTTATGATCCATGTGGCACACTTATGCATGAAATGAAATGTTTAAGAAGGGTGAGCCCTTATAGCGCTCCAATGCACTGGGTAAAGTATAGTATCATGATGCGTCATGTGCAATGAGTTTTGACTCATGGTAATTCATGTGCAACGAGGGTTTACTCGTGCTTTATGTTTAATGAGGATTTACTCATGCTCCATGTGCAATGAGCCTTGGCTCATGCTAATTCCATGTTAAGTGTTGTTGCCACATTTCCATGTTATGATTATCATGATTTATCATGCATTTATGTTCATGTTTTTCTTATGATCTATTGATATGCCTATTTTCTAATATGTATTGTAATCCTCATGTTATTCCATGTGTACTCCCTTACTGGGCTTTATAGCTCACCTTTTTCTTATGCATGTCCTCAGGTTATCCCATGCAATGCTAAGTACGAAGGAATGTAGTGGTCATGTAAAGGAAGTTTTCAATAAAGATGTTGTATTTCATGTTTTAAGTTTTTACGTAATGATACTAAGCCCCAAAGACACTGAACCTATCGATCTTCTTTGTTGTATCAACTGAAGTTTTATGTAATAAATCATGTTTAAGTTTGTAATAAAATCAGGGTTGTCATAGTTGGTATCAAAGGATAGGTTTAGTTATTTTTGGGATTAGGATTAGAAAACCCTAGTAAAGCCTTTCCGACAAGACTAAGTATAATAAAAACATCCCTATGTTTTGGTAAGTACTTAGTAAGTGGTTTATCAAACAAATACATCCCTGTCTGGATACGAGCAGGTAGAGGCGGCTCTGGCACAAATGTATCCTAGGGGTAAAACCCGAAAACACCACTTTGAGCTAGACTCGAATGGGAACTGGTGCACGATAATGGGCCTTACTGCACTCTTTGTTACGACAATCCCGGGGGATATGTTTTGATAAATTCACAATCTTAGTAAGAACCCTTATTAATGGAATTAAAAAAAATGCCCCTAAGAATATATGTTAGAAAGTAGATCATGAAAAGCCTAGATTGAATCCTATAGACTCATGAGTAAAGGAAATAAAATTTTATTTATAAGTCATCAACTTTTATCTTTGGATTACCCTTTATGTGTTACCCCCTAACTTTCCTTTTATTCCAGCCAATGTCCGGTAGTAGGAGGACTCGGGCTAACAAACGATGTGAAGATCAGTGTGATAACTGTACTAATGAGATACCCAATCCTATGGGAGCAGGAATCACGAACTTTTTCACGCTTATCTCTCGGCTAACTCAAGCATTTAATAGAAAAATAGGTCAAGAGGAATGTACAAACCCCCCTAAGAAAGAACAAGTCGCTATCGAGAGCTTCATGAGACAAAGACCTCCTACTTTTAATGGATCATCCGATCCCACGATCACTGAACAAAGGATCCACTCCATTGAAAAGATCTTCTCCATCCTTCAATGTTCTGAACAAGAGATGGTTCTCTTGGCGGCTTATCGTATGGAGGGTGAAGCTGATCAATGGTGGACGTTGATCAAAAATACGAAGCTTGGGGAGGAGATTGAGGCGTTGGAATGGAAGGATTTCCAGAAGATGTTTTTCGATAAATATTTTACGCGCACCCTCTGGCTTAAGATGGAAAGAGACTTCCTTTACCTCAAGAAAAAATAAGAAGAATCTTGTTGGAGCGTAGGAGGTAAACTTCACAAGGCTTGCACGATACGCTTCTGGCTTTGTCGTTACCCCCTAATGCAAGGTTGACCGCTTCTTTGTTGGGCTGAAGCCTAGCCTGCAGAAAGCATTAGCGATCCGTGACTTCGACAGCTATGAGGAAATTTTTTGATGTGCCCTCAAGGTCGAAATGGAGATCATAGAATCACAGGGGTATCATGGGGACAAGAAGCCTAAGGTAGAATTCAATGCTGGAGGTCTGATCGATAAATCCAATGGTGCTAAGAAGATCTAGAACCCCACTTTCCAAAAGTGCGGAAAGAAGCACCCTGGAAATTGCCTTAAGAGGATGAGGAAATGCTTCAGGGGTGGAAGAGAAGGGTAACTAGATGTTAACTATCGGCAAGAAAGACCCCTGACTGCGAAAGAGGAGAGGAATGCTTCGTTCGAACCTCAACGCATTGTTCAATGCTACAGATTCAAAGAATCGGGTCATTTTTCAAATCAGTGCCCTAATCCAAGAGTTTTTAGAGACAACCAACAACCTCCAAGGCAACAAGGAAAAGATTTTTCCATCACTTCTACCGAAGTGACCCCCGACAACGAAGTGGTGACATGTACGCTAGTTATTCATTCAACAATAGCAAACATACTTTTTGATTTAGGTTCTATGCATTCATTTATATCTCGAAAGTTTAGTAGAACAATCCCATCACCACCACAAATCATGGAAGTGAAGATGTTGGTGAGTACGGAAAATGGGGAAATCATTGAATCCCATGAATATAAGTCCTCTACTATTATAATCTATGGATTGAATTTCCCGGCGAATCTCATCATACTCCCTCTAGTGGAATTTGATGCAATTCTTGGCATGAATTGGATTTCCTTATATAGAGCCAACATAAATTGTCGGGAGAGGGAAATCACACTCCATATGGAGAATCGACCCCCGATTCTTCACAAGTGTAAGGAGGAAGATGAATCTCATTTATCTCCATCATCTCAAGCGTGGATATTACTGCCTTATTAGCAAGCATATCTGTCTTAGATGATTGAGTCCAAGGAAGAAACCATCCTTGAAGAAATGCCTATTGTGAGGGAATTCGCTGAAGTGTTTCCTGAGGAACTGCCAGGTCTTCCTTCTAGAAGAGATGTTGAATTCTCAATTGAACTTATACCCGGGGATTTACCAATATCCAAGACTCCATATAGAATGGATGTTGTAGAGCTTGAAGAGATGAAGAAACAACTACAGGAGAATCTGGATAAAGGGTTTATACGCCCAAGTGCTTCACCATGGGGTGCACCAGTCCTCTTCGTCAAGAAGAAGGATGGGTCAATGCGGCTTTGCATCGATTATCGTGAACTTAACAAAATCACAATAAAGAACAAGTATCCTCTCACAAGAATTGATGACTTGTTCGATCAGCTGTGTGGAGCACAATACTTTTCCAAGGTGGACTTGGGATCGGGATATTATCAAGTAAGGGTGAAGAAGGAAGATATCCCCAAGACTGCTTTTCGCACAAGATACATGCACTCTTAATTCATATTAATTCCTTTTAGACTCACTAATGATCTAGAAATATTCATGGACTTAAGGAATATAGTCTTTAGAGATTACCTAGACAAATTTTTGGTAGTCTTTATAGATGATATTCTAATATACTCCAAAACCAAGGAGGATTATGAGGAGCATTTAAGAACTGTACTGGAGACTTTGTGCAAGGAGAAGCTCTATGAAAAGTATATCAAGTGTGAGTTCTAGTTGAAGGAAGTCTCATTCTTAGGCCATATCATCAAAAGAAATGGGATATCTGTGGATCCCTCCAAAACAGATGCAATTGAGGGATGAACGAGGCCAACATTAGTAACAGATATCCGTAGCTTCTTGGGGTTAGCTGGATATTATCGACGATTTGTGAGAAATTTCTCATGATTTTACAACCCTCTTACCAAGATAAATCAAAAGGGAGTACAGTTTTCTTGGAGTGATGAATGCGAAGAAAGCTTCAAGTTGTTGAAAACGAGGCTTATCACTACGCTCGTGCTCAATTTACCCACAAGTGGGGAACTTTTTGTGGTATTCAGTGATGCTTCGAAGAAGGGATTATGATGTGTGCTGATGCGAAATGATAAAGTGATATCCTATGCCTCGAGGAAGTTGAAAATCCATGAGAGAAACTATCCAATGCATGATCTGGAGTTGGCGGCGGTGATCTTTGCCTTGAAAATCTGGCGACATTATCTTTATGGATAGAAATGTGAGATATATACTAACCACAAGAGTCTTAAATATATATTCACACCGAAAGAGCTTAATATGCACCAGAGAAGATGGATAGAGCTCATCAAGGATTATGACTATTCAATCCATTACCACCCTGGGAAAGAGAACAAGGTGGAAGATGCCCTAAGTAGAAAGGATCCAGCGATTCTATCAATGATGAGAATTGAGAAGGATCTAATCTTCTTAGTCTTGATAAAGATGGACATGAGAATCATAGAGAAGGGAACATAATCAATCCTTTCACAAATGATTTCTCAACCGTCTCTTTGTAAAGTTTAAAGGATGATCAAAAGGATGATGTGGGAATTCAAGAAAAAGCGGAAGCTATCGAAAAAGGGAAATCCTCGGAGTTTAATGTTAATGAAGAAGGAATTGTACGGTTTGGGAAAAGACTATGTGTTCCATCAAGTCCGGATCTGAAGAAGGATCTTTTGGGTGATGCACATAGTTCAAATTTCTCTATTCACCCAGGAAGTACAAATATGTATCAAGATCTCCGAGAATACTTTTGGTGGGATAATATGAAAAAGGAAATCGCTGAATATACATCAAAGTGACTGGTGTACCAGCAAGTGAAGGCAGAGAGGCAGAAGTCTAAGAGGATGATGCAACCATTGCCCATACCAGAATGGAAATGGGAGAACATAACCATGGACTTTGTCACCAGACTTACGAGGACATCTAAAGGCAACAATGCAATCTGGGTTTTTGTGGATCGTCTTACAAAGACTGCACACTTCATTGATATTCGGGAGGATTTCTCATTGGATCAACTGGCACAAATATATATCAGGGAAGTGGTAAGGTTGCATGGAGTACCAATATCTATTATGTCTGACCGAGATATAAGATTCACCTCTATGTTTTGGAAGAGTCTTCAAATTTATCTGAATACTGGACTGAACTTCAGTATGGCCTATCATCCTCAAACTGATGGCTAATCCGAGCAGACTATCCAAACACTTGAGGATATATTGAGAGTGTGCTCAATGGACTTTAAAGAAGGATGGGATCAACATCTTCCTCTGGTTGAGTTCTCTTATAATTACAGTTTCCACTCGAGCATCCAAATGGCACCATATGAAGCCCTATATGGGAAAAGGTACAGAACACCGGTATGTTGGGATGAGGTTGGTGAATGTAAGCTGCTTGGACAAGAAATGGTCGAGGAAATGTTGGAGAAGGTAAAAACCATTCAGCAGCATATCAAGGCAGCCCAGAGTCGACAGAAGAGTTATTCAGATAATCATCGACGAGACCCTGAGTTTAAAGTTGGAGACATGGTTTTTCTATGCATATCTCCATGGAAAAAGGTCATGAGGTTTGGAAAGAAAGGGAAGTTAAGTCCAAGGTACATCGGCCCCTTCAAGATTCTTGATCGTGTCGGGGCTGTGGCCGATCGACTAGCACTTCCACCTACTATGGCCAAAGTACATGATGTATTTCATGTATCCCTCTTAAGGAAGTACATACCGGACCCTTCACATGTACTCTCTTCTGAGGTGGAACAATTGGAAGATGATATTTCTTTTGAGGAGCAACCAGTGAAGATCTTAGATCATAGAGAAAAAGTTCTACGAAGTAAGACAATGCCCCTTGTCAAGGTGTTGTGGAGAAACCACATGTTTGAAGAAGCGACTTGGGAATCAGAGGAAGTGATGAAGCTGAGTTACCCACATCTGTTTTAGGGTGGGAAATGGAAAATTTCGAGGGCGAAATTTCTTAAGGGGGGAATATTGTAACGACCCAAAGTTTCATTAATGGAAATCCCTCTTGATCTAATTAAATGTCTCTTTATGTTTATATAAAATTTCAAATTCATTGGTTTTATGTTAAGAATTATGACCGTTGCTAATATAGCCATTGAACAGTGATCACATGATTAGTATAAATATAGGGCCTTAACAAATCCAAATTTACTCAGACAAAAGAAGTGATGGCCTCATCCAGTAGAATTGCTCCATACGAAACCCATTTGCCGGAGCTCGGAAAAGAGGGGGCATCCTTGGGCTTTGGTCTTGACCAAGCCCAAGGTGAGCTTCATCATGTCAAGCTCAAATGGGACTCTCTACGGGAAAAGTGGAAGTTGATATAAATTATCACTCGAGCGATGTTATCCAAGCCACCCCAAGAGTCTGTCACCATCGCACACCTTACCCTTAGGTCTTATGCAGCTATTTTAAGGGGTTATGTAAAAAATCTCTAGAACTATGTTCATGTATATTATTTTTGTATATAATAATGAATATACCTCCTTGTCATTTTTGATACATTGTAAATAGTTTTTAAAGTACAAAGAGTGTTTTTAGTTATTATTTAATTAAGAAATATATTTTATTAAATTAATGTATTTTTGAATTAAATAATATTTTCATAAAATAATATTATTATTATTAAGTTAATTTTTATTAAATATAAATTATCTTATAATTTTATGAATGCAATTATAATTTTTTTTAAGGTTTGAAAGCCATTCTTGTCAAAACCCGTGAATTTTCGATAAATGTCAGTTTTTATTTTAAAAGTGAAAATTAACATATTTAGAAAATTATTTAGATAAAATAAATGTTATTTTAGGAATCAGGATGTCGAAATTATCCAACAGTGAATTTTTCATAATTTTCTGAGACAGTCAAATTTTTGAGTAAAAATTAAATACCGTTTAAATATATAATGCATTTTATGACATCATAATGACCCAATAGTGATGTAATAAAATACTATAATCTTTATGTTCGGACAATATATGTTTTACCATTAAAATAATGTGATTTTGGGTTTGTTTGGCTTACTTTTAAAAGCATTAATGGACCCCTCAAGACTTATTAAACACCTTGTCTTTTTAAATTAATTTCCATGGGAGTGTGACTCACCTCCACATAAGCAACCCTAATATTTTAATAATTTCGGAATTTGGCCTTATAAAATATTTTTTTACTCTTACCTTTTCTAAAAACCATGGGAAAAAACCATGGGATGGTTTGTGGTTTGGATTAATTTAATATAAGGGGTCCCAAACCTAAATAATAAAGAATTCCCTCACCTTTCCTATATAAACCCACCCAAGCTCCCACTTCCTCCTCACTCAAAGCATTTGGAGTTCATCCAAATTTTTCCCTACTCTCTCTATAATCCTCCCAAGGTGCCCCATGTTCCCAAGAACCCTCTCACAAGCCTCTCTCTAGCCTTTGGAAGCACACTTCATAGTAAGGGTTTTTCTTCCTTTCTCATTTTGTCCAATTTTATTTAAATTGTTTTTTCCTTTTAATTTCAATTATGAATGTTGGGGTATGGTTTTTCACCTCCCCCATACGGTCCTATTTATGTTTAAATTATGGGAGAACCCTTTCTCTCTCATTTAATTCCTCCCACGTACACCCGTTACTATGCCGAAATTTCGAAAGGAACTTCTCTCTCCTCATTTACATTCAAGAAATACTTTTGTATCATGAACCTAAATTCCATTAAAATTGTTTGGACATGTATCTATATACCTAATTACTGTCCATTACATGTAAATATTATGAGGAACCCCTTTCTCTCTCATCAAACTTTTTTATGAATTCTTACGTCCCGCCGTTACGCTGCCGAAATCGCACCTATTTTCTAAGCCAATGCCATTGTGTAGTGAATACCATGCCCATTTCTCCATCAAGGGTGTTCACTTTTATGAAAATTTTCTTATTTATTATAAAGTTTCACGTATTAATTCCACATTCCTTTATTGTGGAATAAATGATTATGTTTTATGAATGCATGTTTTATGATCCATATGACACACTTATGCATGAAATGAAATGTTTAAGAAGGGTGCGCCCTTATAGCGCTCCAATGCATTGGGTAAAGTATAGTATCATGATACGTCATGTGAAATGAATGTTGACTTATGCTAATTCAAGTGCAACGAGGGTTTACTTGTGCTTTATGTGCAATGAGGATTTACTCATGCTCCATGTGCAATGAGCCTTGTCTCATGCTAATTCAATGTTAGGTTTTGTTTCCACATTTCCATGTTATGATTATCATACTTTATCATGCCTTTATGTTCATGTTTTTCTTATGGTCTATTGATATGCCTATTATCTAACATTTATTGTACTCCTCATGTTATTCCATACCTACTCCCTTACTGGGCTTTATAGCTCACCCTTTTTTTATGCATGTCCTCAGGTTATCCCATGCAATGCTAAGTTCGAAGGAATGTAGTGGTCATGTATATGAAGTTTTCAATAAAGATATTGTATTTCATTTTTTATGTTTTTATGTAATGATCCAAATCCCCAAAGACACTAAACCTCTCGATCTTCTTTGTTGTATCAAGTGATGTTTTATGTAATAAATCATGTTTAAGTTTGTAATAAATCAGGGTTGTCATATATCCTATATAATAAAATATGGAGGGATGGCTCATAGACCATCATATTTAATTTTGTAATAAATAATTACAAAAAACATATAATAAAACTAAATTAAATAAAACCAACATATATATTGGTTTGTTTAAAGATCATGATTTTTAAGACAAATTCAATGACTATATATTTAGAAAAACTATCTAGGATTCATTTATATTCATTTTTAATAATATTAAACACTCATGAATTAACTAGATTAATTAGTTTATTAATTATTTAATTTATTTTATCTTATTTCATACTACTGTCATAAAATTACCAACCAGAGTGATTTTAAATAAAAAAAATTATTTAATTTGATAGAAAAAAATAAAATAGAACACATCTTTGTACTTAGAAGCAACTTGAAGATTACCTATCTGAACTACTTAGTATTGTTTTAATTTTAAACAATTCACTCATAAGAAATAATATTTACATGGAATGTGTAAAAATTTTAGGATGTGTATCTCCAATTTAATTCCACATAAAACATATGAAAATTACATAGAATGTAAAATTTAATTCTTTGTTCCTTTAGTATACAATAACCATACTTGATTCATAGTTTCAAATATTATGCAGAATTGATTAAAAATTTAATATAATATAAAACCTAATGACCAACATTTAGTTTCAACTGAATGTCACACAGATGGAAGGTTGATGTGGTTGAATGGAATAATAAATTAAATTTAATATTTTTATATAAATTGGTAAAGCACATAGAATATGTAATCCAACCACGCAGCGTGTACTTCTCTTCACTGGATATCCACAGTATATGCCTAGTGACTCGACATGTACTTATCACAAAAATTTATAATGTAAATTATGTGTATAAAGGATACATGAAAAGTACTTCAAGTTTCATGGATTCTAATATATACACATCATTAATTAAATAAACATGGTTTTTTAATTACATGATGCAGTTTAACCCCATGTTTTCTGCCTAGAAATCATGTGGACTACACAACGAGTAGTCAATCTACATGGCTTGTACTCTAAAAAATCCATGTTCCAAAATGGATAGCCTAAAAGATATTCAATTTTTTCATGCTACATATAATAATTACGTGATGATCCAAAACCACACAGGTATCATTATGCCATGAAAAAGGATACACTGGGTGTAACAAAAGATTACACACCATGTAGTCATGTATTATCCAGCTAGAATTTTTAGCACTTATTGATGAGATATTCAAATATGATCTTCATTAATTATTAATCAATATTGGAAATATGAGTGAGAAATAAAGAAAAGTAAAAAAGATAGTTCGATTAAGGATTAATAACAAATTAAAACTTGGAAATGAATTTTAACTTTTAAACATGCAGTGATCAAAAATCAAATAAATAATTATATATTTGAACATAACTACTATGATACCACTTGTTTGTTCTGAGTACAGTGGATGTTCTTATCAGGGTCAATACCAATACATAAAATGTCATATTTGATGGATCATTCACATATTGGACAAGATATGAACATTATAACCAATGAAATGTTTATAATCCAATATTGATAAGAAATTTCACTGGAATTAGTATGATATATTTT
The DNA here is from genome assembly GCA_963277665.1 of Viscum album. Taxonomy (NCBI): domain Eukaryota; kingdom Viridiplantae; phylum Streptophyta; class Magnoliopsida; order Santalales; family Viscaceae; genus Viscum; species Viscum album. Next base: position 1,961,222,965 of record OY728119.1, on the reverse strand, counting down.
CCCATTAAATTTATAATTAATTTTTTATATAGGAAAATAATTACCTCATTCTTGAGATCATTATTTTTAGTAGATTTTGATTTTTAGAAATCCTTTTTTTTTAATATTTCATAGTGATTATAAGATCCAAGTTTAGAATCCCAGTAGTGGTGATCCAAACATGCTCCTATGATCTCTAAATGACATTGATGAATCGTTGTGTGCTAGAATGGTCAATTGATTTCATTGAATTTTTTGTATTGATCACTTCATATTTCTTTTTTCATGAATAAATTATCTTGGTATTCTCATTCTTTAGAGTATATGTGAAGGAAGATGAGGATTCTCAAGAGAAATATATTCTGGAAAACAATTCTGGATTAACCTCCCTTAGAATATATTAACGGTCAATTTATAGACCTAGGGTTAGCGTTTTTAATTTAATTAATTTTACAAGTGACCTTAATAAAATGTTAAACCCATGTGTTACCTCATTACATGTATTAATAATAATATTTTTTTTATTCCTTGGAATTCACTGACTAGTGCAATGATAAATATTATTTTACTTGTTTTAAAATTAATACTTATCACTAGACACAATATTGTTCCACTCATCCTCTAAGAAATTTATCAAATACCTAAATGAATATTTAATTAAATAGTGATTCATAAAATTAATATTCCCTTCATAGTTTGGTGAATGAATATTTATTAAATATTAAATAAATAAATAAATAAAATATATCCATGTAATTTAACAGTTACCCTGCGAATAAAAATTTATTTAATTTATGTGATCATTAATTATGAATAAAATTATTCCTTGGTTTTGAGAGTAATATTTATTCAAATAAATAAATTCAAATAAAATTTAATTGAGATCAATGGAAACACTTAGTGTGTGACCCAATAGGCTTATTTCCTTTTGGCATTAGTTGGGCTTACCTAAAGTCCAAGATTACTGTATATAAACTGATCAAGAAACCCAAGATGAAGAAGTTAATGTTTCCACATCGATAACCACATTTGAGAACTCATTGTATAATATAATCCTATTTTCACAATATCTTATCAAGTAGGTTGAACACCCATTTCATCCACCTATATTCTTGATATATCTTTCTTTGACCATCTCAAATAAACTCATCCTCACACCATGAACAATGAATTTAATGAGAAAATTCTATTTCAATTAAAGGAGTGAGATATCAAATTCCATAAATATATAAGGGGAAAGTAATTCATCTACTTATTCATTAATAACATTTCATTCATGACACACCCAACATACCGTACTTATCGAGAAAATATGTTGTCATGGTTTTGGTCAGTAAATCTAAGTGCATGAGTCATGAAATGTATTAATAATAATATTAAAGTATAAGGACTATTATACACACTCACATTCATAAATATCTAATGAAACATAAACATAAAGAATTCATACTGGAAGGTTTATTCACAAGATCTCTCATCTTGGATATTACCAAGTGAAAACTTCATGAGAAAAAGTCTCATATGATTACAAGTACTCGCACCTAATAATCATAATATTATATGACCCATAATAGATTTTTATCCACCCACAGAACTATGTTTAATAATATCATAAAGTTATTTAAATATTCTCATCATTTTAGGGAACTTATATTCCCTTTTCAATGCAACATATACTCTAGGTTATTATTACATTAAATTCATACAAAACAATGAAAAATATGTAATAATTCATTTAATCAATATTCATTTCTTTGAATATATGTGTTATCCAAAGTATAAATAGTTGGTTCTAAAACACTAACTCTAACATCCATACCAATTCTGATATGAGTAGACCTTGGTCATCCTTGAGGATACAAACTTGAAATATAAGGAACCATAGTCATCTGATGACTAGGCTAGGTAAAAGTATGAAATATAAAAAATTATTTATGATTAAAATAAGAAATGAAACAATCTAGAAATGAAACAATACATAAATGAATAAAATCCACAAATAAAAGAATCTATAAATGATTTTTTTGAATAAAAAACCTTGTAATATCAGGGACCACGGTCATATGATCATTTAAAAGGTAAAAGTATGAAAATCACCAATTTTAGATACAATTAATGCACATTGAAAATGCACGTGGTAGTTTATTTTGTAGTTTCAGTGGTCAACAGAGCAATGCATCTCTTTTGAAATCATTGATAAGATCTTGCAATGATACTTGTGAACATCACTGTGTTTTCACACCATCATTTAATTTTCATATTTTGTTTTTAGTTAATTTTTATTGATTTTTTTATTTGTTAAATAATTTCTATATTTTATTTAATTAATATGTGTGCAATGCACATTCTTTATTTCTTCTTTAGGTGACACATAATTAGAAATTATTGTGGATAGAACATTAGAGAGTTTATTTGATTATAATTTAATCATGTATGATAGAGAATCATATGTTTCACATGATCAAATTTTGAAGAAATAAATACATTAATTTAAAATTTTATATATTTTGTATATTCTCTATAAAATTTCATGAGTGACACCTTTAAAGTAATCACATATGAGAGAACCCAACATAGATAGGTATCTTTACTTTTTGAGAAACAATTCTTGTTTTTTCACCATGTGATTCAATTCTAAAATGTCATGCTAATTTTTCATCAAATCAAAGAATGAAATATTGGATAATTTGTGTAAAAATTAGAGTACCATGTAACATCAGAGAATGATAATTAATATTATTCAAATTAAATTAGGAATAAATTATAATTTGACAAATAGATATTAATATATGGGAATAAAATAATTGGAATCACTTGTAAATGAACATTATTCACAACTCTAACACTTCCATATCCACCTACTTCCCTTATTTAGATAAGTTTTAGTTAATTTAATCAGTTGTTTTTATTTTTACAATTTTTAGTTTCTAATCGCATGAAAAAATTAATTAATCTAAACATTATTCCAAATGTATATTCTTGGGGTCTAAAATATTAGCCATATAGTTCAAAACTGCTTGCTACTTTTAGAGTATTTAGTAGGATAATAAATTCATAAATTTAACATGTCATTTGAACACATATGAAACATCCAACACTGTTTAAGTGGAGAATTATAGCACTAATAAGTCTTTTAAAGGGATTAATTTAGGTTAAAAAAATAATTCAGAGTTCAACTCTAGGTATTTTGTGAATTATAATTTTTTTTATAGAAACTATGATTTTTTGAATGGCATGGGAAACAATGCATGTTTAAAACCAATACCCACTGATGTTTTGTTGTACACATTATAATTTCTCACCACCAATAGTTCTCTAGGTAAATTTTATCACTTTTTTAGTTATCCTTCTAGTCAATATCAAGAACCATGTGAACACACATATTTATATTGTGAGATTAATACATACCATGAATATATCATCTTCATAGTTAGGATATTTTATACAATGTCGAACCAAGTAATTCATATAGTCTAACTAGGTTGTAATAAGTTTTATAGAAATTTCAAAACTCAATTGCATAATCTCAAAACTATTTAAATTCAAACATATCTCTTGATAATCCTTAAGGTAAATCATTTCCTTAAATTATAGTAACTAGTAAATTATACTCTCTATCCAAGTTACAATTAAATTTATAAATCTTTAAAAACTAAACAGTACATTCTAAACATCTTGAAGAACATGAACTGCCTTCCAAATTAGAGGTAGAGATTCAATTTGACCAATCAATATATGAGCAAAACACTTAAAACTCAATTAAAACAATATTTTTTATGACTAAAGAGTCAAATAAAATATTTTAACTTCAAGGAGAACATAATAGAGGTATTAAAGAAAAAAAATGAAAACTTGGATTCCGTAATGAAAATATGAAAAATAAAATGATCCAAAGAGTCAAATTTTCCTCTTCACTATAGTTTGATTCCTTAATTCATGGTGATTATTTTGAGGAATGTTTAGTGAAGTTTCCATAAAAAAACATCATTTTATTGATTATGATTATGAGGCTTTTTTACTGATCTTTTTTCCTATCATTCCATGGATGACTCATGTCCATCGTAAGTTGATTCATTAAATACAATCTCATTTCAAGAACATGATATCTTGCTCTTCCATTCCATAAAATATAACTGTCTATTAGATAATGTGATTTCATGTCCCTATCTTGTGACTTAAAAAACTTTTAACCCAAAGGTGATAATGAATTCCTTTAATTTAAATCAAATTCTACATTTTTAGATTAAAATTACTCTAAAAATATAGAGGACATTTAATTAGGAATCATCTTTTCAACAATAGATTTAGAATTGACCCAAGTCACCATGAATTTATAAAACAAAATATTACCTCACTTAAAATAACATTGACTCACCTATTTCTAATGACCATGATGTGTTAGACACATATTATGAAATGGTGATATCTGAAAAAGTTAGAGTCAGATAATTAGCCAGTGATGGTGGAAGAGGAAACACACAACATTATAGAAACCAAAAAATAATAGAATTATTTATAGGATCCTTATTTTTTAGTGAAACATGTGCCAATAGAGAATACTGATTATGGAAATATTGCAGAAATGTTGAGATAAGATATCATTTCTAATACAATGGAATCACCTACTTCTCCTTATCCCATTCTACCCACTCCACGCATTAAGGTTAATACCACTCCACATTAAATACCCACATAGGTTCATAATAATATTGACCTAGGAGAAATAACTAAAACCTTGGAACATGAAATGAGTATAAAACTAGTTTATTTCTTTGTTTTAGTGGATTTAAGGAAAAAAATATAGGATACATTTTTAACTCAGACACTGTATTTACATATTTTATGAATTTAAACCAGTCAATTAAAGAGACTAATAAAGGAATTAATTTTCTTGTAAACATTGAAGTAGGTAATATTATTCATATTAATGCTATTTCACTTTGAAAAAACTTCAATTATTTAGTGTTTTTTCCTTCACATTAGGTTTATTCACCATATTTTAAGTTGTTTTATGCTTGTTGAATTCCAAAAATCCATTTTACTTATATGTTTTTTTATTAAGACATCATGTTTCCTATAATATAATTTTTTTCTTTATAGATTAATTCAAAACTAATATTTATGACAAAGGATATGCATGGAATAAAATTCCATTTGACCCTGATGGAGTGCCATCAATATGTGGATAAAGACGAAGTAAACTTAGTTCTCAGTGAGAGGAAACATATTATTAGTTAATTTTTCTTTTACTAAATTTAGATTTATTCCATTATGTTTCTTCAGGTAATAAATGGTATGCATTTACTTATAAATATTTTTCTCTGACACTTTAGTAGATTGATTTTTAACCCATATATCTATTTTGATCCACATTGTTTCTTTATTTTGTTGATTTTTCTTTGATATAGCATGGGTATGTGTTATTTTTGTGTAATACTTGTTATATCAGTTTGGAGCATCATTGGATATAGGAAGCCACTATGCATCTATCAGTAATTACTCAGGGAAGTGTTACAATTTTTTTATATTTTATTTAAACTTATAAAAATACCATGTAACATAGATAATTAATAAAATAAAAAATGAAAAAAAAAACAAAATTGAAATGGAAAATAATAACATTTATTTCATTGTTGAACACACATGAAAGATATTGTATTTCTATAGTAACATAGTTGGGAAATACCACGTTTTTCCCTGACCAGACTGAGTTCATGATCCTAGTTGAAATGATTTTATTCTTGATACCATTATTTAGATGATTAATGATTCCATGATTTGAAATCTTTTTATAATTTTTCATATTTTTTAGACACTTATTTCCACTCACGCTCATCTATGTTGTCCAACATTATTTTTCCATACCTATGAGGAATTTATTCCTTTTTATATCTCTTATTTTTTCTCATTTCTTAAGGGAATATAAGCTATGTTATTGATATTTCTTGTCACAGTAGAAGTGATTATCAGGGTCAATCTAACTCAAAAAATGTCAGATTCGATGGATTATTTTCATATTGTACAATATGTGAACATTATGACCATTTTTTCAATCAAATATTGACATGTAAGGTCTCTCGAACCAAGAGAATATATTTTCATGTTAAATTCAAAATCAATTTAATTAAATTGGAAGAAATATTACATTATTCTTGAGATCATTCTTCATAGTAGATGTTGATCATCTGAAACAATTTCGGTAATTTGTCTTTTCAATTATAGGATCCAAGTATAGAATCCCTCTAACGGGGATCCACAAATGATCCTTTGATTTCCAAATGACACTAATGAATCTTCTATTGCTAGTGTAGTTGACTTATCATCTTGAATTTTTCATGTTGATCACTTCACATTTCTTCAGTTTTGATGAGTTTCTCTTAATATTCTCATTCTTGAGAGGATATGATAATAAAGAATAGGATTCTAGAGAGAAATCTATTTCACAACAATTCTTGATTAACCTCTCTTATAATTGATTAGAAATTTATTTATAGACCTAGGGTTTGGGTTTGTAATTTAATTAAATTCATGTTCCCTTAATAAAATATTAAACCCATGTCTAACCCCATGACATATATTAAAATAATAATATTATTTTTATTCCTTGTCATGTGATAACTGGAGAAATGGTAAATATTATTTTATTGTCTTGGGAATTAATATTTATCACCAGACACAATCTTGGTATTCTCATCCTTCTCATCATTTATCCAATAACTAAATAAATATTTATTTTAGCATTTATTTATAAAAAAATATTCTATTCATAGTATAGGGTATAAATATTTATTAAATATTTAATAAATAAATAAATATTATATATTCATGTAATTTAACAATTAACTTGTGAATAAATATTAATTTAATTTCTATGATCATCAATATTGAATAAAATCATTCCTGGATATTGAGAATAATATTTATTACAATAAGTAAATTCAAATAGAATTTAATTGGGATCAATGGAAACAATTGGTGTGTAGCCCTCTAGGGTTATATCTTGTTGGCATTAGGCAGACTTATATAAAGTCCAAGATTACTGTCTAGAAGCAGGTCAACGAACCAAAGAGAAAGAATTTAATGTCATAATATTGACAACCACATACATGAAATAAGCTCATCATTACACCATGGACATGGAATTTAATGAGACAGTTCTATTTCAATAAATGGGATTAGATATCCACTTCCATTAATATGTAAGGGACAAGTAATTACTCTATTTATTCATTAATTACACATCATTAATGATACAACTTTTGTAACCAACTTTTCCATGAATTGTTATCATCAGGGATTATGTAAATATATATAAGTGTGAGAGTCATGACATTTATTGATAAAAACATAAAGTACAAGGTAAATTACACACACTTATTTATAGAAATATATCGTGACACATAAAAATGTTGAATATATACCCATGGGACTATTCTCATAATCTTCTATATCAAGTATTACCAAGTGTTAAATCCATGAGAAGAATTCTCATCATCTTTTGAGTACTCATAGCTATTAGAAACATGATATGTTCATTATCATAGAATGTTATCCAACCGTAGAACTAGATTTAATAATATCATCATTCCTTTTCAAGGTTCTCATCATGGTGGAGAACTATTATGCCAATTTAATGAGATAGATACTCTAGGAAATTATTATATTAAATTCATGCAGAACTATGAATTATATATAATAATATATTTAAATTAATATTCACTTATTTGAATATACATTTAATCCAAATTACAAATAGTTTTTTCTAGAACACCGTCTCTAATAGAATCCCACTTGTACTTGAGTCAACTTCTCATGAATTTCAGTCTACTAAACATCACATGATGATCATGTTTCTGCTAAGCTAGAGATTTAGTCAAGGGGTCCATCATTTTGTCTTCCATGGATAATCTACTCATTGTGACTTCACCATTCCATGAAAAATCCCTCAAGTGATGATACTTACAATGTATTTTCTTAGTCTATTGATGTAACCTTGGATACTTTACAATAACCACCACTAAAATATTATCATAGTAGAGTGTGATAATGTCTTTATTTCTAGGTACCATGTCAAACTCTTGGATGAAGTTTCATATCCAAATTGATTATTTAGATACCTCAGAAGAAGAAATATAATTATACTTAGATATAGAATTTGTAACCATTTCATTGAGATCTTCTAGCTCATAATACCACCATTGAGGGTGAATATGTATATTAAATTTGATTTCATATCATCTTGATATGTTTGGAAACTAGCATTTGCATATCCTCTCATGACTAGTTCCTCCTCTCCTCTATAAACTAGGAATATATACTATGTTTATCTCAAATACTTAAGGATAGTATTGATTACAATCTAATAGAAATCACCTAAACTAGCTTGATATCTTCCTATCATATTTATGGTGCAAGTGAAATCTAGCATAGTACATATAAAACATATATAAATGAACCAATCACTGATGTGGATGGAATGATTTACATCATTTTTCTTTCCTCATGTGCTTGAGGACACATTTTCTTAATATGACGAATTCCATGAAACACTGGAAACAATCCCCTATTGGATGCTTTTCTACATAATCTCTTTAGTGTTTTGTTAATATATGTACTTTTACTTTGACCTAGAAGTCTCTTAGATCTATTATCATGGATCTTGATGCCAAAATATTTGTTGATTCACTTATGTCCTTCATGGAAAAGTATGTATTTAACAATGATTTAACAGAATGTAAGAATATTATTTATTTTCCAATAAGTAGTATGTCATCGATATAAACTATTAGGAAAAGGACTACACTCCCAATAACCCACTTAAAGAAAAAATGTTAAATTCATTATTTACAAAACCAAATTTTATTATGGGTTCATCAAAAAAAATTTCAATGATCTAGATTCTTTCTTTAATCCATTAATGAATTTTCAAAATTTTGATACCTTTTTGGAATCCTTTGGAATGGAAAACACTTTGGGTTGTTTTATATAGAAATATTATTTAATGTTCCCATTAAGTAAGGCCATTTTGAAATCCATTTTCCCAATCACATTGTCATGTTAATATGCTATGAATAGTATAATTTTAATGAATTTCACTATTGAAACTATTGAAAATGTTTCATCGAAGTCAATTCCTTATTACTATTTGAACCCTTTTGAAACCAATCACGCCTTATAATTATTGACTTGTACATCCATGACTAATTTCTTATTGAATACCCACTTGAAACCAATGGGATTTACATACACAAGAGGGTTTAAAAAAAACCAAACATGGTTTTGATACATGGAATCTATTTCAAAATCCATAATTTTTTTCTATTGGGAAATATATGTGCCACCTACTACTTCCTTATAGGTTAGGGAATCATTATTATCAACTAATAACGAGTCACCATCATCAGTGACTAGAAAAATATATCTTCTAGGTTATCTAACCACTCTTGTACTTATATGAAGTATTTTTGTCCCTAGAACATTCTCTTTCACGAGGCTTTATGGAATCTGTTCTTGTAGAAATTTTTGTTTATCTTGAGTTGGAACTTCTTCAAAGTATATCTCACTCCCATGATCTCTTTTAGAGATATGATCCATAAAAAGGAATTTGGGACATCTTTCATCCAATTTTTTTTATCCGAAGGGTCGTATATGTAGTATCCCATAGTTTCCTTGGGATATCCTATAGGGATACACTTCATGCCTTAGGTTTCCAGTTTGTTTCTATCCTTAAAGAACTCATTACATCACCAAAATTATATACAAGACAACACATGTTTGTTTACATATTATCACCCACTAAAAGAGGCTAATATTCATTTTATATGTTATAAATTTCATGTGATTAATTTTTCACAAACACCAGTGTTGGTGAATTTTTCAAATTTATCATATTTTCAGATCATGTTTGTAATTATTTGTCAAAATGAACTAATAATTGTTATATTTTTTATCACCTTGTGAAAAATTATTTGTTCATAATTTTTATTTGATATTTCCTGATCATGTCACCCTTTTTGTGGAGAACATTTCATACTACTGGAATAATATAATATTTACTCGGCAAGATGATCAAAGTGGGCCTTGAATATAGAACATTCGAGGCCAAGTGAACTGGATACCCATCCAATAAAATGAATGTAGTAGACACGATGAAATAAAAATGAAGATAAAATTTTATATAGAGATATTTTAAATCAAAGGGAAATTTCATTCAACTGTTTCTAGATCTAATTATGACATTTTCAATGTGATCCAGGTGTTCAAATTTGAAGTTTAAATTCTAGGACAGATTTTAAGGACAAAATCTCATCCCACCAATATTATCATAAATTTAAAATGGATTGTTATACTGGGATAAAATTTATACATATATTATAGGACATATAGACCTACAATTTTTATTCTTCAAAAAATCCTAATTCACTCATAATAAAGGATTTTTAGGAGTATAAATGAGGAGAGATAGAAGGGATGCATAATACCTCGGGAATGATGGGAATTAATTATCCACACACTTTACTCCACCCTTTAACCTACCCTAGTGATTTATTTGAATTTTATAGACTTGTGCTTGAACTAAGGATACAAAATTACTATTTAAGGTATTGGGGGTAAAGGATTTATGGTATTCTTTTGTTTTCTTTCAAATGTAACGTTACTCTCCCGCTTTGTTGTTGCAATTTCAATTTCTCTCATGTAAGTTGTTCGAATCACATTGGTTTCTTAATAATTTATTCATATTATTCTCATTTAATATAATTTTTGTTAACACATTGGTATCATTTCATTACGGTGTAAATTTATTCACACAAAAAAGAGAGAAATCCTTCACACAATGGTGGAGTGTTCATTATTTCGTTGATTTTTTATTCTTATTCGATTACAACATTATTTGTCTAATTTCATCTTCAATTGAGATCATAGAATTAATGTGATCTTGATACATTATTGGTTGATAAAAGAGATTTTAAAGGGGATATATTGGATTTTATTTCTCAATCTTTAAATTTTTAATCATTTCTTTTAATTAATATCTTTGTTCTACAATCTTAATCATTATTCATCCTTGTTTAATTTTAATGTCATACACTTCAAGTTATAATATGATCCTTGAAATTATATTTCCTGTAAAAATAATCCTCCAAGTGTATAGTGTATCATCATTAGGTTTGTTTTGGTAATAAAGTAATAATTGATGAAGGTGGTTTGATCTTGTTGAAATAATCACTCTAAGTTATAAGAAATTTATATTGTAAAAAATGAAATTCAACTAATCTACCCATAGAATCACCTAGGATCAACCCACTTACATTAATTGAATTAACTTAAATATTTTAATGATTTAATAATTCACTCAAATCAAACCCAATTTTCTACTTTATATCCATTTCCACTTAAATAATGGATGTTTCTATAGGTTTATTTTTAGGTCTCTGAGGATTTGACAACCCAAAAAACACTAAAAGCGATTGCTTCAAACCTAAACTAGGAAAAACAATTAGGCCAAATTTTAGCATCATTTATATGGAACCAAGTAAGTAATATTATAAACTCAACTTATATTATCCCCTAATTATTATTTTCAAACCCTAATTTCTCATATATTTCCCCTTTTATTTTTTTCACTTTTCTTGGTACAGTTCACCTATATCCATGACCAATCAAATTGTCTAGTTAGGGTTGATAGTTTTAGGGTTTGGTCGTCAAGAACACCTTAGTTATTTTTTAAATTTATATCTCAATCTTCCCAAGTCACTAGATTCAAAATTTTATTCAATTATAATAGTGTTTATTCCACAAAACCCCATCATTAACCTGTTCGAGAACCAAAATTGAATCCCAAATAAGGTAACCCCATACTTTGGGAATGTTTTCGATCAATCCATGAATGACTAGATCACACTATTCTAGATCAATGAAACCTACTTCATTAAACATGTTACCCCATCATATTCCCATTATGTGTTCAAACCTCTTGTCCAAAACCACCTTCCAACCTTTAATGGGATGGATTCAGAAATTCCATAATTTCACATCAAGGAATTCAATGACATTGTGGAAACCATGTTCCCACCACATCAACTTGAGTTAGTAAATATTATTATCTTACATTTATCACTATAATTTCAAGAAAATAACTTTTTAAAAATACTAATACCAACATACATACATTCATGTGACCCATTAGAAAGAGAATTCTATAAAAAATACTTTCCACACCACAAAAAAACTTCACTAATAAAGTGCATCCAAAACTTTTTTGAAAGAGTAAGAATAATTATATGAATCATAATAAAGTTTAAATTAAACTATAAACATGGTACCACACCATAATTTCTCAATTCCAAAAAAAGTGAGATTTTTTCATGAAGGGATGGGTCTGGGAAACAGAAAATTCATTGACAAGACCTCGAATAAAACTTTTAAAAAAAATGACCAAAATGATTCTTTTGAGTATATAGAAAATATTTATAAACAAAACCAAACATGGGGAATATAACCTTACTATGAGAAGCCAAAAAAATATGGTGGAATGGAAAATATTAGATAAGAATAAATCATTAGTCAAAACTTACTGAACTAACTAGGAGGGTTAAAAAGATCAATCCTAGGAATGTCCATGAAATTAAAACTATGGAACCTATTTTCAAAATTTGGGACAAACATGACCATAATATTGAAAAATTTCAAAAAATCATTTCTATAAAAGACGTTATTTTAGGAGGATAACCAATCTAGGTCAATTCATTAAAATTTAAAAATCCCTATTATAAATACTATTTCAATCCAAGGTATAATTACCTCCTTAGATTCTATTGTAAATACAATCAACAACCTACACAAAATTTTCAAACACATAACAAGGTTCAATACTAACTAGTCCAATACCAACACTAATTTGTTCAATTACAACAACATGTTCAGTAAAACATTCATAACCCATCCCACAACCAAAGTATATTCCTAGGATAAACCATGTAACACATTACTATACCCTATATTTCTATCTCCCAATCCCTGAACGATTGCATAAGAAAATTGAAAAAATGAAATTAGAAGTGTCATCAGTTAAACAAGAACTGTAAATAATAAAAAATGGAATGACACACATGGATACTTAAGTTTTTCACCCCCAACTTGTAGGGGAGAATCTAGATTCACATAATCATCTATTTAGAAACTCTAAGTAGTGAGAGTCCTAAGAAGCGATATAAACATTGAATAACCTAAACAAATAATTAAAAAATAAATAAAGGATTCAATATAACATGAAAAATTTGAACAAACAACTCTTGAAACTAAAAAAATATGATGATAATATAAAATAACTATCACCACACTGAATAATCTATCAATATGATCCCTTCCCTCAATGTATAAGATGAAAATACAAACATGAATTGAATGAATCATTAAGAAGAACTTTATCACAAGTTATGTTGAACATTAACCTTATCAATTAAATCTAAACCATACCTGTATAATCCAAGTACCTAAATTATCTTTTTATACTCAAAAGGTAGTTTTTACCCAAAAACCAAGTCCTTCTAGATTTTAATGTGAGTATCGCTATTCAGGGAACCATTTCTCCTATGTTTAAAGACCCATGACGTCCATACATAAATATTGATTTAGGAGAGAATAAATTCATTAAATACCTTTGAGATCTAGGAGCTAGTGTGAATCTCATTTATATTCTATGTATTTCAATTAGGGATTAAAGAGCTTCAACCAAGTTTTATCACACTCCAACTTCTTGATTAAAGTATTCAAGTTCTGAAGGGGATCTTAAGGGATGTTATTATGAAAGATGAAAATTCCATTTACTCTAATGAATCTATTTTGTTTTATAGTCATCCAAATTCAGTCATTAAGGAATAAAATACAATCCTCCTTGGTCATACATTCCTCAAAACAGTAAACTTGGTCATTTGAGTAAGGAATGGGAATGTGAACATATCCTTTGAGACCACAATACCTGACCTTTACATCTACAATGAAAACTCTCAGATGGGGGATAAAGAGGAATTTCATGAGGTTAATTATATAATTATTGATAACAGTGAACCGGAGGAACATCAATGATTTTTCAAAGGATGTTTAAGTCTATATGAGATTGATTTCCTTTGTTCACATGGGGTAAATTTGTGTCTTTGTATTGAATCAATTTTACATAGATACTTTTATAGTTTTTAGGATCACTAATGAATAAAACCTTTGTAGATATTAAAAACGTCGAGTCCATTTCCATTAATTACACTCATCTAGATAATTTAGTGACCAAAAAATCTATTTAAAGGGGCTAATTCTATTGAGAAATTTAGAAGAAGAAATTAAGTTAAATTAAAAGTCCCAATCTACGTATAAAAATGTTAACGAACCTGATTTGAAATTCAAGGTATTTTCTACCTCACATATAGACACATTCCTAGGGGACAATCAAACCCTTACTTTTTATATCTCTTATTCTCTTGAATCCAACTAATAGAGAATGCTTATAGAAGTATTGAGAAGGCATAAAAAAGTAATTGTATAGACCCTATTTGATATTATTGGGATTATACCCCTAATTAGAACCCATAGGATTATTATAGAACCTGATTCTAAACTATTTCAACAACCACTATAAAGAATCAATCCTAATCTCATGGATTTAGTAAGGAAATAACTTATAATGTTGTTAAAAGTTATTATCATTTTCCTTTTTGATGAGAGTGAGTGGGTAATCCCAATACAAGTGGTTACTAGAAACTATATAATTTATGTGAATACCAATGAGTATGTTTATCTTCTTTCCATAAGGGTTAATAGTGTATAGAGAGTGTGAATTTAATATAGGATGTTAAAATATTTCACCAAGAAAGACCATTTTCCCATTTCCTTCATTGACCATGTTCTTGAATGAGTGGAAAGTCACAAGTTTTACTTCTTCTTAGATGGATTATAGGGTTATAAAAAAAATGAGTTATTTTTATAAGATTAAGTGAAAAAACCTACAATTTCAAATTTTGAACTTTTTTCTTCAAGATCACACCATTTCAGTTATGTAATTTCCCTGGAACCTTTTAGTGATGAGTGATGGGGATCTTCTCTGATATATTGGGGGATTTTTTAAAGGTATTTATGGATGAATTATCTATCTTTGGGGGTACATTTTAATTATGTATTAGAAATAATTAAATGGTGTAATTTATATGTGAGGATAAAAATATCATCCTAAGCTATTTGAAATGGAATTTCATGATAAATAAAGGACTTTTTATGGGCTATATGGTCTCTAATAAAGGGATTGTAGTTGATAAAGCTGAGTTTTATATCGTCCATCACCTCCCCTTCCAAAAAAATCAAATAATTTAGGTCCTTATTAGGACATGATGATTTCTTTAGAATGTTCATTTTGAACTTCATCTGAATTTCATGACCCTTTGTTCTCTAATTGTGAAAGAAACTCAATTTTTTTAGATAAATAGTTAAGAGGAAGTATTCTCTACACTCAAGTCATCTCTTATATATATCCACCCATTATTAAATCACCTAATTGTAATATTCCTTTTGAAATCATAGGTGATTCAAGTGACTTTTTTATAGGATCCATATTAGGAAAAATATCTGATAAAACTCCATTAGTCATCGCTTATGAAAGAAAATCCTTGAATGATTCACAAATAATATACACCACACCTAAGAAAGAGTTTATTTCTAGTGTATTTTACTTAGAAATTTTTTGGTCCTATCACTTTAGACCACCCATAATTTTCTTTATAGATAATTTATATCTAAAGTTCCTTTTCCAAAAACAAGATGAAAAGTCCACATTGATTAAGTGGGTCCTTCTTATAAAATATTTTGATAAAACCATTAAGGATAAATAAGGGGTTAAAAACATTGTATATTATCACCTCCCTAGTATAGAATTAAAGGACAAATCACATCACAATTATATGTCTGATTCATTTCCTGAAGAGAACCTATTTTTTTGAGTTATTTCATATAGTATACTGACCTAGTAAACTACTTGGTTATAAGTGTCATTCCAAAATTATTTGGTAATCAATAAATGAGGATTTTCCTTTATAATTTTAAATACTATGTGTTTAATTATCCATAAATCTTCATGTTGTATCCAGATCAAGTCATTAAGAGATGTTCTCCCAAAACCGAGAAAGATTCCATTCTAATTTTTTATCATGAAGTGGATTGTGGAGGCCAATTTTTCACTATAAAAACCACTATAACGAACCTTACTAGTGGTTTAATTTAGCCTACCCTTAATAAATATTCATTCATAGTATTCCAAAGTTGTATATAATTTCAACAATTTATATCCTTACCCAAAAAAATCAAGATCCCATTACTCCCATTATGGTTGTTAAAATATTTGATTGATGGGTAATTGATTTCATGGGAACCATACTATAATATAGATGATATCTATACATACTAATAGCTATTAATCATATCTTGAAATGGATTTAGTCCATTCCTATAAATTCTAATTACCATCATGTTGTGATTTGATTCATAAAAGATCAAATATTTTCCTTATTTAGAATTATTAGGGCTATCATCTATGATTTTAGAACCCATTTCTCCAACGTTACATTCTATACACTCATGTATAATTATTTTAATTATCACAATGTTTCCAATTACTACCATCCTCAAACCAATGGTCAAGTCAAGTTAGTGAATAGTGAAATTAATAAAATTCTTGAAATAACTTTCAATCCCTCTAGGAAATATTTGTCTAAGAATCTCTTTTAGGACCTTTGGGAATTTCTTACTATGATTAAAACTATCATAGTAATTTCACTACATAGGATAGTTTATGGTAAATATTTCCATTTTCGCATTTAAATTTAACATAAGGCCTTTTGGGAAATAAAAAAAATTAATTTTTATATTTCTTTGCCTGAAACCAAGAGTAAATTTGATCTTAATGAACTTAAGGAACTTAGGATGGAGGCTTATGAAAATTCAATAATCAATAAAGTTATATATCAAGAAGAAAATTCTAGGAATCTTAAATTCAAACACTTTGAACAAAAAAAATTTGTGATCATGTATAGTTCCAAACTTCACTTTCACCATACAAAGTTAAGGTCAAGATGGTAAAGGCCTTAAAAAATGTATCATGTATACCCCCGGGTCTAGTAGAGATTTATGATCCCTCTAGTGGTAAAATCTTCAATATAAATAGTCATAGGTTAAAAGTATTAATTGAATTATTCAATAAACATGAAATAGAGGATTTAACTAAGTCAACCTATAAACCAAATATCCATTGATATATTTGGGGTCCATGTTGAGATTATGACATTAAAAAATAACTTTCTAGGAGGAAAACCTACATGTACTTTAACATAGTGTTTGTTGTTCCAAAATAAAAAAGTAAAATTTCCCTTCGCTTTTTCACTATTTGTTTTTAGTTAAGTGAACATCAAGGGGTTTCTATTGTGTTCTTATTACATTAGTGGGTAATATTCAAGGGATGATGAGGTTGATGTGTTTTCATTAAAATAATATTTTTTCCAGGATTTAGAACACAATATTCCTTCATTTATGAGGTGTCTACAAGTGATATATAGGTTAATTGATAAATTAGTTTCATTATGGACTTCTTCTTTGAGGAAATAGGGGACATTGGTCTATATTTTAATTTAAAATTTAAAAATTGGAACACCTATACTATAATTATTACACCTTATAAATTTTATTTTTTTAAAACACCAGGGATAGTGTTTTTCTAATTTTGGGGTGGGGGATGAAAATTTAAAAAATAATATTTTTGTGTGTTAAAGAAAATTTGTTGTGTGTCTATCCATAGAGAAAAAATTGGGAATTTTTTTGAGCATAAATGGGAAATACATTTCTTTAAACATGAACAATATAATACACTTTTAATACTTTGAAACTAAAATTCAAATAATTTTTCATGGCTTGATTCTGATTTTAATGAAAGTTTAAGTTTACATGCATGATTTTTGGAAGGTGCGATTCTTAGATGTGATTTTTCATTGTCAAAATTTTCATACTTTAAATAAAAATTCCGCAATGCATATAATTTTGATTATAGGATATGAGTTTGAGTTTTTGGGGTCCATTATTTATAACATAGTTTTTGGGGTCACTTTAAGTTTAATTTGAGTATAAAAAATATTTAATAAAATTAAAAAAAGAAAAAAAATTCCACATAGAGAAATAAATTCTCTTGATGAGTGGAATTATTCATTTTGGGATCATGAATTCATAGATTTATTTCAAATATTAAGTCTGTAAGTATCTAATTTAGATCATGTAATTGAAAAATGTGTGTGGATTTTGGAAATTAGGGATTGTGAGTCCATTGTTTCCTTTCCCAGAGTTGGTCTTTTCATATGTATTTTGGTTCAAAAAAAAAAGAAAAAAATAATATGATCATCTTATGGTTAAATGTGATTCCCACCTAGTGATTCCATATTGTTCCCCATCAAAAAATGGACCCCCATGTATTTTGTGATGTAAAACACATCATTAGGATTAATTGAAATTGGATAAAATGTGGTGATGAATTTGAAAAAATGAGTGGGCTTGGGCTTGAGATATTCTTGCAAACCTAGATTATATACAATTTTTTTATTGGTATTATGATTATATGTCAGTATTTATTTTGGTGATCATTTTATATTATTTTTTTGGAAAATGGAATTCAATTTTAATATTTTTGAGATACCTTTTTCTTAGGACAATAAAAACTCAAGATGGGGGGGGTGTGATTTGCCACTTAAAGAGGATAATATTAATTTTTATATATTATAATTTTTATGTTATTAATTTTTCACAAACCCTGTAATTAGTTAATTTTTCAAATTGATCTTCCTTTTACATCATGTTTGTAATTATTTCGTAAAATGAAATAATTCTCAGAAATTTTTTCATCACCTTGTAAAGCACCCTATGTTCAAAATTTTGATTTGAAATTTTAGGATCAGGTTACAATTTTTTGGAGAAAATTTTATCCTTATAGAATAATTGGATATTCAATTGGGAAGTTGATCAATGTGGGCCTTGAATCCAGAACATTCTAGACCAAATGAATTTGAATCCATCCCACTAAAATGACTATAGCAGACATGATAAAAGACCAATAAAACTATAATTTTATCAAAATATATAGGAAATAAAGTGGAAAATGTCATTAAAATATTTATTTATATCTAATTTAGACATTTTAAATGTGATCTAGTTGCCCCTATTTTAAGTATAGTTTTTGGGTCTCATTTCAAGGCCCAAAAATTCAGCCCACCATTTTTATCATAACATTCGAATGAATTTTCAAATTGGTCTAAAAGTTATAAAAATATCATATTACATATAGTTCAACATTGTTTACTTATATGAATAAGATAATTAACTCATAATAAAGGCTATTTAGGAGTGTCAACAAGGAGAGAGAAACAAGATTCTTGCAACCTTGGGAATGATGGAAATTAATCATCCACCCACATTTCTCCATCCTTTGGCCTACCCTAGTGAATGATAGAAATTTTATACTATTTTGATCGACCTAACGATCTAAAATTTCCTATTTAATGAAGTGGAGGTGAATGATTTTAGACATTCATTTCTTTTCTTTCAAATTTAATGCTACTCTGCTGCTTTGTTACTTTAATTTTAATTTATCTTACGTAAGTTGTTTGGATAACATTAGATCCTTAATAAATTTTATTATTATTATCATATTAAATTATTATTTTTAACAAGTTTATATCATTTTAGTAATGTGTTAATTTATTCATGTAGTAAAGAAAGAAATCCATCACACATTGTTAGAGTGTTTGTTATTTTATTTATTTTTTTCTTCTTCAATTCCACAATTTTGTGTTTACTTGAATAATCCATTTCTATATTAACATTAATGGAAAGATGAAACCCTTTTGGGTTGATCTAAAGGAGTATCAAGGGGAAGTATTGGATGTTATTTATCACTCTGTAATTGCTTAATCACTTATTTTTAATTCATATCATTGTTCGATGATCTAATTAATTATTCGTCCTTGTTGAATTTTAAGGTGACACACATCAAGTGTTAATACGATCCTTTAACATAGAGTTATTATAAGAAGGATCTTCCAAGTGTATAGTTTATTATCATTCATTTTGTTTTGTTATTAAGTTAATAAGTGAAAAAGGTGGGTTTATCTCATTGGATGAATCACTCTCGAGTCTAAGAAATTAATTTTTTAAAAATGAAATCCATACAATACACCACTAGAATCACCTTAGATCAACCCATTTACATTAATATATTTCACTTGAGTAATTAATTTATTTAATAATACAATAAAATAAAACCCTTGTTGGACACTTCATATCCAAATATCCCAAATAAAATGGTTTTTTATGTAGGTTTCTTCTTAGGTATTTGAGGATTATACCACCCAAGATACACTATAAGATATTTCTTCAACCCTACACTTGGGTAAATTTGGGAAAGACCACCATACCAATGTTTATATGGAATTATGTTTTCCACTTTAGTTAGAACTCAATTTAGAATGTGTGTTTCTGTTTATGTTATGTATCCCTAAAAGGATAATTGAAGACTCACATAACTCATCATTGATATCAGTATGTCTAATAGGGTGTGGTTCCTCCTTTCACTTAAACAATTGCATTATATTTTATAAATAGGAGTGAGTTGGAATAGAATCCCAAACTCCTATAAATAATCAATTAATAGTTGATTAATATATTATATACCTCGGTCTGAGCGAATTTTCTTTATCTTACTACTAAGTTGGTTCTCAAATTCATTTTTATATTCCTTTAATATCTAAAATAAATCTAAGCATTACCCAATAAAGTATATATATCCAAATCAATTAAAATCAGCAGTAAATTTTATGAAATATGAGTACCCACCCATTTATTAAACTAGTAATGGTTCATACACATCACTATGAACCAACTCAATAAGCTCAGTGTCCCTTTCAACTTTTACACTAAATGGATATTTGGTCATTTTTTATTATAAAAATTCATGACATACGTAAAGTGGTTTTAGTTCAAATGGAACTAATTATCCATTTTGGTGTAGTTTTTTAAGAAATTTTGATTTACATGACCTTTCTAGTGATGCCATAGTTGGGTGTGGTATGCATCATGTGAAATAGTTTCATTATTGATTTATAATACTTGGTCTGTGTTATACAATGTATAAAGACTTGTATTTAAATATTACTTAACATAAAGAATACTTTCTTTATAAAAGAAGAAATATTTATTCTTGAATTTTAAAATAAATCCATCTGTATCATGTTTGGATATAGAAATAATAATTTCAGTCACTACAATATATAATAAAAATCTTTTAAAACTTATATCATTCCCATTGGAATAATGATGTGGTAGTTACTAATAAGAAAGACACTAAGTTTAAATCCATTGTATACATATAAATGTACCTCAACCTAGGAATCTTATAGAATCTACACGGTTCCTATATTTTAATACATATGTAAGAACCAAATGTTTTATCTAACACCCAATTTATAGAAATAGATAAATTTCAATCAATAAAAATACACATGAAGCTTCCCAATTATTCTTTTCCAAGGTATAGTTTTCTTCTAGTGGCCCTTCTTTCCACATGATAAATGGATAAAATCCTATTATATTTAATTCCCCTTAATCATTCACTTCTTATAAGGGTTTTATAAAGAAGATTTGGACTTAGATATCATTATCTAGACATTACTTTTCTTCACCATAAGGGATGAAGGCTTTTCATGATTTATATCCTTACCAACATGGTGAGGTAGAGTAAGAAAATCTGGGAGAAACTTCTCTATGTTTTTAATATTTAAATTTAAAACAAATATAGAGAATCTATAAAGAAGTGGAGAAAAAATGATATCACTGTGTAGTTCATCGATTTTTTTAAACCCAAGAACCTCTAGGTGCTTAATGTAGATAATTAGTTTGACTACATGAGGTATGGATATGGAACCTTATCTAAGATCACTATGAAATATCACTTTGGGTATCTCAAACTATTACTATCTAGATATATCCTAATATATAACATAGATAGACTGGATCATTCTATAATAATATATGTATTCATGTGAAATTCATGAGTTCATTAGACATGGATGAAAGAATTAAACATTGTATGTTGACAACATCAATAAAATGTTAATAATAGACATCAAAATCCACATCACTCACCTTCTTTGTAGGTGGTTAGGGTATTTATGATTCTAGAATGTAATATTTCCATTCTTGGTGTAACGATACCCATAGGAATATAAACCATTCATGGATGTTACTACAAATAAGAAGATGGTCTTTCTCCAAATTTGATCATAGGGATAATGTGGTTGATGAACTTTACATTATTTGATAGTTATAAAAGAGCATATTATTAGTAATTCACTTTATTATAGTTCATATGAGACAAAATAATAATTTTAATTTTTATTATGTCTCCCAGTATTTTATCAAGTCCCAACGACCCTTAATATTGAACTCACAATGTCTCATCTCTTTAGACATTCTAATGGAAATGATCTATATTTACCTTCTAATAATCCATACAAAGGCCATGAAAATTCTATAAAGTATTAAGCTAGGCGGTCTTTAAAAATAAAAACTAAAATCTTCTTGAACCATTTATAGGACTCCCCAATCCATAAATCCTAACTCATATTTCCTCAACACCTGGATCCAAATTTTTATTGAACCAATGAAATCCATTAAACCTAGTATATATTAGGTCAAATTGACCCACTATATATGTTAATACTTCTTGTAAATTAATGTTTCCCTCAATGGTGTCCAAACTAACACTTTATCTATGAGTTCATCTTAATCGAGATGATGGATGACTTAATGAATTAATATTAACTTGAGGGATTTTTTTATTATATATAAATTTTTTTATTTTATTTTTCAGTTGAATTTTTAATATAAATTTGTTTTCTTACATTAGGGATCAACGCGTTCTAATAAAAAAATTATTCATAACTCAATTATTTTAATTCCATATTTTGAAATTAGTTTATTTATTTATGTGATTGCGAACTTGAATCTATAAAATAAATCATGCATATGGCATAAATAAAATAAATAAATAAATAAAGCCATAATGATTTTATCTAATGGTTGATTTATTGACTGGACAATAAATCAACCTATGAACCTAGATATAAACTCCTTATTTTGATCTTTTAATGATTTTCATCATCTTACCTGAACACCTATGTATCTCCCATATTGGTTTTCTCTCGATTACATCTTGAAAAACTTCCACCTCAACTCCATATTGAACCAACTCCATGTTCCTTTAGATACTAATTTCAAGACATATATTTTATAACTAACATGTAGGAGAGGGTAACGAAATGTTTGGTTAAGGATATTTACATAAAAAACCTTTGACACATAGGTCCTACACAATAAAAGAGCGAGGGATGTCTTGTGGGAGATCATATTTAATTTAAGAATAAATAGTTACAAAACCAAGCAATAAAATTAAGTTAAATAAACCAACATATATATATGTGTAGTAAATACCATGATTGTTCGTACACATTCAACAATTATGTATTTAAAAAAACTATATAAGTACTCATTCCAATTCATTCTTTAATAAGATAAAACATAAAAAAATTAATATGTTTAATTATAGTATTACTAAATTAATTCATTTTATATTATTTTATTTAATCATCCTAAAATACCCATAAACTATGATTTTAAATAAATAGAATGTAATAAAAAATTCAATTTTATTATAAAACTCAATAAAATAATACACATCTTTGTAATTGGAAGAAACTTAGTGAGTACCTATCCGAACTATTTAGTATGGTTTTAATTGTAAACAATGCACTCATACAAAATATTCTGAACATGGTGTGTCATAATTTCATGAAGTGTACTAACAATTTAATTCTATATTAAACACATGAAAATTGTGTAGCCCCTACAATTTAATTCTTTGTGTCTTTATTACACAATAACCACAAGTAATTTATAGTTTGAAATATTTCATGGAATTAATTATGTATTTAAAATAATATAAAACATAAAAATTGATTTATATTGTCAAATTAATTATCCAAGAAACTCAAGTCTATGAGGTTTAATGGAGTAATCAATTAAATTTAACATTTCTATATAAATAGGTAAATTTCACAGCATATGTAATCCAGGAACATGGCATGCATTTCTCTTCATTGGATACCCGTAGTACATGCCTAGGGACTCAGTGTTTCCTTATCAAAAAAATTTATGATGTACATGAAATGTATAAAGGATACACATTGTGTACTTCATGTTATACAATTTTCAATTTTCATGAGTCATGTATTAAATGAACATAATGTATTAATTATACGATATAGTTTGACCCCATGTTTTACACCTCGAAAATATGTGGACTACATGACATGTTTTCAACCTAAATGACATATATTCTAGAAAATCCATGTTCCTCCATGGCTAGTCTATATTTTGTGCATTTATTACACATGGTTTTTATTAATTAAATAATGACACGAATTCCATACGAGCACCCTTATGCAATGAACAAGGATACATGACCTATAACAAAAGAGACCACATTATGTTGTTTTGTATTATCCAGCCAGAATTCTTAGGACCTATGGATGGGTTATTCAGATGTGATATTCATTAATTATTATATGATCTGGGAAATATGGGAGAGAAACAAATAATATGAGGAATATATTCTCAACGATTGATCAAGAATGAATTAAAAATTGAAATGAATTTTAACTTTTAAATGTATAATGATCAACAATCAAATAAGTAATTATAATTTTGAATGTGAACCCTTTGATGCCACTTGATGGTTCTAGGTGAAGAATAAGTTCTAATTAGTACTAAACCCAATTTATTAAATTTTGGATTCAATGGATCATTCACTTATTGAACAAGGCGTTAATTTCATGGCCAATTTTTTTTTCTTGTTAAAAATTGATAACCAAGGTCACCAAAACCAAGAGGAGATAGTTTCAAATTTAATTTATAATTAATTTAATCAAATCAAATAAATATTACATTTTTTGTGAGATATTTATTTATAGTTGATGTTGCTTATATAAAACCCATTTGGTAATCTGTCATCGTGTTTGTAATAGGATCCAAGGATATAATACCTCTAACAGTGATCCACATATCTCCTATGATCTCCGAAAGATACTAATTAATTGTTATGTTCTAGAATGGATGATTTATTTTCGTACATGTTCATGTTGATCACTTCATGTTTATTCATTCTTGAATAGATTCTATTGATCTTCTCATTCTTAAGAGGACTTGATAATGAAGAGAAGGATTATAGAGAGCAAGTTACTGTGTACAATGATTCTCAATTAACCTCTCTTAGAATATATTATTAGTCAATTTATAGGACTAGGGTCGGTGTTTTTAATTTAATTAATTTCACAAGTTCCATTAATAAAATGTTAAACCCATGTCTGACCCCATTCCATATATTAAAATAAAACTATTATTTTTATTACACGACACACAAAAACTCGTGCAATGATAAATGTTATTTTGTTGGATTTAAAATTAATATTTTTTACTAGATAAAATCTTGTTTTTCTCATCCTCATCGATATTTATTGAATAGACAAATGAATATTTAATTTAATATTTATTCATAAAATTAATATTATATTTATAGTCTAGAGAATAAATATTTATTAAATATTCAATAAAAAAAATATTATATATCCAAATAATTTAACAATTACCTTATGGATAGTTATTTATTTAATTTATGGGATCATTAATCATGAATAAAATTATTCCCTACTCTTGAGAAGAATATTTGTTACTATAATTCAATTCAAATAAAATTTAATTGAGATCAATTAAAACAGTTGGTGTGTGACCCTCTCAGCTTCTACCCCATTTTTATTTGGAAGACTTTCCTAACGATCAAGATTACTATCTTATAATGGGTTAAGGAACCCAAGATAAAGAAGTTAATGTTATAACATCTTCATCCACATATGATCTCTCACTATTAAATATAACCCCTTTTCCACAATATCGCATCAAACATGTTTCACACCCATGTCATCAATATTTATTCTTGATACATATTTATTTGACTATTTTAAATAAACTCGTCATCACATTATGAATGTGAAATATAATGTGAAGGTTTTATTTGAATCAAATGGCTGAGATATCAACTTACATTAATATGGGATGTAAAATCCTCCATCTACTTATTCATTAATAACATTTCATTCGTTATGAACCCAACATACCCCACTTTTCCCTGAATTATTATCATCATGGTTTATGATAATACATCCAATCACATGAGTCATGAAATTAATTAATAATAATCTTAAAGTCTAAATACCATTACACGTGCTCATAGATAGAAATATCTGATGACACATAAACATGTGAAATTACTACTGGTGGGTCTGTTCTCATAATATCCCATCATGGAGATTACTAAGTAAAAACTTAATGATAAGAAGTATCATATAATTATGATCACCCAATCTTGACTATAAATATGCTATGTTCCTTATCATATATTGTTTTCTAACAATAGAAATGACTTTAAGAATTTTATTATAGAAATTCATAGTTCACATCAGAGTGAAGAACTGCAATACCCTTTTAATGTGATAAATAATCTAGGAAATTATCACATTAAATCCACACATAACTATGAAAAATATGTAATAATATATTTTAATTAATATTCACTTATATGAATATACATGTAATATAAAAAATAAACAGTTTGTTATAGAAACCTAATCTAATAGTTATTTCTTCTATAACATTCCATGTTTTTCCATTAAAGAGATTTGAATTTTAAAAGTTTCACTAAAATTACCGAGGATTGTATTTTGTTTTTTAGACCCTTTAACCCAATGATCCACCCATAAATTTTCTCCATTACGTATCCCTTATAATACATGAATAATAATTTTTAGGATGAACCCCTAGTCGACACTCTTTGCCACCTATCTCTTGAATATTATCATGATGAATTTATATATATGTTTTGGGGGAGAGTAAGTTATTCATGGAAAGGTTTATTTGAGGAAAAATGAGTCATTTGATGCACATGGGTAGAAATTTTATCAACTTATTATATTTTTAGCTTTTAACTACATCTCTATACATGTCCTGTATTTTGATATGGGAATGTAGATTCATCTTGGTTCCAACAAAAAGTACATTTTTGGTTATTACCTGGAAAACCTTGCTTTTAGGGATACATATAAAAGTGATAACCCTTTAATATATAAACTAGATAGTTTTTATATTACTCACATTTAATTAAATTATATATAGTATAATCTACTTATGTAACTTTCGTTGGGATTTTTTCTTATATTAATTTAATGGGGTTTTGGAGTTGTACCTCACATATTTATCTTCCCATTATCTGAGTGTGTTTTGTCCTCTTTTAATTTTTTTTCATATTGATATTATAATTTTCATGTGGAAAGAAATGTTTTATGTGTGGGGGTGTGATATCATAAAGGAGTCATTTGTATTGATAGTTATCATATATATATCTCAAGATATAAAGCTCATTCTTTCCTACAATTTTTATGACTCATCACCTTGTTTCCTTAGAGTCATTTGAAAAATATGTAATGTTCTTGAGATTAGTTCATTATTTTTACTAAAACTTGAAAAATAAGTAAAATTAATGGAACGAATATGGTAATCATTCTTGAGTATGATAACTGAGCATAAATTTGATCATAAATTGTTCAGGTGATGAGAGTAATGGTGAGGTAGACCACATGACGTATGAGTACAGATGTGTGTTTCAGAAAGAATGCGAGTGGTATAATTTTTTTTTAAATTTGATATTTTAAATGAAACATGGTATTTTTTTTGGAAAAAGGACTGAAAAATTTAAAACTTATGATTTCGTTTCACTTGTTTGACCAAGAGTGATTTTATGTGTTGTTTTCTGATTGTTTTTTATAGAAGTGAAAAAGTTTAAGGGAGTGAGATTTGATATAAATGAATTTCAGTAATATATTTAGAAACTTTTAATTTAATTTTAAATAATCAAGTAACAACTTTTAGTTATTTTAGGATATTTTTATGTTTTGTAGTGTTTTATTTATTGTTTTGGTATTTTTTTATTTAATCATAGATTAATTTTATAATTAATTTTAGTTTATATAATTTCATATATTTTTAACACTATATATTTTTATTAATATTATTTATATATATATATTAGTAGTATTAATATTATTTTAATCATTAAAATATATTAACATTTAATAGTAATATTATTATAATATTATTGTCTTATTTATAATTATAATTATATATAAATATAACCATACTGGTATTTGTAATTACATTTTCATATTTATATATATTTTTATAATTAAATATAATTATTGTACCATCATTATCATTAAAAATTATTAAAATTTAGTATTTATAAAATAATATTCAAAGACTTAAAAATTTTTATTTTATGTTTTTCTTTCTAAAATTTTGAAACCCCTATTTTATAGTGACAAAAAAGCCCCAACAATGGGGGTCTTAATTTTTGGGGGGCCACCCCATAAACAATCATTCCACAACACCCTAGATGTCCTCCACTAAGATTCAACTACTGACTGGATGCTTTTATCTTCAAAGAAGCATGTATAGGTTGGGTGAGTGCTAGAAACCCTAACCAATGTTGCATCTCATCTCTATATAGAGAACCACCTCTTCCTTCGCACCATGAATATAGATCTGATACCCACCATCCATCTCACCATTACCTCCATTGTAGAGTCTGACGAACTCCAAAACAACCACCATGGTTCACCCAACCCATGCCCCCTGCACATTGTCACCATGTTTCATGTAATCATATAACTGGGTCATTATTTAATTTCTATATTTAATTTCTGGTTAATTTTTACTAATTGGTTTTTTTATTTATTAAATTATATCGGTGTTTGATTTAATTCTTATGAGAATGATGAAAATGTTTTTTTTTCTCATTTGTGTGATACCTAATAAGTAATCATAGACATGAGAACATCAAAAAAATTATTTGTATGCGATTTAAACTCATACATGAGAGAAACATATGTTGCATGCGAATTTTTTTTGAATAAATAAATTTATTAATTTTAGAAATTAATATTTTGTGTATGTACTCTATACAATTGCATGATTGATACCTAAAAATTAATATCATGGGATTCAACCTGACATAGATAGGTATCTTAAATTTGTGAGAAATAGGTCTTGATATTTCAAAAAGTGATTCAATGGTAAAATGTTATGCTAATTGTTCATGAAATATCTTAATGAAATGTTGGGTATTTTTTTGAAAAATTACAGCACTATCTAACATCATAGATCAATAATTTCTAGTATCTAATTAAATTTATAATAAGTGATAATTTGATAAATACATATTCATATATACGAATAATATAATTAGGATTACAGACACTTAAACAAGAGTTGTGAATCTGAAAATTCCATCTACACCTACTTACCTAATTTTGATTAGTTTTAGTTAATTTAAGTTTTTTCTTATTTTTTTAGAATTTTTAATTTTTAATAACATGAAAAAATTCATTGATCTGAATGTTCTTCCAAGATGATATTCTTGGTGACTAGGCACATTCACCCTATGGTTTGACCATGATGACCACTTTTAAAGTAGTTTGAAGGTTTATAAATGTTTGAATACGAAGTGTTACAAAAAAGGTACCACCTAACTATTTCTATAGACCATCATTCCAGTCATATAATATATGACTCTTATATAATTGAGCAGACAACTCCTTTACCCATAGATCATATGGATAAACTCAAATCTATTCCACTGGATACCTAATTCTATCAGGGTCTCCTAGATAATCATAACCCAAATAAAATGATAAAAATAGGCACCTAATCCAATTGGGATAACCCATTACTAACTTCACTTACATAATGAAATATGGGTACAACTAACATTATCATGACCTACCTAGTTGGATGATTGAGGTTTTAATAAGTAGTCACTTTAGAAGGAATTTGACACTTAGTATTAAATTTAAGGGGTTTTAATATCACAAAATTATCCCATGTTATTCCCTTAAATTATATGAATGCTTCAAAAAATTTTGTTTGGAAGCCCTATTCCTTCCACCAAATCAATATGTGTAAACCATATTGATGTGAATCTCTTTAAACAGCTTAGTATAAGCTACTAACAAAATTAAAAGGATACTATATTCATAAATATCCAAATTAATCTCATAAATAAGGTACATGAATCCCTTTAATATAAATGATTATAACCATATGAAATAAATAATCTTCATACATGTAATAATAATGTGATAAATAGTCAACCCACACTTTTTTAGACAAGGCATAAGCCTCTAGGACATTGAGTGGTCGGACACGAAGTCCCTTTGACCAAGGTTACTTTACTCAAGTGAGACCTTAATTTCATAACAACTCTGACACCTAAAGTGTATAAACTATAATCAACCATTAAATTCAAGTTCATAACCCAATTCAATCCAAAGTCATGGTATAAGAAAACTAAATCAATTATCATACCTAGCATGTTACTCCTTAAATGCATTTATGGAAATTTATAGAAGTAGTTTAACTCTTTAAACCGAACCATTCATTCATTAATAATATAAAGAATATATTCATGAATAAAGTAGGGCATAAAAATTAATAAATGAATATTTTATATATTTAAACAAGAGATAAATAATTGATGAAAAATTCATAAATAAGTAAATTTTAAAGACTTTTTAATTTAGATATTCATTATAGACATTCCCAAAATAAATAAATAAAAATAGTATATATTTAAATCTAATATGAACTCCTTTCTATTATCCTTTTTATATTCCATTCTTCTTAAATGAATGATATTTAAAATATAAAAATTATATATATATATGAAATTTTTATATATTTTGTAAATATTCATAAGATAACACATTTAATATTTTTTACACCTTGTCCGTATTAATAATTTAAACCCTCATGATATGATTTAAATAAATCATCAAATAAGGCCTTTAATTTGAATAGTTCAAATTAAATATTTTAAACAATTCAAAATATTAAATATAAACCTTCGTATATTTAGCCTTATTTTTTAATTTATAAGAACTTTGTATATTAACGTTATAATATCGATATAAACATTTTTATCCAAATTATAAGTCTTTTCATATAAATTCAAAAAGGTATTTAATATTAACGTTTAATATTATAGATATTTATTAATTAATGTTTCGTAAACAATTAATTAATTAATAATAAATATTAAACAATTAATTAATTTATAAAAAAACAATAAATTAAATAAATATTCCAAAATACCTTTTCCCATAATATATAAGCAATTTATAAATTATATAATTCAATCTACAATTGAAATATATAAAAATAATTTTTTTAAATGCATATCATATTCAATGATAAATGTTGAATTGTAACTCGCAATCAAGTTCAAAACTAAATCATGTTTTATGATTGAGTACATGACTTTTGATATTTACGTATGTATCTATCTATTATATTTTACGATAAATAATCTATTGGTGTGATATCCCCTTCGACACATGTAAATCATATCTTATGGGTTTCATCCTTATTATATTTATGATATAAAACTATATTTCACATTTTTTGAATAGACTATTTCGACATCATCATAAGATACAACTATCAATATCATACCTTATGTTATCTTAAAAATAAAAGGATTTACAAAAATCACTAGCTACAATATTACATATATT
Organism: Viscum album; assembly: GCA_963277665.1. NCBI lineage: Eukaryota > Viridiplantae > Streptophyta > Magnoliopsida > Santalales > Viscaceae > Viscum > Viscum album. Next base: position 1,961,191,181 of record OY728119.1, on the reverse strand, counting down.
ATAAAGAAATACTATTGCATATTATGATATCCAATATCATTTAAAAAGAAACAATGTAATTTGTATACCATTTTTGATGATATATAGTATGATACCAATATAATATAAATTTTCCACAATTTTCCAGCACGCTATCATAAATCAAGAAGTATGGTGAAGCTCTGATACCACTGATGAGCTATTAAGGAACAAATAAAACTTGTTCTAAGTAGTGTAAGACAATATAAACATCATCTCAAGACCGCAATGCTGTGAAAAATTTAAAACATGTTAATATAAATGAAGAACATGTTCATTTCATCAAGAACCGCCACTAATATTGTTCTTTAATCATGTATTCCTATTAAAGATCACTGAGGAATAACCAAAGGTCTTTTCCCTCTGGGGTGTATATACAAGATGACTCAGTCACCTAACACTTGGGTAGGATCTTCCAATCATCCAATATAAGATAATATCTCTCTGAAGTTAAGGAATGAGGGGGAAGAGTGATTAGAGTGGGAAAATTGATAAAAGACTTATTCACGATCAAACGAACATTATCTAAATGGATTTTCCTCCTAAAATATCCCTTGGAAAACTCCTATCTATGAATTTACTCATATGTTATATAACATATGAGTAATTCATCAATCATTTATACATTTAGACATATAATTTTGTTTCAATTTTTCCATATTCTATAAGTATTAATGGTATTTAAAGTGGAATACATCTGAATGTTAACTCTTAAAAATTGAATACTGTGATATATCGTAAAGTGTAATATAAATCATACTATATGTTCCTCTAAGACATATGATATAGCCTATGTTGTACACGATGAATAGCTTAGGGAAAGGCATTATGATATCTCTTATATCATCCCTAACAATATGCTTATATATGGTATAATAATTACAGTAGATAAATATATCTCAACCCATATGATATACTTATATCTTACCTAATGATATATGCTAACATATATCATATACATATTATTATTTAGGTCATAGTTTTACCAGATACTTCATTTTAAACATAATGGATTAATATTTATTTTTCTTATTAACATTAATTACATTGGTTCCAAAACTCAACATATTATCTACATAGATACACAAAATAACTCCACATTTCTTTAAACTTTGAATAAATATATTTATCCACATTATTATAAATAAAACCATTAAACAAGATAATATAATCAAATTTATTATGTGATTTTTGGGATCTTTTTTATGACCATAAATATATTTAACTAATTTACGCACATTATTTTAATTACTTTGTAAAATAAACCACAATGGTTGTTTTATGTCAATTTATTCATTTAAGAATAAATTTTTAAGATTCATTTAAGGAAAAATAATAAATTATAGATAGAGGATAATGAAGAAAATATTCTTATTGAAATTATTATATCCATATGAGCATAATTTTCAAAATGATCAATTCATTTTTTTACTTTGAAAAATTCATAAACTAATATTGTTTTAAATGATTTAATTTTACCATTAAAATCGCATTTTATTCTAACTAAAAATTTATATCTAATAGGATTTTATCCTTTTGGGTAATTTTCAATGGCTTAATTATTATTCCAAAAAATGGAATTCATTTCATCATTGATTTCTTATTTCTATAAAGAAACATCTCTCGTAGATATTTCTTCTTTATATGTCTCGAGTTCATAGACTATGGTTAGTAATATATGATATTGATTTAAAATATGATTATTTTTATCTTCCTAAATAATAAAAACTATGGAATCAGGGGAAATAAAATATGGATATAGTAGTTTTTCCAGGGTCATGTACTCCATTTAGGTTAAACTTGATAATTATCTTTAGTCACTACTATTATATGTGAAATAAATAAAGTACTAGAACTAGGGATATCATAATTAAATTAATCTATATCATCCTTATAAAATCTATTTTAAAAAAATCTTCACCTCTTGATTCTACAATAACAAAATCTATTAAGTCCATAATTCTATCAGATTTATTATTCACTGTATAATAAAAACTATCTTTAATTTCTATAGGTTTAATTTTTGTTATTTTTATGGTGGTAACACTAAAATAATCTAAACATCCCAAAATTTAATGTATGAAAGATTTTTTTCCACCTTTATAAATTTCATAATAGGATAATTTATATTTTTTTGATGAAATTTTATTATGAATATTAAATTTAGATAACCATGCTCCACCCTATAAATTTTATAGCAACATGGATTTATTAAACTGTATGTTTATTATTTATAATAATGTTTTATTTTTTATTCCAATTAAAAAATTCTAATAAGGAATATTAAGAGTAGTGCATTGACTAATTAAACCATTTTCATCAAAAAAATCATTAAATTCAAAAAACGTATTCATCACCTCAATCTAATTTTAATAATTTTATTTTATTATTAAAATTCTCTTCAAATAAAAATTTATATTTCTTATAAATATTAAAAGTTATATATTATGTTCTAAAAATATATAAAAGGAAATATCTGCTATAATAATCCAAAAAATTTAATAAAATATCTTTTACTTCCTTGAGTTAATAAAACATTTAATTCAAAAATAAAAAAAATATAAAAATTGTAATATATGCGAATTTTATTCAACATTATGAAAGGATTTTTAAACTATTTTAGTTTCTATTCATGTTTAAAAATTATTTAATTCATCTATAGAATTAATTAAATTGAACTTCTTCATTACATTTATTTAATTTTAATTAACATGTGATAAATGATAATGACATAAATTATAGGAATAAATAAAATGAATAGAAGATTCAACCATGCTATTAATAAATTTTTGATACATTATATCAGTTAAATACCTTTTCCCAAAAAACATTCCATCCTTCACTACTAGAAAATACCCTATATTGACAGTTTGAAACCGTTGGTATAGGCCTCCAAACCATTGGTATAGCCTATATCAATGATTTGGAGAACCGTTTCCAAGTAAGCCTTGAGGATAGGTCTATACCAATGGTTTTGGGAAAATCATTGTTATAGACCTATACCAATGGTTTTCAAAACCGTTGTTATAAGTAATATGAAAATCTATACCAACGGTTCCATAAATCCATTGGTATATGTAATTCAAAAAACAAACATTCGGTTGGTTTTGATTCCATCACCTCCCATTTGTGATTGAATGAACTAACCACTAACCTAAATTACTTTTGTGAACATAATTTCATAAATATATATATGTATTATCATAAGTATTTTAAATCTTGATTTATTTAATGTCCTCTATAAGAAGATTCCATTAAAAATACATTTACCTATACCAAGGGTTCTCAAAAACGTCGGTATAGACCTATACCAATGGTTTTGAGAACCTTTGGTATAAGTTATTTGATTTTGGGACCTATACCAATGGTTTTGGACAAATAGTTGGTATAGGGGGGACCTATACCAACGGTTTGACCAAAAATGTTGGTATAAGGTCCCTATAATGGACCTATACCAAAGGTTTTGTCCAAACATTTGGTATATGTCCAAATTAGTGAACTGTACTAAAGGTTTTCCCAAAACCGTTGGTACAAATCCAAATTATTGACCTATACCCACGGTTTTGGCTAAACCATTGGTATAGGTCTAAATTAGTGATTTATACCAACGGTTTTCTCAAAACCATTGGTATAGATCATATTTTCAATAGTTCTTAGATAAGATAAAATATTCATATTCAAATGAAACTAGAAACCCCATTTTACAAATAAGACCAATAAAAACTAGATTCTTTCAAATACCAGGTATATATAACATATTTATAAGAGATCAAATTTTACTAGAAGTAAAATATAGTCCTACGATTCCTTGACTGATGAAATTTATGTATACATTTCTTCCAAGGTGTATGTCCTTTGTGATTACACTATTATCAAATGTTTTAAGTAGTGAATGATCCTTGAACACATACAACATCTCTCTAGAGTCAAGGTACCAACCCATTCTTTTCAAATTCATATTAAATTTTGAAATAATCACATGTAGATTTCCTTTTTACAACATATTTATAGTGGTATTTTTAAATTTCATTTGATAATGAAATTTTATATAAAAATATACTGAATTTCCATATACAAATCATTCTCCCTCCTTCTTTGAAGGATTATTATATTTAAATTATTTTATTTTCTTCTTGGAATATTGGGAAATATTTTATGGTATCCTTCCCTCAATAATAATAACTTGGGAATAAAAATGTGATTCCATTCCCATGTCTCCTAAAATATATTCTTCTTTAATATGAATATTTTTTTATATTTTTTATAATGATATTTTTTTACTTTTTTTATGAGTAATTAGATAACTTCTTTCCACATGGGTGGTAATTTATAAATAATCACACCTCCTTGGAATGTTTCCTTTAATCCATTCAAGCATCACTATATATCAAATGATCACATTTATTAACTCAAACCCATATTCATCTTTTAAAATTTGTGTTAAACCATTTTGATTATGGTAAATTATGAATTATAATAGTTTAAGATGAATAAACTTTAGATTATTAAATAAGTCATTATAGATAAGGGTTTAATCCACCCCATGAATATCTATAGTGTCCAAGGATTAGTTAGGTACCACTAATAGGGGGTGAATCAATGGTACACTATTTTTACAAATTCTTTTACTTTTGATTTAACCTCTGTGAATGATTAACGTCTTGATCCCTCATATTTAGTACTTTGCCTCACCCTGTAAACAATAATAACAAAGAAATAACAAAGCACAACGATATAAAAGGTTTGGTTCATATACCCACTTTTTTCCATGTTGGTTATACCCTGAACATAGATTCTACACTATAATAGAATGAGTTTACAATAGTATCTGGTTAGACTCCCCAATTACAAATAGGTTATACCCCACAATTTCCAATCAACCTTCAATAGTTGGTTAGACCCCCTAACTAAACCTTCTTTATAGTGATTGGTTAGATACCCCAATCACAATCTTTAACCACAGGTTAGAAACCCTAGATAAAGCCTTAAACATCAAATGGATTGATCCACTATATAAATATCAATTGAATATCCCCCTTTACAAGCTTTTTGGATCACACTAGCTTATATACAACTTCAAGAAAATTTTAACTGATGCTGGTATTACTTAAATAATATATTATTACTGCATATAATCAGGAATCTTAGTGAAAAACTACTCAGTCAAGAATTATTTCTTCAGTAGAAGACCCAGATTCACTGAATACTAAAATCTCAGATATAAATTCCTTTTGAAACACTATTTAAAATTATGTCCCGACTTTACTCTCAAATCATTGCACCCAATTCATGAAAAATATTTTTCATGTACACTGATCTTCAAAATTCATTAATAGATATAATACATTTTATGGTCTTCTCAATACTTTTCCTTATGTTAGTGTTATTTCATATGTATTTATTATTTAATGTGAATACAAATACGCACACTGCCTATACTTGTATTTATCAGTTCACTTTCACATACACAACTTATTCAAAAAATCTAACACCTCATGGATATTCCACTTGGCATGCACATTATATTCATGCATTAATATTGTATTTACCATGCATTTCATTCCTGAACTATCCTTATAAAAATACATCACATTCTCTGCACACTTCTTCATCATATATCACACTATTCAACAATATACCTTCACTTTTCCTTCAAACAAAACATGTGAAGACATTGTGAGTTCACAAAATACATTCACAAGAACTCAAAAAATATCCATAATGACACCATACTTTAATGTAACATTGGTATATGTGGTATCTTCCTAAAATAATTCATGTGAACCTCCCAATATTCCTAAATATCATTCCATGCATGATACTCATGCCTATTCTCATTATATTTTACAGAGTGCTTCACTCTTTTTCAAGTAAATGTTTATGCTAAATATAATTTCTCCTAAGAAAAAATATTTTGGATGTTTATACAGGTTTTTCGAAACAAAAAACCACATCATGAAATAATGAGGGATTTTCAAAGCTTAGTGTGAATACATGGAACTTTCTCTGCAAATATAGAGTGCATGAACTGCTCTATTTTCCCCTCATCTATCTCAAATTCTCTCTTTCTAAAAATAATTTTTGGCTATCCAGCAAATGGGCTCGACCTCCGTTATTTTTTAGAGTGAAATCCACTCTATCAGTGCTCTGAAATTCATGGTGTGACGCATGTTGAATCACATCATGTGATCAGTGCCTCATAACTCGTATCATGAGATACCATTGTCTTTGAGAGTATCAGTTATATTCACTTCAATTTATCCATGATTTGATCTTTTATAATTCATGAAAACAACACTGTATGATGAATCAATCAAGATAGAAAAATTAGAATGATGAAATGGATCTTTGATTCCTCAACTTGATCTTCTAGACATCACTGCATGGTGAAATCCCAATAAACAAAAACTATTGGGTGAGATCAAGATATAATGTGACACTCTATGATGATCAGGGAACTTGATTTCATCTAATAAAATGGACCCAGTTTTATGAATATTATTAAATAAATAGAAACAATTACACACACCTAGAAATTCCACATAGAAACATACATTTTTTGTGCACTTCCTTTTAACACAAGCCACATCTTCAACCTAGCAGTAGCGAGAACTCCCTTGATATGTTGGAACCACTGTGTGCTAGTCCCCAACTCCGCTGCCATGCCTCTCCACACAGTGGATCACCACCGTTACTCTTTATCTCTCTATGGGTGATCTATTTCATCCACACTCATTATCCACCTTGCTGGCTGGCCTGAGGTTAAACCTATTTCTCACCTGAGTAGTGGTTTCACATGGTTCCCTTGACTGGCTATGTAGGCATGTTTATTTTTTTTATAATGAAAAATTGTATACTTAGAAACATTCTAAGTAATAAAGTGAAAAAAATATTCTTAAAATGTAATTCCAATACAAACCCCTAAAATAATCTTCAACAATACTTCATGAATTAACAATTTCCTTCTTCTTAAAAACTACAACTCTGCTCTTCTTCATGAAATAATAAATTCATAATTCATAGCCTTCTTAAATCTACCAAGAAGTGTTATAAACAACATTTCATCCTTTGAAACATGTCCTTGTAATTAATATCACTTTAAATAATCATTTTATTTGAAAACCTAAACAAATATTGAAAACGTATCCCAAACATTTATTGACAAAAATGAAATTCACTGGACACTTCAATCTCCCCATTTGTAGTTATTGTCGATACTTATAGGTCATTATGCTAGTTTTTATTTCTCCCCCTGATTGGAAATGAATATAAATATGTATTTAGGAGTTATTATAACAACCAAAATCTCCCCCACTTTAGTTTATTTTCATTGAATGAATCCACTCAACAAAAGAAATGAGCTTTTGGTTAATGGAATCTAAGTCAACATGGGAAAGGCCGATATAGAAAACAAGAGTGACGTCACCTAAGAATCAGGGATATTCAGGTTCTATAATGTGATACCATTATCATACTTTTTTAATAAACTTCATTACAAGGGATATTTGAGTAATATTGTTAACAAATTTTCTTTACACATATCGACAAAAAATTCCGAAATTTCATGTGAAAAAACATATAGATCCCCTTTTTTAGTTGAATTTCAACTATCTTATGAAAATGATTTTTAAGATATTTATATTTTTAATTTTAGAGTGATAATAATTTTCACAAGATTTTGAATATTTAATAGCTTCAATTCATCTATAATCCCCCTTAAGGGATGCATCAATATCATTCAATTACCAACATCTTATACAAAACTTTTTATATAAGGAAATATGGAGGAACCTATTTATTCCTTAGAAATAGTACTCAGGGTGAGAGTTGTCTCTCAAACATGTTTTTCCTTTATTCTCTTTAAACTAATATTTGGAATATTTCCACTTAATCTCTTGGGTTGGGACAAGTTAATTTTTTACACTTCAGAATTTTCAAGTCATCATTTTTAAATGACTCCTCAACATCTTTGTATTTTTCAATTATCACCCCTGAATTTTCTATTGCTTTAAAAATATTCCATTATTTTTAAAATTGTTTCAGCTTCTCACAGAATTCTCTAGCAACTGTATCTTTATTTACTATCTCACTTCACTTCTCATTTTAACTATGAGAAATCTCACTTGATAAACAAAATTTTCATTTCTCATCTTTGTGAACTTATTGACCATATATGACACATACTTCTTTAAACCATTTATATAAGTTTTTCATTGATAGTTTAGATGATGTCTTAGTCACAAACTTCTCTTCCTAATAACTTAATCTCATCTAGTTAATATTTATTCCCCTTGATTCATGCCTTATCCTTTATAGTAACACCTTGTAATAGCATGAATAATATTTATAACCAAAAAATCTACAACACCAGTAGTATCCTCTGAATCGTGATCTTCCAGATGGATAATATTTCTAGTATGAAGATTGTAATTGTTTCTTTTTCACAGATTGTGGATGTATCTACTTAGGAGGAAACCTTCTGAATGAATTAGTGAACTCTTCATTTTTGGAAGATATTTTCTCATTTTTTTAAATCTATTTAGATCCAATCTAGTATTACATACCTGTATTGTTAGAAACACCAAATGTATATTAAGATTCATTTGGTCTAGAATGAACCATTTTCTATGGACCCTTATTCTCAGTAGATTTAGAAGATTTAACCTTATTCCCAATAAATTTGGTGAAGTCTTATTTCATATTCTTCAACTTACTTTGAGCTACAATGAACATAAATTGTGTCTCATATAATTATTCCTCTTTCTCAACACATATTTCTTTAATATCATTCACCATCATCTCAAATTCAACTAATTTCAAACTTTATTTTATTTTATTTTAAAAGTATAGATTATTCCTTTTCTAGATATTCCTTTCCAATAGTTTTCATTTTTCCTTCTAGATCATCAATATTAATATTATTTTCCCTTATTTTATTATGATGAATCTCCTATTTTTTGACACATTATTTATTCTCAAAGGAGATCTTTTTAATTTTTCCCTTCATTTTTTCATTTCCTTATTAATTTTATTGTTGTCCAAAATAGGATCTTTGGTATTTTATTTTAACATCCATTATAAATCAGTTCTCTAATCACCTTAATCACCTTCAAATGAGTCTATATATTTCATGGATTTTCCTATCAAGCACAAGAGATTCTTATAATATCTTCTATCTTTTGACTCATTACATGATGATGAAAATTAATCCATTTATCTACTAAAAAAATTTATATTCTTGGAATTGAACCTCTTATTACTCTTATGGAAATCAATTTTCTCAGAAATCTTATCCTCTTCATCCGATTCAGTGTCATCAACCTTCTTCTTTGGAAATCTACTATAAAAATGAGCATTGTTGTGAAAATTATAGTGCTTTGGTTGTTTTTTCTATTCAATTTACATCTTCCCCTTTTAAACATTCTTATAGGTAATGCCATCATTTGGATGAAGTTATGCTCAGCTGTTTCATCCTCATAATCCCTTGATTCTAGTTATTCTTTGATTTTAGTTTTACCTTTTTTCATGGCTTCAAAGTCCATCTCATACCTTTCATTTTTCTTGAATCCTGGAAATTTTCTCATTTCATATGGTATGAGAATATTATGATGTTCATCCAATGATTGATCTTCTATATCTTTTAGAACTAAAATCTTTGAGTCAAATCTATCAGGGAAATTTCTCATAAGATTATTCACAATAGTAGAATCATCTATCTTTTCACCAAAATCTCTAACATTATTGACAATCTAATTTACTCTTATAAAGTAGTCATCAATGATTCCTTTATCTATAATTTTAATATCCTCAAATTTTCTTTTCTATATTTTCTACTTGGATTATATGACCATAAGTTTTCTTTTATAACTTCTTCTTAGTTTATCCCATATGTATTTGAAAGTTTGGAGACCCATCACATTAGTGTATACTTTTTCTGATAAATCCATCAAGATCACATTTATATCCTTACCATAAACTTCCAAATTTCTGTTATCATCTTGATTCATAATAATATCCTCATCAATATGTGGGAATCCCACTATTTTTGTATCTCTCACTTCCAGAAAAAGATATAGAAGGAAAAGAAACATCATATTCCTCCAGCTATAGTAGTTCATTCCATCAAAAGTAGGAATTACTTTATTATTCAATAAATTCAAATTATCCATTTATCAAAAAGTTTTTTGGATATATAGAGGGGAAATTTATTTGATACCAAGTGTATTATGCAAGAATTAGTTAGGTAGTGGTACACTATTTTTTAAAATTCTTTTGATTTTGGCTCAACCTTTATGACTGATTAAAGTCTCAATACATTTTATTTAGCACTCTACCTCAGCCTACTAGATATAATAACAAATAAATCATAACATATAGTAATTTATGAGTTTTGGTAGAAAGACCTAATCCTTTCCATATTTCTAAGCCCCCCCAATATGTATTTTCCATTATAACAGAAGTTGATTATAACTGTAACTAGTTAGAATCTCTAATTAAAAACTGGTCATACCCCCCCATTCCAATCCTCCTTAAAAAATTGGTTATACCCCCAAAAACAACTTCTTCATAGTGATTTGTTAGACCCCCAATCACAATATTCAGTAACTGGTGAGTCCCCCCTAGCTGTAGCCTTCAACATTAGATGGCTTGATGTAATGTAGAATGAACAATTAAATATCCTCCTCCATAAGCTTGTTAGATCACCCTGTCTGGTGTGAAACTTCAAGATCATTTGCACTAATGATGGTATTTATCAAATTATATCTGATCACTATATATAATCATCTTCCTCAGTGAAACAATTCTTAGGCAATAATTTTTTATTCTACTGAAAACCTTAGCTCACTGAATACAAAAAACTCAGATATGAATTCCTTTTGAAACACTGATTGGAATTCTGTCCCAGATTCAATCATAAATCACTTAACCTAATTCACACAAATAATTTTTCATGTAAACTTTTCTTCAAACTTCATGCATGTTCGTAATACATTGAATTATATTCTTAATAATTTTACTTATGCAAGTGGTATTATATATGTATATATTATTTAATGTGAATAAAAGTACACACACTGCCTATACTTGTAGTGATTAGTTCACTAGCACATACAAATTCTTTTCATAATATTGAATGCATCAATTATATTGCACTTGGAATTCACATTATCTTCATGCATGTATGTTGAATTCATCATGCATTTCATTCTTGAACTTCCCTTATGAAAAGATATCACAAGAGCTGCACACTTATTCTTCGCATACCACAATACTCAACAAAATACCTTTATTGTTCCTTTACAAAACACTTGTGAAGACATTGTGAGTTAACAGAATACAACGATTCATGCAAACACAATAGTATATGTGTTGCTTCAAACTTCTTCACATAACTGTTTACAGGATTTCTTATTTCTTCGTCACAACAACAATGTGGCTGTTTACACCGATTCATGGAAATAGAATAATTACATCATGTGATCGCAATGGATTTAAAAATATTTGAGAAAATACATAGAACTTTATCCATAAATATAGAGGGAATAAACTAATTTTTTTTTCTATCAACTCTCTCAAAATTTATCTCCCTAAATTTCATTGTTTTCTATCTTGAAAATGGGATCATCCTGAGGTATTTATCGAGAAAAATCCACTGAATAAGTGTTCCGAAATTCATGTTCAGCCACACATTGATTCATATAATAGACTCACTACCTTATAATTCATATCCTGATATACCACCATCCCTAAGATTATCAATTAGGACAAATTCAGTTTATCCAGTATTTGATATTTGATAAGTCGTGAAAACTACACTATATGGATATTTGATCAGTTAAGAAACATCAAAATTAGGAAATAGAGCTTGGAGACCTTGGCTAGATCTTTCAGACATATCTTCATGGTGAAATATTGGTGAAACAAATATCTCGAGTGAGCTCAAGGTCATATTTGAACCTATGTACTGATAAAAAAACTCAATTTTATTTGAGCAAACAACCTCAGTTTAATGCATATCATTAAAGGTAGAGAAAAAATTACATGCACCCAATGTTCCCACATTAAAATGTACATTGGTTGAATGGTCCTTTTTAATAAAATCTGTATCCTCAACCCAATAGAAATGGTTACCGAACGATCCTAGGATACACTAGAACTTCCCTCTGTTGGATCCTTTCTCCTCTTTCATGCCACCCTTAATGTGGATTTCCATCACTACTCTTGTGCTGCCTATGGGTACTCTGGTTCACCCAAACTCATCATCAAACTTTCTAAATGTACTAAGGTTTAATCTAGTTCCCATATGAGTAGTGGTTTCACATAGTTCCCTTGGATGGATATGTATGATGGATTATTTTTTATACAAGGAAAAACTATATAATTATAAAATTTCTAAGTAATAAAATGAAATAAAAATATCTTATTAAAATCTAATTCCATGAAAAAAATTGAAATAATCTTTAACCATCCTTTATAAATTAGAAATTTTCTTTTACATGGAAACTCCAACTCTTCGCTTCTTTATGAAATAAGAAATTCATAATTCATGTCCTTGTTCAATATTCTAAGAAGTGTTTTAAATATTGTGTCGTAATTTGACACATTTCTGTGTCATTAAGATCACATCAAATAATTTTCAGATTTTAAAACCTCAAAAAATATTGAAATATTCTCCCAAAAACTTATTAAAAACAAATTAAATTCACTAGACATTTCAATTTACATATGGTTTCATTGAAAATATCTCATGGGGATACTTTTTTTTATAATTAGGATATTTATTTTTTAATTTAGCTATCCGAGATGGAGAAAATATTGATGAGGTTCAAGGAGGCATAATATAGTGGAGCATACGACATCCCCATGAATAATAAGTGAACAATCAGGTGGAAGGGAGCCTAAACTAGAAAAAAGCTAAGGCAAGTATCATGGGAGGCCTTTTTTATGCTATGATGTCAGCTACCTTGTTTCCTTCATGTCATGTGTGCTGAATTTTCACATTCTAATTGGAATGTTTTTTAATTAGTCGAATGATATACACCACCCTCCACTGAAACAAAAAAAAACCATGGAGAAAATTAACCAATAATGGTGAGTACGATCTAAAATAGTTTGGTCAAGATCATAGAGTATTTATATTAGGAGACCACTAAGAATTTTCTGAGCTTCATCCATAAGAGAATTTACAGAACTATAGTAGGAAATAATTGTCAAAATCACCAATCCTTGAGAGTTATGAATGATAATTACAACACATTTGATATTTTTAGAAAAATATCCATCAATATTGAGATTTAATCCTTGTCTCAATGCTTCCCATGAAACCCAAATTCGCTATATATTACTCACACAATCATTCTTGGGGAAATAAGATCGAAGGGTTTGAAACAAAGAAGAATTAAAACAATACATTCCCAATTCAGATATCATTTTCAAGAATGTTATCCTCAATCAAGGAATACTGACATGGGATATTTTTTTTCTATTCTGGTTCCCTGAGGATACTTTAATGCAATATAGACTCATTAAAAGAAATACCATAGATCTTTTATAATGTGTAATGGATGTGTTTTTTAAAATAATGATATGAGATAGAGGTGGATAATTTTTTAGGTATAAATTTTTTTTTTCTAGTAAAACACATATTTATAAGATCATAAATTTATTGAATCACAATGATTAATCCAGAAGATACATTGTTTCATTGAAAGAGAACAAACAATATTAGTTCAAAAACTATTTAAAGCTAGGTAACTTTTGATTTTCCAGAAATCAAAAAAATCTAGATACCCTGGTTTCCCAAATTTAGAAATTATTTATATATTATATTTTAGTTTTCATTGTTATTTATATCAGTTTGTGTGTGTGTAAATAATATAGAATATTTTATTAAACTCTATATTTTAAATATGTTCCAAAATGATTTTCCATTTTTTTAAAATATAATTTGAAATAATATTATTTATATGGGAGGAAACATATGAATTTTTATCCCGCATTCTATGTGTTTTTACACCCTTTTAAATATATTTCACCAATCCACCCCCTATTAGTCCACCTCATCAATTTATACCTTTAGTATGTGAGTCAAACTATTAATATTTAATGAAAAAAATTATTATAATTTAAATGTGTTTGGGTTGAGTATAAATAGGTAAAGGTTTTAATTAGTTTTAACTATATGATATAAGTAATATTAGGTTTTGGTTTGGGATATCCTATTATAACCATTATAACCTATTAACCCGTTACTAGAAAATTTTTCTTTAGTGATTGCTTAGAAACTGCTAAACTGTGATCACATTTGGGTAGTTATAATATCATTTAGCAACCATCATTTGGAGTTCACAAAAATTAAATTATAGACATAATAATATGAATTTTATTATGATTTTATAATTATGTGAGAATTCTTGTGACCTTGTAGTGCCGAGCATAATAGATTCAAAAACATTGCATAGTTGAGGGGAACCAATGATGGGAATAAACAACAGTGTAGAGAATCAAACGAGGATTTTAGTAATTGATATATGGTTATGGAACATAGATCGGGGATGGATATGTAGGGGTAATAATTATTGGCCTTTTAAGGATCAAATGACAATTGTTCAATCTGGTAGAAGTAATAAGAAACTTAAAATCCCAAGATCTATCATACTAAAAATCAAAACCATGCTCAAGTAAAATGAAGAAAATGTTTTTTTGTACCTTAAACCAATGAGATACCCCAACTATCTTCATTATATCGTTGATGAGACTAATATGTAACTAATGGAATCCCTCATCCATGGTGTATCTATTAGATATCATGAATCACTCGATATTCTAAGGACATCCACCTATCTCCAACAAAATATTAGTACCTCACAATGGTAAAGGGAGGAGGAATAAAGATAGATGATGAGAGAATACACATAATTTATTGACCATATCCACAACATTTTTACTATTTATATAAGCATTGGAGATGCTCCCAGTTCCCTATTTACTTACTCATGCATTACACAACACATGAGTAAATGGTTTGTAGTTACATTAGTTTGTAAACCTTCAATCATGAAATCAACACTAAGGTGAATTGATTATCCATGCACTAATGAAAACATACATGAATGAGTAACCAAATGTTAAATTTTAAGATTCATATACAATAATCAGTCATAACATATAATGTAGATTTCACAATATGATCTATCACACAATACTGTATGATGGCATAACCCATCATATAATATGATTGGTTAAGGCAGTGCCAATAAGATATCTATATATTGTATCGAACGATATTCCCAAACCATAAAATACAATATATTTTATAATCATGTATGTTATACTATATGACATGTACATATCACACACTATGATATGAGGGCTTTAAGAAATATATCCTTCAAAAAACTACTTACACTAAAGCCTCATAGACTTCATTCAATTTCACCTAATATTGTATCATATAATGTAACATGAGAAATGATATAAAAAATACCTTTTAGATATATTCATTTTTTTATAAATCTACAATTAAAATGACCATGTATCACCTCATAAGAAATACCTTGTGAATTCATATTCAAAACTCATTTTGGATAAATTATAAAATACTTTTAGAGTATCTCTTTCAGTCAAAATCAATAGCCATTCAGTTAACCACAAAGGGAGAACCCATGGGGATTTTTAGCATTGATAATAAATATGAATTCCTAAATTTATACATGTAAGAAAATATTATCCTCTATAAATGTATCACTGATTCTCAAGATACAAAAGGATTTGGTGTGAACTCCATCAAACCCATGTATCTCTATACAAGTGTCCACCAATTGTACCATATACCATCATGAATTTTCATATGATCAATTTTTCTAAGACATCACATAACCACAATACATAGATTATTTCAACCGCATATAATTACACATATGTTTTTGATTCTATGAGTACAGATTGACTGGATTGATGAATACATCACATATTATTCACCTTCATGGGTAGGTACATCACATTCCCCTCACCCAATAGATATGAACATCACATGAATTATCTAGGTATAATAATACACATCCTAATTCTATCTCAATCAAGGTAAAATATGTTATACTCGTCATATGAGAGGAAAAATACAATATTGGATAAGATCTAACCAAGGATATGATTAAAAAAATACCCAACCAACCCCTAATTAACTAAGCCTAAAGGATTATTTAAGAAAGGTATCAAAGTATTAAGTTTATCATGCTATTTATATTTCCAACCTTAGGTATTTATGACTACAAATATGAAATATGCACCCATAGTATACAAAATACAAAATGTATGACACTAAATGTGGTATACATAATGGTTCATCTAGTAAAAAAAATGTTTTTGTGTCTCATGAGGATATTCAATATCCTGATATAAGAATATTACTCACGAAAAAGTTAAGATTTTATCATAACCTAAAAAAATCTATGAGAAAAATCAGTTAGGCATCACTCAATGCTGAACCTGGAGAGGTCAATTATCATTTCACTTCATGATATAAACAAAAAATATGAAATAATGATAAAGAATATATTTATTTTTTTGTAACATGATATATATTATATATTTCATCTACTTTAATAATCCTTAAAAAACTATACATAAATTACTACATAACATATCACAAATGATAAACTTCTAGATCATGTTTAGGTTTATTGCACTTTTAGAAGTTTTGTTAAACTCATTACATCCCTATGTAACTCCTTCCATGTCACTATGTGACCATCGAATAAAAAACATCACATTAAACGACTTAGTCAGTATCATTTATGAAGAAATAAACTTTTACTAATGGTGAGACTTAGGAATAACATACCTATATTTCAAATCCTTGAATAGATATTTGAACCTCTTAACCTCAAAACATCCAATGTTATGATGTTAAAACCTTTTTTTCTACTTATAATTATATTATCCTTATCATCATCATTCCAAAAACCCTTCAAATTTTTTTACCTTGAAGGTGACATTCAATTTGTACTTTAATTTGAATAATAATTTATCTGTTAACTTTGAACTTCTTAAAGTCCAAACATACTGATAATAACCCCTTAGACACTATATTTTTCATAATACCATACTGTGATAAAAAACTTATTTATGTTTAGGAAATGAATATTTTTTTATTTAGTGGTAATATTTAACAAAAATCTATTTCTTACATATTATATATGGTATCCTATTTATTTGGATAATTATTCTATCAAATCACTTAGATTTTAATAATAATCTTGATAAAACATTTTCATCCCAAATAAAAAACCATTTATCTTTGTTTCCATTAGAAGAATGTTATAAAATTTTATAAATCTTAAACCATGTGTATTCAAACCATCATCTCATATTATTCATAAAAAAATCTAGTAATAAATAACTTCCCTTATTATATAAGAAAGATATGATAAAAAATAAAATATTTTATTTTAGACCCATCTAAGTTTGATTTATTAAATTCCATGATTCAATAAAATTATTATTCATTATTTGAAAATAAACTACAAGATCTATCAATAGTTACCTTGATTTTGAACTCCCATATACTTATACTATTTTGAAAGTACACATTATTTTCATATACCCTTGAAAATAAATGAATTGATTTATATTACACTAATACTTGACATGGACCTTCAGTGGAGTTTCTTAAACCCCTTTAAGAATTTCAAATAATTACATCCTATGGAATAATTAATCCTCCCCCATAAAACCTCCATTAGGATTCAATAAACATTATTTTATATCATTAAGAAATAATAATGTACTATCTAACTGAATTTTGTTCTTTAGGTTCTAACTTTTACCCACTTCCACTTTTTATAAAATAGTATCATTTGGATATAAAATTCATTATTTAATCCATTCTAAACACTTTGAGAAAATATGGTTGGTATTTTTTGAACTCATTGAAAATTTTAGAACATTTAAATCAATGGAAACATAATGAATTTCATAGCTAAAACAAGCCTTAAGGAAACCTTCAATCTCTCCAAGTTAATAACACGTCCAATCATATTGAATAAATGAGTAGATACTAAAGTTGATTTGGTTATTAAGAACATAATTCCTTTGAAACCATAAGTAAATGATACTACGCTTCTCATAATCATCTAAATTTAAGTGTTGAGAAATTTCAATATTTAGTTACATAGAAATGGGTTTCTTTAACAAATAGAATTTATCATTATTAAAAATAATTTTTAAGTATTGTACCACTACAAGAAGTTTCTCACAATAAGATTATCATTTATCTAGGGTTGATTTAAAAATTAAGGATGATAATGATGATTCCATTTATCTACTTCAAAATATTTTATCATATGAATATCATGTTTTACATTCATATGAAAAGGAGTTTTATTAAATATTCTCATACAAAAATTATGTACCATTTTAAACTCATCATATTAATTAGTGGGAGGAGATCCATATTTCACTAAACAAAAAACTCACTTTTGTGTAAACCTCACTTCTTATTTGTTTAGTAATGATATTATTCAAATCAAATCATATATAAATCTTGGATGGTTGGGAGGGAAACTTTTTATTCAATCCATCATATGGATAAACATAATTACATTTCTATGATATCCCAACTCTTAGTGTTTCCTAGATAAATGTAACATAAATAAAATTTCAATAATGAGGCACCTAACTCTTAGGGACACCTTATTACATACTTATCTTTCTCAAGATTATCTAGCAGCACTCCACTTTAGCATGAAACCACCCGGTTGGATGATTGAGGTATTAACAAGTGTCTGTGTTGGAAGGAATATAACACCTTGTATTTTTAAAGGGGTTTCAATATTTCCATACTATCCCATGTATTCCCTTCACATGTATGTATTATTTTAATTATTTAATTTGGAATCTTAGTCCTTAAACCAAATTAATACGTTCAATCCATATTGATGGGTTACTCTTTACACAAATCATATCTTGTGTTATTGACCCAAATTAAATGAAAAATATACTCATATATATCCAAATGTATCACATGAATAAGTTATAACAAACCCTTCAATGTGAAGGCTTAGAATCATATGAAATAAAAAATCTAAATAAGAGTAAGATTGTAGATATATATAACTAACCACAAAATTTTTATAAAAGGAGTAATTCTCAAGGTTTGTGAACAACCACACCCAAATTCCCTTTATCGAAGGATAAATTACTCAATAGAGATCTAAATTCTATCATAATTCCAAAACCTCATAATTTTTTTTATTATTTTAAAGAAAAACTATTTTTGGTTAAGTGGGAATAAATTAAAAATTAGGGAAAAAAACTAAACCAAAAAATAGATAATCCATAAAAAATAAAATTATTAAATAAATCAATAATAAAATATAAAACAAAGATGATAAAACCAAAAATAAGGACACATAAATCACCAGGAAGGTGGGTTAACCTAGATACTAAATGAACCTTAAGATGCATTCCATTCACGACCCCCAAGACTGGTCAAGTCACTAATATAACTCATCATCACCATCACACCATTTTTATATCATTATAATCACATATCAATGTAACCTCTGCACTAACCCCTAAACCAATTAATATAGAACACACCAATAAATAAAAAATCCTATCATTTACATCACTAAAAAATCATTACAGACTCACCATCATTGGGTAACCATCAACCACAATCCTTATAAAATAATGATGATAAAATTGAAAAAGGAATAACATCAATTGATGGATATGTCACCACTAGATGAGAAAAAACCATTGGAGACTCCACGTTGACTGTGGAATCACCACCACATAATATAACAACCCCCATACACCATAATTTTCCACTTAAATCTACCATATAATGTATAATGAACACTAGAGAGGACCACCTCAATACAAGACCTTAAAAATAGATACACTTTAACAATAAAGAGGATCATTAGGAACTAGGAACTACAAAAATCATATATGATAATCCACATAGTTGAAAAAAATACTGACCAAACCCAACAACATATACCATAATTTACTATACTGTAATACACATGACCATGATGGGTTCCTATAAGGTGGGTTCTCAATGAAGAGTAGGTGAAGGGTAAAGAATATATGATATCACAAGGAAACCCAAAATCATCAAAAGAGAGATGCATTAACACAGAGGAATGAAAAAGAGTAATCCATCCAACTTCAATAACCTAAACTATCATATGCACCACCATGCTAGACCAACAATGGGGTCCAAATATAGCGTTGAAAGTTGAGAGGGTATAAGTGGATATTCTACACCTGAAACACCAAAATAAATGAAACACCATACCACTCTCGGTGATGGAACCACCAGATACCCAGGAAGAATAAGGATGAGGATGAAGACAAACAAAAGAAGGAGAGAAGATAAACATAAAAGAAATAAAAAAAGAGAAAAGGGGTAAAGGAGGGGATCCAAGCACTCAAGGGATATGCCAACATTATTGTAGAGGGATTTAGGGGGAAAACCTAAAATAAATCGTGAATTCTAAGAGATAATACCTCCTAGGAGACTGAAAAACCATTATTTTTACCCATCACAATTATGAAACCTAATATTTATAAACTATAATAAACCTTTAAATTAAAACTCACAACCTTTTTCTAGATGAAGTTAGATAGAAGAAAAATAAATCAATTATCATACCTTACATGTAACTTATTAGATGCAAGTATAACAATTTATAGAATAAGTTTAACACTTTAAACTAAATCATACATGTATATTCATAATACAAATAATATATTCATCAATAAGAATAGGAATAAATATATAAACAATTTTTATATATAAATATGATATTAACAATTTATAACAAAGTCATAAATTAAATCAAATTATAAACACTTTATAAAAACTCTATAATTATATAAATATAAACACTTTATATTTATTTCTAATAATAAATATGTTATATTATTATTTATATGAAATTTAATTTAAATATATGATATTAAATGTTATATATGATATTATATTTATATTATAAAAACAATTTATACAATCTAAATATCATATATTTATTATTTAAGCCTTGATCATATCAAATTTATCAAAAATAATTCTAACATGGTTTAAATAAATGTACACAAAATACATTGAATTTAAACAAGTTTAAATTACTTAATTATGGAAATTCATAATATTATATATATAAAAAATTTATATTTTTTCAATATTATTTAATTTATAAACACTTTATAAATTTTCTTTTCTAATTTTGGTATAATTTTTTTCTAAATTATAATTTATTCTATATAATATGAAAATGGTATTTCAATATTATATTTTAGCACTATAGGAATTTATTTTTTAAATGTTTCATAAAAATTTAATTAATTAATTATAAATAATTTATTATTAATTAATTTATAAAAACATTTTATAAATTAATAAATATCCCAAAATATATTTTTATATGATTTATAAATAATTTATAAACCATTTTTTCAATTCAAAATTAAAATATCAAAAAATTTAATTTTTATTGTATATAGTTTTCAACAATATATGGAGAATTATAGACTATGATTGGAATGAGATGTTGCTAAACCCTATTTTATAACTATGAGTTGTATATTATGATTAATAATCTTGACCATTAATAAGTGATATCATGTGTGATATAAGATCAGTGATCTAAAAAATTTTAGTTTTTGATATGGACTCTAGGTAATATTAACACAACATAGTGATGGCCTTAGTAAGAGTAACCAATGAAAATCAATGATCACATGTTAATATATTCAACATGTGTGATAATAATCCCAGTCCATTGGTAATTTTTGGTGATGATAAGTATCTATGTGATATTATAATAGTGGGGAGTGGTATTTTATAATCTGTATCAATATCACTAAGATGATATGAAGATCTATTTTTCTTCTATGTATTGGTGACATTAGAACATAAGATATTATATGTCATATATTGTGACATGAATAAATTGAAGAATTGAACTATATCATTTACAATGATATCATTTATCACATAACACGATCCCAAATATAGATTACATTAACACATAATTTAATTTCATCCACAGTTCAAAATTGTAATCACATCTTATGATATGTAATATGAAAACTAAAAAATATCCAATTTATTTATTTTTCAATATGATTTTGATACTATAATGACATGGTAAGGATTTGATACCACCAGCAGGTTATTAATAATTGACTAAAACTCAATCATTACAGAAAAAACGAAAAAAAACATGAAAACCCAAGATCAACCATGTTATAAACCGAAACCATACTTAAATATAATGAAGAAAATGTTGTTTTGTGCCATAAAAAAATGAAATTACACCACTATATTTATCATATAGTTGAGTATAATCACTAATATATATCCAAAGGACCCCATCCTATATGGGTTATTCGTGGGCTGACATGAATCCTGTGATGTTTGAGCGATATCCTCTTATCTGCCATGACATGATAGTGCTTGAAGGCGGTAAAGGGAGGAGTAAGGAAGAGAGCTTCTAAGAGAATCCACATAATGTTTTGTCTATATACATCACCTTTATCATATTTATATAATAATTAGGGATACTCCTTGATATCCATGCATTTACTCATGCGTGACACAATGCATGAGTAAATGGTATGTAGTCACAATTGTATGTAACCCTTAAACTATGTACTCAACACTTAAGTACATTAATTATACATGAAATAATGATAGATTACATGGAAAAGTAACCAAATGTAAATTCTTATCATTATTGTTTCAAAAAATATTCATAAAATATCATTAGAATCTCATAATATGATCCTTCACATAATACTATATCACACAACAACTATTTGTATAATATGATTAGGTATGGCAGTTCTAATATGATATCTATAAATCATACCAAATGATACACCCACACCATTCAATACCATAAGTTTTATAATCATTATTGTCATACTATATGATAAACACATATCATATACTATGATATGAGTTCTTTAAGGTATATCTTCTTTATAGTGGTGGTCAGATGGAGGGGAAACCAGTGTTGAGTGTAGGGTGGAAATGGAAGGGTTGAACATGTGTTAGGGAAGGAGAGAAATAAAAAATGATTCTATTTTTTATTGGCCTAGAGGCCACCATTTGATAGTTTCTAATACTACATTTAGAAACCTCCAAATGATGGGAAAACACTTTCTCCATAATCAAATCCTAGATTTCTCATAGTGACCTGAAAGAATTCAATACCTTAATTTTAGTTATTTAGGTTACTCAAGTTATTCGGTTTTGATGATCCATTTAATATGGGTTATTCAAGTGATATGGGTGGGGTTATGTGTTTTATTTGGGTTAAATAGATTTTATATACTAGGTTATGTAGGTTATTTGGGTTTAAAAAGTTGGTTTTTGATTTATTTTAATTGATCGAGTTATAAAAATAATGTTTAAGTTGAATCTTTTATGAACAAGTAATGTTAGGTCAATCCATTTAATTAAATAGACCAGGTTCAGGTTTGGGTTAAACTAGCTTGGATTAAGGTTCATCTGATATGAACCCAACACAAGAACATGAATGAATACCCTTAATTAGAATAAATTAAAGAAAATAATAATAATGAATTATTATGATTATTAATCATCATTAATGAATTCATTCAATATAAATATCAATTTAAAAACCATCTATGTGGAACACATTTTGATAAAATTGAAAATAATTGAATTTGTTTGCTGGAATGTTATAGTATTTTTAAAATATGTGTTTTCTAGGTCTATAATTACCATGAAGAAATCCACTTAATGATTCAAAATGAAGCTATAAGACACTCACAACATATATCATAAATACACAATTTCACAATAAGAAGATGTAAAGTGCACCAAAAATGCTAATGTTACTTTTCACTTACATGTGTATATACAGTTAATTATTTAAACCACACAGTCATTTTTTGTTTCCCATATATATTGATATATTAACACTATTTATTAGATAAATAATGTTTTCTTCATTTTTTTACCAAATGACTAGAGTGTTATGAAGTTTGAGATAAAATAAGAATAAAAACATTCTCAACAATAAAATTATAAATATTGATTCTAAAAAATAATTATTTTTTGAAAAATTATATTTTTAAATAAATAAACAACATGTTACTACCTAACCCAAATAATCATTTTCATACATGATCCATTTTTTCTATATGACCTCAAGAGTGTTCATAAATCATTAAAGGTAGAAAATCATTATCGATAGCCAAATATAAAACATTGAAAAATTATTTTCCATTAAATAAAGACAACACATTATATGAAATGAAATTTTTATTTAAAACTATAATAAATATTTAAAAAAACATAAAAAACATAAAAAAACATAGTGTAGTGTAAATGATGTTCCAAATACTTGCATAATATTTTTCTTTGTTTCATTGATAAAAAGTGTTAGTTTATACAAGATATATGTTTCAACATAGTTTAAATTCTTTATTTCTATATATTTGTATAATTTCAATATTTTTATTATTTAATGCATAGATCAAGTAAGTTTTAGAGAAAAATTGACAACTACATGATGTTTAAATCATATGTACATGATGTGCCCTTTTGGATGATGAATAACCCAACCAGTCATAGTATACACCCATGTTCTCATTCATGAATAACAAACCATGTAAAATTAGAACAATCCATGTAAGGACATTCTAGACGTAGTTGGTTTTGAGTTTGAGACTACACACCATGTATGTCGATGCCACACACGATGTATAATGGGCCTAAAAACAACCGATGCATGAAAATTCAATCAGTGGCATGGTAGATCAACTATCGATGGAGAAAACCATAAAATCTTGTTGACCAAAGTATATAGTGTAATGTGATACATTCTATGTGACCCTAATGCCCCTGGGGGTAATGGTGACCCGGTACCACCACCATCCCATTTATGTCCCACCACCACCACCTCCATCCAACTATTATTCCACACCCCCATCATTTTCCAATCATCTACCACCCATAATTTCCCCTTCCCTTTCTAACCCATCCACATCCCCACCACCACCTTATTTGACTCATTGTTCCTACTTGGATGGTTTCTATGAATCCTTATATGGGGAGAATCATAGGGCAGTTGTCGCACCTACAAGCAAGTGCATGCCCCATCATTTAGTATCTGAGCCTTCTCATTCCACCCCATACAACTAATCAGCCTAAAGCACAACCATTAGTGACTCTAATCCCCATAGTTTAGGGACTTATGATAAACTTTAACATGAGTGAGGAAGTAGACCATCCTCTTCCATATATCTTATCTCTAACCCAACAACATATCAATGATTCATCACCTCTAATTCATACCATTGATATCCTACAGTGTATGAAACCCTAGTACCAGACTTTACCTCTCATGAGGCCTCATAGTGACAGTTTTTTAAACATAATCTTCATTATATATATCTATTGGTATGTTTTTATGTGATTCTTTACTTACTTTCAACTTTTATTACCTATCCATTGACAATCACATATTTTCGGGAGCATTGTTCCATATTTTGAAATATTAATTGATGGTGTATTTTGAAAAAATTATTCCACATTTTGATCCCAACTCCACCCAGGAGAGAGTTATTTTAGTTCCCTACTTATTTTTATTCATCTCTAAATTTAATTCTTCATTACTTACTTGTTTTTCTTTGGCCCTATGTTCTGTTGTATCTCCTTTTTTATGTTTCAAATGTGGAAACATGTTCAATATTTAGTGTGGGAGAGGGTATATTGATAACACCCTAGTTTTTTCTTAACATTATTAATTTGCAGAGATATTTTTACATTTCAGAACAATTATGATTTATTATGATTATAAAAAATAAATTCATAGGTGTGAATTTTTTGACCAGCATTATTATTTCAATATGAAAGTATTTTTAAAATTTCTATAATATAATTTTTATTATTCATTTAATTTATTATAAATTTACATTTATTATACTTATTATTTTATCAATTGATTGACTTTATTATATATTATATTTCAATTCCATCCTCAAGATATATTTTAATCCTAATTTAAATACTCTTTATTATACCCTAATTCTTGAGAGATTATTGGGATATACATAAAAACTATAAATTTAAATATTTTTATATCAAAACATTATTATTTTTAAGTATATTAAAATTATTGAAATAATAAATTGATTTATTTTCATCCCATTTGACCATGTGACATGTCCTACATTTAATATTTTGTAAAAAGACTAGAGACCATAAACTAATTTTATAGGAATCTATATTAATAGACTAATTATCATTACTACCATAATTTATTAGTATTATTGCATGATTATTAATTTGATCTTTAAAGAGGGAGTTTGGTGATTCATGATAAAATTCAGTGAGATTACCATGAAATAAATGCAGGGGAAAACTTTCATGATAATTTTGAGAAAGGGTTCAAGATAAATCATTTATTGTGGTTATATGGGTCCTTAATTATATATAGAAAAATAAAAAATGAATTAAAAATTTAAAAATAGAAATGAATTATTTCATTATGTTCAAATTCATTTTTCTAACCCATGTGAAAAAGGGAAGTGTAGATGTTTTATTTTGAGGAAACTTAAAATGGGATATATTTTTATTGATATTTATATTGAATATAATGCTTTTTATTTAAATAATTCAAACCTCCTTTTCAACCCTCTAGGTTTAAATTTCTATATCATTACTCAAATACCCTTGGGCTTAGATTCATCAATACCTTAAGGAAAATGCTCTTTATTTTTATTATTTAATTTCCAAGTTGATATTTAGATTACATGAAAGCATATAGATAGAATGAATATAATTGAAAATTAACATAACTATGATTAAAAGATCTTGGGTTAAGAGTGGATTACTTTTTTAGGTGAGTTAAATCATAAATGTGAAGAGTTATAATGAATGGTTTAGAAATGTAAATAAATAAGGAGACCTATATTGAATTATAATTTTAGATGAGGCATTCTTAGAATAAGTTGAAATTGAGTAAGTTTTTTTTTATTTTTAAATTTATCATTTTTTAATATAAATTTATTAAAATAATTAACTAATATATTCGTTATTAGATTATGGAATCTTTTTGATTTTACGTTTATATTTTTCTTGAGGGAAAGAAAACGATCAAGTGTGTGGGAGTATGATGTATTCAATTCGTGCATAATATTTCAATGTTATTTACTGAGTAAAAGAGTTAGTTTATAATGGATATATGTTTCAATATAAATTTAATTCTTCATTTCAATGTGTTTTTCTGATCTTAGTTTTTTATAGTTATATGCATGGATCAAGGATGTTTTAGAGAAAAATTAAAAATTACATTATAACAACCTTTACTCGAGAAACCAAGAGATGATAGTTACATTAAATTATTATTATAGAATAAAAGAGTTCATGAAGGATTTATAACGCCTTCCATGTAACTTTGGGGATAATTTTATGTGTTTTATGATTTTGAGGTTTTTTTATGTTTCCATGGTGTTTCAGCCTAAAACTTGGAGAATTTTATATATTTATTTTAGTGAATGATTATAGAGCACTATTTAAAGAAATGAACGTGGATATAGTTACATGAATCAATTATACACTTGCATATAGTTCATTTTTAAAGTGAACAGTTTGGGTTTCATGGTTAGTTCACATGTAATATCCAAACTATGCAAGTCCTAGGAAAAATGTTGTGATTACCTAGTTTGTATGGGTTGTGGTGCATGACTTGAACACAGTTAGGTAAAACACATGAAATGTGTATAGATTAGATCTCTAGTTTTTTAGTTCCATTTATCATGGTTACGGAATTTTTTTTCCAACTGTTTGATGTACAAGAGGAACTATGTGGGGGTAGGGTATAGATAGTTAGTGCCTTGGACATGATTGGAGCACTGTTTGGAAAACCATGTAGCCAAACCATATAAGCTGCCCAGATTCATTATAAGTTTAATTTTATCTTTAATTTATTATTTTATAAGCCTCCAAACCCCTATTCTCTCCCTCTCAATCAAATAGACCAATTTCCACCCCTGTGGGATCTCCATTCTTCCTCTTTTAATCTTAGTGGTTTTTCCTCATAGATTCAAGTGGTTTTATTCATAGTAAGTCCCCATAAACCAATCCTTATTCTATATTATTAATTTATTGTTGATTTATATTCTCCCATGAATCCTAATAATAATTTGGACCATTTTTGGGTTGGTATTGGTTTGAATCAATTGAATTTTATGTGAAGTTATTATAGAGGGAACAACTTGGATTGTGGGAGTGTTTTCCATCATAGGTGACAACTTCTAACATGATCACCATTGAACCATGGTAGGTGGTTCTTTATAATTCCTTTATATTAAATTCCTTTAATTTCATAATTTTTATGATTATTTTAATTTTAAAATTATTACCATATGTATGACCCAAGAGGGGAAATTTTGATATAAAAGTGAATTTAAATCTTTTCATGGGATGAGATTCCCTGATAAGTGTTTAAAAAATGACCAATTATGTTTTAAATAATTATTTTGGTTATAAGTAGGGTGGTCAGAACCGATGAAATATTTTAATAAGTGTCATCAAACTAAAATGACTTTCACACCATGTTTTGGGTGTTTTTACAATGTTTTAAATTTTTAACAAGGGTTGGGTAAATTTTTAAGGGGTTATAACCCTTATCACCTATTTAATTTTTTTTGAAACTTGTTTTATTTTTATATCAAAACATTGAGGTGTATTATATTTTAAGATATCCAAATGATTTGGTTTATTTACAAAGGGTGAGTTATACCATGGATATTTTATTTTGAATCTTTTAGTGGATTTGAATATTTTCAATGATGTTTTAAATATGGAAGTGAAATTTCCTATTTGAGTTGTAAAAGTGATTTGGTAAAACTTGTCTCAAGAGTAGGTTGAAAAAGATTTTGAAAATGATGAAATGACTTGTAATTACAATCAAGATTTGAATAATGTCATGTTTGGAACATTATAAAAAATTAGTTTTTTATATATGAGGTGAGACCCACTTTAGTCCCCTTGTGATTTCATGTGACCATAATGTCTTGTGATCCCATATGGAGATGTTTGTTTCTGATGTATCTTATTTGATACTTATATTTTTTTATCACGAGGCTATTAATTACGAGGATGTGGGGTGGGTTTCATAATTTATTTTTAAATTTTTTATCTTTGAGTTGAAAAATGGTTTTTTTGCACATCTCTTTTGACATATCACGACATACCTTGATAAATTGGGTAGGTGGCTTATACAGTTGATGCCCTATCCTAGGTTAGTGATTAAGATCATTTACCTTGGACCAAGAGGGACCAAATATGGGATTTTCCTTCTATGTTGAGTGAGATAGTAGGTGGTTGGGGGCCTAGAGATCCCTAGTGGAGACCAAGTGAGGCTAGGTAGGACCAAATTAGCCTCTAAATGTTTATAGCTACATCAAGTGATACATAAACGCAGAGTCATTCTGAGTTTTTCTAGCAACCATTTGAGACCATTGGATATATCCATGACTCCGAGATCCTTTTCAGGATTTTTTTGGGATTTACCTTTTTGATTTTATTGTATCCCCTACCGTTCACATTATTTCTTGGAAAATATGTTCTTATCATCTATTTTACCTTGTTGTATAACTTGAAAAAGTTATTCCTCCCTATGTGATTTATTCTCTATTTGTGTAGTTTTATTTTCAAATTTTTTTTAAAAGGTATGGTGAATGATTTTTAAATAAGGAAAAAGAATCATGGTTTTCAAATGTTTTAAAATTATTTTTAATAATGATTTTGAAATGTGTTCTCAAGTGAGAATAAGAAAATGGTTTGTTTTGAAAATACATTTGTGTCTGAGTTTTGAAAATGAGGTTTAGGCTATTGTTCCTATTTTTATAAAAATTGTTGGTCTTTAAATTTTTTTTGAAAAACTATGTGATAAATTTAAAACACTTATGATTTTTTAAATGTTTATTTCAAAAGGTAATTTTATGAATATTTTAGAGTGGAATTTAAAAATGGTGTTCTGGTCAAGTGTTTTTGGTTGAGGAAAGGAATCTTCAAGTCAATTATTTTCATTGAATTGAAACTATTGGAAAATATTTTTTAACACACTTTTGATGTGTTGTTTCTCATTTTATAAAAATTATAGAAAATGTTTATTTTTTTTATTGAATTTAAAACTATAATTTTTATGATTTAATATAAGAATGACTTCTAAGATTCGATGGGTTGTAAGTACATAATGAGGTTTTATACCATGGATATATTTTTTAGGTTCAGGTTTAATCTAGATTATTTCACTTCCTTTTGATATTTGGAAGGAGATGTATGGTTGGATGGTGACTGTCAGTCATGTGGTGGCCCATTAGATCTATTCTAGGGAATTTCTTTCAGTTGAGTTTGTTTGTGATTCTTGGAAAATTATATATTTTTTTATTCTATTTATTTAAACTATGTATATGTTTTATCATATTCCGATGTTTTATTTTTTACTTATATATATATTTTCATTTTAATGATTTATTTTTGTTACTTATTTAATTTCGTTGTATAAGGGAAAAATTGTTCCCAAGGTTCTTTTTATGACTCCCATTCCTTAGTATCCAACCCCCAGAAATCATGAACACCCTTCAGGATATGTGAAGGACCTGGTTGGGATACAGTTAAGATGAACCCTAGGATGGTTTGTTACAAAGTTATACTAGATCTAGATTCTCAGGGGTACCTAGGTTTTGTAATTGCATATTATTATTTTTGGTGTTGGTATTTTGTATATAAGGTTTTCATGAATAAATATGTAGGTTTGAAGAGAGTGTCGTGAGCACTTTATCACCCCGTGCCTCAAGTTTCCATGGGAAATTGTGAGTTTTCCATTTTTACCAATTGATGGAGTTCTTGGATTTTGGTTTGATGCCTATGCAAGTGATGTTTTGATCTTCATCGGCGTGGCGTGAGTTTCCTTGGGGGGTTGTATGTGATGTTTTTGGGATGGTGACAATGAAGAAAATAAATACATGAGGTTATTTTGTAGGACCTAAAAAACCATGATACAACAAAAAACGTGATCATAAAAATTATTTAGGAACAAATTCATGAATGGAATGTGGCTATCAACCAGCTAAAAAAGTTGGACATGGTTCCACATCCTAGTGTTTTTTGGTATTTATGTTTCCTGACCCTTGGATTCTTTAGTGTGTGTTAAGACTCAAGGTTGGTCTTTAGATATTTTGGCATCAATTTATTTACTTTTTATTGAGGCTTATATTATTACTCTATTATATAATTTTTTAATGTGATGTGAAATTATTTTTTTATTGGTAGTAAATGGATTTCATTAGAAAATATTTTTTTTATTATAAATAAAGTACTTAAGTCTTCTTTTTTGAATAGAGTTTTTTTATAAAATGTTTTGAAATGATTGATTTAATTTAAAATTTGTAAATTTTTTTACATGTGACTGATTTTTCTAATCATGTATACACTATTTTTCAAAGGAAGGATTTATTATTTTAAGGGAAACCAGTTATTTTCAAATTGGGATTTTATCCTTGGTGAGTGAATTTAAAAATTTAAGTGATTTTAAATATATTTCATGTTGGAATTGAGTATTTAATTTTGATACCAATAATAATGTTTTGTTTTTGAAACATGTTGGTGTTTTTAAACTAGTTTTGGAAACGTTTTAAATTGACTATGTTAGATAAGGACTTGGAGTTGAATTTTAAAATGGTTTTTGTTTGATTTTGAATGAAAGGAGGACCAATTTTAAATGGTTCCATGGTCTTAAAAATGATATTTCTGAAAGTTATTTTTTTAAATCATATGTTTTTTAACCCTTGTGTGTTTTGGTAATCTTGGTTTGGAATTATGGATTTGATTTTGTGCGCGTATATTTCCCATGTTCATTAATTTAAGCTTCTGAGAAAGGACTAGTGTGTAAATGGAGTGTTCAACTTAGAGGTTATTCTTCCAAACATTAGACACTTTCCATGATTTTAATAGATTGGAATGTATTATTTCTTACTCAAAGAGTCATGTTTTGGATCTATTTAAGGTAGTTATTCTTTGTGGATCCTTTGGATATTACTCGGTGTAATGGTTTAGATCTATGAACCTTAATTTGATGGTTGGATCAGCGAGGATCAGATTTTCCTAGAGACTCTCATATGAGATATGGTTTGAAATGTATCCTTGGTTGAGCTTCTATAAATTTGAGGGTTTATGGGAATTTTTCCATTATTTAGTGTATCATTTAGGTGGTGGGTTTTTTCTCTTCTGGAAGATGAACTATTTTTGTGATTTTTCTCATTGGGTTTAGAGTAGTTTTACTGGAGGAAACCATAACCTAGTATTTTCTTAGGTTCTTATTTGGTTTCCCATTATGGGCGGTGTTACCTTTTGGGAAGATGGTCATGCCTCAATTCTCCTTAAAGCTCATTATTGTTCCAAGGTGGTCTGGTTGGTGCTTATTTCTGTAGACATGGAAAGGACCTAGGGTTAATATATGGTTATTTGAGGGTGTAGTTTTTTTTCTATATGGGATATGGATGCCACTTGGGTTTGTTTCCATTGAAATTAACATGAGAAGGTGTTCTATGGAGTTGGATCTAAACACCCTCATATTTCAGTTCTAACCCTTAAGTTAGAGATATTTCATTCCTTAATGAGGGAACTATTCAAATTTTAAGACCCCTATTGGGATACCATGTTTTGGTGATGTACTTTTTTTATCCTTTAGGAGTTTTCTTTAGTATTTTCACTCCATTTAGTTCTGAATTTGTTTCTTTTGGTTTTATTTGAGTGGTGAAGTTTTGTGAATTTCCCTTTGGCGATTTTAGAAATGCAGTTACACAAAGAATTCCTCTTATCATGTGAAAAGTGGTTGTTTCTTTTCCACCATTTTATATTAATTCTAAGTGGTGGGGAGACCTATGATTGATCTCCATTTCTTTAGAGTTTTTCATTAATTGGTTTTTTATCATGATTTATTTGAGTAATTTACTCGGTTATTTGAGTATTTCTCATTGTCTTGGGAGTCACCTTAGAATTTTTCCTCTTTTGACCTCTACTAAGACATACGACCTAATATAGGTATGAAGTAGAATATAGGAGATATTTTTAATCCCACTATATCACTCTGGGGTTAATTTTATGTGTCTTTATGACTTTGAATTTCATTTTAAGTGACCATAGAGTTTTGGATCGAAACAAGGGATATTTTGAGTTTTTCCATTATTTAATGGTTAATTTGATAGGTTTAATGAAAACCATGCAGATAACCATACATTGATCCATGATACCCTTATGTTTAGTTCATTTTGAATGTGCATGGTTTGGATTTCATGAGTGACACATGAGTTATAGCTAAATCGTGTGAGTCCTTGGAGAAACCGCATGGGTCTCTAGTGAGTTGAGGATATATTTCACAACTTTTTCATGATTATGTAAAAAAAAACAAAAAAAAAGCATACTATAATATTTTTATATTCCATTTTCTCATTTTTAGAGAGTAGTTTTACTAATTTTTTACTGCCTAGGAGAAACCTTGCGAGGTTGGGTTTGGATAGTCAGTTCCCTATATACAATTGGTGCACAGTTTGGAAAATTGTACAGCCCACCCCGATTCATTAAAAGTTGAATTTACTCTTTCCCACCATTTATTTTTAGGCCTCAAACTACCTATTTCATCCCCTCTCACTCGAATAGACCATGACCACCCTTAAAACCTCCCTCTCTCTTATTTCAGTCTTGGTGGTCCTTCCCCCAGATCCAAGTGTGTTTATTCTTGGAGAGTCAATTTAAACCTCTACCCCTCATCTATTTTTCCTTCACCATGATTTCTCTTCTCCCATGAAACATAATAATCATGTGGGATAGATTTATGGTTGGGTTTGGTTATAATCATGTATATTTTCTTGTGTAAGGGTTGGAGATGGAATTATTGGGCTTGAGGGAGTGTTCACTATCATAAGATACAACTTATGGAATGGTCACCATTGAACCGAGGTAGGAATTTTTTTTTCACTTTCTATTAAATGCATTTAATTGATTTATTTTTTAGGATGGTTTTAATTTTAAAATTATTTCTATATATATGACCAATGTAGGGCCATTTTGATATATAAGTTATTTTAAACCTTGTAATGGGATGGGATTCTGTTCCAAGTGTTTGTAAAAATTCCCAATTGGATTTCAAAGAATTATTTTGGTTACAAAAGTGGTGGTGAGAACCGATATGATATTTTAATAAGTGTTATTGAATAAAAATGACTTTAAAAACAAGTGTTGGGTATTTTTAAAGTGTTTGAAATATATAACATGGGTTGTTTAAAATTTTAATGGGTGAGACAACCCTCAGGAACTATTTTAATTTTTTTATAAACTTGTATGTTTTTTATATCAAATTATTAAAGTGTTAAAGCTTTTAATATTTCCAAATGAGTTGGTTGAATTCAAAATTATGCATTATCCCATGGGGATTTAATTTTGAAACTCATAGTGGATTTAAATGTTTTAAAATATGTTTTATAGAGGGAATAGTGAGTTCCCATTTGAGTTTCAAAAGTGATTTGATTAAACCAATCTCAAGAGTAGATTGTGATAACTTTTTAAATGATGAAATGACTTTGAATTCAAATAATATTTTAAATAATAGACCACTTTTCACTTTATAGAAAATGAGTTTTTCATAAATGATGTGAGACCCTATTGAGCCCCTTGTAATTATCATGTTCCTATAGTGGTTTGTGATCCCATGAGTAGATGTTTCTTTATAATGTGTTGCATATGCTACATATATTTATTTATCATGGGGATATTGCTTGTGAGTGTGTGGGGAGTGTTGGATGGGGTATTTTCAATTGTTATATCCTTGAGTTAAGGAATGAATGTTTGTGAACACTTCCTCTAACTAGTCATGTATGACCGTGGGAAATGGGGTAGTCGAATTTGGTGGTTGATTCCATGTCCTAGGTTAGTAATTAGTAGTGTTACCATAATTCCAAGTGAACTCATTGAGGGGATAATCCCACATAAGATGTGTTTTCTAGTGGGTGGTTGGGGATCGATAGAGCCCTGAGATGACTGAATGAGCCTCAAATTTTTTGTTTCCACTTCATGTTATATGTGAACCTTAGGTCATTTTGAGTTATTATATCACCCATTAGATCCCATTGGTTATATCCATGACACTAGGATCCATTTTTTATGATCATTTAGGGGACTTATCTTTATTCTTTTATTGTATCCCATTATGTTCATTTTATTACTTAGAATATTTATTCTTGTCATTTGTTTTCCATTATGGTATGACTTGACATAGTGAATCCTTACTATGTTCTTTATTCCTTCATTGTGTTGTTTTATTTTAATTTTTTTAAAACTTATGGTGAATGGTTTTTAAAAAATTAAGAAAAAATCATGATTTTCAATTTATTATTAATAATGTTTTTGCAAAGGGATTTCATGAAATAATGGGAAAATGTGTTTTTGAAACTCTAAATGTCTTTGAGTTCTAAAAATGTGTTTTATGCTATTTTTCCATGTTTTATTGAAATGGTTGGTCTTCAAACATTTTTTTGAAAACCATATGATAACTTTAAAACTATTATGAATTTTGAAATTTTTATTTCAAAATAGGTGATTATGAATGGTTTTAAAGTGTAACATTATAACAGTGTTTTTTATATATTTTTTATTCTAGGTAAATGTATTTTCCAGGTGATTATTTTGATTTAATGAAAAATCACGAGAAATATTTTTTATTACACTTTTTACGTGTTGTTTTTTATTTTATAAACTTTATAGAAAATATTAATTTTCCTTTTTTATTTCAAACTCGAATTTTTATGATATTATATGGAAATGACTTATTATATTTGGTAGATTGTGGTAACAAACTAGCCTTTTTTTTAATGCTGATATTTTATAGGTTTGGGTTCATGATGTCTTTTTTTACTTTATTTTGATCTTCCAGGATAGAGGTATGGTTGGATGGTGATTGTGGGTCATGTAGTGGCGCATTAGAGCTGGTCTGTGGATTGTTTAGTTGATTTTGTTAATTATTCATAGAACATTGTATTTTTGTTTATGATATTTATTTTATCTATTAATTTTATGTATCCTTTTAATTTTTTTAGTTTTAATTATCTCTAGTTTCATGTTTATTGGTTTTATTTTCACTGCTTTTTTATTTTCTGTTTATGAAGTTGAAATCATTCGTACAGTTCATTCTGTGAGGCCAAAGAATTAGTTTCCAACCCATGGCGATCAGGAACGCCCATCGGGACATGTGGAGGGCTGGGATGAGAGCTAGGTTATATAGAACCCCAGGTTAGTTAGTTATAAGATCCAATAAGTTAGTTTTCTTGGAATAATAGATGCATACATATATTACATTTGAAAAGACCTAACCACATTGTGAGAAAATTATCAGCCTTTCCATCATATCCCAAAAAAATTACACATAGTTCTCCTATATGTTTCCTAAGAAATGAAAAAATATAAGGCTAAGCTTGTATGATCAATAAATAGTAGAATACAATGAAATCCATCATAACATAAACATGAAACAAGTGATATGGTATGAATAACTAAACAAATGAATCCATAATCAATTAAAATCATGGGAATTCTATATCCATTAAAATAAATAAAAACATGGATAACAAAAGGAATTGATATCATACTAATGTAATTCATAATTACGAACATCAAAAAATACTATCAAGGACTTGTTTCAGTACATTATACTGATATGGGGAGAGGTATACATGAAAATCCAAACTATTTTGTCTAATGAGACCTATTGATTCATTAAGGGGATATATAATTTTAGGCCCCACTCATTACCTAATTAATTCCAATGCATCCACCATAATATTCAATAATAAATTTCATACCATTCCCTAATTAACATCAAGATGAATAAAATCATATCTATATACATACTGAAAAATATGGAAAATAAATACCTCCCCATTCAATGGAATAATATAGAATTCTAGGGGATCAACCCTCTATAAACATAGAAGATGTGGGGGTATCATTAATGTAATAATAAGTACACTTTTCAAAGAGATATAGTGTTGAGGGTACTTTTAATGTGTTAGGATATCCATGTAAGATAGTAATTGGGTTTAATATATTGCATTTGTAGGATACCAAGGTAATCATAGGAAAATTTCTTTCTCATTGTTCATAATGAGTATATAGATATTCCAAGAATATCCCATGGGAGTTTATATCTTGGTGTATGTTATTATTCCCACTCATCATGGATTAGATTTATTATTGAGTTATTTCTCAACTAATGTTTTTCAAGGTGATTACCCCTAGTTAAATATGTGCTATAGCAAAATCTACTTTCCAGTATCCAATCATGGATGTCATTTCTTGGAAAACCATACACTCTTAACTTCCAAAATATTATTATTTTTTGGAATTAAAAATTCTAAGTAAAAGGGATTAATGAGGAGAAATATCATTCTTAATATATAAAATGGGTGACAATGCCATATAATTACAAGCATGATGACATTATGACAATGCTTTGCGATTGAATATTGAATGGGTGGAATGAGAACACTTATGTTGATGTAATAACATCTTATGAAATATAAAATAATGATAGGGGATAAATAGTATCTAATTAACAATATATCAATTAGGATATAGTACTATGGAATTACAATTAAGGAACAATGTTAAAATCACATTATAATAAAATAATTTCAATTTAAAAGGAAAGAGAAGGATTTGAAAACCTTGCTTTTCTAAGTAGATTCTTAAAGATAGGGAGGAATATTTAGAACTATATGAACTAATTGAGAGGTATTTATAGAGGGATATGGGTGGTAACTTCCTTATTAACTTATTTTTGGTGGAGTGGGATAAGATAACGGATAGGAGTAAACTCATTTTATAGGTGAAAAAGAGGGGCAATTTCATAGAAACTAAAGTTAGGAAGGGGGAAGAATGAAATCACATGGGTGTAATGTGGTTTTGGGGAGTTATGTGGATAAATTATAGGTGAGAGATATGGGTATGAATTTAATACCTTTAAATTATTTCTATAATGTTTAAGTAGCCTTTTTAATTATTAAAAATTTGAGATACTTTATTTACCAATTTTTACCCTTATTAATTTAATTAATAAGTAATCATGGTAATTATTTTTTACTAAAAACATTAGATGAAACCTCTTACTAAATCCTGAAATTATGAATCTAAAATTTTATTAAATTTAATCTAGTTCAATTTATAAATGTGATAAAATCA
Organism: Viscum album; assembly: GCA_963277665.1. Taxonomy (NCBI): domain Eukaryota; kingdom Viridiplantae; phylum Streptophyta; class Magnoliopsida; order Santalales; family Viscaceae; genus Viscum; species Viscum album. The sequence goes on along the minus strand of OY728119.1, from coordinate 1,961,152,870 downwards.
ACTTTTGAATAAAAACACAAGGTATAAGAAAAATTGTTTTTATATTTTAAGTGTTTTTATTCTTATTTACTATTAATTTTTAATTGAATGAGTATTTATATTTTTGTTTTATCCAAAAATAAAATTCATAATTTAAAATATATTAATTTAATTTAATTATATAAAATTTATATAACTCTTATAAGATTAGTCCTTTGAAAACAACCATTTAACTATCATCATGGTAATTAATTTTTATTCTAATTAATTTATTTCAATGGGTATAAATAATAATTTCCTTGTTATATAATTTAGACCAACTTATTATAAATATAAACTCTATTTTATCAAATAAAAGTTATATTTATAGGGAAAATTAATTTTAACATTATCACATGTAAAACCTTTTTTATAACAAGTGTATTTTTAGGCATAAAAATTATATTTAGGTTAAAATTATTAATTCTTTGTATTTTCATGACATAAATTAGTTTTTTATAAAATAGATAAATTTTATATGGCTTTTAAATTAATCCAATACCAAATTTTACCAAAATAATATTTAATTAAAAGAAAATACGAATTTTTTTTTCTGTTACTGGAAAATATCACTTGAGTTCATAAAATTTAAACCATAGGTTTTATAATTTAAGAAACATATTTAAAAAACATATAGTTTTACTTTTTAAACACATATTTGACCATTTAAAAGGTTTATATAATTATAGTTTAATCTTATTTAATGGAAATGTCATAAAATTTATAGTTTTGGTAATGTTTGTTATTTTCACCATTCACTTAAAAATCAACTATTTAAAAAATATTAATCTTAATATAATATCACTATTTTGAATTCAAAAATGAAGTTTATATTTTTAAAATAAAAGTCTTTATGATAAAAAAATAAAATTTTAAATATACGCCTTAATAAAGGCTATTTAGAGTTTGCATTATGTGATAGTTCTGGATATGATGTTAACCTCTTATAGTTGGGTCTCATGTATTAAATTCACTACCCTTGAATAATTTCGTTTTTGAAATTGGGTTACATATCAACAATTTAATTTTTTATACTACTTTCTCATAGATATCTAGGCTCCTAGGTTACCTCTTTTAGTTTGGTATTTCTATAATGTACTTTCACCAATCGAGTTGTCTGATTACAAAATACTTCCTCTATGGTGTAATGAATATTTATAAGATATTAAATATAAGACAAGTTAGGATCTTAATTTATTCCCTCATATGTGATCATATGTGTTGGATTTGGATTTTATTTCCTCAATAATGAAACATGGAATATGTCATGTGCTTTAGAAAGGTAAGGAGGTATAGCCCATCAGTAGGATAAAACTAAAATTATTTCTAGTATTTCAAAATTCCCAATTTACCTAATTATTAACTACCCCTTTTACCGAATCTTAAAATTACCTTCAACATTGAAACCTTTAAGAATACATGACCCCTACCTTTGAATTCCAAGTATTTCATTTGATTATCAATATAACTCTTTTTTCCTCTTTGAGATACTTTTATATGGTTCTAAATGTCTGGTATTTTCTCAGTTATATTCTCTATAACATTTAGACTTATTAAATTCATTTCTCTAACTTCATCCAAACAAGTTGGAGAGTGAAATCTCTCCCTGTACAATGCCTCATACAATTACATATGGATTCATGAATGGAAACATTTATTGTATAAAAATTACACCACAGGTATATATTAAAACCATGATCATTGGAAGTTAAGATAATATGATCTTACCATGAATTTTAGTGTCTAAATATCCTTTTCAGACTACCCATCAGTTTGTGGATGATAGGTGGTGCTTAAATGCTCCTTGGTGTTAAGAGAATTTTGAAAACTCTTTCTGAATTTTGATATAAATCAAGGTACATGATCAAATATAATTGATAAAGGTTCATCATGAAGTCTTATAATTTCATTGATATAGATTTGGGAAATATTATCAGGGGTTATTTATTCCCATACTTCTAATAAGTATACATACTTGGAAAGGCAATCAACGATGACCCACAAAAAATCAATTATCCTTGGAGACTTGGTAATTCTAGTAATAAAGACCATTGTAAATTTTCCCACATCCATATATGTATATTTAAAAATTTCATGAAGCCATTAGGATGTTTTCTTTAATCATTTAACTTCTATAATACTATGCATCTGGATACACAGTCCACAATTTCTCATTTCATACCACCCCGCTAGAAATGTTCTCTAAAATCTCTATAAATTTTTATCCTACCAAGGTTCAAAGATAAATTTGATCTATGTGATTCATATAGAAGTTACATCTTTATCTATAGTAAGTATATAACACATATACTCTTTCTGAACATTTAAAATCCATCTCTATAGATGAAATATAGAAATATATGATCATGTAATACTTTAATCTTTATTTTTGAGTTCTCATTTTCCAATTGGGACTTCTCAATATTTTTTCATAAGGATTGTTTAAAAATTATTATAAAAGGAATTATATCTCCCATATCTAAAAAATCATCATATCAGTAACAAATTTATTATTTAAAACAACACTATGTTCAATAGTGTATATAACACGCAACACCACGCCTAAATGAATTACAAAATATTATTATTTAAAATTGCCATTATAACCTAGATATTAAATAGGATGGAATGAATAATATTAAATTAATTATGAAATATATATTAAGGACTTACTCAATGAAAAATCACTGATTAGTTCTTAGTAATTAATTACTCAATTTTCTGTAAATTTGTTTTATGCTTCAGTTATATGTTTTTTTAAAAAATGATTTTATTAATTTTTGTGATAAATTATTATAATTAATTTTTGAAACATATAAAAATTTTATTTTATAAAATTAATATCATTTTTGAAATTAGGATATAAAAATTATCTTATGGTGAAATTTTGGGATTTTTATGAATATATTAATTTTTCAGTGGACATTGAAAAATACCATTTTTTATTAAAAATTATATTTTTTTAAAAACATTTGGGGCTGTGGTCTCTTTTTATTATGAAATAAAATAACTATTTTTATCTATATAAATTTATTTCCATTTTATTTCCCATATGACCAAAGAAAAGTGGCCCATGAACATGACCCGAAGGCCCAATGCATCATCATGCCAGCATCATCCTGCCTACATCAAGCCTACATCACCGCCTGCTTGCATCATGCCTATTTCACCACCTACCTATGCCATAACTAAATCAATAACTACATCATAAATACTCCAATATAATTTCTAGGATTATAACCCCAGTCATTTGGATGTACGATTATGAGGTTTACCACTTAGGCGCCACCCCAACTGCATCAAAAATTGTATTTTTATTTCAAGCCTTTACAAATTTATATTTTATTTTAAAATGGTTTATATATAAAATTCCTTAATTATATTATTAATATCAAATTAGAATCATTGGAATTAATTTCATGATTTAATTTGGTAGAAAAACATTTTTACACATAAAAGTAAATTTTCAAAAAAAACTATAATTTTCTAAAAGTGGTTTCATCGCATTTTGAAAAATTATATTAAAATTATTTTCTACAAATTATATTTATTTAATTGGATAAAATGGATTCCAAATTTGGTATTAGGAGGTTAAAATTTATTAAATAAGTCCATTTTTTCAATATGATTTGTAATCATAGTAAAACCCCAGTAAAGGGTAAATCATGTTAATATTGGTTAAAACCAAGCGATAATGCCATAATTTTTCATAGTAATTCTTATTAGATTATTTTAATTCTACCATTTTCGAATTAGTCTCAAAATTAAAATTTTTAATTGACACTTATCCATGAATATGATCAATAAAATATTTAAATCAAACAATGTTACAAAATGACACTATCTTAGTTTTAAATATCTATTATGTGTCCACATAGAGACAAAAGAAAGTTAAGAATGAATATACTTGTAAAATTTGTTCATAATGAAATTATATTCATGATGATAATTTATTTCTACTTTTAGTGATTATATAATTACCTAAAATGAAAGTGCAGTTCTAATATAATATTTATTCAATTAATAAAAAAATAAAATAAATGATATTAAAAATATTAAAAGTGATATAATTGGTGTGATTTAGAGTGTTACACAAATTGTTTTATATTAATATAAAATATTAGTTGTGTAAAATATAAATAAATAATTTACTTTATGTATTTGAATCCAAATTAAATGAATAGTGGTAAAATTTACATTAATGATAATTCATCAAAATAAAATTTTATTAAATTATCTAAAAACCATTAAAACATTTAAAGAAGAAAATATGGATAATATATAGTCTAAAATTTCATAACTTGAAAACTTATGATCTATTTTTCACATTATATGTAAAATTATAGACTTTTAAGAGTGAAAAGGCGTTACCACGATTAATGTTAAAATAAGTTAACTAAGGAGTTAAACCAAAAGATAAGGTTTAGAACACCACATAAACCAATAAAAATTTTATTTTTTGATTATATTTCAACTATATCATACCCAATATTCTAATCCTTATAAATTTTTATAAATTTAAATTTAGAATAAATTTATAATAATTTAATATTTTAAAAATTCAAAAAATGACCTCCCCTTCAATTATAAAAGCACCCCTCTACTTTCTCTTCCTTACACAAATTTGAGTCTTATAGCTATTCCATACCCAAAAATAATTAATTATAAACTTTTAATTAACATATTATAGTGGTTGAGGACTTCCCAAAAGACAAACCTGAGGATTCTTAAGAGGATATTCAAGGGAGTTCTTCCAAAGAAGATGTAATCTTCTTAACCGATGACATTATTTTTTTACTTCTACTTTTACTTCCTATGAATCGATAGTATTTATCATAAAATGGTAAAACTATAGTATCATAAATATAATTAAATTTTATTATTATTATTAAACTACCATTATTCACAATATTTAACATCAAACTAGAAGTGAAAGCATCCCTCGTGCGTACTTACGCCTTACCATGTCCACGTATCGATCCAATATATTTTTCATTACCATATTTTTTAGATGGTAATAATGATGAGTATAATGTTTATATATGATATTTATAACATAATTATACTTATTTAGTTATAATATAATATCCATTTTCTTACCTTATAAACCATTGGGAAACGATAAAGTCACTCGTGCATATGTGTGGACTACTACCTCCACAAAGCGATGTGATTCATTTTTCATTTCTACTTTAATTTTATGGTAATGAGGATGTATTTTATGAATATATATGATTTAAATTATATAAAAAATATTATATAAATGTGAATAATTATCTACCTTTCTTCCATTTCATCCTCTGAAAAAGTGAGACAAGATTCATGCGTACGTACGACCTACCGTCCAAATGAACAATACAATTCATTTTTATTTCTCTAACTTTTATGGAATAATATAAATACATATATAATGAAAATATATGATTTTTATATCATTATTTAATTTATAGATATTATTTAAACTTGAAAAATGTTTAAATATTGAAACTACATAACTAAAACATATAATAAAAATGAAGCAATTATTACTAAAAATAGTAATTATAATAAAGAATTATTAATAAAAGGGTGATAAAATATTATAATTAAGTCATATATGATATGATATATGTGGGAACTGTTCAGTAATATATATATATATATATATAATAAATCTATATTTATTATATATGAGTTTAAAAAATGTATGATGGAATTCAGACCTAAGGTAAGGGTTTCTCATCTCACTTTTACTTTCATGAGATATATACCATATTCACCATTTATTCATTTTTTGTGGTATTTATAATACCCATTAAATATATTATATCATGAATATATTTACATTCATGGTATTTAATATTTCATTTTATGTTATTTATTTCACGGGGTTCATGATTCTAAAGTTACCAAAGTGATAAGGGTTTATTTCACATTCTGATCATTATTCAAGATTATTTATGTTTAAGTCCCCACTAGAGAAGATTTCTATTCCTTGTCCATATTTTATAAATATATGTTCTGGAAATTTTTTACTACTCATAAATGATTCTATAAAGGCATTTTTATCTTTGTTTAACTTTTTTAAAAGATGATTAAAAATGAATCTTTTTTAATTTTTTTAAACAATGTACATTTAGACTTTGTGAAAGGTATGTTTTTTAACTTAAAAAAAATTAAAAAATTTCTTTCTATAATTATTGATCATTCTTTTAATATTAATTTTAAATTTTCATGTTTATTTTTAAATAAAATGATTCCCTTAATATTTAGTAATTTTCATTTTTAAAAATAATTTTTAAAAGTGAAAATGTTATTTTCCTAAAGAATTTTTTAATATATTTCTATGGTATTTATATTAATTTAAAACATAAAACATTTATTTTAGTTATTATCCACTAAGGATATGTTGTATTGATACCATATTTATTCTTTCTTTTTATGGTTTATGATCATTTTGACTGGGGAAATTATTAATATTCTACATGTTAGATCTTTTAATACAGAAAGTTATTGATTTTATGGTGTGTTTATTATGTTATATTATTTATTCATATGAGGAATGAATTAGACATATTAAGTGACTGGTGGGGCCTATAATTAAATATACCCTCAGTACATCAGTAAGAATCATGAGATAAACTAATTTGGGTTTTTTTCTAAGCCCTTAACCATTTATTTAAGATGGCTTGACACATGGATTTGAAAGTTTGTTTATGATGTCTTAGGATAAGACCTCAACGGCAAGTTTTAGATGTAAAAATTATACATTCCATCATTATAAAATTAGTTATTTATGTTCATGTGATTATTTAAATAGTTTTTATGTCCATGGATAATATTTAGATCATGTGATTATTTACATGGAATTATTTATTTATCATTTATTTCATTCCATATTATTAATTAGTTATTTAGATTCAACTATAAGCATACCCCTACAGATCATTTTTTATCACTCTTTTATTCTGTTTCATTTCCATAGGATTCTAGGAATATTTTTATGATTAATATCCAGGGATATTCTAAAGGGGGCTGTGATGTTATCCAAGAAAATACGATGTTGTATTGTTATTTTTCGAATGTAAATGTGAAATTAAAGTAAGTATATAGTTAACCAATAATACTAAAATATTCAATTATTTGGGATGTAATTTATTTTATCTATTCCAATGTAATAATGTAACCACCATATTTAGGCTAATAGGGTAAGGGTTTTTATAGTTTTTATCAAAGAATGTTTAGTAGAAACCTTGATAACTATATTTAATAAAACAAAAACTAGGTAACTTAACACTATGATGAATTTTGAGAATATTCCTAATGAAACCAACTATATCATTATGAGAATAGTTATTCATAAAATTTTCAATTTATTTTAAGAGTTTCCTATGTTTATAAATTATATAATACAATTCTTATTTTTATGATTTACTCAAGCGTATTCCATTGTTTAGAAACAGAGCTTAGTGGAAGGAATGAAAACTGCATCATTGCATATAATATATATAATGAATCCACTTTGGGGAAATATAATGAAGTTGGGGATATATCTACAACTATAACTGAACAAATTATAACTCTATTTGTCTATAATACTTAGGTTATGAGAAATAAACTTCTTTGTATGGTGTAGCCTGCTAATCCACAACATGGTGTAGAAATGTTATACCACTTCATGCATTATAAACCTCCATCATTTAATTAGACTAAAAATCCATTTTTAGATGATAAATGGATAAGTTTCCTAGAGAATATATTTCTCAATTTGGGATGTAATGATAGGGAGATGGTTTTCATGGAATATTATCATTTTTAGGGGAAAAAATCAATGGTGGTCCTTGATTCAAAACACTAATAATAGGAAAAAATAGTGAGAATGGAATGAAAGGATTATAAGGATATTTTTTTGCAAAAATATTTTCTTCATGAACAAAGAGTAGATAGAGAGATACAATTATTGAGTATAAGAAAAAACCCAGAGGAAAATATTAATAAGTATAAAACAAACTTTACAATATTATACAAGTATGCTGCAAACTATTCACATAATCTAAGGGGAGATATTGATCATTTCTTTTATGGGAATAATACAACACTTTGAAAGGAACTAGTCTCCCAAATTTTTTCATCATATAGATATATAGTATCAAGTAATATCGAGATAGAGAAATAATTCACCAAGTCTTATGGCCTTAATGGAAATAAAGGGAAGAAAATGAATACATAGAAAAATGGATAAAGGGATAAATGGAAAGTAGGATTTTCCTATGTTTGATTGTTGTGAAAAATAAACAACATGGATATTTCTTGAAGGGAATGAGATATTTCTTCAAGTTTAGAGAAAAATACTCCCAAGATCACAATTTTCAAGGAAATAAAGGAAATTCTAATATGAAATTCTTCAACTATAATGATATGGGGCACTACATAAAAAATGACTCATGAATAAGGGGAATATATACTAGAATAAGCAAAGGGATATAGGTCAACCTTATGATATTAATATAGCTATAGTGGAATGATTAAAGTGCTTATCTATTTGGATTCAATAATTATGTTGTAGAAATATTTTATCAATGATATTCTGGTTATAAAAATCAGAAAACATATAATGATTTTATAATAATTGTTTTTAATTATGGATTTGAAGGAATATTTTTTATGGTATTGATAACCATGAAAATTGATTATAAGTAAGGTGATATTTTTAGAGAATTAATTAATAAGGGAAAGACAACCCCTAATGTGTTCTGATGTTGAGTTAATAATGTTTAGTTGGTATAAAGCGAAGTTTAACATTGGAAAAGTTAATGGGGGTGGTATTGGCCACCATTAAAATGGTTAGTGATATGATGAAAAAGTAATTTATAATGGAGTTTACTTAATTTATGGATTTATGGTATATATGAAATAAGGACACATTTAATGGTGATTTAGGTTATTAGTTTATACGATCAAGGTATTCACATGTTTGGAATTTGATATTATAAACTGATTTGTATTTTCTAAGTATAAATGTTTGATCAAATTTTGAGGTTTTGAACTAGGTTGGTAATATTCTTTTAGAGTCTTAATGTTAAATACTTATGGAATGGATTAAGTTAAACTTTGGATATTATTTTTTTAGGTTAAAGTATTATTCGATAACTTATGATAATTAATTTGGTGTTGGTAAATATTTAGAGGTTAAAGGAATGACTTATGGATACTATAACTCACTAAAAGTGATTCAGAATTAAAAAATTCATCTTATATATCTATTTCATAGTGTAATATTTGAAGTGGAAAGTTATCTAAGAACTACCAAAGGGGGAGACTATGCTAATGACATGGAAAAAAATAAAGTAGGTTTATTTTCATGAGTTCTTTATTTGGATAGTAAAACAATTTCATGAATTTATTAAAATATCCTTGAAATAAAATGTTATCCATTTAAATTTTTTCTAAGGAATCAATGGTATTTTAAAGAATCACATATTAATAGTTTTGTGATTCTTAAATTTCTCTAGAACATGTTCTTTTTCACTATCTATTAACCATTGAGCATAAAATCTCTCTTTCATGTCCATATTTTCACTTACGACTAACATTATACTATTAAAAACCCTAATTTTTAATTACCTTATATCTTAAAATCAAAATTATTTTTGGGTGATTTTTTTGAATTTTTCTAAAAATATTTATTTTCCAGTGAATTTTGAAAAATAATGTATTTTTATAAAAATATTTATTTTTTTATTTCAAAATTAATAAAGTTACATTTTATTTTACAATGATTTAATTTTAAAATTAGTTATATAATATTATTAATATACAATTAGTATCATATGATTCAATTTTATGAATGAATTTGGAATTAAAACATTTTTATACATCAAAAGGAATTTTTTAGAAGAACTATATTTTTCAAAAAAGCGGTTTCATCGCTTTTTCTGTAATTATTTTGAAATTAGTTTCTAGAAATTATTGTTATTAAATGGGATAAAATTCATTAATTTTTTGGAATTATGTGGAAAAAATTTAGTAAATATATCCCATTTTTGGAAATATGAGTTGTAATCAAGGTAAAATCTATCACCTTAGTAAAATGTAAATCGGGTTAATCTAGGTTAAAATTAAGTGATTAGAACATAATATTTCATTATAATTATTAATGTATGAATTTAATTTTCAAATTATAACCTCAGGACCTAATTTTTATTTTTTAATAGATACTTATCTTTGAATATAACCAATATATTATTTAAATCAAATAATGTTACAAAATGTCACTCTCTTGGTTTTAAATAACTATTATGTCTTTATATAGAGATAAAATAATGTCATGAATGAATATAAATGTCAATTTTGTGTATAATGAAATTATATTAATTATTATAATTTATTTATAATTTTTTTGATTACTTAATTACCTTAAATACTTGCACAATGCAAATACCAAATTTATTCAATTAATAGAAAAATAAATTAAATGATATTAAAATTATTAAAAGTGACATAATTTGTGTGATTTATAGTGTTTCAATAATTTTTTAGATTCAAATTACATATTAGAAATTTTAAAATTAATTATATTCTAAATAAAACTTTTTCTTGGTGTATTTGAAGTCAAATTAAAAACATAGTGCCAACATTGACATTAAAGATAATTTATCAAAATAATAATTTATCAAATTATTTAAAAATAATTATAATTTTTAAATATTACAAGGCATATATGATATGGTCTAAAATATTTTCCCTTGACCATTTAGATCAATTTTCACCATATATGTAAAATTATAGACTTTTAAGTGTGAAAAAGGTGTTACCGTGGTTAATGTTGAAGTAGGTCAACTAAGGAGTTAAACTAAAAGATAAGGTTTAAAACACCACATAAACATATCAATTTTTTTTATATTTAAACCATATACTACACTAGTTTATATCACCTAGATATTTTGATACATTTTTCTTGATAATGACTTTATTATAATTTAATCTTTCAAGAAATTCCAAAATTGACCCTCCCCTCAATTATAAAAGGGAACATCTCCTTTCTATCACTAACCCCAATTTGATTCATCTAGATTACCAATCAACTAAAATATAACATATAAACTTACCAAAAAATATTATAGGTATTCAAATTATTCCAACAATCGGACCCTTAAGCGGAGATCCAAATAAGTTTTTCCAAAGAAGAGGTAATTGCATTAACCGATCACATTATTTTTACTTATTATTTAAACTCCTATAAATCTATGGTATTTATCATAAAATGGTAAAATAAGTATTATATATATACTTAAATTTTATTATTATTTTTAGACAACCATTTTCCTCCCTCTTTCCCATCAAATGGGAAGTGAAAGTATCGCTCATGCGTACATATGACTTACTGTCTCCACTTAGAGATACAATACATTTTTCATTACTATATATATTGGATAAGAAATATTATGTTTTTAATGTTTATTAATGATATTTAAAACATAATTATAATTCTATAAATATAATATCATATCTACGTTCTTTCCTTCAAAACTTTTGGGAAATTAACATGTTACTTATGTGTAAGTATGGACTACCACCCCCACCAAGCGACGTGATTCATTTTCCATTTATATTTTACTTATATGGTGATGATAATGGATTTTATGAATATATAAGATATAAATAATATAATAATTATTATCTAAAGGTTAATTATTATCTACCCTTCATTTTCCGTCATGAATACGTACAACCAACTGTCTCCATGAACGATGTAATTCATATTTCTATCTCAAAATTTTATATATTAATATAAATACATATAAATAGAATATATTTAATTTCAAAATAGTTTTTAAATTTATGTATATTATATAAACTTGATAAAATTAAAAATAACGAAACTATCGAACTAAAAAATACATGAGAAATGAAGTAGTTATTACTGAAACAATGATTTTAATAAAGAACTGTTAATAAACTGGTGATAAATAATTATAAGTAAGTTATATACAGTATTATATATATGATTATTATTATGTAATATATTTATAATAAATATATATTAATCATACTAGATATTAAAAAAATCATGTAGGAATTCAGACCTTAGGTAAGGGTTTCCCCTCTCACTTTTACTTATGTGACACATATGTCTTATTCACCACTTATTTCATATATGTGGTGTATATAATTTCCATTTTATATTATATATAATTAATATATTTAAATTCATTATATTTAATTTTTCATTTTAATTTATTTGTTTTATTGGAGTTATGATTTGAAATTTACCAAAGTGATAAGGTATTATTTCATAATCTCATCATTATTCAAGATTTATTATACTTAAGTCTCCACTAAGGAAAATTTATATTCCATGTAAATTTTTTATAAATGAATTTTCATGAATGTTTTTAATATTATACAATGTTTTTTTAAATTCATTTTCCCATGTTTTGTTTTTTAATATTATTTTAAATGGAACATCTTATCATTTTTTTAAATAGGCACATTTTGACTTGATGAAAGGAATGTTTTTAATTCATATGGAATAAATAAAATTTTCTGTAGTCATGATCGAAAAATTTTGTAATTCCCTGACCCCAGTTACCTAGAGTCAGTGCTTTGTTATATAACATTAGCATGATTACAAGGAATCAAGTCCTAAAGGACTAACCAGTTTAATAGTCTTGGAAAATAGATTAAATACATGAATGTTACATTACACCTTAGAAAATAAAACACAACATAAATGATCCTTTGAGAATTACATTAATCCCTTAGCTTAACCCTACTTATCAATCATAATACACTTCTTGGAATCCTGGGAAAATAAAACATAATAAAGGGTGAGCTCAAACACTCAGTAAGGGTAAGCAATGCAATGGAAGATAACATAAACATTAGGCATGGTGAATAATTAAAAAAACATGCCTTTAAAAATAATAAACATGAACACATTATAAAAGGATTATGAGTTGAGTAAATAATTCCATAATAAAACAGAGTCATGGGTATTCTACTAGTTGAATAACCACATGAACCATAAATAATACTTTCATAATGAGGGAATGTATAATGCTGGAAATTCTGAAACATTTTGTCAAGGCCTCAGCCAAGACATCTAAAAATGATTAAGGCCTCAACCAAAACCATATATCAAATTTGGGAAAGGCCTCATCCAATTCCACGTCTAATTGTCTCATGTGACCTACTGATGCACCGAGGAGCTATAGTGGGATCCACCCATCACTTACTAAGTTCAATAAATTCCTCATATGAAAAAATTGAAATATAACATAAACATTAGTATTAAAACTAGAATACGAAATGTCAATACTTTAACCATAAACCATGAATGGTATAAAAATAACACATCCACAGTCAAATATATCCCAAAAAATTCAATACAATATGGAAGATTTGTATCATAATAAATCAACTTCAAACAAGTTTAAAATCCATCAAAGGATGTTGACATAGATGAAAATTATTTGTAAAACTCTTTGAGAGAAATATCCCTTTTTCATGAAAACATTTAAAAGTCACACATTTATAAAGGAAGTAATTTAAAAGAGATTTTTGAATCAAATTGTCCTATACCACTTTGAAACTTCTGAAAATAATTATCATTTCAAAACATTCTTGTCCATATAAATAAATCATTAAAAGCATTTTGAAAACATGGACATTAATTAAATAGATTTAGAATGATAAATCCTTAAAACATTTAAAATGATGATCTAGTTTAATAGACCCTCCCATAAAAACTTAAAAGATTCCATTTGAAAAACTTTTCACAAAAATATTGGTATCAATTATAAATATTTCCTAGTAAATACTTACACATAAAAAACCTTAGATAATAATGAGATTGAGAAAATAACCCTTACCTTGCACTTTCCTTTAGTCGAGGGCACGTTTAACCTCCTCTTCTTCAGGTGTTTCCTTTTGATTTGATCAAAAGGGCTCCTTAGGATGTATTTATGATCAAACTAAGGCCTCTAGGTTGAAGTCAGGGATATTGGGAGTATATTTGGGTAGGGTTTGGCAAAGCCAAATGGATTTGGAGTTGTGATTTTGAGATAAGGGGAAGTGCCTTTTTATAAGAGAGGCGAGGGGCACCTTAGGAAAAGATTGAAATATTATTTTATAATAAAATCAATTTCGGTTTCTAACGGATAAAAAATGATTTATTTAATGTATAAGGTGGGGATGGGTCTAAAACCTCTCAACCAATAGGTTTTGGATAGATTTGGGTCACTATATTAACCATATCTTTTAGATTAAACTCTTAGTTAAATAGTTTAACTTTTACCATGTATTCTTGTATTATTATATTAATTGATTAATAAACTTACTATAAAATGTCAATAGAACCTCAAGTGGTTCATTAATGATATAAATATAATTATATATGTTCTTTGGAAGGATCTTAGACTTTTAAGACTATTATATAATTTAATAATATAATATTTGTTTTAAAAACTCATTTATGTCAATTTTGATACTATTTAGTATTTGGTTTTTGTGAAAGTCATCACAACATGATTAATTATAAACAAATACATTGAGTCAACCCTAAAATGTCATATTCACCTAAAAAATTCGTGGAAGTCATAAAAATGTCGAAATTTTATTTATTTTAATATTTATAATACCATTTATTTGATTATTTTATTAATAAGGTAATAACTGAATCATCATTGTGTCATTAATAAATTTCATTTTTTAATGTCTAAAAATTATAAATAAAATACCATGATGTATTAAATCATTTTATCTTTCTAATGAATATTTATAGTTGAATTTATCTTATGTATAACCCTATATTAAAAATGGTTTAGTTATTATACTTTGAATTTAACACTTTTAAATATTCTTTAAATAAAATAATAATAAATGTCCTAATCTAATCCAAGTGGACCAAAAGGAGGTAATATTTTATTCCTAAGGTTTTTTCTAGTCTAATTATAGTTATCGAATAGAACTAGGACATGTGTTAGGGTAATTATAATATCATTTTTACCCTTAATTACCCTATTTACTTTTAACAATGGTAAATAAAAGTCAAAAGTTACTATTCACCAAAAATTATTTTCATCTTATTAAACCACATTTTACATACTGATATAAACTGTGATTCTCGAATTTTTGAAATTCAACTCACAGAAGTGGTAAAATTAAGTTTTATGTAAATTTGTAAATGCTATTAGAAGATGGGTAAAAGACGGTAAAATGTTCTATAAACTTATAAACATCTAATTTTATAATAAAATGACTCTAATGAATTAAATTGAACTTATATAGGTATTATATATCTATTTTTACTTAAAATAAATTTAAATAAAATAAATAATTATTTAAATAAAAAGTCTATTTTAAATAATAACCCAGTGTTTTTCACTAGTCATCATAATATAATAGTTATCAAAAAAGTACCAATAAATTTATCCAGACTAATTTTTTATGTCCCACTTCAAAATATGAATTTAATTTTATTAAATTGAATATATAAAAGTGTCAAATATAGGTTTTAAAAAGGGTTCTTCATTAAAAGGTGGTAAAATTGCAGTTTTTAAAAAATACTTCTTTTACCTAAAAAAATGAATATGTTCTTATATTATGTCCAAGAAACACATAATATAGATGTTAAAATTATATAGTGTATATAAGATTCAACATTCTGTTAATACTATTCATAACCAGTTTTTGAATGGCTAGTTTGGTAAGTTGTGGTGCGCTAGAACTCAGTGTTGTGTGTAGCGCAAGCTATTGAATTAATTAAATGAGATAACGTACTATGAAATATTGGGGTGTTACATTCTCCCCTCATTTAATAAATTGTGTCCTCACAATTGGAAATTTTTCTTTAAAAATAAAAGGTTAAAAATAGAAAAATAATTTTGTGGAAAACCCATATCGAAAATTAGGTTAATAAAATTTAGTATTAATAAGAGGGAAAGGGAAATGAAAATTTCATGACCAAATTACGATCTCTATTAGGAGAAAATTGGTGGAAATTAGAGAAACATAATTGGGGGAAAAATGTAAATATTTATAGGGAGTGATTGAGGTCATCAATCACAAACAAGTGTATAATTGAGATACTTAAATCCATCATTCTATGATGATTTAAAATATCATCAGTTCAAAAAAACATAAGGTATTAGGATAACACATTTTTTGTTTTAAGATCCATTCCTTAAAGTTAAATAATTAATTAATTCATAGAATAAGAGGAAAAAATATAACTGACAAGTAGATTTTTATCCTTTAACTAATTCCTACCACAAAATTATCTTTCACTCCAAAAGATAATAGAATTCAAAAATATTCTATTTATTCTAATCATATATGGTTCCAAAAATAATTAATTTATAATTAATTTGTCAGAATATTAAAAAAAATACATTATAAGAACCGGGACATCAAGTAGGCCAGTGGTAGGTGATGCACCATTTTCGCCCTTCGGTTGCGTGTTCAAGTCTCGTGGCCTTACCGGACGCGACGAGTGGTCGACTGAACTCTGGGTTGTCCTTTTTATGTCAAAACTAAAATAATCCCAAGAAATTATTTAACCTTAACAACAGTATCCAATGTGAAACTTAATTGATTCAAAGCTTTATACTTATCCAAAATACTTTAGTCCAAATTCACAGTCCAAAATTTATAAGGAAGGTAGACATAATGAAGATCCTTTTTTCCACATAATAACATGTGAATACTTTCATCATGTATTATTTTAAAACAATGTAACACCATAAATTACTGTAAAACCTTATTGATTACATTCATGCTCCCTTATTCCTTATAGAGTACTGGATATACTCCTTGTATCCAAAAATGTTGTAAACTACAACAATGATGAAATATATGAATCGTTAATTAGTTTCAAGGTAGTCAAGAATATCCAATATAATTTACCAAAATAAATCATATATTATTCCAAAATCACTACCTTGGTATCAGAACCATATTATGGTTTATCTTTCTCTCAACCATATATTTACAAAAAAATAAACCTGCTATTGAGTCACTTTTCTTCATTCCACACAATCTCAAGTCCTAACTGAAATAGTAATGTAGTACAATCCTTATATACTCTATAATTCTTATAACATGTACATCATTAATACAATACAAAAATGACACAATACTTTAATAACAACATAAGAACTCTAATCATTCCTCTTCATATTCGGCAGTATCACAACTTAATTATTATCCGATAATAGCATTCGGGGTATACTATGATGATTTAGACATTGATTCACATAGTGTCCCAACTCCTTGAAGATGAAGCCTTGTATATTTGAAAACTTTTTTTACACTTGCAATCACGTACTTAGTTTCCTTTTTCTCCACACTTATAACATACTCCCATTCCCTTCTTGCATTTACCAAAGTGATTCTTTTCACAGTTATCACATATGGGAAAATACTTCTTTCTCCTCTTCCCTTTATCCATATTTCTCTCTTCCATCCTTTTTTCTCTTACTTTAATTCAAATCCATAGGACTCATAGAATTATTTACTTGTCTTATTAACAGATGATACTATTTCTTCATCTGAGGAGAATACATGAGATACTATTTTCCTTTTAAATGTTGGCTTAATACCATGAAATATATGATCCTTCTAAATCTTTTGATCATTCGTATTGCTGGAATTCTCATTCCTTCAACTAGGTGTCATTTCTAAACAATGGAATAAAATAGGTTATTTTATGAATCACAATGCATAATTCCAAACTTGTAAAATACCTAATGTAAATTGAAAATATTATGATTAAAATCTATAATCATAAAATTTTTTCTTTGAGGAAGTATTTACCCTTTAATCCTTCACAATGGATTGTAATGAAAACGTGAATTATCCTAAGCTTATCCCTCAGGAGTGTTGTAACTAAGAGTGCAGCAAGGCCCGTTATTGTGTACCAGGATACCACGGGTGAAGCCCGAAACACCTTGTCGGAGTTTTCACTCCTAAGTACATATGTACAAGAGCTGCCTCTACCTGCTCGTATCCAGAATGGGATATATTTCTTGTAAAATACACAAAATATCTACATTAGAAAAATTTTATGAAGTTCTTCTATACTAATCCTCAAAGACTATCTTAGGGTAATATCCACTAATCATAGTTTATCTAAATCTATTTCCAAGGTTGTTGCTAAACATCCTCTGATACCAACTGTAAGGCCCCGACCCCAATTACCCAGATTCGGTGTTTTGTTAAATAACATTGGCATGATGACAAGGAATTAAGTCCTGAAGGACCAATCAATTTAGCCATCTTGGAAAATAGATTACATACATGAATGTTACATTACACCTTATAAAATAAAACACAACATAAAGGATCCTTTGAGATCTCCATTAATCCCCTTGCTTAACCCTGGTTATCAATCATAATAATCTTTTGGGAATCTTGGGAAAATAAAACATAAGAATGGTGTGAGCTCAAACTCTTAGTAAGGGTAAGAAATAAAACGGAAGATAACATAAACATTAGGCATGGTGAATAATTAAAAACACATGCCTTTACAAATATTAAACATGAACACTTTATGGCCGAAATATGAGCTGAGTAAATAATGCCATAATAAAACATAGTCATGGGTATTCTACTAGTCGAATAACTACACGAACTATCAATAATATTTTCATAATTAGAGAATTTATAATGCTGAACATTCTGAATTTTTTTTCAAGGCCTCGACCAAGATGTCTAAAAATGATCAAGGCCTCGGCCAAAACCATATATCAAATTTGGGAATGGCCTGAGCCAATTCCACATCTAATTGCCTCATGAGACCTACTGATGCACTGAAGAGATATAATAGGATCCACCCATCACTTATTAAGTCTAATACATTACTCATATGAAAAGGTTGAAATATAACATAAACATTCGTATTAAAACTAGCATACGAAATGTTAATACATTAACCATAAACCATGAATGGTATAAAAATAACACATCTGGAGTCAAATATATCCCAAAAAGTTCAATACAATATGGAAGATTCGTATCATAATAAACCAACTTCAAACAAGTTTAAAATCTATCAAATGATGTTGGCATAGATGAAAATGATTTATAAAACTCTTTAAGAGAAATAATCCTTTTTCATGAAAACATTTAAAAGTCATACATTTATAAAGGAATAAATTTAAAAGAGATTTTTGAATCAAAGTGTCCCAAAACACTTTGAAACTTTTTAAAAGAATCATCATTTCAAAAAATTCATTTCCTTATAAATAAATCCATAAAATCATTTTGAAAACATGTACATTAATTAAAATGTTTTAGAATGATATATCTATAAAACATTTAAAATGATGATCAATTTAAATAGACCCCCCTATAAATCCTTAAAAGACTCCTTTGAAAACATTTTTATGAAATATGGGTATCTATGATAAATATGTCCCAGTAAATACTTACAGATAAACAATCTTGGATAAAAATTAGATTGATGAAATAACCCTTACCTTGCACTTTCCATTGGCCAAGGGTGTGTTTAGCCTCCTCTTCTTTGGGTGTTTCCATTTGAGTTGATAAAAAGGGCTCCTTAGGTTGGATTTATGATCTAAATAATGCATCTTGGTTAAAGTGATTTAAAGTTGGAGGATATTTGGGCAATGTTTGGCCCAGCCAAATGGCTTTGGAGGTGTGATTTTTAGAGAAGGGGAAGTTCCCTTTTATAAGAGAGGTGAGGGGCACCTTAGGAAAAGATTGAAATATTATTTTATAATAAAATAATTTTCAGTTTCTAATGGCTCCAAAATGACTTATTTAGTGGATAAGGTGGGGATGGCTCTAAATCCTCTCAACAAATAGGTTTTAGATAGATTTCGGTCACCATATTAACCTTATCTTTTAGATTTAACTCTTAGTTAAATAGTTTAGCTTTTACCAAGTATTCTTGTATTATTATGATAATTGGTTAATAAACTTACTATAAAATTACAAGAGAACCTAAATTAGTTAACTAATTATATACATATCATTATATAAGTTCTTTTGCAGAACCTTTGATTTTTAGGACTGTTATATAATTTAATAATATATTTTTTGTTTCAAAAACTCATTTATGTCAATTTTGACACTATTTAGTATTTGGTCTTTATAAAAGTAATAAAAGCTTGATTAAATAGAAATAAATATATTTAATGAACCCTACCATTTCATATACACCTATAAAATTCATGGATGTCATAAAAAAATTGAAATAATATTTATTTTAATATTTATAATACAATTTATTTGATTCTTTTATTAATAAGGTAATTTCTGCATCATCATTGTGTTATATATAAATTTAATTATTTAATGTCTAAAAATTATAAATAAAATACCATGAGGTAGGAAATTGATTTATCTTTCTAATGAATATTTATAGTCTAATTTATCTTATGTATAACATTATATTAAAAATGGTTTATTTATTAAACCTTGAATTTAACACTTTAAACTCTTCTTTAAATAAAATAATAATAAATGTCTTAATCTAATTCAGGTGGAACTAAATGAGGTCATATTTTATTCCTAATGTTGTTTTGGGTCGAATAATACTTATCAAATAGAATTAGGACATGTGTTTGGGTAATTATAATATCATTTTTACCCTTAATTACCATATTTACTTTTAATTGTGGTTAATAAAAGTCAAAAGTTACTATTCACCAAAAAATATTTTCATCTTATTAAAGCACATTTTACTTATTGATGTCAACCGTGTCTCTTGGATTTTTGAAATTAAACTCACAGAAGCGGTAAAGTTTTTTTTATGCAAATTTGTAAATGCTCCTAGAAGATGGGTAAAAGACGGTAAAATGTTCTATAAAATTTTATACATCTAATTTTATTATAAAATGAACCCAATGAATTAAATTTAACTTATATAGGTATTATATATCTATTTAGACTTAAAATAAATTTAAATAAAAAAATAATTATTTAAATAAAAATTCTGTTTTAAATAATAACGTAGTGTTTTTCACTATTCATCAAAATATGAAAGTTATCAGAAAAGTACAAAAAATTATCCAAAATAAATTTTTATGTCCCAATTCTTAATAAGAATTTTATTTCATTAAATTAAATATATAAAAGTTTCAAATATTGGTTTTAATATGGGATCACCATTAAAAAGTGGTAAAATTTCATTTTTTAAAAAATACTACTTTTATCTGAAAAATGAATTTGTTCTTATATTATGTCTACGAAACACATAATATGGATGTTAAAATTATATAGAGTATATAAGATTCAAAATTCAGTTAATACTATTCATAAACGCTTTTTGAATGGATAGTTTGGTAAGTTGTGGTGTACTCGAACTCGGTGTTACGTGTAGCACAAGCTATTAAATTGCATTAATGTGACAACATACTAGGAAATATTAGGGTGTTACAAATTTTTCAAAGATTAATGTACATTTTTACAAGGTTATTTTGAAATAAAATATTTTATTTAATATATAGAAAATTCTTATATTTTAAAATGGATTTTTAAAAGTGAAAATATTATTTTCCTCAAGAATGTTTTTATAGATCATTTTATGATATTTTTATTCATAAATGATATCAATACTCTATTTTAATTATGATAAAATTAGGATATTTTGTATTGATACCATATTTATTCTTCATTTTTATGATTTACAATTAGTTTTATAGGGGAAAATATTAATATTTCATGTTCTAGATGTTTCAATATGGGTAGTTATTGATTTTTAAGGCATGATAATTAAGTTGTGTTATTTATTCACATATGGAATTCATTGGACTTACTAGGTGATGGGTGAGGTCCATAATTATATAATCCCTAAATGAATGAATATATATCATGAGATAAGATGGTTTTGGTTTTTGGAGGATGCCTTACCCATTTATATGGAATGAGGTCTTAAAAATATGTTTATGATGCCTTGGAAAAAGGCATTGACAGTAAGTTTCAAATTCCAGACATTATTCATTTTATCATTATGTATTCATTTATTAATTTCTAGGTAATTATTTGAATAGTTTTTATATCCATGGATAATTTTTAGCTCGTGGGATTATTTATATGAAAAAATATGATTATTATTCATTTACTTAAAAATTATTCATGACTTATTTAGTTTTAAATATATGAAAAATGTTTAATAATAATTTTAGATCACCCCTTTATTTTGTTTATTTTCCCCATTATACTATGAATTTCTCTATGATTAATATATAGAGATATTATAAAGGGTACTGTGATGTTCTAAAATTAAAGACTATGTTATATTTTTTGGTTTCAAATGTAAATTTGAAAATAAATTATGTATATAGTTCAACAATAATACGAAACTTTTTGGTCCTTTGGGATGAAATTTATTTTATCTTTTTCCAATGTAATTAATCACCATCTCTAGACTACTAATTTGAGGGTCTTTACAATATCTATCTTTACTAGTTCCCTATTTATAGGATCATTATTAATGCCAATCATGTTCGTAACTCCATGGTATCCCCTAATCAATGAATCACCAACCTTGTTTACCTTCCTAGGGTTGAAATTTATTAATGAATCATAGTCCACGAGTAGTTCCAATCATCTTCTTTTCCTCATGAAAAAATCCTTCTGAGTGATGATATACTTGAAACTCTTTTGGTATGTATATATATCGCATCTTTTACCATAGATATGGTGTACCTTTATTTTCAAAGTATATATTATGAATTATAGATCAAGGTCATGAGTTATGTTTTTCCATTTATGTATTTTTAATTTACTTGATGAATAAAAATCATCCTGTAGTTATATATAAGGAATCAACAAAGTCCTTTCTTTAATGCATAATTATATATAAAAAATCCTTCCTTTCTAGATGGTAAAATAATTAATAGTGAATTCATCAGCATTCTATTCAGATCTTAAACACTTTACTCGAATTCCCTAACAAATGTGAATTTATCCCCTTTATATGTTAACTTGGTTAATAGGTTCGCCAACCAGGAAAAGTCTTGAACAAAAAACTGATAGTAACCCACCAAACCTAATAAATTTCGAATATTGGATATGTTCATATGTGTAGGACATTCATTGAACACTTTTGGATTTGAGGAGTTAATAAATATTCCATCCTTAGAGAAAATATGATGAAGAACTGAAACTTCATTGAGATAAAATGCACACTTACTATATTTATCATATAATTATTTTTTTTGAGTGTCTATAGAATGTTTTGTATATAACACTCATACTATGCACACATATTAGAATATATCAATATATCATCAATTAATACAACCCAAAAGTTATCGAGATAATACTTAAATACTTAATTCATAACATCCAAAAAGAAAGATGGTACATTGTTTAATCCAAAAGGAATTATCATAAAATCATAATGTTTATACCTTGTTTAAAATATTGTATTCTGTATATTATCCATATTCACCTTCAACTACTGATAACTTGAGAAGGGATAAATCCATGCAAAATATTGGGATCCATTAAATTGACCAGATAATTCATGAATGTGTCGTAAATGAAACTTTTTCTATATAATAATGGAATTGATATCCCCATAATAGATTCAAAATCTCATAGAACCATTTTTTTCATGAATAAAATAGGATCTCCCCATGGTGAAACACTAGGTAATATAAATACCTTTTCACATTACTCATATATCCATATCTTTAACTCCAAAAACTAAATCGGTTCAATTTTATTGGGTGATTTAGATATATGTTTGGATTAAGAACGAGTTTAATGGAGAACTCAAATTCGCGATATGGTGGATGTCTAGGAAATTTTTATGAAAAAAAATCATTTAATTTTTATACCATAGTTGCATCCTATATTCTAAGGATATATTTCTTATCCATGGATCAGGATTAACCATAATCTCTTCTAAGAATCCCATTAAGGAGATATAATGGGGGAGGATATAGAAATCATTTTGATGATAAAGTCTTACCTCTAGAGATAATAAATCCTCTAATGACCCAAGATTGATGTACATGGAAATTACATTACTTTTTTGGAATACTTAATACATGAAAAAACATATTCCCAAAGACCATATTAGTTTAGTGTCTTCAGAAACTTGGAACATAATCTTCTATCTTAGGGAAGGATCTTCTACATATCCCATAAAGATTTTCACCTTTAGTTTTCCTAACTAAAACCTTTATTTAAATCATAGGGAAAAGAAAACATAAAAAGGGTGATCTCAAATGCTCATTAAGTGTAAACATGGATAACATGAAACAAAACATACACATAAGAATGTGAAAACATGAACATAAATTTTGATTATAAAAATCATGAGTCATGAAATAAATATTGGTAGAACATAAGGCATATATAATAAAGTAACATTAACCATGAAAAAATATAATTGGCATAAAACATGGTATTGTGGAAAATAAATAAGCACAAAATATTATTTCCATAGTATCCAAGGCATTACAACCAAGACCATCATAGTGGACAAATTTCTTTATGGAATCGGGTTTACTTGCCATTCCAACCTTGTATTACTGAACCAAATTTACTTGTCATTCTAGTCATGTTTATCTCAAGAGATATAAATTTTTACCCAATGCATTGGATGGAGATATAGGTCCCACCCATCTCATAATGAAATAATTCTTACATGTTATACAAAACATATACGGGGTGCTTGGATCGATGATGTCAGAGTGGATCTGTGGATCTGTCTCATCGGGTGGTCATGGTGACAGAGCGGGTGGGCTGCGGTTCATAGCGATGAAGCGTGTGGCAGAGCGATGTCGTGGTGTGGATGAAGAAGGGTGTTTGGGAAGGGATTCATGCGACGATACGGCTTCATGGCGGCGTGGAAGGCTGATTCTGATTGGCATGGTGGCTGGTATGCCGAACCCCATAACAGCAGCTAGGGTTTCACTGTGGTATTTGTTTTTTTGGGCCATGGCCATTTGGAATTGATTTGATGGATTTTTTTTGTTTTGAACTATCTCTCTTGAACTTATGGATATTTGTCTCTAGCCTTTGGGCATGTAATGGGTTACCCTATCCCAATTAAAAAGGGAATTTTTCTTTTCTTTTAATAAATAGGGCTCTGCCCTAAGCTTTCCGATTAAAAAAAACAAAACATAAATCATTCATCATAGCATAACCCAAAAAACAAATGTGTTTCTTAAACATCATTCCATCATAAAATAATCCATATTAAATATCATTCCATTATTAAAAAAATTGAAACATAATAATTATTGGGATATAAACATAACCCTATTTAAAGAGCATTATCTTAGATGGAAAATAATTTTTAGAAAACACTTGGAATTAATTCCTGAGGAAAATATCCTTTCTTCTTTAAAATTTTTCCTTCCTCAAAATGCCAGACAATTTTAGAATAAATAATTTTATGTGAAAATAACCTTATTATATTTTAGGGGAATCATCAATTAAATAAGGCATTATGAAGGTGTAAAAACCTGTTCATGCCGTACATGTTGAAAAAACATTCCTCTTGTACTCTTATGGAAAGTCAAAAAGTACCTTGTATGAAAAAAAGAAAGATTCCTTCCATACCATTTAATTAAAATTAACCAATTGGTAAATTTGACTTTAAAAAATAGTATAAGGATATAAATAATATTAAATATTTAGGAAACATGGATGTTGATGATAAATATACACAAGTAAATACTTATGTACAAACAATCTCAGAAAATAATGATATTGCAGAATTATCCCTTACTAATTTATAATCTGTAAAATCATATGCCTCATAAAATAAATAAAATTATATGAATATTTAAATATCATAAAATTCATAATAATAATAATAAAAACATTCATGGGTAATAATAAACACCACATAATATAATTAGATAGTGTATAAGGCATATGTCCCATAGAAATAAAAGTGAGACAAAATAATCTGTTACCTTAGGTCCTATATGCTTTGTATGTATATAAAACTCCTATATAATGACTTAAATAATGTTATTTACTTCTTAAATAATCATATTAATTTTTATGATATCATATAGGATCATATTATTATCATTTTTTACTAAAAATTCATTGTTACTCGTTATTTGGGTGTTAACTGCTTTATGTTCTTATGCATGTTTTGTCGAATAAGTTTCAGTTCTACTTATTAGGTCATAGTTATATAACAAGAAAATGATATTTACACAATTGATACTATATTTAGTCATTCTGTATATTTATATAATCATTATCTAATTAAGATCATGTAGAATGAATCACATCGAATCATGGAGACCGTATGCCGTAAGTATGCACAAGCAACTATATCATTTGAATAATTATTGAATGGTTTTGAAGTGTATGGTGTATAAAATTTTAGAATCAATATAATGTTATAATAATCATATATAGTTATTACTTTAACCATTATACCTATCCAAGTAAGGTGGTGGTGAAAAACAGAGCACACCACAGCGTGGAGATGGTAAGCAGTACATACGCACGCGTGGTCATTTTATTTGTCACAAGATGGATATAAGGTGGAATATAGTGGTTTCATAATTATAATAACATATATGTATATAAATTATACCATATTTATTACATTATAATTAAAATACTAATTAATTGGTAGCAGAAGAATAAAAATGGTTTAAAATAATCGGTAGAGGATATTACCTCCTCTTTGATGATCTCCCTTTAGATCTTTTCTTGATGACACTAGAGTAGGTATTTTGAGAATAAAAAAACATATAGATTTTACCTAGTTAGGTTGAGAATGGAAATGGGTAGGGTATATATGAAATTTAAGGCTTAATTAGTTGTATATAAATGAGTGAGGAGGCGTCCTTTTATGTCAATTTGAACATTATCACTTTAATTAACAATTAGTTTTTTTATTTAATTTTTACTAAGATAAAAAATGATTCAATATTAAAAGGGTGAAATATTTACTTATTTGATTTAAATAATACCATAAATGAATAATTTATAATATTTTAGAACATATAATAATAATTATATATATTTAATTTTTTTTTATTTTCAATTTTTTATAAAACATTATTTTAACAAAATATCAATTGTGTCAATTTTGACACTATTAATTTCATGGATTTTTAGAAATATAAAGATATAGTGTTATCCTGGAAAAAGATATTTTATTATATCCCTAATGATTCAATTTTTTCTATAAAATTAATTATCCCAAATTATATTTATTTTAATATTTTTAATAACATTTATTTGATATCTCTATTATTAAAATAATCACTACATCAATATTGTGTAATTATTTAATAAAATTATTTATAGAATAAAATTTGTAATAAAATACTACGATGAACATAAATTTACTATATTTAATAAGAATATATGTAGTCGAATTAATATTCTATAAAGGAAAGCATTAGAAATGTTATACTTATTAAAGTATGAATGTGGAAATTTTAACATCACTTTAAATAAAATAATATATATGTCATAATCTCTTATATAAAGCTCCAAATGGTCACTTGATTGGAACATGGATTCTTAAATTAGATATATACTCTATAAATATGATTTTTTCATGTGGGTTGAAGCCTTTTTTTGGTTATTAGTATTTTAATAAAAACTACTTTATGGATTTCTCACCAATTAATTATTTTTTACATCATCAAAGTATAAGACTTTAAGGTAATTATTAATTTTCTAAAAATTAAATATAAATTACCATGATATAGGTAATTATTTTATATTTACATGGATAATTTATGTTCAAAGATGTCACCTGTTAATCCCTATAATAAAATTATTATACTAACAAGAAATGTGAGTTTCACATTTGGTCACTTTCATTGGTTTTATTAATATCTATGTCATTTTCATTGTCAGGTGGCCCATAAATGAATATATTTAGGACATAAGATGTTAAGGGTATAATTTTATTCATAAAATAGAATGTTTTTATGTTTTAGGATCATTTTATTCTCCTTATCATATTATTTGTTTCACTAATTTACCTAATTAACCATTAACCATGTTAAATAAAAATTACCATAGTTACGATTCATAATAAAAAAAATAAAATTAACCTATTATAATTATTTGGAATCAATTATTAAAAATATATAATCCATTTTTCAAAATTAAAAACATAGAATTGGAATAAATTAATTTAAAATTAATTCCTGTTGTCAAAAACCAAAAACCAGGTTTTTAAGAAGTAAAAAAATATCAAATGATTGTCATGTTTTTATGTACAATTTAAATGTGAAATTACATAAAATGACCAAAATTAGATTACATTATACAAAATTAATCCAATTACACTTTAAAACTAATAAAAAATATAATCTAACTATATAAATAAATTCGATAAAAAGATTGTTTTGAAATAAAATGCAGTATTTTTCACTATTCATTATAATATGAATTTTATCAGAAAAATACCAAAAATTCATCAAAAGTAAATTTTTATTTTCAGATTACAAATAAGAAGATTAATTTTCTAAATATAATATATAAAATTGTTAAAAACTAGATTTAAAATCGGTGTGCCATCAAAAGGTGGAAAAACTGCATTTGTTTTTGAAAAATACTTCATTTATCCTCAAAATTGAATTTTTTCTTATATCATGTCTATAAAATACATAAGATGAGTTTTAATGTTATATAAAATTCAAAATGTGGTTAATACTGTTAATAAAATCTAGCTTATATCCCATTAAATAATAATATTTTAAAAATACATCGGTGTTTAGTGAAACTCGGTATTGCATACGACACAAGCTATTGAGGAAGGTTGATCTTGTGTGTAATTCAATCCAAGAATAGTGTTTCATATACAACAAGCTAATACGGTGTTGCGTATAGTGGAAGCTAATATTGGTGTATCATACAACAAAAGACATCAAAGAAATTAAAAATAATATATCTCACAAAATCTCAGGGTGTTACATATTCCACCTCACCTTCATGATTCATAATCTCCTTCCCTTGGAAATAATTGTTTTAATTATTAATTGAAATAAAATACATACCAAGGTTTAAATAAAATTGAACCATATGTATAATAAATTCATTTGAAGATAGGGAATTACTATGAATCATAGTTGGAATTGACTAATATATCTTTATTACAAAATATACATCCACTCGGTGTCCTAATTGATAACCACCTACTAAGGTACTAGGGAAATATTTGATGTTGTTTAAAATATGTAAGATATAAAAGTGTGTGAAAATATGGAATCAAATAAAACATTTTTTAACTTTGAGTCTATGATCAATGTACTAACCAACACACTATTATGAAATTAATCTTATATTGTGGTAATCATATCAGCTTTGGATTTCTCCAGATGAATTTTTTGAGGTAATTACCTTGACAGTTAGGGAATTGATTTTCATAATGCTCAATTTCCTTAAATTTAAAGAATTAAAAATCAAAATTTTCGAGTTTTATTTTTCATTCATGAGTTTAATATCCTTTTTCTCTACACTTATAACAAACTATCATTCCATTATTAAAAGACTCATGGTGTTTTTTTAGTAGTGATCACATATGATAAATCCCATCCTTCCTTTATTCCCATTTTTCACACTATTCTTCCCATAATACTTATCCAAACTCTTCTTCTCTTGATTTATCTTGAATACATACATCATAGATAACTAAATTTTCTTTCTTAATGGTGCTTGAGACTATATTATTTTATAATAAATAGGTATGAGATACCAACACCCTTTAAAGGCTTGACTTTAACCCATTAAGGTAATAGCCAATCTTTCTTTTTAGTATATGTACATAGTTGGTAGCATTTATATCTAACCTTTTAAGGTTAACCTCATAATCAATATAATTTTAGTTCTCCTTTTTTATATGAATGAAAAAATACCTTTCCATTTAATCTCTTTTCCCAAGCGGAAAGTTTTGTTCATAGAATACCTCCTGAAAAATTCCTCCTTCTATAAGATTTATCTCATCTACCTCTTTAGTGTTTTAGATTAGCATCCACCATTGGTATGCGTCTCACTTAAGATGATAGATCACTGTGATTTCATTTTCCATTTCACTACTTCCTAAAGTGAGAAAGATCCTCTCAAGGGACATCTGCCATTATTCATCTACCAATGGATTAGTTGTTACACTAAATATTGTATGTCATTGTAGAATTAAGTGGTCCGGCATAGTTACAACATGTCGGGTATCCTTAGTTCATTATGTATAGGAAATATAATTTTTCATAAACTAGTCTATATGTCCTAATATGGTTATGATATGATTAGCCTCAACTCCAAATTAATTTAATTTCTTTTGTGGAAACCAACATTTCTTACATGTGTAAATATGGTCCCATTATCCACATTCATTTATATCTCTCTAATGTAGAATACAAATAATTATATCATGATATTAATTTCTAAATATAATTCATATTAAATTTTATAGAGTTTCCCTTCGAAATATTAAGGGGTTTTGTAAGTACTTGTGCAATTTAATATGGTTCCTTCACACAGAGTCTCTAAGGTTCCTATTAAACTCTTATTAAACCAATTATAACATCCCAGACTCAATTAACCCAATTATAAAAATTATATTAAATTATTGGTATATAATAAAATATTTCTTCATAGATCAAACAACTTATTAGTCTTAGAATACTATATACATACATAAATTACATTTTAAAGCATAAGAAACAATATAAACAAATTGCGAGAACATTATTATCCACTAAATATATCCTTGAAAAATTAAACATAGTTATCCTATAGGTTTTCTTAGGAAAGGAAAAAATAAGGGTGAGATAAGAAACTTGTAAGTGGCGGCATATAATATATTCTATCCTAACATATACATGAAATTAGTGATATAGTATGAATACATAAACAATATTAAGTCATAATCATTTGAAACCTAAGGGAATGATATATTAATGATAATAAACAAAAACCAAGATATCAAAAAATATTAATCTCATACTAATGGACTTTATAAATCTAGACAACAAAACATTATGTCATGGACTTGTTCCAAGACACAATACTGATATGGGGAAAGGTATACACCAAAACTCAAACTATTTTGTCACATGAGACCTACCGATGCATCAATGGGATATATAATTATAGGCCCTATATATAGACTAATTATGTTCAATTAATTCACTATAAGGTCAAATAAAACATATACTACTACCCCCTAATGAAACATTGGATGAATAATTACTTGGATACATATAAAATAAAAAATATAGAAATCAAATAACTCCGAATCAAATGGAATATGTGGATATTTGGGAGAACATAACAAAATCAATTTAGAATATATATGGTGTTGTATAAGTAATAGGAAGTACCCCTTTCAATGGAATATAGTGGTGAGGGTAATTTAAATGTCATAAGTTATCCATGTAAGATAGTAATTGGGTTTAATAGTTTTCATTGGTAGTAAACTAAGGAAAATTTAGGAAAAATCCTTCACCATGGATCATAAAGAGCATCGGAATATTTCAAGAATATCCCCTAGTAGTTTATATATATATGTTGAGTTTTGTTCCTAATCATTTTTTTAGATTTGTGATTAATTAAATACTTAAACAACCTTTTTTGGGTGATTAACCCTAGGTGAATTTGTTCCACAACCACATCAACTTACCAATATCCACACATGGATTTCATTGTTAGGAAAACCATAGACTTGTTACATTCTAAGAATTTAGGTTTTTTGGGAACTATTATGGCTTAAAAAGGATTTAATGAGGATAAATATTATTTTTGATATATCTAATGGGTCAAATTCGAAATATTTAAAATAATGATGACATTATGATAAAGGTTTGTTTTTGAAAATGGAAGGGGTGGAATGAGAACCCCTATGTCAACATAATACAACATAGAAAAATGGATATAATAAGAAAGAATAAGTAGTCTAAATTTTAAAAAATATCAAATGGGAGATAATATGATGAAATTAAAATAATGTAAATTTGTTAAAATGGTATTATAATAATACAATTTCAATTAAAAAGGAATGAGATTAATTAAAAACCCTTACTTATATACATAACTTATTAATTCTTGGGAGGACTCTGTAGAACCTTAGGAACTCCTTAAGATTAATTTAGAGCGGTATAGGGAAGGTAGATTAATGAAAAACTCTTTTGGGGTGTAATTATATGAGATAATGGGCGGGAGTGATCTCCTTTTATTTTTGAAAACATGGGGACTTTTCATAGAAACTAATATTAGGTAAGGGTTAAGAATGGAATAACATGGGTGTTAGGAGGGTTAAGTGAGTTAGGTAGAGAAATGATAGGTTATACATGGATGTAGTAGTTTTATACCTAAAAAATATTTCAAGAATGTCTAAGTAATTATTAAAAATCCAAGACACTTCATTTTCCAATATATACCCTTATTAATCATAATTAAAAATTAATCGTGGTAATTATTTTATTACTAAAAATTTAAAAAGATAGATATTAACAATTTTTTACATTATGGATATGAATTTGGACCAAATTTAATCCAATTAAATTTATAAATGTGATAAAATCATATTTTAAATTAAAACATAAGATATTGGAAGAACTATTTTTATAGAAAAAAGTCTTTTTATATTTTATGTGTTTTTATTCTTATTCCCTATTAATTATTAATTGAATGAATAACTATATATTTTTTATGTGTTTAAACATCATATTATTATCCTAATTTAAAATAGGGTAATATAATTTATTTATTTATAATTTATATAACTCGTATGAAATTAATTATTTGAAAACAACCATCTTACTTTTACCATAGTAATTAATATTTAATCCAAACATTTTTCTTCAATGACGAAAAAAAGACTGGACTTGTCACATAATTTATACCTACTTATTATAAATATAAATTCAATTTTATCAAATTAAGTTAATTTATGTTGGGAAAATTATTTTTAACAATTGTCCACATACAACCCATTTTTAGAAAAATATAATTCTTAAGCACAAGGATTATGTTTATGGTAAAATTATCAGTGATTTTATTTTCCATGAATTAAATTTGATTATTATTAAATAAATAGATTTTATATGTCTTATAATAAAATAAAGTATTTAATTTTACTAAAAATATTTTAATTAAAAGAAAAGACAATAACATTTTATTTTATTGGAAAATATAACTTAAGTTTATAAAATGTTAAACATATGTTTTATAAATAAATAATATTATTTCAAGGCAAATATTTTCACTCAAACTATGGTTTTAAAATTTAAAAGGTTTTATATACTTATAGGTCTTTATTTTATAATTTTATGGTAATAAAATTTATAGTTTTGGTAAAGATCATTTTTTACACTTTTCACTTAAAAATCAACTATTTCAAAAATATCTCAAAATTTCAAATTAAGCTAATATGTTTTTGGAGAATTAAAAATGAATTTAATTTTATTAAAATAAAATTATAAAATAAAAAAATTAATATTTTTAATATGGTTATACCCATGATATTGTGTTTACCTGCTAAAGTAGGGTCTATGGTATTACATACACTAAATATAAGCCATATGTGATATATAACTCAAACAGCCAGTGTACACACGCATGTTACCATTCATGAAAAACACATCCTGAAACCATTGAACATAATCTATAATCCCATTATATATGTGGTTCGTGTAGAGTTAAAGATTGTAGACCATGTTTTTCGATGCCACACACTGTGTACATTTGGCCTCATAATAGCTAATGAATTAAAACTAAATGGGTGGAAAGACATATCACATAATACCAGAGAATCCAAAGAAAATCCAATTTACTAGAGAAAAAAACATATAATATAATACACATCATGAAATTTATTTTTCTATAAAATCATAGCCTGACCGTTGAATTAAGTGTCTATTACTAGGGGTGATGCTTTCACTATATCAACTTGAACCTCCCCCAATCTAGCAGGTGTTTTACATATATTTACATTTTTTTTCTACATTTTATATTTTTATAACATCTTCCCATTTTAATCATGGGTAGGGTTGAGTTTATACTGAATAATTTAACCATTCCCATGACCATCAGAGGTTAGAAGATTAATATTGGGTTTGTAATATGGTTACGGATATGTTGTAATATGACATATGATTTGTTTTCCTTTATAATTATTTTTTATAATTCTTTGCTGAATTAATTACCAATTAACCAGTGGTGTTGTGTGATACCAAGAACAATAACAATAGGGAAAAAATGAGTGACAATGGGAAATCCCATGATTATTGGGTGTGCCCATTGCCACTATTTTGGAGTTTTTAGTAAAAAAATAAACTTTTAATGAATTTAATCATCGATCTATGGGTTTAAATCTTGAATAAAACCAATGTTTATTATTATATAATGATATAAAAATAAAATTTTATCTCTATGGTAAATAAATTTCTTTAATAAGTGAAATAACAAGATTAATTTTTATAACAAAACCTTGACCAAAATTTTAACCCTAACACACATTTTTCTATGCCTTTTTATTTTGCCTTTATTACTTTTAATTTTTATTTTTGTAATCATTTATTTGTTTTAATTATTTTTCCCACATCCATTCAACGCCTATATAATCATTTTAGGCTCATAAGATCACAACTACTATAACTCCCATTTTTTATGGGATTGACCTCAAATTCCACAAACAAAAAAGTTATTTGGTTTAATGAAAAAATAATTTGGATAATGTGTTATGATGGGTGAATACCATAAAACCAAAACATTTTTTATTGGGACATTATTATAATAAATAAAAAATAAATGCTATTATCATCTATGTTTATCATAAATCCTCTTTCAAACATGGAACTAGATGTTGTGATGTCCCTCCTTCATAACATGTCCATAAATCCTTTTCTTATGGACAAAAAATATTTTCATTTTCCAATATCACGACGTAAAACACACACATATATATAAACTATGGAATCCATATAGTTATGAGTAAATAATTATATATAAGTATGTTAGAGTTGGTTTTTTAGAAACATCTTTATCATTTACTTTAGAATACCACATAATTTATAAAATTTTATTTATACATGATTTATACTTATCACATATTATAGTTTCTTTTTCAAACTCTATATAATTATTTCCTTAGAATAACTTTTTCATTTGTGGGTTATAGAAATTCCTACTATACCGAGAACCTGGGAATTCTATCAAAATGTTATTAATGATATATATTATGGTCTAGATACATATTCATGAAAAGATACAAATGTTTTTTTGACTACCATGTTTCAATGTGACTTAAAAATTTGGAAATTATCTCCTGAAATCCTCATCCAATTATCTCGAACAAGAGAAGATCATGAGGATAAAACATCTAATAATAATTCTATATACTATTTGTGTCATTGGATATTCCCATATGTGAACTTGTGCAATGACCCCTAGTGTTGATATCATTATTAATTTATTTCAGAAATCATATAATTATAAATGATGGAAATATTTAAATATGTTATCTTAGTGAAGTAAATTATGTCAGGTAAATCATAAGTGTTATGAAACTAATTGATTGATCAAAATAGAATTTTACCTTTTAGTGTTAGAGAAAGATATCTCTCGCCTTATGATTGAGTTAAAATATTTTGAAAAAAACTCCATGGATATATTTTTGTAGGAAAATTCATCTCACTAATGAAAAGAATAATAAATTAGGAATTAATGAATGATGGAACAATTATTCATTCTATTTATTGAGTAATCAATTGAAAAAAGAATTATACTACAAAATTACCATCTGTATAATGGTTCTAATTAAAAAAATTTCACTTTCTCTATAGGGTTCATGATGTGATTATATATACCATTGAGAATGATACCTATATGGTCACAAAAATAATATATATAACCTCTTCAAATTATGTTGAATTTTATCTTTTAAAATGAAATTATTGTCAATTTATAGATCAATGTCTATTAATGTTGTATCAATCATAACAAAATCCCAATTTAGTCTTGATTGGGAATGATAGAATTAAATTTTCTCTTCTCATAATATTCATAATTTTTAATAGTAGGGAAAATTGAATATTTATTTATTAGTAGAGTGCTTTAACAAATTTAATAGTCAAAAACCATGTAATTATTTAATTGAATTAATTATTATATCAGATTTGTTGAATCATGTCACTTAAATAATCATTTATTTATAATGTGATAATTTAATTAAATATTAATTTATACTAGAGTTATTTAATTTTTATTTAAGTAATAGTTTTTATTATTTAATAATAAGTTAAATAATTATTAATGACCCGAGGTCTGTATTTGGAATATGAAAAAAGGGAAGGATTATTTATGTAATTTTTTATTTTCTAAACTTCAGATATATTATGTCATTTAATTTTATTTAATTCATATTTTCCACTATGACAAATCATTTATGTCTAAAATATATTTATATTGATCTCCCAAAACCTCTTGATACCTATAGAGGATTAAGGATATTTATTTTATTTGACATTAGATTGTTGGAGAAATCTCAAGTCTTTATGCTAACACCAAATGGATTGAGGCTAACATGCTATGATTTATGAAGTATATGTTGACATTTCCAAAGGTATTCAATTTCATATCCTTGAAAAAATTTCAATTATGACATCATATAAAGATTATATTTGAATTTTATTACTTGAGGTAGTTGTTTTAATTTATATATTTAGTTATAAATCTTACATTTTGATTTATTATAGATATATTTAATCCCAATCTATATAAATATTGTTGTTTATGTCAATATTTAGATGAAAAACTTTAAATTGGTATCAGATCATCCAAATTAACTATTCTAGGTTCCTCCATGTTATATCTGAGTGGTCACATATGAATTATAATTAATTTTATGATTCAAGGTAATAAAATATATCTATATGTTTTTTATGAGTATGAAGGACAAAACCACATATCAATTGGAGTCTATATGACCGAGAATAGACCATGAATCATTTTAAATAATATTTTCCCACATTTCTAATTACATGTTATGCAATACTGGTATATGTAGTGTTTAGGAGGCACATTCCTGTCTGTTTGTCAACATCTTTAAGTAAATGACATGTTAGATGAGTTTTTCTAGGTTATAGGAAATATATCTAAGTTGATGGCATGTAATGTAATGACCATTGTGATATGTGTCATATGATACAAAATAAATAAAATATAATCCATGATATATATAATGTTTATATATTCTTTATGTTATGTATTACTTTCAATCATACCCATGAAAATCCATGTTTATAAACAATGTGTACAATACAACATGTTTGTTGGATATAATAAAATATATTATCAAATGGATTTTCATGTACCCTACATGCTGCATAGTATATGTAATTTCAGTTGGATAGTTTCACAATGATCACAAAGTTCATCACATAAGTACATAACATTTGAGACATATAATACACACAATGTAAAAAATTCATTTTATAAATATTTTTATTTTTTAAAATAAAATAGAGAATCTAAAAGGAACTCTGAAGAATGATAAATGGAATTAATCAGTTTTTTAAATTAATTAATTAATTTTATTATGTAAAATGACCATTGAGATAAATTTTACCATTTTATATAAGAACTAAAATTATCATTGTATGGTAAATGATTATGTGATGGTGACTGACCTGTGTATGTTTGGTTTTAATATTTATATAAGTTTAATTGTTTCACTGTTTAGTTGAAATAATTCTTAAATTAAAAAATGGTGATCATACCACCCTTCCCTATGATGTATGGGATTGTGTATCTATAATTCATTTTATGTAACACCTTAATCATGGTCCCCCTATCTTTCCTACAAGCATCATTATAGGAGAACCAAGAGAAGATAATTGGAGAATAAAGGATGTTGCAATTTGATTTTGGAAAGATGTAATAAGTTACTCCCTATAAATCCCATGTTGGATTATCAACACTCAATAAATCAACAAGTAGTTCAGAATATTATGATGATTTCACAAACGTTTATCCATTGTTCATTGTTTATTTATGTGATCATAATAATTTTTATTATTAACAATATTTCATAGATAAAACTGAACTATGAGTAATTTTTTTTAATATATATCTAATTACATATTTAATAACTAGAATAGAATAGTTGACAAACATTCTTAGGTTAAAATATATTTCTTACACCAAAATAAAATTCCTCAAAGAAAATATTAAGGATAATATAAATCTCCCTTTACATAAACTATAAAGAAACCCCAGATCAAGGTGATCATATTTCTATAGTCAAGGGTTCCTCTATTTTTCACGGAGTTATAATGATTTTAATTGGTTATCTTAAGTAAATTAGAATTAGGAAAGAGGACATAGTATACTTAGGGTAATTTGGTTATAAAATTTGAGTGAATTTGAGTGAATGTTTTTTTGATCCTGTATTCCAATAATCTAATCAATGATCTATGTGGTTAGAAAGAGTAAGCCCAACCTAATACCTTTAAATAGTGCCATGACTATATAATGACCTACAGGATAGGAAATATGAATCTTTTCCCGCAAAAATATCTAGGATGACCTAAATATAACATACATGGATTTTACATTATTTTACATCATTATACATAATTAAAATAAAAAACACATTCCCAGAATCCAAAGTTTTAGAAACTTTAGAGATTATCTACATATCTATATTATTACACAATATAACACATATTTTTCCTATTAAATCTTCAATCATTAATCCCTTATAGACATATAATTTCATAAGGAAAACCAAAGAGATACATGGATGATGCAGATATTGAGCTAAAAAATAGAGTAAGTGGAATAATATCAATAGGATATGATCATAAGATATGATATAATAGAATATCCATTTTAGAGAAATGTAGATATGACATTATGAACATGAAACATTTAAAAAGGGTGCTAAAATAATTATAGAATAATCATGAACCATATAGAAAAGGAATGTGACATGAAATTCAAATTTAGTGAATATATAATCATAGATATGATAGTATATCTAAAATATAACCACCAAACTACTATAATATAGTGTACTAGACTAACCTCTAATATCCCATAATATAGTGGACTATGCTAAATACCATTTCCTATATATATAAATCACATAAGATGTAAATCATTACCCAATGAATTTGAGGACTATATAATACTAGGTTCACTCATAATAGAAAATTATATCCTTATTTATGTGAATCAAATGAAAATGAAAACAGTCATAAATCTTTCAAAAATCATAACATAATTAACCCATTAAATTAAAATGGGGAACATAATAATTTTCACAAGTTATAAAAATAAATTATCCAACGAAAGAAAATGAATGATACCACAAATTTATATCCTGAGAAAAAAAGATACAACATAAGAAATATTAAAAGTTTTTACCATAAAAGGATATTGTTATAGATGATAATTAATTTAGAGGAAGAT
Organism: Viscum album; assembly: GCA_963277665.1. Lineage (NCBI taxonomy): Eukaryota > Viridiplantae > Streptophyta > Magnoliopsida > Santalales > Viscaceae > Viscum > Viscum album. Next base: position 1,961,113,477 of record OY728119.1, on the reverse strand, counting down.
AAGAAATTTTATAAAAATTATAGAGAAATATCTTTTTTTATTTTTATGTTTTTATGAACAAACAAAGTGTGAAAAGATGGTTTAAAAAAAGAGATAAATTCAATAACAACATTTTAAACAAAATTGAATAAGAAAAATAAAAAAGGAATATATATAAACAAATATGATAAATAAGTTAGTGAAAGTGAATGAGAGAGACATGCTTAAGAGAAGATAAAAAGGTTCTCTTCGCTATTTTATATGAAAGTTACAATCAATAAAAAAAGACACAAAATCTATTGAAATAGTGTAAAGGATATGTGATACATCTATGAAATTAGGTTAAACATAAAGAACATGGATTTTAAATAGAAATAATCAAATATAAAATATACATAGAGAAATTTCTCCCAAAATTAACTCTGAAATTTATAGAACACAATATAATTTCCTGTATAATAAATTTATAATTATTAAAAATCTATTCTAAAATCATTATTAATATTTATTAACTTTAATAATTATATATTATATTAATTTATTAAATATATATTAGTTATTAGTTGTTTTTTGATCATTAGTTGTCAATTATTTCAATTATTCCACTCTTATTTCAGTATGATGATATCAATCATCATTCTTATTTCAGAATCCCATGATTTCAGAATATTTATGGTATTGTAATCTTAATCTTTTTAATGATTTCTAAATTCTCATGTTCATTTTATGGAATTTTTGGGTATGGTTCAAGAGTAAATGATATATGATATTCTAATTCTGGTAATTTTAGAAAACATATAGTGTTATTTAATTTTCAATACTTATCTATTTGATTCTATTATATAATCATATAAATAAATTAAATTAATAATAGATTATATATATATATATCCATTATTTTTGTTTTTATAATCATCCATGATGAAAATGATGTAAGTAGTAAACCCTATCGTTCGTAAAAGTAACCCAAACATGAACATGCTATAATAAACGAATGAATATGAATATATGGTTATAATATTATGATATAATTTTTAATAAATTAAAATAATGTTAGTTTTGTGTCATTAGATTTATAAATAATATTTTACAAGTATGATAATGATAATATAAATGAAAAAATAGAGAATAACTCATTACTAAATATTATGAAACCAATTTTTCTTTTAATGATAATTCTTATAAAGAAGGATCTGAGAGTCATTATGTCCAAAGGATTCCAAAAATGGGAGATGAATGAAAGGAAGTGAATTTAGAAAATTATCGTGGAGGAAACTTAATAATAACATTGGTTGGAAATGGGTGGAGGTGGGGTTATTTTGTAGATGATTTTAAGTGACATATTTACAAATACTCATTACTTGAAGGCTAAGAAAAGTAAATTTAAAAGGAATGTGACCTATAAATATTAAAAATAGATATAATTCATATATTACTCATCAAAAAAAATTTATACTATTTTTTATGATATTAAAATAATTTTTAAAAAATTATTTATAAATTTACCCAATTTACAATTTACTGATATATTTTTCTCTTTATCATGCTAAATTGTTTTTCCCATAAAATACAGTTGAATTAATTACAAAATTAACATTTTAGGATTCCAAATACAGAATTCATTTTGTTAAATTCAGACTATAAATATGATAAAATTAATATTTAAATAAAAAATATATAATACCTAAGAAATGTATTTTTAAAATATAAATAATTTATTTTTCAATAAAATATTATATTTTTATGATAAATTTAAAACTATTTAAAGATATTAAGTATTTATTATAAATGTTGAATATATTATTTCTAATACCTTATTCATTCTTACCAAGTTTTATATGCTAATTATTAAAATTCCAATATACCCATTGAATATTTGTATACCCAATGATTATATATAAATAATGGATATATAATGGCCACAGTACCCTTTTACATTATTATATATAACCTAATATACTTTTCTAAAAACCATTCATCTAATTTCTTCCAAATTTTTTTATACTGTTATTTTTTTACAATATTTCTCTAGTTTTACTCGATGATATGATTCTCATTAGAGTATGAGATGAAAAATAATTCAAGATTATAGTTTTTCACTTGTATTTATTATATTATTATAATTTTCATAATTATATTCCATATATATTTTGGATAATTATAATATTAAATTAATTTTATGTTTTAATATATAACATAATGAAATAAAGAATTATTTTTTTAAAAAATAGGATTAATGAGAGAAAAAGTTATATAATACATCAAAATTATTGAATTAAAACTCATTCTAAAATAAGGGGTCTTAGAAAATACCCAGTTAATAAAATTTCACATTTAAAATTTCATTCCTCCCATAGAAACAAATAAGGTTAATGTTGTCTCATTATATCTTCAGGTTTCCATATTGATTCCTAAAAATTATGATTTCACCAAAAAACATTGACAATGTGAGTGATCTTGTTTCAAATTACTTTTTAATTATGATCTAAGATATTGACTTACTATTATTTATAAGACATATCATGATCCAATTGTATGACCTTTGATTTCTATAATAGAGCATATATAAGTATGAAAATTATTTACCTAATTTAATTGACTTATTCTTTTTATTGAATTGAAACACACGTAAGAAATAAATCATATAATAAATGAACCAAATTAAAAACAATTTATCCACTCATAATAAAATATTATGACAATAGTACTAAAAACCATGTATTATATACCACAAATTATTAAATACCATGGGTGATTATATACCTAAAAATTTTATAATTTAAAATAGTGAAATAAATAGAGAATGATAATATTTTTATTACTAGAAAATCCCTTGGATCATATTCACCCTTGAGAATCACCATTAGTGGAAGTAACCCTACAATGAAAAAAATCATGAATAGAGAAAAAATTATGTGAAATTATAAATAGAAATTAATGGAATGATAATTATGATTTTATAAGTTAGAATTCAATGAACTTATAGGTTTTAATTGGGATAATATAACTTTTATATGACCGTTATTAAGGGTATATGACCATCAGGTATTATACCAATAAAGAAATTACCAGTTTAGAAATAAAAATATGTTGTTGATATAAATTAAAATTATTTTGTTGTTAAAACTATATATTTTAAATATAAATAATTTATTTTAATTATAATAATTTTTTTTTGGAAAGATAAAATGATATCAAAACTTGTATGAAAATAATTACTCATCTTTTTTATGAATTATGTATTTTTATTAAATATATTATTTTATAATAAATGGATTAAATTAAATTTCTTGATAATTTTTTTTATTATTATCAAAATAAATTAATAACATCAAATAAATAATTAAATTTAAGGAATACTAATTTTATTATTCATGGATAAACAAAAATGCATTGTTTAAAAATATTTCTTTTATTATACATATGTCTTTGTTTAAAATATAAATTACTAATATTTAGACTATGAAATTTAATTAAATTTATTATTAATATATACAATTAAATTAATTAAAATTCATGGAATGATTAATAATTGTTTAGAAATTATAATATTGTCATTCAATATTAAAAAGAAATAATTTTCAATCATTTATTTTTAGGTGTGTTATGTATGGAATATATTAATAAATTAAATGAATAATTACTAAAGTATTATTTTAATTAAATTTAATAATATTATATATAAAATAATGAATTAACATTCAAGTAATGATTATTACTAGGAAAGGAATAAAAATAAATTTATTTTATACTTAAAAATATTTTTTTCTAAAGATTATTTTTCATTGTTATGGGTTATTAATTTTTTTACTGTTACAAATTGAATATAATAAAATAGATTTATTACTTGGGATTACAATATCAAAATTAGGTAATAAGGTCAATTTAATTTTTATTGAGGTATAAATTTATTCACCATTTTAAATGTAAAATGAGGTGAAAGTGTATGATGGAATTATCAACCTCCCATAATCTTATCTCATTCTTTCTCCAATTTGAATACACATTCACTTATTTTTCTCTCGAATACATTCCAAAATTCTCACCATTATTAGAATATCCCATTTTGGATAGCTTTTTATCTCAATAGATTTCCTTAATTACTTCAAAACAAGAAATCTTTCAATATAAGTTATGATTTCTTCTTTGTAAATAATGAATTCTTATCCTCCATTTTCATTTGTTGTATTTTTATACCTCTCGCTAATTATGATATATAAAATTAATAAAATTTATTTAATACTACTATACTTATGGAATAATTATGTTATGACAAAATCCCCTCAAAATCAAACTCATCCACTAATTATAACATGGTTTTGTTTGGATCAGTTTAACAACCTACATGGATGATTATATAAACTATTAACATGGATAATTATGAAAACTTAATCATTTTAAATATGTTATATTATAAAGTACATAATTTTTTATTGGTTGAAGAATGGTAATTTCAATATTTACAATATTATTAATATACCACCTCATATCCACTAAACATTACTGAAACAAGCACGCTATGGATTTCATCTTGAAGAATTATACCTAAAACCAACATAGAATAAAAACATAAATTCATATATTATTATTGTACATATATTTTAGTACATTTCATATTATATATATTATGATCATATGATCAAGTAATGATGAATGATACCTCCACATCAAAATAGATAAGGAATATTTAAAAATACTAACAAAAAATGATCAAAATAAACTAAAAATAATTAATAACTATGTAAAAAATGAATGTAAATGATTAAATGGTAATATGAATAAATAATTTTCAGAATTATATGATTAAATAATGATATTTTATTAAATAGGTGGTCGTAGTGCTTTCAACAAAGGAGGAATCCAAGTTAATGAGTTTTCATCTGAATTTCCCTTCATTGGGGCTTGTTTCATATTATACAAAAATTTTTATTTTATACCACATACAAAATATAAAATTTAATTAACTTATCATTATTAGTGTTTATTTAATGTTATTTAAAAGTTTATTTTATAACCCCCTTTATATTCTTTTGATTCAAATTTTATATTACTTTAAAGGATTTTTATTAACTTAATTTCTATTAATTGAGCTACAGTAAGTTTTGTGATTAATTTCATGTGATCAAAGTTTTACACCATATTCTTGGGTTTTATTTAAAAACATTCGTCTATATATTTTTATTTTAAAAAAAATTAATTTATATTCTCAATTTTTTACAAATTTTTTCCTTTTGAAGTAAAAATCATAAAACATTTAGAGGTTTTTGTTGACTCAATTTCTCTTTCATAGTATTATAATCTTTCTTCTTTGACTATTTTGTTAGAAGATTTTTATATTCAAGAATTACTAAAATATATATGGTATTTTAAATTTATATATTTTGAAATTAAATTTTTATCCCAAATTCTTTATCTCCGGTGGGTTTCTTTCTTTATAAAAACATGACATTGTTTGGAATAATTCACCTTCTCTCTATTAGATGTTTCTCCTCCACATCCACATTATTTCATACCCTTGATGTCTGTTTCTGGTTAAGAAATAAAAATATGTTTTAACTGTAATAATTTTAATATTTATCTTTATCTATTTTTAAAATTTGGTAATATAACTCTTTCATTGTTGTAAATTTTATTTAAAACTACCTAAAACATTAAAAAAATTATTATCACTTCTGTATATTTTGTATATTTTTATAAAAATTTATTTAATTAATAAGTATTTATTTTTATGGTTACATTATTAGATATTATTTTAAAATAATATTTTAAACATATATTCTGGTCACCTTATTCAAAATGATTTATTAAAGTGACTTTTCACTTTATATTTTTATGAAATTGTTAAAAATGTTTTATGGAAACTATTTTAAGATTTTATTTCCCTTTTCCAATCCATTTAAAAAAAATATCTTATGGTTAATGATCATGATCACCCTATAAATTATCTTATTAAAAGATTATTTTGGGTGATTTATTTTTTGGTATCAAATTATCTAATTATTGATGTCATTTTATATTATACAATTTTATAAAATCATGTAACCCATATAATTTTCTTGATTTTTTAATTATAGGATGTATGATTGATTTCACATGGAACATTTACGTATTATTTATCATTATGTGATTGGTGGGTTTGATATATCCCTCTAATTAATTGATTATAACTTTACATCTCATTAGATAATGATATTATAAGTTTAAATGATTGTGATTAACTATGTTCACATCTTTATGAAAGGGCATGATTGTGGTCAGATATGGTCACAACTTTATGCATGGATATGATTGTCCTTTTGTGGTTATATTTTCTTATTAAATGATCTATTTTGATATATAATGAATTATGATTAACTCTTATGATCCTATTATCATTGTAGTTTGATATTTATCCATTGTTCATATACTCACACATACTTATTGTTTTATCCATTATGACTCGTTAATATTTTATTCTCTTTCTGAGCATTTGAGCACTCTTCTTCTTATGTTTTTCCATTTCCCTAAAAAATATTATACAATATTATATCTAAAATAAATCCATGTGTATAGGTGTTTTTTGGTGATATATAAGGATAAATGTGTAATAAGGAATTTATGTATCAAATCTTCAAAGACACTAAACTATTTTTGATTTATGATTGTGAGTTTATCTGTGATACGAAATGTATAAATCATGAAAATGATATATTATACATAAATTTTATTCTATGTTCATCTTAGGTTTAGTATATGTGATGGATATAGTATATAATCCCTTAAAATTGATACGTGGAATATGTTATGAACTTGTGATAGGTTCGGTGGAAGCATTGTTTAATAAGATATAATCTCAATGTGATCAATAATATCAAAGGGTTTAATGTATCTAGGGCTTAACTCTTAATTTTTTTTATTATCATGACACTCATACATGTTAATATTAAGTGGAATAATTTTTCTCTAACATCAAAATCCATATCTTATTAAAGATTATATATGTAGCAACCTGATCCCAGAAGCCCAGAGTTGGTTCCTACAACCATTACATTGGAATGATTAAAATAAATAAAATCCTGAAGGACTGAATAGTTTATTATTCTTAAAAATCTATATATATACATGAGTCTTGTATTAAAAATGAATACAACAATTATAAAATTATTTTTTTTCTTTCGAGGATAACTTTATTCCATATAATATATCCAGGAATATATTTCTTAGTAGAATTCATCGAATCATGGGTAAGGAAAAACAATAAGGGTGATCTCAAATTCTCAGTAAGGGTCATATATAGAAGAATAAATAATGAATCCATGAGAAAATTAATTATATAAAGGTAATAACTAAATACACATTCCATGTAATCAATAAACTAAGAAGGATGTGCGTAAGCAATATGGGAATGTAAATAACTAAAAAAACATGCCATTTAATCAATAAAATGAGAATCAAATGAATCCATAGACATTATCATAGTAAACATATGATTTATAATAAATACTTAAGCAAAGTGAAGGCAATGCTTAATTATTGGACATCATGTATGTGGCACCGTAAAATATATACCATCAAGAGCTTTTACAAGATGGTTTAAAACTAAAGGTTAAAATCTATTTTATTTGTACAACTAACATGTCTAATGAGAACCTTTCGATGCATCAAGGAGCTATACAATGTTTTCACCCCACGTATCATTGCCTGCCAAATAATTCCTCATATTGATTAATTAGTTTAACAAATAAACAATATGTCTTATCAAATATCCATATTTAATAAGGAATAAAAGTTTATCAATTTTCCCCAATTAATAAAATAACTTTAAAATTAAACACCATAAGTGAAAATGGTATACTATTTTTGTAATATAAATATACATGATAAATAATAGGGATATTTATGGAAAACATAATGTATAATGATCACAGTAAATTGAATATTTCAAGGGGACTAACAAAGGAATCAAGGAAGTGAATGTCAATAATATCATTGGGAAAATCAATCATAAAACATATAGAGTAAAAATAAGGATGGTATCAACACAAAATATTTAAAGTGGATTATAAATAATGGTTTGTCAACATTGATTAAAATTAATACAATAAAATTATATTTTAAAAACATTACTAAGGAAAATATCCATTTATTTTGATTTTTTTGAAAATAATTTTCTTTCAAAATTACTTTTGAAAACATTTTATTTAAAAATTAACCTTTTAAACTTGAAAAGTAAGCTTCAATGAAATGATGATGGGTAAATATGTACTGGTCGTACACGGTAAAAATAACATTCCATTTTCATGACAAATAGTTAAAAAGGTGCCTTAATCAGAAAGGGACAAGAAGATTCCTTTAAAAGTATTTGTAAATGATAAAATGGGTAAAAATTTATTTAATAAATCATTTTTTTGAAAGGTTAAAAAATTAAAAACTTTTTTAGAAAACGGGTTTTCCAAAGAAAATAGGTTCTCTATCTAAAGAGAGAAATAAAGTCATGTTTTCTTTGAAACAATTTATAAAACATTTTAAGTACCAAAGAGTGGGAAAATGGTACTATAACTTGAAAAAGGTAACAAATAAAAATAGGATAAGATAATTTAATGTTTTATTGAGCAATTATAATATAAATTTATTTAATATAATTTCAAGAATAAGCAATCAGGATGAGAATGAGATTTTGAAATAAACCCTTAAAATGATCATAACATTGAAGTGATAATTAATCAATTAATTTATTATGTGTATCAAATGAAAAAAAAATTATAAGAAGTGTATATAAATAGATATATATTCAACTTCTTTATACATATAATAATATAATATTAATGACAATGAGGAATTAATATAATCCCATAAAAAGGAATCGAGTTATGGAATTATTTACCACTTAGTAACTTTTAATTAAAATACCCTTAAAATAAATATTCATGTTGAACCTCAAAATAACCTGAAGATAAAATATTTCATGATATAATATATCAAAATTGGTAGTAGATACACCATATAAAAAAAGTAATTGGGGGAATATGACATTTATCTCACGAATGTTAAAAGTGAGATGGGAATCCCTTACCTTGTATTTACTTTTAGGTGAACATAATTTATCTCTATATATAAATATTTTATTCATGTTAATAACTTATGCCAAAATCATAATAATATTTATAAAATCTTATATTATTTTCTTATTACCTATTTGTTAATAATCATTCATTATTTTCACAATTTTTGGTGTTAATTGGTTGGTTTGTCGAGTACGTTTTAACTTGTTATTTTTGCACCGATTACTTAGATAATGGTTTTATAATATATAGAATGTAAAACATGATTTAAATATAATATATATTTAGTATATATTTATTTATAATAATTCATAAAATTTTTAGATAGTAAATGAAATGCACTGGTCCTGGATACGGTAGGTCGTATATACATATGAACGCTACTTCCATTTATTTTTTTATTAACATAATTAAAAGTAAATTATATACATATGAATATTATAATTAAAATATCATATATATTCCATATATTTCACATATTTTTATTAAAATCATCTATAATACATTCCATGTATAGTGTGAATGTATCACATCTCTTTGAGGAAGCGGTAGTCCACACGTCCACAAACAAAGTTATCATATTTTAATAAATAGAAATATTAAAGGTATTTGTTATATAAAAATAAATGAAATATAAATAAATTTTAAATATAATATATAAAATATAAAAATTGTATGTCCATCAAAATTCCCACCACGAGAGGTGGTAAAGGAAGATCGAACAATCATCATTTCGTGAGGTAGTAGTCCACCATACACAAGAACGACAAGTTCGTTACCCATTAGATGGAAGTGTGGGTAATTTTAGGAATAAAACTTATAATAAAATATTATAATTATATTCAGGATACTGAGGATATTATATAATAATGTAATAATAATAGTTGAGGGTGTGGGTAAGGAAATAAAATAAAAGTGATCGTTGAAGAATGTTATCTCGTTTTCGGGTAACTCCTTTTGTTTTATAACAAAAGACTTAATTTGTTGGATTTAATACCAAGGTGAGGCATCTATTTATATTAGTGATGTTGGGAGATTATTGGATCATATTTTTGGTAATTCAAAGGGATTTAGGTGTGTGAATGAATGGGAGGGGTGAGTGCCATTTTATAGTGGAGGAGGAGTGGAATTCTTGTAATGTTTTGAAAAGGGAATTCCACCAAAGTCTTTAACATGTAAATTGGATCCAATAATGAAACAAATTATAGAAAATGGATTATATGGTCAAAATATGTACATAAAATTTCTGTTGGAAAAATTTATTGGTTATTTAGGCCCTTCATTTTATGGTTTTGTCCCATGTTAAGCAAATTTTCCTCTTAATCACAATAATTAATTTGAAGTACTTCTGCTAACATTTTTGGTCAGAAAAATATTTTTACCATATTAGACAATATAAATTATTCATATTCCAAATATGGAATCCATTTTTACAAATTACAATAAAAAAGTGTTTGAAATTAATTTAACATGAATACCGTGAATGGGACAACAATGCGTGGTTTTAAAGTAAAAACATTCAAAAGTTTTCTATGTTTTTATATACAATTTCAATGTGAAATTGATTAAAATAACATAAATTGGATTAATTTATGTATAATTTATATAATTTAACTTTAAACTCAATAAAATATATAATTTATCCTTATAAATAAATTAAATAAAAAAGCAATTTTGAATTAAAGTACTGTATTTTTCACTATTTATAAAAAAATGAAATATCACAAAAATTTTACAAAAATTCACCATAAGATAAATTTTATGTTACTATTTAGAATATGAAGTATATTTTTACAAATAAAATTTATTAATGTTCCAAAATTTCTATTTAAAATAGGTTCTCCATTAAATGGTGTTAAAATTATCTTTTTATAAAAATAAATTTTTTAGGCATAAAACTAGATTTATTAATATCTTAGACTTATAAAACATATTGGATTAATTTATAAATTAATTTATTTAATATATTATATATATTTCATTAATATATTCACTAATTTTAATTAATTTAATTTATTTGGATAAAAAACCTTTGTGAGAATACACATATTTAATTTTTATTCAATTGGTTCTTTTATTCATTTCTAATAAATTTATTACCAATGAATTCATTTATATTTTTGTAAACTATATATTTTAATAATTTAGTTAATAATATTCATAACAAATAATTAAATGGTTAGGTTATATCTTATTATATTAATTAATAATGTTTTAATATAATGTTGTTCGATAAAACTCGGTATTGCGTGTAACACAAGTCAACAGAGAAAGTTGTTGCATGTGACACATGCTAACTCAGTATCATGTGAATTACAAGATATATCATAGATTTAATTTATTTAAAATAGTAAATATATTTTTACGTCTTGGGATATTATATTCTCTTATGCCCTTGGTGTCACATTTGATACACACTATCGAACATAATGTTCTTACTTTAGAATTATAGGGTGTTACAATATATATAGATCTTATGTTAAATTTTAGTTACATTAACATATTTTTTAATGGTTTGAATCTTCTTAATAATTTATTTAAAAAATCTAGTACTAAAAAATTTCACTCGCCAACTCTATGTTGACATATCAATGATTTTTATATCTTTCTACATAGAGCCTCATATGGTGCCATATGAATTATTATGTATAAATTATTGAATACATGAACTCAAATAAAGGAAGATGTTGGTATTAAAATCCTTTAAAATACGTTAAGAAATATCACAACATATATTTCAAATTTCAAATATTCCTTCAAGACTGACCATTATTTTGATTGATAATTAGTTCTAAATTTCGGTTTCTTATTTAATATTTATTAAAAAGTTCTCCAAAATATTGAGGTGAACTTAGATCTCAATTAGATATAATTGAAAGTGGTACACTATAAGATTCCTTAATATACATCTTTTCAAGTTGATAGAGTGATAAATCCCTTAATATATAAATTCAGTGATCTGAATTTTTGTGAAGTTAAACTAAACCCAAATGAAATTTTTTCCTTTAGATGTATTGGGATGATCTATGAATAAATATATGGAAATGTTATGGAATTTCCATATGGGTATGGTTAATGGTTTCATAAACCCTATAAATTAATGGCATTAGGCCTTAATTTATTAATATACCAATAATCGTGATGTGTGCTCTATACCATCCTTATATATGTTATCCTACTAAAAGTGATCTCAGAGACATATATACATTTTTGTACTTCCTATTTGAATAATTGATTTATTTGAATAATCCAAAATCTTATTCTTCAATTCTAGTATATATGTGAAACATATTTTTTTTCTAAATATTATAACACATCTTTGTTAAGGTTAAAATCTATAATATTTTCCTCATTGTTTTGTAGATCCATGTTATCCTATTATGCTTCCTTAATCTTTACATAGATAAATGGTTAAGAAATCATTTAGTAAGGGTAGTATTTCATCCATTACCTTATGATTTACATGACCTACCATTGTATATCCAATAATGATGGGTATAATTCAAACCTTGTCATGGATATTGTTCCATATTAATTCATTCTAAAACAACCAACCATCTTTTTTGTCTTCATAAGATGGTAATATATTGAGTAGTCATAATCCATGATCTTATATAACCATAAAAATTTGTACTTTTTAACCCCTTCTCTATGAATATTTAATTTATTACCTTATGATTCATATATATAACATTCTTCTCAAAATAAAGATAATTCCTACAAATATTTAATACAAACAGACCTAGATCATGAATTAAGTAATTTAACTCATGAATCATTAGTCGGTGAAAGAAATAAGATATCACCTTGTCATGTACATGAAATATTTTAAATTTATTTTTATTTTATTTTCCAATAATACTTTTTTGTGGGTTTCCCAAGCTTTTATAGAGGAATGAGTGAGTTTTAATGAATTAGGATAAACCGTGAGGCCAATTCCAGATTTAAAAATAAATTTTGTTTCTTTTATAACTTTTCCATTTTTCAAAATTTTTCATCCATTATAATTCCTAAATGGTCTCCCATAACATTTTAACACCACTATTTCAATTTGGAGCCTTTAGAAATCCATAATCAAGGTGTATATGAGTTTTTATTTAAGGGATTAGGCCTACCCGGAAGCCCAATTTTAGTTTTAAAAATCAAAATTGTGTAATTAATAAATTATTATATTTTAATGTTTTTTAGGTGATTCAAAGTCTCACACAAGCCCATTGAACCCATCCATGCTCCCAAACTCTATACCCCCTATTTGGAGCTCTTCTTCATCGCGATTGAGTGCAGATAACATTAGAGTTTCTAAAATCGCTCAGGTTTGAGGAGGTAAGTTCTTTCCATCATAACTCTCTCAATTATAACTCTTTTTACCCCATTCTTATTCCTAAATTACCTCCTCATCCTTCTTCGAACCTCCATGGAAGTTTTTATTGTTTTAAAATTCATCTACTGGTGTATTTGGTGAGATTATTCAAGATCCCTCAAGTAACTGAGTCTCTTCCATTCCTCTTTTAAATTGCTTAGGGTTTAATTCTATTTGATTGGGGTTTATTCCATTTTACATTAAGTAACAAATGAACAGTGCTTAGGGTTTCGAACCTAGGGTTTAAAATTGGGTTTTATTGGTCCAATTTTGTGGTTTTAGGTTTGTTCTAAGTCCCTCTTGGTGCGGTGGTGGTGCAACTTGATTTTCGCACGTTGATTCAAGGGTTATACTAATTTGGTAGGTGATTCAACTTTTTATGCAATCCTTGTTACAAAGATATTGTGTTTATTATATTTTCATGTTTAACCCAATGATTTGATGCTGTAAAAATTGTTTTTAGTAGTGTTTTTAATGCAAGTGAATTTTAAGGGACAATTTCATGTGAAATTTGTTTTTTTTTCATATAAATCTTTTATTGGTTGATTAAGGGCTTCCTTATAATTATTTAGTTGACCTAATCTGTAGAGATATAAATCTTGACGTACATGGATATTACATTAATTTTTTGGAATACTTAATACGTAACAAAAACAAACACTCAAGGACCGTAATAGTTTAGTGTCTTTGGAAACTCGGAACATAATCTTCTAATTTTGGTGAAAGATCTTAATCATCTCCCATGAAGATCTTCCTTTTTTTCTTACCTAAAACCTTTCTTTATATCCTGGGTAAAAGAAAAAATATAAAGGGTGAGCTCAAATTCTCAGTAAGGGTAATCATGGATAAAATAAACAAACCATATACATTTGAACTTAAAAACATGAACATAAAGTTTAAACTTCAAAATATTGAGTTGTGAAATAAACATTGGAAGTATGTAAGACATCGATCGTAAAATAAAATTAATCATAATAAAATAGCGTGGGAATAAAACATGTAATTGTGGAAAACCATTAATCACATGATATGATTTCCGTAGTATCCAAGGCATTACTGCCAAGACCATCATAGTGGAAAAAGTCAATTACTGAAGATGGTTTACTTGCCATTCCAGCCCTATATTACTGAACCTGATTCACTTTCCATTCCAGCCATGTCTATATCATGAGATATAAATCTTTACCCAATGAATTTGATGGATATATAGGTCCCAAATATCTCATAATGAAATCATTCTTAATTGTTCCACAAAATAAAAATAAATCATTCATCATAACCGAAAGAATAAAATGGGTTTCCTAAACATCATCCTATCATAACGTAATCCATATAAAACAAATGGATATCATTTCATCATAATTATTATCAAACAATGTAAATAATATATACATTATACATGATACATAACCATACTAAATAATTTCATCTTAGATGGAAAATAGTTTTGACAAAACACTTGAAATGAATTCTTGAGGAAAATATCTTTTTTTCTTCAAAATCATTTTCTTTTAAAAAAACCCATTCAATGTTAAAAGAAAGGTATTTTGTTGAAAATAATCATGAAATATTGTATAGTATTATTCATGAAAATTATGCATTATGAAACCGTAAAAATCTGCTCATGCAGTATAAGTTAAAAAAATTCTCCTCGTACTTTTACCAAAAAAGTCAAAAAGTACCTCTTATGCTAAACAAAAGAAATATTCCTTCCATAACACAATGTTAAAGTAAAAAATGGGAAAACATGACTTTAAACAAACATGGAATAATATTAAACACTTTATGAAAAAATTTAAATGGACATGGATGAAAAATATAACCCCGATAAATAGTTACGAATAAACAATCTCAGATAATAACGAGATTGGAATAATTATCCCTTAACTTTTATGATCGGTGGAATCATACGTTTCATAAAATAAAGAAAATTACATGAATATTTAAATATCATATCCTTAATAATAAAAAATCATAAAACATTCATAGGAATCACAAACACCATACAAATAAAATAGACAGTGATTAATGCATATGTCTCACAAAAATAAAAGCGACACGAAATAATCCCTTACTGTAGGTCCAATTTCATCCATATGTATATGAAACTCCCATATAGTGGGTTTAAACATATTATTAATGTGTAAAATAACCATAATAATATTTATGATATCATATATGATTCACTTAGGAGTTATATTACCCATTCTTTTGTAAATTCCATTTTAAAGCAGCGTTTTGGGTAAAATCGTTTCATTTATCGTACATGTTTCGACTTGTTGTTCTTGATATTAAAACTCATATCATGATTTACATAATTCTATAATGTAAAACATGATTTATATATAATATATATTCAGCATATAAATATATATGATACATTGATAAATGGAATGAAATACATCGTTCAGGGAGACGGTAGGCCGTACGTACGCATGAACGATGTTTTCATTTCCTTATTGAATTGAATGGAATTAAGTAAATGAAACATATATGTACATAAATAAAGTATCATTATTATGTAATATATTTCATTATTATTTATTATATGCACTTTATAATCATACTTGAATGGTAAATCATGGAGAACGAATCTCATCACGTTCGTGGAGACGGTAGTCCGTAGATACGCACGAGTGACAATATCATTATTTTTATATTAAAATTGTATATAATTGGATAGTATATCATATATAAAGAATCATAATAACGCAATATGTATTATTTATATCATTTATAAACATTATTATACCCATCCGAATGATGAAATGTCTGAATAACAAACTACACCACGACGTGGAGACGGTAAGCCGTACGTACGCAGGTGTGGTGACTTTTTTATTCATAGGATGGATAAAATAAATAATTTGGTTGTACCATTTTTATAATAACATAAAATTATATAGAAGATATTGGATTTATTATTTTATAATGGAAACAACAAATAAGGAGAAAGTGGAAGAAGAAAGGAACTTGAAATTGGTGGTGAGATATTTACCTCTTCTTCGGGTTCTTCCTTTTGATTTTATCAAAATGGATCCTTAGGTTGGCTTTTTGACTAATAGAAGACCTATTGGATTAAGGGAGGAGAGTTTAAAGGGTATTTGGGTAGGGTTTGTCCGAGACAAATGGCTTTGGAGGTGTGTATTTTAGAGAAGGGGGAGTGCCCTTTTATAAGAGAGGTGAGGGGTACCTTAGAAAAAACTTAAAATATTATTTTATATTAAATTTATATTCGGTTTATAATGGCTTAAAATTGATTTATTTCAAATATATGGTGGTAATGGGTCACAATCCATTCAACCAATAGGTTTTAGATATGTTTAGGTCACTATATTAACCTTATCATCTATATTTAACTCCTAGTTAAATAGTTTTACATTTACCATGTCTCTTTGTATTTTTACATTATATGGTTAAAAAACATACTATATACATCCAAAAAAACCCCAAGTGGTTCATTAATTATATACCTATCATTATATAAGTCTTTTGGCCGAATATTGTATTTTTAGTATTAGAATATCCTTGAATAATATAATATTTGTTTTAAAAATTCTTTTATGTCAGTTTAGACACTATTTGGTATTTTTTTTTTCTAAATTCATTACAACATTATTACTTAGAAAATATTCATCTAACCAACCATAATATGTTATATTAACCTAGAAAATTAGTGTAATTCATTAAAAGTCCCAAATTACATTTTTTTTGTATTTATAATATCAATTATGTTAATATTCAATTAATAAGGTAATTACTACATCATCATTGTGTCATAAATAAATTATCTTATTAAATTTCAAAAAGATATAAATAAAATACCATTATGTATGAAATCTTTCTAGATTTATAATGTGTATTTATAGTCGATTTTATATTATGTATAACCCTATATTAAAAATGTTTTAGTTATTAAACATTGATTTTAACTCTTTTTACTCTTCTTTGAATTAAATAATAATAAATGTCCTAATCTAATACAAGTGGACCTAAAGGGTCATATTTTATTTCTAAGGTTTTTTTGGTCGAATTAAACTTATCCAATAGAATTAGTACATGTGTTAGGGTTATAATAATATCATTTTTACCCTTAATTACCCTATTTACTTTTAACCGTGGTAAATACAAGGAAAAGATAGTATTCACCAAAAATTATTTTTATCTTATTGAACCACATTTTACTCCTTGATATTAACCGTGTCTCTCAGATTTTTGAAATTAAATTCACAGAAGCGGTAAAATTATGTTTTATGTGAATTTACAAATTCTCTTAGGAGGTGAGTAAAAGACGATGAAAAGTTCAATAAAATTATTATTTATCTAAACTTTTTATAAACTGACTCCAATGAATTACATTGAACTTATATATGTATTATGTATCTATTTTTACCTAAAATAAATTTAAATAAAATAAATAATTATTTAAATAAAAATTCGGTTTTAAACTGTAACTCAGTGATTTCACTATTCATCAAAAATTAAAAGTTTTCAGAAAAATACCAAAACTTCACCCTAGGATAGTTTCAATATTCCGAATCCAAAAATGATGTCCATTTTGAAAGATGAAATTTATAAAATTTCAAAAATTGGGTATTAATTTTCATAACGGCTAGTTTATATAATATTTTAATAACACATTGTTATTTAGTGAAACTCGGTATTGCGTACAACACAAGCTATCGGGCAAGGTTTCTCTTGCGTGTAACGGAAGACAAGAATATTGTTGCGTATACTACAAGATAATATGGTGTTACGTATAGCGCAAGATAATATTGGTGTAGCGTACAACACAAGACATAAAAGAAATTAAAAATAATATTTCTCATAAAATCTCGGGGTGTTACATTCTACCCCCCTTAAAATGAATTTCGCACTCAAAATTAATCAGGGTTATAAATGGGTTACTATTTGAAAGTTTCATTCATAGAAACCCACATTGTAAAAAGGAATAAAAAAACTTAATTTTAAATACTAATGTATGAAACGTAACGGTTACCAAAATTAACTCATCACTGTGTTTCCACATAGAAGAACACAGTTGAAAATATGGATATGGAAGAAAAATCTAACCATAATGTTCTGATGGAGAGTGGTAGAGAACATGGATATGAAAAATCCAACAAACACAAAGACATAAATTTGTGATGATCTAAGGTACAATCTAGGACAACATTTTTGGTTTTCAAGATCATTTCTATAAAGTTGAAATTAGAAGAAATACTTACTTGATTTTGGTAAAATATCACCATCGGTCATTCCTTGAACAATTTCCAATTCATATATTAATGAAACAAAGTTGAATTTGTCATTCATGAAGTTCTAGAAGATCATGTGATAGAATGATGGGTCATTCCATCTATCTCAAAAAAAAGGGTAGAAACTTTTATTAAATATACATAAGTCTATCTATGGTGAGATTAATCGTATATGGTTCCTAAAATGGTCTTATACTTAATATATAATACCAGTTAATAAATTAAAACTAATTTATACTAACCAGGGTCTTCCTGTAGGACAGTGGTAGGTGATAAAGGCCTATTTCAATTTAGTTGTGTGTTCGATTCCTGTATCCTTGTCCGATGCGACGGGTTGTCCTTTTTCTAAAACTACACTATTATAATGTTTCAGAAATAATATCAAAAAATTCCAGCCTTAAACAATACTATCTGATGTCAAACATAATCCATTCCAATATTTAGTCTTATCGACAATACTTCTGTCCAATCTCATAGTATAAATAACATGAATACTAGAAAGTTCATCTACCAAGCATTGAATACAATCATTTATCACCTGTATATCATAAGATATATCTTGTTGGTCACATTCCAAACATGTGAATTCCTTAATCATGTATTCTCTTGAAACATGAGTGACCATAGAACCTTAGTGAAAACATGAGTGCTGTTAAGAGTTAACTCTTTCGACATACCAAAATCCCAAAATTTATATATATTCAAACCATGATGTCACTTTGTCCTTATATCAGTCATGAGCTCATTAATACTATCAAACATATTATTTTCTCCTTATCCCTTAGTTATGTGAAAATCATCTTCTTTCCAAAAATATTTCAATAACTTTTCATGGTTATCGGTACCATATTCTTATGGAAAACCAGAATAGAACAATACACAGATATTTCAATATACCATAAAAGTACCTCAACAACATTATTATTAAATTCCAATACAGAATACCTTTAATCCATACTCTTCAATGATTGGCATGGAATAAGTCCTTCCTTGATTTAGAAGAAACCTCTTAGGTCAGGGCATTGAGTTGTGTAATGCTCATCTTCTCCACAGATAAGACATTGAACTCCATAACAGTATGTCACTCTATAACCCTTTTCCCCACACAGATAACATCTTCCCCACCATTTGAGGTATTACTAAAGGTTCTTCTTCCCTTATTCTTGATATGTATAAAACTTTATATTCCTTCCTCTATGTTCCTCTCCATGAGAATATGCATAAAAGTCCATCTTCCTCTTTTTTGATGACTTAGGAATACAACTAAAGTTCACCTTGTTAATCATATATCGCGATAAATGATTTAGCATAATCACAATATCTTTCCCTATAGGAATTATGCAATTTCACTACTCATAGTCACCAATTTGTCCATCAGATTCAATGTTAACCCAATTCATTCTGGTTCCCTCCATTAACTAAAACCAGAAACCATTGTGTAAGAAACAATTAAAATAATGAGGAACCACATAATCATAAATGTCACTTATAGGATGTAAAACTTATGACACCTTCTTTATTATATGATAGATTTGGTTCACCATAGGTTATTCATGAATTTTAACATAAATCTAGGACTGTAGCCTATACATAAACTTAGGGATATCCCTTGACATACCATAGAAATATATCTAGGGATCTCAATAAAGTTTTCGCATCCTAGTTTCCAAAGGTTAACTAAGCCTTTCCTCTAATAACAACTGTAGAGACCCAAAGATTGATGAACATGGACATTACATTACTTTTTTGGAATAATTAATATATAACAAAAACAAACACTCAAGGAACATAATATTTTATTGTCTTTGGAAACTCAGAACATAATCTTCTAATCTTAGTGAAAGATCTTCAACACCTCCCATAAAGATCTTCACCTTTTGTTTTCTTATCTAAAACCTTTCTTTATATCCCAGGGGAAAGAAAAAATATAATGGGTGAGCTAAAATGATCAGTAAGGGTAATAACGGATAAAACAAAACAAACCATATACATTTGAACATAAAAACAAGAATATAAAGTTTAAACATCAAAATCTTGAGTCTTGAAATAAACATTGGCAGTGCGTAAGGCATAGATCATAAAGGAATATTAATCATGAAAAAATAGCATGGGAATAAACATGTAATTATTGAAAACCATTAAGCACATGATATGATTTCCATAGTAGCCAAGGAATTGTTGCCAAGACCATTATACTGGAAAAAGTCTATTACTGAACCGGGTTTACTTGCCATTCCCGCACTGTATTACTGAACTAGATTCACTTGCTGTTCTATCCATGTCTATCTCATGAGATATAAATCTTTACCAAATTCATTGGAGGGATATATAGGTCCCACCCATCTCATAATGAAATCATTCTTACTTGTGACACAAAATAAAAATAAATCATTTATCATAACCCAAAGAATAAAATGGGTTTCATAAACATCATCACATTATAACGTAATCCATATAAAACAAATGGAAAAAATTTAATCATAAGAAGAATCAAACCATGTAAATAATAGTTACAATATACATGATACATAATCATATTAAATAATATCATCTTAGATGGAAAATAGTTATGACAAAACACTTGAAATGAATTCTTGAGGAAAATATCCTTTCTTCTTTAAAATCATTTTCTTTTCAAAAAAATTCCATTCAATGTTAAAAGAAAATGATTTTTTTGAAAATAATAATGAAATATTGTAGATTATGCTTAATGAAAATTATGTGTTATGAAACCGTAAAAATCCGTTCATGTTGTCTAAGTTAAAAAAAAACATTCTCCTCGTACTTTTACCGAAAAAGTCAAAAAGTACCTTTTATGGGAAACAAAAGGAAGATTCATTCCATAAAAAAAATTTAAAGTCAAAAAGGGGTAAAAATGAATTTAAACATACAGGGAAGAATATTAAACACTTTATGGAAACATTTTTATGGACATGGATGAAAAATATATCCCCAGTAAATAGTTACAAATAAATAATCTTAGATAAGAATGAGATTGGAATAATTATCCCTTAACATTTACGATCAGTGGAATCATACGTTTTATAAAATAAAGAAAATTACATGCATATTTAAATATCATATCCTTCATAATAAAAAATCCTACAAAATTCATAGGAATCATAAACACTATACAAAGAAAATAGATAGTGATTAAGGCATATGTCTCATAGAAATAAAAGTGAGATGAAATAATCCCTTACCGTAGGTCCACTTTCTTATATATGTGTCTGAAAATCCAGTATAGTGGGTTTAGACATATTATTAACCTATAACAGAACCATAATAATATTTATGATATCATATATGATTCACTTAGGACTTTATATTACCTGTTCTTTTTTAAATTCCATGTTAAAGCAGCGTTTTGGGTAAAATTGTTTCATTTATCGTATGTGTTTCGACTTGTTGTTCTTGATATTATTACTTATATCCCGATTTACTTAATTCAAGAATTTAAAACACGATTTATATATAATATATATTCATCATATAAATATATATGATAGATCGATAAATGGAATGAAATACACCGTTCATGGAGATAGTAGGTCGTACGTACGCATGAACACTGTTTTCATTTCCTTATTGAATTGAATGGAATTAAGTAAATTAAACATATATATATATAAATCAAGTATAATTATTATTTAATATATTTCATGATTATTTATAATATATAATTTATAATCATACTTTAATGGTTAATCATGGAGATTGAATCTCATCACGTTTGTGGAGACAGTAGCCCGTACATACGCACGAGCGACAATATCATTCTTTTGATATTAAAATTGTATATAATTGGATGGTATATCAAATATAAAGAATCATAATAATGTTATATTTATTATTTATATCATTTATACTCATTATTATACCCATCCAAATGATGAAATGTTCAATAACAAACCACACCACGACGTGGAGACGGTAAGCCGTACGTACGCACTTGTGGTGACTTTTTCATTCATTCGATGGATAAAATAACTAATATGATTGTACCATTTTTATAATAACATAAAATTATATATAATATACTGTATTTTTTATTTTATAATGGAAACAACAAAGAATGAGGAATTGTAAGAAGAAAGGAACATGAAATAGGTGGTGAGATATTTACCTCTTCTTCGGGTTCTTCCTTTTGATTTGATCAAAAGGGATCCTTAGGTTGGATTTATGACTAAAGTAAGGCCTCTAGGATGAAGGAAGGATGTTGATAGGGTATTTTTGTAGGGGTCGGCTGAGCCAAATGGCTTTAGAGGTGTGTATTTGAGAGAAGGGGGAGTGCCCTTTTATAAGAGAGGCGAGGGGAACCTTAGGAAAAACTTAAAATATTATTTTATAATAAATTCATATTCGGTTTATAATGGCTCCAAAATGATTTTTTCAAGAATAAGGTGGGAATGGGTTGTAATCCTCTCAAACAATAAGTTTTATATAGTTTTGGGTCACTATATTAACCTTATCATTTATATTTAAATCTTAGTTAAATTGTTTGACATTTACCATGTCTCTTTGTATTTTTAAATTATATGGTTAATAAACTTACTATATACATCCAAGTGAACCCCAAGCGGTTCATTAATGATAAAACTATCATTATATAAATATTTTTTCTGAAACTTATTTTTTTAGAAATATAATATCAATTAATAATATAATATTTGTTTTAAAAACTCCTTTTTGTCAATTTTGAAACTATTTGGTATTTTGTTTTTTCTAAATTCATAACATCATTTTTTGTCAATTTTGAAACTATTTGGTATTTTGTTTTTTCTAAATACATAACATCATTATTACTTCCAAAACAATTCATCTAACCCACCCTAATATGTTATATCAACCTAGAAAATTATTTTAATTCATAAAAAGTCTCAAATTACATTTATTTAGGTATTTATAATATCAATTATGTTAACATTTCATTAATAAGGTAATTACTGCATCATCATTGTGTCATAAATAAATTAAATTATTTAACTCCAAAAAAATATAAATAAAATACAATTATGTAGGTAATATTTTTATATTTCTAATGAATATTTATAGTCGGTTTTACATTATGTATAACTTTATATTAAAAATGTTTTAGTTATTAAACTTTGATTTTAACTCTTTTAACTCTTCTTTGAATTAAATAATAATAAATGTGCTAATCTAATCCAAGTGGACATAAAGGGTCATATTTTATTTCTAATGTTGATTTTGGTCAAATTACACTTATCCAATAGAATTAGGACATGTGTTAGGGTAATAATAATATCATTTTTCCCTTAATTACCCTATTTACTTTTACCGTGGTAAATAAAAGTAAAAAGTTACTATTCACCAAAAAATATTTTTATCTTATGAACCAAATTTTACTCCGTTATATTAACCGTGTCTCTAAGATTTTGGAAATTCAAGTCACACTAGCAGTAAAATTATGTTTTAGGTGAATTTACAAATTCTCCTAGGAAGTGGGTAAAAGACGGTGAAAAGTTCAATAAAATTTTTATGTATCTAAAATTAATATAAAATAACTCCAATTAATTACATTGACCTTATATATGTATTACGTATCTATTTTCACCTACAATAAATTTATATGAAATAAATAATTATTTAAATAAAAATTTAGTTTTAAACTATAACTCAGTGTTTTTCACTATTCATCAAAAATTAAAAGTTTTCAGAAAAATACCAAAAATTCACCCTAGGATAATTTTGATATTATGAATCCAAAAATGCTGTCCATTTTGAAAGATAAAATTTATAAAATTTCAAAAAGTGGGTATTACTATTCATAAAGGCTAGTTTATGTAATATTTTAATAACCTATCGTTATTTAGTGAAACTCTGTATTGCGTACAATGAAAGATATCGAGGAAGGTTGATCTTGTGTTTAACACAAGACAAGAATAGTGTTGTATATACTACAAACTAATATGGTGTTGCATATAGCGTAGGATAATCTTGGTGTAGCGTACAACAAAAGACATCAAAGAAATTAAAAATAATATTTCTTGTAAAATCACGGGGTGTTACATTATTAAACTGTATTAGGGCTGAAAATAATGTTTTAAATGTTATTATTCTTTGTCTGTTGTTGCGAAATTGGTTTTGGGTGACGTTTGTTATGAAAATGGTTTTTGAGTACCGATTAGGTGTTTAATTGGGTGTTTTACATGTGTATTAAATGCGATGCTTATTGGGATTGTTTTATAACTCATGTAATGAGTTTAAAGAAATATTTAAGGTGTGTTGGATTCTATTTTGATAAATATGAGTATGAATATGGAGTTCAATTTGGGTTTTCAAAGAGTTTTTGGTGCAAAATAAGGAAAGATTTGGAGAAGTTATTTTATTGAAACTCAAAGTGTTTAGTTGTGTGTTTTAAATGGTATAAAATGTGTGTGGCTACTGTACTGATTGTATGTGACCAGTAGCGGTGTTTTATGTGAAAATGGATATATGTATCATTTTGAGATTGTTTGAGCACAAAGGGGGAAGCCCATGTACCTAGGTGGGGCAGATGTGTACTAGTACGGCTAGTGGACCGGATGGGTTTTGTCCATGTTTCACCAAGAATTTGGATAACGAACACTCTAACTAAACAATGTGGATGATGATTGGGGACCACTAGTTTATGGGTATGTTCTCTACTAGTGGCTCGTGCATGAGAATAGATTTTACTATGGTTACTTCACACCGAGTTATGAGGTACATGGGGCCCGAGACTATCTAGTGCCTTGAGGTATTCCCGATTTTGTTGATCATTGTGTTTGTTGTATTTTCCCATGTATTGGGGTGTTTCTGAAAGTACATTACAGTAGCTAAAATTTATATTTAAATGTGTGAACATTTTGAAAAATTTATCTTGGAAAATGTTTTCAATTGAATGTTGCATTTCATGGATTTTATCACTGATTTTCTTTGCATATTAAAACTTCTTGATTTTTCACATTGTATTTCATGATCTTTGGAATAATTGGGTGGTATCCTATTGGGCGTAGGCTCACACCATACTTACACCCCCTTGGGTGTAAGTAGAGTTGGTTATGTTTGACTCAAGTAAAGGAAAGGCTAATGGTGATGGCGGTTCAAGGTGTTAGTCCCCATCCTTGGGGTGGAGTTGTGTAGAAGGCTTGGGGGTGATGACCCCTTGTAATGTAGAGTACATGGGGATGTTTTGTTGCTATTAAATTGTGTATTTGGACCTTTTTTTCTTGCATTTGAACTTATTTATTCAGTTCTGGATTTTTGTATAGCCCTTGTTTGTATGAATTTTTCTGAATCTTTTTATCAAATATTTTTGATGTTTTATGTATACATATTCAGGTAAACCTTTCCCAAACCAAGATAAATGATACTCGGGCACTTGTTCCAACTCGTGTGGATAGGGAGCACTCTTTGTCCCTTGTCACAAACCGGGATTGGTGCCGGTATTGGTCGTGACCAGATTCATTTTCTAACAAAATGGTATCAAAGGGGGTTAATGTTTTTGGGTTATATTGCTATTTTGGGATGAGTCAGGATAGAAAAGAGCTAGGAATATTGGGGCTCGGGGTTTTGGTTGTGAGTAGGGTGCATGTACCACACCTCTAGTGGAAGACCTTGAGTCACTAGGGGACGTTGAAATTTACGGATTGACTTCACTTCCAGGTGATATGTGTGGGCTGCAGACCACACGTGGACATCAGGCGGAGTTTGAGAAGTTGTTTATTTTATTACTATAATGTGTTTAGATTATTTATACTTGATGTATTTGATTAAAAAATTTAGAATTGTGGTATTGATTATTGTTTTGTGACTGTTGCGTTTTGTAGCAACATGCCTCCCCAGAAAGCTCCAACGCACCCATGGGAGGATGCATGAGAGAGTTCTCCCACACCGATTGATCAGAGGCTAGTCGAGGCTGTGGTCTGGGATATCCATGCTATATGATAGGGACCAAATCTTGCTCCTATTCCTACCAGGGAAAAAGAGATGGGTCTTAGAAAAGATAAAGCTTAGGAGTTTCTGAAAAACAAGCCTCTTACTTTCCGAGGCAGCTCAGAACCCCAGGGTACAGAGGAATGGATTGAGAAGATCGAGTGTATGTTTGAGTTCCTGGTAACACCTGAGGATATCAGGGTGAAGTGTGACTTTTTTCTGTTGGAGGTTCCCAGCCGTAAGTGGTTGGAGTCAGTGCTTCAGGCTGGGAAGAATGAGCAGATACGCTGGGGAGATTTCAAGGCTGTCTTCAATAAACAATACTTCCCTGAGGTGTTGGCATATGCTAGGTCCACAAGGTTCATGGAAATTGTTTAGGGGAATCTATCTGTGATGGAGTACGCCAACCATTTCACAGAGTTGGATCAGTATGCTCTAAAATTTTTCTCTAATGAGCAGGCGAAGGCCCAGAGGTTTGAGAAAGGCTTGCGATCAGAGATATACTCCCAGGTGTTCTTCTTTTAGTTGAGGACCTATGATGACGTCGTTGATTAGGCGTGCATGGTGGATATTGATAGTAAATGTAGGGCTGGTTTCTATGGTTCAGTATCAGTAGTGGGAAGTGGCATCTCCTCAGAGAAGAAAAGGAAGCGGGAGGATCATGTGAAGAAAGGAGGTGGCAGTTTAGGGCACTCTTCCTGGCAGTTTTCGTTTGTGGCTTCTGATGCGATATCGGTCGTGTGCCACTAGTGTGGGAAGCTCGGGCACATCCGACTATCATGTACACTTCTCCCGAATCCCTATTACGAGTGCAGAGTTATGGGGAATTTTCAGCGTTTATGTAGTGTGCCACATCCACTTCCAAGTGGGGCAGGGTCAGTGGCTTCAAGAGGAGTGGCAGCACAGTCTGAGCCGTTGAGGACTGGGGGATCTCGATTTGGATGCTGTGGTAGTAGGGCTGGGTCATCTTCTGGGAAGATCCAGTTCAGGGCATAGACACAGACTATCGGTCGTCCTCAGACAGATACTGGACATCTCTTTGTAGTGGATCTGGCACCAGCAGGATCAGAGGTGGGACTGTTGACAATTCGAGGTACCGTTCTGATTGCATATTCTATAGGTACTGTTCTTTTTGATACTGTCACCTCTGTTTCATTCATTTCTACCTGTTTTGTGGACATGCTGAATTTATCAACCAAGTTGTTGTCTTTTGCGATGGATTTGGTTACGCAGTTGGGAAAGAAGAAGGAGCAGGGTCTCAGGTGCCCGTTTTGTGCACTTTCCGTGTTAGGGATCGAGATGGAGTGGGATCTCTTGGTCTTAGAAATGGATATTTTTGATGTCATACTAGGCATGGATTGGCTAGTACACTTCCAAGCACAGATTGATTAGTACAGGCAGTGAGTGAGATTCACAGAACCTGATGGGAGTTGTCAGGTTTTTCGGGGAGAATGACATCCTCAGTCAGGTCGCGTAGGACCTCCACTCACAGAGTTGGGAAGTCTTAACATCCAATTATCATCTCTCATGCTAAATGATGATGGTATTTCCCCTAGAGGTACACTACCTCATGTAGTGAATGAGTTATTAGAGGTATTCCCGGATGATTCCATAGGTTTTCCCCCAGAGTGTGATGTGGAGTTTTCGATTGATCCGGAACCGGGAACACATATGATATCTCTTCCCCCTTATCGTATGGCCCCCACCGAGCTGATGGAATTAAAGATACATCTAGACAACTTATAATCCAAAGGATTCATTTTCCTAAGTATCTCTCCTTGGGCCGCTCCTGTGTTATTCTCTAAAAAGGTTGACGTATCCCTCCAGTTGTGCATTGACTACCGAAAGCTGAATAAGGAAACAATTAAGAAAAAATACCCTTTGCCTAAAATAGATGATTTTTTCAATAATTTGAAGGGGGAAAATTGGTTCTAAAAAATAGACTTGCGTTCGGGTTATCAACAACTTAGGGTGAAGGAGTCAGATATCCCTAAGACAGCCTTCCGAAGCAGATACGACCACTTTGAGTATTTGGTCATGCCCTTCAGATAGACCAATTCTCCAGCGGTCTTTATGGAACTCATGAACATGGTGTTTCACGAGTATCATGATTCCTTCATTTTTTTGTTCGTGGATGACATTATGGTATACTATGGCTCTGAGGAGGAACACAAACATCACTTGAGGATTGTTTTGGGTACATTATAGGATCACCGCCTCTATGAAAATTTGTCAAAGTGCACTTTTTTGGATCAGGGAAGTGAGATTTACGGGTCATGTGATCTCTGAGTAGGGGGTTTCAGTGGACTCTAAGAAGATTAGTGCAGTTATTTCATGGGAGAAGACATAGAATGTGTTCGAGATCAGGAGTTTCCTTGGCTTGGATGGTTATTACAGGTGATTCGTTTGGGATTTCTCTCGGCATGCTTCACCGATGACTGCACTCACCCGAAAAGGTGTGAAGTTTGTATGGGGTCTAGAATGTCAGGCATCGTTTGAGGAGTTGAAGAGGAGTTTGACTACCACCCCCATGCTAATTTTTCCTAAGGCCGCAAAGGGGTATGTGGTCTATTGTGACACTTTAGGTATGGGTCTTGGGTGCGTGCTTATGCAGGATGATCACATGGTGGCATATGGCTCTCGCAAACTCCGACCACATGAAAATAATTACCCTACCCATGACTTGGAGTTGGAAACAGTGATGCATGCTTTGAAGACTTGGCGTCACTACCTCTTTTGGGAGAAGTTTGTGGTCTACTCTGATCACAAAAGCCTAGCCTATATCTTCTCGTAGAAGGACCTCGACTTGAGGAAGCGTCACTGGATTGAGTACTTGTAGGGGTTTGACTTTGACATTCAATATACCCTATTCAAGGGTAATGTGGTGGCCGATTCTTTGAGCAGAAGAGTTACAATGTAGGATTTGAGGAAGTCCAGTGATGAGTGGACTTTGAAGGGGCTCTTTTCTCAAATGCATGTAGAGACCAAGGAGCACAGTAAAGGGGAATTCTTGGTGAGCGTCCAGTTGACTCCTTCTCTGTTGGAGTTGATTCAGCGGTAACAACCTAATTATGACATTTGTCAGCGGTTGAAGCAGTTTCCTAATGGTGGGGAGACATCCTCTGATTGGTCATCGTCTCCCAAGGGAATCTTGTGCTTCAAGGGCCGTTCAGTAGTGCCGTTATCTCTGTGGAAGGTGGTGCAGCAGGATAGCCACCAGTCTTAGTGGGCTGTCTATCTGGGTTCCACTAAGATGTATTATGATGTCTTTCATAAGTTTTGGTGGCCTGGTATGAGACGGGACATAGTGGAGTTTGTGACGAGATGCTACACGTGCCATTAGGTGAAAGAAAAGCACCAAAGGCCCTCCAGTTTGCTCCAACCACTACCCATTCCTACCTGGAAGTGGGCTGAGGTCAACATGGAATTCATTATTGGCTTACCTCATACACCTCGGGGTAAGAATTCCAGTTGGGTGGTGATTGACCGTCATACCAATTCAGCCAACTTCATTCCGATAAAAGATACAACAAAAGTGGATGAGTTGGGCAATTTGTATCTTTAGAAAGTGATGAGACTCTATGGGGTACCATCAACAGTTGTCTCAGAAAGATACCCCCACTTCACTTCTCTATTTTTTGAAGGTTTTCAGAAGGCCTTGGGGTTTCAGATTAAGATGAGCACGACATACCACCCTCAAAAGGATGGTCAAACAAAGCGGGAAAATTAGATTTTGGAGGACATGCTTCGTGCATGTGTCTGGGACTTTGGAGGTTCTTGGGATAGCCATTTTGGTCTGTTTGAGTTTTCTTATAATAATAGTTACCAATCCTCCATTAGAATGGATCCTTTTGAGGCACTCTAGGTTCGGCCATGTCGGCCCCCCCTGTGTTGGATTGAGGTAGGTGAGACCTCACTATTGGGGTCGAGTCTGGTGTAGGAGATGTCTGAGAAGGTCTAGTTGATCAGGCTGCGTTTATTGACAGCTCAGAGTCACCATAAATCATATGTTGATCGAAGGCGTCGAGACCTAGAGTTTTTTGTGGGTGACATGGTATTCTTGAAAGTGGCCCCTCATCTGGGCCATCGTCGATTGGGGAAGTAAGGGAAGCTGATGTCGTGGTATGTTGAGCCCTTTGAGATCACCGATCATATTGTAAAGTTGGAATACAGGTTGTATTTACCTTCTCAGTTGACATCCATCCATGATGTCTTCCATGTCTCCCAATTAAAGAAATACAACCCGGATCCATCCCATGTGCTGAGTTGGGAAGAAATGGAGCTAGAGCCTGACTTGTCTATTATAGAGCAGCCGGTGAAAATAGTGGACTCCCAAGAGAAGGTGCTTCAATGGAAGTCCATTCTGTTGGTCTGGGTTCATTGGCATCATGGTAATGATACACATGAGACATGGGAGCGAAATTCATGGATTGAGGAAGAGTATCTGTTCCTGTTTTCTGATCAAACTTCAGGATAACTTTCTAGGATGGAAATTTTTCACGGTGGGGAGAATTGTCATATAAATGGAATATTTTAAAGGTATTTTTCTTTTATTTTCCATTAATGCTTTTTTGGGGGTTCGCAAGCTTTTATATAGGAATGAGTGAGTTTTAATGAATTGGGCCAAACCATGAGCCCAATTCCATATTTAAAAATAAATTTTGTTTCATTTATAAATTTTTAATATTTGAAAATTTTTCAACCTTTCCAATTCCTAAATGGTCTCCCCTGACATCTTAACACCACCATTGAAATTTATAGCATTTAGAAATCTATAATCATGGTGTATATGGGTTTTTATTTAAGGGATTGGGCCTACCCGGAAGCTCGATTCCTGTTTTAAAAATAAATTTTTTTTAATTAATAAGTTATTTAATTTTAATTATTTTTCAGTGATTCCAGGTCTAACACAAGATAATTTATCCCAGAAGCGTTCCAAACCTCTCTCCCCCCATCTTTGCATCTCTTCTCCATCGTGATTGAGTGCATAACATATTAGAGTTTCTAAAATCTTCCATATTTGAGGAGCTACGTTCTTTACATCATAACTCCCTCAATTATAACTCTTTTTCATCCATTACAGTTCCTAAATTAACTCCTCATCCTTATTCTAACCTCCCTTTAATTTTTTATTGTTTTAAAATTCATCTACTGGTGTATTTGGGGCGATTCTTCAAGATCCCTCAAGTAAGTGAGTCTCTTCCATTCCTCCTTCAAATTGCTTAGGGTTTAGTTCTATTTGATTGGGGTTTCTTCCCTTTTCCTTGAAGTACCAAATGACCAGTGGTTATGGTTTCTAACCTAGTGTTTATCCTTGGGTTTTATTGGTCAAATTTTGTGGTTTTAGGTTTGTTCTAAGTCCCTCTTAGTGCGGTGGTGGTTCGACTTGATTTTCACACGTTGATTCAAGGTTTCTACTAATTTGGTATGTGATTCCACTTTGTATGAAATACCTTTGATAAATATACTATGTTCATTATATTTTCATGTTTAACCCATTTATTTGGTTATGCAAAAATTGGTTTTAGTGGTGTTTGTAATGCAAGTGAATTTTAAGGGCCAATTTCATGTGAAATTTGTGTTTTTTTCATATAAATCTTTTATTGGTTGACTAAGGGATGCCTATTAATTATTTATTTGACCTTATTGAACTATATTAGGGCTGAAAATAATGATTTAAATGTTATTATTCTTTGTTAATTTCTGTGAAATTGGTTTTGGTTGACATTTGTTAAGAAAATGGGGTTTGAGTACTGATTTGGTGTTGAATTGGATGTTTTACATGTGTATTCTATGAGATGCTTATTGGGAATGTTTTATAACTCATTTAATGAGTTTAAAGAAATGTTTAGGGTTTGTTGGATTTTGTTTTAAAAAATATGAGTATAAATATGGTGTACAATTGGGGTTTTCAAAGAGTTTTGTGTGCAAAACAAAGAAGGATTTGGAAAAGTTATTTTATTGAAACTCAAAGTGTTTTGTTGTGTGTTTTAAATGGTATAAAATGCGTATAGGTACTGAACTGATTTTATGTGACCATTAGCGGTGTTTTATGTGAAAATGTATTTATGTATCATTCTGAAATTTTTTGAGCACAAAGGGGAAAGCCCAGGTACCTAGGTGGGGTGGTTGTGTACTTGTACGACTAGTGGACCAGATGGGGTTTGTCCCTATTTCACCTAGAATTTGGATAATGAAAACTATAAATATACTATGTGGATGATGATTGGGGACCACTTGGTTATGGATATTTTCCCTACTAGTGGCTCGTGCATGAGAACGGATTTTACTATGGTTACTTTACAATGAGGTATGAGGTACATGGGGCCCGAGACTCTCTAGTGCCTAGAGGTGTTCCCGATTTTGTTGTTCTTTGTTTTTTTGGTATTTTCCCATGTATTAGAGTGTTTTTTGAAGTAATTTACAATATCTAACATGTATATTTAAATTTTTAAACATTCTGAAAACTTTAGCTTCAAAAATGTTTTCAATTGAAAGTTGCATTTCTTGGATTTTATCACTGCTTTTCTTTCCGTATTAAAACTGCATGCTTTTTCACATTTTATTGCATGATATTTGGAATAATTGGGTGGTATCCTATTAGGATTAGGGTCACACCCTAATTACACCCCCTTTTGTGTAATTATACTTGGTTATGTATGACTCAGGTAAAGGAAAGGCTAAGGGTGATGGCAGTTCAGGGTGTTATTCCCCATCCTTGGGGAGAAGTTGTGGAGACGACTTGAGGGTGATGACCCCTTGTCATGTGGAGTCCATGGGGCTGTTTTGTTGCAGTTTTATTGTGTCTTTGGACCTTTTGTATTTTATTTTAACTTATTTATTCAGTTTTGGATTTTTTTTTAAAACACTTGATGGTCTGAATTTTTCAGATTCATTTTGTGAAATATTTTTGATGTTTTATGTATACATATTCAGGTAAAACTTTCCCAATCCATGATAAATGATACCCAGTCACTTGTTCCAGCCCATGGGGACATGGAGTTCCCTTCGGGCCTTGTCATGGGTAGAGATTGGTGCCGGTATTTGTTGTGACCAGATTCGGTTCGCGACACACCTTGTCATTTTTTAAGTAAAAAAACTGAAAACATTCTTTTAAGAATTGATATATATCAAAAAACCTTCACCAATATAGGGTATTGTGAGTACAAATGTAGTGAATAACCTCTTATTAAACTCATTAAACCTATTTTCACATTCACATATCAATATAAACATTAATCTATTACAAGGTAACTTGGTTTACAGATTTCAAAATCATGATAAATTATTCATAAATCATCGATATTATCCATTTAATCCCCAAAAACTAAAAATATATATTACATAAGTTGGTCTGGGCCATTATTCAATCAATTTTGGATTTGAATGGTATAGTTATATACTCTATCATATGTTTACTAGACTCAAAATTGTTAATTTTAAATACAAAATACATACATATTGAATTTGGAAGCTAATTTACAATTTCTTATGGTCTTACAAACAATACTCAAATTCTATTAATGGTCCTAAATTATCCAAGAATATAAGAATATTTCATCAATAAACACTATAGGTTCCAGGTGTAGTATAAGTGTTATATGGGGCATTCCAAACTTATCTTTTTGTCACGATCGTTTATTAGTCTAGGATTTACACTATGATAAACATGGTGATCAATATAATTGAATCAAATAATATAGGCAAAAAATAAATCCCATAACCAAGGCACCTGGTCATCACAAATTATGTATAATTAATTTATGATATTAAGGAATTACCTTATGAGAAATTATTTATTTGCTGATGGATGTGAAAAAGTCTGTTCTTTATACCATCATTATGTTTTAGGAATCAAGAATAGATTCCCTGAATTGGTAATCCACATGTGTTCTACGAACTTCTGAACATTACAATAGGAATCTATAGGTTCTAGCCTAATATATCCTAATGCTTGTGCCATTATCCATTGATCTCTATGAGAACCACTACATGGATGTGTTCTCTTCGATCTCTCTTGAATTGGGAGTTGTAGAAGATGAGGATCTCTCTCTATTATTGAGATCATTTTTGTAGAGGGATAACTCTAGGTATTTGAGAGGATTCTATCCAAATCTTGTTGTGTGCAAAAAAATTGAATTATCTCTCTTAAGAAAATAATATAATTGGGTTTATATACTCATAGGTTCAGAAAAAAATAATTTCACACGAATCCTTTATCATATCCTTAATCCTTCAGAAACCCCATGTCTATAATAATAATAATAATAATAATATTTCTTAACATGTTATAAACTCATGAATTAAATTAAATATCATTTATTCAAATAATATTAAATATATATTATTTCTCACCAGACCATTAAACTCAGTCTATCATTCCTCTACAATATTTATCAATCCATGAATAATGAATATTTATTTAATAAATAAATATCAATGAATTATTCACTAATAAATAAATAAATACTATATTCATTAAATAGAAAATAAATATTTAGTAAATGAAGTTGAGGTAGAGCCTGAGTGGTAAACCCCGTAATTATACAACCAAAAGTCCATGGTTCAAATCCTGGAAATCCCCTTGGGGGATTTACCATAAAGGTTTGATTAGTGTAGGATGTGACACAAGGATCATGAAGGCATGACATTGAATTGAGACTTCATGCTATGTTCATGGGACACTTTGGCTTGGGCCTACTGGTTTTGAAATGGGTCTCCCTCTACCCAAATAGAAATAAATCTTTTCTTTCGTAATAAAAAAGAGCATTCTCCCAAACATAAAAATATATATTTATTAAAAATTATTCTCACATAATATTCTCTCGAATAACTGTTGATTTAATATATGAGATCAAAAAAACATGAATAATTATTAAACAAAATTCATTAATAATATTTATTAAACTTGTTATCTAATAAATAATAATATATTACTTAACTAAGATTCTAGATACACTTAGTGTGTGACCTTATCAGCCTCTTTCTCAATGGAATTAGGAAAAATAGCAAAAAATTTAAGGTTAACATATAAAAACATGCCAAAGAACCCATAAACATAGAATTTAATACTATAATAACCTAATACCTCATACGCACTCTTACTATGTAATATAATCACTTTATTTCAATATATCTCATCATTTATATTGAATACTGATGCCATCAACCTAAGTGATCGATGTCTATTATTTTTGACTTTCTAGAAATCAAAATTTATTATATAAAACAATGTCCATGGATTTATTTAGGCTATATCATTTTCACTAACGGGCCTAAGATATCAACTTATGTTAAATAATATAAGGGAAAAATATTTTCTCGCATTATTCATTGAGGAAATATTACTCATGACACATGTAATGTATCATACCTATCCACAAACATATTTCATCATAGTTTTCATCAATACATAAAATCAAGTGATGTATAACACTCATTAGTAATAATATTAATGTCTAAGTATCAATTCACATGTCCCTAAATAATAACATCCAATGACGCATATAAATGTTAATTTTATACTAGCATGTCTCGTTCTTATAATATC
The DNA here is from genome assembly GCA_963277665.1 of Viscum album. NCBI lineage: Eukaryota > Viridiplantae > Streptophyta > Magnoliopsida > Santalales > Viscaceae > Viscum > Viscum album. The sequence continues at coordinate 1,961,077,369 of OY728119.1, read as the reverse complement.
CTACACTTGATATTATTAAGGGAATGTAAAATGTAAAGGTGCCTAAAATTCCCGTGAGTCTCCTCCCCAGATTTCCTGTATCATTTTAGTTTATAAAATTATTTCATCCATCTATCGAACATATATTTAAGAATTCTATCACGGATCTTTTGGGTTCTCATCTTAGCGGGGAACAACCATGGACATTCAGAGTGATAGATACTAATAGAAACTTATATCATTCTATATTAAACATAAAAATAATAGTATTTTAATAAGTTTATTAATTTTTTTAAAAATGAATATAAGTTATCATAAAGTACTTAATTTATGGTTCTTGGGAACAAAATCCAATAGAATCCCACTTTCACTACAACCAACTGCTAACAACCTTCAGTCCACTACCACTCACATGATACTCATTCCTTTGCTAAGATATGCCTTTTTTCAAGGGGTCTACCATGTTTTATTCAATGGAAAATCTGCTTACTAAAAATTCAACCCTCTAAGAAAAATCCATCATGAGGTGATATTTCCATAGTATGTTTTTTTATCGGTGCGACCTTGTCTCTTTTGAAAGATACAACCCAACAATATTATCACAATAATCTGTGATAGGGTCTTTACATATAGGTACCAAATCAAGATCCTATAAAAAATTTCATATTCAAATGGAATCTTTGTATGTATTATAATCCTCTATATACTAGAAATCCACTGTAGAATTAGCGATAACAAACTAGTTTGAACACTTCTAGCTCCCGAATCCTCCAATGATAAAAAACATATCATGGCTACCACTTCAGTTCATTATGATCTTTTGAAAACTAGAATTAGTATTACCTATGATGAATAGATCCTTTTCTCCTCCAAACATTAGGAATATATCCTTAGTTCTTCTTAGAGACTTTAGGATATAATTAACAACAAACCAATGTTATTATCTTGAATGAGTTTGATATCTTCCTACCATTATCAATGTATAGAAAACATTAAGTACAATACATAAATTTTCATACATGATTTATCATATCTCTGAAGCATATGAGATCTTACTCATTATATATTTATCTTTTTGTGTATGAGGACACATTTTCTTAGAAAGATATATACAATTTGACACTGAAACTAATCCCCGATTGGACTATTCCATACTAAATCTATCTAGTAACCAGTAAATTTATAAAATTTTACTTAGTCCAAGCATCCTCTTAGATCTACCGTGAATGATATTGATCCCTAGAATATGGGTTGCTTCACCTAAGTCCTTTATAGAGAAACACTTGTTTGACTAGTCCTTAACTGGCTTTGTGATTGGTATGTCATTTAAAATAAGTATTATTTCATAAATATATAATACTAAGACAACAACCAAATTTCCATTAAACAACATTTAAACACAAGGATACCATTCATTATTAATGAAACCAAATTCTTTTATAGACTCATAAAATCAAATTTCTCATGATGTATATACTTTCTTAAATCCATAAATGGGTCTGTATAAATTGAATATCTTTTTGGAATCACCTAGAGTCACGAACCCTTTTGGTTGTATCATGTATAAATCTTCATAAATTATCCCATTAAGAAATAATTTTTAAAATCCTTCTTCCAAATTTCATATTCATGGTAAGATACTATTGAAAGTTGAATTCTGATGGATTTAAACATGGAAACTGGTGAAAAGGTTTCGTTGTAGTCAATTCCTCAATTTTGTTTAAACACTTTACCTTCTAACCTTTCTTTATAGGTATTTAATTTAACTTCCATGTCTAATTTTTACTTTCACACACATCTATGCCCTATGGGATTTACATCTACTTTTTCATCGACCAGAACCAAAAAATGTTTCTAATATATGGAATCCATTTCAAAATTTATGGCTTCTTACTATGTTGTAGATTTTGATCTCTCTAACTACTATTTTAGTATATAAGTTCATCATTGAAAAATTATAATGATTCACCATATTTAGTGACTATAAAACCACATATCTAGTGTTCTATTACCTCTCTAGTTCTCCCATGTAGTACCTATTCTTCATGATCTAATTATTCCATTGGGACCTATAAAATTTGTTCATATACAAACTATTTTTTATCTTGAGAATAAAATTAATTGAATTTGATAATTATCCCACTATCATTTTTGAGTATGTTCTCCCTCTTAAGAAATATGGATTTAATGGTGATAGTTACCTTCTTTTATAAGTGGTTTTGTAGATAGTATCTATTTGTTTCCTTAGGATACCCTATAAAGATACACTTTGTACCCTAAGGTGATATTTTTTTTCTGAGAAGGCGTTAAAAATTTCTTGCATCCCCATACACATGTATACGATAAAAGGGTTTCTTTTCACTCCATAACTCGAAGGTAATTCCATTTTCCACTTTAGTAGGTACTCAGTTTAGTTTGTATACTGCAGTTTTTAATGAACATCCCCTAAATGATAATGGATGATCTATATGATCTACCATTGACCTTATCGAGTTTAACAAGGTATGGTTCCTCCATTCACTAACACTATTCCATTATGGTGTGTAAACTGTAGTGAGTTGAGATAGAATCCCAAACTCTTGTGGAAAGTCATTAAACTCTTGGTTAAGATATTCACATCCTCAATCTGGTGAAATATTTTTATCTTATTTCAAAATTAATTCTCTACTTAATTCATGAATTATTTTAATTTATCAAAGGACTCAAACCAATACCTCATCAATTGGTGATATCCACATCTAATCGATTAATCAGTAATAATTATGAAGTAATAATATGCACCTCTATATTTTACTAGAGATGGTCCTCACACATCATTGTGTATCAATCCTAAAAGTTCTATGAACCTTTCCCCTTGTCCACCAAATGATGGTTTTTTCATTTTTCCTTGTAAATAGGCATGGAATCTTTCAATTGTTTTTAGCTCAAAATGGTCTAAATAACAATCTTGACAAATCTTTGTTAAATCATTCTCATTTACATGACCAAGATGGTAATTCCATAATTGGGTGTTATATGAGTCATGTGAATTTGATTCATTATCTATATAAAATACTTAGTTTTAATAATTTTATACATAAAGACCATTATTTAAATTCACCATACTATAAAATATGTTTTATTTATAAAATAAACAAATTCTATTCCCACATTTTAAAATAAAACATTCTACATTGAGGAATGATACATATATTATGTTCTTGGTAATAGTAGGTATATAATAACTGTCACTTAAAACCAATATCATTTCTATTGGAAATGAAACGTGGTAGTCTCCAATGGATAGAATTGACAACATCCCACCATTGTCATCTCAAAAATCCACCTATCCTTTATTAATCTTTCTAAATATACTTATTCCGGCATTTGGATATAGATGTGGGAACCACCAGCTATATCTAATACCGAATTTGTAGATATTGAAAGATTACACTCAATAATGAATGATCCTTTAGTATACCATTTATTTTGGGTGTAGTTATTCTTCCACTTGACTTCCTTTCCACATGAAAACTATATCCGTTCTTCCTTTCCAGGCCTATAGATCTTCCTTTTCTTGGATGGATGATGCTTGAGAGGTTTATACTTGTTAGGATTATTAGGTCCCTTCTCCTTATTCTTCACTTTATTATTTACTATAAAGACTATGGGTTTGGCATGCCCCATATCCTTATCCACTTGGATAACCATAGTAAGTAGTTCTAAAATAATATTCTAATTACTTATCATGTTATAATTAATAATAAAACATGAGAAAGTCTTGGGTAGTGAAGAATGTATGAGATTTGTGTGCAAATAATCTAGGAATTTAATCTCTATGATGTATAAGAATTCAATGTAGCTAATAATATTGAATAGATGAGTCCCAAATGGCACATAATGTCAATGTTTAGTAGTAAATATGGAATTGTAGATCTCATATCCCTCTTGTCTCACCGTATATTGATAAAGACCTCAAAGGCGAGACAACAAGCTATAAACATCCATTTACTCATGTTTCTTTAGAAGATCATTGGTCATGGATTATAATATGGAACACTAAACATCAATATAACCATTTAAATGTTTCTCATAGAGAGATTAATCTTCCTTACTAACCTCATTACTAGGCACATCAAGAATAGGTTCTTCCAAAAGATACAATTTCCTTTCATAGAGTGGGATAATGCATAAGATACTTTTCCAATCATGGAAATTTGTTCTTTTGATAAGTTTATCCTTATCAAGTATGGATCACAATGATATATTCGAAGTAACTTTATTGATATTTCTAGAAATATGACAAGAAGAGTTTTAGTACTTTATTTGATAAAATTTAGACAAATAAATGAATATAATATTTATTAATCTACCATTATTTTATTGAAACCCAACATCTCTCCCCATTGGATTTGGAATATCTTATTTCATTGAAATTATAGTGGAAAGGATCCATATTCTCCTTCTCATTTGCCTAAATTTGACTGGTCAAGAAATTTTAAGGGTTTTAGTTTGTAATTCCAAATTACAACAACATTAACTTAGAGTTCCTTGATCTGTTGAGTGGACTCCTCAATCCTAAAATCCATAAATTGGATTTCATCAAACTTTTCCTCTCAGTTACTCTATTTCCTACTTTGGAAGTCAACCCTTGATGTGAAGTAAGCTATGTTAACCTAAAATATCAAGTTAGAATTCTCTCATAATTAGAATGGCCCCAACTTTGGTTGGTCAAGTACTTTGAACTATCGTTCAATTTTAACAGATGTAGTGGATGTATATACCAACATAATATATATAATGAAGTATTTTATATTTTATGCATAAATTTCCAATTATTATCTTTTTTTTTCATTCTTATTAATATTAATGGGTTATACTATAGTTATTAACCATGTATTTGATAATATTTATAAATAATGAAGTTTATTTTAGTTCAATATTACATGCTTGTTAATTCATTAATTCAGGTGATCATGATAAAAAAACCTAATGAAATTACCATGAAACTTGAAAGAAATAAAATAATAAAGTGATATAATCATAATTTTTATTAAATTTTATTTTATCAAGTATATGATAAACTAACCATCGACCTGGGGAGAAAACACCTTGATCCATTAATAGTTCATGTTGTAGCTTTCCACCTATCCACCTATGTATCTCTCTTATATTGGTTTCACCTCAAATATAAACATAAACTAGCTTGGGAGATTAATCTATTATATATTATTTTACTCACCCACAATTTAGGGATCCAAATGATTGGTTAAGGGATTTACATAAAATAAACTATGGGAATTCAATCCTTTATACAATGATAGAAGAGATGAATCACATGGAAAAAATTTAATTTGATAATAAATTAAAGAAACCAATCGCATAAAAATATCTTGTCTAAGATCATGATTATCCATATTCATGTAAGAAATTATGCATTTAATAAAATTACCATTCAATTATGATCATTATTATTTAAGATAAATCGTGCTTGAATAAATTAATTATCTTCTTTAATTAATCAACTAATTTATCTTAATTATAATCATATTTTCCGGAGATTCTCATGCATCATTATTTTTGATAAATTAAATAAATTTCTTTAAAATTAACTTTGAAAAAAATGTACACTTGAGGAAACACAGTGAGTACCCATTCAAACTACCCAATGTGTATTTTACTCGTATACTGTTTACTCTTATCACATGCATCTTAAACGACTTATCATATAATTTATTAGTTTGTAATATCAATTTAATGACCACATAGAACTCATGGTATTTACATAGCCTGTTATACTTCAATATTCATAGATTGATAACTGTAATATGACTTATAAATGATATGTAGATCCGAAAATTTCATAAAAATTAATTAGACACTTTTTTATATGAAACCCATCACATGGGCTATACTATTAACTTAATGAAAAAATAAAATGATGATAACATTTTCATACTATATCAGATTAATTTTCAATTATTTATACTTTTGTAAAACTACATATTTTGTACATTAGAGAAATGTGGTGTTTATTTTTCTCACCATCTATCTAAAACACACACCTAGGGACTCAACATGTAATTATTCCATGGAAGATGTTGGATTCCACAATGTGTAAATGAGAGATAGAACATGTGATCTCCAAGTTACATATCAACTATTCATGTATACCATGTAATAGAATACACAACCCACCTATGACTAAGGGACTACCTATCATATACTGAAGTGACACAATGTGTACTCCAAACAACTGTGTGCCATAATTTCCTGGTCGACTCACGATGTATAATTAAATTCATCATGTGTAATAAATAAAAAAACCTTGAATTAATGATGAATTAATTCATGGTATATTAAACACTAGTACATGACATGAAACATTGGGTTACATTGCATGTACTCTTGTGTTATCCATCCATACTCCTCAACACCTTCAGATCAGATATTCAAAATTATTTCCTTTATAAAATTATCTCAATTGATTATATTTATGAATCTTCTATCTCAGATGCATTCTTAGTGATTCCATAGAAATCAATAAAAGATCTTCCATCCCCCCACCCCATTGGAGGGGTGTGAGAGACCCTCATTTTTCCCTCATTGATGGTCACGTTCCTTCCAAACTTTCTCAAATCCTATTTTCTTTTAACTTTTCCAACATTCTCGATAATCCTTAATGTACCAGATCTATTTGAAGGCTCACCTCAACTTTCTATCACACCATCAGAGTTCAATGATGCTTCCAATATTCTAAATCTAACTATGGTTTTCCAATTCCGACATCACCGTCCTTTGGTTGATGTGTTTCATCATTTCATCTTTGATTCCTAGGGATTATTGGAATGTGTGATAGTGGGGATTATTGAAAAACGGCGCATCATGATTAGGTTATATTTGATTAAAGATTTTATTATATCATGTTCAAGAGCTCCTCAAAAATTTGATGGGTGAAATTTTATCTAGTATGGTGTTCCTATGAGTTCTATATGAATTGTGATGCTCTTTTTATAGTGATTTGGGTATGTTTCCTTGAACTCCCACTATCCTTTCCATACCCCTCTATTTTTTGTATTCATGGAAATATAGAAGGGGTATTTTTTTGTTCTGATAGTAGAATATATTTTGTTAGTCATCCTATTTTCCCCATATTTATGTGGGGGTTGATTTTTTAAAGGAATCACTAGGTGCATATGGATAATAGTGGGTGAAAATTATTTTGAAAGAAAGAAATTATTTTTAAATACTGGATTGATTTTTATTCTTACTATAGTAAATAAGACCATCTAGATTCATCCTATTATAATGGGAAATAAAACATGCATGGGGTGTAGGATAAGAAGGTGATGGGGCCATATAATAGTAATGTCCTCAAGGTGGACTAGTTTGGAACTAATAGGATGGGTAATTCTATTGGAATATATAAATTGTAAAGAACCATGAATCCATAGAAAAAGATAGAATATATCTATGACAGTATGAGGTATGACTTGAGTAACAATAATTTAACAAGATATGTTCAGTTTCGTTTAGGGGGACTGAGTGTTGATGTTGGTTTTCTAGAACCAAATTATTTTTACTTTATGATAAACATGTATTCATTGCTTTTAATATTAATAATATTCTTATCACATCATGATTTTTCTTCTTTGTGACATAGTATGTGATAATTTTTTAAGAGTAGGTGTTGTATTAAAAGGTCATAGCAGTTCCCTGCTATGATGAGAACCCCGAAGTGCTATGATATTATTATTGAATATATTTCTTATATATGAACTATATCATTTGGTGGAAACAATGATATAGTATATCATGGTTGGAGACTCATAGGACATCAAGGCACATTTTCATGTTGTACGACCTTGGTAATATCTAGTATACATATTATGAGATCAAGACACAATAGTAGGAAATCAACATTTCTATGTGTTATTGGATGTTCTTATCTACAGATGTGTTAATTGGTCCTTAGACAGTATGATTATTATTAATGAGTATTATGAGTCACACACTTAGATGTATAAATGAAGACTGTGATGACATATGTTTGTGGTGAGGTATGATACGTTGGGTGCATCACAAGTAATATTGCATTAATGAATAATGCGAGAAAGGATCTATCCATTCCATTCATTAATGAAAGTTAATATCTTAGGACCTTTGATGGAAGTGATGTATCCTATATAAATACATGACCATGGTGTTCTATAGGCAAGTTCTATTTCTGGGAATTCAATGAAAGATACATCAAGCACATAGGTTGATTGGACTAGCATGTAACCTATTTGATTTGAGATATCATGATAAATCTATTATATTACATGGTAAGTGTTCATATGAGGTGACATGTAGTTTTGGAATTAAATTATTTCTCTATGGGTGCCTTAGTGTATTGATAGATTCTATCCTTGGACTTTAGGCTACTTATCCTAATTTCGATGAGAAAGAGGCCTAGAGGGTCACACACTCAGTGTATCCATAATCTCAGTTAAGTAATATATTATTATATAATATTTAATAGGTTGAATAAATATTATTTATGTATATAGTTTAATAATTATTCATATATTATTTATCGCAAATAAATATTTATTTTCTTTTTAGAAAATATAATATTTATTTATTTATTAGAAATAAATGAAGTGATATTTATTTAATAAATAAATAGACATATTCAATGTCTGAAAAATATTGTTGGGGAATGGAAGACTGAGTTTAATAGTCTTGTGAGAATTAATATTTAATAATATTTTATTAAATAATATTCAATTATAATTCACCTTCTATGTGTATGTTGTGTAATAATAATATTAGTATTATTATTCAACATGGGGATTTTATAGGATTAAAAAAACAATTAAGGGAACTTGAGAAATTATTTTATTTTAACCTTGGAAATATAAATACATAATTATGTTATTTTCTCAAGCTAGATAATTAATTTTTTTGGTTGTGTACAAAAATCTTGGGGGAATACTCTCAATCCTAGAGATCTCCCTTTATATAAGAATTCTTCGAATAATTCCAACCAATCCTCCTCCATAGGACAAGAAGAATGATTTGGAAGAGATTCTTGAGGTGATCAAGATGAAATATGCAAGAGTTGGTATCTTCCGTGCTATCACCCAGATATTACTCCAATGATTTCAAAATATTCATATAAAACATGTGGATCACCACTAGATGAAATATACACTTAGTTTCTACAATGAAATGACAATGAACCACATATTTGTCTCTAGATCCAGTAATGAATAAATAATTCCTTAGAGTTAATTATTTATCTAATTAAATTAATTATAAAAATATGTGTTTATCTCATTTATCTAGGTTCTAGAACAATTCTTTATTGTCTATTTCTTTAATTCAATTATGTGGATAACCGTGTTCATCATCATATAGATATCAAATTGATTATCAATTATGGAAAAAATCCAAGTTGGGAACCACCTATTGCATACTTCCCCTATGCCTAGAACCTATAAGTTGTATCAGATAAGACACATAATTGTTTATAATTATTTAAAAATCATTTTTTATGCATTTATAATTTAGTCTTTCAATTCATTTTTGATCATTATTTTAATTTTTATTGTGAGATCTATTTCTTCATCATTCGTTTCTCATAGAACTAATCAAGAAGTTTAATTTTATGATTAAAATAAAATCGTGAAACTCATCCGGAGGTGAAAAAGTTTATAGATACACAAGACCAGACTACATGCAGGGTAACTTGAGTTACATGCCATGTAATAAATTTAAACACATCAAGATTTGATTTGGAAATAAATTAGATATTATTCATTTATTATTACATTAATTACACCATTTAATACACCACATATTAACTAGAATTAAATGGTGCAAGGTCATCTAGACTACACGCCATATATCCCATGTACATAGCATGTAGTCCCATTGGGTGAGAGATGAGCCTTGTATTCCATAAACAACCAACCAGACTGGGTACTGTGTAACATGGAGTCAGAATAGAATATGACCCATTAGACATGTCTTGTACTCCAAATTTTTTGAGGAATTTTTTACACACCAAGTACCTTGGCGTGTACCTTGGATAGATGGTGAAGGTTGTACATGTCGTGTAGATCAGATCTACACACCATGTACTTTTACCAAATTATAAAGATTGAAAATTTATTTATTTTTACTATGTAAACCTTGAGACATGTACTCGCGTGTAGTCATAATGGTATGACACACCATGAGATAGGTTTTAATATACATAAATATTTAAATTATTAATTAATATCCATGTAATGTTCATATCTACATATCATCTATGAGTTGTATTAAAAGTTGTTACCATATGTGCATTTGAGCATAACACGTGACCAAAAAAAACAATGTAATTCATGTAATCATCCATGAAGTACACATTGTAAAAGTACGTGATACGTCGTGTGTTAAAAATGTCAGAGGAGTAAAATAGTATACAAGTATAATACATGTTAGGAACAATCGGACAGGTGTTCACCATGTTTCCTCCAATATACATTTATGCATGTGGTTTATTTTTAATGAATTTATTTTTTTTTAATTTATAACAGATGATAATCTAAAGTAAATTCATATTGGTATTAAGATAAATGTATTGGTCAATTAAATATAATAATTAAATGATTTGAGTAAAATTTATCTTATATAAGAATGATTAATAATTGCATGACTGTTTTATTAAATGCCTAATTTTTTATATGCAATTATACAAGCATGAGCTAGAACATACCTTTTTTATGTGATTGGTTTCATTTAATTTATTATTTAATTAAATTATTCTCCCATGTGCCTTCTCTCCTCATTATTATGTAGGGTCTGCATGCCCATGGTTTCTTTTATATAAACCCCCCTTTTCCCTCACCTGTGTGTGAGTAAAAGAAATATGTAATGGATGGATATACCAATCTAGTGGAGGTGGTTCATGTTTGAAGATGATACAAAACCAATCCATGGAGATACAAAGGTGGATTGGTGGAATACTGTAAACACGAACCTTGATTGGTTTAATGTTTTTCTTAACTAAGTCAATGGTTATTTTATCAACCGCTAGATAAATTAAACATTGGTTTAAGATCATGATCATACCCTTTATTTTATTCTATTAAGATGCATGGTTATTTAATTATATATGTTTTATCCCAATCACATAATTAATGAATTAAAAAACATCAGATATGGAAGTAAAATAAAACATGCTTATGTGTAAATATTATATAAGACATGGTTAATCACTTACGTAATCCTGATTAATATCAAAAATCATGTGATAAAGATAATAATTGGAAATTTATGAACAAAAGGATAAAATTCCTCAATAATATATTAATTAAGTATATCCTTCCAATAATTTTGTTAGAATTGAACCATAATCCAAAGTGCTTGACCAACCAAAGTTGGGGTGCTTTCAATTATCAGGGAATTCTAACATGAGGTTTTGGGTTGACTTAAATTGGGTCAAATCAAGGGTTGACTACTAAAGTAGGACATATTTTAACTAATATGCAAAGGTTGATGAAATCCAATAATGGATTTTAGGATTGGGGAGTCCACTCAGTGGATCAATGAACTATGAGTTAATGCAGGTGGCATTTGGAATGTCTACCTAAAACCATTCACGTTGCTTGACAAACCAATGTCGAGGTAATGATATATGGAATATGGATCCTTTTCACTTGAATTTATAAGAAATATAATATTATGAGTCCAATGGTGAGGGTTATTAGGTTTCAATAAAATATTAAGAGACTAATAAATATAGTATATATTTATTTCTCTAGATTTTATCAATTAAAGTACTAAAATTCCACTTCCATTATTTTATAGAAACATTAATAAAATGAAATCAAACATATAATTATGATCATGATAAGGATATAATTTTCATTAGCACAAATTTTAAAGAGTTGAAAGGTAATATGTTTCATCCTTCTCCATGAAAGAAAATTGTATGTTCTAGAAGAACCTTTACCAATTACACCTGGGAATGAGGAAAGTGATGCAGAACTATCTCTCCATGAGAAATATCTGAATGATGTTATAGATGTTCATTGCTTCATGCTATCATCCATGTATACTAATATTTTAAAGCAACATGAGGATATGGATGCCTATAGCATGATGTATCACCTTCGGGATCTCTATTAATAGAAGGCGAGACAAGAGAGGTATGATATCTCCAATGCTTTGTTCACAAATAATCTTGGAGAGTCTGTGCAATTTGGGCCTCATGTATTCAAGATTATTGTATACATTTAATTCCTATAAATATTAGGGATTAAATTCCCAGATGTGTTTCATAAATATCTCATACTTTCTTCTCTACCTAAGACCTTATCTATTTTTATTACCAATTACGATATGATCAATAATGGGAAGAGTCTTTCAGAACTTCTTAATTTAATTCTCCAAGTGGATAAGGGAATGGGGTATAAGAAACCCATGATCCTTATAGAGAATAATAAAATAAAAGAAAATGAAAAGGGGACCAAGAATTATAAATAGTCTAAAGCTCTCTAGCACCATCCAACCAATAAGAAAAAGATCCGTAGATAGGGAAAGGAAAAGGATGCAATGCGTTTTTCATGTGGTAAGCCATGCCACTTGAAGAGGAAATACACCCAAAAACAAGGGAAAGCTAAAGGTGTGTTCATTAGCAAGTGAAATATTTCTATTTATTCACATTGGGTATTAGATATAGCTTTTGGTTCTCACATATATATCCAAATGTAAGAACTAATTATATTCTGGAAGATTTCTAGAGGAGAGGTGGATCTACGGGCTGCCAATGGTGTAAGAATAGATAGGCTAGCCATTTGTTACTATAAGTTTTCATTTCCAATGATAATGATTTTGGTTTTAATAGATTGTTATTATGTAACTATAGTTAACAAGAACATAATTTATGTGTGATGTTTAGATACATATGGACATATTTTCAAAATTTGAAATTATTGTTTTTTATTTTATAAGGAAAAAATATTTTATGGATTGACGCATTTAAATAATGGTCTTTATGTATTAAATTATGAAAACCAAGTTTTGGTAATCAATAATGAATCTTGTTCACATGACTCATATAAAACTCAGTAGTGGAATCACCGTCTTGGTCATGTAAATGAGAATCATTTGACAAAGGTCTACTAAGATGATTATTTAGACTCTTCTGAGATAAAACCACTTGATAGATTTCATGTTTGTTTACAATGAAAAAATGACCAGACCACCATTCGAGGGTCTGGGTGAATAGGCCAAAGCACTTATAGTATTGATACACACTAATGTGTGTAGTCCATTTCCAATAGAATTTAGAGGTGTATATTCTAAATTCATAACTTTTACTGATGACTTGAAAGGATATGGATATATTTACATGATGAGGTATAAGTCCAATTCCATTGAGAAATTCAAGGAATTTTATAATAGAGTAGAGAATTAGTTTGGTATGAAGATAAATAATTTTCAATCAGATCGAGATGGTGAATAGATTAACCAAGATTTCATTAAAATCTTACATGAGTTTTGGATTCTATCTCAACTCACTCCACCTTATACTCCACTACGTAATGGTGTTAGTGAAAGGAGGAACTGTACATTATTAGACATGGTGAGGTCGATGATGAGTTATTCATATCTTCCATTATCCTTTTGGGGATATGCATTGCAAACTATTGAAGCACATCAAACCAAACACCAACTAAAGAGGAAAATGGAATTCCCTTCGAGTTATGGAGTGGAAAGGAACCCATTTTGTCATATAAACATTTATGGGGTTGAGCGGAGTTTGTTAAAGCCCTGTCAGGAAACAAATTAGAACCCTAGGGCATGAAGTGTATCTTTATACGATATCCTATGGAAATAAAGGAATACTACCTATATAACCCATCAGACAATAAAGTTAATGTCATAATAAAATCCATATTTCTTGAGAGGGAGAAAATCCTCAAACAGGATAGTGGGAGAAAGTTTGGATTAAATGATGTTGATGCTCAAGATACATAAGAGTTGGTATAGGAAAATGTTACATAAATACCCATGGAAGAAGTAGTTCCTATAATAGAAGTTCTGCATAGGAGTGTAAGAGAGGTAAAAGTACAAGAGATATATTGTTTTATAGTCACAAAATATGGTGATTAATTAATGGATGACAATGATGAACCTATATCCTTCAAGGAGGAGTATAGAGATCAGAATCTGAAAGATGGAAAGAATCCGTGAATTCTGAAATGGATTCCTTGTATTAGAACCATGTTTGGTTTCTAGTTGATGAAACAGTTGATGTAAATCTTGTTGGATGAAAATGGTAATTCAAGAGGGAACTCAACTTGGAAGGAAAATTAATTACTTATAAAGAAAGGCTACTATATAAATGGTTGAAACAAAATCAAGGAATTGACTATGATGAAACCTTTTAACCGGTTGACATCTTCAAATCCATTAGAATTCTACTTGCTATAGCAGCTTAACATGACTGTGATATTTGGAACATTGATATAAAAACTGCATTCCTTAATGGGAACCATTAAGAAGATGTCTATATGAAACAAATATAAGTTTTTGCAACTTCATGTGTTTCCAAATGAATTTTCATGCTGCAGAGATCCATTTATGTATCGATGCAAGCATCTAGGTCATAAAACATTCGATTAGATTAATCCATAAAATAATATGGTATCATTAAGAATGAATGTGATCCATGTGTTTAGAAGTGGTGTAGTGGGAATGTAGTCATTATCCTAGTAGCATATATTGATGACATATTACTTATTAGAAACAACATAGCAGTTTTAAAATTAGTTAAGGACTGGTTAAATAAGTGTTTCTACATGAAGGACTTAGGTGAAACAACCTATATTCTAGGGATTAGAATCACTCATTATAGATCCAGGAGGCTTCTTGGACTGAGTCAAAGTATATATTTTGACCCGATACTAAATATATTTAATATGGTATAGTCTAAGAGGGGATTGGTTTCAGTGTCACGTGGTTTACATCTTTCAAAGAAAATGTGTCCCCATACACAATAAGATAAAGAGATAGTGAGTAAGATCCCATCCTATTCTATGATAGGATCAATCATGTCTACCATGCTATGTACTAGAATTTATGTTGCCTATGCACTATGAATGTTTGGTTGATATCAAGAAGAGCAAGGAGAACAATATTGGATTACTGTTAAGACTATCCCTAAGTATCTAAGAAGAATTAAGGATATGTTCCTGTTGTATAGAGGAGACAAGAAGCTGGTCATCAGAGTTTATACTTTTGTTGGTTTTAAGACAGATCAAAATGATCGAAAGTCGTAATAAGGATATGTTTTCTATCTCAACAGAGGAGATGTGAGTTGGAAGAATTCAGAGAATCCACTTGTCACTGATTCTATAGCGGATTCCAAGTATATAGCATCTCCTGATGCAACCATGTAATCCATTTGGATTCAGAACTTTTTCCATACACTTGATGTAGTGCCTATTAGTAAATACCCTATCACATTGTATTGTGATAACACTATAGCAATGACTGTTGCAAAAGAGATATGGTCACACCAACATACAAAGTCTATACTCTCAAAGTATCACCTCTTGAGGGATTTTTACTAGAGGGGAGAAGTTGATGTAAGCAGAGTACCCATGAAAATAGAACATGGTGGACCCCTTGAATAAAGTCTAATGTCAACATAAGTGTCAGTATCATGTGAGATCTAGTAGAATGAAGGTTGTTAGCAGTAGGCTCCAGTGCAAGTGGGAGTATGTTGGAGTTTCTGCCCTAGAACAGACTTCTCTGAACTTTATTATTAATATGTATTCATTACATTGAATATTAATAAAATAATTATCACATCAGGATTGTTCTTCTGCATGACATAGTATGTGATAATTTCTTAAGAGTAGCTGTCGCACTGAAAGGTCATAGAAGTTCCGCACTATGATGAGAACCTGAAAGTTCTACGACACTATTCTTTAATATATGTTCTACAGCTAGAAGATATCATTTAAGGGACACAAATGATATAGGCTATTAGGGTGGAGACTTATATGACTTTGATACACCTTCTCATGGTGTAAGACCTTGGTATTATCCGGTATGGATATTATAAGAATGATACCCACTAGTAGGAATTATATATTTCAATATATCATTTGATGTTCCTATCTGTAGATATGTTTATTTTTCCTTAGAATTTAAGATTATTATTAATGAGTATTATGCATCGAAAACTCATATGTATTGATGAAAACAAGGACAATAGATGTTTTTGGTGAGGTATGATACTTTGTGTGCATGACTAGTAATATTGCATTAATGAATAATGTAAGAAATGATTTATCACTTCCAATATTTAACAAAATCTAATACCTTAGGCCCTTTGATTAAAATTATATTTCCTACAAAAAACTATGGTCATGGTATTCTATAGGCAAGTTTTATTTTCAGGATGTCATAGAAGGAGACATCAAGCACATAGGTTGATTGCATCAGCATGTAACCAGCTTGGTTTGAGATATCACGATAAAGAGATTATATCCCATAGTAAGTGTTCATATGAGGTGACATGTCATTGTGTCATTAAATTATTTCTTTATGGGTTCCTTGGTGTATTCCTAGATTCTAACCGTGGAATTTAGGCTGCTTCTCCTAATTCCCCAGAGAAAGAGGCCTAAAGGGTCACACACTAAGTGAATACAGAATATCAGATAAATAATATATAATTATTTATTATTTAACAGGTTGAATAAATATTATTCCCATATATGGTTTAATAATTATTTATATATGCATGATCATATATAAATATTTATTTACTATTTAAAAAATACAATATTTATTTATTTATTGGAGAATAATGTTTTGATATTTATTTAATAAATAAATAGACATTATTCAAGGTTCGATAAAAATTGAGGACGAATGGTGGACCGAGTTTAATAGTCCGGTGAGAAATAATATTTAATATTATTTGATTAAATAATATTTAATCATAATTCCCATGTTTAGCGCATGTAGATAAATAATAATATTTGTATTATTATTTGGCATGGTGATTTTCTAAGATTAAATAAATAATTAAGGGAACATGGGAAATTATTTTTCTTTAACCCTAGAAATATAAATACCTAGTTATGTTATTTTCCCTAGAAAGACAATTCATTTTTGGGTTGTGCACAACAATTTTGGAGAATATTGTCAAGCCTAGGGAGATCCCTTTCTCTAAGAACACTCCAAAGAATGGTGAGCAATCCTCCTCCACTGGATCAAGGAAAATTCTTTGGAAGAGATTCTCGAGGCAATCGAGGGGGACGATGCAAGTCTAAGGATCTTATGTGATCGCACCCAAATACTCCTTCAGCGACATCTGGAGATTACTTGAACATGTTTGGATCACCACTAGAGGAAATTTACACTTGGTTTCTACAATATAATGATGGTTCACCGCAGATCTATCACCATACTCATGAACAAAGAAATAATTCCTTAGAGGTAATTCTTTATCTAATTAAATTAATTATAAAAGGTATGTGTTGACCTCCTCTCTCTTTATTCTAGTTCAATTTTTTATTTTATATTTCTTTGACTCAATTCCATGGATCATGATTTTCATCATCGTATAGATCTCAGATTGATCATAGATTATGGAAAAAATCAATGTTGGGCATCACCCATCACATGGTTATACTCCGCCTGTAACCTATTCTGACGGGGCGCATGAAGGAGTTTTCTTGGTCCCCATAATGAATTCTTACTCATATACAGAGTCCATTAAATAGGTATGAAATTATAATCTGGAGTCTATGGTCTAGGAAACAGACATGGGTGGTCTAGGAAGATATAATAAGGGTGCAATGTAGAGTGATTTGTCTGAACAGGGGGTTGAAAAGAATTTAGTGGGAAAGTCAAGTCCTAGAAGAATTGTGAACATTATTAAACTAGGTGACCCATTTGAAGGGATATAAATTAAGGGTATGAAATAGGAGAAAATACATTTAGCACTAGGGGAGTATTCGAATGAGGAGAAAAAAACATACGTGGTAAAGAAAGATGATATGAGTTTGAGATATTTCTCAGAAGATGGTATAGATGGAAGACACAATAAATAAACTCATCACCCAAGAAGGAAGAAAGGGATGAATGGAAACATATATTTAGGCAGTTTTATTCTGATTTAAGGGTAGGAATCTAAAGGGTGGATGGTTTATTCTCATTTTCCTAAACCAATAGAGAAAATGTCTGCTAAAAATAAATGTCTCAAGGAAATGGATGGTGAGTAATCGAATAATGGAGATACATGGGGTCTTATGATCCACTATAGGGAACAAATGGTGGAGATGAACTTTCTAATTGAAGCCTCACAAGAAGATATAGGTAGGATAATTGAAATATTGCTTTATGTGGATACCAATGAAGAGAAGTTTGAATGGTTCAATAAACAAAACAATATTTTGATAATAGGCTTCAAACAAATGTGGAGGAGTTTGTTCAAATGTGGAAAAATATGTTTTATCACTTTGAAGACCACACCAAAAATGATTTGAAAAAAATATACATTCCCTACACTAGAAATTATATAGAGATAATATTTACAATAGACTTAAATTAGATTTTAATGGTTCTGAGATCACTTATTATTTTTGATGCTTGTGAAGGTTATCATTAAACCCTTAAAAGTGATCTATTTATTGAAATAAAAATATTAAATTAGAAAAAATAGGAATAAATAAAATCTCATATGTATATTAAATAATGATTAAAAGGAAATTGAAAAATGATTAAAAATTTGTAAATCAATCAATGATATTCAAATAATTAAAAACAAATACGCGACCCTTTGGATACAACTAGTAGGTTCTAGTTGCAGTTGAAGAATCAGATGGGGCATTCCCAACATTGGTTTTTTTCATGATCAATGGTTAATCCAATATTTTAAAAACCAAAAACACTATGATCAATAGAATTGAATCAAATAATATTGAAAACGAATAAACTCTGGAAACAAAGCACATAATCATCATATATTATCTATAATTAATTTAATCATTTAAAGAATTACCTTTCCAGAAATTATTTCTTCATTAATGGATATGAAAAGGACTCTATGTCATAAATTTATTTCATTTTAGGAATTATGAATAGATTACCTCCAGCGGTGATCCACACATGTTCCACAAACCTTTAAATGTCACTATAGGAATCTCTGAGTGCTCACACGAGGGATTCTAACACATGTTTCATTCACCTTAGACTTCCCTGATAAATTCTTCACTGAAGTGTTAACATTGATCTTTTTGGACTTTGGAGTGGTGTTGGATGATAATCACTCTCCATTGATGAGATAATTCTTGGAGAGGGATCTCTCTAGGGCCTTGATAAGATTATCCTTATATCTCATTGAGCACAACCTAAATGAATTTTCCCTATCAATAAAATAATATAATTTGGTTTATATATAGCTAGGGTTTGAAGATAATAATTATGTATGAAACCACTGTTATTTACTTAATCTATATGAAAAACCATATCTATAATAATAATAATTATATTATTATTATTATTTATTGACATGTTCTAAACTCAAAAATTAAATTAAATATTATTTATTCAAATAATATTCAATATATGTTATTCTCACTGGAAAATTAATCTTAGTCTGATATTCCCTCATAATATTTATCAGGCCTTGAATAATAAAAATTTATTTAATAAATAAATATCATTTTATTATTCACCAATAAAGAAATATTATAATATCCAATTAGTAAATAAATATTTTTTAAATATCATACTCACATAATATTCTCCCGAATAACAGGTGACAACATATATATGATCAAGAAAACATGAGTAATTGTTAAAACAAATGTGATAATAATATTTATTCAACATGTTAAATAATAAATAATAATATGTTACTTAACTGAGATTATGGATACACTTATTGTGTGATAATATAGGATTTTTTCCTAGTGGCATCAGGCGAAGAATCCTAAATCTGAAGGTTACCATTTAAAAAACATCATAGAACCCATAGATAAAGATGGTAATAAAATAATGAAATAATAACTAATACAGACACTTACTATGAAATGTAATACCTTCATCATGATATCTCTAAATGAAAAGGTTTCATGCTAGTTCCAATGACCTTTTTTCTTCAAGTTTGTTTCTTTGAATTTCCAAAAAATAAAACTTACCTATAGAACACCAAGACCACAAATTTATTTAAGATTTATCATTTCCATAAAATGGTATGAGATATTGACTACATTAAATAATAGAGGGGAAAATCCTTTCTCACATTATTTATTAATGAAATATTACCTGTGACACACCCAATGTATCATACCTTTCCATAAACATATGTCTCCACAGTTTTCATCAATACATAAAACTAAACGAATTATAACTCTCATTAATTGTAATAATATAGTCCAAGGACCAATACACACATCCTCATATTGGGAAATATAGTGACACATATAAGTATGGATTTACTACTAGCGGGTTTCATTCTCATACTATCTAACACAAGATATTACCAAGGGAGGACACCATGAGAAGGTGCCCCTAATTCTTTCGAGTCTCTACACCAGATATCCTATATCACTTGTGTCCCTAATTTTTTATCTGGCTATAGAATATATATTTAAGAACACTATAATGAGACTTTAGGGTTCCTATAATATTGGGGAACAATTATGACCTTTAAGTGAGATAACCACTATTAATACATTATTTCATGCTATGTTATGAGAAATAATAATCATGACGTGATAAAAATTTTATTAATATTGAAAACATTGTATAATTTTTTATAAGTACATAGAACTTGGTTCTAGGGTACCAACTCCAAAAAATATTACCAAAAATTTAATTATCCAATTTCTGAAGATACTATTTATCAAATAAATATTGATTTCTAGAGAACATATAAGAAAAAAGGCATCACTATGATTTTATGGTGACTATGACTTGCATGATAATCTATATACAATATATATTCCTTTTGTACTATTAATTTATGATATCCAGATCAAAGATTCACCTTTGAAATTTTTTTAGTATCATGAATTTCATCAAAAAATTCATCAATTAATGTTAGTGGGAACTTGGTTTTAATATTGATCTTATTAATATTATGATAATAAATGAAATTATTCATTAACATATCCTTATTCAAAAAAATCTGATTGGTGTACCCCGTGGTGAAACACTTGGGAATAAACAACCCTTGTTAAAATTATCTTAAATATTGTTCTTCAATTATTCAAATTCAATAGGGTCTATTCTATATGGTCTCCTAGATTTTGTAATAACACTAAGAATGAGTTTAATTGGAAACTCAACATCTAAATATGGGGGAATTCTTGAAAACTCCTTGGAATATATCACTAATAATTGGGTATGAAGGCTTATATTAATTAATTAATCTACATAGGGTGTTTATTATAATCCTTTAATAGATATCATATCATGGGATGATTTAGGATATTAAATAATTTCTCCTCATCTTAATAGTTGATATGGGATCAATGTAGTGGAAATGAATCCATTCCCAAAATAATATCAAATTATACCAAAGTAAGGATAATTATTTTTGTAGGAAATATCTTCCCACAGGCATTAATTAGAGAAGCATTATATACATGGGATGAAATCATGAGGAAACCGAGCGTTATCAATGATAAATGAATATCAAATATTTGAGGTTGTGAAGAAAAATATTATTAAATTTGAATGATTTTTTAGAACCAAAATTAAGTAAGATATTTTTAATTCTAGATTGAAAAATTAACATACCTATGAAAAACAAAATTTCTTGATTTAATTCCAAATCATAAATTAAAAATAATGGTTAGTGTCAATAATGATAATATCTAATAAAATTAGAGAAAACAATCATATTAATTTGAAAATAAATCAAAATATATCCTAACCTAAGAAACCTTTAATTTAACCTTTGTTTCACTATGTTTATCCTACCATCCTTTTAACATAATCCACAAAAATAAATAAACCTCACTCCAATACCAACATAGATGAACCAAACATAATATAAATGGATTTTAAATCATTTTTAGAATTATACATATATCATAATAGAAAATGCACTCCCATTGTCTAAAGGTTTAGTATCATTAGTGTTTACCTATATATCCATCTTGTTACACAACATAACATTCATTTTCCCTCAAAATCTCCACACATTAACCCCTTTTAGATATTTCACTACATAGAAAGTCATGAGGAAATACATACAAGAAGAAAGGGGTGATAAAAATTTCATAATATGTGGGAAAATGTGAAGGATATCAAAAGGATATGATTATAAGATATGAAATAATAGATTAAAAATCTTAGATAAATGTAAATATGTCAGCTTGAACATGATAATAATATATTAATATAGATATCATAATAAAATAATCATAAAAACGGACTCTACAATAACCCACATCTCCTAAAAATATTATTAGAACATTTCTTATATGAAAAATAAAAAATAAAATGCACTTAGAGATTTAGAGGTCCAGTGTCTTTTGGATATTAGTAACATAATATAATATTTGAAAATGAAATATATAATATTTTATTCCAATATTTATAATATAATCTTAGATATCATCAAACCCCAATAAGTTTAGGGTATACCTTGGGGATACACATAAAAAGAAGGGTTAGATAAAAGACCTAGTAAGGTTATAATTTGAATAAACATGAGAAAAGTATTTCATAAGAGTTAGTAATCATAATATTTACTCATGAAAGAGAAGGACCATAAATCATTTAATAATAATATGGCATAAGGGAAATAATATCAAATTATCATGGAAATAATGAGATTTACAAGAATATGGAAGAAATATAAATCCTTGTATCATAAACATAAGTTAAGGATTAATGCCAATACAACATAACATAAAAAAGTTAGAATCACTACCCATGCACTATACATTGAATATGTTGGCCCCTCATAATAAAGGTACCTTGATATTGGA
This sequence comes from Viscum album, assembly GCA_963277665.1. Classification (NCBI taxonomy): domain Eukaryota; kingdom Viridiplantae; phylum Streptophyta; class Magnoliopsida; order Santalales; family Viscaceae; genus Viscum; species Viscum album. The sequence goes on along the minus strand of OY728119.1, from coordinate 1,961,054,402 downwards.
GTTGAATCACGGTATGTAAAATAATAATGGCCCTTCCCAACAATCTTGTTTTGTGGTTATTAGAAACTCACTCCACTATTTTAAATCCTTTTTTTAAAATTTTCATTAAGACCACTTTATGTTAGAGTGGGAATTGTAGAATAAAACTAGTATACAATCATAGAAACCAAAAAAAACATCGCAAAGTAATTAAACAATGAGATAAGTGAGTTGGGTGACCAAAGAGATGTTTTTTTATTTTCACACCCCACTGAGCTATGTCCAAGGGGAATACACTTGAATATGTGTTGGTGTACCAAAACACACTATAAGTGCACTAATTATTTATAGAAATTAAGAGTAGACTCACTACGCCACTCAGATCACAACATTCACAATGATTTATAAATCACTACTATTCTCACTCAAAATAACCCACTTCTCCTTAAATTTAACACCTTGATTATCCAAAAACCAAGAATAATAAATTACACAAAGATATGTGTTGCAATATGCTTCACCTTCATCAAAATGAGGAACTCTACAAGCGTTCAATAATTATTTCTTGGAATAAACTCGATCTCTCTCTATTCTTAGAACTATTAATTATGAAAATTTCACTATTTTTTCTATTGTAATTATCTATATTTTTCTATTATTATGTCAGAATATATCTCTCTAACTCCTTAATAAAGTTTCAAAATCATAGTTGATTAATGTAATCAATTTAATTTATATATTATGGGAAATTTATTCCATTAATATCCTATAATATGAATTTAAATAATTCTCATTCAAACCACAAGATATATCCTAAAATATAATAAATTAGAATTTAATGTTTTGTTTTAACTCAATACACCAATACGTAGAGGTTATTATCACCCCAAAGAAAATTTTAGGATAACACTTGATTCTGTAATCCACAACCTTTGAACCACTCTTATCCCATAAGTATCACCATTTTTAATATAATTGTTTTTATCACAACAATATATTATTTCACCAACAATAAAATAATCTTCCTCATTGTAAAAAATAACCGAAATGCATGGAACTCACTCCATCTTTCTATTATTCCTCTAACGATAGTGATCATAATTATAATCTTGGGTCTCTATATAGAAGATAATGATTTAACCAAAATCATCCCTCACTCATGATGATTGAAACAACCTGAACCATGAACAATTTTCCCATTTCTGACACCATGTGAAACACCATTTCCATTTCTAGGTTAATATCATATTTCTTTTACATCAATGGAAACTCGATATCATAACATGATCCCCCTTTATGTCATAGTATACACAAGATATTTTTTCTAGAATATTTATGAACACTATTAGTATTACCCTAACACTCTAAATATTTTGACATATCAATGAAACCACCTTGATGATCCCAAAAATTTATAATGAAATAAACTTATCCTTCATTACAAAAAGTAATTATATTGACTATAAGAATAATTTAATCCTTTTAACACTTCCAATGATTAATATTAATTTACATTTTGAATCTTTTAGAGTATTTCACATTATATTTGTCAATAAATTCCACTAAAAAGTGAATTTAAATATTTTTTCTAACAATCTATCCATTTGGTTTTGGTAACAATACTCCAACACTTTAAAACACCACTCCAAACACCATTATTTAGTTACCACCAACATAAAATAGAATGGTTAATCAATGTTTAACACATATTTCAATATAATCTCAAAAAAATCATGCTTTGTGTGATAAAAAAAGTGTTATATGAAAAGTTCATTAATTAAACACATCACTTTCCTCAGAAATCAATACAAATTTATCATTTATAATCTAAAAACGATTTGTATCCCATTATTTTATGAAACAAAATTTTACAGCACTTATTTTTTTATCATAAAATATATTTATATAGTCCACCCTAATTTTTCATTTTCATAATCCCCAAATCCTTATAAAAAAAACATTACCATTGTCAAAAATTTTATATGACACTCCCCTTGTGTCAACATAATAGAAACTTAATCATTAATTATTTTGTATATATCTCTTTTGAATATCTCCCCCTTTAAGGAGGTATAAGCCTATATATCTCCCCTTTTATTAAAAATTTCAAAAAGAACTTATGTGAAGGTAATAAGAATGAAATAATAACCCATCCTAACAAATCATAAGAGTTAACATATCTATCCATAAACGACTTATTAAGGAAACCAATTATTGAATTTCTCATAGAAAACACCAAACATCGAATTAAAATCACCATAGGGGAGTGAGGTTCCCTTATCAAAACATTTAATGTGATTGGTGATAGTTGAACTCTTGGATCCAACCAATGATTCTAGAAACATTATTTGAGAGTTCCTTCATTATGATATCCCCCATCTTAATTTGAGTAGAAATATATTCTTATCTCACCAATCCTTAATCATCTTTCCCTATTATAAAGTCTTAATTTATCTCAATATGATGTGAAATTAAATTATTTATATGATTTTTACTATGATTAATATCACTTAAGCTATTACAGTTGATTGTAATAAGTGAATTAACTTTGAATACACTACTTTCAAGTTGTTTCATTATTCAAAAGAGGTGTGTGAAATCTTGATTATAAGATATATATTCACCTTCTAATGTTCTCAATTATACAAAATATTTTTTCTTGTAGAGATGAGAAATATATAACATTATATGACAAAATAAACTTCATAATACGGACTTTCTATCATGTTAACCAGCAAAATCTATATCATTGTATCCCAATAACCTATATTGTGATATTACACTATTGATAAAACCAAAATACAGTTTTCCTTTAATACATCTAATTATCCTTTTCATTTATAATACATGGATTTCGTTAGGATAACTTTGATAACTTATTGATTGATAAGTCAAAAAAATGTCAATTCTTATAATTTTTAAGTATAATGGGATCTGAATTAATTTTCTATACCAATTCACATAAAAATATTTACCATTTTCATCTAACTTCATCTAGGTAGCGTACACCATTTTCATTTCCATAGATTCCTCTAATATAAATATTTTTATCACCTCTTTAAAATATTTTAATTAATAAATAAAAGTACGATAACTTACGTATATCATATATAAATAATGAATAAATTTCAATTGACCATTTATTAGTAATTTGAACTCACTCCTCATAAATTTATTAATATCCTTTCATTATGCCTTATTGAATCCTCTAAATATTATTTCATACACATATACAAGAACCATCATCATTTGATTCTTCTTATTCTTAATATAATGATTATGATAAACTATTACATGATGAAAACCATGATTTCACAAGTATTGATCAAGAATAGAATATTGTGCTCTTGGTGCTTGCTTCAACCCATAAATTTCCATATTCAATAAGCCTAATTTGTTCTCTTATTCATGTATGAGAAATACATTTGGATTCTCATTATAGTCTTATTATTGAAAAACTTGATTAAGAAATACATATTTAACATCCATTTGAAAGACCAAGAATATATAATTCACTATGATGACCAATAAATATCATATTGTTTCCAAAATAACACATAAAAAACATCATATCCACATTTATCCCTTTAATTTGGGAGTATTCCATGAACGCAAGATGTACATTATTTCGAATCAAATTTCTTTCTTCATAGAAATTGTTATAAAAACCCATTTTGTTTTATAAACTTTTATCGCATAGTGTTTTTATAATCTCCCAATTACAATTCATATCAATTTGAACATTCCCTTCATTCACAGCTTTGATCTAACTCTCATCATTAGTAGTCTCACCACAATTCTTCGTTTCTAATTGTGATAAGAGTGATGTTATTTATCAAGTCTTAATTATTCTCAATTTTCAATAGATCTATCTGGACAACAAAATTTTTTACTCATGAATGTTAGCTATAATTTTTAGAAACCATGTATTTGAATAATTTTTGTAACCTCCTCATTTCTAGTGTCTTCTTATAAATCAATACTAGTCCCTTGTGATTACCTTGAGCTACTCAATTCATTAACTCTTTCCTCCAGAATTTTAATATTATTTTACTAAAAAATATTCTCATTCTATACCTCTATGAAAAATAAGAATTATATTTTTTTATAATAATTTTATTAAAAATATTTTATTCCATGATCTTATATGAATATCCAAGAAAAATTCCTTCATCACCATAAGATTCAAAATTCCTTTGAATTTTCTCTTTATTATGAATAAAATAATTATTTCTAAGGATTCAAAAGTACTTCAATGTAGTTTTCATCCAATACCTTATCTCATATGGAGTATTTTACTCAACTAGACATAAAAAATCTCTATTTATGATATAAACTAATTTTAAGCCTGCTTCCATATAAAAATTATCTGATTGGACCTTTTCAATAAGTATCATTCAAGCTATATTGTTGATTATTTCATTAATCCTCTAAACTAAACTATTTTGTTGAGGAGTCATCGTGGATGGAACTTACTGTATTATCAAGTTATTTCTAATTAAATCTTAAATATGTCTATTTTTGAAGTTTTTTCCATTATGAGTCCATAATTTTAAAATTTTATATCCAAGGATTATCTTCACCAATATTTAATAATGTGTTATGAAATTAAACACCTTGAATTTTTTATTGATCAATATAAACCATGATATCCCACTATAACTATTTTTAAATAGTATGTAGTACCTCTTATCATCAATGCCACTTACTGATATTGAGCTATAATGATCAATAGACACCAATTCTATCAATCACATCAACCCCTTTTCCTTTAACTTATATGTATTTTGAATGATATTTCCTTTTTGAAAATAACACACATATGAGTGTGATCATGTGTAATGTTAAGAATATCATGTGTTCCTTTATGGTTAAATGAATTTTAAAATATTATTTTACTCAATTGGAAATGATTTTTGGGCCATAACATATTCACATATTCTACGGATAGAAATCACATATCTTATTCTCCACTAATGATATAGAGATTGAATTTTGTGTTATTGGATTAAATCACAATTTTACTATCTTTTAAATTTATTTTATAAGTCCTGGTGAAATTTATTGCTATAAATAATAATATAATTATATTACATTGAGTAAATTGTGACTAAAACTTTCAACTAATAATAAATACATTTTTCTCATATCATTTCCAATAATTTTTTGCCTCCCTAGAGACAATGATATTCCATCCATATTTCTGAATCTTATGAAATTTTTTTTCTTATATTTTATTATTATAACAATATACTTGTTTCTTTTCATATGAGCTATACATTCCCTAAAAATAACCCACACTCTAGCTTAGGCTATTTCTTTCAAAGAAATATTTACTATAACTATATTCTTAACCTTTTTCTTCTTATTAACCAAGGATTATTGATTCATATCATGTTTTGGTTTATCTTCTTGTTACTTCTTTAGATAATATGTATCCCCCTCATCTCTCAAATCCATAAACCTATTTTTGGATTTTAGTTTACTTGAAAACTCCTTCAGTTGTTTTCCTCTACCACTTTAAGATTCCATTAGCAAATCACTTTACATCTTTAAAGTAAAATACATTACTTTGTGTCAATATTATGAATCCCAAAAATAGTATCCATTAAAAACATGTTGATAATATTGATTTTGGATCATCTTTCTCGATTTATCTTCTTCTTTGAAATATATATCTGCTATAAAACACATATTTTTTGAATACCCCATATCCCCAAAATAGTATCCACTAATTTATGATGATTTCTTATGTATATCTAGTTTTATTATGGTGGGGTTTTGGGTTTTTTTAGAAATCAATCTTCCTTAAAGGATTAAGTTCCTATGGATTAACCCCTTACATGATAATTTTTTTTACAATAAAACCCAAGACTAAAATTTTACATTTTATGTGGCCCTTGTTGTTGAATATAATACTTTAAATTATTTTTTAGATATCCATATTTTACCATACTTTCTTTATAACCCACACAATACATATTCCCTATTTTATTTTGGGAGTCATAAATGTTTCTTGATATTTAAACATTCACCTCATTTTGAAACATTCTCTATCATGATATTCAATAATTTTAACCATACCCCTCATGGAAGTGATCATGTTATCAATGATTCAGGTTTCATCCTTATTTTTTATATTTATATTAATGAATATATATGGGTTTTCCATCTTCTAAAATTTAATCGTTTTAATCTTAGCCTTAAAATAAACATTGTCTTTTTCTTGACACTATATTTAATATTTAGAATTATATATTCCACCATTATATTTATTTTTTTTGTTTCTCCTAATAACTATTTATTCAAGTATAACCTCAAAAATCAACTTAAGTTCCAATACACCCTTATACCAAGAATCATCACCATACTTTGCCTCATCGTCATTTCTTTATTTATAGAAACTGAGGTACATGAATAGAGAAACCAAAAATGGATCCAATGTTCCAAAGGTTTAAAGAGACAAGAACTATGGGGGTCCAAAATAGTGCATCCCTAGAGAATCCCCTCTCACCAAATGCTCCCATCATAAAAATAGAGATAATATCCAGAGAACAAATGGTACTCTTGTAAAGACCCGTAAATTTCAAGGAAATTTTTTTCTTAATTTTCTTTGGAATTTTACAAGAACGCAGTTTCTGACGGCACCTGATTCCGAGGCCCGGTGTGCCCGGAACCATTTTCCGAAGTTTTGGCTCGGGTACGTTCAGTGAACGGACGAGCGGGTTTTTCTAACTTTTGAACCGGTGCCCGGAATCGAATTCTGAGGGCACCGATGAAATCGCAGCGTCGGTATTCACTTAGAAACGCCTCTTTCGGAGTTGCGTTTGCTCGGGTGTGGTTTTTAATTTTCGGGCTTAAGGTTAAGAAATAAAATAATTTTGCGACGACTTTATTTTATTTCGCTTAAGCCAGTTGGAAGCCACTTGAAGCCACTTAAAGGCGGCTTGAACTGAGTTGAACTGGATAGGATGCTATCCAGAAATATCCTACCCCTTGGTAGGATATTTGTGAGGTGGGGCCCGCACGAGCCCCGCCGTTTCTTTCCGTTAAGAAACGCATCCGTGAAAACCTGTCTTAATGAGAGTCAACCGACGCGTTTTCTAAATTCTTAACAGACCATTTAATTGGGCGGTTTATTTCGTGAATTAAATGGGCTGTTTCTTTCGTGAGTTAAATGGGTCGTTTCTTTCGTTGAATTAATTCAACGAATTTATGGATCGTTTCTTAATCTTTTTTTTCAAATTCGTTGGCGTATTAATAAAATAAGACCAACGCTTAACCTCTGGCTATTATGCGCTTGAGAGCTTTTGGGAGATTTTCTTCTTCTTCTTCAACCTTGACGAAGAACCTTCGAAGAACGAAGAACGCGAAGAACGTCGTTCTTCAACGAAGAACTTCTCCGCCGAAGAACACGATCCATCCGCGACGCCGTGTCCGCGACGCGACGTACTTCTTCCGCGTCATCTCTTCCGCGACGGTTTTCCGCGACGAACGCCTTCGATAACGACTCTTCCTCCGACGTCAAAGGAATCGACACCGATATTCCACGACTCCGTCACCGTGTGACTATCGAGGTAGAGATTCTTGAGTTCGTTGTTCTCTTTATAATTTGACTTTCCTCAAGACTTGACGAGGAACGCCCTTTTTCCGACGAAGAACGCCGCACCGCTCTTCTTCGTCTTCGGTGTCAACGAGAGAGAACACCGCACCTTCCTCGGGCAACCTTCGTCGGCGTACAAGGATTCGCCAACGACGTGCCTCTTCGGACGCGTCTCTTCGTCAACGGAATTGACGAACGACTACCGCGACGCCCGATCTCCGCGACGTCGACTTCCGCGGACATAGTCAAATCCTCGAACTTATACCCGAGGTAGGGGATTGTTGTTTCATTCTTAAATTATTTCATTTCTTGAACATGGATCTGGCATGTCTAACATGAGGCTTGAAATGTTCATGTTGAGTTTTTATTTAACGTGAGGGGGGGCCGGACCGCATGAACACGGCCGAACCCCCCCTCCAACGTTTATGTTGATTTTATCTTGCGGGAGGAAGCAAGTGGCGTGGTGCCGTCGCACCACGCGGATGAACATGAAAGTATCTTCGCGATGCCGTCGCACGCTCCATGGTAGAAACAACAGAAACGCGACGCCGTCGCGCCGCGTTGGATGATTATCAAAGCACGGCAAAGGGGCGCGGTGCCGTCGCACCGCGCCGGACGACGAACGCCGCGGCCGGTTCCGGGCCGCGGCGGGACGAAGAGACCGCGGCCGGTTCCGGGCCGCGGCGGAAGTGGAGACCGGCGGCTGGGCCGCCGGCGTCGGAAGTCGAAGGCGGGACCGGAATTTCCGGTTCCGTTGGTAAAAACCGGCCGGCCAGCTGGCCGGCCGGATGTTTTAAAAACCGGGGAATTTAATTCCCCGGCCAACCCCTTGAAAACCCCCCTCTTTAAGAGGGGGGGTTCTTTGAAGGGAAGGGGCAACCGGCCCCTCCCTTTGGTTCGGCGCCAGCAGGCCCCCCCACGTGAGGGGGGGCGGTTCTTTAAGGAGGGGGGGGCAACAGCCCCCCCGGTTTGTGACCAAGCGGCCCCCACGTGCGGGGGCCGTCTCTTCAAAATCGGCGCGGCAAAGCCGCGCCGCTTCAAAACAGCGGGGGCAATCAAGCCCCCCGCGTGACCACCACGTGCGGCGCCAGGCGCCGCCGCCGCGGCCCGCCGCCGCCGCCGCCGCCGCCGCCGCGCCGCCGCCCAGGGGGGGGGGGGGGGGGTCGGGCCGGGTCGGCCCGGACCCGGACCCCCCCGTTTCGAACCAGTTTTGGTTTTTCGCTCATAACTTGAGCCTTGGACCTCCGAATGACGAACCGTCTGTGGCAACGCGATCCTTGGATCGAGACGGTCGTTTCGGTATATCGCACTCAAGGTTTCGGATTACTTTGAGTTCGGCCGGGTTGGTTCGTTCACGAAACCAACCGGGCCTTCGGAGCGGAAACGCTCATATCTTGAGCCGCGAACGTCCGATTGACGCGCCGTCAGTCGCGTTGCGTTCCTCTTAATGAGACGGATCTTTTGGCATACTCCGCCCGAGGTTTGGACGCAGGTGGAGTAAGGTCGGGTTGGTTTTTCCTTAAAAACCAACCGGGCCCCGGAGACGAAAATGCCAATAACTCACAGACTGGGCGTCCGATTGACGCGCCGTCTGTTTCGTTGACTTCCTCTTGATGAGACGGAACTTTTGACATACTCCGCCCGAGTTTTGGATACAGGCGGAGTATGGCCGGGTTGGATTGTACTCGAAATCCAACCGGGCCCTTGGAACGGGAAAACTTTTATCTTTCAGACAGGACGTCCGCTTGACGGACCGTCAGCGGCGTTGGTGGTTACGTTGAGTAACGGTCCCTTTGAGTTTACCCTATGGGAGTTCGGGGTGCAGTTGTGATACGGCCGGGATTGGTTTTGCTCTCGAAACCAACCGGGCCCCTGGGACGAAATGACTAATAACTCACAGACCGGGCGTCCGATCGACGCGCCGTCTGTTGCATTGAGATCCCTGTGACGAGACGGACTTTTGAGATACTTCTTTGCGGGACTTTGAGATACTTGGAGTATCGACCAGTAGCTCGTGGAGCGGACCCTCCCGGAGACGAGCGTGCAGAGTACGGAGACCTTGTAGCCGGCTGAGACCTGACGACTGCTTGACCGACTCGACTTGGAGTGAGTCGACTAGCCCAGTGGACGGAGCGCCCAGTAGTTGGTAGCAGACCCACGGCGGACGGAGCGCCTGTTAGATGGCAGCAAACCCGCGGTACTCGACAGGAGGAGTACCTCAGTAGGCTATTTGGGCGAGCGCCCGGTATTTGGCGACAGACCCTCAGCGGACGGAGCGCCAGGTAGTTGGCCGCAAACCCGCAGTACTCGACAGGAGGAGTACCTCAGCAGTCTTAGGTTAGTGAGCAGTACCTCGGAGTCGTGACAGGACCACTGCACACTCCAGAGACGGAGCTCTTCAGCAGTTACGGTTTCGATAATGAAAATCCTGGTTTGAGCTGAGACTTTTGACCTTGTGTTTACTTCATGATTGAGATGGGTCATTTGCTAACTTTGGTATATGTATGGGCATATACCCGGGTAGTGGTTATCCGTCGATTTCACAATCCTTGTGTTTCCTCATGATTGAGATGGGTTACTTGTTAACTTAGGTATATGTATGGGCATATACCTAAGTAGGGTTTATCTGTTGAGATCTTCTTGTGTTTATCCTTGTTGGTTTTAGTGAGACCTTGAGGGTCTCGGGGTCCCTACTGAGTATCGTTATACTCACCCCTGCACGGGCTATGCCCGCACCTCGTTGTGTTGGTTGCAGACGACGGACAGTGCTGACAGAAGCCGAAGATTCAAGGACTGGACGGTACCTGGAGGTGGACTATACGACGAGGCGGTACCCGGAGGTGGACACTGGGCGGGACATACTCGGAGCGGATGGCGGGACCCGAAGAGCAAAGGAGCTATCTGTACCCACCCTTCAGGTGGGATTTCCAGTGGACATCTCAGCGTAGCAGCTTTACCTTTCTGTCGCTGTTTTCCCTTTCGAGTTGTACTTTACAGTTGGGCTTGTATTTCCGGCCCCTTTTTCTTTTCAGCTCTTCTTTTGTACTTAGTGTTTTACTTCCGCCTGTACTCTGTGGTGCTTGTTTTCTTTATAAAGGCAATGCCTTCCCAGTTATCGGGATTTTACGCCTTTGGTGCTAGTCGCCAGCCCCTGGCCTATGGAAGGCGGGCTTGGGGTAGTCACGGCACGGGCCCCGAGGACGGGTCGTGACAAATTGGTATCAAAGGAGTTCGGTTCTACCGCAGAACTTATAACTTTGATCTTTCTTTCTGTGAAGCAATAGTGTTAAGGGTACCGAGTGTGGTTTTCAGTCCAGGGAGTCCAGTGTTGGTGCGGGCGGCCGACGTATCCATACACCAGGACCCTGACAACTGATTTCCGACTTTGTGCACGAAAACACTGATTGCGTGTGTGTTTTCAAAAAGTTTTTCCCCTTAAAACAGCTCAAACCAGGTCAGCTCACCAGGTATAATCGTTTGATCGTGTTACGTTGTTTCTTTCAGGATGGCCCCACGACGACAGCCAGCTAGGGTTCCGAGAATCGAACGTGACGACGGCCCACCGAGCGACGAGGCCTCGGTGCAGGGCCCTTTGTCAGCAGTGGCACCGGCGGTAGCTCTACCCGCCGAGCCCCCGATGCTTCCAGCAGCAGCCGCTGACGATGCACGTCGCCTCAGCGCACTGCATGAGTTTCAGCACCAGCGACCGCCCAGGTTTCGCGGGGAGACGGATCCCCAGGCTGCAGAGGACTGGCTGGAGGCAGTGGTACGAGTGTTTAGGCTAGTGAGGACACCAGCAGACCTCATGGCGATCCTCGCTGCGAGCCTACTACACGCAGCAGCAGGTAGGTGGTGGAGCCACTTGTTTCAGTTTTGCGATGATATGAACTTCGCATGGGAAGACTTCGAGACCTTCTTCAGGGTGGAGTTTGTGCCAGTATCTCTACACCCCGAGCGTGTACAGGAGATTCTGCCTTTGCCGCGTGTTTTTTGATCAGAAGCCGAGTCATCTGTGGGCAGTAGACAGATGGTGCAGAGGTCCAGGAGGACCAGACCAGCAGTTGGGCGATCTAGGGTTTTAGGACCGGTGGTGCGGGGCACCCGAGGTGGGGTCAGAGCCAGGCGTGCCAGAAACGGACAATGTTACTCCTGTGGCGGAAAGGGTCACCTGGCACGTGACTGTCCGACTCCTCGATCTGCAGGCTTGGAGGGAGCCACCGAGGTTGAGGCAGCGACAAATGCTGGAGCTCTGGAAGCAGGTGGACAGGGGAGGAACTAGTGGATACGTCTTTTGTACTTCTAGTTCCATGTTGATGTTGCTTTTGTGTAGCGTCTTGTATTATGAGCTGCATTAATAAAAGACGCATACCTTTGTGATGTTTTCTTTCCTGTCCTCTTTTGTGATGTTACTAAGAGGTTCCAGTTGACTGTTGACTTGACCCTCACTTGTGAGACATCTACTGGAGGAGACCAGTTACCACACACTGATGCCGACAGTGTGACTCAACCCTTGGAGGCGAGAGTAACGGTTGGATCTCTTAGTAGTAGCGTCGAGGCCTTACGACGTCATCCTTGGTATGGATTAGTATCATCCATGTTAGGATTGACTGTTTTAGGCAAATAATGTGGTTCATCCAGGGGATGAGACCAGATTTCTCTTATCGGCAAAGAAGAAATCTTGCAGCTCTTGTGGGACCAGAGATGGTCCGTGCCACGTCAAAAGAGGTCCATGTCATCCAGGAGCGGATGAGGACAGCACAGAGCCGGCAGAAGTCATGTGCTGACAGGAGGCGGAGGCCACTAGAGTTCGAGGATGGTGGCCACGTCTTCTTGCGGGTCTCACCTCGACGTGGTATTCGGAGATTTGGCCGAGGCGACAAGTTATCTCCGCGCTTCATCGGACCCTTCCGGGTCCTCAGTAGGGTTGGTGAGGTGGCTTATCGCCTGGCTCTACCACCTCAGATACACCGGGTGCACGACGTCTTCCACGTGTCTCAACTGAGGAGATACGTGCACGACCCGACGCACATCTTTGACGATGGGGTGACTTTTACGGAGGTCCCGGTGGAGATAGAGGATCGACAGGAGAGAGTCCTACATGGGCGATCGATTACTCTTGTGCGCAACAGATGGCGGCACGGGAATCTCCAGGTGAGCACATGGGAGCGGAAGGCTCAGATGCGTGCTCAGTACCGCTTTGTTTCCCTAAGTTTGTGGTGAAGCTTTACGGGGACGTAAAGCCCTGTGGTGGGAGTAATGTAAAGACCCGTAAATTTCAAGGAAATTTTTTTCTTAATTTTCTTTGGAATTTTACAAGAACGCAGTTTCTGACGGCACCTGATTCCGAGGCCCGGTGTGCCCGGAATCATTTTCCGAAGTTTTGGCTCGGGTACGTTCAGTGAACGGACGAGCGGGTTTTTCTAACTTTTGAACCGGTGCCCGGAATCGAATTCTGAGGGCACCGATGAAATCGCAGCGTCGGTATTCGCTTAGAAACGCCTCTTTCGGAGTTGCGTTTGCTCGGGTGTGGTTTTTAATTTTCGGGCTTAAGGTTAAGAAATAAAATAATTTTGCGACGACTTTATTTTATTTCGCTTAAGCCACTTGGAAGCCACTTGAAGCCACTTAAAGGCGGCTTGAACTGAGTTGAACTGGATAGGATGCTATCCAGAAATATCCTACCCCTTGGTAGGATATTTGTGAGGTGGGGCCCGCACGAGCCCCGCCGTTTCTTTCCGTTAAGAAACGCATCCGTGAAAACCCGTCTTAATGAGAGTCAACCGACGCGTTTTCTAAATTCTTAACAGACCATTTAATTGGGCGGTTTATTTCGTGAATTAAATGGGCTGTTTCTTTCGTGAATTAAATGGGTCGTTTCTTTCGTTGAATTAATTCAACGAATTGATGGATCGTTTCTTAATCTTTTTTTTCAAATTCGTTGGCGTATTAATAAAATAAGACCAACGCTTAACCTCTGGCTATTATGCGCTTGAGAGCTTTTGGGAGATTTTCTTCTTCTTCTTCAACCTTGACGAAGAACCTTCGAAGAACGAAGAACGCGAAGAACGTCGTTCTTCAACGAAGAACTTCTCCGCCGAAGAACACGATCCATCCGCGACGCCGTGTCCGCGACGCGACGTACTTCTTCCGCGTCATCTCTTCCGCGACGGTTTTCCGCGACGAACGCCTTCGATAACGACTCTTCCTCCGACGTCAAAGGAATCGACACCGATATTCCACGACTCCGTCACCGTGCGACTATCGAGGTAGAGATTCTTGAGTTCGTTGTTCTCTTTATAATTTGACTTTCCTCAAGACTTGACGAGGAACGCCCTTTTTCCGACGAAGAACGCCGCACCGCTCTTCTTCATCTTCGGTGTCAACGAGAGAGAACACCGCACCTTCCTCGGGCAACCTTCGTCGGCGTACAAGGATTCGCCAACGACGTGCCTCTTCGGACGCGTCTCTTCGTCAACGGAATTGACGAACGACTACCACGACGCCCGATCTCCGCGACGTCGACTTCCGCGGACATAGTCAAATCCTCGAACTTATACCCGAGGTAGGGGATTGTTGTTTCATTCTTAAATTATTTCATTTCTTGAACATGGATCTGGCATGTCTAACATGAGGCTTGAAATGTTCATGTTGAGTTTTTATTTAACGTGAGGGGGGCCGGACCGCATGAACACGGCCGAACCCCCCCTCCAACGTTTATGTTGATTTTATCTTGCGGGAGGAAGCAAGTGGCGTGGTGCCGTCGCACCACGCGGATGAACGTGCAAGTATCTTCGCGATGCCTTCGCACGCACCATGGTAGAAACAACAGAAACGCGATGCCGTCGCGCCGCGTTGGATGATTATCAAAGCACGACAAAGGGGCGCGGTGCCGTCGCACCGCGCCGGACGACGAACGCCGCGGCCGGTTCCGGGCCGCGGCGGGACGAAGAGACCGCGGCCGGTTCCGGGCCGCGGCGGAAGTGGAGACCGGCGGCCGGGCCGCCGGCGTCGGAAGTCGAAGGCGGGACCGGAATTTCCGGTTTCGTTGGTAAAAACCGGCCGGCCAGCTGGCCGGCCGGATGTTTTAAAAACCGGGGAATTTAATTCCCCGGCCAACCCCTTGAAAACCCCCCTCTTTAAGAGGGGGGGTTCTTTGAAGGGAAGGGGCAACCGGCCCCTCCCTTTGGTTCGGCGCCAGCAGGCCCCCCCACGTGAGGGGGGGGGGGGGGCGGTTCTTTAAGGAGGGGGGGGCAACAGCCCCCCCGGTTTGTGAACAAGCGGCCCCCACGTGCGGGGGCCGTCTCTTCAAAATCGGCGCGGCAAAGCCGCGCCGCTTCAAAACAGCGGGGGCAATCAAGCCCCCCGCGTGACCACCACGTGCGGCGCCAGGCGCCGCCGCCGCCACCGCGGACCGCCGCCGCCGCCGCCGCGCCGCCGCACCGCCGCCGCCGCCGCCGCGCCGCCGCACCGCCGCCGCCGCCGCCGCCGCCGCGCCGCCGCCGCCGCCGCCGGCCGCCGCCCGGGGAGGGGGGGGGGGGGGGTCGGGCCGGGTCGGCCCGGACCCGGACCCCCCCGTTTCGAACCAGTTTTGGTTTTTCGCTCATAACTTGAGCCTCGGACCTCCGAATGACGAACCGTCTGTGGCAACGCGATCCTTGGATCGAGACGGTCGTTTCGGTATATCGCACTCAAGGTTTCGGATTACTTTGAGTTCGGCCGGGTTGGTTCGTTCACGAAACCAACCGGGCCTTCGGAGCGGAAACGCTCATATCTTGAGCCGCGAACGTCCGATTGACGCGCCGTCAGTCGCGTTGCGTTCCTCTTAATGAGACGGATCTTTTGGCATACTCCGCCCGAGGTTTGGACGCAGGTGGAGTACGGTCAGGTTGGTTTTTCCTTAAAAACCAACCGGGCCCCGGAGACGAAAATGCCAATAACTCACAGACTGGGCGTCCGATTGACGCGCCGTCTGTTTCGTTGACTTCCTCTTGATGAGACGGAACTTTTGACATACTCCGCCCGAGTTTTGGATACAGTCGGAGTATGGCCGGGTTGGATTGTACTCGAAATCCAACCGGGCCCTTGGAACGGGAAAGCTTTTATCTTTCAGACAGGACGTCCGCTTGACGGACCGTCAGCGGCGTTGGTGGTTAAGTTGAGTAACGGTCCCTTTGAGTTTACCCTATGGGAGTTCGGGGTGCAGTTGTGATACGGCCGGGATTGGTTTCGCTCTCGAAACCAACCGGGCCCCTGGGACGAAAAGACTAATAACTCACAGACCGGGCGTCCGATCGACGCGCCGTCTGTTGCGTTGAGATCCCTGTGACGAGACGGACTTTTGAGATAATTCTTTGCGGGACTTTGAGATACTTGGAGTATCGACCAGTAGCTCGTGGAGCGGACCCTCCCGGAGACGAGCGTGCAGAGTACGGAGACCTTGTAGCCGGCTGAGACCTGACGACTGCTTGACCGACTCGACTTGGAGTGAGTCGACTAGCCCAGTGGACGGAGCGCCCAGTAGTTGGTAGCAGACCCACGGCGGACGGAGCGCCTGTTAGATGGTAGCAAACCCGCGGTACTCGACAGGAGGAGTACCTCAGTAGGCTATTTGGGCGAGCGCCCGGTATTTGGCGACAGACCCTCAGCGGACGGAGCGCCAGGTAGTTGGCCGCAAACCCGCAGTACTCGACAGGAGGAGTACCTCAGCAGTCTTAGGTTAGTGAGCAGTACCTCGGAGTCGTGACAGGACCACTGCACACTCCAGAGACGGAGCTCTTCAGCAGTTACGGTTTCGATAATGAAAATCCTGGTTTGAGCTGAGACTTTTGACCTTGTGTTTACTTAATGATTGAGATGGGTCATTTGCTAACTTTGGTATATGTATGGGCATATACCCGGGTAGTGGTTATCCGTCGATTTCACAATCCTTGTGTTTCCTCATGATTGAGATGGGTTACTTGTTAACTTAGGTATATGTATGGGCATATACCTAAGTAGGGTTTATCTGTTGAGATCTTCTTGTGTTTATCCTTGTTGGTTTTAGTGAGACCTTGAGGGTCTCGGGGTCCCTACTGAGTATCGTTATACTCACCCCTGCACGGGCTATGCCCGCACCTCGTTGTGTTGGTTGCAGACGACGGACAATGCTGACAGAAGCCGAAGATTCAAGGACTGGACGGTACCTGGAGGTGGACTATACGACGAGGCGGTACCCGGAGGTGGACACTGGGCGGGACATACTCGGAGCGGATGGCGGGACCCGAAGAGCAGAGGAGCTATCTGTACCCACCCTTCAGGTGGGATTTCCAGTGGACATCTCAGCGTAGAAGCTTTCCCTTTCAGTCGCTGTTTTCCCTTTCGAGTTGTACTTTACAGTTGGGCTTGTATTTCCGGCCCCTTTTTCTTTTCAGCTCTTCTTTTGTACTTAGTGTTTTACTTCCGCCTGTACTCTGTGGTGCTTGTTTTCTTTATAAAGGCAATGCCTTCCCAGTTATCGGGATTTTACGCCTTTGGTGCTAGTCGCCAGCCCCTGGCCTATGGAAGGCGGGCTTGGGGTAGTCACGGCACGGGCCCCGAGGACGGGTCGTGACAACTCTTCCCATTGGTTGACAAGGAAGAAAGATATTCAACAAACTTGTTGCCCTCACACCATGTATAGAGAATGTCGGTGTTGGTATCCATGAGACTGATGCATTTCCTAATGATGTAGGCTATGGACCATGGGATAGAGCTCTTACCTTGTAGGGAGTTGTAGATAATGATGGAGTCGGTTTCCACTACACTAAGAATAATGTTCCTCTGCTTGGATAGTTGTAGACTGACGATCATCACTAAGGATTAAACCTTCACAGAATGACCCATGAAATAGTCGGTAGAAAAAGAATATATAACCACACCCTTCATGTCATGAATCACCCCCCTCATGATGACCCTAGTGCATGAGCCATGAATATTCAGTTTGGGATCTAAATGATGGGGGAACCATCAAACCCATTTCCCCGACCTTCCAATGCCAGTTGTGAATAATCACTGATTCTGTCCAACAATCAACCTCATGATGGTGGTATCCTGCAAGCCTTTGCCTTGCTAGAACACATCCAATAGAAAACATCTGACCCTTTCCACCACATCCCTTTGAGAACAGATCGCCCCTAAAAATGGCCTTATTTCGAGTGGTCTAGAAGAATCATAAACCTTCCTCAAGCACCATGTAGTTGGTTTTCAACTCAGGCATTTGGCCGACTGCACCATTGAACCATATCTCAAGGAAGGGGGCCTCTATCTAGTCCATAGAAGAATAACACGTAAGGTCTATTAAGGCTGACCAAATATTGTTGGCTTAGTCTCTCATAAAGAATAGATGATCTGTGGTTTCCTCCTTGTTCTCCCTACAACACGAACAATGTGAAGCCTTGTGTATTGCCGAACTTTTTACATTGTCATTAGTGGATATAGCGTGGTTACTGATCATCCAAACCAAGAAGTAATTTTTTTTTCAGGATTTATTTTCACCAGAGTCCCCCCAGTCATCTGTCTGGACATAAGCCATCAAGACCCTATGGAAATCCTTCTTTGAAAAATCACCAGAACTAAAAATAGTGAATTTTTTTTGTACCAATCATTATTGATATTAATAAGGTCAAATATTTCAAGCTCATCACTATTCAAAATAGCCTCAACAAGGGTTGGACACATGCTGGCTTGGTGGAAGGATATGTTTGTATTGGGATAGTCTGAGAACCCAATATATGAGACATTCTTGTTATGGTGCAAGAAAGAAATATCCCCTATCCCCATGATCCATCTAGAGTTCACTTGAAGGGCCACGATCAAAGGAGAAACAACGGGCCAAATAGAGGAGGCGTGACCATACCGATGCCCCTCACTCTGCTTCGAATACATAAACCTACTCCACGGAAAGTGGGTCTCAATATTATAGTAGGAATGTTTAGCATGCTTGGAATACAGAGTACCAAATATTCTCCTCACATTGATTCCTCCATCCTCAATCATCTTGGAAAGTATCTCCCAAAATTCCTAATGACGCTTCCCAAATGAATGTGTGTCTTAGATAAACGAGACCAGGATTCTATTGATGCTTGGAAGCATGCCCTTGGGAACTTTAATGGAAGAAAGTTCATGAACCAGAATTGAGGTGATGACACTATTAAACATCATGATCCTACTTATGAATAATAAGAAATATCTCTTCCAATTAGTTACACGTCTGTTAATGAGGAAACGATGTGATCAAAATGTCAGACCTGCGGCCTTCCAGAGGAAACTAGGGAACCCAGGTAAGTCATTGGGAATGATCTATGCTTCATGTACAATCGCTTTCTCAAGGATTCACTCAAAGAGTCTGGGTATCAGTTTGTGATAAAGAAGGCGCTCTTGTTATGGTTGGTGCACTAGACTCTACAATGATAGCAGTCCTCCATAATTCAGTTTAAGCCCCAGATGGATCAATTGTTTACATTGGATCAATTGTTTGTGATGAAGAATATGATCTTGTTATGGATGGTGCATTTAGATCATTGTGACATGGGGGGGGGTCTACTAAGACACACATGGAGGTCACATTTTATTCTTAATTTTTTATGGAAGGCAATTCAGCTAGATCCTTGAATTGACTTTCACCAAGTGTCCCTAACTACCTTTTCAATACCCAGTCAGCTGAGCCACATATGGGAAAAGACATAGTGATGTTCCCAATCCTACCATGAGAAGAGGGAGACCAAAATGGGGAATGGTTAGATAAGCATTGGACGAGGTGTGAAAATTTTGAATTGGGAAAAGCTAAGACCACCTGAACATTGGAAAGACAACGGTCAAGGTGGCACCAGGTGCACCAACCTCCTCTTTTATTGTTGCACCATGTGTATTTATCACCAGTTAAGCCCACGTCCTTAAGACCCTTGCATGGCATGAAATGAAAAAAATCCTCACTGGCATTGCGAGGAAATGTTTCATGCCCTTTATTTTCATTTGGATCAATAATGTTGTTAAAGTCATGTCTGACTTTCCATGGAGTATCCTCTAGGTAGAAGGCTTCGAGGTCATGCCATAAAAGTTCTATTTTCTTGGAATCACTGCTACCATACACAAAGGTGATAAGGGAATATAATGATCCACAGATGATTTCAGTGGTGATAATCTGAGCCGAGGATTGAACCAAGTTGACTGTGGAATAAGAATTCCATAAAATCCAAATACGATTGTTGGTAGGAGATGCGTGCATGCATGCACCAAGCTTGATCCTCCTCGATAACTCACCAATTTTAGAGGGTGACTGCTTGGGTTCCAAGACAGCCATAATAGAGGCTCTATGAGACTAATATTCAATGGACAAAAAATATATTTTTCCCTGGAACCCAGGCCATGGGCATTCCAGATGATGAAAGGTATCATTGAGAGCGGGTAAACCTGGCTTTGGTCCCACGATGCATGAATCCAGTGTTATGGTGAGATGGAAATAGACTCTTTCCCCTATATATATGATTTATTCACTGGAATATTTTATTCTTAATCATCTAAAAAATTATTAGGCCACTTATAATAAGGGCGATCAACCTTTCCATGTTGAAATAAAGTGAGTATAATTTTATCTTTAATATTTACTTTCCCCATTTTAAGATTTCAGGAGAGGAATGACATGACTTAATTAGATTCATTTTGTTCGAACACCATCCTCCACTAAAAAATTATTCATTTCTATGAATGAAAATTCCAGTGGTTTCTCCTTTACCAATGGATTACTAATTTTTTTCCTTATTTCATATATAATAAGATCAATATAAGGACTATCTATTGTAACTTAATTTGGATTATTTTTCTCAATCACTAAAAAATTTAGATTGAAACTATATAGAAATATTCCGAAGATGTTATTTACAATGCTGATATAATCAAGGGGTTATCCAAGTCTATATATATTCTCCATAACAACATTAATATAATAAAATAATGTATGAATTAATTAATTTGGGTGTATCCTTAAATCCACATATTTGTCCCACAAAACTATAAATTTTCTTCTTATACCTTCATGGTTCCTTAAAAAATATTTATCAACACCTAACATATTGTGTTTGAGAATTTACACAATATTTCATTTATTATGATTATATTGGGAAAACCTCCCCTATTGCATTGATAATTTTTTCATAAAAATCCTATTTCTTATGATATCTTTTTGATAATGGTATAATATTTACATTGAAAGTAATCACATATCATATTGTTGTGTACACATTCGTGAAAAAAGATCTGAAGTAGTGGTTCATCTAATTCTTCCAAATTTGAATGATGTAACCCTAAAAGATCAAAATCACTTTGTGATCCACTATTATTTCCATGAATTCTAAAGAGATAAAACTCCTCAAAACTAAATCTAATGTTATAATAACACCTATTTTACACAAAAATGGACGATAACCTTAGTGAGGTGGTGAATCAGATTATAAAATATTAAAATGAACCTTTTAATGATCTTATTTCATGTTTTGTAAAAACTCACTTATCTCCCTAAGAGTGAATGAATGAAATTAAATAAAGAGTTACGTAAGACTTTTTTACCTAGTTTACCTGAAATATGATGCATCTAATTAGAATATACTAGAAAATTTATTAGTGTAAAACCCCAAGCTTCCATAGTACACATCTCTTTTAATAATACAATAGCTTACATTGTACGCAACTTTGAGCTCTAGCACACCACGACCAATCAAACTATCCGCTATGATTTGTAATACCCACATTTTGAGAATTTATAAATTTTATTTTTTAAAATGGACTTAATTTTTGGATTTGGAATATCCAAATTATCTTAGGGAGAATTTTTGGTATTTTTCTGAAAACTTTCAATTTTTGATGAATGGTGAAAAACACTACGTTATTGTTTAAAACCAACTTTTTATTTAAATAATTATTTATTTTATTTAAATTTATTTTATGTCAAAATAGATACATAATACCTATATGTTAGTTCCACTAGGTTAGATACCCTAAGAGGGGGGGGGGGTGAATCAGGGTATGACAGATTAAAAAATCTTCCCCTATTGATCTTGGCTCGCTGCTAAGCAAGACTCTCTTCTCTCTCTTTCCTACAACATAGTATAAACCAAAACTAAAGCATGAACATGAAACATTGATTTTTACTTGGTTCACCCTCACTAGGATACGTACAAGGATCTTACACCAGTGATGTGATGATGTACCAAATCCACTAAAAGCACACTGCTGTTTACAATGTTTGGGATAGATCACTTCTAATCCCAGAGTCACTGCCTTTACAATGTTTAGGGTCAGCACATTGCTTTCCCAAGGGCCATTCCCTGTTTCTCTATCTCTAACTCACTGCTGGTGGAGAGGATCACATTCTTCCTCTTCCTTTTCTCACTGCTCTAGAAGAGATCCACTCACAGTTTATTGACCTATAGGTCTGTTCATTATCACTAATGAATACATCCTATGTTGTATGTAGATGCTCTGTTGATGTCCAACTTTAACCTATAGATGAATCTCACTTTACACCGAAGGTATCAGGAAATCTTCCAGCTTTCACACAGCCCTAAAATGGCTGTCATGCTTTAACCATACCTCGCGCCCTTCTATAATCCAACACGCAAGTCACGGTGCGCCAGTTCAAACTGGTGCACAAGTTCACCTCAACTACTTGCGCGACACTCCCTTCTTCAACTCCAAACTTGCGCGACTGACACCCTTTTACGCCCAAACCAATTTTGGAGCAGAACCATCAACTATAGCACTTCTTCAAAACCTGGCACGCAAGTGTCACCAAACCACTTGCGCGACGCCCCCTTCTTTAACTCCAAACATGGGCAACTCACAACCTTTCTTGCCCAAACCACTTTGGGCACGCAACAATCAACTAGCGCACAACTTCTACTTGAGTGACCACACCACCACTTGCGTGACCACCACACCTATGAAACATGATCTATTATTTTAAATAAGTGTTGAAATCACATATAATGAGTAGGGTTCGACCTCTATTTATAGGAATTTGGACACCCTGTACGATGGTGCGCAAGTCTCCCCTCGGCGCGCATGTCTCACCACCTTAGTCTCTACTGCGCAAGTCACTTGCACGACCATACATAAAACTTGGCCGCCCCTTTTCCCTTTGCCATATTTTTATATTCTGATCTTAAAAACATATGGCACGCAAGTTTCCAATCCTCCAAGACATCGACGCGCAAGTCCCTTGGCCAAAAACACTTTTCTCTATTTGTCGATTTTCAGGCCCAAAAATTTGGAAAACACTGGAAACCGGCGCCCCCTTATATCTGCTCTTTTTGAACCGCCTCCAAATCGACCATTCCTTTATCAACGTTCTTGAATCAAACATGGATCATTAAAAACATCCCTTGAACTCGACATTCCACAATGATATCCAATTTTTCAACAAATTTGTATGTCAGGGTTTGCTTTGTCAACAAACACAACACGGAGACCCACTTTGTCAACAAACATAATCACCTCAAAAATGCATCAATGATACCTTGAGGGATTTTTTTCCAACACTTTATTAGTTCAATTTAATTCATTGGAGTCATTTTATAATAATATTAGATGTATAAAATATTACTGAACTTTTTAACAACTTTTACCCACCTTCTAGGCACATTTCAAAATTTGCATAAAACGTAATTTTACCGCTTCTGTGATTTGAATTTAAAAAATCTGAGAGACATGTTTGTCATTAGTTAGTAAAATGTTGTTTAATAGGATGAAAATAATTTTTGATGAATAATATATTATGAATTTTATTTACCATAGTTAAAAGTAAAAATGGAAATTAAAGGTAAAAATGATATTATAATTACCCTTACACATGTCCTAATTATATTAGATAAGTGTATTTCGACCTAAATCAACCTTATGAATAAAATATGATCCTTTTTTATCCACTTGGATTATATTAGGACATTTATTATTATTTTATTTAAAGAAGAGTTAAAAGTGTTAAATTAAAAATTTATTAACTAAACTATTTTTAATTTAGAGTTATACATAAGATAAATTATACTATAAATATTAATTAGAAATATAAAAATATTTCTACATCATGGTTTTTTATTTATAATTTTTAGACATTAAATAAGTAAATTTATTTATGACACAACGATGATGCAACAATTACATTATTAATGAAAGATTAAAATAATTGATATTATAAATATTAAAATAAATGTAAATTCATACTTTTGATTTATTCCATGATTTTATAGGTTAATATTACATGTTAGGGTTGATTAAATAATTTTATTGCAATGTTATAAAGTTTTTACGACTTTCACAAAAACCATATACTAAATAGTTTTAAAATTGATATAAATGTGTTTAAAAAAATACTATATTATTAAATGATATAATATTCATAAAAATAAAAGGTTCAGAAAACGTACTTAGATAAGGATAGATATATCATTAAGAAACCACTTGGGTTTCTCTTGGAATTTTATAGTAAGTTTATTAACCATTTAATATAAAAATACAAAAAGAAATGGTAAAAGTTAAACTATTTAACTAAGAATTAAATCTAACTGATAAGGTTAATATGGTGACCTAAACCTATCTAAAACCTATTGGTTGAGAATATTTAGACCCATACCCGCCTTATACTAGAAATAAATCCATTTGTAGGCATTATAAACCGAAACTTATTTTATAATTAAATAATATTTCATGCTTTTCCAAAAGTGGCCCTCACCTCTATTATAAATGGGTACTTCCCCTTCTCTCAAATTCAAAAATGAAAATCATTTTGGATCAGCCAAACCCTACTCAAATATAATACCAACTACCCTTAATTCAACCTAGTGGCCTTAATTTGATAATAAATCCAACCTAAGGGGCCCTTCTTTTCAAATCAAAAGGAAGATCCCAATGAAGAGGTAATTACTTCCTCATCTCTTTCAAAGTTCTTTTCTTCTTCCACTTCATATTTCTTTGTTGTTACCATACTAAAATAATAACCCTATAACTTTATACATACTGATATGTTATTATAAATATGGTGCAACCATATTCATTATTCTATCCATCCTATGAATTACAATGTCACCATACGTGCGTACGTATGGCTTACCATGTCCACATCGTGGTGTAGTTTGTTATTCAACACTTAATTATTTTGATGGGTGTGATAATGAGTATAATTGACGTAAATATTAAATATATCATGTTAATGATTCTATATATATAATATATCATCCAATTACATACAATTTCATAACTTATAGAATGATATTGTCTCTTGTGCGTACGCACGTCTTACTGTCTCCATGATGCGATGAGATTTCATTCCCCATCGTAACCATTTAAGAATAATTTTTATTTGATGATTAAAAATAATTTTTAAGAACTTAATATCATTTTGTATATGAATCAAACAAATCCTATCCATGAAAAACATAACTTATGTAACAAAACATATAAAGGAAAATGAATTAGTTAACACCCAAAACAATGATACTACCAAAATATTATTAACAATGAAAAATTAATGGATCATGTATTATATCATATTTATATATGTGAATTATTTTATAATTAAATAACAATTATTTAACCATCATATAGGAGGTTAACCTACCCTATAATAAGGAAAAGTGAAAGGTAAGGGTTAATTTTACAATATCGGTATTTATCCGAGGTTTTTTATACGTTAGTATCTACTAGGACTTCTTTATCATCCACATTTGTTTTTCTTAAAAATGTATTTCTAAACATTTTTAATATTTCAAATAATATGGGTTAATTTCATTTATACCCTTTTTTTTAATTTTTAAAAAATGTTCTGAAAGGAATGCTTCCATCGTTTTTCAAACAAGGTACTTTATGACCTTTTCGAAAAATTAAGGTACGAATGTTTTTTAACTTATACAGTGGGCGTGACTATTTTCCACCATTATAACAACTTTGAAGCTTCCCTTACAAGATTATAAGAATATATTAAAAATAGATGTTTTCTTTTATAATTAAATTACTTTTAAATGATTTATAAATAGAAAGAGATATTTCTCTAAAATAGTTTTGATTTCATCTATGTCAACATCTATTGATGGAGTTTACACTTGATTAAAGTTGATTTATAATAATAAAATCATTCATATTGTATTGAAGGTTTTGTGATATGTTTGACTATGGAAGTTTTATTTTTATTCCATTCATGGTTTATGGCTTATGTATTAACATTTTGTATGCTTGTTTTAATTCGAATGTTTATGCTATGTTTCAATATTTTCATATGAGGAATGCATTGGACTTAGTAAGTGATGGGTGGAGCCCAAAATAGATCCTCGATGCATCAGTAGGTCTCATGATACAAACTAGTGTCCTGGAAAAAGGCCTTGGAAAAATCTTATTAGTAGTATTGGAAGGAGGCCTTGACTACGTGGTTATGATTTCTAGTATTGCTCATTCCACCATTATGAAATTTTCTATTGATATTACATGTGGTTATTTGACCATTAGAATATCAATGTGAATATGTAAATGGAATTAATTGATTTATCATTTCTATATTATGCTGAATTCTAAGTTTATAAGGC
Source organism: Viscum album (assembly GCA_963277665.1). Taxonomy (NCBI): domain Eukaryota; kingdom Viridiplantae; phylum Streptophyta; class Magnoliopsida; order Santalales; family Viscaceae; genus Viscum; species Viscum album. The sequence goes on along the minus strand of OY728119.1, from coordinate 1,961,028,239 downwards.
TTGTGATTTAGTCTTATAGATTGCCTTGAATTTTTATGCTTATTTATGATAGTTTCCGCTATATTGTTATCCTTACTGAGCATCTGAGCTCACCCATTTCTTATGTTTTCTTTTCTAAAGATGTGAAGAAGTATATTTTGATTGACCTATAGGGATAGGATAAGAGATATAACAATGTTCAAAGGGGAAACAATGTTGTTTTTCTTATTTTATGATGTAATGTAAAACTTATGTATGTATCAAGTACTTACAAGGATACTAAACTAATCGTTCTTTCGAGACTTAATCTCTTGTGATCATGCCAATGTTATGCAATAATGCCCCAACTCTGGGTAATTAGGGTCAGGTCGTTACAGTTGGTATCCGAGGAAGTCTTGTTCAAACCATGGAAACTAGATTTAGAAAATATCTGATTAGAGAACATTACCCTAAGACAAACTTTGAGGATTATTATAGAAGAACTTCCTAGAATTTTGGAAATGTATAGATTTTGTGTATTTTACAAGAAAATACATCTCTGTATGGATACAAACAGGTTGAGGTGGCTCTTGAATAGATGTACCTAGGAGTTAAAAGTCCAACAAGGGGTTTCAGGCCTAACCCAGGGTATCCTGGTACATGACAATGGGCCTTGCGACACTCTTGGTATTGACACTCCTGGGGGATATGCTTAGGATAATTATCATATTCTTTATAAACCATTATGAATGATTTATGAGTAAAAAATTACTCAAAGAATGTTTTCTATGGTTATGGATTATATGTATAAACTGTTCAATTAATGTCAGGTATTTTAGAAGTTTTTAATTAGGTATTGTGAATTGTAAACTAACCCAGTGTATGCCATTGATTAGAAATGGAGCTTAGTGGAAGGAATGGAAACCATATCAATGTACATAATCCAAGTAGGGATTTTCCTTCTACTCAATATAATTATAGTGAACCTGATGATGCAACTGGTGCTTAATAGCTTATAACCATACTGGGACTACTCACTCAGGTTATGAATAATAACCTTACCTATATGGAGAACCCTGATCCATAACATGGAGTATCAATGTTAGAATTCTCCATGAGGCAACAACCACCAAAATTCAATGGGACTAAAAATACATTTTTAGCTGAGAAATGGATAAGTTCCTTAGAGAAAATATTTCATGCTTTGGGGAGTAGTGAAATGGAAAAGGTTTTAATGGTAGTTTATTGCATCACAAGAGATGTAGATCAATGATGGTCATTAATTCAAAACACAATGAAGGATTAAGAAGTATCAAATATGAAAGTGAGGGAGTTTAATGTTATTTTAATAGAAAAATACATTCCTTATAAACATAGATCAGATATGGAAAGACAATTTCTAAGTCTGAGGAAAAAGGAGGATGAGAATGTCGCAAAGTAAGAGGCTAACATTACAAAGTTAGCAAGGAAATATGCAGATTATATACATAACCCAAGGAGTAAGATTGATCAATTATTTGATGGGTTAAAACCATTTCTCCATCGAGCATTGGTCTCACAATCCTTCTCGCCATATGAAGATATAGTCTCATGTGCTATCAAGATAGAAAATGAAGTCTCTAAGTCTTACGAATTTAAAGGAAATCATGAGAAGAATAGATCTTCTGAACACTCTATAAATGGAAATAAGGGGAATAAGGAAAAATTTGTATTTATGTCCTACAGTAAATGTGGGAAGAAACACCCTGGTACTTCCCTAAAGGGAATGAGAGTTTGTTACAAGTGTTGTGAAAAAGTCCACCAATCATGTGATTGTAAGGGAAATAAAGAGGATATCAATGTTTAATGCTACAATTATAGAGAAATGGTGAATTATGCAAATGGATTTTCTAAGCTCTAAGGAAACATAACTCAGAAATGTCCAAGGGAGCAAGGAAAATGTTATGTGATTACTACTGCTGAGTTTGAAGCTCCTAATGATATGGTGGCAGATACTTTAATCATTTCCTCAAATTTAGCCAATGATTTATTTGATTTTGGATCATTTAATTCCTTCATATCTTCCCAGTTTTCCAAGAAAACTAGATATTTCTAATTCAATTTAAAAAGGGGGTTGTTAGTAAAAACATCTAAGGGAATTATCATTGCTACAAAGTTTTGCCAATCAATTACCATTATGGAATATAAATGTTCTTTATCTATTGATCTTATTGTCATACCCATGATTGAATTTGATATAATACCTCACATGGATTTTATTTCAGACCATGATGCAAAAATATATTGTATAAATTAATAGGTTATAATTTTTGATGATGATAAATAATCCCTTATCATTAGAGAAGAAACATCAGCATCAACTTCCAATCTAGACCCACCCCAATAGCTCTACAAAATTCAATTATAGGGGAGGAAGAGAGTGAAATAACTTTGGTCAAGGAATGGAATGCTCAAATAGATGATGTACCTATTTTACAAGAATATGTTGATGCGTTTCTAGAGGATTTACCAAGATATCCTTAAGAATGGGAAATTGAGTTTTCTATTGACATAATTCCCAATTCAAGGCCCATACCGAATAACCCTTATATAATGGTCATTGTGGAATTAGTGGAAGTAAAGAAACAACTAGAGGAATTGAGTAATAAAGGATTTATTCTCCCTAGTGTTTCTCCATGGGGAGCCCCTATTCTTTTTGTTAAGAAGAAAGATGGATCTCTGAGGTTGTGCATTGAATTCCGAGAGATCAATGTTATAAAAATAATGAAAACGTATCCCCTACCTCTCATTGATGATTTATTTGATCAAATTAATGGAGCTCAATATTTTTCAATGATTGGACTTTAATTTGGATATCATCAGTTGTATGTGAAGAAGGAAGACATTCAAAATACAACATTTCGTACTAGGTATAGGCATTATGAGTTTACAGTAATGCCTTTTAGACTTACTAATGCACCATCTGTTTTCATGGATCTAATGAATAGATTTTTCAAGGAATATCTTGAAGATTTTATAGTAGTATTTATTGATGATATCTTGGTATAATCCAAAAGTTACGAAGATAATGAAAATAACTTGAGTACTATTCTAAAGACTCCTAGAAGAAATGAATTATAAGGGATGTTTATAAAGTGTGAATTCAGGCTTCTGAAGATTTCTTTTCTTGGACATATTGTCTCTAAGGATGGAATATCTATTTATCCTTCAAAGACAAAGGCAATCCAAGAATGGCCAACACCAATGAGTATAATTAAGGTGTGTAGTTTTATTGGTTTAGCAGGTTACTATCAATGTTTCGTCTATAATTTTTCCCGATTGGCTAAACCATTAACCAAACTCACTTGTAAAGGGGTTAAATTTGTTTGGACAAAAGAATGTGAAGAATGATTTGAATAACTGAAGAGAAGATTAGTTAATTATCATATCTTGACTCTACCATCAGGGAATGATGGGTTTGTTATTTATAGTGATGCTTCAAAGAAAGGACAAGGTTGTTTCCTTATGAATTATGATAGGTTTACTGCCTATGCATCATGAAAGCTAACAATTTATGAAAAAAATATCCTACTCATGATCTTGAGTTAGCAGCTGTAATCTTTGTTTTGAAGAAGTGGAGACACTATCTCTATGGTTAAAAATGTGAGATATATAAAGATCACAAGAGTTTGAAGTATATTTTCTCACAGAAATAACTCAACATGAGGAAAAGTTGATAGATTGAACTACTCAAGGATTATGATTGCACAATACACTACCACCTGAGGAAGAAAAATAAGGTGGATGATGCTTTGAACAGAAAGGATCGTGGAGTTTTAAACATGATGAGAGTTGAAAGGGATCATATATTCATGGATCTATTAAATATGGATATGGTAATATTCATAGAAGGTGAAACATCAATAATTTTTTCAAATGGTTTCCAAGCCATATTTACTAGAAAGGATAAAATTTACTTAGTCTGATGATGAATAGTTTCAAAGGAAAATTAAAGGTGTGAATGATGGGAGATTGATTGACTTCGTATATGAAGATGGAATTTTGAAATTTGGGAAGAGGCTTTGTGTTACTGAAATACCTGATCTAAAAATGGAATTTTTGGATGATTCCCATATCTCCAATTTATCTATAAACCCTGGTATCACAAAAATGTATAGATATTTGAAGGACATATTTTGGTGGGAATACATAAAGAGGGAGATTGCTGATTATGATTCAAGATGTATGGGTTTTCAACTGGTGAAGGCTGGAAGACCACATCCTAGAGGAGTCACGCAACCTCTTCCCATACCTGAGTGGAAATGGGGTGATATTACGATGGAATTTTTCATAGGGCTACCAGATACTCCTAGAATTAATGATGCAATATGGGTTGTTGTTGATTGTCTTATCATGTCAGCACATTTTCTTGATATAAGAGAAGATCTAGCACTTGAATGTTTAGCAAGATTATATATTAATAAAGTTGTAAGACTTCATGGTTTTCCCCTATTGATTTATTCTGATCCTGATCCCTTTATTACATCAAGATTCTAGAAAATTCCTTAGAATCACTTGGATACTGAACTTTGTTTGAGCACTACCTACCACCCTCAAACTAATGGACAATCAGAACGTACTATTCAAACCTTCGAAGACATGTTGAGATCTTACTCACTTGACTTTCAAGGTATGTGGGATCGGTATTTACCTCTGGTATAATTTTCCTATAAAAATAGCTTACATTAAAGTATTTATATGGAACCATATAAAGCATTATATGGAAAGATATGTCACACACCAACTTGTTAGGATGATGTCTGTGAAATAAAAATCCTTGGACCAAAACTTGTTGAGGAAACAATGGAAAAAGTGAAGATTATCTAAACCCACTTCAAAGCAGCTCAAAGTAAGAAAAAGAGCTATGCTGATTACTGAAGGATGGTTTTGTAATTTCAAGTGGGTGATCATGTTTTCTTGAAGGTATCTCAATGGAAGGGTGTTATAAGTTTTAGTAAGAAGGGTAAATTAAGTCCCAGGTACATCAGAACTTTTGAAATTAAAGATAGAATTGGAGTTATAGGTTAGCATTTGGAAATTATTCCAAGTGTCTACAAAGTTCCTAATGTGTTCCACGTATCACTGTTGAGAAAATGCATGCCTGACCCAATGTATGTACTCACCAATGAAGAAATAGAACTGGAACCTGATCTATATTATTGTAAAGAGTCTGTCAAGATTATTGATACTAGAGAACAAGTGTTTAAAAACAGTATGACTCGCCTGGTGAATGTTCTTTGGAGAAACCATAAAATGGAAGAGGCAATGTGGGAACCTGAATAATTAATGATAAAGAACCCCCAAATATTTTTTTTGTAGTAATATTCTATAAATTTCAAGGATGAAATTATTTGAAGGAGGGAATAATGTAACACCCCAATCTTCCATGATGTGCTTCTCTTTGAATCATACAATAACGTGTGTTGTATGGAACTTCAAGTTCTAGCACACCACGACTAATCAAACTAGCCATTTTGAATAGTAATACCCACTTTTTGAAATTTTATAAATTTTATTTTTCAAAATGGACTTCATTTTTGGATTCAGAATATCAAAATTTGATTAGGTTGAAGTTTTGGTATTTTTCTGAAAACTTTCAATTTTTGATGAATATTGAAAAACACTACATTATTGTTAAAAACAACTTTTTATTTAAACAATTATTTATTTTATTTAAATTTATTTTAAGTTAAAATAGATACACAATAACTATATAAGTTTTATGCAATTAATTAGGGTCATTTTATAATAAGATTATAAGTATAAAATATTATTGAACTTTTTAACGTCTTTTGCCCACCTTTTAGGAAAATTTGCAAATTTTTATAAAATATACTTTTACCGCTTCTGTGATTTGAATTTAAAAAAGCCGAGAGACATGGTTGAAATTAGTAAGCAAAATTTGGTTCAATAGGATGAAAATAATTTTTGGTGAATAATAACTTTTGAATTTTATTTGCCACGGTTAAAAGTAAATAGGGAAATTAAAGGTAAAAATGATATTATAATTACTATAAAACATGTCCTAATTAAATTGTAAACGTTTATTTGGACCTAGATCAACCTTATTAATAAAATATGATCCTTTTTCATCCACTTGGATTAGATTGGGACATTTACTATTATTTTATTTAAAAACAAGTTAAAAGTGTTAAATTCAAAATTTAATAAATAAAACATATTTAATATAGGGTTATACATAAGATAAATTAGACTATAAATATTAATTATAAATATAAAAGGATTTCCTATATCATCATATTTTATTTATAATTTTTAGACATTAAATAATTATATTTATTTATGACACAATGATGATCCAGTAATTACCTTATTAATGAAAGATTAAAATAATTGATATTATAAATATTAAAATAAATGTAATATGAGATTTTTGATGCATTAAAATAATTTTATTGGTTAATATGATGTTTTTTTGTTGATTAAATAATTCGTTTTTGAAGTAATAAAGTTTTTATGACCGTCAAAAAAACCAAATACTAAATAGCATCAATATTGACATAAATGAGTTTTTAAAACAAATACAATATTATTAGATGATATAATATTCCTAAAAATATAAGGTTTGGACAAAAAACTTATATAAGGATAGATATGTCAATAATTAACCACTTGTGTTTATCTTGTAATTTTATAGTTAGTTTATTAACCATGTAATATAAAAATACAAAAATACATTGCAGAAGTTAAACTATTTAATTAAGAATTAAATCTAAACGATAAGGTTAATATGGTGACCTAAACTTGTCTAAAATATATTGTATGAGAATATATAGTCCCATACTGACCTTCTCCTATAAATAAATCCATTTTGAGCCATTATAAACTGAAAATGAATTTATAATAAAATAATATTTCAAGCTTTTCCTAATATTACCCTCACCTCTCTTATAAAACGGTACTTCCCCTTCTCTCAAATTCACACATCCAAAACCTTTTGTCTTAGCCAAACCTTACTCAAATATCCTCCCAAATATGCTCAACCGATCCTATAGGCCTTATTTTGATAGGAAATCTAACCTAAGGAGCCAATTTGATCAAATCAAAAGGAAGAACCCAACGAAGAGGTAATTACTTCATCCCCTCTTTCAAAGTTCTTTTCTTATTATACTTCCTCTTTCTTTGTTGTTTCCATACTAAAATAATAAATCTAGTACCTTGTACATACTGAGATTTTATTATAAAAATTGTATTACCATATTATTTATTCTATCCATCCTATGAATGAAAAAGTCACCATACGTGCGTAGGTACGGCTTACCATCTCCACGTTGTGCTGTAGTATGTTATTCAACACTTAATTTTTTGGATGGGTATAATAATTAGTATAATTGATATAAATAATAAATATAACATGTTAATAATTATTTATAAATAATATACCATCTAATTACATACTATTTCACCACTAATAGAATGATATTGTCACTCGTGCGTACGTACGGCCTACCGTCTCCACGCAGCGATGAGATTTAATTCCCCATCATAACCATTAATGAATAATTTTCTTTTGATGATTAAAAATAATCTTTAATAACTTAATATAATTATGGATATGAATCAAATACATCCCATCCATAACAAACATAACTTACATAACAAATCATATAAGGAAAATGAATTAGTTAACACCTGAAATAGTGATACTACTGAACTATTATTAATATAGAAATATTTGAGGATCATGTATGATATCATATTTATGTATGTGTATTCTTTTATAATTTAATAACAATGATTTAACCATTATACCAAAGGTTAACCTACCCTATAATAAGGAAAAGGTCGAGGTAATGGTTAATTTTATAATCTCTTTATTTATCTAAGGTTGTTTATACACAAATATCTACTGGGAATTATTTATCATCCACATCCGTGATTCTTAAAAATTTATTTGAAAACATTTTTCATATTTCCTAGAATATGGGTTAAAGTCATTTATACACTTTTTTAACTTTTTATAAAATGTTTTGAAAGAAATATTTCTGTCATTTTCTAAACATGGTACTTTATGAACTTTTCAACAAATTAAGGTAAGAATATTTTTTATCTTATAAAGCAAGTGCAACTATTTTCTACCATTATAACAACTTCTAAGATTCACATACAAGATTATACGAATATTTTCATAATAAGTGTTTTCTTTTATAATTAAATGACTTTTAAATGATTTAAAATAGAAAGAGATATTTATCTCAAATAGTTTTAATTTCATCGATGTCAACATCCTTTGAGGGATTTTACACTTGTTTGACGTTGGTTTATTATAATATAATACTTCATACTATATAGAAGGTTTTGTGATATGTTTGAATGTGGACGTGTTATTTTTATGCCATTCATGGTTTATGGTTAAATAATTAACATTTTGTATGTTATTTTTAATACGAATGTTTATGTTATGTTTCAACCTTTTCATATAAGGAATTAATTGGACTTAGTAACTGATAGGTAGATACTGCTATAGCTCCTCGATGCATCAGCAGGTCTCATGAGACAAACTAGTGTCTTGGCACAAGGACTTGAAAAAATATTTTTTGTAGTCTAGGCATGAGGCCTCGACTATGTGGTTGTGATGTTCAACATTATGCATTCCATCATTATGAAATTATCTATTGATATTATATGTTATTATTCAACAAGTAGAATATTCATGTGAATAAGTAAATGGAATTAATTGATTTATATTTTCCATATCATATTGAATTTTATGTTTAAAATTCTTGTGTTTTATTCTTATACATTGCCTAATATTTTTATGCTTATTTATGATAGTTTCCTCTATATTGTTATCCTTACTGAGCATTCGAGCTCACTCCTTTATTGTTTTTTCTTTTCCCAGGATATGAAGAAGTATATTATGATTGAATTGGATGGATAGGATAAGGGATATAAGTGTGTTCAAAGGGGACACAATGTTTTTTTTAATTTCATGATGTAATGTAAAACTTATGTATCTTTCTAGTACTGACAAGGCTATTGAACTAATCGGCCTTTCGAGACTTGATCTCTCGTGATCATGCCAATGTTATGTAATAATGCATCGACTCTAGGTAACTGGGGTAAGGGTGTTACAATCGGTGTGTCAAAATCCACCATATGTGCACTAATTATTCATAAAAATTCAGATAAAACTCACCATTTCTCTAGGTTTAAAACCTTTATAGTGATTAATAACTCACTATTCACCTCACTCGAAAGAATTCACTACTACTCCAAATGGACATCTTGATCTTCCATAAACCGTGAAAAATATATTAAACCAAGATATGAAAAAAATATTATTTATATTAATGAATATGATAGATCACATTATATTTTAATAATGACATCCTAGAATAACTTTGATCTCTCTATAATTCTAGCTCTTTTAATTTTTTATATCCCTATTATTTTATATAATGGAATTATCTACCTTCTTATATATTTTTAGGATATTTAATGATTTTATATTCCTGATAAATTAACTATCTAAACTATGATTAAATCATTCAATTTTATTTAATTATGTTTGGAAAATTTTTCATCAATTTCCTCCCAATCCAAATTTAAAAAAATCCCATTAATATCATAATATATATTCTAAAAAATATGAAATTAAAATTTAATTTTTTATTGCAAATAAGTCCATTATGACAGAGGGGTTATCACCATGCATAGATAAGTCCTGGTAAGCCATTGTAACCATAGATTATGGTCTATGAACCTCTCTTATACAACATTTCGTGTTGTTTATAATTTCAAATCTCATTACCATCTCAAAATAATGCAACACCAATAATGGAATAATCATCCTCTATGTGAAATTATCATCAAACTACTTGTAACTCTTATTAACTCATCATTTTTCCTCATAAATTTTGGTGGCTATAATGACTTTTTTTATGTCTTCCAATGATCAATGAGTATTTCATCAAAATTATCTCTCACCCAATATGACCAAAAAAATATGAACCATGAATACTATCCCCCCTTTTAAAACTATGTTTCACACTAGATAAATATCTTATTTTACGTCCCACTCTAGGAAAATATATTACATACTGTGATATCCCTTTTTGACTGAGTTTACATGAGCTCCCCATTTCTATAATATTTATGAGCAGCATAGGGACTACACCATCAAAACAACTATTTTGACATATCATGGATACCACCATAAAATGTCCAATGTTTTATCATAATATAAACATGGTCATTTTGATAAACATTAAATAGCACCAATACAATTTTACTCTATTTATTTAAATTCACAAAATTCTGAATTACCATTGACATTATGATTATTTTAGGGGATCTTAGACTATATTTGTTAACAAACACAACATAAAATGTATTTAATTATTTTTTTCTTCTAAAATTATCTAACGAGAAATAAGAATAATCCACTATAGTAAAATAAAGTGATAAAAACATTTTTTGGTTTAGTGGTGGTTTTAAATATAAAAAATCATTTACCAATGTTTTTTGTAAACTACTACAAAATGACGTATAATTATTATTTTAATATTGGTTAAATTTTATTAGAAATTAATTCATTGAAATGTCACAAAAAATTATTTAGTTGTGGTTTATTTTATTCATGTTAGTTTAAAATAAAATCTCTAAAAATTACATTATTTGACAACCATATCTAAGTACATGTACTATATATATATACATACATATATTTCATACTTCAGTGGTGGTTGTGTAATTTAGAAGTGGTTTTCAAAACATCCAATAATAATTTTAGGGGAGGTTATAGAAAAACCCCTAATAAACTGTTATATAGAAAATGAATTGTACCATAAATAGGTGTAGTTATAAACACCACTAAATACTAAAGGGTTGATAAAACTACTTCTATATACTCTAAGAGGTTGAAATGACAGCTAACCTTATGTGTTCAGAAACTAAAAAGACCAAATTCTATTATATCCCAAAAAAACCAATGAAAAAATTATATATATATATATATATATTATCTATTCAATACAACATGACAACAATAATTTGATACATTAAGATACAAAAACATTATACAAAATAATTATATTACATTACAATTTAAAACATTTCAAATATTAATAATTTTAATATGGTATATAAGTTCATAAAATGTCAATAGAAACCTATTTTATCACTCAGATGCATCACCTTATCTTTCCATTGGTGCATCATTCTACACATCACCTACTTGATTTCTCCATACATCTGGTTCCAACATAAAAGGAATTAACTGTACATTAGTCATAAAAATATTTAATAAATATTAAATGAAGTAAAATTTAAACTCAAATGGATTACATAAAATGAATACAAATAATATAGCTAATGTGGGATTAGAGTTAGTAATTGGGTTTTTATTTTATATGTGTGATTTCATGCATGTTACAGTTAGAAACGTTTTAATAAAAAAGTATCATTGTATTGTTAAGAAAATTTTAACGAGTCACCCATATACTTGGAAATATATTATAATATGGGTATATTATGGTCATAAACCTTAAACATTTGGTTGTGGTAATGAATTATCAAAATATAGGTACAACACAAGGGGTTATATAAAGTGATCCCTTAAACTAGCTCAACTGTGATAGAAGAAAAAATTAGAAAATGGAGTGTTCTTTTATTCCAAAAAAATCGATTCTTATATAATTTTTGTATATTAAGGTACTAAAATATTTTCTTGGGGTTTTGAGAGAACTTTAGGAAAATAGATCGTAATAAAGGAATTTATTGAAACAATAATTGGTTGGGAACATGGTTATCTAATCCATATATTTTAAATAATCATGTTACCCTAGATTGGTAGTAGACAACTCACAATTTGGAACACGAGACACCAAACCATACAAATAACTATTTATCCTTATAAATATTATGTTTTCCTTTAATTTAATCTTCAAGTGACATATTTTTTAATTAAAGATATTTTTATAGGCCCTATATCTAATGTATATGTAATATTACTCATGAATTTCAATTATAAATTCATAATTAGTCAATGAGCCTTTGGAAGACTCTTTCCATGTAATAATGTAAAATATTATTGTCTTTGGAATATATATTCTTAGATAAGTAGGGAAATATTAGAAGAATATTTATTACTAAATTAATATAAGTTTTTTGAATCTGACTAAACATACACATTGATCAATTTATTCATATATTATTCAAATTATATATATTTATTTACCCATATCATTCATGGAGAAACATTTACCTAATCCATCGTTTATAGAATTTTAATTCTGGTTGGCATTTATCATGAGTAACAAATCATATAAATGTAAATGTAAAATTTATAATATAAATATAATCTTATGAAACTTACCAATCAAAAATATCCCATGATTTTCCCGAATTATTTGTGAATACCATCAATCATCCTCACAAAGTTTGAAGCCAATGTACTCTTCAAATATAATAAAATAATTATTTGATGTTTTAATATGTGTTTATTAATCATCAACTATATTTTTCAATTAATTAATTTCATTTTTTTACATTATGATCCCAAAATCTATAAACCCCTATAGTTGACATCATCAAATTAGATATTTGTGACCTAATGAGACCTACGACGGTGACGATCCATAACCCATCCGTCTAGTACAACCATAACTATCCTATACTAAAACATGATCTATAACATCCTTCGAGTATATTAAATCTAACATGAATGGGTTTCCATCCCAAAATTCTTTGAGTTTATACTGAAATTGAAATACATTAAATTATATAGTAACATAGTAATACTAAATATTAAATAAAATTGTTTACCCCAATATACTATATAGGGCCATTGACATAGTTTCCATCATTTTTTGGAAATAGAACAAAAAATCTATCCCTCCTAAAGACCAACCTACTTCCTATAATTGAATCAAAAACATTTATAAAAACATGAAGATTTTAATTAATCTAACTATTATAGATATATATAATAATTAATTAAATGACACATTTCAAATTTTTTTCCAAGAAAAAATTACAGGACCACAAGTATGGGGAATTAATTTCTTCTCTCAGCTAGAAAAATTTCTCAGATAATGAACCTGGTGTGATTATAGATCATTCAAAATTGAATTTTTTTTAAGAAACTACTATTAATTTATTAACATATAACAAAATATTATATTTAATTCAGCATAGTGATTATTAATAAATGAATTCCATTGGTTTTTAGGAACACCTATGGGAAACATATCATATATTTTTGACATTGATAAACATGTGTCATTTAATTCATGTGACAATATCCACTTAAAATATTTCCATTTCTTACCAAATCCTTTTAATGTCCATAGATGAAAAACTGCAATGGGAATGTCAAAATGAAACAAAATCTACAAATAAAATACATAAAATAACTTATATTATTAAGATATTAAGTAAGAATGTATAATTTATTTATATATGAATACATAATTAGGGTAATAAACTTATATAACTATCAAAAAAACTATTGTTCCAATATAATGAAATGTGCCTCCAATTAGATTAAGGAATGGGTAGGGATGTCACCTTAGAAGATAAATGGACTAGGATCTACTCATAGATTCTTTTTTCTTAATCAATGGGTACCCATTATCATCAAAAGGGAAAAATACCATTAATTTAGTGAAATTACAAATATATTGAATGATAATTGGTTTAGTACACGTTTGGGGTTATTTTTAACTATATATTTTAAGTTTAACCCATGAAAAATCCATTTTTACCATTATAATGATAAATAATTTTTACTATTCATTTTCGTAAAAAATTAAGATTTAATTATTAGATAATATAAATTATTTTGATTAAAATATTGAATCTATTTTTCCACATTAAATTAATATAATTAGAAAATTTTAATTTAAAATAAATCCTATAGACATGATGAGAAATCTAGTTTTTAAATAGAAATATTCAAAAGTTTACAAGGTTTTTATATCAAAATTCAATATTAAATAGATTTAAATGAACTAATTTGGATTAATGGATGTATAATTTAGTAAATTTTACTTTAAAACCAAATTTCAATATAATTTAACCTTATTAATAAATTAAATTAAATGTTAGTTTTCAATTAAAATTCAATTTTTTACCAGTCATCAAAAAATGAAACATTTCCGAAAAATCCAAAAAACTAATCCTAAGTTAATTTTGACATGATGATTTCAAAAATGAAGTTATTTTATAAAATTAATTTTCTAAAATTGTGTAATATTAATTTTACTAATGTTCAAAAAATTAAATAGGAATTTGTTTTTGAGTAAATAGCATTTTCAAAACATGTAATGAATTTATCAAAAATTAATTACTATATTTTTATCAATATGTTTCATTCATATAAAACCATTATAATTAATATTTAAAAATTATTTATTTCTCTATATATATCTATGTTTAATGTATAGGATATAATGACCATGTTTAAATAACTGTATTTTTAATATATAATGGTTTTGTTAAAACTCAATGTCCCAAGCTAACCAAGTGTTTTGTGAAGTGTAATCTTGAATTGTTATTGCATGCAAGAAAATATAGAAATTTAATTTATTTGAAAAAATAATTCATCAAATCTTGGGGAGATTAATTCTTCCCCCCTTAAAATTAATTTTTCTCTCAAAATTCATCACTCCAATACAAGAAAATGAGGAAAATTCTTCCTCATCATATCATAAAGATGCCACATAGTTTCATAAAAATGGTGGTTTTCCAAAAAAAAGATTGATAAGGTGTGTTGTCTTGTTTTATAAAACATTATCTTTATGATATATAATATCCACTATTTTTCCCTAATAATAAAGATCTTACTCTAGTGTTATGAACTATGAGTTCATTACATATGAAGGTTTAGGTATATACTTCCTTAAGAGAGACATATTAAACATGTCATGGACTTGAGAGAGGTTTAGTGGAAGCACTAGGCGCTAAGATATGGACCCCATACAATCAAGGACTTCAAAGTGACCATTATACATAGGGATCAGTTTCCCTTTTCCCCAAATCTCATAACCTTATTAAATGGACAAATTATAAGAAAAATATTGTCACCAATATCAAATTGTAGATAATGGATACAATTATTAGCACAAATTTCTACCAAATCTACAATTCCATGATGTGTTTCGTAATGGATCTAACATTTTCTATAATTTATTGAGTTATCTTAGGTCCCAATGGATTTATTCACTCAAATTAATTTTAAGACATTGTATTTTTACATTTGTTTCCATAATGGGATTCATTAGGATACATATGAATGCTTGGGTAAGAGCTATTGCTGTAAGAAAACTCAAATAGGGAATTTTTTTGATCCCAAATACCTTTTAAATCCAAAGAAAAAGATCTAAACATGTCCTCTAGTGTTTTTACTTTTCTATTAGACTGAACAACTATCTAAGGATGTTATGTATTGCTGAAACTGAACTCCAATTTAAGGGATTATAGAAGACTTCACCCGAACTTTGAGGTAAACATCAAATCTTGATCCGTCACAATGGAATATTATACTAAATAAAACCTTACCACTTCCTTAATGTATATCCTATAATGTTGATCAATAGAGATGTCATATTTTATAGAGATGAAGTCTGAATCCTTAGTAAGGCGATCAACTACAACCCATATAATATTATTCCGTTTAGACATTTTGGGAATTCCAATCAAAAAATCCCTAGTGATGTTTTCCTATTTTCCTTATGTTATGGTTAATGGATGTTACATCCCATTAGAAATTTTTCTTTTAACATTATATTTCTGACATACCAAGTACTGAGATAAAAAACATTGTGATATCTATCTTCATGCCATCCCACCAAAAATACTATTTCAAATCTCTATACAACTGCTTACTTCCCAAATGAATAGAGAATGAAGAACTATTAGCATCCATCAACAAATAATTCTTAAAATATTATATGGATGGAACACAAATAGGGTTATTTACACATGAATGGATATATATTTATTATTGAAGAAAAAAAAAGAGGAAATGTCCAAGGAAAAGGTCATGAGAACAAGGACCTATGGTGGCCTAAAGTAATGAAGCCCTAGATGATCCCCTCTTACCAGGTTAGCCCCCTCAGCACCCAGTTGAAGAACAATTGAATAAAAGATGACGCTACAAACCTGGTCTGCCACCGCCATGGATGCCAAATGATCCAACACTTTATTGCCCTCACGCCACGTGTGTGGAACCTGAAAATTATTGTTGATGAGGATGGTTTTGCATCTCCCGATGATATAAGCAATTGACCATAGAGTGAAAGGCATTCCAAGAAAGGAATCATGAATGATTTTGGATTCTGTTTCCACTTTCCGAAGTGGGATCCCCTTCTGCCTGCATAACTCAAAACCTATGAACAGTGCCTTGGCCTCCGCCTGGATAGAGCTCCCAACCCCATTGTACACAAAGAAGGATGTTAATACACTGCCCCTATGGTCCCGAACAACCCCTCCCCCATGCATGATGCTTGAAAAACATGACCCATCGCAATTTAACTTAAATCTCGTGACAGGAGGATTCCACGACACCCAGTTTCCCCTCAACCCAGTGGAGGATTGCTTCAAAGAGGGAGTAGACCTCTGAAGATCCCTCAGAGAAGGAGCGTCGCATGAGTCCTTACCCCCCCGAACTAGATCAACCAACAGGGATCTCGATCGGGCGATCACTGCTCTATCAGGGTAAGAAACTCCGTTGAACCTAGATTTATTTCGGGATTTCCAAATACACCAACAACCAGTACTGAAGATCAACGATCCCACCCTACGTTCTGGCCCCGGACTAACCACACCACGATACCATCTGTCCAGAAACAAATACCCAGAAAAAACAGGATCAAGGATACTGGTGAAACCACCAAAAAACCTCCGGACCACTATAGCCCATTATCCTTCAAAAAAGAGCTGATCAGAAGACTCCTCGTTATCTGCCTTGCAATAGTGGCACCTAGATGCCATGCTGCCCCCCATTCTCCTCACATTATCATCTATAGGAACCACATGATTTCTAATCCTCCAGGTAAGGAAGTTGCGCTTAATCGGGCTCCTCTCACACCATATCACACTATTACAATCTTCACGCTTATCGTAGGGGAGAGAAATCCACTGGAAATACTTCGATGAGAATGTACCTACAGTAGATGCAGTGAACACTCAAAAATCTAGCTCAGAGGTTAGTTAAATAAGATCCAGCACCCCTTGTTTCTCCGCATTCAGAACTGTGCTGGTAAAACTGGGGTGAAAGTAGGCCTCCCGAAAAAAGATCATTGGAGAAGGACACCCTGGAAAGCCTATGATGGCGCCCGCCTAGTTGTGGTGCCAGAAAGAGAGGTCTCACCTCTCCACAATCCACTAGGAATTCTGCCGAATAGATGGAATAATAATTTTAATCGTAGCCCAGAATAGAAAAGCTTGACCATCATCCCACTCCAAAATCAACCACATCCCATGCAAACTTTTCATGAAAACAATGGACAAAATAAATCATACTTTTAACATTGATCCGACCTTCATGAATTGGCCTCGACAACCTCCTCCATGAGGCCCAATGATTCTTAATCACTCACCGAGCATCCCAAATAAAATTGGCCAGAATCTTGTCAATGGAAGAGATAACTCCCTTGGGAACTTTTACAGCCGACATGACATGAAGAGGAATAGATGAAGCACACTATTGACTAGAGTTATCCACCCTCCAAATGAAAGGTATCAGTTATTCTAGTTAAGAACTCGAATGGTGATATTACACACAATACCATCATAGTCTCGAACCCTGATCCAGCCTGGAGAGACAAGAGAACCAATATAGGAAAAAGTAAACGGACCCCTCTGTATACCCAACTTACTGCACAGGGTCGTGGCATGATGTTCTTTACATCTACCTAAAAGATAAAGACATCTCTTGCCCTTGTTAATGATATGTCCACTCTGGAAACAATATTCATCTAGAATTTTGGATAGCCTACCCATCGACCTTTTGTTGGAATTTATAAAGATGAGAGAGTCATCCGCATACATAAGGTGGGAAACTGGGGGCCAACTCCTTCATCTGTGAAACAACTGGAGGTACCCCAAGGACATCTTTCTATTGATAAGTCAGCTAAGAGTGTCTTGTAACATGATAAAAATAGCTGGGGAAATGGGGTATCCCTTCCGGAGACCCCGGGCCAGCTTGAAAAATCCACGAGTCTTCCCCAGAAAGGACACAACCATCCAAGAAGAACTGAAGAATCTGAAAATGATATCCACCTCCCAGGTAGAAAGGACCATGCCTTCCAAAACCCTATTAATAAATCCCCATTCCATTATATCATATGCCTTATTCATATCCATCTTAAGGGCCATATTAGAGCCATAGGTTTTGATGTTGATGTCACGAATCATTTCTTGAGCCAAATCCACCGCCCCCTGAATCAACCACCCCCTGACAAAACCATGTTTCTCTAAGGATATCCACAGAGGAATATAGATTTATATCCTAGAGTTCACTATTATAGAAAAAATCTTGTAACAAATGTTACACATACTAACTGGCCTATAGTCATGAATGGACGACGGGTCTTTGATCTTGGGTAAGAGAACAAAGCTAGTGGCACCAGCCACCTGAGGGATAGATCCACCTCGAAATAATTCCTATGTGGCCGCGATGATATCTGCTTTGATCACGTCCCAAGACCCCCTATAGAATGAGCATGGGGAACCATCAGGGCTCGGAGCACTCTCCTAGTTGAGACTCAAAACGACACCAAAATCCTCCTTCTCATCTGGGATCTCTTCCAGCATCGCATTGTCTTGCCTAGACATCAGGTTAGGGATACCTTCCAGAAGCTCAGATTCACTGATTGGGTACCCATTGGGCATTGCCTGATTGGGACCTGCAAGAAGGTTATTGAATAATGAGAAGGCCATGCTGTCAACCATATCTCTGTCACCTGAGAATGAGCCATCATCAAGCCTAATATTGGGATTCACCGGGCTCCTTCTCTCCTTGATGCTGGCGTGAAAGTAAGCTAAGTTTTTCCCCTTCCTAAAGCAACTTCACCCTTGCACACTCCCAAGCCATGCGTTCCTGACTCAGCACCAACTCCTCCAAAACCAACTTCTTTCTCGAGAGCTCTTCAAAGAACGTGTCATCCCATGCATCCTCAAGGCTCCGGTACATGGACTCAACCTCCTTCTCAAGGATGTCAAGGTCTTTTTTAGAAGATTGAAAACCCTTCGTCCATGTTTGTAAACTTTGTTTGAGTCATCTCAACTTGTAGTGGAAGTCCACCCAGGACAAGCCATGAGATGCGACCTTCCAAACCACGCTAACCAGGTGGTGATAGCTAGGGGAGCCAATCCAATGGGCCCGGAAGTGAAAGCGTTCACCACCATCATGATCATGAGGTAGAGAATCAACAAGGGATAGTGGTCCGAGATACCTCAGATGAGATGGGCCACCTTCGTATAGGGGAATCTGGAAATGGAATTTAAGTTATCCAGGAACCTATCTAACTGGAACCATCATCTTCAGCCCCCATTCCGGTTATTACACCAGGTGAATCTATCCTCGAAATATCCCATGTCTAGAAGACCCTTTTCAGCCATAAATTACACCAATCTCAAGATGACCGCACGAGGAAAGAATCCTCTGCCTTTTTTCTCTGCTAGATCCAAGATAACATTGAAATCACCCCCCACAAACCAAGGGGAATACCTCAGGTCAAAGGCATAGAGATCCTGCCACAACACCTCTCTCCATTGCACATCACAACTCCCATACACCACAGACAAGAAAACATATTTCATTCCTATGGATGCTTTAACAGTAATGAACTGGTCGCTGGCCTGGACAAAATCAACCAACACCTCTTCCTTCCAAAAAATCCATATATGGAGATTGGTCGGATCTTCATTCAAGCCCCCCTTCATGCCAAATTTCCAAGTAAACTCACCTAAAATTGCTGGATGTTGTTTGTGTTCCAGGACAACAACAATACAAGCCTTTTGTTTCTTTACCTCTGTAGCTAAGAAGTCCAACTTCACCCAGGCTCCTAGGACACAGGAATTCCAAATGATGAACTTAATAATTGACATAGAGAAAGCCCAGTAGTTCCCCCAGGCTTGGAGGGTTCATTTCGAAAGAGAGAACCCCACTTCTGAAAAAAATATTTCTTTAGCCCTTGTACATACCCTAGAAGCTGGGGAAATGGGCTTTCTTGGAGAGACCTAAAGAGAACGGCTCCGCCATGGAAATCTTCTCACCTCACTTGGGGAGGAGCGCTGATCAAGGGAAGTAAACACTGGAGGAACCAGGTCATCATGCATGCCTCCTACCGTAGAGTCCTTTTGTTGATACTGACTCTGAGAAGCCTTACTAGAAGCACTCTCACCATCGTCTTGCAACAATAACACATTGTGTGAATTGAGAAAGCCTGGGGATAGGGCCTCTTTCCTAACCTCAAGAAAAAATGAACCATCAGAGGTAAGCAGACCAGGTCCCACCTGAAACACCACCTCTATCCAAAACCTTGCAGCTAGCCAGCACCTGGAGAACCCCATGAAAGAGAGCCAGAATGCCTGTACAGGAACCGAACCATACCCGAAGACAGATAGAAGATGAGTCATAGGAAGATGAGGAACCACCATCACCGAGGAAGAGATATCCAACTCCAGAGCCAACAAAGAAGAGCATCCCGCGATCATTAAACCAGGGTCTAAAATATCCAATGAGGCTCCCCTGGAGAGCTGACCAAAAATATTAGGGAAAACATCATGCTGATAACTAGATTGATCAAGGTGCAATGCAGACCCAGACCGGGGTTTGGACACAGCCCGCTCTTCCTGAAAATTAGGGGCTGATGTTGCCCCCCGAAAGTCCATCTGCCTGCGATTCCTGCACACCGTCACCAAGTGCCCTTGGAGAGAGCTGTGAGAGAAGAAACAATGGATCACATGATAGATGATTTCATGATTCCAGGACAAGGACTTTCCCACCTTCATATAGATTTTATGTAGAAGAGGCAGGGAGGGATCTATATATTGTTTTTATGCATCTTTAATATTCACTCGGATAGATGGTTGGACATTCAAATGAGAAAAATAATATTTTACTATTCTTATAGTATTTTCATATAAATACTTTGAAAATATATAATTATTGGATCTTATGAAATCCTCATCATAGAAAAGATAACATGATCTTTTCAACTGAAAGCATCATCCAACTTTTTCGCTTTCCGAGGGTGATAATGTATTGAGCAGTCATAATCATTAATCAAATCTAACCATATTTTTTGATTTATATTCATATAATTATTTATGAATATATATTTTAAACACTTATGATTGGTATATAAATAAATCTTTTATTTATAAGTATAATTAATTTATATATTTAATACAAAAAATTACTACAGCTAACTCCAAATTATGTGTTTGGTAATTTTTCTCATGAATCATCAATTATGATGAGGAATAATCTATAATTGTGTAATTATGCATAATAACACATCCCAATCAATTCTTGGATGCAACACTATAGATTAAAAACCCTTATCCACTATAGGGTAATGTAAGTACAGTTGTGAAGACTAATCTTCTCTTCAGTTCCTTGAAATTTTCCTCACATGTATCTGTCGAGAGGAACATGGATCTATTATTAATAAACATGGCTAGAGGATTAGATTCTCATGAGTAATTACCCACAACCCATTGATAATATCCCACTAAACTAGGAAAACTATATATCTCGGTTACCATGGTTGGTCTGGTCCTATATTCATTTGCCTCCATCTTTGATGGATCAATCGATATACCCTCTCTTGAGATTATATGACCTAAAAATGGAACTGTTTTGGCAAAAATTTACATTTTTTCAATTTTTAAAATCATTTATACTTCCTTAGTAAATATTTTAAACTTTTCAAGTGGTCTTCATACTCTTACTTTTTATTTTAATAGATAATAATATCATCGATAAAGACTTCTACAAACTGATCGAGGTAATCTCTAAAACTCTATTCACTAAATCCACGATTATTAAAGGGGAATTAGTGAGACTAAATGACATCAATATATATTCAGAGTGTTCATACCTTTTATAGAATGTTTTCTAGTGTACATCCTCATTCTTGAAATTTTATTTATGAAATCTAGAATAAATTTCTATATTAGAAAATTATTAATATCTTCATAGTTGATCACAAAATTATTCGATACGGGGAAGAGGATACTTGTTCTTAATTATTATTTTATTCATCTCCCAATAGTTAATTCAGATCCACATCAATAAATATTTATTTAAAACAAAATTCATAGGTCCACCCCATGGTGACACAGTTAGATGAATGAGTCCCCTTTTAAGGTTTTACTGGATTTGTGTCTTTAATTCCTGTAACTCAATTAGGGCCATTAAATAGAGAGTATTTACAATTAATAAAACACTAGGTATGGGTTTTATTGAGAACTCAACTTCAAATTTTCATGGAAAAATAGGAAACTCTTCCAGAAAGGTATCAAAAAATTCCCACACAATAGAAATAGCATCATTGTAATGTTTCTCCCTAACCATTTTTGATTGAAACCCCTTATAAATTTGAAATAATACCCACACTGTAGATATGATCTCTATTGGAAGTTCCTACTTATCATTACATTGATAGAAAATCATATATTTTTTAATATCAAATGTATCTTGAATTCATAAAAAATTGAAGGGTAATTTATGTATATAAAGCCAATACATTATAAAGATAAAATAAAATTAAACAAGAGGAATAATGAAAATATTTACAGGATGCACATTCCCGCCAATATCAACTGGAGAGGAATCATATAATTGTGATGTGATCATTATACCATTATGAATTTTCAATGATAATTATACATCTAATAATTTGGATGTAATCTTGATACCTAATAAAATCCTTCATATTTTAAATAATTAGTATATCCAAATTCCAATAAAACATTAACTATTATAGAGTGGATGGTAAGTGTACCATTCACCATATTCTTAGCAAAACCCTCTCTAGAAATAGTGATCGAATGAGATTTCCATTTTTCTCTTGGATTAAGATTATTTTTATGTCGATCATCATCATTAACCTTAATATTTGGGAATTAGTGAGTATACTTCATGTAATCCTTACCTTTGAAACATTAGAGTGTGGGTGGTGCATTTTGTGTAGCTTTATCTATATTCTCATCATTAGATAAATTCTACCCATTACATTGACACTCAATTTCTAAATGACTATCACTTCCACATTTTAAAAATTTTATAGCCCCTTTAAGAAAAGTTATTAATTGATTCCTCCCATAATTTGAGCATAAATTAAATCTCTCGTTCTTCTCTCCTTGGTTCTTATATTTTACTTTGAATTCAATTTTTCCTTTCTTATGAAAACCGAGAGATTGATACGTAACTTCAACCTCCATTTACACCTTGATATTAGATAAAACAATCCCTCATAGATATGGAATTATATTATGAATAATGACCATCATATACTTGGTTTTAAGTAACTGAAGAATTGATCAACCTTACGTTGAGGTTGGATGATAATACCATAATCGTACCTCAAAAGTCTTACAGAATATTCCTCATAAGTACCAACTGATTCCTTATCCTTTTTATTTATCTCAAGGAACTCCTTCCCCATATTTGAAAAAATAATACAAGAAAATTACTTATAGAAAAATAAGTTCTTGATCTCATCCCAATGAATGGATCCTATTTTATCCAATTTTCTCATATTCATGATATGATTCCACCATTGATCCACTTCACTTTACAAATGTTAGAAAACCAAAATAAATTTTTTATGTTCCAATCATTGAAGATTGAAAATAATCTTTTCTATGCTGTTGATACACTATTTAACAATTAGTGGACTAGATGTCCCACTAAAAGAAGGTGGATGTTGCCTCATGAAGGACTCAACATAATATTTTTCCCTCCAATGTTTGTTTGGAAGTATTACACGATTCATAGCTTCAAAAATTTGTATGAGCATAGAAAATATATATTTAATTCTAAATCTTATAACATTTGGATGATTAGGAATAAACTCATTACACTTTCTATCACACTCAACATTAATATGGTTTCTTTAGGTTCTACCCATTGACTAAAACCACAAAGCATAGTGTAAGAAAAAATAATCACAATGGGGAACCACATGATCATGAAAAATGACATAGAGAAGTTATAAATCATGAAATATTCTTTAATATATGACAACATAGGTTTATCTTAGTTCATAAATAGTTATCATTTATTTAAATCCTTCATGATGGTTCTTAAAGAGTTTGTGAATTTCCAAAGCCTATCCCCTAGGACTGTAAAACAAAGTGTGTAATATGGCCTATTTTCATGCACTAGGTAAATTTTGTGTCTAGCTAAATGCAACATTTTTTAAGTTATCACCCTTATAAACCCTTGTGATACATATAAATATACTTTTAGTTTCTATATAGGGATATAATCACTTGGAAACTACTTTCTCTAACCATTTCCAAAATTACAATACATTTTCCTACACTTTGACTAATCCTTAAAATTATCCTTAGACATGTACTTATGGATCTCACTATAGGTTTCTCATCCTAGTTTCTAAAGGTTAATTAAACCTATCCATTTATACCAAATATAGTGAAATGGGATTATGATACATATATATTACATCATTTTTTTTGAATATTCATTACATTACACAAACACACACTTGAGGACTATAATAGTATAGTGTATTTGGAAACATGAAAAAAACTAGTCCATAGATAAAGTACATAATCTCCAATTAATATCTTCATAACTAGAACCCTTATTTCACATATCAGGAGTATAACATTTTTCCACAATTTAGGGACAAGAAACATAAGAAAGGGGCATATTAGATGATCAGTAATGGTAAAAAGGGAGATATGTAAGCATAACATAAAAATAATGGTATGATAACACAAGAATAACATTTGATAACCATACCATTCATATCATAGATAATAATATTGATTAATGTACTATTTATTGGCATTTAATAAGAAATGAATCATAATGTAATCAAAGAACATGATCCATGAGAAAATCACATTGGCATAAGATTTGTTTTGTGGAATAAACATATGCATATACCGAATCCTTTCCTTAGTAGTCCAGGCTCACATCCAAGGATATCATAGTGGAATGGTTTCACTCCTCAAACCATCGTAGTAGTCAAGGTTCACTCTAAAGACCATTATAGTGAATAAATTACCTTACTAAACTAGGTTCACTCCCCATTCAAGGCCAACTTATACCATTAGATATAAATCTTTATCACATTCATTGGAGGGAGATATAGGTCCCACCTATCTCATAATGAAAATAATATTATTGGTGCAAAAATATCATACAAAATTCATCATAACATGTCCCATGAAATGAAATGGGTTTTATAAAAAATTTATCATATCATTAACTATAGAAAAATATAGGTTTGATAATCATTTTATCATAGTATAAACCACAAAAAATAAAGTGGATTTCATAAGATTTTTTTAATTATATAACCTATGAAAGAAAAAATGGATTAATAAACATCATGATGTCATAAATATATAACATTAATAGAAATATTTATAATGGAATCCTTGGATCATATCCCTAGTAATGTATCGGTAACACTAACATATGTCATCTTAGATGTAAAATGATTTTGAATGATATTTTAAAACCTTTCTTGAGGAAAATATCCTTTCCACATTGGAAATTTATTTTAAAACATAAAACATTTTTAAAATATATTTCATTAAAAAAATTGAAATCTTATAATGTAATATTTAAATATAATAATGCTCTAGATGATGGGATTTGTTTTATACTTTATACATTAAAACAATGATTCATTTCACATTTTTTGTAAAATTTAAATGGGAATTGTTGGGAAAATGAAATGATGTTTCCTTTATTTTTTTACAAATTCAAACATGAGTAAAAATTCTTTAAATATATTAGGATAATAATAAAAAAATATAAAATATCATTATAAAACATGGTTTTGGATGAAAATAGATTTCTTACTGAAGAGAGAAATAAAGTAAGATTTTTAAAACAATTCTAAATTATTTTATCAACCAAATAGAGTAAAAAAGGTACTAGTAATTGATAATATATGAATAACTATAGGATGAGAAAAATAATGAGTTTCTTGAGGGATGGAACATAATATTTTATCATAAAAAACATAATCACAAATAGTCATGACAAACAATGATATTGTAATATATAATCATTTCAAAATTAGTATCTTTTATTAATAATCTACAGGAAGGAATAACATAAAATGAAAATTATAATAACATTAGGATAAATAAATTCATTATATTACATTTAATAGGGCCTGTATATACACCTCGTGAATGAATATAGGAATATAATATAACGTACATATCAAAGAAGGAAAACTGAGATAAACAGCCCTTATTTTAAGTCTTGACTTCTATCATACATGTTAAATATTATTGTATAATAAATATAAGTTTATTATAAATATATTATAGAAAAATATTTTTATGTATAATACCATATATGATTTACTTATGACCTTTTATTCATAGTTTATTAATAACTCCATGTTAATGTTACATTTCGGGTAATAGTTGCTTTGTTTTTCTTATATGTTTTGATTTGTTATTTTTAGTCCTATTAATTTGAAAATGATTAAATAATATGTAGAATCTTAACCATGACATAAGTTTCATATATATTAATAATATATTTATCTTGTTTAATCCATAAAATATAGTGATCGAAAATGAAATACACCATTCATGGAGAGGGTAGGCCGTATGAATGCATGAATGTTGTTTCCATTTTCTTTTCAGATTGAAAAATGAAAGATAAATGATATATTATCATTATAGAATAATTTTTATAGCTTATTTATCACATATTTTTATTAAAACCATCCTTATTAACTTCAATGTAATGCGCTAATGAATCATATCGCTTCACGAGGTTGTAGTCCACCATACAGATTAGTGACATTATCCTATTCCAAAAAATGGATTATATGATGGTATGCAGGATATAATAATTACAGAATAAAAATGGTATAACAAATATGAAACATAAATAATAAATCAATCATTATTTATAGACTTTAGAGGTAGTAATAGAAAATTAATGACATTAATTCGTGAGGCTGGGGTCCTCCGTACACACGAACAACGATTTCTTAACCCATTTGACGGAAGTGGAGATGGTTATTGGTAATTACCATAACCTGAAATGATATAAGTATATTTAATATATTTATGATATTATATAATAATGTTATAAAAAAATTTAAGAATGTGGAGGATGAGATAAAACAAAAATGATCAATGATGAACGTTACCTCTTCTTCAGGTATCCACCATAGGTTCACACAAAACACCATCCTAGGTTGGATTTATAACCAAAATAATTATCATATGATGAAAGAAGGGATGTTTTGAAGTGATTTTTTCCGGTATTTAACCAAAATGGTTCAAATTTGGGAATAAGGTAGAATAGGGGGTACCCTTTTATAAGAGAGGTGAGTGGCATACTTATAATTTTTTTGAAAAGAAAAAGGTGCGCAAATGTTCTTATTAGTAAATAAGGTTCTAAAATATATAATAAATGATAATAGAAGATATAAGGTATACATATGGACTAAAAATAATTTTTTTAAAATTTTTTAGGGGTATTTTTGAATATTATAATTTTTAACCCCCTAAAAAACCCATTTGTACCTTAATCGTGAAAAATATTTTTTTTACAATTTTTACTATTTATTTTGGTTAAAAATTATGTTTTTATTATTAGATAATATAAATTTTGATGATTCAAAATATTTAATCCATTTTTAAAAATTCCAGTCATATAAGTAAAAAATATTTTTTAAAAATTTATCTCGCAGATGCGATGAAAAAACGAGTATCTAAAGATAAATGATCAAAAGATTACAATTTTTATATCAAAATTCCACATGAAATTCGTTAAAATGAAAAAATTGGATTAATTTATTTATAATTTAACTAATTCTACATTAATAAAATTATAATATAATTTATCATTATTAATAAATTAAACAAACACTTGTTTTCCATTAAAATTCAGTATTTTTCATTATTCTTCAAAAAAATGAAACGTTTTAGAAAAACTCAAAAATTCACCCAAAGTTAATTTTTATATATTTAATTCAAAAATAATGTTTATTTTATAAAATTTATTTTATAAAAGTTTGAAAATTTAATTTTATTATTTTTCACAAAAATAAATAAATATCATTTTTTGAGAAAACAGTATTTTCCAAACATATAAAGAATTTAGTAAAAAGTAACTTTTTTATTAATAAGTTTAATTTATATAAAAACATTATAATTACTATTTAAAAATTATTTATTAATATTCATATCACTAATTTTAATTGATAAGTTACAAGAACCATGTTTAAATAACTATACTAATAATATATCATTGTTTTGTTAAAACATAATGTCACAGGCTAACCTACTGTTTTGTGTATCCCACGATTTAATTGGTGTTGTATCTAACATCAGATATAAAAGAAATTTAATTTAATCAAAAAAATAATTCAAAAATCTCAGGGTGTTACAGTCAGCAATCTTTGTTAGATCTCCTCAAAATCCAGGCATACAATATCTTCCTTAAATCATAGATAGAATCACTAAATTTTATTTGTGAATAATAGAACATTGACCTTCCAGATCAATATCATCATAATTAAGTTCACATAAAGGTGATGTTCCTCAATATTTTATGGTGTATTAACATAATAAGTCAACAAATATATCATATAAATTATTCATCATGTTGAATCAAACAGATATTTTGTAACATCAAATGAATTTTGACATATTTTTATTTTTAATTTTAATAAATGTTTATTAATTGGATTATTTTATAATTTAAAAAACATCAATGTTTATTAAAATATTTTTATTTTGAAATGAAATGATTTTATTTAATGAATATTTTTTTGGTTATAAGTTAAAATTTAGATTATAAAAAATATAATTTTCGTACCAATTTTCAAGAAATAGTTTTTTTGAAAGAATATAAATGTTAGTTATTTTTTTTAAATAAGTATTATAATAAACCAATATTAAATAAATAAATATTTATTATTTTAAAAATATGTTGTTATACTAAATCCACATTACTATAAAGTTAAATAATTAGCCCTTTTTAAATTAATTAATAAATTTTTAGTTATAAGTTTGTCAACTATTTAAATGATTTTTTTGTAATGAAGTATTAAATAATATTTTTCCAATAAATTTATTTTAATTTTTGAGAAAATTATTTTAAATTATGATAATTAAAGTAATATAAAGGTTATGGGTACTAAAATACAAATACTATAATTATAATAACATAAGTAAAAATTAATAGACATTAAATAATAAGTGAATATACTTTTGAAATAAATGTGTTAAATGTGTACATATAGAGTTAGAGATATATGATATTATTTTTTTATATTTAAAATGTATGTAGTATAAAACATTGGCCAACTATATGCCCAAAAAGGACCTACTTAAACCATATATGGGACTAGGGGTCAACTATGTGGTAGAGGATCTACTCAGCATACCACATTGTGGAATGGATGAGAGTTCCTGCTAATATAGGTGTGGTGTGAATAACACCCACAAAAAACGAACATGCATGCCCATTGGGGTTTTGGTTCCATAGTATAGGGATGTATGATAGTGTGTGGAGAGTGTGTTAAGTGTGTCCCAGTGCCAATCCTAGTGCCTTGGCTTGAGTGGTGTTCAGAATAAAAAAGAAAATATATAGAATCACTCTATAGAGTGATTTTTATGTGAGTAATTTGTGAAAAGGTATTATTCACCAATTTATGACCATCTTCTTATATCCCCACCGTCTGATCATTTTCATATGAACCGTCAGATCAATCTGAATGACATATTCCTCATCAAACATAAAACCATAATTTTTTAACTTGGTTTTCACTATTTTCTTGGTACCAATTATATATATAATTATGTTTTCATATAAACAATGATATGGGATCTTGGTGTTGTTCAAGTCTTGACCCAACGATTCTCTAGTAACTATAAAAATGACATGAGCAATATCACCATCTTCTCCCTAAAAACTAAGAAGGGTCTCATTCATGTTTTACAATCATATGAAAATGAATATATATATATATAATACCCTCTATTGATATACATATCATATCACTCAGTTATCCTCCAAAAAAATCATATGTGAATTTTTATGGCTCATTAAATATTATATTTTGGTTTTATTTTATGAATAGTTGAAATATATATATTCCCAGCTTTATATGCAATCCATAAAAGCTTGACCCCACGAGGATTCAAAATTCGAACCATATAAGTTTATTAAATGAATTAAATATTAAATAAATATTATGAATTATATTTCTTGCGAAAAGAAATTCGTTAAATATCTAAGAGAATCGGTCTTTTATATTCATATTTTTTAGAATATGAATGAACAATGGAGATATGTCTATATATAGAGCCTCTGTTTGGAAGTTAATTCCTTTATAAATACCCTTTAGAAACCTAGTTAGAACTTTTTTGGTTTGATTTTTGATAGAGTAAAAGAGAGAGATTCGATTTGTAGATGTATGCCTATAAAAATAAGATATTATACAATATTATGTTAAGGGTAAATGATTTTACTAAATTTATATTTTTTGAAAACCCATCCTAATGTGAGGGAAACTATAATTTTATCAAGATTCTATATTTATTTCAAACACCTTCTATAAGGGAGGATGTTTTTATTAATTTTTTTTAATTTAAAGGAAAATTATTTTTTCTAAGTCTCTATTTCCTGTTTTAAAAACCCTACTTTATAATGGAATAAAATGAGTTCTAATTCATTTTTATATCCATTATAATTTTATTTTTCAAAAACCCCTATTGAAAAAGATAAATCTAATTATGTAAAACCTTCTCATATATATTTTTTAAGGATTTTGAAATCATTTTGATCATTAAAGTTTCAATTTCATGGGAGTTTTGTGTTCTACATTTTTAATGTGATAAAATTTACTATTTTATGAAAAAATTATTTTTTAATATCATTCATGGTTATGGGTATTTCCATAGACAATATTTTCCATTTACATTCAATAATTTTATGAAACTCATTTTTAAAAATTCAATTTTTTTCTTTTCAAGAATTGTTTACAAGTACTCTTTATAAATTACAGATTCCTTCTAATATTAAATAGAGAATTATATTTTCTTAAAAGAATATTTTACTATAGTTTATGAAATATAAAATTATTTTTCTCTTTGAAAATAATTTATATAGTTTTGGAAAGGCTATTTAATGGGTTATAAATTAAAAAATAAAGCTTAAAAAATATTTTTATATAAAATTTGGAATTTTTAGATAGAATGTGATGATTGGGAATGGTGATTGAACCCATGAATTCAATGGAACATTTCCCTAAAAGTGATACTGCTTGTGTCTTCATGGGTTTCTTAAGGTTCTCTAATTATCATTATATTACATTATTTAAGTTATTATTTTTACGGTAAAATTTTAATATTTTCAAGGTGAAATCCAAGTTTATTTCAAAGGATATTATATTTTGATATAAAATGGGTTCTAAAAGTGATATATCCTTTAAAAGTTTCGAATGGTATTCCTTGTGGATTTTTATTAAAACCCCTAATTCATATTGGGGAAAATTAATTATTATACTAAATGGTTTTTATTTTATAAAAAGATATATGTTTTCAAAAGAGTTTTAAAACATTAGTAAGAAAAGTATTTTAACTCTAATTTTGAAACCCCTTATTGGGAAATTTATTTCTCATTGTACATTTGAATGTGAGTTACACTGGATTATTAGAAGTTTTAACGGTTTCTGGTTTTGTTTAAAGAGCTAGTTTGAGTTAGTCTAGATAATTTTTTTGTAGATAATTTGTAAAAATAATGGATAAGATGTAAGGTTTTTTCTAATCCTCCAAAACCTAAACTTAAAAGTTCCTTGGGTGTGTAATGAACAATATATTTTATAGTTAACGGTTTTATAAAAAAAATATAAACAATATTTTTTTAGCACTAGATATAGGAGTGCTGGTCTCGAGAAATTGTATTTTTTTCCTCTAGACACTAAAACAGTATATGTACCAAAATGAATGAGATAATAAACATAAGTTTCCTTACATAAACACCCTCTATTTTTCATAGAGCCTCACATGGTTTTGTATGACTAAAATTTTCAATCTTTATTTTGTGAATCAAACTTTCCTAAACTCCTTCTAGTAACCCAAATCATATGTGGCTAAAAATTCTAATGATATTATGTTATTTACCTATAATACATAATATAGAAATGGTTTTCATTGGATAAGATTTGTATCCAGACCATATATATCTACTTCTGGTGATTGTAGTATGAATATAAAATTCAACTTTAATTGTGTGTTTCACCTTTAGAATAATATTTAAAAAAGTATACCCACACTTATTCATATATTTTCATAGACCTCTCATCCTTTATATATACCTGTACTTTTGATCAGAATCCATCCAATACATTTGTTAAAATAAAGTTCTTCATACAATAATTTTGGTATAGATACTAATTTTCATTCTATGATCATCTCATAACCTATAATTTAGGTACCTCAACATATTAATATTATTTTAGGAATTCAATTGTGTGTTCACTAATTAAGGTGATATAATGTTCATGATATTATTTTTAACTATGGTTCTTACTTGAGTGTGAGTGTCCCATGCACAATCATCATTTAGGAAATACAAACCTGAAAAGTTTCCTATTCTGGTAGGTGTAGTACTTTTAGGCCCCACAAAAAACAAGATGTAGAGAACTAAACTTCATGCTTCTATATATTATACCTTTTTGATGATTTCCTTTTGGGAAAACCTCCATGATTCACTATGCATGGTGATGAACTGATGTTATCTTTGTTTCACAATGTTGTGTTTTCCAACTCAAAAAAATATCTATACTCATGAAATATTTTTATTTTCATCACCACAAGTATTAATATCATGTTTAACACAAAAAGAAAAATTCATTCTTCCAAAAATAGATTTAGAAAAATATATCCATTGGTATCTTATAGTAACTGAAATATCTTCATACAAGTGTTTCCCATTTTTAAAATACATCATGGAACTACTTATAATATATATTTTTAATTTCCATTACATCTGTATAGGATACATTGACATCCTTGTGTTATTCCTTCCAAATATAATAACTATAAATTAATTCATCACCAAAACAATATTATGATATGTTTATCACATTCTAGGGAAATCCACTTTTCATATGCTTCTGAATATTTCAGGGATAATAAGAATAAATTTTCAAAAACCATAATTTATATTTTACAAGAACATTAGGACTCATTCATATTATAAACTTCCTTAAACACAATTTTCTATTTGTTTTATCATCCAGTTTGGGTACAACATTTTTTGATGCCACAAATGATTCTTGTAAAATCACATGCTGTTGTGATCCAATGTCATAGGCATCTTAATTTATCATTGAGACACTTTCATAAACTACCCATACATGAAATATTCTTGTGTTCTTAGCTTCTTTTAAACTCACTATATTCCTATCTAATAAATATCATTTCATTTAGATATAATTATTTCCAATAATTTATCTTCCATCCATCAGTATCATTTATTCAACTTTTCTTTATTTATCGGTGTTACTTCTTGTGATAGTTTTTTCTTTCTTGAGTATTCACTTATAAAAATTTTACTTTGGAAAAAACCATAGGTAGCATAATTTCACATAAGTATAATAAATTTATTTTTTATAATCCATTGAAAATAAATAAAATAATTATTCATCATCATCCTATGGGAATTTATTTTTTCCCTGTTTTATTTTTTGTCAATACCAAATTCTTTATAATGTCAACGAATTTTCTCTCCCCTTTACTGAAAATAGATTCAAAGTATTATATATTATAGATCTTCTTCTTCACTTTCTCCCCCCTTGTTGATCAGAATCTAAATCCCCCTATTAGAAATTTTGGGTTGTGGAAAAAAATTTATTGAATATTTTTATTCTTAACCCCATTTTTTCTTCCATTTAATTGAATGAAAACCTTAAGTTTATTGAGAGATAGATAACATAAATTTTGATAAAACAAAAAGAAAAAATTAAATTTCTTTAAGTCAACATGATAGATTCTTAGTGTATAAAATAAGGTGATTGACCCATACATTAAAGCTATCCATAAAAATACCCAATGATGGATTTTTAAAAAAAATATTATTTTAGGGGAAATTTCATCAGGTTTTCATTCAAATTACTTTCCTTAATATGAATAATTATTAATTTATTAATATTTTCAATATCTAGATCTTTATCAACATCGTTCAGAGCTCCATAATTCATCTACTTCAATATTTACTTTTCTATAACTTTATAATTTGGTTACATAGACTTTGGTTTTTCTGAATCATTCTCTTTATTTGAAATTCATTATGTATCTATAATTAATTGCTCCAACTTTACTTCATTTATTGGATTAAAATGTAACACAGTAATTTTTTTATTTTTTTAATTAATTTTAACTTTTGATTTTTTTTATTTCATGAAACACTAAATATAGATTCTGTTATATGAAAGAACTATGTTTTTGTTTCATTATATGCAACACCATGTTATTGTTACACATCACAAAATAATAAGATTAACTTTTGACACACAATAGACTATGTTTGGATTGTATGATACAGACTGTTTATTTCCATCGATATCTTTCATTACACATAAGACCGAGGTATACCAAACCTCATTATACTATTAATACTATTATTAAAATATTATTACAACTACAACCTAGCTATTGGAATGGAAGTTATGAATAAGATTAACTAAATTATTAAAATATGATTTATGAATGTATATAAAATAAATCCATTGGTTATCAATTAGTAAAAGTCAATGAATGCACTATTTGAAAATAAATAAATAAATAAATTTTGTAAGAAAACTATATTTCCATGTAAAAACATAATTTTATCTCAGTAAATTTAAAAAATTGACATTTGATTAATTTTTTAATTAAAATTTATATATTATATATTCAAAAAATATTTTTGATACTCATTCAATAGATTTTATAGGTATAATATTAGAAAAAATCAAATTTTATGTATAAGAAGATGTATTTTATAAAATGTAATCTTAATTCCTCTTAATGGAGAAACAATTTTAAATATAAATTTTGACACTTTAATATTGGGTTTTAAAAACTAAATTAAATTTTTTTAAATAAAAATATAAAAATTTATTTTGGGTATATTTTTGGTATTTTTCTCAGAAATTTCATTTTTTGATGAATAGTGAAAAGCATTGAATTTTAATTCAAAATAGATTTTTCATGTAAATAATTTAGTGGGTTAAATTATATTTTTTTCAATGTTTTATTAGTTGAATTTAACATTAAATAATCCAATTTATGATATTTTAAAATATTCCACATTGAAATTCGATATAAAAATATTTCAGACATTTGAACATTTTTACTTTAAAACCTACTTTGTCATCCCTTTTATGAGAATAAATTTAAACTAATGTATTATACATTCAAAATTTGAATGTGTAAAAAAATCATTCCATATTTGGAATTAAAATAAATTTTAATATTTAATAAGTTCGACTTAGTTATTGAACAAATGATTAATGAAAGTGATTAAAATTAATTATAGGGTTTCAGAGAAAAATTAGCTTAACAAAGCACTCAACCTTAAAATTAAGGCCCAAATTGGCTTAATTGTTTTTTCAAAAGAAAGTTTATATTCATATTTCAACCCCAATCCTCCCTTTTATTGGATTTTTACCATTATTGTATCCACTCGACAAGGGAAAACATGGGGTGAATTCCCATTTCAAAATTTTACAAGAATGACACTCCTCCTTTATAAAATGGAATTCAACCCTGCCTCTTATTCACACATATAAATACATTTATATTATCCAAAATATTACAAAATATCCTCCCAATATCCATACCTTCATCTTATAATCATCTATTTGATCATAAATCCATCAAAGGAAGCCCATTTGTGCAAACAAAAAGGTGTTACCAAAAGAAGAGGCCACATCCTTCCTCAAGATCTATTGTTTTTTATTCTCCATCTCGTCAAGTATACTCATTATATTATTATATAATAACCTCAATATTTTAAATGTACTGATATGTTTTTATTCTAAGGTTTTTACCTAAATGTACAATCACTTACATATAATGAGTAACGAACTTACCGTTCTTATGTACGGTGAACTACCGCCTCACAAAATGATGTTTTTTGTTTTTACTTTACGACCTATCATGTGTGGGAATTATGATGGGAAATATATTTTTATATGATATATATAATATTTATTTTTTAATTATTCTTATGTAATTACTATATAATACATACTTTCTTGATTTTAGTTTTGTGTAAATAAGATAACTTTGTTTGTGGGTGTGGGGACTACTACTTCCACAAACCGATATGATTCATTCACACTTTACATGGAAAGTATTAATGATGTGTTTTTTAAAAGTATATGATATATATGACAGAATAATTCTACTATAATTATAATATATATATATATACACATATCTTTAATTTAATTTCATTTTTTAAATATGATAAGAAAATAGAAAAAGCGTTTATGCGTACATACATCTTACAATATCCATGTACGGTGTATTCCATTTCATATATATATATATATTATAGATTATTATAAATATTTATATACTGAATATATATGATATATAAATCATATTTTACATTCTTGATATAAGTAAATCACGATCTATGTAATATATTTCAGAATAACAAGTCAAAACACGTTCGATAAATAAAACAGGTATTACCCAAAATATTAATTTAACATGGAATTGTTAATAAATAAGTAATGTAAATAAAATAGGAGAATCTTATATGGTATTATATATTGGAATTTGGTTCTGTGGTAGATTTATAATAAACTTAAATTTATTATATAGGAGGTTTGAATGGGTAATAATAAATTCAAGACTTACGGTAAGGGTTTTCTCATCTTACTTTTCATATCGATGAGATACATGCCTTATTAACCCCTAATTTATTTTTTGTTGTGCATATAATACCT
Source organism: Viscum album (assembly GCA_963277665.1). NCBI lineage: Eukaryota > Viridiplantae > Streptophyta > Magnoliopsida > Santalales > Viscaceae > Viscum > Viscum album. The sequence goes on along the minus strand of OY728119.1, from coordinate 1,960,991,067 downwards.
ATGAATTTATTATATGATTATTATACTAAAATTTATTGGTATTTATATATCCATTTTATGACCAATCTTTCATTGGTTTATGGTTAAAAAGCAACCAAATCGGTAAAGTAATAGTTGTCTCAAGTTACCTTCTTTTATATACATTCCATGTTATGCACATATAGTTTTCTATGGGGTGTATATAATTCACCTTGATATGTTATATCATGAGTATCATTATTTCATTATATTTTAAGCCTCATGTAATTTTATTCTCACATATAGAGTATGATTCAGTGTTACTAATGTTGTAATAATTTATTGCTTCAATCTCTTCATTTATCAGGATTGTTTATGATTATGATTTCATTGATGAAATATTATGATACATCTCTGAAGAAAAATGATTAATTTTATTATCCTCTTGTTATCCATTATATCTTCATGTATTGTTACCATTTTACACTTTTTTTGGTTCGTAATATAATTAATAAAATATTTCTATAAACATCTGACTTTATTTTCCTTTCGGCCATAAATCTGTGCCCTTTCAAAACCATGTATTATAATAAGGTTTTCAAAATTTTTTATATTTAAAAATTGTTTTAAATTATTTTAAAATATATCTTTATAATTTTTAAAAAGATTATTTTGAAATAAGATTATTTCTGTGACTTCAAGTTTTTTTGTAGGTTTTCAAACCCATTTTCAAAGAAAAGGGTTTCAAAAATGATTTCAGGCTTTATTTTTATGTTTTAATTTTACTTTCAAAGAAAAAGGTTTTAAAAATGTGTTCATTAATTATTTATTAGTTTTCAAGGTGTTTTTAAAGAAAAATGTTTTCATAATATTTTCAAGATTCCTTTATAAGTTTTTAAAACAATTTTTAAGGAAAAGTTTTTAAATATGTTTTATGTTTTTAATTTTTTTTTTCAAATAGGAAAAAATATTTTCGTCAAGAAATGTTTTAAATGAATTTTTAAACCCTTATTTATAAGAATTTTTTTTGAAATGGTTTTATAAAATGGATTTTCAAAGAAAGGCAGTTTTGATTAAGAAATGTTCCATGTGATCATTCAAAATTCTTCTCTATCAAAGATAAAAAACTTTTTTATATTTTATGATTTACTGGAGATATAATATAACAATACATTCCATATTCTTTCTTAAGTGGACTATGTTTTTATGGAATTATTTTTATGACCCTAGTTTCTCTTCCATGGGTTATATGTTTTTGAAACCAACTTCATTTTATGGGTTATTCTTTGATGAAATGATTATGAGACCTATATCTTTTCAATAGGTATTGATATAATAAAATGTTTATGATACCCATTTAATTTAATGGGTTATCATATTATGATTATTGATAATCTTCTTTCACTTGTAAGTATGATTTTATTATGTGATGTGTGGGAGATATATCTCCATATAATGCATTGGGTAACGATGGATGAATCATGAGTATAAATGTTATGCATGAAACTGATTAAATTATCACAAAGTTATTCATGAACTTGATTACATGTTCAAAATGTTATGAATGAACCTGATAACATATTCATAATGTTAGGCATAGACCATGTTTCATGTCCATAACTTTATGTCTGAACGTTATTACATGTTCATAATGTTATGAGTGAACCATATTACATGTTCACAATGTTTAGTGTAAACCAGATTACATATTCAAAATGTTATTTGTGGACATGGTTTCATTTCCATAAACTTATGTGTGAAACTAATTAAATGTTCACAATGTTATGCATGAATCACACATGTTCACAACTTATGCGTAGACCTAGTTGCATGTCCATAAGTTTATGAGAGGGACTAATTTCATGTCTTTAACTTAGTGAGTGAACCCGTTTTTTACTTATACATGTTGAAAATGTTTTTAGATTATGTCTATTCCATAATTCCATGACTTATTACATTATTATGATTTCAGGTATTATGCTCTCGATTACCTTATCATTCATGCCTTATAAATTTTCAATATTTAATCCGTGACTCTTTATTATGATATTTGATAAGAAGGGTATGATCTTATGATAATAATATCATTTTATAATACCCTTATGATCAATATTATTCTTATATATCTCTTTATTTACCACACTAATGATATGATCTCACCCCTTTCTTATGTTTCATTTCCATAGGTTATGAAGAATGGTTTTTAAGTTGGAGTACTAAAGGGGAAGATATTTACGGAGATATTGAAGGTCTTTCACCAAATTAAAAGATTGTGTTCCATGTTTCCAAAGGAACTAAACTAATTGGGTCCTCATGCATTTATTTTTGTAATGTGATAAATATAGATATAAATTATGTAATATCAATGTATTTAAAGACTGGGTCACTATTTTTTGTATCAATGTAAAGGTTTTTTCAACCTTTGGAAACTAGGATGAGAAAACTATAGGGAATATCCCTATGAATATTTACAAGGATACGTCTAGGGATGTATATAAGGATAATCCTGAGGTGTTATATATTCAAAAGTAGGTTTCATGATTTATGCATCCTATATGTGTTATTTTATAATAATGTGGTTTTATAATATGATAATTGATGCTCAAACTATGCTTTCTAGTCTTAGAAAATAGTGGAAACTTGAAGGAAATTGGTTAACATTGAATGTTTCAGAAGTGGAAAGTACGTGAATTATAAAATTGATGTCCTAAGTGGAAATATCATGTAGATATTCTAGATGGTTGTATGAGTATGGGTTGTACTGGTGAAGATAATGAGACCACAAACGATATGTAAAAGGTATGAGATGTTCTTCCAGTATTGATTACACTAACTTTAATAAGCATGTGTAGATTGAGGTTGAGGAACCTTAAGAAAAGATTCATATTTCATATCATATGAAATAGGTGTTAATGAATAAGTTGATGAAGAATATATAATGGTTTAAGAATAAATTTTGAGGATTGAAGTTTTTATGCATTAGAATTCAGCGATTATGTTTTATAAATCATGAGGTATATAAGGAATGTTTGTAAAGGTTTTTCCTTACTTATTTTCAATAATGTGTTTTATGATAGTGATAACCTAGAAAATTAATTTAATTTAAATGTTATATTAAGGGATGGTAACCCTTAACATGTTCTTAAGGATAAGAAAATGATATTTTATATGGATTAATAGATAATGCTATGGATAAACTAAAGTGGATAGTATTTATGACCTCAAAATTGATAAATAATTTCTTCAGAAGTGAGATATGTTATCATGGATGAAGTTTCCAACTTCTTGTATTTAATGAATATATTTAGTTTTATTTGGAATAAGGAATCATGCATGTTTCCCAAAAGGATTTATTATAATTCAGTATATTACCTTGTTTCAAGAGAATATATGATGAGGGTATTCACATGTTTGGAATTTGAAAACCAAGAGCTACTTTATGATACATGGGGGATCAATGTTAAGTTTATCTAGTAGCAGTTTCTCTAAATTTTTAGACTTTTATCTTTTAAAAGAGTTATAAGGTTAACAATTTATGGATTAGTTTATGTTAAAATTCAAATGAGGTTTTATATATTCAAGTATTATATATCCATATAGGGATTCATGCATATTGGATAACTTGTGATAACCCTTTTTTTGTGAGAAAGATAGATGGAGTGAACTGTCATCCTATTTAGGTTCTCATGAACTACTAATTTTTTAAGAATTCCAATTTTACCTTTATTCCCTTGAGTAAGAGATGAATTGGGAATTGATCAAGGCATAACCAAATGATGAGATTGTGCATATGTAATGAAATGAAATAAAGTAAGTATATATTCTTGTATAAATTCTTAAACTCCAATAAAATGATATTGAAAAATATTTATCTTAATACATTTGTTTTGGATGAATCAACGGTCTTATAATTCATCATAGATTTATATTTTTGTGGCACTTAACCTTCCATTAATCATTCACTTACTAGGGATCAATGATCTTTAGTCACTCTCAATGGTTATTTATTATTTACCTCTATGTCCAATATTTAATCCCAACCTATGTTCTCCTATGTGGAAGCTTAGTCATAAGTTAATTTGGATAACCGTTATGGTTACAAATTTCTTTTTTAAAGGAAGTTTTACTATTCATTTCTATGATGTGGGTTTCTATGAAAAGAACATTAAACTATTAAAATATTGATAATACATAATATTTTCAAGGTCTAAATTCATTTTAAGAGGGGTATAATATAACAACCCAATATTTTGTGATTTCTTTTCAAATTAATTTAAAATTTTAATATTATTCTTTTCATGTAACAATAAATATAGCTTTTTTTATATGAAATCATTGTGTTTGTCTTGAATTATACGCAATAAAAAGTTATTCTTACGCTACACGCAACACTTATATTAACTTGTGGTACATGAAAAACTATGTTTGGATTTTTTACACATAATTACGAGTTCCTTTGATATCTTGAGTTTTACGCATGACTCAATTTTATCGAACTTCAATATAATATTAATAAAATTAGTAAAATATTATTGAAGAAACCACCTAGCCATTGAAATAGAAGTTAAAAACATGGTTTACTAAATTTCGAAAATATTATTTATAAATTTATATAAAATAAATACTTTTGTTATCTATTAGTATACGTGAATGAATAAACCATTTGTAAATAAATAAATTACTTTTCTAAGAAAAATCTTTTGATGAGTACAAACACAATTTTTTATAAATAAAGTAAAAAAAACTTTTGATTAATGATTTCAATAAAATATACATATTATATTTTCAATAAATATTTTTTATACTGAACCTATATATTTTATAGCTATAAGATAATAATAAATCCAATTTTATGAATAAAAATATATATTTTTATAAAGGGAAATTTTACAGACTTTTAATGGAGAACCCATTTTGAATATGATTTTTAAAAATTTTATATTTTTTATTTGAAAAAATAAACCTAATTTTTTTAAAGAGTAATATTAAAATGTACTTTGGGTAATTTATTTTGTTATTTTTCTAAGAAGTTTCATTTTTTGAGGAGTAGTGAAAAAACACTGAATTTTAATTCAAAAATATTATTTTATATACTAATTTATTAGGTTAAATTACATTTGAAATTGGTATTAAAGTCTAATTATATAAGTTTTACATCAATTAATCCAATTTTTGTCACTGTAATTAATTTTACATTGAAAGTAGATATAAAAACATTACATGCTTTTGAAATTTTTTACTTTAAAAACATGCTTTTTCATCCCATCTGTCGGATTAAATATAAATTAATATCTTATAATTCTGTGATTGGAATTTGGAAAAAGGATTGCATATTGGTAATCAAAATAATTTTTACTTTATAATAATTTCAACTTAGTTTTTGAAAAAAATGATTAGTGAATGTGATTAAAATTAAGTTCATCGATTAAGAACAACATACCAAACCATAAACTTAAGGCCCAAAATGACATATAAACTTGTCCAAAAAGCCATTGAATGTTCATATTTCGACCCTATCCTCCCTTTTCTCTGATAATAACTATTATTGGAGCCTCTTTACATGGTAAAAACGTGGATGGAACTCCCTTTTCAAAAATTTACTGGAATAACACTCCTCCACTATAAAAAGGCACTCACCCCTCCCACATATTCACCCCTATAAAGCCCTTTATGTCTACTAATATATACCGAAATAGCCTCTAAGAATCACTAAATTTATCATAAAATCCTCCCTTTGGGAATAAATCCATCCAAGTAATCCCTTCGGTGCAAACCAAAAGGAGTTACCCAAAGAAGATGTTATATACATCCTCAATCTCTTTTGTTCAATTTTCATTATACACACCCTAAAATATTACTATTCCTTCACTATATAATATAATTAATATCATTAATATACTCTGATGGTGTTATTATAAGGATTATATCTAAATTACAGACACATTCATCTAATGGGCAACAAACTTAGCATTCTTGTGTATGGAGAACTACCACCTCATGAAATGACGTTGTTCATTTTTCTTTACCACCTCTAATGGCTGAAAATTAAGATGAAAAATCTTTTTTTATATTATATAGATGATATTTATGATGTATTTTTTCTTTTTTAGTTGTTATATAAAACATAAATTCATGCTTTTTGGTTTTTTGTAAATACGGTAACTTCGTTTGTGGGTGTGTTGACTATCGCCTCCTCAAAGCGATGTGATCCATTCACACATTACATGGAATGTATTAAGGATGAGTTTAGTAAAGGTATATGATATATATGAAATAATAATTATACTATGATGATAATATATATGAATATACATATATGAAATTTAATTTCTTTCGTTCAATACGAAAAGAAAACAAAAACAATATTAATGCGTACATATGACCTACCGTCTCTATGAACAATGTATTCTATTTCCCACACACACATATATATATATATTATAGATTATTATAAATATTTATATAATTAATACATATGATATATAAATTATTTTTTAAATTATTTAAATACTTAAATCATCATATAAGTAAGAGGATCAATAATAACAAGTCATAACATGTATGATAAACAAAGCAGTTATTTCTTGAAACATTGCTTTAACATGGAATCGTTAATAAAAGTGTAATATAGAGGCATAATAAAGTCATATATGGTATGATATATAGTAATATGGTTCTATGGTAGATTTATAGTATATTTTTTTCTATATATTTGTTTTGAATGGGTATGAAGGAAGTTAAGGCTTAAGGTAAGGGTTTTCTCATCTCACTTTTTATATCCATGAAATACAATCCCTATTCACCACATAGTTATTTTTTATGAGGTATATACTGCCCATGAATGTATTATATTATCATTATAGTTAAATTTATGTGTTCTTACATTTCTATTTTGTGATTTATGTTTCATAGGGTTTATTGTTAAAAAGATACCAAATCGATAAAGTATTTTTTGTCTCAAGATGCCTTCATTGAGATACATGCCACGTTATCAACCTATAATTTTTTATGGGGTGTATATACTTACCCTTGAAATGTTTTATCATGATTCACCTTATTTAATGATATTTTAATATTCTTGTAATTTTATTATCTCACATATATAGGAGTCAATGTTACCAAAGTAGAAATAGTATATTACTGCAAACTCTTCAATTATTGGGATTATTTAGGATTATAATTCCAATGATAAATTCTTATGATCCATCTCTGAAAAAACTCATTAATTTTATTCACTTATGGTTATCAACGATACCTTAATGTATTAGTACAATTTTTCCACTCTTTTGTATTTAATATAATTATGTAAATGTTTTTAAGAAAATCCGAATTTATTTCTCTTTTCAGTCGAAAATATGTTTTATTTAATAAAAGATTTTTCTAAAAAGGTTTTAATTTTTTTTTAACATCAGATTTTTTAAATTATTTTCCAATATTCATTTACAATTTTTCAAAAGGTTATTTTTAAAGAAAATAATTTCATGAATTTCAAGTTTTCTTTATATGTTTTCCAAACTATTTTCTAAGAAAAGGGGTTCCAAAATGATTTCAATCATTATTTTTATATTTTAAAATAATTATAAATAAAAAAGTTATTAAAAATGGGTTCAACAATTATTAATTAGATTTAAATTTTTTTTCAAAGAAAAAAGTTTTCAAAATATTTTCAAGCTCCATTCTTATGTTTTCAAGTCTATTTTAAAAGAAAAAGTATTTAAAATAATTTATGTTATCAAAAAAGAGATTTTTCAAAGTGGAAAAGATATTTTCCTCATGAAATGTTTTAAATGAAATTATAGATCCTTATTTATAATAAATTTATTTTTGAAATGGTTTTATAGAAAGTATATTCAAAGAAAGACTATTTTCATTATAAAATATTTCATGCAATCTTTAAAAATACTTCTCTATCTAATATGGCCTAATTTATTAGAGTTTATGATTTACCGGGGATATGATCCATGAATACCATTCATATTCTCTCTTGAATGGATTATGTTTTGATGGAATGATATTTATGACACCAGTTTATCTTTAATGAGTTATATTATTTTAAAACTTACTTCTTTTCACGAGTTATGATTTGATGAAATTATTATGATACCTATCGATTTTTCATAGGTAATGATACAATGAAATGTTTATGATAACCATTTCACTTTGTGGGTTATGATATGATGATTATTTATAATATTTTCACACATACATGTATGATTTTATTTTGTGATAGGTTATACCTATATCTTCATCCAATGCATTGGGTAACAATGGAAGACTCATGAGTATAAATGTTATGCATGAGACTAATTATATGTTCAAAACGTTATGCGTGAACCTAATTACATGTTCAAAATTTTATGCATAACCCTGATTACATGTTCACAATGATATGTATGGACCTAGCTTCATTTCCATAAGTTTATACATGAACCTGATTACATGTTCACAATGTTATGAGTGAACCATATTACATGTTCATAATGTTATGTGTGAACCTGATTACATGTTAAAAATATCATTCATAGACCTGGTTTCATGTCCATAATATTATGTGGGAACCTTATTACATGTTCACAATGATATGTGTGAACCTGATTACATGTTCACATCATTATGGTTGGACCTATTTTCGTGTCCATAAGTTTAGGATAGGGTGTTATTTCATCTCCATAACGTTTTTAATGAACCTTTTTATACTTTTAAATGTTCACCATGTTATAAGATGATGTGTATGACACAATTACATGTCTTATTCCTATTTTATGCTTTTATTGATTATGCTCTCGATAACCTTATCATTCATATCTTATGTACTATAAATCTTTATGTTGTGAATATTGATTATGATCTTGGATATGAAGGGTATGATATTATAATTATGCAATCATGTTCTCTTACCATTATGCTCAAGATTATGATTACATATATCCTTTTTTACCCTTACAAAGCATCTAAACTCACCCCTTTCTCATTTTTACTTTCCCCAGATTACATATAATGATTTTTAAGTAGGAGTATTAATGGGTAATATATTAATAGATATATTGAATATATTTCACCAAATTAGAAGAATGTGTTCCAATTTTACAAAGACACTAAACTATTACAGTCCTCAGACATGTATTTTTTTAATGTGATGAATGTTCATCTAAAATTATGTAACATCCATTTATATTAAGTCAGATTATCTATAAAAACTCTCCTTGAATTACACCACATTAAATTCTCCAATTTCATTAAACTACTTAAAAACTTATCACAAAATAATTTGGATCCTCTTTTCATTGTTAGTTAGAGAAATAAGGCTAGGATGATTTTATAAACTTGGAAATTCCGTTTAATTTTCTTCCATTATTATTAATGATATCACCCTTTATTTTTAATATGATTATTTTCTTGGGTGAGATTTCCTCTTTCCATTATTCTTCCCTTTGTGTGGATTATTCTTATTAACTTCCACTGGAAATGTACATTTAATTTTCTTTATTTTCATCCACTTACAGCTTTTTTGATTACTCTAATTATTCTACCTATACAATAATGAAATCCTTCTAAATATTTTAAACTTTATTCTTCTGAATTGATTTTTCTTTAATAGAAACCTTAATTTGTTCCAAAAAACAATTCATTTGATTTATTAGTTTCTCTTACCTAGGTAACCATGTCATTAAATTTTTAGAGGTTTGGTCATCCTTCTAAAAGCTTTTACAAAATTTCTTAACATTTGATAAGTTAAATTTTATTGGAAACTTCCAATGTACCTGAACTTCATCATCAAAGACGTGTTTCATCATTCCAATCTACTTATGTCTTTCTAGGATTTATTCAATTTTTTTCTTGATCTTGTTTCCATTTACTTGAACATTCATCGTGATTTTACAACTATCTATGGAATCACTATTTTTTCAATAGAAGTAATATATATTATTGGGCATGACATCTTCCTTTACATTCTTCTAGGGTGCATCAAATTTTATATATTCAGTTTATTTAATCCTAAAGGTATAATTTCAATATATCTTCATTTCATTTTACTTCAGCTTTGTGGTCTTCTTATGTCAGTAGTAGTTGAGCTGTGATTGGTATAAATATAATAGAACTCCTCATCACCATGACTATTTCTTAAAAACTTTTCATATATATTTTCAATATATATTGAATCTAGAAGATAAAAAAATATTTTTTTTTCTTCAATGAACTATTTTTTCACTTATACGAGTTTCTATTTACTTTTTTTGACGCCCCCTTAATGTAATACTTCTTTATTTTCAGTAGCTGAAAAATTAAACCAATAATTGATGACTTAATTTCAAAAATTTCTACAACCTCATTAGATGGAACGAAATATAATCTTCTTAAAATTTGATTATTTTTGGCCGGTGGAGATTTCTTCAAGAAAATTTTCCTTATGAACACCTTATGAATATATTATTCCATTACTTATTTCTTTTACCTTCACTGACATGGTCAGTTTCTCCACATATTTCTTCAACTATCATATTCTATAACTAATACCAACACTATTAAAAGTATTTATACATAAAAATTCATTAGAATTATGGTTTCCATTTTTATTATTCTTGTTATAATGTGATACTTATTACATTTTCACTTTTTTATTTTCACTAGATTGAATCATTTTATAAGTAATACCCCTTTATTAATTTTAGTAGTAGATTATTCCTCAGCTTCGTGTGAAGATTCAACTTGAGTAAATATCATATTTCCTAATTTTTTTAAAACTCAAGGATATTTTGACTTAAAGTGAATTTATAAAATACAATGAATTTCACCATATCTTCAAATTCATCATTTAAATTTTCAATCATTTCTTTATGAATCTTCCTCTAATTCTATATGGAGTTTTCAATCTCTTTTATTTTTTTGTATTTGATTTCCAGCTAATATTTCATTGATTCAATGGTGGTTTTCAATACATGGGCTACTTCTTATGATACTATCACACATATATATTTCTAAAAAACTATCTTATATAAATCCTCTTCAATAGATAATTGTTTTAATTGAAATTGGAACTTATTTTTCCTTTTTCTTCCATGAGTTTTATGATATTTCTACATCATCATAAATTCTACCCAAATAATATTCCATCACTTGAATCTTTGATTCAAGATGTGTTTTTTCTTCCTACATTCATTTGATATATGTGAGTATATATATAACAAAATAAATAAAGAAACTTTTCATGTAAGTTAAGATTTTAGAGTAAAAACCATCAATTATTTGAACTAATTTAATCTATTCATAGTATGAGTGAGAATAATTTTTGGGATAATAAAATATTGTATATTTTTTTAATAATAATACCACTCAGTTTAACTTTTGAAAATGGTAGATTTTCCATTCACCAATTTTGAGAGATTAACTTCCATTACTTCTGATCTTCTTTCTTATTCCTACGCATCATGATTTTGGTCAAAACCTCCATATTATTACAACCAAGGATGACTTCTATATTACTCATCTCAAGATTACGTTCCATATGTTTATGAGAAAATATTTCTTCAAATTAGAAAAAGATACACTTTATGTAAATCTGTGAAAAAATTAAAAAAAACTTATAGATCCAAATAGAGGGAACATATTCTTTGATTCCAAATGAGATTCGTAGAGGATCATATAGTCACCATAAGATTTGGGGGAAAATCAAGGGTGATGGAATTTTATAGAACAAGTTCAACTTAAAATTTTAACTTCATTAATGTTGATCAAACCTTTTTAATTGTTATTGATATATGGATATTAAGAGTAACACCACAGAAATTTTACCTTATGCTATATGGATGATGTAAATTAAATAACACATAAGGTTATTTAAAAGGTTTGGCCTCAATATGAGAAACTACTCTCTATTGTGTCGACTCCCATCGAGTCACAAATATTACACTAATATTATTATTATTAATTAAAAGTAGTGTGAAAAAGTTTTATCCTTAACCCGTAATGGGAATCCTATAAAATAAGTCTCTTTAAATTAGATTATATTGACTCCTCTCAGTTTATTTTGTCTCCAAAATCATAAAAAGGTCTTCGACTGCAACTTATTCTTCCATGGGAGTACTTTCACACCAACAGTATTCTACTTCTAGAAAATTTAATTCTAGAACTCTCACATTATTCTTTAGAACATGATTTTATGGTCTTAAAAAATTTATTTAGAACATGGTGTTATAGTTTTCTCAACATTATTCATAACCTGATGTACCAATCTTAACTACTTTCTTTGAACCAACTAAAACTTTCCTAATGGTAAATAGTTGAAAAATCCCTCCCCCCAAAAATATCTTCAAATCATAATTGATTTAATCTGAGTTATATGAGTTCTTTTTATAGACATAATGCTCCTCGGTGAATTGTTTGATACAAAATCATCAAACTTTGGAATTTTATCACTTTAAAATAATGTGTTGAATGCCTTAAAGAATATCCTCAAATCTAAGTGTCAAAAATAATTTTCAAATATCATCAAAATTATAGTTCCAATATATTTTTCAAAACTCATCTAGAATCACACAATTTATTTTGTGAATAATGAAATTTTAACCATCAATCTCAACATCATCATAATTTAATTCATATGAATATAATGATTCTCAATAATTTCTAGTGTAAAAACTTCTAAATTCATCAAATATATCATAAAATTTATTCTGTTGGTTATATTATACATATACTTTTTAAATATAGCAATAAAAATATCTATATACCTTTTTGAATGTGATAATTAGAATAATTTTCCTTCGATATCCACTATTTTATTTTTTAGAGATTAATCAACTACCAAATGATTAAAATACACAATATCTGTTATCCACATCAAACATTCCCTAATTACATCCAGTAATAAAACTCATATATGGAATAAAATTAGGGTGCAATAATGTTATTTGTCAATAATACATAATTATGATGATATTTCCAATGAATAAATTTAATATCCAAAACATATATTTTTCTTTACATAATTTTAGTGTAGATCTCACACTCGTCTTGAAATACATGTTGCAACAGTAGCATAATATAAAATAATATCTTCTAAAATCTCTTCCTATATTTTCGTAGATCATCAAAGCTTTATATATTCATGTACTTTCGATAAGACTCCATACAATACATCTAATAAATTCAAGTAATTCACACAACATTTTTTGGTATTACTTTTATTGTTTGTTGCATGATAACCAGATAACCTATATTAGATGACACTCAACTTCTTCATATGCTTCTAGTGAAATCACTTTTTATGATTATGTTTGTAGTGATATAAAGTTCATGACATTTTTCATATCATTTGTTTTTCATGATCATGAGGGTCCCATGAACCATCATAATTCTAGAAATACAGACCTTCCACATTTATTATTATGGTAAACAAAATCTATTCTCATCTTATTATAGGTGTATTACATCAATATTTAATAAGAAAATATGATATATAGCCTTCATATATATGAATCTTCATATAAAACCTTCTAGTACTTTTCATCATTTGACAAACTCTACAATTCAATTCCCTTGGTGCTGAACTCAAACCATCTTTTCACTACACTATAGTATTTTCTAACTAACAAAAATATATGTATGTATGATCTATTTAGGATTCATCACCCTATGATTGGAAAATCATGTACTACACTGATAAAAAATAATGTTATTATGATAACATCTTCATAAAAACATGTTTACTAGTCCCTTCATGTTATTTAAATGTATTCTTGTCCGAACTTCTCATTTTTTAATATTCTCTATAAAACTATGTTGAACTCATATTATGAATTATCATTCCATATATATATATAACAGTTCAGAATTTTTGTTTTCTTCCTTTAGAATATAATAAATCTATGTTACATTTTAATTGAAAAATATTCCAATAAGTTCAGAATATTCAAGGTAAGTTCACATTATATTTTCTTTGTTATATTTCATGGATAATGGGAATCACCTTCTAGACACCACATTATATATTTTTTATTAAATTTCTGATTCACTAAAATTTAGAACATCATTAAATAGAATTCTATCTTTTTTCATCTAATTTAGACAAAAAATTATCCAAATTATCATGATATTGTCATAAAATCATATGATATTATTATCTACTATCATAGGAATCATATATTTTTATCATGACACTTATAAAAAATCCATATGCACAAAATATTCCTATGTTATTTACATCCACTACACTCACTACATTCCCATATAAAAAATATTAATGTTTCTGAATATAATTATTTTAAATAACATCTCCTCCATCCATGAAATATATTTTCTCCACCTTCTATCATCTTCCATTTCTCCTAATTATGATGGTTTTATCGTTCTAGAGCATGTACTTCAGAATATTTTATTCTAGAAAGACCCATAAGTGATGTCATTTTACTTCAAAAAACTCATTGAATTTTCCATAATCCATTGACAAAAACAATTCAATACTTAATCATCATTGTATAATGGGATGTTTAGGTAGGAATTATGGATATATAATAGAGAAAAGGAGAAAAGTAATACCAAAAAACAAGGATATGACAACATGTTATCCCCTTAATACACTATATACTCTATATATAATAATCTAGTAAATATAGTTACAAAACATGAAAAGAATGAGGATTTAGTAGTGAACATATTACATTGATTCCCCAATTGATTTTTATGCTTCTATAACATCTTAAATGTTAAAATTAATTACACATTTAAGAACATTTTTATTGTTTATTTAGTCTATTGTAATCCATTATTTATAAAAATTATTTATTTATTAGATTAATTTGATTTGTGTCGAGAATCTATTATTGTTCGATCCAAAGTACTAAAATAGATTCAATGTAATAGTAATAGTCAATTAACTTTTTTAATGGTTTAATAACCTTTATAAGTCTCTTGATACTAGGGTAATATCATTCTCGAAGTATAAAAGTTCAATAGTCTAATATATACTCTAAAATAGTTTTGAATTAAGTATCACTTGCTGGAATGATTGTTTTAGATGGTTAAACTGATAATTATGGTTTATAAACAATATTATTTATATAATTTCTATTTTATCATTTTATAATATTATTTAATGACTGAAATTTATTATTTTTATTATAATTATACATGAAAACAATTATAAAGTCATCCATGAATGGTGGTAGTGAAAATAGAACATCAGCATCT
The DNA here is from genome assembly GCA_963277665.1 of Viscum album. NCBI lineage: Eukaryota > Viridiplantae > Streptophyta > Magnoliopsida > Santalales > Viscaceae > Viscum > Viscum album. The sequence continues at coordinate 1,960,975,923 of OY728119.1, read as the reverse complement.
ATATAGGTAGTGTAAACCTACCATTAGAGAACAATGTTTTTAAGAGAGAATAAATAGAATGGGATTATAATGATTATTTTTTATAATATAATTGGTGAATAATTATATTATTAAATTCATATTACTATAAGGAAAAATTGTTTTAGTTAAAGGGTATGAAGAGAATGGAAATTAAAGCATTATGATGTGAAAGGTATACCTTAATATTTGAGACTCCTACATTGAAATGGATCCTAAGACTTTAGAATAAGGTCCTTTAGTTAGATCAAGAACTCAAAAACAATGATATGTGGGATTAAGAAGAAATATTTATAGAGAATTTGTAATAAAATAAGTTTTTAAAGTGGGTATAAATCACTACTTGAAATCTATGATATTTTCATACAGATTTATACCCACAGTTTAGAGAAACTATGGGTATATAACACCCAAAACCAGTGGTTTTCAATACCATTAGTATAGACTTTTCCAAATACCATAGATAAACACTCCCCATACTATATTCTAATTCCAAAACACTTCCAATATGTGTTCTAATTCCTCTATATATGTAGCCTTACCTATTAAATCCCATCCCCATTCATTTAAGATTTTTCCCTTAAAATCCATTACCACATAAAAATAGAGACTTGAAATATATCCTCTATTCAACCAAGAACTTACTTTACATGTTTACATTTTTATATTTGTAGCTAAGGTCCATTTAGGATGTGACTCCTCCAAATTAATTGATCTGATATTGGTTTATTTTACCTTTCTCATAGTGATGCATAAAATATATGACCAAACTCCTTGTATTATTTTTGAATCTCCATGAATCACTCCATTAAAATAATTCCAACATCAATTAATTTTTCATGTGACATATACTTGATATAAATAGACAATATATTTATAGTCAAAGTAATTGGTTAATTATTTATTCTTTATTTTTTATTAGATAATCGAATTATTCTTCCAAATGTTTTCTTTAAATATTAGGTTAATAAAAAAAATTTATCAATAATTTGATTTTAATATGTTTTTACATTTTATAACTATTTTAAAAATTTACCTAAATGTTTTTTATAAATAATAAAATATTATTGTTTTGTTTTTTAGAACTTTGGAAACATTTTATTACTTTTAGTTTTATATTAGATTAAGTTAGTTATTCAAAACATTACTAAATAATATAAATAATAAAATAGTGAAATCATCTAAATCCTATTGAATATGCGTGGTGTGTAGGGGTTGAAATTTTATTCCTCAAACAACTATAAATATATCATATTCATTTATTATTTTTATATATTAAATGTAATCCACTATGAAAATTAAACAAAATTTAATGTTTTAATAACATTGATGATTTAAATATAAATATTAAAATTATAATACCACAATATCTATTATTTATACGATATAACATAATTTAGCATTTAAAAAAACTAGTAAGACTCATTAGAGTCTGTTGAACCCAATTTTTGTTTTATTGCATTTCATGTTAATAAAAATGATGCAATGCCCCAGATTTTAGGACACATTTGGTTTCCTTAAAATATTTTTCTATAATTCGTATTTTCTTCTATTCTTTCAAAATAATTTAACTTTAATAGAAAATAAATAATATAAGATATGGATCAAAATTAAAGGGGTATATATTAATTTTGTATAATGCCAATAAAAAATATTACCAATTCAGAATTATCTGCATATTGATGATAAGATAATTTTTATTCAGATATTAAATATATACTACAATAAAAATAATTAAATTGAAATAAATAAATGATTTTGTAATATAATTAAATGATAATAATTTATTCGTGAAAATACATTTTATTTTGAATAAACTATTTTTATAAAATATGTATTTGGTTAAATTTATTATTTTTAAAGAATGATATCAATTAAATATATTGGTAAAATTAAAGGAATTATTATTAAAATAAATTAAAAATATCCAATAAATAATAAATAAACTAAAAGGAATAGTAATTAAAAATTTCATGGCCATCTAAAAAACATATTGTTTAAAAACAATTTTATTATATGATGAATGTATTTATTTAAAAGATTAATTTCCCAAATTCATAGTATTAAATTTAATAATATATATATATATATATTATATTAAGATTTATTCATTGATTATTAATTTGTTAATAATGATTAATTATTGTTTAAAGACCTATTTTTTGAATAAAAAAAATTATTTTTCATTATGTATTTTTATAAATAAAAATTATCATTGATAATGAATAATTTTAATGAAATTTTATGCGCATATATATAGTAAAATAATCTAACATCCATTAAATTAATATTACATGGTAATGAGTAATATTGAATTTATTTTTATGCTTAAAAATGAATTTCTCTAAAATTTGTTTTATGTATTATGTGTTATATTAAAACTAATTTTTATTACTTTTATTAATTGAATCCAATAAAATTTATTTCATATTTAGATTGAAAATTTATAAATTACCTAATAAGTTTCAATTTATTTTGAGACAAAAAATGGTGTCGAGATAATAGATAGCTCCCATGGTAATGATATAGTGGTTATTTTCAAAGAATTGTTTTTGTATGTTTTGTTTATTATTTTCTAATTAAATTTAGTCATTCTCATTTAAATGATAGATTTAATTTGATGTTTATATATATACTAAAAATGGGTTAAAAGTTATTTAAAATAGTAATATAATGGAAATAAAAATAAGAAAACTTAATGTTTAAATAATAAATTTTCTACAAAATAGTTTTTTATATAAATTATTCTATAATTTTAATGGTAAATTTATATAATGTATTAATTGAATTATATTAAATGTAGTTGAAATTTAAATTCATCACATAATTTTTTTGTGGGGTCATATTATATTTTAATTAAAAAATTAATTTCTATGGTAAATAATTAAACAATGTAAAATGGGTGAAAAGATAAATTATCATGGCTCGAATTTTGATTAAGTAAAATGAAATTTACAAACTATATAAGTACTTTATTTGTTTTTATAGTCACACCTAAATGTCTCATGAAACATTCCTCACCCCAATCACTAAACTTCCATGTGATTCCATCTTTATCGTTCAGCTAACATTTGTTTATAAGGAGATGTTCCTCCCTCAACCTTTAAATGGATTTTTCTTACACCCACTCTAAAAAACTAATCTCCTTACATTAACTATTTAATACCTTTAAAATTGTATTCTAATATAGTTATATTAGAGTATTTTAAGACTCTAATCATAAGATTGTGGCCCTAACCATTCATTCCCATGGACGTCATTGTGTGAAGGATTGATTTCATCAATGTGAGTAACAAGTTATTCTACATTATTTTCATTTAATTTATCATATCATATCCAATATTCCTAAATATAATTATAAAATATAATAATGTTATATTAACGTCACTATGATTTTGAGAAAAATTATATTACTTATATATAACTCTATACTCTTACTCATTCATTAGTATAACATGTTTTTTGTTTGGGTCAGTTCAACCACCTACATAAATGATGATATATTATCTTCCCCATTTGAAAAAGGAATTAGTACAATGACTTTAATATTGGTAATATATTATATTAAAGGGTAATGTTTTTTATGAATATGATTCTAAAAGTTCGATATAAAATTTAATGATCAATATTTCGTAAATTCTTACTTTTGAGAAAGTACACAAAACATGCTCACCATGGATTTTAAAATCACAAACCATACACCTAAATTCAATAAAATGAACTATATAATATAAAAATCATTGAATAAAAACTATTCCTCTAAATTAAATAAATTTTAATGATTGAATTGGTATCAAATAATGAGGATCTATATCACCATTGTGAAACTTCTGTGGAAGAATGAAAATTACTAACACTCGATGATGAAAATAAACAATTACTAACTAGTATTTTTGTAATGAATGAGTATAATTTAAGTGTATAAATGTTATTATATATGAATAAGTTTTTTAAATAAGAGATTAATATGGCTATGTTTATTATATAGGAAGTTGAATCACTTGCATTGAATTCAAGGGTAAAGGTAAGGGTCTCTTTTCAATCTCATTTTCAAGTAGACACTGTTTAATAATTAATGTCCAAATGGAAGAATTGTATGTTAAAACTTTCCAAAACCTTATATATTTTCTTATCCTATGTTTATTTCTAGAGTTTCCATGTCATACTACCACTTCAACTCTATTTGGCTCAAAATTAACACGTAATGTTACTTATAAGAGGGACCAACCTTATCCCTTAATATCCGTTGATAATTTGTTTCCATTCATGTCTACATTAAATATATTGATTTTTGGTTTTACTTATCTATAATTAAATAATTGATCATGGTTATTTTATATTATCCTTGACTTTTAAAAAAAATTAAAGGAGTCTTTTTATTTTCTTCTACATGGGACATTACTATTGACTTTCCCATCTTATCAAAAGTTTGAAAAAATATTTTTAATGCATTCCAAGTGAATTCATATTCCCACCATTATATCCATTTTTATTTATAATGATTCTTATTGATATTTTTCATGGGTTTTTAATGGAATTATAATTCTTGTTTTTCTATGTAGTACTTTCCTTCTAAAATAAAGGTTATTAAAAATATTAAGGGAATTTATAATTACTTTTTTCAAATTAATTTTATAATGGTATTAAAAAATGATTTCCATATATGAAAAAAAAATCATTAAATACTTCTTATTATTCACTAGAGATATGGTCTAATGATTCTATCCACCTTCGTTTTTTGATGAATTATGACCCAATTTCGATGGAATTTTGTTGGAACCCATTTTCCTTACATTTTAATTAAGATATAGTTAAATTATAAATGTTTTAAAGTTATTGTGGGATAAAAATATATATGTTTTATCACTATGAGATGTGTGGGTTTTTTATATACATCTAATGTATTGACTAACATTTTATATTTTGTGAGATAATGATGTAGTGTGTATAATTGGTTATAGTTATCTTTGGTCAAAATTTTGTGGGTGGACATGATTATAGATAATTTTGTTCACAAGTCTCTCTATAGACATGATTTCATATAGATTTCCTCATAATACTGTTAATGGACATGATTATGGGTAACAATTTTTACAAGTTTCTGTGTGGACATGATTTATGATATATATTTTCACATGATTTTGAATGGAAATGTAGCACCCCAAGATTCCACGATATGCTTCACTTTAAATAATGCAATAGTTTGTGTTGTACGCAACACTGAGTTCTAGCACACCAAAACCAATCAAACTAGCTGTTATTAATAATAATACACACTTATTAAAATTTTATAAATTTTATTTATCAAAATTGACATCATTTTTGGATTTTCAATATCAAAATTAGCTTAGGGTGAATTTTTGGTATTTTTCTGAAACTATTCAATTTATGATGAATAGTGAAAAACATTGCGTTATTGTTTAAAACCGACTTTTATTTAAATAGTTATTATTATTATTTAAATTTATTTTAAAGTACAAATAGATACATAATACCTATATTAGTTCAATTTAATTCATTGGAGTTATTTTATAATAATATTAGATGTATAAAATTTTAGTGAACTTTTTAACATCTTTTACCCATCTTCTAGTCACATTTTCAATTTTGCATAAAACATAATTTTACCGCTTCTGTGATTTGAATTTCAAAAATAAGAGAGACATTATTGACATCAGTTAGAAAAATGTCATTCAATAGGATGAAAATAATTTTTGGTGAATAATAACTTTTGATTTTTTTACCACTGTTAAAAGTAAATAGGGTAATTAAAGGTACAAAAAATATTATAATTACCCAAAAACATTACCTAATTCTATTTTATAAGTGTTTTTAAACCAAAATTGACCTTAGGAATACAATATTATCCACTTTTATCTACTTGTATTAGATTAGGACGTTTATTATTATTTTATTTAATGAAGAGGTAAAAGTGTAAAATTCAATGTTTAATAACTAAACCCTTTTTAATATATTGTTATATATAATATAAATTTGAATATAAATATTCATTAAAAAATAAAATTACTTCCTACATCATGGTATTTTATTTATAATTTTTAGACATTAAATAATTAAATTTATTTATGACACAATGTTGATGCAGTAATTACCTTATCAATGATGAATTAAAATAATTGATATTATAAATATAACAATAAATGTAAATTTAGACTTGATATGCATTAAAATAATTTTATTGGTTAATATGACATGATAATGTTGATATAATGTATTTTTTTCAAAGTAATCATGTTTTTTTTACTTTCACAAAAACCAAATACTAAATAGGGTTAAAATGGACATAAATAATTTTTTTAAAAATACTATATTATTAAATGATATAATATTCCTAAAATTATATATTTCACACAAAGGACTTATATAAGGTTATATATGTCAATAATTAACCACTTGGGGTTCTCTTTGAATTTTATAGAATGTTTATAAACTATGTAATATAAAAATACAAAAAGTCATGGTAAAAGTTAAATTATTTAACTAAGAATGAAATAAAAAAGAAAAGGTGATTATGGTGAACTAAACTTGTATAAAACCTATTGGTTGAGAATATTTCGACCCATCCCCACCATATTCTCTAAATAAATTCTTTTGGAGCCATTATAAACCAAAAATGACTTTAGAATAAAATAATATTTCAATCTTTTCCTAAGGTGCCTCTCACCTCTCTTATAAAATGACACTTTATCTTCTCTCAAATTCACACATCAAAAGCCTTTTATCTCGACCAAACCATACTAAAACATCCTACCATATACCCTAAATTCAATATATAGTCCTTAATTTGATCATAAATCCAACCTAAGGAGCCCTTTTGATTAAATCAAAAGGAAGAACCCAAAGAAGATGTAATTAGTTCATCACCTATTTCAAAGTTCTTTTCTTATTCCCCTACCACTTGCTTTGTTGTTTCCATAATAAAATAATAAATCCAGTAACTTCAACATACTTAGATTTTATTATAAATATGGTACAACCATATTCATTATTCTATCCATCCCATGAATGACAAAGTCACCATACATGTGTGCGTACGACTTTCTGTCTCCACATTGTGGAGTAGTTTGTTATTCAACACTTAATTATTTGGATGGGTATAATAATGAGTATAATTTCTGAAAATAATAAATATAACTTGTTAATTATTATTTATATATAATATACCATCCAATTACATACTATTTCACCCCTAATAGAATAATATTTTCCCTCGTGCGTACGTGCAACTTACCTTCTCCACGATGTGATGAGATTTCTTTCCCCATCATAACCATCCAAGAATAATTTTCATTTTATTTTTAAAAATATTGTTTAAGAACTTAATATAATTTTGAATAAGAATAAAATACATCCTATCTATAACAAAAATAACTTACTTAACAAAACATATAAAGGAAAATGAATTAGTTAACACCCAAAACAATGATACTACTGAAATATTATTAATAAAGAAATATTAGAGGATCATGTTTGATATCATATTTATGTATTTGTATTATTGTATAATTTAAAAACAATAATTTAACCATTTTACAAGAGGTTAACCTACTCTCAACTAAGGAAAAGTGCGTGGTAAGGGTTAATTTTACGATCTCTTTATTATCTGAGGATGTTTATAAGTAAGTATCTTTTGGGAACTCTTTATCATCCACATCTGTGTTTCATAAAAATTTATTTTATTTTTTTACTATTTTTTAGACTATGGGTTAAAGTAATTTATACCCTCATTTTAATTTTTAAAAATTGTTTGAAAAGAATCTTTCCATCTCTTTTCAAACTAGGTACTTTATGACCTTTTCGACAAATTAAGGAAAGAATTTTTTTTAACTTATATGACAGGTGATGCTATTTTACACCATTATAACACCTTTGAAACTTCCCTTTCAATATTATAAGTATATTTTGAAAATAAATGTTTTCTTTTATAATTATGTGTCTTTTAAATGATTTAAAAATAGAAAGAGACATTTCTCTAAAATAGTTTTGATTTCATCAATGTAAAAATACTTGGTTGGATTTTACGTTTGTTTGAAGTTGATTTATTATCATACAATCATCCATATTATATTGAGGGTTTGGGATATGTTTTACTGGAGATGTTCTAGAATTATACCATTCATGGTTTATGGTTAATGTATTAACATTTCATATGCTTGTTTTAATACGAATGTTTATGTTATGTTTCAACCTTTTCATTAGAGGAATGTATTGGATGTAATAAGTGATGGGTGGAGCCTGCTATAACTCCTCGATGCATCTGTAAGAATCATGAGACAAACTAGTGTCTTAGAACAAGTCCTTGACAAAATATTATTATTAGTCTTGGCATGAGGGCTTAACTATGTGGTTCTGTTGTCTGGTATTTTTCATTCCATCATTATGAAATTATATATTAATATTACATGTGATTATTAGACTAGTAGAATATCAATGTGGATATGTAAATGGAATTATTTCATTTATTTTTTCCACATTATATTGATGTTTAAGTTTAAAGGGCTTGTGTTTTAGTCTTATACATTTCCTTAAATGTTTCTTCTTCTTTATAATAGTTTTCTCTATAATGTTATCCTTAATGAGCATCTGATATCACCCCTTTATTTTGTTTTCTTTTCCCAGTCTGTGATGAAGAAAATTATTATTGATCTACAGGGATTGGATAAGGGATATAAGTGTGTTCAAATGGGACAAATTAATTTTTTATTTCATGATGTAATGTAAAACTTATGTATGTATCTAGTATTTCAAAGGCTACTAATCTAATCAGCCTTTCGAGACTTGATCTCTTGTGATCATGCCAATGTTATTTAATAATGCAGTGACTCTGGGTAACTAGGGTCGGGGTATTACAATTGGTATCAGGGGAAGAGTAGTAAAAACCTTGGAAACTATATTTAGAAAAACACTGATTAGAGAACATTACCCTAAGATAAACTATGAGGATTAATATAGAATAACTTCCTAGAATTCTTTAAATGTAGATATTTTGTCTATTTTCCAAGAAAATACATCCCTATATAGATACAAACAGGTAGAGGTGGATCTTTGTAAAGATGTACCTCGGAGTGAAAACTCTAACAAAGAGTTTCGGGCCTGACCCGAGGTATCCTAGTACACGACAATGGGCCTTGTTGCACTTTTGGTATTGACACTCCTTGGGGATATTCTTAAGATAATTCACATTTTCTTTATAAACCATTATGAAGCATTTATGAGTAAATACTTCCTCAAAGAAAACATTTTTATGATTATCGATTATATGCATATACTATTCAATTTATGTTCAATATTTTATAAGTTTGGAATTATGCATTGAGATTCATAAACTTACCTAGTGTATGCCATTATTTATAAATAGTGCCTAGTGGAAGCAATGAAAACTGTATCAATGCACATAATCCATGTAGGGATTTCCCTCCTACTTAAGATAATTATAGTGGAGCTGGTGATGCAGTTGGTGCTGAACAGCTTAGAACCATATTGTGACAACTCACTCAGGTTATGAATAATAACCTTACCCATATAAAGCACCCTGATCCATAACATGAAATATAAATGTTTGACCGCTTCATGAGGAAAAAACCACCAAAATTCAATGGGACTACAAATCCATTGGTATATGATCAATGGATAAGTTATGTAGAGAAAATATTTTAAGATTTGGGAGTAGATAAAGGGAAAAAGTTGTCATGGCAGTTTATCACCTCATAGGGGATACAGATCAATTGTGGTCATTATTTTAAAACAAAAAGGAGGATGAAGAATTGTAAAATATGTATTGGATAAAGTTTGAAGATATTTTATTAGAAAAATACTTTCCTCGTGTACATCAAGCCGATATGGAAAGGAAATTTCAAATTTTGAGTAAAAAGAAGGATAAGAATGTCGCAAAGTATGAGGATAATATTACAAGGTTAATAAGGCATGTTGTAGATTATATATGTAACCCAAGGATTAAGATTGATCAATTATTTGATGAGTTAAAACCATTTCTCCATCTAGAATTAGTCTCGCAATCCATCTCATCATACGAAGATATAGTCTCATGTGCTATCAAGACGGAAAATTAATTCTCTATGTCTTATGACATTAAATCAAAGTAAGAGAAGAAGAGATATGATAACTACTTTTTAAATGGAAATAAGGGGAAGAATGGAAAAGTCAAACTTCCATCCTTTAGTAAATGTGGAGAGAAACACACTGGTACTTTCTTGAATGGAATGAGAGTTTGTTACAAGTGTGGTGAAACAAGGCACCAAGCACACGATTTCATGGGAAAGAAAGTGGTTGTAAATGTTGAATTCTACAATTGTAGATAAATGGGGTATTATGAAAATTAATTTCCTTAGTGCCAAAGAAACTTACCTTAGAAAAGTACAAGTGATCAAGGCCAAAATTATGTGACCACTACTACTGAGGTTGAAGCTCTAAATGACCTGGTGGTAGGTACTTTAATCATTTCCCCAAATTTAGCCAATGCTTTATTCGATTCTCTATCATCCCATTTTTTCATATCTTCCCACTTTTCCAAGAAAATTATATATTTCCAATTTTATTTAACAAGGGAATGGTTAGTCAAAAATCTTAAGGGACGTATCATTGCAAAAACATTTTTTCAATCAGTTACCATTATGGCATATAAACATGCTTTATCTGCTGATCGTATTGTAATACCCATGGTTGAATTTGTTATAATCTTCAGTATGGATTGGATTTCAGACTATGATGAAAAAATTTATTAGAATAAGAATAAGGAAAAATGTTTTTATGATGATAAGGAATACATTTTCTTTAGATTAGAAACTTCCCCATCTAATTCCTATCTAGATCCACCCCTAATATCCCTACTAAATTCAATTATTGGGGAGGAAGGGAGTGAAATAACTATGGTTGAGGAAAGGAATCTACAAATATAGGATGTATATATTGTTTAAGAATATGTTGATGTGTTTCTGGAGGATTTACAAGGACATCATCTAGAATGAGAAATTGAGTTTTATATTGACTTAATTCTTAGTTCAAGGACCATATTAAATATCCCTTATAGAGTGGACATTATGGATTTAGTGTAACTAATGAAACAACTAGAGGAACTAAGTAAAAAGGGATTTATTTTCCCTAGTGTTTCTCTATGGGGAGCCCCTGTTATTTTTGTTGAGAAAAAAGACGGATCTATTAGGTTGTGTGTTGACTACATGGAGATCAATGATATAACAATAAATAACAAATATCCCCTATCTCTCATTGATGATTTATTCGATCAACTTCATAGAGCTCAATATTTTTCAAATATTGACCTTCGAATAGTATATCATCAGTTGTGCATGAAGAAGGGATACATTCCAAAGACAACATTTTTTACCAGGTATGGGAATTGTGAGTTTACACTAATGCCTTCGAGACTGAATAATGCACCCTTTGTTTTCATGGATATAATGAATACAGTTTTCAAGGAATATCTGGAAAAAATTGTAATAGTATTTATTGATGATATCTTGATATACTCAAAATGCTATGAAGATCATGAAAAACAATTGCGTATTATTCTAAAGACTCCTAGAAGAAATGAATTATATGGGATGTTTAGAAATTGTGAATTCTGGCTTCAAGATATTTCTTTACTTGGCCATATTGTCTCAATGGATGGAATGTCTGTTGATCCTTTAAAGAAAAATGCATTCCAAGAATGGAAAACACCAAAAAATATTACTGAGGAATGAAATTTTATTGGTTTTGCAGGTTATTATCGGTGTTTTGTCCTGAATTGTTTCCAATTGGCTAACCCATTAACCAAGCTCACAGGTAAAGGGGTTAATTTTTATTGGAAAAAAGAGTGTGAAGAATATTTTTAATAACTAAATAGAATATTATTCAATGCTCCAATATTTACTCTACCATCGGGGAATGATGGGTTTGTTATTTATAGTGATGCTTCAAAGGAAGGACTAGGTGGTGACCTTATGCAGAATGATAGGGTTATTTCCAATGCATCTTGGAAGCTAAAAATTCATGAAAAAAACTAACATACCCATGATATTGAGTTAGTAGCTATAATCATTGATTTGAAGACATGAAGAAAAAATATCTATGGTAAAAATGTGAGATATATACAGATCACAAGAGTTTGAAGTATCTTTTCTCACATAAAGAACTCAACATGAGGAAAATACGATGTCTTGAACTACTCAAGGATTATAATTGCAAAATACACTACAACCTTGGGATGGGATATAAGGTGGATGATTCCTTGAGTAAAAATAATGATGGAGTTCTAAACAATATGAGAGTTGGAAGGGATCCTATATTTAGGGATCTAGTAAAGATGGATATGGGAATATTCATGGAAGGTGAAACATTAATACTTTTTCAAATGTTTTCCAAACCATCTTTACTTGAAATGATAAAAAGTTCTTAGATGGATTATGAGGAGTTTTAAAAGAAAATTAAAGCCGTTAATGTTGGGAGATTGATCAAATTTGTATATGAATATGGAATTTTAAAATTTGGGAAGAGACATTATGTTCCTGACATACCTGATCTAAAAAGGTAATTTTTGGATGATGATCATAACTCCAATTTCTATATACACCATGGTAGAACTAATATATATATATATATATATATATATTTGAAGGAACATTTATGGTGGGACAACATAAAGAGACATATTGTTGATTATGTGTCAAGATATATGTTTTATCAATAAGTGAAGGCTGGAAGACAACATCTTAGAGGAGTCATGCAACCTCTTCCCATACCTGAGTGGAAATGGTATGATATTATGATGGGCTTTTTCATGGGGATAACAATGACTCAAAGAAGGAATGATGAAATATGGGTCATTATTGATCGTCTTACCAAGTCAGCACAATTTCTTGATATAAGAGAATATTAACGACTTGAACCTTTATCAAAACTATATCAGAATGAAATTTTAAGACATAATGTTGTACCCCTATAAATTGTTTCTTATTGTGATCCCAGTTTTACATCAATATTCTAGAAAAGTCTTCAGAAGGCCATGGATACTGAACTTTTTTTGAGCACTGCCTACCGTCCTCAAACTGATGGACAATTAAAACGGACTATTAAAACCTTAGAAGACATGTTGAGATATTTCTCACTTGAATTTCAAGGAATGTGGGATTAGTATTTACCTATGGTAGAACTTTTCTATAACAATAGCTTCCATTAAAGTATTCAGATGGCACTATATAAAGTGTTATATGGAAGGAGATGTCTCACATCAACTTGTTGGGATGATGTTGGTGAAATAAAACTCATAGGCCCAGAACTTGTTGAGGAAACAATGGAAAAGGTGAAGATTATTGAAACACACATCAAAGTATCTCAAAGTATCCAAAAGAGATATGTTGATAACCGAAGGAAGGATTTGTAATTTCAAGTATGATATCATGTTTTCTTGAACATATCTCATTGGAAGGGTGTTATATGATTCGGTAAGAAGCGAAAAATGAGCCCCAGGTACATTAGACCTTTTGAAATTCTAGAATTAATTGGATTTATAGCTTACCATTTGGAAATTCTACCAACTTTCTCCAAAGTTCATGACATGCTCCACGTATCACTATTGAGAAAATATAAGCCTTCCCCATCGCTTGTACTCACCTATGAAGAAATAGAACTAGAGCCCGATCTATCTTATTCTGAAGAGACTATCAGGATTCTTGATACAAGAGAACCAGTGTTGAGAAACTGGATGACTCTTATCGTGAATGTTCTATGGAGAAACCATAAAATGGAAGAGAGAACGTGGGAACCTGAGGAACTTATGATAAAGAACCACATGAATCTTTTTCTGTAGTAATATTCTAGAAATTTCAAGGAATAAATTATTTGAAGGAGGGAAGAATGTAACACCTCAGTCTTCCATGGTACACCTCTCTTTAAATAATGTAATAGCTTGCGTTATACGCAAATTTGAGTTATAGCACACTACGACCAATCAAACCAGCCCCTATGAATAGTAATACCAACTTTTTGAAATCTTATAAATTTTATTTTTCAAAATGGACTTCATTTTTGGATTCGAAATATCAAAATTATCTTAGCGTGGATTTTTGGTATTTTTTGAAAACCTTCAATTTTTGATGAATAGTGAAAAACACTACGTTATTTTTTAAAACTGAATTTTATTTAAATAATAATTATTTTTATTTAAATTTATTTTAAAGTAAAAAATAGATACAGAATATCTATGTTAGTTCAATGTAATTCATTGGAGTCATTTTATAATAATATTAGATGTATAAAATCTTATTGAAATTTTTGACGTCTTTTACCCACCTTCTAGGTGCATTTTCAAATTCACATAAAGTGTAATTTTACCACTTATATGATTTGAATTTCAAAAACCCAGGAGACACGGTTTACATTAGTATGTAAAATATTGTTTAATAGGATGAAACTAATTTCTCATGAATAGTAACTTTGGAATTTTATTTACCATGGTTAAAAATGATATTATAATTAACCTAACACATGTCCTAATTCTATTGGATAAGTGTTTTTCGACCAAAACTATCCTTAGGAATAATATATGATCCTCTTTTATCCACTTTGATTAGATTAAGACATTTATTATTATTTTATTTAAAGAAGAATTAAAAGTGTAAATTTCAATGTTTAATAACTAAACCATTTTTATATAGGGTTATACATAAGATAAATCTGACTATAAATATTAATTGGAAACATAAAAACATTTACTACATAATTGTATTTTATTTATAATTTTTAGACATTAAATAATTAAATTTATTTATGACACAATGATGATGCAGTGATTACCTTATTAATGAAAGATTAAAAAAATTGATGTTATAAATATCAAAATAAATGTAAATTGAGACTTTTGATGCATTAAACTAATTTGATTGGTTAATATGACATGTTAAATTTTATTTAATGTATTTTTTAAATTAATCAAGTTTTTTTAACTTTCAAAAAAACCAAATACTAAATAGTCTCAAAATTGACATAAATGAGTTTTTAAAACCAATACTATATTATTAAATGATATAATATTCCTAAAAATATATAGTTTGATCCAACTACTTAGATAAGGTTATATATTTCATAAATGAAATACTTGGGGTTTTCGTGGTGTTTTATAGTAATTTTATTAACCATGTAATATAAATATAAAAAAGACATGTTAAAAGATAAAATATTTAACTAAGAATTAAATCTAAAAGATAAGGTTAATATGGCGACCTAAAATTTTCTAAAACCTATTGGTTGATTATTTTTCTACCCATACCCACCTTATAATTGAAATAAATCCTTTTGGAGCTATTATAAACCGAATATGACTTTATAATAAAATAATATTTCAATATTTTTCTAAGGTACCTCTCACCTCTCATATAAAAGGGAACTTCCCCTTCTCTCAAATTCACACATCCAAAGCCTTATGAATCAGACAAACCCTACTTAAATGTCCCACTAACTACCCTTAAATCAACTTAGAGGCCTTATTTGGATCATAAATCCAACCTAGGACCACTTTTGATCAAATCAAAAGAAAGAACCCGAAGAAGCGGTAATTACTTCATCACCTCTTTCAAAGTTCTTTTCTTCTCCCACTTCCTCTTGCTTTGTTATTTCCACAATAAAATAATAAATATAGTACCTTATACATAATGAGATGTTATTATAAATATTTTACAACCATATTCATTATTCTATCCATCCTAGGGATAACTAAGTCCCCATACGTGCATGCGTATGACTTACCATCTCTATGTTGTGGTGTAGTTTGTTATTCAACACTTAATTATTTGGATGGGTATAATAATCAGTATAATTGATGTAACTAATAAATATAAAACTTTAATGATTCTTTTTATTTAATATAACATCCAATTATATATGATTTCACCACTAATAGAATGATATTTTCTCCCGTGCGTACGTACAGCTTACCGTCTCCACGACGCGATGAGATTTCATTCCCCATCATAACCATTCAAAAATAATTTTCATTTTATGATTTAAAATAATGTTTAAGAACTTAACATAATTATGTATATGAATCAAATACATCTTATCTATAACAAACATAACTTATGTAACAAAACATTTAAAAGAAAAATGAATGTGTTAACACCCGAAACAATGATACTACTGAAATATTATTAACAATTCAATATTAAAGGATCATGTATGATATCATATTTATATCTGTGGATTATTGTATAATTTAATAAAAATGATTTAAAAATTATATAGGAGGTTAACCTACCCTATAATAAGGAAACGTTCAAGGTAAGGGTTAATATTATAATCTCTTTATTATTCGATATTGTTTATACGTAAGTATCTACTAGGACTTCCTTATTGTCCACATACGTGTTTCTTAAAAATTTAATAACAAAAATTTATAATATTTACAAGACTATGGATTAATGTCATTTATACCCTCATTTTACTTTTTATAAAATTATTTGAAAGTAATCTTTCCATCTCTTTCCAAACAAGGTACTTTATGACCTTTTGACAAATTAAGGAAAGAATGTTTTTTTAACTTATATGGGGGGTGCGACTTTTTACCACCATTATAAAACATTCGAAGCTTCCCTTACTAGAGTATAATAATATTTTTAAAATAAATGTTTTATTTTATAATTACATGAATTTTAAATGATTTCAAAATAGAGAGAGTTATTTCTCTCAAATAGTTTTGATTTCATCTATGACCACATCTTTTGTTGGATTTTATGTTTGTTTGAAGTTGATTTATTAGGATACAATATTCCATATTGTATTTAATGTTTTGTGATATGTTTTACTATAGAGGTGCTATTTATATACCATTCATGGTTTATGGTTAAAGAATTAACATTTCGTATGCTAGTTTTAATAAGAATGCTTATGTTTTGTTTCAACCTTTTCATATGAGGAATGTATTTGACATAGTAAGTGATGGGTGGAGCTCGAAATAGATCCTAGATGAACTGGTAGGTCTCACGAGAAAAACTAGTGTCATGGAACAATGCTTTGACAAAATCTTATTTGTAGTCTTGGAACGAGGCCTTGACTATGTGGTTATGATGTCCGACAATATGCATTCCACCATTATGAAGTTAGTTATTGATATTACATGTGATTATTTGACTAGTAGAATATCCATGTGAATAATTAAATATAATTATTTGATTTATATTTTCCATATTATGCAGAATTTTAAGTTTAAAAGGATTTTATTTTTTTCTTATACATTCCCTTAAATATTTATGCTTATTTACTATAGTTTCTGCTATATTGTTATCCTTACTCATTATCTGAGATCAACCCTTTCTTATGTTTTCTTTTACAAGGATGTGAAGAAGTATATTATGATTGACCTCTAGGGATAGGATATGGGATATAAGTGTGTTAAAAGGTGACACAATGCTGTTTTTTATTTCTTGATTTAATGTAAAACTTCTGTATGTTTTTAGTAATTTCAAGGCTACTAAACTAATAGGTCTTTCCAGAAGTGAACTCTTGTGATCATTCCAATGTCATGTAATAATGCATGAACACTGGGTAACTAGGGTCGAGGCATTATATGAAATTATTTTGAATAGATTTTTTCATATGTTTGTGCATGGATATGATTATATGTAGATTTGTTCACAAGATTGTGCATGTACATGATTTCAGAAACAATTTTCATAGTTTTAAGATTTCTTATTATTATTAATATATTGTATTATATATATATATTATGTTTCATGTTTATTGGATCATGGTTTCACACTCAAATTTCAAATTTTTTATTTTTTTCTAAAATCATTATTCTATGAATCGTGATTTATGATTTTGGTTTTGTTGGGAATGATATTCTTTTGTTATATCAATGTACCTTGATTCTGTTTTCATTCCCATATGATTAACTTCTCATCACTTAAAATCTCATATTATTATATTTTATTTTTACCATTACTAAGTATCTGATGTCACTATCTTCTTATGTTTCCATTTCCATAGGATATGGAAAATGTTGTAAAATATGACGTCTATACCGGGGTATAGTTGAGTGATACTATGGGGAAATGTTCAAAATGTTGTAAAATAAGCTATTTATATATATAATTTCCAAATATATTATACCTTTTGGTTCTTAGACTGTGTATTAATTTGTGATATTTAAGGCTTAAATAATGAAAACAATGTAAAATATATGTGTGTTATGCTCAGGACATCTCAAGTGGGTTTGAAGCTTATGTTTAATGTTTTTTTTATTTCAGCATCAGATTTTAGAGTGTGGTTATGGGGAATCTTATATGGTACAATAGTGAGATATTTTTTATTTTTGGGGATCAGTTAAATAAATCTAACACATGATTAGTTAGAAATACATTTATAAACTCGATAGTTATTTCATAGTGGCTAACCGCAATGGTTGTCTAATGAAGGAATCGTGTTCATCAACATAATTCCTCTAAAATATTTTATGAATTTTTTGATTATATTGAAAGTGGTAATGTAAAAACATAAACATAGTGATGAAATTAATATAAATAGTGTTAGAAAAATAAATAAAACAAACTCAATATAATGGGATATATGTTTTAGTGAGAAACTAGACCAATCATAGGTTGATCCACCTTTATACTACTTATCACATACCGAAGGAAGGAATTGAACCATCAACACTCAACCTAACTTAGGGAATGATATTTGTATTAAATAAAAAACCTCTCTCATCTAAATATTTGAAAACTCCTACATTAAATTGGTTTCAATACATATATATATCTCTACTACGAAAAGAAACACTAAATAAAGTCACCTTACTCAAGAATTTCTTCTAAGAAGAAGTGATCTTCATGAGATCACAAAATAAAAAAATATCTTCTCAGACACTCTATTGAGATGAAGTGGGAAATAATTTAAGATAAGACGAGTGAAAATCATATCATGTGAGGGAGAGTTCCATGATATCACCCCACTTCACCATAAATTATATGCAAGAGATATAAAAAGGATTATGATCATATAGATATTCAAATGTCTTATAATCACAAAGATTTACTCCCTAGTGCTAAACTGGTGGGTTTTTACTCCATTTTCGAATTTTAAAGAACATAGAGGAATAAATATAGTACACTATTATTTTGAAAATGGCGTTTAGGTTACAGAATTAGAATCCTATAAAAGAGTAATGGTCCACCTACTTAAAAATGAACATGAAAGTTTTAACAGCCATTCTAACATATTGAATCATCCACATTTCTTTCTCCCAATTTGATATTTATATTTTCTTGGTTCTAATCCTGTGATTACAAAAAATCTCCTCAATATAAATGTTCACCCTTATATGCAAAAACTTTGGTTCCAAGAAATCAGCCCTTCTACAAATATCCTATATTAATTCACTCTTCTCAAGAATCTTTATAAAGATTTAGGAGTTAACATTTAGCTACGATTCATTGCATTACACTACTAGAAAATGGGTCTATACCCATGGTTTTGTGTATAATCGTGGGTATAGGCCCCCCCTATACCCACGGTTTTGGAAACCGTGGGTATAGGGATAGTATCGGGACATATATTCATGGTTCTGGAGAACCGTGGGTATAGGTTTATTTTGAAGACTCATACCCACGTTTTTAACAATACCGTGGGTATAGGTGTTATTCTGCAGACCCATACCCATGGTTTTTGAAAACCGTGGGTATATAATTCCCGTGTTATAATTGGAACAAAAAATTCTACGGTACCGAATTTTTTTTGATGAAAAGACGATCTTAAATAATATAAATTTATGGATACAAAATATTAAATCGTAAAATATGTTTAGGTTAGTTGGTCAGTCCCTCACATCCCTCAGCACAGGTCATGGGTTCAAAAACCCGCATATTTTATTTTTCGATTATAGAAGATATATTAATATAATAATATAAAAGTATAATTATATACCAATTGGGTCGTTACCTCGGTTGGTCGTTGTGACTGGGCAACGAACGGGAGGCGCGGGTTCGAAACCCGACAAACTTTTCTTTTCAATTATAACTATTATATTAATATATTAAAATGAAATTATCAATATATATCAATAGAGGTGTTAGATAGGTTGGTCTCTTGGTGGGCCGCGGGCTTTAGGCGCTGCAAGGTTGCGGGTTCGATTCCCCTTCTGCGCGATTTTTTGAATTCAAATACACCACGGTTTTCAAACCGTGGGGTCTGTTGTGTGCCACTCTGGAACAGTGGTGTGGCACACTTTAACCCCCCTATACCCACGGTTCTCCAAACCTATGGGTATAGGCTGAGACCCTTATACCGACATCATTCCATCCCACGGTTCCCAAATCCGTGGGTATATCCTATACCCACGGTTTTGGGGGCTATAAACATAGTTTTGAACCGTGGGTATAGCCTATACCCACAGTTTTGGGGGCTATACCCACAGTTTTGAACTGTGGGTATAGGTCGTTATTCCAGTAGTGTTAAAGTTCTCTTGTCTTCTTTTTGGTTTGATAATTTAGGTAAATCATTGATAATTTTAATCTTCGATGAACCTTGATATATATTTTGAGGTGTGAGACATGACCTTATATAGAGTTGAGGCTATGGTGGGACATTAACATATTTATATTGAAGTGATGGAGTAACTGGATGCAGGTACTATGGTACATATTTCATGAAGACCTTTACACAACACCTCCCAAACCTTAAATGAGTACCCATTATGGGGCATCCTTACATTGATCCTTTGTAGGACAAGTTTACCTTAAATTAAAACAAAATGAACTCAAAAAGTACCCTTATGTGAGCTATTGAAATCATGGTGATGACCCTGATATAGCCTTCAGAAACATAGATGTACCTTTACAAATCCTATATTGAAATGCTAAGGAACTTGATGTTTCCACTAGAATACTTGATATATCCTTAGTTGAGTACCCAACCATGGTGGTACCCTTACATATCACCTATGAAACATGGATTTACCCTTAAAAATGTACTATTTAAATTTGGTGCATGGAATCAATGACCTTCTCAAAATATCTCACATACCTTACACAACATATATAGTAGAAATTATCTTTACAAAAGTATCATTGGACCATTACATAACTCTCTAACCTTGGAATGACCTTTATATATCCTGGCCATCTGACCTTTATAAAGACACCTAAAATGAATAAGACCATTACACAGGTACCAAGATAAATAAATAAATCTATAATAAGTGAAAATAATTAACATGAAATTTAAAATTAATAGAGAAATTATATATTATCAAATATTAAAATATATTCCAATAATTTTATATTAAAAATGAGAACATGGAAAAATTAACGAATTATCTTCACAACCAATAACTATTTTAAAATTATTAAAATTTCAATGGAATTCCATAAAAAAATATTTTTTTAAATATGAGGCCATTAAATCAAGAATATTTGATTAATTATATTCATAAAAATCAAACTTTCAAATAATGATTTAAATAATTAAAATTTACATGAAAAATTGAAAAATATTTTAAAATTGCATCAAAAACCCATTTTTAGAATCTAAATATTAATATTTAATAAAAATTACATGGAAAACATTTATTCAAAATAAAACACATAAAATCCCCCTCACCTAAACCATTTATTGTCCTTAAAAACTAATTAATCAAAATTAATGGAATTCAACTAATCTTGAAGAATAAATATTTGTATTATCATCTCAAAAGATACTGTGAAAAATATTTCCCCCATGAATTATTTCATGTATTTAAATATGATCATTTTAATCAAAAGAAAGTGATTTGGAAAAAAGTATTTTTAAAATTTATAAAACTGATTAATTTTAAATTTTTTCAAATGGTTTAAATGAGAATCACTTTTCAATTAAATGTTCTAAAAAACATCTATTTTTCTCCAAGTGAACATACACACATAATCAACACATATAATAATTAGACACAATGTTTGAATGAGTGGGTTTAATAATTAAAAGTAATCATAGTTATCTCATCCACTAGTTTTATATTAAAGAAAAAAGTAAAAAAAAATATTATGAGTTTATTTGATAACACATTTAAAATGAAAACAATATGTGCTTTAAATCCAATAAAAATGTTTCAATATAATTAAGTTTATAAATATTAATATCAATGTTTTATCTAAGGAATAAATAATTAAGAGATAAATATAATTTTTATTACATGATTTATCCCATGGTATTATAATATTGATCAATCACCTCAGGTTGTGAAAACACTACTCAAATTAAATAAAAATATAGGATTTATTAAAATTTTGAATCAATCTTATAAATCATCAATTTTGAAATGTCTTAGGGATATTTTAATGTTTTATTAATGAAATAAAATTTATCACATTAAATACACCCCCTCCCCCACAATTAAAACTCAACATTGTACCCAATGATGAATCTCAAGATGGGATGGAATTTAAAACTCTCCAGTTCAAAACAAATTTTTAAAGAGACCTTAAATAAAGATAATGAATTATAAATAATATAAACATAAAAGATAAAGAATAGTAGTAGCTACCAATATTATTTTTACAATTAATTTAAATATGAAACAATATTGTAAAATTAAAGCTTAAGCATTTTATTCATTAAAACATCAATATATGGTTTTGAAATAGAGTGAGAAGACAAATTCAAACTATTTAACAGAAAAATCCAATGATAGAGGAATCCTTAATGTTTATCAAATGAAAATTTTACTATTTTAAATTAGGATAATACCTTTTTTCACCCATATTTTATCTCTTATAAATTGAAATATGTAAATATAAGATTCTGGAATTTCATATTTTTAACAAAATGCAACCAAATTTCAAGCAAAGGGTGAGTGATTAAGAGTTTTTTCTAATAATTATCGCATACTGGTCCTCGAAAGAAATTATGTTTTTTCTAAAATAGATTTTTTATCTTATATTATCAATGCTTCCAAGATAAAAATGGGAATGCACAGGATTGTTTCCTAGTAGATAAAAATATATTTTCAGTATAGTTAACAAAATTATTAGTTTTATAAATGTCCACAATAGTAAACAACTAGTTCAATCTAAATATTTTATATATGGATGATACTAGATTACAAGATTATTTTAAAATGGGTTTCAATAAAAAAATATTAAAACAATCATTAAAATCTCTATATTTTAACTCAAGTTAGTAATTCAACATTTAATACAGTAAATACCCAAGTAAACACACATGATAATAGTTGAAAATAAGAATAATATTTAATTAAAAAATGAAACCATTATGTATATTATATATTTTATCATGTAATAAGTTTCATTTAATATCAAAAACAGTATCAAAATAAATAAAAATAAATTTACCATCCCCCACACTTGATTTGTAGTATGTTATAAGAATTTAAAGTTTTAAAATGTTTAGGGTGGAAGGATATACCCAAATACTCATTCTTTGAATATAAATCAATTTAATATTTCCATTATTAATTTTGATGAATTACCTATTTATTTTACTACAGGTAAGAAACCCATTGGTTAAAACTAAAAAATATGATAAAAAAATAAGAACAATTTTCTAGGAACCCCCAAAAGGGTTTTCTATTTAGACCAAAGAAAATTTGAAATCCCATGGTCCATTCCCAATATACTGGGGGATGTGACTTATTTCCTACGAACTAACAGATGAAGGTTATTTATGTTTTTCCCCTAACACATTAGTTATTAAAACAGGCACCAAGAACTTCTCAAATTAGGTATTCTTTAAAAATGAATAAATATGTCTCTACCTACTATCCAAATTTTATTCCTTATTTAATGTGTGAGATAGGTGGGTAAAATGGTTGAGGAACCATG
The DNA here is from genome assembly GCA_963277665.1 of Viscum album. Classification (NCBI taxonomy): domain Eukaryota; kingdom Viridiplantae; phylum Streptophyta; class Magnoliopsida; order Santalales; family Viscaceae; genus Viscum; species Viscum album. The sequence continues at coordinate 1,960,952,062 of OY728119.1, read as the reverse complement.
GAATCATGAAAAATATCTAAAATAGCCTTAACAATAAAATCATCATCAACCATTGTAGATTAAAATTTAAAACCATCAATAAAATTCATAGAAAGTGGAGAAGATAAAGAAGATTGGGGGGCTTCCCCATTAAAAATTTTCATCTCAGTTTTGGCCTCAATTTTGTCTTATTCAGTAAATCCTATAACTATATTTTTAGTCAAATCTATAATCTCAATTAATGCCTCAACATGTACATATTTAGATTCATCTTGAATCTATATGAGTTGTATTAGATTATTAGACTCTTTAAAATATACATAGGGAAAATAATATTCAAGATCAGGATCTATAAAATCATAATAAAATTGAAAAACCCCCTTCCATATAATACTTAAATCCCTAATATTGTTCTGATTGTTTTTTTCATGACAAAGATATGATCATAGGAATGTTTTTAACGTAGGAGAGATGTATTTTACCTCATTCAAATTTCTTTAAAAGCACACAACATTATTTTTGGTATCTTCTATGTAAAAAGTATATATCTCTCCAGCTAGAATATAATGTTCAACCATGGAAATATTATTTAATTGTTTAGTATAAATAAAATCATCCAATTGAGTATAATAAAGAATTTTTATTCTAAATATATTTATAATTTTCTAATTCATTATGATCCTTCTTCAATTAGTACTAAGAAAATAATAAAAATACTAATCCTAAAATATTTTATTTTCATCCATAGGAATGTAATGCTGAAAAATAAACAACTTTAACATCTTCAAGATCTTCATTTATTAATTATTCCTTTCTCATTTTTTTCTTCTTCTTGGCAATAGTTTTAACAAATTTTCTAGAATACTGCCCTTTTATTTTGATCATGTTGAACTAAGTTAGCCACATTAAAATATTTAATCAGTTAGTCACCAGTGATCAACTATAATTTTGTATTATGTTTTTCTATATTATAATTACAATAACTCTAAAAACTATCTATAAGTTGTGTAGGGTACTAAAACTTATAGTAACCAGAAAATAACACTAATTGAAAACTATTATAGTCCACTACTATTGATTGTTTTTATTAACAAAAGTATATAATAATTAATAAAAAAATTCCTTCCTGACAATGAATCCATTTTTGACACCATATTATCACATGAAAAATATTAAGTACATTTATAAACTTCCTAGTTATAGAATAATAAATAACCTCAGTGTCATATCATGGTGGTAGTGGGGTCAAGAATGTAATTCCACTAAATTATCTTTTTATATATTATTTTGAAAAAAGTAAAGTAAACAAGAAATACAACAATGAATGTTTGAGAAATAATGTAAGAAAAATATAAGGAAAAATTATATAAAAATTATGGAGAAGTGTTTTTGAAAATACATGAATATTTATAGGTTGATATAATTTTCTACTTCCTATCATAGACCTATAGTAGGAATTGAACCATGAATACCCAACTCAGTGAATAAAAAATTTCTAAAATCAAACTCCTCACTTATAACACATTGACAATAATAAACCAGTTTCAATGGTTATCATACTACATTAAAAAAATATAAAAGAGATCATATATTAAAGGATTTAATAGTATAGAAATCTTGGGAGACTAGATAAAAATATTATTATCACATTATATTTGGAAATAAGAAATATAACATAAATTTATAGTGATAAATTTATTATTTCTTATTTTATATACTTGAAATAATTTATAGAACCATTTTTGGTATATTAGGGGATAAAAACATAATAAAGGGTGAACTCAGATTCTCGGTAAGGGAAAACATACAATAGGTGCTATCATAGAATAGAAAAAAGATTTAATAATATGATACAAAAAAATAATGATATATGCCATTGAACTAATATCATAAAAGGAAAATATATCTATGGATGAAATAATAACATAAGTAATCACATGGATAACTTTATATAGTTTTATAATGATAAAATACATAATTCCAAATAGTATAATCTTACCATCAACGCCTCGAACCAAGACATCATGCATAAGTTGGAAAAGAGTACACATGATACCTAAACTAATTTGTCTCATGGGACCCATTAAGGAATTTGGGGGATATAATGGGCCCATTATATCACTTAATATGTTTAATGAATTAATTATGTGATAAAAATGAATAATAATTAAATATATAATAAACATAAACATTCGTGTTGAAAACTAGCATTATAAATGTTAATATAACCCACATTGAATCAGTATAGAAACATGATCACAATCCATATAGAGTAATATGGTGGATAAAATCATTTCCTATATCCCTCGTAAATCATAATGTTTTTCCGACGAGTTTTCATAGATGAAAATTATTTTAAAGATCACTTGAACATTTACTTAAGAAAATACATTTTCATTTTGAAATAAATTATTTAAAATATTAAAATTTCTTGAATATTAGGAAAAAAATTTATTTAAAATAACCCACGATAATGTTTAAGAAAATATTAAAGGAAAATTGTAACACCCCTAGATTTTGGGATATTTTTTCAAATTTATTTAATCTTTTCGATATTCTTTATTACACGCGACACTAGGCTTAAACAAAACGTGTCCTACTATTAAAATAAATATGATTTAAAATGATATTTATATCATAACCATTATTATAGATAGTATGGATAGTATTGTCCAAATTATGAAAATATATGGTTTACAAATGTATATAAAATTAATTATTTGGTGAAATATTAATTAAAAATGAAAATAAAAACTCATTTAAATTAATGGAATTATCTTTATGAAAAACTAGTTTTACTTTAAAAAATTAAACCAAACAGTTTTGCTGAATGATTTTAATTAAATTTATGTATATTATATATTTAATAAACTATTTAATAATCAAATTATCTGTTTATTAGACAATAAATAAAAATGAATCTAATTTTATGCCTAAAAACTATATTTTTTTTAAAAAAAATAGATTTTTCTCCTTAATGTGAACTTATTTTAAATATTTTTTTGAAACATTTAGAAAAAATATTTATTTAATAAACCTCATTTTTTAAATAATCTTATAAAAATTATCTTAGGGAAATTTTTTTATAATTTTCAAAAAACCTTAAATTTTAGATAAATAATGAAAAATACTGAATTTTAATTAAAACTACCTTTTTGTTTAAATTATTTGTGAAGTTAAATTTTATTTTAGATTAGTTTTAAAGTAAAATTAGTAAAATATTATATATTAATCCAATTTATTTAATTTTAATAAATTTTATGTTAAATTTTCATATAAAAACCTTTCAAAACATTTTTCTCTTTAACCCGCTTTCTCATCACGTCCATTGGATACAATTTAAACTAAAATCATCAAAATCCAATAATTTAATTTTAAAAAATTGATTCCATATTTTTAATCATAATAATTTATATCATATAATAATTATAACTTAATTTTTACCATAATTATTAGTGAGAATCGTAAAAAATTAATTATCGCGATTAAGGTTAAAATAGGGTTTTGCACCTTATATGCGATTGTGTTAAAACTGATTCTAAAAATATAGAATTTGTATTTTATAAATTTAATTTAATATTTATTATAATTATTTAAAAAATAAATAATAATTACCATTTTAGTTTATGCTTAATGGATAAATTTCCTTGGTTAAAAAACTAGTTACCGTTGTAAAAATTAAAATGGTAAAAATGAGTATAAAATAAAAGATAAGGAATTACATGTTTAAAACATGTTTTTTTCTATTATAGTGGTGTGGATTGAACCTTATTTCCCTAAAATCCATTATATTTAAATTTCTGATCCGCATGAGGTGAGAGTGACCTCCCTTTAAGGAATACTTTTTGGTAATTACAAAAAAGCCATTACTCCTCAATTATAAAAGGGAACTCACTACCCTCACTTATTCACACCTATAAATCCATATGGATAAACCAAACTAGCCCAAATCACTGTTAAAATTCCTTAATATCATCCTATAATCCTTATATTTGACATAAATCCATGTTTAGATGGAATTTGGTGCAAATCTAAGGAGACTACCTAAGGAAGAGTTAATGCACTTCATCAAGCGTTTTTATTATATTTTTTCCCACCCACTTCAATTATTTTTAAACCATTTTGATATAATAAAATAAGTATATTAAATATATTGATGTTATTTTATTCTTTATAATTACCTAAAACCTCTCAACTTCAATAAAATTGGTTACGAAATCATCATTAGTGTGTACAGAGGACCACAGCCTCATGAACCGATGTCATTCATTTTTCTATTTCCACCTATCACAGTTGTGTATGGTGATGGATATAAAGTTTATATATAATATTTATAACATAATTATACATATTAAGTAATTATATCATATATCCCTTTTTTACATTCCATTTTGTATGGTATACGATAATATCGATCTTGTGTATGGAGGACTACCGCCTCGTGAAGCGTTGTGACTCATTTTTAATTTTGCATTACATGGAAAATAATAAGAATAAAGTTAATGAATATATGTTATATAAATGAAAATATTATTATATTAATTAAATATTTATCATTCTTAAAAGATATTATATATTTTTATTTCTTATCTTTTCACTCTCTGAAATATGATAATGTCTTTTGTGTACGTGTGGACTACCGCCTTCACAAAGTGATGCGACTCTCGCTTTTAATCACCAAACCACACTGCGGATATGCAGAAGTTTATTAAAATAAATATTATTTTATTTATATTATGATGATAATTAATTAAAGATAAATATTACTTACTTTCTTTCCATAATTATTATTAAAAAAATGGAAACGTTACTCATGCGTATGTACGACCTACCGTCTCCATGATCATAACATAATTCATTTCTCAAAACCATATTTTATGATTTATATTAAAAGTAGAATTGATGCACAAGTATAATAATTTTTAATAATTATAATTTTTGAGATTATGGAACCATGATCAAAGTAATATGATAAAAAATAAAAAATCAAAACTTAAACAAAAAACAAAGTGGTTATTACCCGAAACATGATTTAAATAAGAAAGTGTTTTTAAATTGGTAATAATTTTTCATAATTAAATAATATATGGTTTGATATATATTATCATTTTCTATAATATTTTTATAATAAACTGATATTTATTATACAAGATTATCTCATGTGTATGATGGAAGAAAATACATAAGGTGAGGGATTTCTAGTCTCTCTTTTATTTCAAAGAGACATATGAAAATTTACCACTCGTTTTTTTATGTATATAATACCCCTTTGAAAATTTATACCATAAAAATCCATATCCTATTGATATTTAATGTTTTATTTTATTTTATTATGTTTTGGGGCTTATGATTTAAAATATTACTAAAGTAGTAAGGGATATTTGTATCAATTTTCCTTCTTTGAGCCATGTGTCGTGCTATGCACCGATATTCTTTTATGAGTCATATAGAAAACCAATTAGATATGTAATATCATAAATTTAATTATTTTAATTATATTTTATGTTTCATTTAACATTATTATTTCATGGGGTTTATGATTAAATGTCACAAAAGTGGTCATGATTTTATGTTATTATCTTAACATTTATATGGATTGTTTACGATTATATTTATGATGATAAAATATTATGTTCCATTTCTAAATAAAATAATGAATTTTATTTAATATTATGGTTATTAATGATAATTTCATGTAATAGAACCATTTTTTTAAATCTTTAGAACTTAAAATAAGTGATAAATGTTTTAAAAAAAATGACTTTATTTACCAACTCGGTTGAAAACTTGTTTTTCTTCCAAAACCATGTTTTGAAAAAAAAAATTAACTTTATAAAAAGTATTTTCAATTTTTTTATGTTTAACAAAGTGTTTTTAAAATTCTACAGTGTATTTTTCTTAATAAATTTATCAAATTATTTTTTAAATCTTACATTATAAATTTTCAAGCTTATTTTAAAATAAAAGTATTTTCAAAATTTTTTTTGTTTTAAAAAAATTATTTTCAAGGAAAAGTTATTTTCCATAAGAAATGTTCAATGTTATTTTTCTAGAAAAATCATTTTCTATATAAGATGACATCATTACATTCTACTTAGGCTCTACTGGGGATATGAATCAAGGATACCATTCTTACTCTTTCTTTGAATATTTTATGTTTATGATGACAAGATGTTTATGAAACCCATTTCCCTTCCATAAGTATTACCATAATAAAATGATTATGAGACTTTCTTCTTTTTTCATGGGTTATTCTTTGAGGAAATTTTTATATGATTATGAAAATCATTTATTTTCTTGGGGTTTTATATGATTAATATTTTATGTTTTTATGGAACACGTATGTATGATTTTCACTATGTGATAGGTGGGACCTATATCTCTCACTAATGCATTGGGTAATGATTAATATTTTATGAGCTAAAAGGGTACACATGAGGTTATCCCAAGTAAATAGTAGTTCATACCAAGACAAAAGATGGTACATAGGTGGTTATCCCATGCATAAAATGTTAGAAAAGTATTAATGGTTAGTATTTAAAAAAGATTTTGTATATTTATGTGTATGCCACAATTCCATGTCTTATGAAAATGTTACTCTCTCGTGAAGCATGTTTTTTGATCTTTAAATGATTCATGTATTATTAACTACCAATATTTATGTCATGAATCAATATTATTATATTTAAAATTTAGGGGTGGTTTTCAAATTTTATGCTCATGTTCTCATACACTTATGTTCATGTTATGTTTATATGTTTCCCTTTCTTACCCTTACTAGGCATATGATCTTACCATTTTTCATATTTTCATTACCTAGGTTATGAAGAAAGGTTTTATGTAAGTTTATTTTTTAAAGAGTACTAAAAGGGGAGATCTTTATCAGATATTTTTAAGATCTTTCACCAAATTAGAAGATTGTGTACCTAGTCACCAAAGAAACTAAACTATTATAGTCTCCATGTGTGTGTTGTGAAATGTATTGAATATTCATTTAAAAATATATAATATAAATATATAAAAATATTAGGTTAATATAAATATATTATTCAGAATAGTGGATTATTCGTTCATGCAGTAAATTTTAAAACAAATATTTTATTCACAACTTTAGTAAAAAGAAAAATGTTCAAAAAATGATAGGACGGTTATTTTTAAAACATACTATAAAACATAAAACATGGGTGAAAATGAATTTAACAAATAATTGTAGAATAGTAATAAAATTATTGAAAACATTTTAAATAAAATCATGATATGGTAGAAAAATATTCTAGATCTAATAGAAAAATAAATCTCGTTTCACTTAAAAATATTCTTTCATACTTTTGAGTACATAGAGAGAAAATAATGAAAGAAAAATTTTACTTTATAGAAATAAATTGTGTATAATAAATGAAATACTATTTTTGAGAGATATATTTCATAATTTCATCATAAAAACTTTATGTATAAATAATCCTAATAAAAATTGAGATTGTAGCATAAAACCCTTACCCCTTTGAAAACTTTTGAATCATAACTCCCATGAAAGAAATAATTTCAAATGAAATTTTAAATACCCTAAATAAAATTTTATTCATGAAATAAAATATCAAATGGTTATTATTTATACTACATGAAATAAATAGGTGGTGAATATGACATATGTATCTCATAAACAAAGTGATATGAGAAACCCCTACCACAAATCTGACATTCTTCATAAGTGATTTTAACCTACTTGATAATAAATTTTAATTTATTATAATTATATAAAAAATGAGATTCCTAGATATAATACCATACCTGGTTTACTTAAAAAATCTTATCACCCATTCATAAACAATATTGCATAATCCTAATCATATAAGGTGTTAACTACTTCATTTTCCATGTACATTACAATTAGTTGATTACGGTCCTTACATATTGATCATGGTTCCATAATATATAGAATTTTAATCACGATATATGTAATCTACTGATCCAAGTTCCACTTACCAGTGCCTCTACCCAATTATCCACAAGACCTCAGGTGCACCTCCATATATGACAGAGGCTACCGATAAGCCGTTAGGGTCTAAAATATATAACATGGGGAGACTATACCTTCTATATCCAATCTATGTAAAGAAACAAAAAATAAATGATATAACCAAAAAATTAATAAAACCATATCCAATACATACCGGTACAATAAGATGAGTGAAAATAAGAAAAATTATCCAAAACTAAAGTTGTAGATATGTCATGCCTCTTATGTGTCATGTGTCAAATTCAGAACCCAAAATAAAGACACATACAACTCCCAAGAGGTTCCCGACATCACTTTCAGATCACTAGTTGATGTTCCACCCAACACATCTATCTAATATAGGTTTCTTTACCTAATCCTGTGTTGAAAACATGATGCCTATTCAGGTACTGATCAGACAACCCATGTAGGGTGTGAGTATGACTCATTAGGCCACAACCAATGGAATCTATAATAGTATCTTGTATATAATAGTTCATTCAATTGAATAAATAATAAAGTAAAATATTATAAATTAAATATATTACATATTCAATTTTTCTTTTGATAACCACATTAAACACCTTGGGCTCATGATGAAACCTAACCATCAATTCCTTCTTCGGCCTATACGGGATACTAAACCACCCCCAATGATTATATCTTATCAAATATCATTGTTTTCACATATCATTTCATTACAAATTCTTTTTCAAACAATGGGGGACTAGAAAAACAGTTTTCACCCTAGGAGTATTAGGATAAGTAGTCATTATCCCACAACTCAGTGATCATATATGTATATAAATATATTGGGGCCCTATAATGGTAGTCTATCACCCCATGGGTATTTGGAAGTCCAGTACATATCCCACAACTCATTTCAATAAAAATAGAACAACCTATGGGTGGGTATCAATTTCATAATTTCATTATCCCACAATGTTCACAATCCCCAATTATTCAATCAAGAACATTTTATAATAAAATAATTTAAATATATCAGCACACCACATGGGTGGCTATACCTTTCACAATTCCATTAAGAAACCATTTCACAATTCCCATTATTCTCAAATACATATCCCCATAATTGAACAATTCCCTAATCACAATTTCAACCAATATTATTTATCACAATATTTTCCAATTCTAATTTAAATTAACCCATGTTCAACCCATATCATTATCATATGGAAATTCAATTAATTAATTCAATTTATAATGAAATTTACCAACATGGATATTGAAATTTTACAATTACATACATGCAATTTCAAAAAATTTAATGTGAATTGTTAAAAAGACCAGCTACCTCAAGATCGTTGATGAATGATTGCCCAACGACAATACTCACATTATGTAACAAGGTTGAATTAACAAAGGAAGAATAGATCTAGACCAAAACCAAGTATTATGATAAATCCTTAAAACCAAAAAATGTCAAAAGGTTATATTGCTTCATTAGTGGAACATGGAACTAAAGGAAACCAAAGAAAAAGGCTTACCAAGAATCCAAAACCAATCTGTGACAATAAGGGATAAATAAATCAGTCCAAATCCACTAAGAGACATCCTAGGTTCGAGTAGTGGAAGGTTTTATGATGGAATGAAACCAAAATGAACCACACGATGCCATTTAATTTACTTCTTGGGGAATTATATGGGGTGTAATTCCATTACATGTCATGTAATATTTTTAATGGTTTACTCTGAAAAACCGATTGCCTTTGTTGATTTTATCCCAATTAATAAATTAAACATTGTGTAACCCATTTACACAGTGTGTAAAATTTTTACTAACTTTTTTTCAGCCCAAAATTAATCTTTAACGATATAACCACCTCTAATAATTCCAAACCAAAATCATACCCTTTAAAACCCTATAAAAAGATAAAACTCAAATGGTACATACATGGAAAAAATAACGGGATCTTATAATCTCCCCTCCTTATAACATCCCATCATCAAGCTATACTCCCAAGAATCTCTACGATTACAAGATAAAAAGATCATGCCACTAAGCTTGTATATCTGTTTCACTCTCCCTTGTTTCCTCCTAAACATGGCCATGTTTCCACAAAAATTAAACTATTGACATGTTATTTCCCCTAAATACATTCCAATTGTGATCTATAACACATATCAGATTCTCCTCAAAGGAGGCAACAGTCTCAATATCAACATCATCAACTTCGATCACATGAGATGGGTCGGGGTGATACCTTCGAAGCTGCGACATAAGATAAATGTTATCCATAACACCATATCTCTATAGAATATAATGTTGTTACACCACTGGAAAGATTCTCTCGAAAATTTCAAAAGGTCTAACAAATATAGGTGATAAGTTTCCCTACCTCCGAATCCTATAGTGACCCAATCTAGGAAACACCCAAAGGAATACACGTTCATCCACCATAAACTCAAGGGGTCTCCAACGGCTATCTTCATTTGGATTCTATCTACTCTAAATCGTATCCAACATTTTTAAATCAATTGAACCTACACAGAAGCCTCTCTCCCAATACTAAATCCCAATAACTACAATGCACTTGCCTCTATCCCACACAAAGGTGATTTTCATACCCTTCCATAAAGATCCTTATATGGTTCCATTAAAATTGTATCTTTATGACTAATATAATAGGAAAACTCAATGAGGGATAGTTTCTTCTACCAAGACCCAATAAAATAGAGATCTCCCATCTGTAGAATATCCTGAAGTACTAGAATAGTATATTTCGACTACCCATCTGTCCATGGGTGGAAAGTATTACTCATAAATACATGTGTATCACGATCCATCCTCAAGACTTGATAGAAGCACAATGTAAAACGTGAGTCAGGGTTTGAAACTATGCTATATGGAACCCCGTGAAAAAATAATATCACAAAAACATATAATTCCCCCAACTGATACACTAAGAAAGTCTCCCAAATAAGAAATAAATATGCTACATTCATCAGTCATTCTACAACCACACAAATAACATCATTATTTTGAGGGATCCTAGGGAGACCCACTAAGAAATACATAGTAACCTTATCCCAAATCCATTATGGATTGGGTAATAGCTATAGAAAACTATAAAGTCATTGATTCTTGGACTTCACTATTTGATAGGTGTAGAATCGTGTCATGAAAATTGAAATCTCCCTTTTCATGTCCAACCACCAATAATATTGATGTAGGTCACAATACAATTGGGTGAAACATGGATTCACCTCCTAATTCAAGGAATTAAATTCACACATCAACTCCTCTCATATAATTTTTGGAATAACAAAACCATTCCTGATATAGATGATCTCATCATCATCTATGGTCCAGTATGAAAGTGACTCCCCACCTTTAATGATTTACCTCAAGGAAAAAATTATAGATCCTCATACTGCCTCTCCCTAATCATGCTCAAAAGTGTAGACTACACTGGGACAAAGACAAGGGTCATTTTATCCTCCCCCCCCAAACACAACATTAATATCTTATAGAAAATTCATTATATTACACCTAGAACTAGACTCTTGAACTTCCAGATTCTATGTTTATATGCTCAATGTACCAGAAACACTTTTTCCCTTCCCAGAAGTATATACTAGAATGAAATCAAAAGATTTCATATACTAAACCCATATTTGCCGCTGAAGATTAAAATATTTATATGAATATATATACTTCAATATCTTGTGATCATTAAACATAGTAAACTATTATTTCAATAGATAATTACACCGATAATCCAAGGCATAAACATTTTAACATAACATAAGTTGCTGCATAGGGTAGTTTTGGTCATGTGGTCACAACTTACGTTACCCATATACCACAATTAAATATCCCTACATCAACACTTCTCAAATAATAATCCCATACTTATAACAAAACACTATATACCCCTCCAAAGTTTAGGAAATATAAAGACTGGTGTGTTAGTCAACCACTTCCAAAATTTGTTGAAAGAATTCTCACATACTCCAGACCACTCAAACATAAATCCCATATTGGTTATGCCTTAAAGTGGTGCTTCATGTGGGAAAACTACTACTTCAACCTATGATAATGGCATTCTAAACCCATAAATCTACGAATATCAAAAACAAATAATGGGTAGCTCCTAAGAAACCACTTCTAGATCATTCTTTGGGCCCACTGAAACACCTTCCTATGTGATAATGTGACCTAAGAAGAGTACTCAGTTGATCCAAAATTGACACTTAGATATATTTTTATATAGTCGATCGCCTCTTACTGTACTTATAATGATGTCAATATGTTGGGAATGATCATTATGAGTTTTGGAGTACACCAAGATGTCATCCACAAACACAACCAAAAACTGATCCAAGTATAATTGGGAAATTCACTTCATCAAGGCCATAAACACCATTGGTTTATTTGTCAGCTCGAAAGACATCACGATGAAATCATAATATGCATAATCACTTCTGAAGGAATTATAAGGAATGTAAAAGGTATAACACTCAAATGATGATACCTCAATCTCAAGTTAATCATAGAGAAAACACAAGCTCCTCTCAACTGGTCAAAGTGACCATTGATACACAGAAGAGGATACCAGTTCTTCACTTTAATCTAATTCAACTTTTGGTAGTCAAACCATAACAAAAAATTACAATAATCCTTCATAGCAAAAAAACTGGTGAATGCCAAGGTGACATACTCAAATGGATAAATAGATTATACATCAACTCTTATAGTTAAGCCTTAATCTCTTGAAGCTCTATAGGTTCCATTCTATAGGGTGGAATAGAAATTGTCTCATTCCACAACCTGAGCTCAATTTCAAATTCTATATATCTATCAGGTGGAATGCATGAGAAGTCCATAGGAAGCACATCTGGAAATTGGTTCACAATTGGTGGTAAGAAAAATTATTTCACACCCACATCATCTAGAAAAATAAAAGAAACCTGGGTGGTGAGTTCCCCCATTTTCTAATGAACTATCCCTACATGACCTACCTATGTATCCCACATTCCAAAATAAACATAATTGTTGTTGTCTGTAGACAAAAACATCACTCTCATATGGTAACAATCAATGTGGTCTCAGTATGATACTAACAAGTCCATACCCAAAAATCAATTCAAATACCAACATGTCATGGGTGTAGAGATAACAAAGAAAATGATAATGTAACACCCCAATCTTCCATGGTACGTTTCCTTTTGAATAATGAAATTACTTGCATTGTATGCAACTTCGAGATTCTAACACACCACGACCAATAAAACTAGACATTATGAATATTAATACCCACTTTTAAAAATTTAATAAATTTTATATTTGAAAATTGACTTCAATTTTGGATTTGAAATATCGAAATTAGCTTAGGCTTAATATTTGGTATTTTTCTGAAAACATTCAATTTTTGATGAATAGTGAAAACACTGAGTTATTGATTAAAACCAACTTTTTATTTAAATAATTATTTATTTTATTTAAATTTATTTTTGGTTAAAATAGATACATAATACCTATATAAGTTCAATTTAATTCATTGGAGTCATTTTATAATGAGTTTAGATATATAAAATTTTATCGAACTTTTTACCATCTTTTACCCACCTCCTAGGAGCATTTCCAAATTTGTATAAAAAATAATTTTACTGCTTCTGTGAGTTGAATTTCAAAAATCTGACAGATTTGGTTGATATCAGTAAGTAAAATGTGGTTGAATAAGATTAAAATAATTTTTTTTGAATAGTAACTTTTTACTTTTATTTACCACGGTTAAAAGTAAATAGGGTAATTAAGGTTCAAATGAAATTATTATTACCCTAAAACATGTAGTAATTCTATTGGATAAGTATAATTAGACCAAAAAAACCTTAGGAATAAAATATGAACCTCTTTGGTCCACTTGGATTAGATTAGGACAATTATTATTATTTTCTTTAAAGAAGAGTTAAAAGAGTTCAATTCAAAGATTAATAACTAAACCATTTTTAATATAGGGTTACACATAAGATAAATTCGACTATAAATATTCATTATAAAGCTAAACCGATTTCCTACATAATGGATTTTATTTATAATTTTTAGACATTAAAAAATTTAATTTATTTATGACACAATGATGATGCAGTAATTAACTAATTAATGAAATATTAAAATAATTGATATTATAAATACCCAAATAAAGGTAATTTAAGACTTTTTATAAATTCCACTAATTTTATAGGTTCATATTGCATGATAGGGTTGATTAAATGAATTTTGTTTGAAGTAATAATTCTATTATGAATTTATAAAAAAATACCAAATAGTGTCAAAATTGACATAAAAGTGTTTTTAAAACAAATAATATATTATTAATTGATATTCTATTCCTAAAAATCTAATGTTTGGAAAAAGGTCTTAAATAATATTATATATTCCATTAATGAACCACTTTAGGTTCTCTTGTAAGTTTATAGTATTTTTATTAACCATATAATATAAAAATATAAAGAGACATGGTAAATTTCAAACAATTTAATTAAGAGTTAAATCTTAAAGATAAAGTTAATATAGTGACCCAAACCTGTCTAAAACCTATTGGTTGAGAGGTTTTAGACCCATACCCACCATATCCTCAAAAAAAATAATTTTTGAGACATTATAAACCGAAAATTATTTAATTATAAAATAATATTTCATTATTTTCCTAAGGTGCCCATCACCCCTCTTCTAAAAGGGAACTTCCCCTTATTTATCATTCGCACCATCAAAGCCATTTGTATCAGCCAAAACCTGCCCAAATATCCTCCCAACTGTCATCCCATCATTCTATAGGCATTAATTTAGCTAGAAAGCCATCCTAAGGAGCCCTTTTGATCAAATCAAAAGGAAGAACGCAAAGAAGAGGTAAATATTTCATCACCTCATTCAAGTTCTTTTCTTCTTCCACTTCCTCTTTCTTTTTTTACATTTTAAAATAATAACTCCAGTATCTTCTATAAACTTTTATTTTATTATAAAAATGGTACTACCGTATTCATTATTCAATCCATCCTATAAATGACAAAGTCACCATACGTGCGTATGTAAGGATTGCCGTCTCCACTTCATGGTGTAGTTTATTATTCAAACACTTAATCATTTGTTGGTTATAATAATGAGTATAAATGTTGTAAATAATAAATATAATATATAATGATTCTGTATATATGATATACCATCCAATTATATATGATTTTAATATCAAAAGAATGATATTGTCGCTCGTGCATACGTACAGATTACCATCTCCACGAACGCGATGAGATTCATTCCCCATCGTATCCATTCAAGAATAATTTTCATTTGATGATTTAAAATAATGTTTAAAGACTTAAAATCATTCTAAATATGAATAAGATACATCTTATCCATAAAAACTATTACTTACGTAACAAATCAAATAAAGGAAAATGAATCTGTTAACACATGAAATGATGATACAACCGAAATATCATTAACAAAGAAATATTATAAGATCATATATGATATAATATTTATTAATATAGTTCATGTATAATTTAATATCAATAATTTAACTATTATACTAGAGTTTAACTTACCCTCAACCAAGTAAAAGTACAAGGTAAGGGTTAATTTCACAATCTCTTTATTATCTGAGATTGTTTTTATGTAAGTATCTAATGGGACCTCTTTATCATCCACATCCATGTTTCTTAAAAATGTAATCCAAAATTTTTTACTATTCACTATACTGGGTTAAAGTCAACTATATCCTTGTTTAACTTTTTATAAAATGGTTTGAATGTAATATTTCAATCATTTTTCAAATAAGGTGCCTTATGACCTTTTCGACGAAATTAATGTAATAATATTTTTTTTAACTTATATGGTGTGTGCATCTATTTTCTGCTATTATAACATCGTCAAAGAATCCCTTAAAATCTTATAAGAATATTTTCAAAATAAATGTTTTCTTTTATAATTATATGACTTTTAAATTATTTCAAAATATAAAGAGACATTTCTCTAAAAAAATGTTTTGATTTCATCTATGTCAACATCCTTTGATGGATTTTAATCTTAATTTAAGTTGATTTATTATGACACAAAACATCCATATTGTATTGAAGTTTTTGTGATATGTTTGACTGTGGATGTGTTATTTTCACACCATTCATGGTTTATAGAGATAGTATTGACATTTCATATGCTAGTTTTAATACAAATGTTTATGTTATGTTTGAACCTTTTCATATGAGGAATGCATTGGACTTAGTAAGGGAGAGGTGGAGCCCACTATAGCTCCTTGATGCACCGGTATGTCTCATTAGACAAACTAGTGTCTTGGAACAAGGCCTTGAAAAAATCTTATTTTTAGTCTCGGCACAAGGCCTTGACAATGTGGTTATGAATTCTGGAATTATGCATTCAATAATTATGAAAGTGGCTATTGATATTTCATGTGATTATTAAACTAGTAGAATATCCATGTGAGTAAGTAAATTTCATTATTTGATTTTATATTTTCCATATTATTCTGAAGTGCAAGTTTAAAAGTCTTTTATTCTAGTGTTACATTGCCTTAAATGTTTATGCTTATTTATGAATGTTTCTACTATATTGTTATCCTTACTGAGCATCTGATCTCATGCCTTTAAATGTTTTATTTTTTCCAAGATGCGAAGAATTATATTATGACTGACCTACAAGAATAGTCTATGGTATATGAGTGTGGCCTATGGAGACTATGTTTTTGTAGTTTTTCATTTTATAATGTAATGTAAAACTAATGAATGTATCTAGTATTTCCAAGGCTACTAAACTAATTTTCCTTTTGAGACTTGATCTTTTGTGATCATGCCAATGTTATGTAACAATGCACTGACTATGGGTATCTTGGGTTGGGGAATTACAGTTGGTATCAGAGGAAGTTTAGTACCAACCTTGGAAGCTATATTTTGAAAAGCTCTGATTGGAGAACATTAACCTAACATAGAATTTGAGGATTAGTATAGAGAAACATCCTAAAATTTTGGTATTTTAGAGATTTTGTGAGTTTTCAAAGAAATAAATCCCTGTCTAGATACGAGTAGGTAGAGGAGGCTCTGGAACAGATGTACCTAGGGGTAAAACCCGAAAACACCGCTTTGATCTAGACTCAAACAAGATTTGGTGCCCAATAACGGGCGTTGTTGCACTCTTGGTTACGACACTCCTAGGGGATTATCTTAAGATAATTATCATTTTCTTTAAAAAACATTATGAAGGGTTTATGAGTATGTACTTCCTTAATGAAAACATGTTTATGATTGTGGATTATATCCATAAACTGTTCAATTTTTCTTAACTATTTTACAAGTTTGGAATTATGTATTATGATTCATAAACTAATCTTTTGTATGAAATTGTTTAGAAATGGAACCTAGTGGAAGTAATGGAAACCGTATCAATGCACATAATCCATATAGGGATTTCCCTCCTACTCATGATAATTATAGTGGAGTTGGTGAAGCAACTAGTGTTGATCATCTTATCAGCATACTTGGACAACTCACTCAGGTTATGAATAATAACCTTACCCATATGGAGTAATATGATCCACAATGTTTAGGATCAATGTTAGACCACTGCATGAGGAAAAAACCACCAACAATAAATGGGAGTACAAATACCTTAGTAGCTGAGCAATGGATAAATTCCTTAGAGAAAATATTTCATGTTTTGGGGAGTAGCGAAAGGGAAAAAGTTTTCAAGGAAATTTATCGCCACACGGGAGATGCAGATCAATGGTGTTCATTGATTCAAGACACAAAGTAGGATTATGTATTATCAAATATGGAATGGAAGGAGTTTAAAGATATTTTCATAGAAAAATACTTTCCTCATGACCATCGAGCGGATATGGAATACAAATTTCTGAGTTTGAGGGAAAAGGAGGATGAGGATGTTGAAAAGTATGAGGATAACATTATAATGTTAGAATGGCATACACAAGATTATATACGTAACCGAAGGAGTAATATTGATCAATTCTTTGATGGTTTAAAACCATTTCTCTAGCGAGAATTAGTCTCACAATCCATCTTTTCATACGAAGATATTGTCTCATGTGATATCAAGACATAAAATGAATTCTCTAAGTCTTACGACTTTAAAGAAAAGAAAGAGAATAAGAGATATGTTGAACACTCTGTAAATGGAAATATGGGGAAGAAGGGAAAAGTTGAATATCCATCATGTAGTAAATGTGGGAAGAAGCACCCCAGTATTTTCCTGAAGGGAATGAGAGTCTGTTACTAGTGTGGTGTAAAAGGACACCAAGCTCATGATTGCAAGGGGAAGAAAGAGGCTGTCAATGTTCAATTCTACGATTGTAGAGAATGGGGAATTATGAAAATGAATGTCCTAAGAGCCAAGGAAACTTATCTCAGAAAAGGCCAAGGGAGGAAGTTCAAGTTTATGTGTTCACTACTACTAAGGTTGAATCTATGAAAGGCATGGTGGTAGGAAATTTAATGGTTTCCACAAGTTTAGTCAATGCTTTATTTGATTTTAGATCATCTAATTGTTTCATATCTTCCCACTTTTCTATGAAAAATAGATATTTTCAATTTTAATTAACAAGGTAGTTGTCAGTCAAAACACATAAGGGAATTATTATCGCAACAAAGTTTTTAGAATCAGTTTCCATTAGGGCATATAAACACTACTGGAAATTTAGGTTATATCCACGATTTCAAACTATGGCTATAAGTCCCAAAATGATGGCTGGTAATGGCGTGGCTATAGGCAGAGACCTATAACCATGGTTTGAAATTGTGGCTAAATCCCTATAGCATTGGTTTGAACCGTGGCTAAAGATATATCGCCAAAGTTTCAAAATGTGGCTATAGGGTATTGTCACGGTTCGAAACCGTGGAAGAACATTAAGCCACACAAAGCCTATAGCCACAGTTAAAAACTGTGGCTATATAGCTTTATCCACGGTTTAAAACCGTGGCTTTAGGTCTGCAGCCACGGTTTAAAACCGTGGCCATAGGGCCTGACATTTCATAAAAAAAACCACAGCCCCCCCTTCCCCACCCTGAACAGCCCCCCTGGATAGCCCTTGCACCCCCCAGACAACCCCCTTGCAGCCCCCTTGATAGCCCCATTCCCCCCTAGACAGCTCCCATGCCCCCCTGGACAGCCCCCTTTCACCCCCTAGACAGCCCCCATGCCCTCCCTGGAGAGCCCCCATGCCCCCCCTAGATAGCCCCCTTGCACTCCCCCTGGACATCCCTTTCACCCCCTGGACAACCCTTGCACCCCCTAGGACAACCCTTGCACCCCCCTGCACCCCCATTCCCCCTGGACAACCCCCTTTCACCCCCTAGACAATCCCCTTTCCCCCCCCCTCCACTCCTATAGTTTCCCACCACCCCACCCCCTCCCTGCAGCCCCCCCCGGCAGACCCCCCTGGACAGCCCCCTTGCCCCTCACCCCTGCACTCCTGCAGTATCCCCCCTTGAAGCCCCCCCCCCTCTTACAGACCCCACCGCACACCCCCACCCCACCTAGCACACCCTCTCTGGAAATCCCCCTTGCACCCCCTTGCACCCCCCTGGACAGCCCCCCTTGGACAGCCCCTTGCACCCCTTGGACAGCCCTTGCACCCCCCCTGGACAGCCCCCCTGCACCCCATGCCCCCTGGAAATCCCCCTTGCACCCCCCCCCCTCCAACTCATGTAGTATCCCACAACCCCATCCCCCTCCCTGTAGCCCCCCCGGGAGATGAGTAGAGAAGACCCTTGAGAAGCTGCCAGACTTATTTATTCCATGAAAATCTGGATTTTTTGGAAATTGCTGGAAAACATCATTGATGAGGTATTCATTTCTATCATCCCTGTTAATGACTGAATAAAGTCTGATATTAAGGGGGGGAAATTGAATTAATCAATGACAAGAAGTTAAGGAAATTTGAGATCTCAAGGATGATTTCTAAAACCTTATACATGTACTTGAATGTTTTCAAAATGTGTATTGAGATGAGTGCAAGATCTTAGGTTGTAAATCAGGAAGACATGTTGTTTCATGCCAATATGCAGATGATAAATGGCTTGCAAGTTAGTTGGAGTACCCAATCATATTGATGAGGTAATTAAGAGCTGGAAAGCTTAGAAGGGAGTTGGAAGTTCCCAAGCTTATTGAGAAGGAATATGATGTTCTCAAGCGTTGGTGTTAGTATGGGAATCTTAAAGCCCCCATACACCCCTCCCCCTATAACCCCCCTTCCCATATTGGACCGACCCCACTCACCCCCTTGGTCAGACCCCCCTCCTGGACACCCCCCTCCCTCCTGGAAACCCCCTTGGATAGACCCCCCTCCTAGACACCCCCTCCCTCCTAGACAGACCCCCCTGGAGAACCCCACCTGGACAGCCCCCCCGGACAGTATCCCCCGCTGTACCCCCCCCCCTCTTGGACACCCCCTCCCTCCTAGACAACACCACCTGGATAACCCCACCTGGAAAGCAGCCCCCCCAGATAGTAGCCCCCCCTCCACCCCCTGAATAGACCCCCCCCCCCCTCCTGGGAACCCACCTGGACTGACCCCCCCCCCCCAGGACAACCCCACCTAGACAACAGCCTCCCCCCTGCTGAACCCTCCCCCCCCCCTCCAAGACATCCCATCCCTCTTGGAAACCCCCCCTCCTGGAAACCCTATACTGTTGTGCTGCCTTTGGGTCCATTGTGGGTTTTTGGTGCTAGATTTATCCTATGGAAAGGGATATGAATGTATAGTGGATTTTATGGATGGTTCTCAACTTGTGTGGGTCATGCAGGGGATGTTCTTGTGGGGGTTATTGTTGCTATTATGGTGTTGGGTGGGTGTGGGATGTTTATAGTGCAAGGATCCTGTGTAGAGGATGCCTGATTTTAGTGTGTGGGGATGATTCTAGAGGGGCTTGTAGTGTGGTGTGGATATAGTCACATGTTATTATTTTAGGTGCAGATGTAGAGGATAGGGTTCATGGTGTGGGTGATTCAAGCGGGGATGTATAGTTTTTGGTTGATTGGTTTATTTTTGGGTTGTGGGTTTCCTGCTACCTGGCTACATGTAGGTGATTTGTTGTGGATGGTTGTGGTTGAGTTTGTGGTTGACTGGTTGGGAATTCCTTTGGTGGCTGGTATTTTTCATATGGTGATGTTAGGATATTGTTTTCTTGAGTCTTTGAGTGGTCGAATGTGGTGGTCTAGTGCCATGATATTGTATAATGTTTCCTTGGTTTCAAGGTTCATGAAGTAGTAGGTGGTTTGAGTTGCATATGGACTAGTGGTGTTGTTCATAGAGGAAGGTTTTCATTATTGGATGGGTTCTTTCCAGCAGCCTTTTAGGTTACAGTAGCTATTCTGGTGTGAGTGGCTAGGAGGGTTGGGTTTTGATTGGTGTTGGGTGGGATGACTGCAATTATTGGTGTTTAGGGGAGCGATGTTGTGGTTGGGAGGTAGGTGGATGGTTTGTGGTTTTGTAAGGGTACAAGAAGGTGGGTTTGATTGATGGTGTTTATTGTAGGTGATTTGAGTGGTCTGTTGTAGGGATTATGTGATTCTGAAACTATTAACTTTTGGTGAACAATACCAACAAATATTGGGTCATATTTCATAGGACGGGTGAGGGATTTTAGGATCTGCACCTTTAGTTAAAATTCAAGAAGAAGATAATTCAATGTCCATAATAGATTGCCAAGTTCAATAAAAGAGAAAAATAATTAGATACATCATCTCTAATATAGAACCTGAAATATATTACCTCAATCTATAGAATAACATTTGGGGTAAACATAGTTTTAGGCCCTTGTAATATGGCATAGTCAGAGGAACAAACCTACATTTTAGGGTACTATAGTTCTTGCACAAAACATAGTGGTTTCAGTATCTAGTGAAATTACTCAACCATAGAATAGAGAATAGAAATACTCTTTTATTATCAATCATGATGAAAATAATAATCAAAGGTCGTTTACTGAAGAACATGTTAAATACATTGGTAAAAGAAATCATCAAGACCAACTAGTAGCCTTTGACACTATAATAATACTCCAAATCCAATCAATTTCTATCATAAATGATTACAAAGTCACATAATTGTTTATTCATACTAATATTAAAGTGGTTTTTGAGACTGCATTCTTTTCCTCTATTTAGAAAATTGGAGATCAATCATATCCCACTGTTGATAGAGGCCAATCATCTAAAGAAGAAGATGAAAAATATTTTGATTCATTGAATACATAATCAAAGGATTTCTTGATCATTTTAAGAAGATATGAGAATAAAATTCACGTTCTCACAGTGAATTAAAGGCTTTAATAAAATCATTTGATGATTTAAGAAATTAAATTATTCATGGAGATGATATTGAATCTGTACAGACTCATCTTACAAATCTACGAGTCATTTCTAGTTTATCCCATATTTTCTAGTTTCACCACTTCAATGTTTCCTTTGATGTTAATTGAGTTAAATGCCATATTTAGAGAGATTTTGGGTTGTTTTGAAATTTATATATCACATAAAAACCTGAATCTCTTTTGACTCATAATCCATGTGTTCATAGTCATGATCATTCTTTAATGGACTTTGAAAAATTTTGCACCTTACATTAAGGATCCAACCTTTCTAAAGACCAAATCCTCCCTTCTATTGAACCCTTTTGTTTTCTCCTAGTTCACCCAAAACCTCTCTCCCTTGAGGAGTCATGTGGATATGATTTTGTAGTATGTTTGGTTCTACCATAGATTCTTTCCTACAACTTGGAAGACCCCTTATTTTTTACACAAGGAAGAATTTTTTTCATCGTTTGTTCAATCTTGGGGTTCCCTTGTATATCTTTTATTTTTTATCAGGAAAGGTTGGTGTGATGATATATTCTCATGAGAATGGATGAAACCATATTTATTGACGTAATACATGATAAGATATAAAGATGATGATAATGGTTTCATTGTTTTTTGACTATTAAATTTGTTCCACATTTTGAATTGTTATGGGCATAGGACTTCTGAAAATCCTTGCTATTGGCTGTCTCTATTTGCGCACCGTAATCATGAATTCTTGTTGTTAATATTTTGATGAACTATTTTGAACATGAAAAACATGATATATAATGTATATCTGTTAAATTAAATTTATTCCTATGATCAAACATTCTATGTGATAACCCCTAATTTATGAAGTGGAATTAGAGTGTGACTGTTGAATAATCATGGTCCTATTATTGGGGATGTGTGTTGTGTGTGGTTCTGTTCAGCCATGTGTATGTGTTGTTGATGTGTGAGTTTGGTTGGGCCTATGGGGTGGTGCATCTATTTTAATGGCCACTCATTTTGAGATAGTTATTGATTTTGAAATGGATGAACTTTTTATGAAGTTGGACTAAAACTGGGTGGCCTAGTTATATGATTGGGTTGTGTCTTTTTAATGTTTATGGCTATGCTGGGTTTGGGGTTATTATGTTCTGAGGATGCTGAGTTGGTATTAATTAGGTGTGTTGGAGGATTTTATTATTTAGAGGAAGGAAAATACGAAATTAACTTTAAGAATGATGGTGGGAGTGGTTGAACATGTATTCAAAATTGGGTTGTTTGCAGTGGGACTTCAAGTTGGGTAAGTTTTGTTTTGCTAAGTGTGGTGATTTTGGTGTAGTGGGAAAGACGAGGATTTTTTAAGAGAGATGGTTTTATAATTATGGTGTTACCTTGTGTGGGCCTTTATCCTAAAGATTCTAGGGACCATTTTTTATGAATGCTTGTTAGAATGGATTCATTTACCTTGGACCATCTTTTTTGTTTGGATTTGGCTGTGGTTGGGATGGTTTCTTTTTCTTAAAACATTTTCAGTGTTTTTTATTTTTTATGGTAGGGATGGAATAAATGAATAAATGAATTTATATTATAGAATTAAAAATGGTTAATTTAACTAGCTGAGGGTATGTTTTGAGTTGTGGCTTATATTGACGCATCCTTCAATTATTGACTTGTGAAAGTTACCACCATTCATGGTGGTACATGAATGTATGGTTGGAAGTGAGGGTAGTTTTTGTGTCTTATGATTGTTGATATGAAAATTCAATGCTCAGAATGAGTGTTTTGTGTATATATATATATATTTAGGTAGTTCCTTGTGATTTATATACATAGCATACATGTTTTGAGCACCATGTTCTGAACACCCCATTGTTATGGGAGAGGTTGTGACATCCAAAAATCCTAGTGGGACGATTGATGTATGGTTTTGGGTATTCTCTACTCCCCCTTCTATGATTTTTTATCCCCATACTCTTTAGGTATTTTTTTTTGTTTTGATTCAAAAGTGTATGTTGGTGATTTGTTCTTCATAGGTGTCTTCATGATGAGATATGATGTACCATCTTAGGTGTCTTCAAGATGAGATTTTGGCTTCATTCACTAGGTTTATGTGGGAAGGATGTGTTGTGGTTGTAACCCCGGTGTTTTTTTGGTGGGATTTAGTATGTGGCCTAGTTGTGCGTGAGCAGGTTGTGACAGTGGTTCTAGTATAATAGCATGGTAGCGTGATAAAATTCATTGCTTGGGAGGAGTAGTTAACTAGTGGGGGTGGTTCTTGGTACCCTAATATTGATGTGCTTACTATTTTACCTTACTTGACTTGTATTATTTGGTGAGTTTGGTAGGGAGATATTGTGGTGGAAAGTATACCTTGTTAAGTGATTTTATGTTCTTGTTGTTATTGTCATAAGTGAATTTTTATTCTTCCCCCACTTCTGCATGAGTGACTTTAGTTTTCCAATTGAGTATACCTATATTCTCACCCTATGTATATAAAATTGGATTCAATTTTCAAGGGATATTGTGTGGACCATACTGGACCTTACTAGCTCAGATGTTGGGGACAGTTGATGTGTCACAACTGAGTTGTATTTTGGTACTTATATTAGAGTTTTCCTTGTATTTCTTGTAGTTTTACATTAAACATGCACATGAGATGGATTTTTGATTCTTGTATATGTGTCTTGGAGTTTTGTAAGTTGATACATCTTATATCCTGATCATTATTTACTTACCAAGGTACATTCCTACCATCTTATGTAAATTTTTACCAACCCTTTGCACTAGTCACCACCACGGCTTTTTTTCCAGGTCCAGCGACATCCATGGGGCAGCATCTTCTGGACATGAGTGAAGGGAGTAGGAGGAGGTGGGGCAACATTCTGGTCATCACCCCACCGGAAGAAATTGTTATTAGTCAGTCTCCACATTGATCACAAAACTCAGGGAATACTACCAGTGCGAACTGTCGCGGGTTGTCGTCCAGGAGAAGGGCCAAATCACGGCGTGAACGCTGTGTGACCACGGAGTGACCGTAGTGTGACCGTGGCGTAACCAAAGCATGACCGCGGCATGTCAGCCCAGTCCAGCGACATCCACGGGGTATCATCTTCCGGCCAGGAGCGAAAGGAGCGGGAGGAGGCAGGGAAACATTCCGGTCGTCGCCCAACCGACAAAAATTGTGATAAGTCAGTCTCAACATTGATCACAAAAATCATGGAATAATATCACTACGAACTGCCGCGGGGTGTCGTCCTGAAGTAGGTCCAAATCACGGAATTACTGCGGCGTGATTGCGGCGTGACCGTGGCATGACTGCAGTTTGACCGCGGCGTGTTGACCCGGTCCAGCGACATTTGTGGGGCAGCATCATCCGACCAGGAGTAAAGGGAGTGGGAAGAGGCATATGAAAGACTCAAACCAAATCTAAACGTGACACAAATAACTATCACTACTCTTTGGATTAGAATACAGCGCACCTCCATTGGAGGGGTTTTATTATAATATCATGGCATTGCTCTATCACATAGTTTATTTAATTATTTTTAACATTTATTCTAAAACTCATTCAGCACAAATCAAATGCAATAATTTAATCAACTAGATCAACATAACTATCACTGTGAGTTTTCACAGATAGCGCACCTCCGTTGGAAGGGTTTTATTATAAAAACCCTTGCACCACACCTGCACCCTCCACCCTGCACTGCAGCCCCCCCTGCACCCCACCCCCCCACCTGGACACCCCATTGCACCGCACCAGCACCCTCCCCTGCCTAGCAACACCCCATAAAACCCTCCTAGACACCCCCACCAGTATCCCCCCTACTAGATAATTGTTTTCTATCCACCTCATTCAAGGAAGGATTTAGCTTATATGGTCATATATATTGATTGGTGTTGCACCATGAAATAAAGTAATAAAATGATCTCTAACTCAGGTGGTAACTCTCTTGGATCATAAAATATGTAATGAAATTCAAAAACAAAGTATTCCATTTTCTACCGTATTTCCTCCCAAGGATGGTTTTTCTCGGTAACAAAACATTTAAATTTAGGTTTCCAAAACCAAAACTCTAAAAGAAGAATCCATGGGTAGAATGATTGTTTTAATTCCAGTGGTATTCGTATCTGCTTGTCTCCCCATGTAATCTCACCACTAAGTCATCCCACATGAACTCCATTGATTTATGTTTCTAATTTTTGAAAAATATAAACAAAATTATTTCCCAAGTAATTCAAATAATCAAATATGGTCCACCTGTGTCAAACACGTGATCCTTATTAGTGAAAAATATTCTTCATAGTCACCTAAACACCCTTACAGACCCCTAAGAGTATTGGAAATTCCCATCTCCCAACCCAATTCTGAACTGCTTGGTTGGCCTGGCGACTACATTGGAAACCTTGGAATGTTTTTTTGAAAACAATTTTTCACTTGATCCAGTATCCAAATGAACCACCACTGAAATGTCTAACACATTCCCTAATAATTTCATAGAAGAAACACCTGATTCCCACATACTCCTGAATTCTAAAGCTTCTCTGGCCTCTACTATTTCATCATAGCTTAGAGATACTGAACTAGCATAAAAGGAAGGATCGCTGCCAGAGCGATTGAGTGAGAAAACATAGGACTTTTGCGACTGGGAGAACGTTTTTCCGTGGTTAGCGTTTGACGCTAGCACTGTAGATGGATGAAAAAGAGAGGAAAAAAATCGTGGAAAGAATCCATGGCGTTGTAAATGGATAAGAATTAAAAACAAAAGACAGAATAATTTTATTGTTCTGTTAACATCCATACAAAATGGCTGACAAGAGTTGTGGTGAAAAATTTTATGGTGGAAGGGGGAAGGTTGCAGGTGTTGGGGGGATGGTGCGAGATAATTCGAAGGTGGCAGGGGGGGCTGTTGCGGGCTGGAATGTTGGTGGAAGTGGGATGAAATGAAGGTTGAAGGGGGATTGTGTGGGATGGATGTGGCTGGAGCAGAGCCAAATCACAGCATTACCGTACCGCGGCGTGACCGTGGCGGGACAGCAGCGTGACAACGGTGTGACCGCGGCGTGACCGCTGCATGACCGCGGTGTGTTGGCCCGGTCCAGTGACATCTGCGGGGCATAATCTTATGTACAAGAGCGAAGGGAGCGGGATGAGGCTGGAATGCTGGTGGAAGGGGGCTGGTTGCAGGTGCTGGGGGGATGGTGTGGGCTGATTCGAAGGTGGCAGGGGGGGGCTGTTGTGGGCTGGAATGCTGGTGGCAGCGGGCTGAAATGAAGGTGGAAGTGGTCTGGTGTGGGCTGGATGTGGCTGGAGCAAGGCCAAATCACGGAATTACCGTGGCGTGACCGTGTCATGACAGCGGAGTGACCGCGGCGTGACCGCGGTGTGACCGCGATGTGACCGAGGCGTGATCGCGGCAGGACCATGACGTGTTGGCCTGGTCCAGCGACATCCGCATGGCAGCATCTTTCAGCCAAGAGTGAAGGGAGTGGGAGGAGGGTAGAATGCTGGTGGAAGGGGGTAGGTTTCAGGTGCCGAGGGATGGTGCGGGCTGATTCGAAGGTGACCGGGGGCTGTTGCGGGCTAGAATGCTGGTGGTAGTGGCCTGAAAGACTCAAACCAAATCTAATCATGATACAAATGACTATCATTTCTCTTTGGTTTAGAAGATAGTGCACCTCCGTTGGAGGGGTTTTATTATAAAATCATGGCATTGATTTATCACACAATTCATTTAATTATATTTAACATTTATTCTAAAACTCATTCAGCACAAATCAAATGCAATAATTTAAGCAACTAGATCAACATAACAATCACTGTGAGTTTTCACAGACAGCGCACCTCCATTGGAGGGGTTTTATTATTAAAACATGACTTTATTTATCAAATGAAACAATTATATTAATGAAAACTTATTCAATATATGAAATTCAATATAATTAAGCATGCTTTAGAAAGCTAAATTCAATTTAAATCATTCTTTAATTAAAGAGGCTAGAAGAGGGATCCTACCTCGAGGTGGAACAAAACCGTCCACTTTAGCTCTTAGAGCTTTCTAACTAAAATTTTCTTCTCCTCCACTGGGTATACGCACGTTCACACACTTGCAAGGACACCTAGCCCCTATTCACACACTTGCATGGCCATGAGCATGTGCAAGGGGATCCTTGCACATATGCTCATATGCATATACCAGTCTCCACTCACCTGTGTATGTATTTATATATATATATTCATGGTCACACATAACCCCATTTGTGCATAATCACTACCATGTTTGACTATTCACATAACGGGGGAACCCACATACATATACTTTCTTACTTATGCACACACAGGCGAGTCTCCATTAACTTGGCTGCTCGAAACCAACCAGCAGGGATCAACGCACTACAAAAATGATATTAGGAACATTAAAACACCTAAAGGATGCTACATAACCAGTGAGAAACCAACCAACAACATTAAAGCCTTACCTCGATTGGGAGAACCAAATCCACTCGAACCAACACGAAATGATCGAATTCCCTACTGAAAACATAATATGGAGTCAAAAACACTGAAATCCCCAGATACATGAGATGCAAGAACATATTAAAATAGTATGCATTAGATAAAACTTTATAATTTAATAAAATATGGTTACCCATTCAACTGTATGTGAATCCAAAAATAAAAACACATTTATACATAAACAATTTCCCTTCACATGCATCATGAACATATTAAAACAGTATGCATTAGAAAATATTTTCATTTGAAAATTATAACACTCCATTCACAAGAAAATGCATCCACAAAGCATCAATGGTATGAATAATTCTACACATAAAATATTCTTAACATTTTTATGAACTCCAAATGATTTCACATAGAATATGATATTCTTTATGAAACTAGAAACACATCATATATTGTTCACCAAAATCGCAAAGAAATAATGTTCTCATGGTATATTTTATGTGAACTTCCAATGATTTATATCTACAAACACTGCAATGATAACTATTTTTATGTATTGAGAAAACCAAAATCAATCATATATCACAGTTTGATATTGATTTTCTTGAATTATTATTTGGGGGGGGGGGGGTTCCCTACGGTTTCTAAAAACCGTAGAAAAATATTGTATAATGTAATCTATTCCCAATGGTTTAATGAAACCGTTGGGAAAACACATCAAATTATTACTTAAACCAAAGGTTTTTTCAAACCATTGGTATAAAGGTGTTGGTATAAGTGGCATTTCCACCAGTGAATGTAATTTAAATTATCATATTGAATCTAGCTATGTACAGCTAAATTCATGAAATGTGGTAGTGGAATCAACCCACCAAAATGAGGATAGATTTCAGGATCCAAATCTATATTTATAAGCTATACATAAAAAAAGTGGACATAATGTCCTGGTTTTTTAAAAGAAAAGGTGTTAAATCCATACCAATAACAAATATTGGTATCATACAAAATATGATTTGTTGCAATTAATATCAAGCCATGATTTAGTGAAAGAAATCTGTTGTAAATAGGCGGAAAAATTTGGAGAAACCTAATCATGAAGAAATGGGGGGGTTAGAGGTGGATGGTAATGGTTATTCAGCCTTATCTATGATTAAAGAAACATATAGTGAATAAATACACCCCTTACCCCACCCCTATTGCCCCACTACCCCACCCCCTGCCCTGCAGAACTCCACCCTGCCCCATGCCACCCTCCACCATGCCCCCTGCCCCCCTCCACCCTGCCCCCTCCGCCCTGCCCCCTGCACCTTCCCCCGACCCCCCTGCCCCTATCCCCTGCCCCCTGCCCCTGCCCCCCTCCACCCCCCTGCCCCATGCCCCCTGCACCCTGCCCCCTCCCCCCTCCACAATCCCCCTTCCCCCTACCCCCTGGCCCCCTCCACCCTCCCCCTGCCCCCTACCCCTGCCCCCTCCACCCAGCCCCTTTCCCCTGCCCCTTGCCCCTACCCCCTGCCCCCCTGCTCTATGATTTGGCATTTTCCATGGATTTCCTTATTCCTCCCTAGAATCAACCACAAGAGTCATTCTCAAGTCCTTCCCACACTGTTCCTACTTATCTTAAGGATTTATATCCTTCTCATCCCATTCCTGTACAATAAGAATAGTGATTTTATCAGCTGGCATTAAAATGATTTCGACCTTGCCCTTCTCCTTTTGATCCTCCTTGAGAATTTTATTGGGGATACTCAGTGAGTCTACCCCTGGTACCAATTCCTGACTTACCACAATCTTAGTTGTGTTGAAACTCACTGTTTCCTTTACTTCATGTTTTGAAGTAACATATGCATCAGTTCCTAGCACAACTTTCTCCTGTATAACAATAGGAACAATATATTTAGCAGCTAACATAAAGTTACTTATAAAATTCTCCCGAGTTTTTTTAGTGTCCACCAGATAGCTTTCCCTATTGTAAAAAACACTTATGAATCTAACATAGAGAATATATTTCCCCACAATGGTGTCATCTCTAACTGAGGGTTACCACCAAACCCTTTACCACTACTTAGATTAGCCTAATCAATTGGAATAGCCAAAATTTCTTGGATCGCTTTCTTTTTCCTTATATAAAGCTTAGCACTAAAAAAAGAAGTAGATTTATATTTCCCTTTAGAAGCAGATTCCTGAACATCATCCAAAATAGAAGTGTCTGCAACAGCCAAGGTTGACTGCTTCACCCACTTACCTATTTTCTTACCATCCACTGGTGTTAGTACATTGGAGTTTCCAAGAATAGGTTCCACTACCTCATTGGGAACTTTCCCTGTATCTAGCTCAGTTCCCAGTGAGCACATGTTGAAACATGAACCTATTCTGTATCCATCGGGGAAGCAGATTCATCTTTACCTCTAATTGAAACACCATTTTTATTTTGTTTCCTTTGTACTGAGGAATAAACACCAACCATAGCAGTGTTATTATTACCTTTACTATCTCCAAAATTCAAAATATCTTCCTCTTGGAGATCTGATGTATCTACCTCAGTTTCATTATCTGAGAACCACAGATCTTGAGTCCTAAGCTCTCCAACATCTTGGGTGGTATCATTACGTGATTTTCTCTTTGAAATCTGATCCTCCCGACCAACCTCAATTGATTTAACTGTAGTTTCTTATCCATAAAAATTTGCATTGGTTGATTAACAACCACCGTAGGAGGAAAGGAGATTCCTGAACCTTTACCCGGTTTTCTCCCCCCATAACATTCCCAACCAAATTAATTGCAAGCTCATTATCTAGGATTTCCCCATCCTTGGAAGCAACATCATTCACAGGTAGTTTAAAATTACATTGATCAATCAGATGATAAATCTTCTTGTAATTGAAAAATATTATATTTCTACAACACTTCTCACTCTAGTGCCCAATACAGCTACACTAACTGAAAAATTCAGGTAACCTTTCAAACTCAGACTATAATTCAAACTTATTACCATTAACAACAAGTAAAATAGTTTCAATGAGAGGCAAACATAAATCAAACTCAACTGAAAATGTTACAAAATGACCATATCAAGAACCCTTAGTCTCCCCATTGAATTTGATAGGAATTCCCACAAGTAGTTCACTACCCCAAAGGATTTGAGACTTCCAAAAAAACCAACTTAAGCACTGAAAGCAAATCCGAGTTTGAATAATTAAATTCTTAACCGAAGCTAGATCAAAGAGAGGATCCCAATATTGAAACCTCAAGATTCTAGTTTTGAGGGAGACAAAATAGAAGCCCCGTGTTCTTGATTTTAATTCACCCTATGGGGAGAAGAAGAAAAAATCCCCTACCAATCAACACCATTCGCCATCCACCGAAGCCCAAAATCTGATGGAACTGCTTTAGGAGATCTTCAATTTTCCATGGGTTATTATTCTGCCACCACAATAAACATCCACGAATTAAATTCTAAATTCTTCTAAAATCTCTTTAAGAATTTTAGCGTTTGGATCAATAAAATCTAAAGTACCATTTCTCATAATTATTTTATTTTATGAATCAGAACTAGCTCTAAGGTTAAAGAATATCTATCCGAGCGTAAGAGAGATGGTTATCCTTCAAATAATCTCGACCATTCTCATTGTAGGGATCCTTCACATCACGATTCACTAGACTATCTTCATCCAAACCCAAAGGCACTTGAATCACACCATGTCCAGCAGCAACCTTCCTTCAAATCTCTAATGAAATCCTCCTCTAGATTGAAGTAGCACTCCAATGGGAAAACCATCAATTGAGGTCATGGGTGAGTGTGGAGAGCGATAGTGCAGGTCAGCGCAGGGAGAGCGTGGTCATGCATGGGGTGTGACATGCACGAGGAATAGGAAGGTGGCATTGGTGAGGGCAACGCGGGTACCTAACGGGCCCACTGGGGGCTAATCGACCTAAGCCCTGGTTTCATGGCTAGGGGCACATCATTTGACCCCCATGGCATCTTGAGATGAGAAATCTATAAATTATGGCCTTTGTGCCATAAGGACTTTAGGAAATTTCATATAGGGGCCTTTGGAAATACATCATCTAAGCCTTCAAGACATTTAAAATTCTTATAAATAGTTCCAGCTGGATTGAAAATGCTAATTTGGAGGGATGAGGCTTGATCCACTAATGTACCTGCATGTGTGTGTGTTCTTGTGTTTATAATTACCCCAATTGAGGAGGATTTCTTTGGCCTGTTATGAGATTACATCAGGCAAGTTGTCTTCAGGATTTCTTTGGCCTGTTATTTAGACCATTCTCAATATGTAATGAAATTTCTATGTTAGAATCCTCATACATCATCATCGAACACATTTCATAAAGAAAAAATGGGTTATATTATCTCTAAATATTGATTATAGGTAAAGATGTAACCTACTTTAAATGAAAAAATTATCGTGAGAACCTATATGGATCAAAAGGATCTAAAATGGCTACTCAATCTATAAAATCATCCAAAATCCCATCTCACAACAAGATAATGTTTGAAATTTATTCTGAATTCCCTCTATCATTATCTACCACTGCACCAAAATGTGTTGAATGAGGAATGAACCCAAAATGGGAAACATCATTTAACAAATAAATAGGACCATCGAGTCATTAATTGAAAAAGAACAAGACCATCTACCATAGCTTCATCCACATCCAGTATTAGTTTCAGATTCAAGAAAGAATAGATGAAATCAAAGAAATTTTCAAATACCTTGATGATAGGGCATGGGGGGTGTCGACCTTGGAATCCGGGGTGTTGAGGGTTGTGGGGGAGAGCCGTCAGGAAGGAAGGGAGGAGGTGGGGAGGCCGCTCGGAGCAGCTTCACTGGAGGAGGAGGATCATGGGGAGGAGGGTCGTGGAGAGGAGGCATCGTGGGTATTGAGGGCTGTTGGCGAGGAGGCATTGGGGAGGAGGTGTCAGGGATGCATTGGGAAGGAAGAGAGGATGTGGGGAGGCCACTCGGAGAAACTTATCTGGAAGAGGATGGTCGCGGTGAGGAGGCGTCGGGGAGTGCATCGGGCTATTGAGGGATTTCATGGAGGATGGATCGAGCGGAAGGAAGAATAAATGAATGGGTCGGGGTATTCAACCATGGAGCCGTGGATAATTGTGGGGGTGCAGCCACAGATTTTTTAATCTGTGGCTTTATATACGTGGCTATAGATCAATTTCCTTATAGTGAAATGTTATTTATCTGTTGATCTTATCATCATACCCATGATTGAATTTGTTATAATCCTTTGAATGGATTGGATTACGGTCCATGATGTGAAAATATATTGTAAGAAGAAGGAGGTTACAATTTTTGATGATGATAAGGAGTACCTTATCATTAGATAAGAAATGCCACCAATTGATTCTTATCTAGATCCACCCCAGTAGCTCTACTAAATTCAATTATTGGGGAGGAAGAGAAGGAAATAATTATGGGTGAGGAAAAGAATGTTCAAATAGAGGATGTACTTATTGTGGAAGAATATGATGATATGTTTCTAGAATATTTAACTGGACATCCTCCAGAATGAGAAATTGAGTTTTCCATTGATTTAATTCCTGGTTCAAGGACCATATCGAAGACCCCTTATAGAATAACCACTATGGAATTAGTGGAACTAAAGAAACAACTAGAGGAATTGAGTAATAAGGGGTCTATTCGCGCTAGTTTTTCTCTACGGGGTTCCCCTGTTCTTTTTGTTAAGAAGAAAGATGGATCTATGAGGTTGTGCATTGACTACATGGAGATCAATGATATATCAATAAAAAAACATATCCCCTACCCCAGATTAATGATTTATTCGACCAAATTCATGGAACTAAATATTTTTCCAAGATTTACCTTCAATCTAGATAACATTAGTTGTGTGCGAAAAAGGAAGATATTCCGAAAACAGTAGTTTGAACCAGGTACGGGCATTAAAAGTTTACAGTAATGCCTTTTGGATTGGCTAATGCACTATTTGTATTCATGGATCTAATGAATAGAGTTTTCAAGGATTATCATGATGACTTTGTAGTGTTATTTATTGATGATATCTTGGTATTCTACAGAAGCTACGAAGATCATGAAGATCACTTTCTCATTATTCTAAAGACTCTTAGAAGAGATGAATTATATGGGAAATTTAGAAAGTGTGAATTCTGGCTTCAAGAAATTTTTTTCTTGACCATATTGTCTCTATGGATGGAATCTTTGTTGATCCTTTAATGACCCAGGCAATCAAAGAATGGCCAACACCGAAGAGTATAACTGAGGTACACAAATTTATTGGTTTAGTAGGTTATTATCGATGTTTCATCCAGAATTTTTCCCAGTTGGCTAACCCATTAACAAAGCTAACATGCAAAGGGGTTAAATTTTTTTGGACAAAAGAGTGTGAAGACTTTTTTGAAGAAATGAAGAGAAGATTAGTTAATTCTCCTATCTTGACTCTACCAATGGGGAATGTTGTGATTTTTATTTATAGTGATGCTTTAAAGAAAGGACTTGGTTGTTCCCTTATGCAGAATAATAGAGTTATTGACTATGCATCACAGTAGCTAAAAATTCATGATCAAAACTATCCTACTCATGATCTTGAGTTAGAAGCTGTAATATTTTCTTCGAAGATATGGAGACATTATCTCTATGGTGAAAAATATGAGATATATACAGATCACAAGAGTTTGAAGTATATTTTCTCACAGAAATAACTCAACATGAGGAAAAAGAGATAGCTTGAACTACTCAAGGATTATGATTTCACAATACACTACCACCTAGGGAAGGAAAATAAGGTGGAAGATACTTTGAGTAGAAACGATAATGCTGTTTTGAATAAGATGAGAATTGAGAGGGATCCAATTTTCATTGATCTAGTAAAACTGGATATGGGATTTATCATGGAAGGTGAAACATCAATACTTTTTGAAATGGATTCCAAAACATCTTCATTAAAAAAGATAAAACGTTCTCAGGCTGATGATGAGCAGTTTCAAAAGAAAATTAAAGCTGTGAATGATGGGAGATTGAGTGAATTCATATATGTAGAAAGAATTTTGAAATTTGGGAAGAGAATTTGTGTTCCAAACATACCTGATCTAAAGAGGGAATTATTGGATGATGCTCATAGCTCCAATTTCTTTATACACCCTGGTAGCATAAATATTTATAGAGATTTGAAGGATCATTTTTTTGGGACCACATGAATAGGGAGATTGCTGATTTTGTGTCACAATGTATGGTTTTTCAACAAGTGAAAGCTGGAAGGCAACAACCTGGAGGAGTCACGCAACCTCTTCCCATAACTGTGTGGAAATGGGATAATATTATGATAGACATTTTCATTGGGCTACCAAAGACAGCTAGAAGGAATGATGCAATATGGGTCATTGTTTATCTTCTTACCAAGTCATTAAATTTTCTTGCTATAAGAGAAGATTTACCACTTGAACGTTTAGCAA
The DNA here is from genome assembly GCA_963277665.1 of Viscum album. Lineage (NCBI taxonomy): Eukaryota > Viridiplantae > Streptophyta > Magnoliopsida > Santalales > Viscaceae > Viscum > Viscum album. Next base: position 1,960,915,843 of record OY728119.1, on the reverse strand, counting down.
GAATTTATATTATTGAAGTTGTATGACTCCATGGTGTACCCATATCGATTGTTTATGATCGTGATCCCCGTTTTACATTAAGATTTTGGAAAAGTATTCAGAAAGACCAGGATACTGAACTTCGTTTGAGCACTACCTACCACCCTCAAACTGATGGACAATCAGAACGAACTATTCAAACCTTAGAAGACATTTTGAGATCTTTCTCACATTACATTCAAGGTATGTGGGATCAATATTTACCTCTGGTATAATTTTCCTATAACAATAGCATCCATTCAAGTATTCAGATGGCACCATATGAAGCCTTATATGGAAATAGATTTCACACACCAACTTGTTGGGATGATGTCAGTGAAAGAAAACTTATAGGCCCAGAACATGTTGAGGAAATGATGGAAAAGGTGAAGGTTATCCAAACCCACATCAAAAACATCACAAAGTAGGAAAAAGAGCTATGATGATAACCGAATGAAGGATTTAGAATTTCAGGTAGGAGATCATGTTTTCTTGAAAGTATCTCCATGGAAGGGAGTTATACGATTCGGTAAGAAGGGTAAACTATGTCCCAGGTACATCAGACCTTTCGAAATTCTAGAATGAATTGGGGTTGTAGCTTACTGGTTGGCAATGTCGCCGAGTCTCTCCAAAGATCATGATGTGTTCCACATATCACTGTTGAGAAAATACATGCTTGACCCAACGCATGTACTCACCTATGAGGAAATTGATCTGAAACCTTATCTATCTTGTTGTAAATAATCTATCAGAATTATTGACACCAGAGAATAATTCCTGAGAAACTGGATGACTCGTTTGATAAAAGTTCTATGGAGGAACCATAAGATGGAAGAGGCAACATGGGAACCTAAGGAACTTATGATGAAGAACCACCTGAATCTTTTTATGTAGTAATATTCAAGAAATTTCAAGGAGGAAATTATTTGAAGGAGGGAAGAATGTAACACCCCAAGCTTCCACAGTACGTTTCCCTTTGAATAATGCAATAGCTTGCGTTGTACACAACTTCATGATTCAAACACACCGTGACCAATCAAACTAGCCATTATGAAGAGTAATACCCACTTTTTGAAATTTGATAAATTTTATCTTTCCAAATAGACTTCATTTTTGGTTTCATAATATCGAAATTAGCTTAGGTTGATTTTTTGGCATTTTTCAGAAAAAATTCAATTTTTTGATGAATAGTGAAAAATAATGAGTTATTGTTTAAAACTGAATTTTTATTTAAATAATTATTTATTTTATTTAAATTTATTTTAGGTCAAAATAGATACATAATAACTATATAAGTTCAATTTAATTCATTGGAGTCATTTTATAATGAGTATGGAAATATAAAATTTTATCGAACTTTTTACTGTCTTTTACCCACCTCCTAGGAGCATTTCCAAATTTGTATAAATCCTAATTTTACCGTTTCTGTGAGTTGAATTTCAAAACTCTGAGAGACATGGTTGATATAAGTAACTAAAATGTGGTTTAATAAGATGAAATTAATTTTTGGTGAATAGTAAATTTTTTACTTTTATTTACCACAGTTAAAAGTAAATTGGGTAATTAAGGGTAAGAATGATATTATTATTACCCGAACACATGTCCTACTTCAATTGGATAAGTATAATTTGACCAAAAACAACATTATGAATAAAATATGAACCTCTATGGTCCACTTGGATTAGATTAGGACATGTATTATTATTTTATTTAAAGAAGAGTTAAAAGAGTTAAATTCAATGTTTAATAACTAAACTATTTTTATTATAGGGTTACAAATAAGATAAATTAGATTATAAATATTCATTATAAGTCTAAAAATATTTCCTACATAATGGTATTTTATTTATAATTTTTAAACATTAAATAATTTAATTTATTTATGACACAATGATGATGCAATAATTACCTAATTAATGAAATATTAAAATAATTGATATTATAAATACCTAAATAAATGTAATTTGAAACTTTTTATAAATTCCAATAATTTTATTGGTTAATATGACATGTTAGGGTTGATTAAATGAATCTTTTTCTAATTTATAATGCATTTATGAATTTGGAAAAAAGAAAATACCAAATAGTGTCAAAATTGACATAAAAGACTTTTTAAATCAAATATTATATTATTAATTGATATTATATTCCTAAAAATATAAGGTTTATCCAAAGGCCTTAAATAATATTATATATGTCATTAATAAACCACTTGAGGTTCTCTTGGAAATCTATATTACGTTTATTAACTATATAATATAAAAATATAAAAAGACATGATAAATATCAAACTATTTAACTAAGAGTTAAATATTAAAGATAATGTTAATATAATGACTATAGACGCCGAAAAGTTCCCCAGGGATAAGGAAGGTTAGGGAGAGACTAATCGAAGCCATATTTGTAACCAACAATCCATTACGGGGGTCCAGGAGGGGCGGCGTGAAAAAAATATTGAGTTGCACCAAAAAATATGCCATGCGTGCAAAACTCCGGGATTCGCAAGAGTTTTCCGCACGGTGAGGAACTATCTGGCGCTTCCCCTCCACATGGTTGATCTCCGCACTGCCAATATTGGGGCACAAAATATTTCACACTGAAGATTTTTTTTGCGTGGACCTACGATCCCGAGCCCATATAAATAGAAGGCCACCCCTTCGACTTCCAGGATGAGGAAACTGAACCATCTCCCCTGCGCGAAATTCACCTCTCGTGCATGCAAAATATGGCTTTTGGGTACTTAATTTATCGTGTCAGGTAACCCGAGGGTCCGCCTTTGCACGAGACCCCTCGGGCATGATCTTCTTCAATGTCCCCTTGAGCCCCTTCCCCCACGTGCAATTCCTTCTGATTGTACGCAATTAGGTCTTCGGCGTGCAATTCCTTTTGCGCACCGGCCTGCTCTTTTTCACACCCAACGCTCAATTACGTGCTGACCTGGAGTTTTTGGAGCATGTGGTTCCTTTTTCACGTCATGCCGACCCCTTTTGCACATAAGCCTCCCACCATGTGAGACTGTGATGTCCCTCCTCCAGACATCATTTTTGGGCTTCTCTGGCGCACACAACACCTTCGCCATATACTGATTTCTCGTACAACCTCCTAGGTTCGCACGAAGTAACTTCAAAGTCCCCCGCACAATACCTCCTGTTGTGTTTCTTCACCTCATGCTTTTTCACATAGGCACACTAACAACTATTCCTTCTCCGCATAGCCACGCTAACGTGGACCACCCAATGGTTCGCTCCATGAAACCCCCTCAACAAGACTTTGCCTATCCCATCTCTGCACCAAGGAGAAAAGGGTACCGATTATGTAAGTCCTAGGGGTTTGGAGAAAACCCACATCGCCTGAGCTGTATGACGTTAAATTACCAAGAACCTTCGTCCTCATCACATGACGTTAAACTGTGACCTCGCCTCATGCCTCCCACATGGGGTACCACCACCTTGGACATTCTCCTTGCCCACTGGTCTCCACAGGGGTTGATATCATTCTTATGGGAGTGGAATTTGTCCGCGGGGAAAGGGAATCCTTCTCTATTTAAGCCCATATATTTCTTGCAAGAGGAAGCATCCCTGCTCCTCCTTTCTTCTTTGGTCCCCAGTGCCAGCAAAGGGCATGATGGGGAATGGTGATTTTCCATTCTTTAGTCCCAAATCCCTCTCCCGCTGTGCTTTTTCGCCTTTGGGCTCCCTCCTAGAGAAAGTATAAACCTCCTCGGGCTGTTAACCATGCATAATCCCTTATTTCCTCTTTGGTTTGCGATCACGTGTAAGCCCCACTCCACTTCCCATGGATGCACCTTTCACAACGTGATCTCCAGGCCTCTGTTGTCTCTTGTTTCTCACACCGAGCAGGACTCATGTGGTCTTAGGGAAAGAAACGACTATGACATCCACTTTGGGAAGCCTAGAGTGTAAGCCTCATGCCCCCCTTGAACTATGAGGTCTTTGATCCTTTCTAAGGCAACGTACGTAGGAAGCCTCCCCGAGGTTCAAGCCCAACACCCAGTTGTTCTGACCGACTTCACATCAGTTCACCAACCCCTGGGCAGCCTAGAGTGTAACCCCCATGCCCCATCCCGAACTACGTGGAGTTTGATCCCCTCCAAGGTAGGGTACGTAGGAAGCCTCCATGAGGTTCAATCCCAACACCCATTGTTTCTTCCCATTCGATTCCATGCCCCTCCTAAACTATGTGGACTTTGATCCCTGCCAAGGTAGGGTACGTAGGAATCCTCCATGAGGTTCAAGCCCAACACCCATTAGTTCCGGCCATTCGGTCCCATGCCCCTTCCGAACTATGTGGACATTGATCCCTGCCAAGGTAGGGTATATAGGAAGCCTCCAAGAGTTTCAATACCAACACCAATTGTTTATGACCATTCGGTTCCATCCCCCATCGTGAACTAGGTGGTCTTTTATCCTTGCCAAGGCAGGGTACGTAGGAAGCCTCCCTGAGGTTCAATCCTGACACCTAATTGTCCCGACCCATTCACGTCGACTCACCTCGTCTCTCATGACATTAAACTGTATCCATCATCCTGAACTAAGTGGTCTTTGATCCTTACCAAGGTAGGGTACGTAGGAATCCTCCCCAAGGTTCAAGACCAACACTTGGTCATTCTGACCCCCTTCACGTTGGTTCACCAACACCTGGTCCGCCCTAGAGTGTAAGCCCCACGTACCACCCTGAACTATGAGGTCTTTCATCCTTTCCAAGGTAGGGTACGTAGGAAGCCTCCCTGAGGCTCAACCCCAACAACCATCAGACCCTAGGTCCACCTTCATGTCGGTCCACCCCTGTCATGCATGACATTAAACAGTAGACCCCATCCCGCAGTAAGCCGTTGTGACCCAATCCAGCGGTAAGCCGTTTTGACCACATCCAGTGGTAATCCATTGTGACCCCATCCAGCAGTAAGCCGTTGCGACCCCATCCAGCGGTAAGCTGTTGTGACCCCATATAGCAGTAATTTGTCATCAGGCAAACTACGTGGACTTTGATTCCCCACCATAGGGATACGTAGAAAGCCTCTTCGAGGCTCAATCACAAAACCATCATCATCCTTATGACGGTTCCATCCCATTCACCACCCCCATCACGAAACCTTATATCCTATATCCTGATTCTTACCTTGGCCGCCACATCCCAGAGGGATCATGCCACCCCATTCCCCATTCCAACTAACAATATTCGGGAGGCCACCCACACGATGGCCCTAGTATCGGTGTTCCCTCCAGGGGGTTCCTCCATATGATTCACTCTTGTCAGTGTTCTGATTAGCCCGATCCGTCTCCGCTAGACATTAAACTTTGGTATACCCTGTGATGAACATGGGAAGCTGATGAAAGCCTAAGATACATGCCCATGGCATATGATTCCCCGCATTTGATGTGGGATGCCTCGGGCTTCTGCGCACCTGAGAAGACCTATAAAAAGGAACAGAATACAGACACTCTAATCCCCCAGTGTCCAGACATTACAGTGATTCCCCACATCACTACTTCCCTTATCGAAGGCTGTTGTCTTGAACGAACCCCTTGGAATGTACTAATATAAGCAGTGTAATTAACTGGCATCCATGAAGATATGGCACGAGGAAGAGTTTCAAAAACAACGCCTTAACTCTATAAGGGAGACACGGACTACGTAACGAGTTCCAAGGATGAATCCACTGAAGGAAGAACCAACATCCCATCATCCCATTTCGACGATTTAGTAGACATCACTGAATAATGAGTGGATACCGCCCACCTTTGGAAAGCGAGAATGCGGGGAAACAACAGCATGCCCTCCACAGACGGATGCACGCACCCCGGTGAAAGCATCAGAAACAGTGACCCAAACCTATCTAAAAACTATTGGTTGAGTGGTTTTTGGCCCATCCCCACCTTATCCTCAAAATAAATCATTTTTTATCCTTTAGAAACCAAAAATTATTTTATTATAAAATAATATTTCAATCTTTTCCTAATGTGCCCCTTACCCCTCTTATAAAAGGGCACTTACCCTTATCTCAAATTCACACCTTGAAAGACCTTTAGATCAGCCAACCCCTGAAAAAATATCCTCCCAAATATCCTCCCTTCATTCTAGAGTCATTACTTTAGTCAGAAATCCAACCTATGGAGCCCTTTTGATCAAATCAAAGGGAAGAACCCGAAGAATAGGTAAATATTTTATCACATCTTTCACGTTCATTTATTCTTCCACATCCCCTTTCATTGTTGTTTCGATTATAAAATAACAACTATAGTATATACAATATTTTTTGATGTTATTATAAAAATGTTACAACCATATTCATTAATCTATCCATCTTATAAATGACAAAGTCACCATACGTGCGTACGTACGGATTATCGTCTCCACGTCATGGTGTAGTTTGTTATTAAAACACTTCATCATTAGGATGGGTATAATAATGAGAATAAATGATTTAAATAATAAATATAATATGATAATTATTATTTATATATGATATAACATCCAATTATATATTATTTTAATATCAAAATAATGATATTGTCGCTCGTGCACATGTACGGATTACCGTCTCCACGAACCCGATGAGATTCATTCCCCATCGTATCCATTCAAGAATAATTTTCATTTGATGATTAGAAATAATTTTTAAAGACTTAATATTATTATTAATATGAATCATATACATCATATACATCATATCCATAAAAAACATTACTTACCTAATAAATCATATAAAGGAAAACAATTCAGTTAACACCCAAAACGATGATACTACTGAAATATCATTAACAAAGAAATATTAGAAGATAATATATGATATCATATTTATGTATATAGTTCTTGTATAATTTAATAACAATGATTTAACTATTATAAAATAGGTTAAAGTACCCTTGACCATGGAAAAGTACAAGGTAAGGGTTAATTTCACAATCTCTTTATTATCTGAGATTGTTTTTACGTAAGTATCTAATGGGACCTCTTTATCATCCACATCCATGTTTCTTAAAAATGTATTCCAAAACATTTTTACTATTTACTATAATATGGGTTAAAGTAATTTATACCATTTTTTAAATTTTTATAAAATTGTTTGAAAGGAATATTTCCACCGTTTTCCAAACAAGGTACATTATGGCCTTTTCGACAAAATTAAGGTAAGATTGTTTTTTTAACTGATATGGCTGGTGTGGCTATTTTTACCGTTATAACATCTTCAAAACATCCATTAAAAGATTATAAGAATATTTTCAAAATAAATGTTTCCTTTTATAATTATATTACATTTAAATTATTTCAAAATAGAAAGAGATATTTCTCTAAAAAATATTTCGATTTCATCTATGTCAACATCCTTTGATGAATTTTAAGATTAATTGAAGTTGATTTTTTATGATACAAATATTTAATATTGTATTGAAGGTTTTTTGATATGTTTGAATGTGGATGTGTTATTTTCACACCATTAATTGTTTATAGAGAAAGTATTGACATCTCGTATCCTAGTTTTAATATGAATGTTTATGTTATGTTTGAACCTTTTCATATGAGGAATGCATTGGACTTAGTAAGTGACCGGTGGAGCCCAATATAGCTCCTTGATGCATCGGTAGGTCTCATGATACAAACTAGTTACTTAGAATAAGGCCTTGACAAAATCTTATTTGTAGTCTTCGAATAAGGCCTTTACAATGTGGTTATGATGCCTGGAATTATGCATTTCATCATTTATGAAAGTGGCTATTGATATTTCATGTGATTATTCGACAGTAGAATATCACTGTGAATAAGTAAATGATATTATCTTATATTTTCCTTTCCATATTATTCTGAAGATCAAGTTTAAAAGGCTTTTGTTCTAGTCTTACATTGCCTTAAATTTTTATGCTTATTTATGAAAGTTTCTGCTATATTGTTATCCTAACTGAGAATCTGAGCTCACCCCTTTCTATGTTTTATTTTTTCCCGGATGAGAATAATTATATTATGACTAACCTGAAGGGATAGTCTATGGGAAATGAGTGTTTCCTATGGATACTATGTTGTTATAGTTTTTCATTTTATATTATAATGTAAAACTTATGAATGTATATAGTATTTCCTTGGCTACTAAACTAATCGGTCTTTCAAGACTTGATCTTTTGTGATCATTCCAATGTTATGTAATAATGCACTGACTCTGGGTAACTAGGGTCAGGGTGTTACAGATACTCCTCAATCTTGAGAGTAATCCTCTTGAAAAAATATGTCTCTCAACTATAACCCAAAAGGAGTTTCTATTATCATTTCCCCACTCATAGACTCCACTATCAGAATCAACCCATTCACAAGTTGAGAAGATATAAAAGAATAAGAGACTCCTATATCAAATTAGTGATGAGAAAGAATAGAAGCTACAAAAATAGGACCTCAAACTATTGGTGGGTTAACCTTAATATCTATAAGTATAGTAAGAACTTCCCACTTCCCATAGCTTTAGTCTGAGTCCCTTGTGGTGAACTACTCTACTAATACTAGTGATCTTTCTATAAAGTGCCACATCCACTCCTCGACCTCAATGACTAGTGGAACTATAACTTCTGGAATGTTCTAGGGCAGAAGACCCCCTTTCAACACTCTGATTTTTCCTAGCTCCTCCACCACTACTCATAGGCCAAGGGTTTCTACAATACCTTTTTAAGTATCCCATCTTAACGCAAGCCCGACACTCCGTTTTTAGTCAAGGACACTAACTATGAATATGTAATGACCTACAACACTAGTTGAAGTATATACAGTTAAATATATGAGTAACTGATCCATATCCCTAGTTGAATTTTTCAAAAAGACACTTCCTACTATCATAATAAATAACTCTTAGTGATCCATAAGATACCCCTTGCGTTCCACTGGATGCATCCTTCATGTTACCCTCATATATGAGAGCCTTATCCACCACTTATGAAAACTTTTCATCCAAAAGATGCTAACTTAGTACTTAATCTCACATTAAAGAACATCATGAAAATGTTTTCCCATAGTAGCCTCATACTCAACCAATGTTGGAGAAAATAACTGAAAATATATAGAGCATCCTTCATAGTCCATCATAGACATTCCCCTTGGTTTATCCTCCTAAACTCTACTACCCTTTCCTATCTAAGCATATTTGGGTAAATGTGCTCTATGAAATTCTCCTAAAATTCATTCCACTCCATATTCTATTGATTTAAATCATGAGTTTGGATGTCGCACCAATTGTTTTTTGACCATGTAACATATAAGAACTCAGTTTGACTCTCTTCTCAGTAGGAGTCTCTATGTGGTTAAGAATCACCTGGATAGAGTCAATCCAGAACTCAGCTACCTCAAGTCCACCCTCTATAGTGAATGTCAGAGTCTGATGAAACTAGAACTCTAGTGTTATGTCAGGCATGTTTCTAACAACCCACCATGGGTTTCTTTCAACAAATTGAATGTGATGCACAATATCCTCATGGAACTTCTCCTGAATTCCCTACTCAGAACTATCAAACCCTCAGGTTCCACTATGGGAGGATCATTTCTCGCCATGTCCTCATACAATTATATTAACAAATGTCATCATGGATGTATATATATACAATGAAAAGCACATTTCTTAGGACACAAAGCACAACATTAACACATTTACGTAACATAGATTCACATAGCACATGAAAATTCATCCCTCATATACAATCACATGTTCTAAACCAAATCACTTTCACTACCCTCAACCATCCATCACATCAGTCAAGAATCACTTAGGGTAAAAATCATTACACACAATTCATACCCCTAATTATACACCCATTTATTAATTTCAATTTATCAGAAGTTGAATAATTTAGTATTTTAAATTTATTATTAGGAACATTTTCCTTTAAATTTCACATGAAAATTTTTTTCAATTTCAACAACTTTCCCAGAACCTTCATTTCCATATGTGCCTAAAATGATACATGTCACATAAAAATCATGAGTTCTAGGAGTAATGTAGGTATACATAACTATCGTGCCAATAAAATAATCTCAGAAAACAATAAGATTACACAAAAAGTGCATCCCTTGAGTTTAAATAATATCCAAATGTAACAAAAAACATCGATAACGGAGTACCCAACTTTGGTACATGGTTTTATACCGATACATGGGTTAACTACTTCCTTACACAGGCTCTTTACCAATTCCCAACTCATCCTAATATCTTATCTACCATTTAAAAAAGAACAAAAAAATAAAACAAAACATATTTTGATACCACTTTCTAACATCCCAAACCGGGTTCCATGTATCGGTGCCCAAAGTCAGTTGGAAACATAACCTCAAGAGCGCCGCTCCATACACCAGAGGCTTCTGAATAGTATTGAGGGTACAGTATATATAACATGGGGGGGTACTATGTTGTTTATATCAAATAAAAACAATAAAATAAGAAAATAAACCATATCCAAATGATATAACCAATAACTAAAATAAAACCATATCCAATATATACCAGTACCACAAGATGAACTAAAATACTAAAACAATTATCCAAAACTAAAGTAGTAGATATTTCATTCTTTATATGGGTCATGTGTAAAATGAAAAACCCAAAATAAAGACACTGAAAACTCCCAAGTGGGTCTCAACATCACCTATCATTCCTTAATCCATAATCCACCCCAACTCACCTATCTAACACAGGTCACTTTCACTTTTCATATCTTACAAACCTAATGTCTATTAGGGTAATGATTAGGCAGCCTGAGTAGGGTGTGAGTGAATCTCATTAAGCCACTACCAATAGTGTCTAAATAAATATCCATTCCATAATAGTGTATGTAGTTGTATTAAGAATAAAATACATGATGATAAATAAATAGTTTACATATTCGATTATTCTTTAGATAACCACATAAAATACCCTAGGCTCATGGTGAAACCCAACCATAAATACCTACTTCAGCCTATTCTGGAGTCTGAACCATCCCCAAGGGATATCAAAAATCACATATCATAATTTTTACTTATCATTTATTTTAAAATTTATTTTCAAGCCCTAATGACCTAGAAAATTGTCTGGCATCGTGTGGATATTTTGAGTAGCATTTCCTGTATCACAAATTAGTGATCACCTATGTCGATAAATATATTGGTGTCTTAGAGTGGTAGTCTATCTGTAAGAACCCGGTTCTTAGTTTTGAGGTACGAGCTTCTTCTTTTTCTTTTCCTTAAGTGTTTTGAGAAAATATGGAAAATGCGGAAAAATCCTAAATATTGGAACTACACGCCGTGTACTTTTTCCACATGTTGTGTACTTCTGGCCATGTGGGGATGAGTACACGGGGCGTGTAGCCTTGTCGGCAACATGGGGTGTAGGAACCCACTACACGCCGTGTAGTGGTACTTACACGCTGTGTTGTCAGTCAGCAGGGAATAACTGTAAGGCGGGGGAGTAACCGCCAGCTGGGCGACAGTACACACCGTGTACTTGGGAGTACATGCCATGCACTCATTTCAGCGGTTGAATAGTGTGGCGATTCCACAAAATGAACAGTTAAATGAAAGAATTACACGCTATGTACTCATAAATACACACAGTGTACTTTGTTTTTTTGGCTTAAAACATGCAGTAGCATCCTCATTTGGTAGAGGAGACACTTGAGCCGATTTTGAGCCAAAGGAGGAGGCTGGACCTTTGAAGATCCACCGGGTGTTCGACTGGAATCGGTTTCTGCCTCAGACGATTCTGTTGGAACCGCACAGGTGACGGATTCCACCACCTTGGCTGGTTCTTACCAATTATTCTCCAAACAAGAGTTATTTACGTTTGAATGGGTTTTGTTCTTCGTCAGATATACGCCGTTCTTGGGAATTTCTGGAGTCGGTGTTCGGGTATAACGTTCGTTGGTGTATAAGGTAGGTGGCTTTGTGTTAATTTTTCCAACAATTGTGCGTTTTGTGCATTTTCGTGCCACAACCCCATGTTGGGGTGTCGTGTGGCTGAGGTCGTTGCTATATTTAATGCCTATAATTGCATGGGTGATTAAATTGTGATAAAAAAATTCTGGTTGGGATCATTTCTTGGATCCGGAACAACCTTGGGGGTGTGTTTCTCTGTTTGTCCATTTGGCCAGGATACCCGAGGGTATGCCTTTAATGTGGTAGTTGTAGAATTTCCTTGAGATGAATTTCTTGTTTACTTCATTTTTACATGTTGGGCATGGCCCGGTTACCTTTTTAGCCTGAGGGCGTTGTTGTGATTAGCTTGTGGGCACTGCACTATTTAGCCTGTGGGCAGTAGTTATTTCGGCCTGAGGGCAACTTCTTCCATGCCTGTGGGCAGTTGACTCTGTGATTGTGGGCAACACTACCTACGTCTGAGGGAAAACTCTGTTATTCCTGAGGGAAGATTCTTGCATTGGATACTTGTTACCTGAGGGTAGGAGTTTAAATGTCCGAGGACACTAGTTGTTTACTTAGAAATGCACTGTGTTGATTTCTTATATAAAATGGATTAAATGAATAATTAAATGGAAATTAAACTATTAAGTTATTTACTTTGTAGTACTGCTTACTTTATTGCATTTTACCACTTCACACTATTGTTGTATGTTAGCACGCAGTTGGGCAGCAGCCTTTGGTGGGTGCCTACTAAGATATATTTCTCACACCCTGTTTGGGCCACTCTTTTCGGCCCAAACAGATTACATTTCTGCAGGTGTAGATAGGGGCAAGAGTCCCTATACAGGTACTTTACTGTTGCTACAGTGTAGGAGGGCATGGGACCGAGCCTAGCCTCACGATGCCGCTTCCAGCTGTTTTTATTTGTTTTGCTGTACTCTGCTCTTTGTTGTATTGTATTGATGTATAACATGTTTTGGATGTTTTCTTAGAACATGAGACATGTAGCATCATTATTTATATACTATTTGTTATATCTACTGTTGTTGTTTGCTTCAGTTGTTTAGGGTTTACTCCTTCCGCTGTTTGTTGTATGTTTTATTTTGTATTCTGCTGTGATACATTTTGACAAATGAGGGCATAGTTTCCCCACTATCAAAACTGGGCCCTCGCTGCTAGTCAGCAGCCTCTGGCATTTGGGGAAATGCGCTTGAGGTCACGTGGCGAACCGGGTTCGGGGCACCCATTGCGTGGCACCCGGATCCTAGACATTACAATCTCACCCCATGGGAATTTGAAGAAGCAGTCCCCACCCCAAAACTCATCTAAATCAAAATGGAACACATAATGGGTTGTTAGAAATTTCATAATATAATTATCCCCCATGTTCACAATTAACAATAACTCAATCAAAAACATTTCCTAATTCAATACATTAAATATATTGACACACCCCATGGGTGGATATCTATTCCAAAATTACATTAAGCAACCATTTCTCAATTCTAATTTTTCACAATTGCATATTCCCATGATTCATCAATTCCATAATCATGATTTCAACCAAAAGTTATTATCACAATATTTACCAACTAAAATTTCAATTTCATCATGTTTAACACATATCATTTTCAAAAAAGGAAATTCAATTAATAAATTCAATTTATAATGTAATTTCACAGTGTGGTGATTTAAATTCCACAATTATATACATGCAATTTCATTCAAGACTATGAGAATTGATAAATAGACAACCTACCTCAAGATCATTGAAAAATTCTCACCCAACCACAACCCTCAATTGATGTAAGAGTGTAAAATTTACAAATCCAGAAGTGATTTAGACCAAAACAGAAGATTACATTCAAACCCTAGAACCAAAAATGGTCAAAGGGATCCATCACTTCATCAATGGAATGATGAATTGAAGGAAACTAAAGAAATAATGCTTTATAGGAATGAAACACCAATCCACAATAATCATAGATAGTGAAATATGTCCAAAAAACAATGACTTACCCTATGGTTGACTGGTCAAAAGGTGAAAAATGGAATGAAACCAAAATAAACCACACACCACCTTTTAATTTTCTTCTTGGGTAACTACATGGCGTGTAGTTCTGTTACACACAAGGTAATTAATTTTAATAGTTTATTCCAAGAAACCCATATCTTTAGGTGATTTTATCCTGATTAAAATTTTTCATTTCATGTGACCAATTTACATGGTGTAAAAATTTTCTAGAGACTATTTTTTCAGTCCAAAATTCAACTTTAATGATTCGACCAAATCCAAGAATTCCAAACCAAAATAAAAACCATTATATCCCAAGAACAAAAGAGAAAAATAAAAAGATATGTTCCTAAAAAATAATGGGATATAAAATAATAAATATCATATATATTAAATATATAAATATTTAAAACCTTCTATAAAATATAGATAAAAAATTAATTACACCATTCACGGTGCCGATAGTCCATACACAACCTGGAAATCGGTTTTCATTTTTGAAAAATAGAAGGAAAGAAAGATAAGTAATTTATTTCATTATAGAATCATAATTATATGATAAATATCATATATATTTATTAAATCAATAATTATATCAATCAATGTGTGGCGGTGATAGAAAATGAATCACAACTCTATGTAGAGGCAACAGTCCACATATATGCATGAATAATTCTTTCATTTACCATTCACCGAAAATGTGTTGGAAAATGGTTTTCCCTTAATAATAATAAAATAAAAATATATTTATTATTATATATTCATTATCTTTCGATGGATATGGTATATATAAAAAAATTATAAAAGGAAATAAACTTTGAAAGAGTCAGGTAAGATTCTTACATCTTTTTTGGGAGACCTAATTTTTCATACAACTTTAGCATTAATAGGATGGTCTTAAGGAAAGAAAATAATGTTAATAAATAATGTATGAAATATATAAAGGTTTTCGAGTAGGTCTTATCTGATCTAGAGGGATCGATTTTTGTGAATAAGGGTGGAGAGGAGGTTCCCTTTTATACGTTAGCGGAGGGACACACATGGAATTAATTAAAAGATTTAAAAAATATAGTCATTTTCTTGTGAAAGACGTACTAAATAGATATGACTTAAAAGGTAAGATAAGATAAGGTTTAAATATATTTTACCAATAATATTTAGACAAGTTTAAGTGAATTTTTTTGTAACATCCCACCCCTCATTATTGGCTTGAGTTGAGGTTGAATTGATACTTGGCCTTAAGAAACATCTTGAAGGTGAAAAAGGTTGGAAATAAATTACAAGGTCTTAAATACAATATACGTGAAGACTTTTTCTTTGAGAAATAAAACAACCCAACCGAACATTCCATTACAAAATACTACTACATGATATATTATAACAATATGAAACAACTCAAATTAAATCCATTAATTTATAAAAAAAACTAAAATAAAGTACCACAATGGAAACTACCAACATAAAAGTATAAAGTGGACAAAAAAAAACAAACAAAACAAAAAGACTCCAAAGACATTACTTCATAACTTTAAACATGATCCATGATCTAACTCCAAAATACAGCCCATGTATCCCATGCTCTAACTTTGAAATACAGCCCAAGTATCATGAAGCACAACTAAAGAAGTGTGATACATTACATTTTCTTATGTATCAATAAACAATATCTTTAAAATAATGAAAGTTCCAATGAAGGGGGGAGTAAAGAAATTCAGTAGGCTATCCCCAAATGACTTCCTTACTCACACCACTTAGATAGAACATCTTAGAACACACACACACACACACATATATATATATATATAATTGAAAAATAATAATATAAAATACAATAATTTTAACACAAAATAATGTTTCCATAGTAAAATAGATTCCAAGGAAATGCAACTAAACAATATTTTAAACCATTTCACATTCATTTTGAATATCGATTCCATGATTCAAAATCACATCCACACATTAATTCTCTTGTGATAGTTCCATACTCATGATAGGTTTCTCATCCAACCAGTAATTTGTCCCATATTTTCCAATCTCCTTGTGTGCCAATGACACGTGCCCCTTATTCAGGGTCACGTCCCTTTGTACCCTAATTGTACACACACATTATTTAGGGTCATGTTGAAAGCATAAACTCACACAACCATGTATTCCAAAAAAATTTCAAATCATCCATTCCATGAAATTTCAATAAATCCATTATTTTATTGAAAATATTTCAAATAAGTCATTTTAATAATTCCAATAAGTCTATATTTTAAAATCTATACAACCAAGCAGTTTGCACAACCAATTTCCAAATACCCATAAATCCACAATCCATCATTAAAAAAGGATTCTAAAATGATTTGTATAGTAATTTCACAATTAATCTCATGAAATTTAATAAATTTAAAAATAATCCTTCATGTTATAAGAATACTAGTTAAGAGTGAATCCACCAACATCAGGAATTATGGGGAAAATGAAGAATTTCATGAAAACACCAACAAAACCAAGTTGAATCTCCAAAAACCCATATTAGATCTCTTCCCCTAACAAAAAAAGGACAAAAATAAACATGATTGGTATCAAACACCATATATTTATCTATATTGGAGTATATCTAAGGAACTGAAAGAGATAAGAAATTAGATCTATAAAAAACCCTAAAACTACAACAAATGAGGACTTGCCATGGGATTCAAGCTTCAACCTACCAAGAAATGCCTATGGATCACTTATGATTCAGTGGGAAAGGTTACAAATCCTTTATGAGGAATAATTATTGAGTTAGGTACAAAATTGAGAAAAACATAGGGGTTAAATTTTAATCCTAACCTATAACCATTTTTTAAGATCTAGTATTTAAAATTTTAATGGTTAGACTCACAGATAAATAAACCATGTGTTAACCATGTGCTAACATATAACTTTAGTAAAACCTTACATGGTTGGCCCACATCGTTATAAAAACCATTTCCTAACAATAAAAAAGATCTTTATCCCACTTTTTTCAGTTTCTCTTTGGTGGCCACGTGGTCTAGCCAAACCTTACACCGAACCATGCGTTTTCTCAGAAGCCCCTGCCTCACTATGCAATGTTCCATATTGGAGTTTCATAGTTTCCACTAACTGTGCTCTAACCATGAACCTTTATAAAAGCCCAAAAAATATTCAAAAAGTTTTTAAAACAGTCTCAGGCATCACCCAAACACTTTACATACATAAAAATCATTAATAAAGGGTTAATTTTTTGAAAATAGGGGTTCTACAGTTTCCCCAACATTGGACTTTACATCCATAGAAAGTAGAAAACCACTACTATCCTAAAATTGTCTAGCCTCTTTCTTGACCATTTATTTCTCTCGATTCCAATTATCCTCTTGAATCTAACCATGTTTCCACAAAACATGCACTAGAATGATTATTTTCCCACACAATACTATTTATTTTCTATCCAAAATCTACACTGGCATATACACTAAAGAAGAATCTGACTCTAGGTCAATGTGATCCCATCGAATCAAATGGTTTGGATTAGGCTGATACTTTTTCAAATGAGGTACATGAAACACATTATATACTACACTAAATTATGACGAAAAATCCAACCAATATTCCATCTCACAAACCTGTTCCTGTATCTCAATAGGGACTATGTATCAAGGAGATAAATTTACCTACATCCCAAAATGATTATTTCCATTCCTTGGAGAGATGATAAAAAAATATAACCACTCACCTAGAATGATAGTGACGATCGAATATGATATAGATATTATTTATGATGACTCTAAGTCGTCTCCATCTATTTCCTAATCAACAGAATCTTTTCCATTGTCTCTTAGACAGGGCTCAACCCAGCAAACAAAGTCTCACCTATTTTCACCTAATAAAGTGTATAACGACAAGGATTCCCTTAAAATGGTTCAAAATGACACATATGTATCGAGGCTTGATAAATGTTGTTATATGAGAACTACACCAATAGTAAACGCTCTTACCATTATCCACCAAAATACATTACACAAGCCCACAAAATGTCATCCACCATTACTGTCATTTGTTAATAATTTCCTTCTTTTTGAGGATGTTATGATGTGGTCATAATCAACTGGCTCCTAAGGGCTATTTGTAACAATTTCTAAAAATGAGACATCAAACTTGGGTATCATTCAGATACTATCAAAACTGGTAAGCTAATCCTCATTACCACTTCTCAGATATAGATTTCTGAGAAGTCCTCTATCATATAAGATTCACAAATAAGGATTAAATGGGCTGACTTCTTGAGCTGATCCACTATCACCCATATGAAATAATGCTTACTAACCATTATTTGGAGAACTGTTACAAATTAAATGGATATGAACTTGAATTTCAATACACTAATAGGCAAAGACTACAACATACATGTTGGCCATGAATGATCTACCTTAACCTATTGACAAGTTTAGCATATCAAAATAGAATAATTGTTACAAAATCAAGGCCTTCAGGCTACTTATAGTTTCCCTAGACAGAATCTAAAAAAAGGAGCAGCCCTAGAGGAGGATTCAGAGCAGGTGCACTCACCAGAGTAGAACCAGTGGATTTGGAATAATGAGAGGGTATTGCTATTCCATCGGGACTAGATTATGCTTGCACGGGAAGCATAACCAGATGAACATGCGAAGGTGGAGATCAACTATCATGATGCAGATGCTGGGGAGGGGAAGTTCCTTGTAGTTATAGTCTAGTTGAATTCCCTAAGGCCTTTGTGTCATGTAATGTCTCTTAAGCCTATGGGTCATGTAATCACTAAGCCTATAGGACTTCTAAGGGTTCTACCTTATCCCTTGAAAGGGGGGTTATCAAAAAATAAATATAAAATGAAGGCCTTTAGGCTATTTGAGAATTGAGTATTTTCCTTATAATAACACATTCAAAATCAAACATCCACACCTCTTTAACCATATCCCCAAATTAGGAATTAATTAAATTAAAAATAAAATTACAACTTAATCTCAATAAACACATTCTTTGTGCATGTCATCTATCACCGACATCAACTACCATTTCTGTGAAGCTTATTTTTCTAACTGAGCATAATATTTTTTATTAATGCATCTCCCACCATATTTCTGTTACTGATTGTATACATCAAGTCAAATTCAAACATTTGGAGATACTCCATCCAACTTGTTTCTATCAAATTAAAATTTATTTTTGAGAAAATATTTTTCAAGATATTATGATTCATAAAAACTTTAAATTTCTCACCAAAGGGGAAATGATGCCAGGTATTCATAGCATAGACAATGAAAGGTAATTATAAATCATGTGTTGGGTAGTTATTCTCATGAAACCATAAACATCTTGATCCATAAGCTACAACATGGTCTCTCTACATGAGAATACATCCCAACCCTGATTCCAAAGCATCATAAAACACAAAATACCCATGTCCTAATTTTTGTAAAATCAACAATGGTGGTGATGTAAAGATAAATTTAAGCTCTTGAAATACTTTTCAAATTCATCATTCCATTGTAATGGAAAATTCTTCCTTTTAAATGCTATCAAAGGGGAGTCCAGTAATGAATAATAATAAAAATCAGTGTTCATAACCATCTAGACTGAGGATTCTACGTATCTCAAATATATTCTTTGGAGTTTTCTAGATTATAACAACCTCTATATTTTCTAGATCCCCACAATAACCTTTTTTAGATATTAAATGTCCAAGGAAACATACCTCTTATATCAAAAAATTACACTTTGATAGTTTGTCATACAAAAGATCACCCCACAAGATTCCCAACACTTTCTCCAAGTGTTTATCATGGTCAACCCCTGACATTGAATACAACAATATGTCATCGACAAACACCACTGCAAAGGAATCCATATATATTTGAAATATATGATTCATCAATTCCAAAAAGACTTATAGGGAATTCATAATACTAAAAGGAATTACCACATATTTGTAACGTAAAGAACCGAATTTTTTTATGTAATTTTTTTTAATTGTATGTAATTATCATGAGTTTATGAAAATTGATGATGCATGATTCTGAGGCCTAGTGTGCCCAGAATGAATTTCAGAACATTTTTTTAGGTAAGTTCAGTAAACACATGAGCGGCGTTTTGTAACTTTTGAACCGGTGCTCGGAATTGAAACATGAGGACACCATTGAACTCGCTGCGCCAATATTTTCTTAATGAGACCTTCACCTCGACCGCAGTAGATCGAGGGTGAAAGTTATTTTTTCATATTTATGTGGGAGAGTTAAAAGAATAAAAATAAAATGAGACAAAAACATTTTATTTTTATTTTTGAAACCCCCTTTTGAATTTAGTGGTGGGGACCACCGGATCTTGAAACCTCCCATTCGAATTTAATGGTGGGGATCACCCGACCTTTGAATTCCCACTTTAATGTGAGTTAACCTTTGGAATCATCCCAACTTAATATACCAACCTTAACATAATTAATGTGCCAACATTAATTGAGTTAATTATTATCTTATTAATTTGGAACCTCACCTCCTGCGGGAAAAAGGATTAGAAAAGGAATATCTTGGGAGAATTATCTTCTAATGAATGACAACCCCCAATGAAGAATGAGGATGACGCACGATCCCGGATCAGAGATGTGTTGTGGGAGCGACAAATACTGGCATCCCCTTTACTAACTTCACCTCCTTCCTCATGACATCTCAAACGAATGTCAAGGTCATGGATTTATTTTGATATACGATTGAATTTATTTGATAATTATTCATATTATTAATTCATGAAAATGATGGCCATACTAACATGGCCATCTTCCTACACATATACATTGACCCTTTATCTTTTGTTCTTCTTTTGTTCTTCATGTGTTCATCAACACCAAATATTTAATGATTCTGGAAACACAAGGTTTTGTTGAGCATGACATATGGAAGTGGAGCCCTCGACTCGAGAATTGCGAATATGTAGTCGTCTTATTTTTTGGGTTTGGAACATAACCATGAAGGCTCACGGAAGAAGGTGGCGGTCGACACCTGATCTTCCGCAAGGAAGGGGCAGTGCACATCCACGTCACCGGTTGAGTAGGAGGCCACGACCCGTCAGCCGCGGCGAAGCAGGGTGGTGGCCGGCATCTACCCAGCCACAAGGAGGAGCAGTGGAGCACATCCATGCCGCTGAAGTAGGAGGCCATGGAGGAGGCCCAAGGGCAGACGACACCCGATAAGCAACAGTGGGACAGTGCCGTTCTTTCACACCAACGAGAGGAGGACCGTCTAGAGCACCATCTAGTTGTAGTGGAACGGCGGTACCCACTCGGGTCCTGCGGGTGCCATAACAGCTCTTAAAGTCACTGCTGCTTGTTGTCCCGAACAGAAGAGGGGAGCAGGCCACTCCCCTTTGACGCCAGCTCGGGCGGACCACGCCATGCTAGCGAACCGTGCCAGCGGACCCCACCAGCGGGCCACTTCTAGCCGGCCGGGCCGAACCACGGCCCGGCAGGCTCGGCCTGCCATGACCCTTGCCAACCGGGCTAGACCCGGACCAGGTCGGGTCGCCCCAGACTGGGTCGGGTCGGCCCATGCTAGGTCAGATAGGACCCGGGCCCGATTAGACCCAGATATGCCTTTTCAACATTAACATGAGAACCATATGTCCGTTTGACGAACCTTCTGTGGCACCAGAATTCTTGGATCGAGGTGGTAATTTTGGTATAATCCACTTGAGTTTTAGATAGAGTTGGAGTATGTCTAGGTTGGATCGAACCCCGAATCCAACCGGGCCCTTGGAGTGGAAACGCTAATAACTTACTGACTGGTCGTCCGATTGACGCGTTGTCTATTGAATTGGGTCCCTTATGACATGACAGAACATTGAGATACTTCTACATGGGACTTCATGGCAGTAGAGGTACGATCAATATTTCGAGGGATAGATTCTATGGAACTCGAGCATATCGGGTGTGAGGAATACAATGTCTGGCAGTGATGATGAGGTTGGAGGTGGATAATACGGAGGTTAGTTACCTATCGACTCTAGGCGGGTCAGATCCTATGTGAGACATTGCGGGGGTTAGTACCTATCGATCCTATGAGGGTTAGCACTCAGCGATCCTGTGTGGGTTAACACATACTGATCCTGTGTGGGTCAGATCCTATATGGGTCATTACGGGGGTTAGTACCTATCGATCCTGTGTGGGTCAGACTCCGTATAATCAGTAGCAGTGCCTCTTCAAAGAATAAGATGATCTAGTTTCACGACTAATATTTTGTACTTCTATACTTCACTAATACCTATGTGAGATGAGTCTTATATCTTCATGGTGTAACTGTGTGGTACTATATATCTGCGGTGTTACCTGTGTGGTACTTCTACGTTCATGGTGTTACCTTTATGGTATTCTTCCCTCATGTTTGAGATGAGTATATCTTGATAACTTAGGTATATGTATGGTAATATACCTAAGTAGGGATTTACCATTGTTTCAATGCACGGTGGTTTATCCTTTGTGCATTTTAGAGACCTTCAAGGGTCTTGGGGTCCCTACTGAGTATTGTTATACTCACCCCTACACGGGCTACACTCACACCTTGTTGTGTCTTGTGTAGACGACAAATAACATTGACATAGGACGAGGGTACCAGGACTAGAGACTACTCAGAGGTGGACCTAATATGAGGCATAATGCAAAGATTACTGTTTGAGAGCTGTACCTACCCTTTAGGTTAGATCCTTGGTGGGTGTTCACATGATTTGTACTCAGTTTTACTTGTACTTTCAAATTGGGCTTCTATTCTAGCCCCTTTCCATTCTGTACACACCCTGTTTACTTTATAGATTACCTTTTTCTTGTATCTTATTGTGTGTTTGGTTTGTGTGAGTTTACAGTTTATAAAGGCAATGCCTTCCCATTTTAGGGAATACGCCTTTCGGTGCTTGTCGTCAGCCCGTGGCCTAAGGAAGGTGGGCTTTGGGTAGTCACGACACAGACCCGAGGGGGGGGGGGGACGGGTCATGACAAATTGATATCAGAGGAGTTCAGTTCTATCGAAGAACTATGAATCTCTTCTTTTATATGTGGAGAAATAGTGTTAAGTGTTTTTAGTGTGGTTTTTAGTTTGGGGAGTCCAGTGTTGGTGCGGCAACCAATGTATCCATACACCAGGACCTTGAATTCTGATTTCCAACTCAGTGCATGAAAACACTAATTGAGTATGTGTTTTTTAAAAGTTTTCTTTGTGTTCTCTTTGAATCATCTCACCAGGTACAAACATAATGACCATGGCTTACCTGTTTCTTTTCAGGATGCCTCAACGCAGACAACTAGCCAGGGTTCCGGGTAGAGTACATCATGACATCCCACCAAGCATTGAGGCTTTGATGCAGGGCCCCCTTAAGGCAGTTGTACACTACTAGAAAAACAGGTATTTGTGACGGGATCCCGTCGCAAATGGGTTTTTGCGATGGGGGTCCATCGCAAATGGCCCGTTGCTGAAAACGGCGTCGCAACAACACTTATTTGTGACGGGCCCGTCGCTAAATCCTTTTTTTGCGACGGTTATTCTCCCCGTCGCAAATAATACTCTGTATATTTGTAAAAAACTTTTAAAATAGTTTTTGCGACGGGACCCGTCGCAAAAAATCTTTTTTAAAAAAAATAAAAAACTATTAATAAATTATTTTAATTCATATAATAATACTAGTATTTGCGACGGGCATAGTATCCCGTCGCCAATACTATAAAAAAATAAAAAAATTAAATTATTAATAATTTATTTTAATTAATATAATAATAGAATTATAATTCACAAATAAAATTAATAAATTATTTTAATTAATATAATAATAATAGAATTATAATTCAAAAATAAAAAATAATAGAATATAAATAAATAATTTAATTAATATAATAATATTAGAATTATAATTCATAAATAAAAAAAATATTAATACGTTATTTTAATTAATATAAAAATAATAGAATTATTTTACATTCAAATATTAAAATAATTCAAGTATTACAAAAAATATAATTAAATTATAATATTATAAAATTTTAATATATATATATATAATTTAATATTATAAAATATAAATAATATTATTATTCATATTAATATTGTTATTTAAAAATATAATATTATTAATATTTTATAATGAGACAAAAACTAAGAATAGAAAAAAAAAATATTTTGATTTCCCAAATTTTATAACATAAATACAAACTCTAATCTGAAGGAGGGGGGGGGGAGGTGGGGGATCTGCAGATGGTGGTGGAGGAAACTCCATCCCTAAAGCATTAGTGAGTCTGCGCATGTACTCCATCTGCTCCTGATGTTGCTGCTGCCACCGACTCGTCTGCTCCTCGTACAGCTGCTGCTGGCGTCGACGCTCCTCCTCATGCTGCTGACGCATCTGCTCCTGCTCCTGTCGGAGAATCTCTATCTGTGCAGTCTGAGATCGCAACTGATCCTCATACTGTGTAGTAGAAGAAGATGCACGATCTCCTCTCAAGCTGGACGCCGAAATCGCAGCACTGCCATAATAATCACTGGGAGTCAGTCGAGAGCTGATACCAACTACCCGTCCCTTTTTGAAGGCATACAGGGTGGTCTGCAACCATGCCGCCTCATCAAACTGACGGGCAGTGGTCTGATCTGATGACTCAGCCTGACTCTCAGGCTGGGCCTGTGACACTGCGGCCTCATATGACTCCTATAGTTGCAATTTAAAATTAAAATTGTGAATATATTATATGCAGTTAATTTTTAAACTTGAAAACAAATAATACTGACCACGATGTGATGCTGACGATCACCTCTGAGCTCCCCAGTATCAGGATCACTATACATCCTCCGATATACGTTGTACTCTGTAATATCGGGGTTCTCGACAGCCTATAAGAATAAAAAATAAACTGTTAATATTTATAGTTATATAAAATATTTATAAATAATGTACGTACCAGATGCTGTCTATGAGTACTGAAAGAACGACTCCCAACTCGATGAGTCACCTCCTGTCTCCCCCGATTCTGCCTCCCCACCGATGATCTCCTCTGAAAGGCACCACTCAACCAGTGCGCACATAATCCATCCCATACATGGGATGAAATATACTCTGGTCGGTGTGCTCTACATGACTCCTCAAAATCTGACACTCCTACTTTCTTCATCGCAGCTTTTCTTAAATTGTGCAAAAACTGACAAAGGCGATCACGCATGGCCACCTCCCATGCCTCGTGGATGGCGTCACGCATGGTATCCTCGATCGGATACCATAAACCCTACAAATAAATCAAAATATCAAGTTAGAAATGAAATAATTTTCAAAATAAAAATTATTTATTTACGTACGTACCAACCAATGGCCGAACATGGCCTGCTGCACATCAATGGGAATCTGCTCCCATGTGGTCCACGGCTGAGAGAGATAGTTGCGCAAAATAGCACTGCCCTGTCCGACTTCTATATGCGGAAAACTGAAAAAATAATAAACATTTATTATGTGAATAGATTAATGAAATCTTAGTCAAATCCACAGGTTATCACACAGGTTATCACACCTCCGTGTGCGTGGATCAAACCAAAGACGTGGACGTCGCTCGGGGACGGGGTCAGGAATCATCAATCGTGCGAGACCGCGCCCCCTCCGCGTACTCCCTGGAGCGCCTGCAGGCTGAGGGGCATCTGTCAACAACTCATCCGCATCGAAAGTCAGGTCAACATCCGCCAACTCACGAAATGTGGCGTCGTCCATCTGAAACAGAAAATGTTAATGTTAGAAAATAATTGATAATTACTATTATATATACATATATACATATTATGATTGTATATAAATACCATGGAATGCTATCAGTGTTCATCTTCATCATCATCTTCATATATGTCAATGTCATCTTCATATTCCTCCTCAACATCATCGATATCCATCCGAGTTACAGTTGCTTCATCTCTTACCATTTCAAATTCATATGTGACATCATTAACATCATCGTCATCACCGACTCTTAAATGCGGGGTTTCGTCATCGATACCCATGTCTCTTTGTAAAAAAGATTGATTTTGTGTACTCTCTTGAAAAACATCAATTCTTTGCACATCAGTGAAAGCACATTCACTTTTCCTAAACTGATTGTCTCGAATTTTGATTTTTATTACACTCCACCAATCAGTCAAGTCTCTTGATGTTGCACAGTACTTTGCATAATAAACTTGATATGCCTGTTGAGCCAATAAGAATGGTTCATTTACTGCGAGAACACTTTTACATTTAATATCGATGATTCCATGAGTCGGATGAACACGCATGCCTCTCTCTTTATCCAACCACCGACATTTGAACATGGTTATGTAATGTTGTCCAAGATAACAGAGTTCAATGATTTCATCAAGTATGCCATAAAAGTCAACTTCATTTTCTCGATGATGAGATCCTCTCAAGCTAACTCCACTGTTCATTGTTTTTTTCGATTCCCCATATGCATGTGTGTGGAATTGAAATCCATTCACCACATATGCATTATAAGTTTTAACAAGTTTGGAAGGTGGGTTACTCAATACACACAGCCGTTTGTCAATTTTATCAGCATGTCGAGACACCTAAAAATTTGTGAAATAATTATCAATATAGTAAACTATACATTGAATGAGTTTCTAAAAGATAAAGAATTTATGTTACCAGTTTTTGAAACCACTGAGAGAAATTTTTCAGTCGACGTTCTTCGAGAGCAGCTGTTGTAATTTGTGGAATTTGTTTCTTGATATGATTATCATACAACCTATAAAAACCAAAGTTATTTACTGTAACATAAATGATAGAATAAGTGATATAAACACTTACAGTACAACTGATGTCATCTCTACACAGTTGAGCAGAACATACGTATGAGTTCTCTGATGTTCATCATCTAAAATCCAGCGTTCATAAACTCCACCAAAACCAATCTCTGACTGGTTGAAAATAGATAATTGATTGTCGATTTCATCAATATTCCTCTCGTTCCGCCCCATTCGGTTGTGTTTTGAAGGATACTCAGATTCAAAATAATGGGAGCAGAAAAAAGATATTTCCTCTTGCAAATAAGCTTCTGCAATAGATCCTTCAACAGATGCTTTTTTACATACTTTTCTTTTCAAATTTTGCATGCATCTTTCAAATGGGTACATCCATCGAAACTGTACCGGACCTCCACATTTGGCTTCATATGGCAAATGTAACATCAAATGTTCCATTGAGTCGAAGAAAGATGGCGGAAATATTTTTTCCAGTTTAGATATAATTACAACAACATCTTTTTCATGATTTCCTAGAGCATCATAATCTTCCGTAGCCGCACAAATTTCTCGAAAAAAATGATACATGTCTGTTATGGAATCCCAAATCACAGAATTCAACAGACCTCTTAATCCAATGGGTAGAAGTCTCTCCATTATAACATGACAATCATGACTTTTTAATCCAGTAATATGACCATTCTTTACACATCTACCCAAATTGGAAGCACAACCATCTGGAAGTCTCAAATCTGCAATCCACTGAAAAAATAATAAACGATTTTCTTTAGACAGTGTATAAGCTGATTTTAGTTTCAGTAACCTTTCTGTTCTGACATTCTCAAATAGTTCCAATTCTGGACGCCTGCAAATTTGGGCAAGATCTAAACGTGCATTTACATTGTCTTTGCTCTTTCCTGGCATATCCAAAATTGTATGAAACAAATTATCAAAACAGTTCTTCTCAATATGCATGACATCTAACATGTGTCAGACCAATAGATTAGACCAATATGGAAAATCCCAAAATATGCTACGTTTAATCCAATTGTGTTCTTTCCCAAAACCAGAAATTTTCTGTTGGTTTATTGTGGGACCAAAAGTGATGGGAGGTAATGAAAATACAACTGATTTTAACTCCGAACCTGATAGCATTTTTGGAGGTCCATCCCTTTCAACTGTTCCTTTTCTGAAATGAGATCTGTTTCTGCGAAAAGGATGATCAGCTGGAAGAAATCTGTGATGACAGTCAAAATAACAAGGTTTCATTCCATGAATGAGCATAAATGCTTTGTTCTCTCCCATACAGTAAGGACATGATTTCTGACCATGTGTACTCCAGCCAGATAACATCCCATAAGCCGGGAAGTCACTTATTGTCCACATCAATGCTGCTCTCAGTATGAAATTCTGTTTCGTTGCAACATCATATGTACTAACACAAGTACTCCACAATAAATTTAATTCATCAATCAATGGATTCAAATAAACATCAATATTTTTCTTCGGATGTCCTGGAATTAGTAAAGTCAAAAAGATATATGGCTCCTTCATCCACATCCATGGAGGTAAATTGTACGGAGTTAAAAAAACAGGCCAACATGAATATTGACTACCATAAGATCCAAACGGACAGAAACCATCAGTGGAAAGGCCCAGTCGAACATTTCTAGCTTCTAAATCAAAGGATGGATGCACTCTATCAAAATGTTTCCATGAATCACCATCGGCTAGATGATTCAATATTTTATCGGTTGAAATATTCTCTTTATGCCATGACATCATTGTCACTGTATTCTTATACATGAATAAACACTGAAGTCTGGATGTAAGCGGAAAATATCTCAACTGTTTTACAGGAATCAAAACAGACTTCCCGTGTTGTCCTTCTTTATATCTCAATTGCCCACATGTAGGACAACTATTCAACGACTCATTTTCCCCAGAATATAAAATGCAGTCATTTGAACATGCATGAATCTTCTGAGAAGTATGTCCCAAATTTCGAACCAGCCTCTTACTCTCATAGTAATTTGTAGGTAAAACATTTCCTTCAGGTAACAGTGTTTTCAGCAAAGAAAATATCTGGTCAAAATAGGTGTTTGACATTCCGTTATCTGATTTGATAGCCATAAATTTTGCAACTGCTTCTAATTTGCTCATCTTGCAGCCAGGATATAATGCATCCTCAGCAGACTTCAACAACTCATAAAATTCAGACGGTGCCAACTCAGGATTTGAAGCTATATCAGCCGAAGTTTTTGTATGTTGAACAGATGAACCTGCAACATCATGTACTAAATCTTGAAACTGGGATGGATCCGGAATCAAGTTGGTATCACCTGCTCTGGAACTGCGTTCACCATGTTGATACCAAAAAACATAATCTGGTTGAAAACCAAAACGCAAGAGATGTTCTCCCACTTTGTCAAACGTGTCAAACGTTCTCAATGCACATTTTCTGTAAGGGCATTTTATTTTTCCTTCTGAAACAAATTCTGGATTTGATGCCACAAATGATAAAAAAGTCTCCACACCCTCAACATATACTGGATTTAAACCAGAACTATTTGGATTTCTATGTTGATTTATCCATATGCGGTCACCTAATAATGATTGTTGATGACCTCGTTGTTCCATATTTCTCTATAAAATATAAAAGCATTACTGGTTTTGAATAATTTGTTAGAAAAAACACTCAAGCTAGGATAATTATAGAGTTTAGATCATACACGACTGACGCAAACATTTTATTGAGATAGACCTAAAAATTGACCCTTTAAGAATTAAATATGTTGAGAATAAAGCAAAACATGTTACAAATATTGATAATTTTAATATAATATAAATTTTTTATTATTTTTATAGTACTAATATTATTGGTAATTATTACTAATTATTGGTAATTATTGGTAATTATTGGTAATTATTGGTAATTATTACTAATTATTGGTAATTATTGGTAATTATTGGTAATTATTACTATGTATTGTTAATTATTACTAATTATTGTTAATTATTACGAATTATTGGTAATTATTACTAATTGTTGGTAATTATTACTAATTATTAATAATTATTACTAATTACTGGTAATTATTACTAATTATTACTAATTATTACTAATTATTGGTAATTATTAGTAATTATTACCAATTATTGGTAATTATTGGTAATTATTACTAATTATTGGTAATTATTACTAATTATTGGTAATTATTGGTAATTATTGTTAAGTATTTTTAATTATTACTAATTATTGGTAATTATTACTAATTATTACTAATTATTGGTAATTATTACTAATTATTACTAATTATTGGTAATTATTACTAATTATTACTAATTATTGGTAATTATTACTAATTATTGGTAATTAATATTAATTATTGGTAATTAATACTAATTATTGGTAATTATTACTAATTATTGTTAATTATTACTAATTATTGTTAATTATTACTAATTATTGGTAATTATTACTAATTATTGGTAATTATTAATAATTATTGGTAATTATTACTAATTATTGGTAATTATTGGTAATTATTGGTAATTATTACTAAGTATTGTTAATTATTACTAATTATTGTTAATTATTTCTAAGTATTGTTAATTATTACTAATTATTGTTAATTATTACTAATTATTGGTAATTATTAATAATTATTGGTAATTATAACTAATTATTGGTAATTATTGGTAATTATTGGTAATTATTACTAAGTATTGTTAATTATTACTAATTATTGTTAATTATTACTAATTATTGGTAATTATTACTAATTATTACTATTTATTACTAATTATTACTAATTATTACTAATTATTACTAATTATTGGTAATTATTACTAATTATTGGTAATTATTCCTAATTATTGTTAATTATTACTAATTATTGGTAATTAATACTAATTATTACTAATTATTACTAATTATTACTAATTATTGTTAATTATTGTTAATTATTACTAATTATTGGTAATTATTAATAATTATTAATCATTATTGTTAATTATTACTAATTATAGGTAATTATTAATAATTATTACTCATTATTGATAATTATTACTAATTATTGGTAATTATTATTAATTATTACTAATTATTAATAATTATTAGTAATTATTGGTAATTATTACTAATTATTACAAATTATTACTAATTATTGGTAATTATTATTAATTATTACCAATTATTGGTAATTATTGGTAATTATTGGTAATTATTGATAATTATTACTAATTATTACTAATTATTGGAAATTATTGGTAATTATTGATATTTATTGGTAATTATTACTAATTATTGGTAATTATTACTAATTATTGGTAATTATTACTAATTATTAGTAATTATTACTAATTATTTGTAATTATTACTAATTATTGGTAATTATTACTAATTATTGGTAATTATTACTAATTATTGGTAATTATTACTAATTATTGGTAATTATTGCTAATTATTGGTAATTATTGCTAATTATTGGTAATTATTACTATTTATTGATAATTATTACTAATTATTGATAATTATTACTAATTATTGGTAATTATTATTAATTATTACTAATTATTAATAATTATTACTAATTATTGGTAATTATTATTAATTATTACCAATTATTACTAATTATTGGTAATTATTTTTAATTATTACTAATTATTGGTAATTATTACTAATTATTACTAATTATTGGTAATTATTACAAATTATTACTAATTATTGGTAATTATTACTAATTATTGGTAATTATTAATAATTATTAGTAAATAATACTAATTATTACTAATTATTACTAATTATTGGTAATTATTCCTAATTTTTTCTAATTATTACTAATTATTACTAATTATTGGTAATTATTACTAATTATTACTAATTATTACTAATTATTGGTAATTATTGGTATTTATTCCTAATTATTACTATTTATTACTAATTATTGGTAATTATTGGTAATTATTGGTAATTATTACTAATTATTACTAATTATTACTAATTATTCCGAATTATTCCGAATTATTCCTAATTATTACTAATTATTACTAATTATTACTAATTATTGGCAATTATTGGTAATTATTGGTAATTATTGGTAATTATTGGTAATTATTGGTAATTATTGGTAATTATTACTAATTAGTGGTAATTATTAGTAATTATTACTAATTATTACTAATTATTGTTAATTATTGGTAATTATTACAAATTATTGGTAAGTATTACTAATTATTGGTAATTATTACTAATTATTGGTAATTATTAGTAATTATTTGTAATTATTACTAATTATTACTAATTATTACTAATTATTCTTAATTATTGATAATTATTGGTAATTAAATGAATAATTACCAATAATTAGGAATAATTACCAATAATTAGTAATAATAACATTATTAGTATATTTTATTATTAATATTAAAATAATATAATTTTCTAATTTATATACAATTCTCCTTTCATCTGTGTGTTTTCTATCTCCACATACAAATAATACATGTGAAGACAGCAAACACACAGATGAAAAGAGAATTGTATATATATAAAAAATTATATTATTTTAATATTAATAATAAAATATACTAATAATGTAATAATGTTATTATTCCTAATTATTGGTATTTATTATTAATTATTAATATTTATTCTTAATTATTAAAAATTATTACTAATTATTCCTAATTACCATTAACTATGAACAATACTAAAAATTTAAATTTATTAAGTAACAAAACAATGTAAACATAATTAAATTACAACTAATTAAGAATAATTGAAACTAATAAAAAATTAAAAATAAATATTAAATTAAAATGAACATAAATACCTTGAAAATTGATCTGCTCTGATCATTCTTCAAAACTTTAATATCAACTCCGGAGAAAAAAATTAAACTGGAGAAAAACTGAACTTTA
Source organism: Viscum album (assembly GCA_963277665.1). Classification (NCBI taxonomy): domain Eukaryota; kingdom Viridiplantae; phylum Streptophyta; class Magnoliopsida; order Santalales; family Viscaceae; genus Viscum; species Viscum album. Next base: position 1,960,883,244 of record OY728119.1, on the reverse strand, counting down.
GAAATACAACTTTGAGAGAAGAAGAAGATGGAGTTTGAGAATGATTTGAAAAAAACGGATGGGTGTATTTATAGGTTAGATTATTTGCGACGGGAATCCCGTCGCAAATAGTGTTATTTGCGATGGTACCCGTCGCAAATACCTTAGCCAACATTTATTACGGTCAACGGTTAAACAGTTTTTTGCGACGGGTCCCGTCGCAAATAACCACCTGCCGACATACTATTTGCGACGGGGGAATATTCCCGTCGCAAATACCTTTTACCGCCGCCAGTTATTTGCGACGGGAATATTCCCCCGTCGCAAATAGTTTTCCCGCGATTTGGCGCGCAACGCGCGCCAGTTCTTTTGCGACGGGGAAAGCAATCCCGTCGCAAAAGCCTTCTTATTTGCGACGGGTAAATACCCCCGTCGCAAATACCCATTTTTCCCGTAGTGGTACCATCTGGTGGTGTACCAGAAACTCCACTTCCCGTTGGGCAGTAGATGCCACCAGCTCTAGAAGCAGAGGGTGAACTACATTTGAGTGCATTGCATGAGTTACAACAATAGAGGCTATCGAGGATCTGGGTCGAGATAGATCCACAGGTGGATGAGGACTGGTTGGAGGCCGTGGTTAGAATTTTTTGACTCGTAGGGAAACCAGCTGATCTGACAGTGACCCTTGCCGCCAGTATCCATTAAGAAGTAGAGGGTAGACGGTGGACCATGATGCTCCAGGTTCACGACGAGGTGAATCTCTTATGGGTGGATTTCGAGAGCCTTTTCTAGGCAGAGTTCCTCCCAGCAGCCTTATTCTCAGTGCGTATAAAGGAGCTCCTCCACATGCAGCAGGGTAGCATGAATGTGGCTTAGTATCCAGCGAGGTTTACTGACCTCATGATCTACTCCACTGGCATGGTGCAATACCCTTTATTTAGGGCCCAAACCTTTGAGCAGGGGCTCATATGGGAGATTTGATCGTTGATGGTTTCTATTAGCATCCTGACGCAGGAGGGGGTGTTAGAGTGAGCACTCTTAGTGGAGAGATTCCTTGTTGAGCAGTCATTGGCAGCAAGACCCACCACTGGATGACACATATCAGAGTCATCAGCAGCTGGCAGCAGACAGATAACATAGAGGTCCAAGAGGACCAGACCTATAGGCGGATGACCATAGGATATAGGTTCGGTTATGCAGGGCTCTCGAGATAGAGCAGAACCGGTGAGGAACAACCAATGTTATTCGTGCGGCGGGCAGGGTCACATGGATCATGACTGGCCGACCCGCCGTATAGACGACTAGAAGATGGTCGAAGGACCACCTGGATAGAGGAGAATATTTGATCGAGGAGGTCCACATGAAGGAGGAGGACGTGGCAGAGGAGTAGGCCATACAACAAGAGGTGGGCGACAATTCGAGGTTCTACTGCCACAACCACTAGGTGCTCCACCCCTACCACAGGGAGTAGGTGGATAGGGACGAGCTCAGCTCCAGGCAGCTGAGGCCTATCACCATGGGGCTTCGGAGATGATACGAGGTACAATATGTGTCTACTACACCTTAGTTTTAGTACTTATAGACATAGGTTCCAGTCATTCTTTTATTTCCATGACCCTCATTCGGAGCTCAGAGATACTGGTGGAGCCTTTGGCTTGATCCTTACTAATATAGACTTCTACGGGAGCAGATTCGATGATTACACTATGGTGTTGGTAGTGTGAGCTTACTCTAGGAGGCAAGAGCTTATGTTGGGATCTTCTAGTAATGGTGTCGAGGCCTTACAATGTCATCTTGGGTATGGACTGGTTATCCACAATCCATGTTAAGATAGACTGTATTAGTCGCAATGTGCGGTGTGTTCGCACTGATGGGACCAGGTTTTCCTTCACTAGAGAGAAGGGAACCATTGCACCACATGATGGACTTACCCAGAGGAGGGTGCAACTGATCACACATTAGTTGGCTAGCCTTACCCTCAGAGTGGTTGATGTTGAAAGTCTGAGCAATCCTATAGTAGTGGACAAGGTACGCTGATGTTTTCCCTAATGATGTTCTAGGTCTACCTCCTCATAGAGAGGTAGACTTATACATAAACTTGTACCTTGGGACATCATCGATATCTACACCAGAATATCAGATGGCTCCTTTGGAGCTTCGAGAGCTTCGAGCACAAACAGAGGACTTGCAGGGAAAGGGAATCATTAGGCCCAGTGTTTCTCCTTGGGTAGCCCCAATTTTTTCTCCTAGAAGGAAGATGGGAGTTTGAGACTCTGTGTGGACTATCTATGCCTGAACCAGGTGACCATGAAGAACAAGTACCCACTCCTAAGGATTGACTATCTCTTTGATCATCTAAAGGGATCGCAGTGGTTTTCAAAGATAGACCTCAGATCAGGATATCACCATCTCAGGGTACGAGATGAGGATGTGTAGAAGACGACCTTCAGATGTCGGTATGGCCATTATGAGTTCTTTTTTATGCCATTCGGCATGACCAACACCCCAGAAGTGTTCATGGGACTCATGAACATGATTTTCCAGCCTTACCTCAATTTCATTGTAGTAGTCTTTATCAATGTCATCCAGATATACTCAGCGATGAAGGAGGATCATGCCTATTATATACAGATAGTTTTGGACACACTCTGAGAGCACCAGCATTATGGTAAGCTCTCAAAGTGCCAGTTATGGATCCACGAGGTTCAATTTTTGGGATACGTTATCTAAAAGGATAGAGTTTCAGTGGATCCTGGGAAAATTGAAGCTGTACTTACTTGGGATCCACCCAAGAGTGTGACAGAAGTGCGTCTTTTCTGGGGTTTGGCTGGTTACTACTAGAGGTTTGTGCCTCGGCTTTCTAGAGTAGCGAAACCCTTATCAGTGTTGAAAAAGAAGGGGAAACCCTTCGTTTCATCAGAGAGATTCCATCGGAGTTTCCAAGAGCTGAGGCAGAGACTAACGAGTGCCCCTATCTTGAGGCTACCAGAGGAAGGCATTGGGTACACAGTCTACAGCGACGCATCATGGACTGGGCTTGGATGTGTCCTGATGGAGGAGGGAGTAGTGATCGCGTATGGTTCTCAACAACTAAGATAGATTGAGATGAACTATTCCAACCATGACCTAGAGTTATCATCAGTGGTCCTTGCTTTGAAGATGTGGAGACATTACTTTATAGTAGAACATTTTATAGTCTACTCTGATCACAAGATTCTTGGGTATATCTTCTCTCAGAAGGACCTGAACCTGAGACAACGGCATTGGCTTGAGTTCTTCCAGGATTATGACTTTGAGATAGTATATACTCTTAGGTTGGGGAACATAGTAGCAGATTCACTCAACATGATATCTAGTATATAGTTACGGAGTGAGGCAATGGAGTAGCTAGCCACTTTTCGGATATCCTACATAGATCGAGATGGAGAAACTTATCTTTAGTCTCTGACAGTCACTCTCCCACTCCTTCAGAGAGTCAGGGAGGTGAAACTTGGGGACACTGACTACGAGGATTGACGTTCTCAAATATCCATAGGATAGGCTCCTGATGGATTTTCTGAAGGTGGGGAACATGTCATCCTCTTCAGAGGACGTCCTATGGTACCAGTGGCGCTTAGGCATGAAGTGTTGATGGAGTTACATAAATTCCCTATAAAGGTATATCGAGGAGTGGATAAGATGTACAAGGACCTTTGACATCAGTACTAGTGGCCAGGAATGAAGAAAACAGTGGTAGAGTTTGTCTACTGGTGCTTCACTTTTCAGTAAGTGAAGGTAGAGTATCAGGTTCCAGCTTGCTTAGTTCATCCACTAGAGGTTCCAGAGTGGAAGTGAGATGGAATCTCCATGGACTTTGTGACATGACTTCCATGCATGTCCAAGGGGCATGATTCCATCTAGGTGATCGTTTTCCTACTCACCATGTCGGCCCACATCCTACCTATCCAAGAGTAGGGATCAGTAGAGATCTTGGGATGCCTCTACATGCAGGAGATTGTACGGATTCATGGAGTGTCATCTACGATTGTCTCCGATCATGATACATGTTTCAATTACCATCTATGGATGTGGTTATAGGAGGAATTCAAGACATATCTTTGGTTGAACACCTCCTTCAATCCTCAGACGGATGGTCAGATAGAGCAGACCATTCAAACCCTTGAGGACATGTTGCATGTTTGCATTCTAGATTTCGGCCGTAGCTGGGAGGATCACTTGCCTTTGGTGGAGTTTGTGTACAACAACATATATCATTACACTATCGGAATGGAACCATTATAGGCATTGTATGGTCGACGTTGTATATCAAATCTGTACTGGACTGACCTAGGGGAGTTAGCACTCATGGGACCAGAGAAGGTACGGGCTACCACGGAGAAGGTACAGATTATCTAGGAGTAGATTAAAACTACAAAGAGTAGGAAGAATTCCTATAATAATAGGATATGGAGACCTGTGGATTTTGATTATGGTGACCATATCTTTCTACGTGTCTCACCTCGATGAAGTTTTCTAAGATTTGGTCAAGGCGGCCAGTTATCTCCAAGGTTCATCGGACCCTTTCAGGTCCTCAACAGAGTTGGCGTGGTGGCTTACCGCTTAGCTCTTCCACCTTAGTTGCACCTGGTGCATGATGTTTTCTACGTATCCCAACTGAGAAGATATGTACATTATCCTTTTCACAATGTTGACTGGGGCGAGCTGGACATCGATGATGGGGCGATATTTTCAGAGGTTCTGGTGGAGATTGAGGATCGACCAGAGCGGGTCCATCATGGGCGGTCGATACCTCTAGTGTACATACACTGGCAGCACGAGAACATCCAGAAGAGCACATCGGAGTGGGAGGCTTAGATTCGTGCTCAGTACCCCCACTTGTTTCCTTACTTTTTGTTGTGGCTTTTGGGGACGCAAAGCACTGAGGTGGGGAGAATGTAATGACTCAGAATTTTCAAGGTAATTTTCTTTAATTATATGTAATTATTACGAGTCTGAAAAAATTGATGATGCATGATTCAGAGGCCCAGTGTGGTAGGAATGAATTTATAAAATTTTGTTCAGGTATTTTCAGTAAAAGCGCGAGTGGAGTTTTGTAATTTTTGAACCGGTGCTCGAAATTGAAATTCGAGGACACCATTGAACTTGAAACACTGATATTCACTTAGGAGATCTTCACCTTGAACACAATAGGTCAAGGGTGGATGTTAGTTTTCTGGATTTACATGGGAGAGTTAAAAGAAGAAAAATAAAATGAGAAAACATCATTTTATTTTTCTTTGTGAAACCCCCGTTTTGAATTTAGTGGTGGGGACCACCAGACCTTGAAACGTCTAATTTGAATTTATTGGTGGGGACCACCTGACCCTTGAACTGCAACTTAAATGTGAGTTATCCTTTGGAATCCTCCCATATTAATGTGCCAACCTTAACATAAATAATGTGCCATCATTAATTGAGTTAATTATTATCTTATTAATTTTGCATCTCACCTCTCGCGGGAAAAAGGCTTGGAAAGGGAGAGTCTTTGGAGAATCATATTCCAACGAAGAACCACCCCCAACAAAAAATGAAGATGACGCACGAGCCCAGATCAAAAACATGTTGTGGGAGCAACAAATGCCAGCATCCCCTTTACTCACATCATCTCCTTCCTCGCGACATATCCAACGAACTTCGAGGTAGGGGATTTATTTTGAATTATGATTGAATATATTTGATAATTATTCATATTACGGATTCACAATGATTATGGAAAAACTAACATGGACATCTACCCGTACATATACCTTTCCCCTTTATATTTTATTCTTCATGTGTTCCTCATGTGTTCATCAACAACGAATATTTAATGATGCTGTAAACAAAATGTTTTGTTGAGCGTGACATATGGATGCAGATTCCTCGACCTGAGGATCACAAATATGTGGTCATATTATTTTTAGGGCTTGGAACAAAGCCACGAAGGCTCATGGAAAAAGGCGGCATCCAACACCAGGTCCACCACAAGGAAGGGGGTCAACGCGCGTCCGTAGTGTCGGTTGAGCAGGAGGTCGCAGACCATCGGTCATGGTAGAGCAGGGTGGCAGCCAAAATCCAGTTGGCCACATAGCGGAGTGGCGGTGCGCATCTGCGCCGCCGAAGCAGGTGGTCATGGTGGAGGCCGGACGTCGGTCGACACCCCGGCTGGCCGCAGGTGGACAGCGGCGCGCGTCCGTGCCGCTGGGAGGAGGACAGGCCAGCCGTAGGGGAATGGTGGGACCCGCTTAGGTCCTGAGGGTGACATGGAAGTGCCTAAAGGCTCTCTCACTTGCTGTCTCGAACAAAAGGGGTGGGGGGGGGGGAGCGGGCTGCTCCCCTTTGGTTCAAGCTTGAGCGGACCGCTCCGTGCCCAGCGGGTCGGGCCGCCCCCTTTGCAGGCCAGGCCAGACCGCATCCCAGATGGTCGGGCCCACTGTGGCTGAGTCCATCTCGGGTAGGGTCACTCAGACCGGGTCAGACCAGTCTCGGGCCCAATTAGACCCAAATACACCTTTTTGGCTGTAACTTGAGAACCGGACATCCGTTTGAAGAACCATCTATGACACCAGAATCCTCGGATCGAGATGGTAATTTTGGTATTCTCCACCTGAGTTTTGGATAAAGTTGGAGTATGACTAGGTTGGATCGAACCCTGAATCTAACCGGGCCCTCGGAGTGGAAACACTAATAACTTACAGACTGGGTATCTGATTGATGCGTCGTCTGTTGCATTGGGTCCCTTATGACGTGACATACCTTTGGGATACTTCTCCATGAGACTTTGTGATGGTTGAGGTATGACTGATATCTTGAGGGAATGATTCTATGGAACTCGAGCACACTAGGTGCAAGGAATCCAGTGGCTGGTAGTGAGGCGGAGGATAGAGATGGATAATATAGAGGTTAGTTACCTATCAACTATGGGCAAGTTGGATCCTGTGTGGGTCATTGCGAGGGTTAGTATCTATCGATCATGTGTGGGTCAGCGCTTAGCGATCCTATGTGGTTCAACATATACTAATCCTATGTGGGTCAGATCCTATCTGGGTCAGTGCTCAATGATCCTGTGCGGGTCAGAACATACCGATACACTGTGGGTCAGATCCTGTGAGGGTCAGTGCTCAGCGATCCTGTGTGGGTCAGCGCATACCGATCTTATGTGGGTCAGGTATTATGTAGGTCATTTCTGGGGTTAGTACCTATCAATCTGGTGTGGTTCAGACACTGTATAATAAGTAGTAGTGCCTCTTGATAGAATAATATGATCTATCTTCATGACTAATCATATGTACTTCTATACTTCACTAATAACTATGTGAGTTGAGTCTTATATCTTCATGGTGTACCTGTGTGGTACTATATCTCCATGGTGTTACATATGTGGTACTTCTACCTTCGTGGTGTAACTATTGTGGTATTCTTTCCTCCTGTGTGAGATTAGTATATCTTGATAACTTAGGTATATGTATGGGCATATACCTAAGTAGGGATTGACTATTGTTTCCATGCTCTGTGGTTTATCCTTTGTGAATTTGAGAGACCTTTGAGGGTCTCAGGATCCCTACTGAGTATTGTTATACTCACGCCTACATAGGCTATGCCCGTGCCTTGTTATGTCTTGTGCAGATGATAGACATCGATGACTAAGGATAAGGGTACCAGGACTAGAGACTGCTCATAGGTGGACCTTAGACGAGGTGTACCACAGAGACGACCGTTTGAGAGCTACACCTACAATTACGGTAGGATCCTTAGTGGGTGTTCACAATAGGTGTACGCAGTTTTACTTTTACTTTCCAGTTGGTCTTGTATTCTGGCCTCTTTACTTTCTGTACACACCCTGTTTACTTTATATACTACCTTGTGCTTGTATCTTTTTGTGTGTTTATTTTGTGTGAGTTTACAGTTTATAAATGAAATCCCTTCCCATTTTAGGGAATACTCCTTTTGGTGCTTGTCGCTAGCCCCTATCCAATGGAAGGTGGACTTTGGGTAGTCACGACACGGGCCCTGGGGGACAGGTCCTGACATGTAATGTCCATATATACTTCTAAATTTGTTTTTAGAATATTCTCCTTTTAAACCTACAATTGGTGATGTCCTAATAGTATGTAAATCTTAGAGAACCACTGAGAACCATTAAATTCATTGAATAAATCATAAATGTATTGAAGTGGATACAAATTATATATTATAACAAGATTAAGCTTAAAATAATCTACACATAAACAAAGATTTCCATCTTCATTTTTGATAAGCAATATTGGTGCTTCTTATAGAGACATGCTAGACCAAATTAATCCTTTATTTCCAACACTTACAACTACACTTTTCGGTTCCCTTAATTTTTTTGGTTCCATATAGTAAGATTGAATGAAAATATGATGTTTTCCTAGAAGAAGATAAATAGTAAAAACCACTTATCTTATTAGAGGAAAGCCTGATAAATTCTCAAAAAAAAACTTCCAAAAACTAATTGACAACTGCTATAAAACTTAAACTATTAATATATTCATTTGATGAAAAATCCAATATTGAAAATTGGTATGAGATAATTCCAACTTATGGTGCCCATAATCCCATTGCACCCACCTTTAAATTCTAGACCCATCTAAATAGATGCTCAGTGCCATTATCAGTCATGAAACTAACATGTCTGGAATAAAAATTTATGTGAGCCTTGAATAGTTTCTAACAGTCCATACCCAGTATTATATCATAGACATCCATATCAGGAACTGATAAATACCTTATCATCTTGGCTCCATCAACAACTATAGAACATTCTCTACACATAAATTCTCGACATTTTCCTTAACCAAAAGGTGTTTTCATTTTCAACACAGAAGGAATCATCTCATCTTTTTAGCCCAACAAATCAATAAGATAGAAAGAAATAAAAGAATGGGATGCACCCATATCAAAAAAATATTTCATAAGGGTGGAATTAAAAATAATTGTACCTATCACCATCAATGGTCCAGACTAATCTTCCACAATAAAGTGATCAGATTTATATAATTTATTTCTCTTGAAACTTTGTTATTTATTTCCATGTTAAGATTTATCTTTACAAGGAGTCATGGTATTCCCAGAATCACTATGAATAGATCTATTCTACTGACATGGATTATTATGCTACCCTTGTCCATTCAAAGCATACAACATCTATGACACATGATAAGTGTCTCGAACACCCAACCTTGAAGAACTATAACAATAACATAGAATATTCCCCATCTGATTTCAATTATGGTATGTTCTATGTGGTGTCATACACTCTCACTTCATGTGGTCAAACAAACCACATTGGTAACATCCATATTTTCTATTAGGTCTCATAAGAATATTTACCGATCCAATTATCTGATTCTGAGTAACTATAATACCATGTAAATAGGTGTCTCTCCTTCTCTTTCTACTAATATTAGAGATCCCAGCATTTTCTACATGTATCAATAATATCCCTCCACCCGTAGCTCTAGATATGTCACTTTATGGAACTATCAATCTATTAACCTTCTATTTATAATCGGTTATATAAAGCACAACATTATTCAATAGAATCTATTTCCTTGGACAATATTCAAGAATGTGTGCCTTCAAGGACACACTAGCAACAACTTCAGGAAATAATCAGACTAAATTCATGAATTTGACCTCTTTCTCTATCACTGTTATTCTTTCCTATTTCAAGCTAAAGAAATATGTCCTTCTTGCAATCTTGAATGTATGTGAATAGATTTTTTTTGAAAAATTCTTAAAAGTACTCCCATGCAAGGCCTTGGTCTAATTTAGCATCAATTTATTAATCCCCCCATTGATATGCAAGATTTCCAACATATAAATCATTAGCTTGAAATTCATCTCTACTGGTGTGCCAAGGAAATCAAAGATATGATTCATCCTACCGAGCCACACCTATGCCTTTTCTACTTCAGAATCAACCCAAATTATGGGTGGATTCTCTTTCTAGGACTGGATGAAATGGTCCTCATTCCTTGGTTCATCCCTTTTGTTCCCTATGTCCATAGCCATAAAATCTTGAACTATACTATGTATAAGAGTATGGTTCAGCTGTTGCTTCGGTAAAACCACATTCTCAACAGCTTCATCCAGTAGGTTTTTTCGATGCCTACCAGATTCAATTTTCTATACAGACAAAAATCACCATAAGTCGCAGTCTCTAGAAGATGAAGTCTTAGGAATTTCAAATTATACCACATCATATATCACAAAATTTCTTTCCAAAAATCAAAATTTTATACATTCAACATCTTTTGAAAATATACCGATGCTTTTGGAAATCAAACCATTTTCAAAATAACCATTTCATGCGTTTTCAAAATATTACATTTGAACGAACATTATTAATTTCCAAAAATCAAATTTTTTTACCAAATCATATATCACTACATAATGGAATATGAAATCCTAGTGGGAAGTTATTTCTAAAATGTATTTCATGCTCATATCATTGGCTAAACATGTGTCAATGTGGTTTGAATTCCTATAAGTCTCTCCAAAACACTTATGTACCCACTCTATGGTAACAATAATTTTGTAATAAAAAGGTCTTATACATCTTTTTATGATCTACATTTAAAGTCCTAAAAATACTACTTCTTTCTTCCAACTAGATACTAGGAATATATTAGAATGAATTTAAACTCCAACACTGATAAAATGACGACCAAGTCAAAGACCAAACAAAACTAATACCACATGAAAGTAAAGGACTAAACCCGATGATACCCATTATCAGAACGAAATATAGATGGACAATGAATAAAAGCACTTGTAACATCCCCCCCTAATCATTTTCTTCAGTTGAGGTAAAATTGACACTTGTCCTTAAGAGACACCCCAAGGTCCCAAAGGCTTGAAATACATTCTAAGGGCATCAATATAATTGCGGGATGATTATGCCCTTGTGAAATAAAACAACCCAACCCAATGTCGCATAATAAAATAATACAATATTATGCATGAAAAAAATGTAGAACAACTCAAAGTAATTCCATTGACGTCAAACCCAAACTACAAAAAATCACAACAACATAGGTCTACCAATATTAAAGTACAAAGAGGAAGACGAAACCAACAAAACCCAAAGACTCCAATTACATATCTCCATTACTCAAAACATGCTCCACGCTCCAACTCCACAATACAGACCAAGTGTCATGAAGAACCACTAAATAAGTTTGATACTATAACTTTTTATGTGTCCTGATAAATGGTATCTTTAAAAGAACCAACAAGAAAATGAAGGGGTGAGTAATGAAAATCAGTATGCATTCCCCAAATGACTTCCCTACTCATTACACATAGATTGAACAAGTCAACACATTTATATAAAACAATTTATTTAAACAATTGAAAATAATTTATATAAATTTCAAGAAGTTTAACACCAAAATATTTTTCAATACTAAAATAGTTTCCAAGGAAAAGAAACCAAAAATACATTAAACTGTTTCACATTCCTTTTGGCATTCCCATTCCCTAATTCATAAATACACCCACACAAGCATAATATAGTGATAGTTCTATACTCATGAGCGGTTTCTCAAAAATTCACTAAGTCATCACAAATTTTACAATCTCCTTATACCCCAATAACACGTTCCACTTCTCTAGGGTCATGTACCCTTGTACCCTAATGGTACATTACCCTTATTCAAGGTCACATCGAAAGCATGAATTCACACAACCATTTATTTCCAATCCAATTCAAATAATCCATTCCCATCCATTTAAATAAAAATATTATTTTATTGAAAACCTTTCAAAAAAATTATTTTTACAAATCCAACAAGGCCATATTTTAAAATAAAAATTTTAAAATCAAGAAAACCTATCACATTGTACAACCAATTTCTAGAAATCCAAAAATCCAAATACCATTACTAAAGAAGGTTTCTACCATTCCTAATACACTAAGTTCACAATAAATTTCATGAAACTAAATAAATTTGAAACTAATCACCCATGTTATATAAATATGAGTCAATATTGAATCCACCTAACTTGGTAATTTTGGAAAAAATGAATAATTACATGAAAACACCAACAAAATCGGGTTGAATATTTGAAAACTCTCCTTAGATCTCTTCCTCTAACACCAACAAGGAAAAAGCTAAAAATGATTGGAATCTAAGACCATATATGTTTCCAAAAAAGACTAGATATAAGAAAGTAAAACTAGGGAAAAATTAGATCTAATAAAAACCACGAAAAAATACAAAAAAAAGAGGACTTACCAAGGGAATCAGGCTTCAACACAACAACAAACGACTCCGAATCACTTCTGATTTGATGAATAAAGTTTCTACACACTTTAATAGAATGAAATCCTGAGTTAAGGATGAAATAGAGGGGAAAAACGGTCAAAATTTAATCCTTACATAGATCCATTTTTTAGGATCTAGTTTTTAAACCATGCATGGTTAGTCATAGAGTTAGTAAAAATGTGCGGAAACTGTATCACAGTATCTGAATTAATGGGTACCTCACACAGTTGGTCCAAACTATTAAAAAAACCATTCTCCTACCATGAAAAATATCTCTATCCCACCTTGAATTGTTTCTCCTAGGTGGCTTCATGGTCTGGAATAACCATGTACCTTCTCAAAAGGCTCTTCCTCACTATAAAAGATTTCTAGTAACCATTCTCAAAGAATGCACCATTATAAAATTCTTAAAAAATATTCAGAAAGTATTCCAAACCCTCCCAAAATTCACCCAAAAAATTAAAATACATAAAAATAACAAATAAAGGGTTACTTACATGAAACCGGGAGTGTTACATTTTTTCCCATATATATTACTTTAACCCCACTGGTAAAACCTTTTAAATTAACCATGGTAACATATTTTTACTATTATTATTATTTATTATTATGAAAAATTATGTTGAAATTTTTACATATTATTAATTATGATTATTTAAAATATGGAATCTATTTTACAATATTCAGAGACCATAATTTTTATTGATTACATTTATCATATGTTCATAAAATGAAATAAAAACTGTTTTTAGGGAAATGCTAAATTTAGTCATTAAAACCATTTTAAAGAAAATAAATTATAATTGTGTCTCCAATGTAAATAATTGTATTTTATTAAATCGAATGAGATTTATTTTTCAATAAAAAAACTAAAACCAAAAGGAACCTTGTAAATATTAAATTAAAAGAGAAGACCTAAAAATAGTTTTTCTTTGAACAAAACCATTTCATAGATTTCTAAAATGTTAATAATATATTTCCTAGTTAAAAATTATAATTTCATATGAACTAAATTAATTATTAAATATATATTTTTTATAGGAATTTTTTTTAAATACATTCAATTTATTTATATATCATTATAATGTCTTAAAACTGATATTTTTGTAAAATCATTATTTTTCACCATTCACCCAAAAATAAAATATTTATAGGAAAAATAAAAAATTAAACCTTATATATTTTTAACATGATTAATTAAAAAATTATGTCAATTTATTAAAATAAAATTTATAAAAATAATATATATTTTTTAAATATTTATACATAAAACACCTAAAACTCAATTTTTGGATGAATGTATTGTCCTGGAATAAAATGAATTCATTCTAATACTTTTACTAATAAAAATAATTAGATGAATATGTTTTTTATTTATTTAAATATTTTAACTAAGGAAATTTTTTTACTATATAGATATTTTAAAATTTATATTTTCATATTCACAATTTCCATCCAAACAACATGGTTATAATAATAATATTTAAATAATATTATTTCATGGTTCATTTATGCTCAAGATTGTGTGTGGTGTATGATATGAAACATAATATCCATTTAATGGAAACTAAAATCTTGGTGTGTTATATTTTTCAACTGATACCAAATATTGAATCCTCATAATTTTAATTCATTTTGATGTTATAATGAAATCTTAATAGTTTTTATCTTGAATTTAAATTTGTAGGTTAATACTATGGATATTATTATTTCATAAATAAATAATATTGGTAACTTTTGAAGACTTAAATTTTGAAAATGTGTTTCCAGAAGAGTAACTTAACAATTAAATGATACTTTTAACAAAAAGCCTTGTAGATTTATTTTCCATTTATTCAGTTTGAGTAATTATATGAAAACATAATAACTTGATTCCTTTCAAATTTCCAAGTGATTCTTTTAATTTGATTGAGTATTTTAATCAATTTGGAATTTTGATTCTAAAGATGAATGAAAAAGGGGAATTTTTTCAAGAATAAAGTGAAAAAATCAACCATTAATGGTTCATCATATACATAAAATAATGATAGGTTATTTATCCTATCAAAAAAATTGGTTAGAATAAGTTAATATATTACACAAAATTAATATACATTCTTCAGAATAAGTTATACATTGTTTAATAAAACATCAATAATAAAACCCATAAAAATTCTATAATACCTTGACCATTATATTATAATACCAATTGTCCAAAATTGATTATTTTATGCATCATATACTAATTCTTATATCCTAAAAATTAATAAAACCATTGAAATAAGGATTATGTAAATAAAAAACCTAGGTATAGAATCTATCTTTTCATATTGGGAATACATGTTCATCTTTATAGAAACTTCTCAATATACTCCCATTATAACCCGATTACCACTAGGTGACTTGATTGAAAATTACTTACTTAGAGTTTCAATGTATTATTTGATATTCATTTAAATTATTAAAGAGTTCATAGATCCATAATCAAATAAATAATGAGTTTATGTTCAAAGTACCTAATATCATAACATAAGAGATTTAAAAATTATATATAGTAATTGCCTAAGATTATAATTTCTCTATTTTCCTTTACTAAGATAAATTCCCTTGAATCATGGAGAATTTTTTTTCATAATTCCCAATCTACTTATTATTGAATCACTAGACATTGGTGACTTTTTTATCTCCCTTAAATTCATGTGATTGATGGAACTCCACTGCAAACATTAAGAAAACTCTCATTCTTTTCAAGTAATTATCTGGTTTTTTCTTTCCACAATTATCACATATGGTATGCTCCATCACTCCTTTATTTTCCTTCACTTTATTTTTTTTCTTCGTCCTTAGACATCATATTATTCTCTTTATTTACTTTTAAAATATAATACTTGGATAATTATTCATTTTTATAGATTTTAATTGATACCATATCACCATATGATGATTTTTTTGAGAAAATAAATCCTTTTCGGGGCATAGATTTATCCAATAAAAGAAATGATCAAGATTAATTTCAAGATTATTTATTTATTCCATATAATTACTTGATAATATTGTAAATTTTTCCTATCACACAAGAACAAATTCCTTTTTCCTTTTATAGGATATTGAGGAATCACATTTCCATATTAGATCAATGCTCATTAGGAATGTATTTTTCAATGAATATATCCATAAATATCCTATATTGCATTCCTTATATCTGTTTATCCCCATTTTTATTTTGAATAAATTCCCACCATTGATCAAAATATTCCTTCAAAAATTAAATTCTAGAATTACATTCTCTCTTTCATTACATCTCAAATAAAGAATATCTTTTCAAGGGACTCGATACACTCTCTATATTATAATGGATCAGTACTTCCATTAAAGGAAAAAGTTTTATACTCCATGAAGTGGTCAAACATCAAGGAATCATTCTATAAAGTAATAGGTTATTCTACACAAGTAAGATTATTGGTCCTAATTTGATTCAACTATTAAACTATAGTCATAATCTACTCATCTTGATCACTACTTATGTAGACATTCTCATGAGAAAAATCCCTACATTGTTTGTTGGTTTTGACACATATTCCATTCCATATATGAGGTTCCAATTATGAAAAATTATATACAAAAGATTACATCATAACATTATAAATCATATTATATCATTTGAAATCTGGTATAATACCTAACATAAATTGAAAATTTATATATAGGTAATCTCAGCATCAGAATCTTAGTATCTATGGGTATATATTTTAATCAAAAAATTATTTCCAAATATTTAATAAATGTTTATAAATATTATGTCAATCAACTAAATAATATCCCCCAATAGTGTCTATCCAGGTGTGTAGTCTCAATCCCAAACATCATACATCAAGTGGAGTTTGGGTTGATAGTAAACTAGGATTTTAGGGTATTAAAATCTACGTGTATTTGTGACATAATCGTATCCACTCACTATTATCCCGACAACGTTAAAATTTCTAAGAAACCAGGCATTTTTAGCATCCCAAAACATCCACATATTAACACACAGATATATATATATATATATTTATCCCGAAAGTCTATGTTAGGGCCATTTTCTCTTATATATGTCTTCCTAAATCTAGTTCCCAATGTATATAAAAAACATACTATGATACCAAATATAACACATTGACTCCAGTAACCCAGATCCTATAGTTATCTTACTACATTATCATAAGATATAGTAGATCATATCCAAAATGGTCAAATAGTTTAATACTCTTCAGATACTAGATACATACAAGATCCTAAAATTATATTTTTAAACATTAAATACAACTTTAAGTTACAGTTAAAACTATAATTTCATTTAATATATCCCTGAAATCATTCATAGATCTCTTATTGGTATCCTAGGGAAAGGAAAAAATAATTATGGGTGAGCTTAGATTCTTATGAATGGAAAGAATAAAATAAAATCTATTATATAATAAATTAACAATAAATAATATGGAATAGATATGAAATAAAATATTCCAAATAAATAATATCTTAAAAGGGGAATATATTCACAGATGAAAAAACAACATAAATAATAAAAACGGTAATAATAAATTATTTCATATTGATAGAATACATAATGTTGAACCTAATAATTTTACCATCAAGGACTTTATCCAAGACATCATATATAATTATGTAAGCCAAAACTCAAATACCAAAACATATTTGTCTCTTGACACCCACTGATTCATTAAGTTGATAAAATGAGCCTCACCCATTACATACTTAGTCCAATGCATTCATCATATGATGGAAATGAATAGAAATTTAATACAAAATCAATATAAAAATTTATATTGAAAAACTACCATACGAAATGTTTTATTTTCCATATTCAACCACTAGAGAAACTTGATCATTATTTACCACTAGTAATATGATGGATGATATCATTATAGTATATCCTCAATAAATCATAACATTCATCAAATTATTTTGATATTATGAATATACTTTTAAAAGATCACTGGAAAATTTCTTGAGGAAAATAGATATTTAATTTTGAAATCACTTATTTAAAATCCAAAAATTTCAAGAATCTTAGGAATACATTAAATTTGAAAAGAATCATAGAAACTTGTAATGGAATATTTGTGGTAAATAATAGTCACGATGATGGGAAAATCCATTCACATAGAAAATGTTAAAACAAATATTTCATTCACACCATTGGTTAAAATGACCTCATTTAGAAATTTACATGAAAATTACTTTTAATTTTTTTTATAGAAAGTCAAACAATCATAAAAATCTAATTAATAAGACTTTATAAAATAGTAAAAAAATCTTGAATTTTTATTAATGAAATTATGGACATGAATAAAAATATTTCAGACTGGATTGAAAATAATTGGATTTCATTAATTTTTTTTGACTTTTTGTATATAAATATTTGAAAATGAAAGGAAAATTTTAATTTTTAAAAATAACCATTGGATAAGAAACACCATAATATTTTTAGTGATAAATCGTATAATCTCATCATCGAAAAATTTACCATAAAAAATCACAGTAAAAAGTGATATTGTAACACAATACCCAAAACGCCGTTAGAGGATAACCCACTGACCATTTATTAAATAAAAAGAAAAAGACAGTAAACAATTTCCACAAGCTGAAAGAGAAGATTACATATCAAAGAAACCATACTCGTCATCACATCCATGATGAAAATCCTCCTCCGCAGTAGCTAATTCCCATTCCAAACATTCATAATGTTTGAGAAACTTTTCATACTTCCTTCACAACTTCATTTGTTCCAAGTATAGTAGATCTGTGCTCCCAACCGATGACCTGGTGGGCATCGACTTTGGAAATTTGGAGTATTCCTTCCTCAGCCTTCATCGCGATTGAGTATTCATGCTTCCCTAATTCCATACCATCTTCAACCCCCGCCCTAAACAATCTCACTAAATGAGGTCCTCATAGAGCCTCTATCATTTTACTTTCCACTATCTAAGTAATCCCCCCATTTTCCAGAAATATGGACCACAAGGAATCCATCTTCCCCTCCTCGGAATTCCTGAGATTGACAATTAGGGTCAATCAGGGTCAGACACTTAGGATTCTCCATTAATTCATGATTATCTATAGTCACCTTCTGCAAGACTTCCTTCCCCATTCCATCCTCTAGAGAAGTGATCCCCAGCTGTACACTGCCACCTTCATCCATTTAAACATCCTCCTTCGTGTTCACCTATTCCACTCCTTAGAACCCATTTTTAGTCTCAATTGCAGTCATCATAGCAGCATCACTCACATCATGTCTTTGAGACCTATCATCAACTTCCAACACCTCCATGGGACAACACTCACAACTTGCAGCGTGAGACTCAATCACGAGCTCCAGCTCCATGGAGTCACCTACATCCTTCCCACTGACGTCCACTAACAGACGAACCTCTTGTTGTGAGGGCTTGATAACACTTACACCCGATGGATCCCCCATGCCACCAGTCCCATGGCCACCATTAGACTGCTTCTGCCCAACCCCTAAAACTAGATCACTCCTAAGTTAACTTAACACCGAAGAAACCAATAGATTAGGGAGCACTTCCCCCTCACTCAATGCAATCTATTTCACCATGCCATTCACAAGATCTTCTGTAGGTCCCTGACCAAGAAACCAACTTATCTACTCCTTTGGACCATAAATCCTCCTTATCGTTGCTTCACCTTGACATTTAGAAACGATGTGCCCCAGTTGGTAGCATTTAGTGCATTAATCAACCCAAGTCTCAAAAACTGCAGCCTGATTCCATCGGAATTCCTCACCCATGGTGATCCATATCCACTCCACCACAGGCTTAACAACATCCACCTCAACACAATTTCTAGGATTAATTGGATGACTTACCGTGGAGGTTCGAACATTGGAACAGAGGTTGTGGCCCACCATGTTCCCAATCATGAAGATAATTGCAGGGTTTATAAATGGTAGAGGATATTGAGGAAGGCTCACCCATGTCGTGATGGTCGAAGGATCATGGTTCATACATAAATCAAAAGACCATTGAAGGAGGTAAAACTTACAGCCATTGCAATGATGAGGGGTAGCGGACCAAGATACGATCAAATCCTCTTCTGAAGCAAACCAGACCATAAAGTGACACATATAATGAAGACCGCCAACTACGTGGTCTTACAAGTCCCATTTTCTGAAGGCAAAATAGTCGAAATCATCAACTGAGGGCCTCTTATGACCGAAACAAGACACCAATGTTAAATAGAGATGACTCTATGCTTCATAGAACTCTGAAAGCGAGATTGGAAATTGAGCATCACCAAGGTGAAGATCAGGGGCCTTCGGGTTAAGAGAGATCGCCAGAAACTCTAGAAGAAAATTAGGGTTTGAAAATAGGGTGAACGGATTTTGAAAGACTAGAGGCGGTGCGATCATATAATCCTCCCGCCTTCCTCCTCTAGGATGAGGGGGGAAATCATCCTCATCCATCAGCTAGGGTTCCATCGCGATACCGGAGGCGATGCGATCAAAACTAAATATTGTAACAGAATACCATACTACATTGGTAACTATTTAATCATAACCCCCACGAAATAAATTGTAACACCTCATGATTTTATAATATATTTATCTTCAAATAAATTTAATTTTTTGGATAACTTGTTATATGTGGAACACCAAGTCTAAATGATCTCTAATATAGTATACCATTATAACCTAGCAGTTAAATAATTTAGATGAATAAGAATAATATCATTTTAAAAAATATCTATAAAGTTTTTATATAATTTTAATATATTTATAAATATGTACTAAATTTTTAGTGAAGTTAATTTATTCTTTAAAAAATATGTTATCTTTAAAAATGGGTTCTATTTCATTTTAGGGACCAATATTGAATATAATTTATAATTTTTTTAGAAATTGTTTTTTATATAATGAACTTAATTTTTAAAATTATCCTGTCATAATTATCATAGGTTTAGTTTTTTATGAATTTTATAGAAAGTTATTTTTATGTGAATAGTGAAAATAACGATATTTTTCCAATAAAATTGTATTTTATATTTTAGTTTTTTTCAAAGACTAATTTTAATTTTTATTGGTTTAAAATGTAATTTTTTCATTATTTTCAAATATAATTCAATTTATACCTTTTGTATCAATATTATACTTTATCTTGGCATTAAAATTCTATTAGATCTAAACGGTCATTTTTAGAAAGCTGTTTTTGTTGCATTTTTGATTTTTATGTTAAATTAATTTCTCACATATATAGAAATGGAATATCTAAAAGTGGTTTCCAAATTTCTAATACTAAATTTCAAATTTATTAATGATTCCAATTTGATTTTTTTTCATTATAAATAGTAATATTGGTTAAAATATTATTACGTTAGTAAAAAGTGCATATGGGTAAATTAAGATTAAAATAAGTGATAAGGACCATCTTTGTCATATTAATTATTATTAGATGAATGTATTTTGAACCTTATAACATTATGATTTAATTTTAATTATTTATCTGAAACTTTTTAATGAAAATTACTTAATAATATTTTAATCCTTTAAAAAATTCTAGGCGAGTCCCTCCCCCCACTTATAAAAGGATATCCCTTCCCTCTCTTCTATACACAACTTTGAGCCATCTAACATGGCCAAACCGTGAAATATTATATTATAAACATACCTATACATGAATTATATGTTTTGGTGTTCTTAAAATACCACTCCAAGGGTACTCAGGAAGGGATCTAAAGGTGGTTGACCGAAGAATTGGTAATCATCTTACTTGACCTATTTTAATTTATTTATTATTTTAACTCATATAAATATAAGGTAACCATTATTAAATAATGTCTTAAGTATCTTAAATTTAAGTTATTGTTATTATGATTATGAATCAATCATTTTACATAGCCTTTCCATCAAATGAGAAATGAATTGTTTCGCTCGTGCATATGTGTGGACTACACCCTCCACGTAGTGATATGTTTCATTCTCTATCACAATAATTCATGATTTGTTGTTAGGAAAAATTTATTGTCTATTTATTATATTTATGAAATAATTATACTTATGGAATTATAATATCTTATCTACATTTTTATCTTTCCATCTGTTGAAAAATTATGACATTGCCCATGAGTATCTATGGACCACCACCTCCAAGTTGCGATATGATTCATTTTTTTCCTTTTTTTATTCACATTGATAATTATTAGAAGAGAATTAATTAAAATATTTGATATAATAATGAATCTAGGAAGGGTAATTATTATTTAATTTTGTTTCCAACCATCAAAAAGTGAAAACATCCCTTCTGTGTACATACATACTACCTTATATGTGAAGCGATGTAATTCATTTTTATCACTAGTTTATATGAATAATTATTAAAGTGTATATGATAAATAAATATGTTAATTATTTAATGGTTGAGATATATATCAATATGGTATGATAATATATCTATAATATATTTGTATTTATTATTTATGAGATTTTAACATGTATGAAGTGATATAAGACATGTGGTAAGGGGATTTGGTTTCAATCTAATTTTAATCGAGATAATTTTTTACTTGAATTTCCATTAAGGAAATTATTTGATCCTTATCTGATAAACCCCATTAATGTTTCCTATCAAATGTTTATTTCAACAATTTTTATGTTTTTATACCATTTTCCTCTCTTTGGTACTCAAAATTATTAAAAAAATATTTTTAGGGAAAACTCACCTTATTTCTCCCCATTCTATTAGAAAAAAGTTTTCTTCTATAAAACGTTTTTCTAAAATGTTTTTAAGAATGTTTTTGACTATTATTTAAGGATATTTTAATGTCATTTTTACCTATTTTTATTTTTTACAAAATTATTTAAAAATATTTTTTTGTATTAGGTGTGTAAAAACCCAATTATTTATGATATATTTCTCTTTAAATAAATTTAATTTCTTTTATAACTTGTGACACACAAAAACCCTAGTCCATGTGAAGAATAAGATAATATACTATTATAACACACATGTAAATTTTATATATGACTAATATTTACAACATTTTTTAAATTTATGTATTAATGTTTTAGATATAAGAAATGTATTTATAAACAAGTACTCAATTTTTAGTAAATTCATTATATCATTTTAAAATATATTTTTCCTCAAAATGGTTTTAATTACATTTAGGAGAAAATAAAATATTTAATTAATTTTTTTTTGAAAACTTATTAGAAAAAATTAAATTTATTTTTGGAATAATATTGTCAAAAATATATTTGTGTGATTTTTTTGGAATTTTTGGAAAAGTTTAATTTCTCAATGAATAGCGAAAACACTGATTTTTATTGAAAACTTCTATTTTGTTTAAAGAATTTAAAAAGTTACATTTTGTTTCAATTATTTTTAAATTTAATAATAGTTAATTTTTATTATTAATAATCTAGTTAGGGTTATTATAGTTAATTTTATGTTGTAGTTTTGTACAAAAACTTTTTAAACCTGAAGAATTATTTTTTCTAGAAATATTTTTATCATTACATTTTTTAAGGATTAATTATAAATTAAAATATTTCACTTCAGTGAATTGAATTTGATAGAAATAATTCAATATTTTTAATCAGTTTGTAATATTTTTAATGAGTCAACTATCATTTTTTTTTTCAAAATGAATAGTAAAAATAGTAAAAATGTTTTACCATAGTTATGCTTAAAACGAGTTTACTAGGGGAGGGGGATGTGTTAAACTAAGTGATAAGGGTATACTTTTCAATTAAAAA
This sequence comes from Viscum album, assembly GCA_963277665.1. NCBI lineage: Eukaryota > Viridiplantae > Streptophyta > Magnoliopsida > Santalales > Viscaceae > Viscum > Viscum album. Next base: position 1,960,860,198 of record OY728119.1, on the reverse strand, counting down.
TGTATAAAGAATATTTTGTAAAATTATTTTTACCCCATACTATCCCACCATTTAATCTGTGTATATTTTAAGCAATTGTCTTGTGAATGACATTCTAATATTTTAATCTTTTATGAATCTCCAAGTGTGTCCTCTCCCCCGCTTATAAAATGTCACCCATATTCTCCCTTATGTACACCAATTTGAGTCATATATATAGAGATAAAACTTACTAATTATCTTTTAAATTTCCTTGTGCATTATGTAGATATTATGGAGATCTTATAAAACCATTTCAAAGGTCCTTATGGAAGGATTTATAGGATTCCTACTAAAGGAGTGGTAATCATCCTACCCGACCTATTTCAAATTATTTCATCTTTTACCGCTTCTAAATTAGTAGAATTCATTATTAAATTATAATCTAAATAAAATAAATAAAATAATATGTTATTATTATTATTTAGCCACAATTATACTACCTTTATTTTATCAAATGGGTAGTGAAATTTTCACTCGTGCATACGTGAAGACTATCACCACCACGTAGTGATATAATTCCTCTTATATAATTATATATATTGGATGATTATTATGATGGATTTAATTTTTATATATTATATTTAATACATAATTACTCTTCATTAATTATAATTGCATATATGTGTTCTTACCTTCCAATATTTTGGAAAATTATAATGTCACTCATCCATACAGGTGGATTACCACCTCCATGATGGGATGTGATTTTTTTCATTTCTGTTTCTCTTTGATGGTAATAAATATAGTTTTAATATATCTGTATATATTATTTATGTTATAATATGTTTTTAATGATTAAATAAGATATATATTTCTTTATTTATTTTCTTTATATAATTAAAGGAACATTCATGTGTATGTACAACCAACAATCTCCATGAATGGTGTAAATCATTTTTCAATCTATACCTTTTATCGATGAATCTATATATATAAGGTATCTATATATATAATGAATATATATAATGAATAAAATTATATAGATTGTGTAACCATGATCAATGAATAATTACTAGAATTGACGAACCGAAAATCTCATGAAAAATGAAATAGTTAACACCTCAAAACAATGATTTTAATAATGAATTATTAATAAATATTTGTTGAAATATTATATATGGATCATATATGATAATATACATATGTAAATTATTATTTTATAGAATTATGATAAATTTATGTTTATTATAAAGGATTTTAGTTCGATTTTGAAGTAAGTGAACTTTGAGGTAATGGTTTATTTCACAATCACATCATTATTAAGGTTGGTTAATGTTTAAGTATCCATTGGGGGAATTATATAATAATTATGTTTTAAACCCAATATATTTTATTATCCTATGACTGTTTCTAAAAATTACAAATTTTCTATTCATTTTCCTCTTTTAAAGTACCCACAAGAACAGAATAATGTTTTTAAGAAAAACAAACATTATTTTCAAACTGGTCAGGAATATTTTTCTTCCATTTCCATCTTATGACTAAAATGTTTTCATGTTTTTTAATATTATCTTATTATTTTTTTAATTTCATTTTTATCCATGTTTTACTTTCTATAAAAATGTTTCACAGGAATAATCAGGTTATTTTATGAATGAGTTACTTTTTGAATTTTAAATGAAAATGTGAAATGAATCTTGGTTTTAACATACTAAACATGAATAAAATTTCCCAACACCATGAACAATCAATGCTTTAAATATTACATTATAATTTTCATGGTTATTTTTCAAAGAAAATATTTTTCTTAATATTATGGAATTTTTAAAAATGGAAATTTCAATGTGAAAAGGGAATTTCCCTCAATAATGATTTAAATAAATGTTTTATTATATTTATATTCATCAAATATGGAATCCCTTTGTTCTAATTATAATACACATGGGATGTTCTATAATTATACCATACATTTTCTATCTCTAGATGATTTATGATTAGTTTTACAAAGAAAAGTATTGGCATCCCACATGCTAGTTCTTCCCATATGGATAGTTTTTTATTATTAAGGAATACTAAATAAGTTATTTGGTTTGTTAATATGATAAAGGAATTGATATAATTAATGGATGGGTGGGTAATGAAAATAAATAGCCCCTCTATGAATTGGTAGGTATCATGAGATAAATATGGTTAGTCATTTGACCAAGGACATCCCTATTTATGTATGATGTCTTTGAATAAGTCACTAATAGTAATTTTCCAATATATCACATCATAAATTGAATCATTATGAAATAATTTATTGATTTTCATATTATTATTCAAATAGTTGTGATATCGATAGATAAGTTTCAATATCATGTGATTATTTATGTGGAATTATATGATTATCATTTATTCCTGACATATTATTCACACCTTATTAATTTTATGATTGCATTCAGTATACACATTCCCATACCGCATGTTTGAGCTCACCCCTTTCTTATTTTTACTTTACCCAGGACTCCAAGAAGTGAATTATGATTGATATGAAAGAGTATTATAGAGTTAATAATGATGTTCTCAATGAAAATATTTGGTACTAATATATATTCTCCAACATAATGTGAGATTCAATTATTTATGTAGTTTACAAAGACTACTAAAATATTTAGTCTTTTGGGATGTGATAACTTGTATCTAGTACCAATGTGATAATGTAACCACTATATATAGTCTTCTAGGGTTAGGGTGTTTATATTTTGAATCAAATAAAGTTTATTAGAAACCATGGGAACTAGATTCAGGAAAATATAGATTAGGGAACATAACTCTATGACAAAAATTTAGGAAATGTCTAATTGTAGAAAAACATTATAATGTTTTTAGTAAGTTAGAGATTATAAGGTTTTGCAAGATATAAGTTCATATCTAGATACAATTGGTGGATATCATTTTTGAGAAAATTCATCCAGGGTAAATAACCTCAAAAAAGATTTGGTTGGGTATATATTGATCTACATTATGGTGCATGGTGAGTGTTCCCTTATTGTACACCTCATTTCACACTCCCAAGTGATATTCCTGGGTTAATTTACATTTTATTTAAAGCCCATTAAGAAACATTTAATCATATTTTTATGATTTAAATATATTCCAAAAGATATTAAGATGATGATTTTGAGATTAATTATGCTTACATTTTCCAATTTATGATAAGTGTTTAAGTAGTTTAGAATTTATACATTATGATTCATAATTTTATGATCCAATCTAGTGTATTGCATTATTTAAAAATGGTAACCAATATAAGGAATAAGATCATATAAATTCACTTAATATATGTTGGGATTTACCTCTTGGGAAATATAATGAAGCTAGAGTTAGAGCTAAAGATGGAACTAAACAAAATATAACAATATTGGCACAATTGAGTCAAGTTATGACAAAAAAATTGAATGTATGGAGAAGAATATTAATATGAAACATTAAATACTACAAAATAGACCTTTAATGGTGGTGAAAATGGCCTTTATTAGATCTAGAATAGTATTTACTGCCTGAGTGGGATTAAAAGGCCTCACCTTTTATCAATGCTAAAAAAATCTATGATAAAGGGAATTTTATCAGCGCTTATAAAAGCACTAATAAAGTGAACTTTTATAAGATCTTTTGAAATCACTGATAAAGTGTACCATTATAAGTTGTTTTAAATGTGAGGAAAATTTTTTCCTATATCGGTGCTTTTAAAAGTGTCGATAAAGGGCCATACTACAGTATGCTGCAACAACACACTGCTGCACCAGTGTGATGTGTTGTAACAACACACTGCAACACCAGAATCACCATATATAAAAAAATAAGTCCCAATATACAATATGAATGAAATGAAGTTTACAACACAAGTACATGAAAAAACATTGTATTATATACATTTTGAATATTGGTTTATACAATTACACAAATAAATTATTTTACACACATTAAAAACATCAATATTCCCTTCTATTTTAATCCTGACCCTGAATCATGCTATTGGAAAACAAACCAAATATTCTCAATCAAAATAATTCACCTATATAAGAAAACAATTATTATGTTAGTAACAATATAATGAAATAAATTAACAAAGAGTGTTAATTTTACTAACATTGATGTCAATTTTAAATAAAAAGACACACCTATAGTCATACCGGTTACCTCGTGTAATGGATTGAGGTGAGGATAATTCCAACACGTCTCAAATGACTTTTGGATAATTTCATGATGTATTAAAACAATCTAAATGAATTTTCTCTGTTTTGAGTATTTCAATTGTCATTTTTTATTAAAATTACATTTTAAAATAGAATCATGTACAATTTACTCATTTCGATCACATATTGTATTAGTTTGATGTGAAACCAATTCCTAAATATCAAAAATGGCTTACAAATAATTTTCCTAAATTATCATGATATTCTATGTTCGTTTGATTGGTTTTCATTGAGTGAAACTTTTTGAACTAAAATGTCAATTTTAAACAGATAACAGAAAATTTAAGTCATACCGGGCACATAATGTATTAGATTAAGGTGTGGATGATTACTACTTGTAAAAATTGACTTATAGCTAATTTTTTTAAAGTATCAAAATAATAAAAATGTGTTTTATCAGTTTTGAGTATGTTAGTTGTCTATTTTGTTAAAACTTATTTAAAATTTTAATAATAATACACACTTTGAGTTGTACTGATCACATAGTGGGTCGGACTGATGTGAGGATTATTCCTAAAAATCTCAAATGACTTATGTATCATTTTAATAAATTATAAAAACAATATAAAATCATTTTATCTATTTTGAGTATGCCAATTTTTTTTACAATAATTTCATTTAAAATAGTAAATATGAAATTTGAATCATTACAACCACATCATGTATTAGTTTGATATGAGTGAAATTTATACATATTAAAAATGACATATGATTATTTTTTATAAATTATCATTAAAACCCGAGGGCATTTGATCAATTTTCAGTGAGTGAAACATTTTGAACTAAAATTGCAATTTTAAACTAATAACAGAGACTTTGAGTCATATCGGGCACATAATGTATTGAATTGGGGTGTGGCTGATCCCTATATGTAAAAATTACTTATGTATAGTTTATACAGTATATCAAAACAATATGAAAATGTTTTCTTATTTTTTATTAGGTTTGTATTCTATTTTACTAAAATAGAATACAATTTAAAATAAAATGATGTACTTGGATTCATATCGGTCACACCGTTCGTCAGATTATGATGTGGCTAATTCGTATGCATCTAAAATAACTTTCGGATTATTTTACCAATGTTTCAAAACATCAGAATGTTTTTTCTTGGTTTTGATTATCTCTGTTGTCTTTTTTTTCTAAAATGTCATTTTAAACTAGAAACATGCAATTTTGACTCATTGTGATCACATCATGTATCAATTTCATGTGAAACTAGTTCCTAAACATCAAAAAAGACTTATTTATTATTTTACTAAATTATAAAGAAAATGTGACCATGTTTGATTGGTTTTAAATGAGTGACACTTTTTGAACTAAAATATTGATCTTAAACTAATAAAGGACACATTGAGTCATACCAGGCACATCGTGTATCATATTGATATAAGGCTAATTCATACATGTCAAAAATTACATATGGATCATTTTCTTAAATTATAAAAACAATATGAATATTATTTATCTGTTTTGAGTATATTATTTGTCTATTTAACTAAAAATATTGTCAATTTTAAATAGAAAAAATTACTTGGAGTCATACCGGTCACACCATGTGTCAGATTGAGGTGAAAATGATTTCTACACACCCCATAGTCTGAAAAAATCATATAATTAAATGTTACCATGAAATCTATTCAATTTATTTATTGAACTGTCAACACTACATGATAATCTTCGAAAAAACAACCCCGAATCAAGAAAAGAATTCACCTGTATAAGGAAACAATTATTATATGAGTAATAAAAAAATAATCAAGTTAAACATAAATATGAAACAATACATTAATTATTTGGAAAATGATTTTTTTTTGTGGAAACCAAAAGATTAACCATGTGATTGAGAAGTGGATGGAAGTTGAAGGAAGGTGATAAATGTTAACACTACAGGGGTGAAAGGTTTTGAGGGAGAAGACGTATGTGAACATTTTACTGAAAAAAGGCATAAATGCTGGACCGATCACCCAAACTCGAAAAAAGAATCCACTTGTATAAGGAAAATAGAATTATGTGAGTAATTCTAAAAAAAATTAATTAAAAATAAATATGAAAAAATAAATTAATTCTATGGATAATGATTTTACTATAAAAACAACAAGATTAGATCTTTGATTAAGTAAAGGAAGCATCATTTCTCTTTATAAAAAGGTAGTGGAGTGAAATTGAAGGAACATGATAAATGCAACACTTCATTAATGAAAAATATTTTAGGGATAATAAGTATGTTGAGGTTTTGGTAAAAAACGCATGAAATATGGATGGAAAACCCCAACTCAAACAAAATAATCCACCTGTGTTACAAAACAATTATTGTGTGAGTATTACTAAAAAAATAAATTTAACATAAAAATGAAATAAAAAATTAATTCCATAAAAATTTTTTTTTTCTATAAAAGCATCAATATTACCTCTATGATTGAGTATAGATAATGTTATTACACTTACTCAAAGGAAAGATAGGTGGACAAAAATATTCGTAAATAAACAAACTCTGTAAGGGATAATGCAAATTTAATCAATGTTCCATTATCTAATCTTTCAGTAAAACGGAGAAAGTATATCATAAAATTACCTTAACAACATTCAAAATGGTTTCTTTCATTATATTTTTTTTCTTTTGAGGGATTGGTAACTTCATCATGTGAAGAAGAAATTATCTACTGAGTACTCAAAAATTTAATTTAGATTGTGTTAATGCGATAGAGAACACATAACATTATGAGTAAAATCATAGTATATTAAAAAATACCATCTTATTGAAATATCTTTCTTTTTTAATGGTTTTAGGGATTTAGTTCTTTTATCAAGAATCCAAATCCCGTATTTTTGGACCCCTATAATGTACATGAAATTGTATATTTTGGGACCACCATGAAGTTTTTTTATCTCCCAATAAAAGGGTCGTCCTCAATTGAATTTTCATTTGACCTGACATTTGTTTTTGTCAGCAGTGGGGAAATCACACAATTCATTTTTGTTGGATCAGAGATATAAAATACATTCAATACTTATGATGTAATTATGAATTACTTTTCTTTTTCCCCTTCCACATTGAAATTCACCTTCTCAAATCCAATTTATTCAACTTTCACTATAATGATATTGTCAACCCATTTGCAAGAGAAAATTAGTACTTGAAATTTTGTATAATCCAACTCATATATATACTCTATAATTCTAAAATAAGATAAATTTTCATAAATTGGATTTCTATCATTGGACCCAGATATGTGCATCGCTTCAGCCACAAGCGTAACATTACTATTTTCACCGTACTTCTATCATCATGTTCTTTAGTATAGAATGAATAACCATTGATTACAAAACCTGTGTAATATATAAAATATTCATTCGGTACTATGGCTATCCATGTAAGTCCATTAGCAATTTAATTCAGATTTTTAGATAACTTCTTATAAATTTTTTCTTGTAGATATCCTATAAAATGTTTATTATGTGTATCTGATATCCATCCTTCCGCCATTGATGGATTCAAATCAATATTAATTTATTTTTGGGCTTCAATTTATTGATCAATATCTTCACAATTATTTAAAATTTTAAGGTGTTCTTTCTCCCGATCTGTGACGGTAATTGATACAACATATATTCTGTAAATCCTATTCCCCATAAGAAGTTCAATGTGATGAGAATTTTGGAGGCCAATATTGTCAGCATCTGGAAGGTAATCGGTACAGAATTCAATAGTTTCTCTAACAATATATTTTTTTATAATACAAACTTCTGTTCGAGTTCTATTATTGACATATCCTTTCAAAATTTTCATATACCATTCAATGGGAATTTCTATCTATAATAGACAAGGCCACATAATTGAACCTCCCTAACCAAGTGAAATATCAGGTGTACCATTATATCAATGAATGATGGTGGGAAGAACATTTGTAATGAACATAATAAGAATGAAACCTCCTTATTCGTGATGGGAAACTTCTCTAGGTCTATAACTTTACTTCATATAGATTTAAAAAGGATGAAAAGTCTGGTTAATATATGTCATAGATTTTGAGGCAGAATACAGTGTAAATCTACATGCATTAAATATTTCAACAAGACATGAACGTTGTGTGATTTTAATTCTTGTAACTTGAAATTATTCATTGAAATTAAATTCTTGATATTTGATGAATACCTCTATAGAGCTTTTATAGTATAAAGAAAATGGAAAAATTGAAATTTTTCCTATCTGGATTTAGTGTAACCTACTAGATGATGAAAATTACACCTTTTACCCATCACCAGTGCCAACTCTTCCCTTATCCCCATTTAAATCATGTCCAACCTATCCTTGATTCCATCTATCATTTTTTTGATAACATTTAGTAATGTTCCAATAACAATATAAAATAAATTTTTTCTATATGTTTGAAATCACGAAAATATCTAACCTATAAACAATTACAATAAGGTAGTTGAAATAAATTTGATCACTTCTTCCAAAATACTTTTGTATGGGTTTCCAGAAATGGTTTACTGAAAACAATGTGAAAATATTTTACATTATTGTATAGTTGACGACCCATTAATGGAGTTGATATTGAACCTTGATAAATATCCCCATTAAATGTTTTCATCTAGGATCAATATTTATATTGTCAAGGTAAAAATATATGATGTCCAAATAACCGAGCCATAGGGGAATGTTTCACCCGAATTGAGTGTGTTCATTTTTCACAAATGGGACACCACATCATTCATTTAATTCTATGGCTTGATTAATTTCGATAACCAGGGAACTCATTGATCCTTATGTACAACATGGACCTCAATGTGAGTTACTCACTTTTAGGAGTATCATACATTGTATAACATGTATCCCACATCAATTTTTGATCATTCATTAATGCAGCTAACAAGAAATTAATACCATTACAGTGTCTATTTGGTCTAGATATAAGAAGAGAAAACAAAATGTATTTGTGATTCACGCATAACCATGGTGAAAAGTTATAATTTTCTAGCATGATGAGTCATGTACTTTGAGTACTTCTTTATATGCTAAAGAAATTATTCCATCCATAGATAACACAAGATGATTTTTTTTCTCATTTACAAAATAACTATACTCATAATCAATTATCTTCCACTAAGAAGAATCTGTTAGATGATGAAGGTTCCATTTTTTAATTATTAAATATGCATGCCTTGTAAACTTCCTCGCAGTTTCTATATATCCATATAGTATTATAATCCATGGAATTATAGGAAAGTACCATACATATTTTTAAGGACTTGATTTATTTTTTGCCGATCGATTTGAACAAAATTTAGGGAACATTAAGAGTGATTCATGGTCCATAATAAAAATATTAAATAATTTGGGAAATCATGAATTTTTAAAGAGATTATTCCCACTGAACATAAAATTTGTTTAGTGTCATTTTTTCAAAATGGTAGATCATTTTCTTCTTGTATGATATCATTTAGGAGACCAATTAGTTATGTAAATATGGTGTCACTCCATCCGCTGCCAACTTCCAAATTATTAAACTTCAATACAGTTGTAAATTTTGTATATTTAGTATAGATGGTATAAAATTATTTCTTTTCATAGCTATTTAACTCGTCAAACAAATTTGGAAGATCGTAAAGGTTTTCAAAAATTTCCAATTTCATTTCTTCCATGTTATCACCATCATCATTTATACTGGTATTCATATCAAATAATTCATAAACCAAAGTATCATCCCAATAAGTGTCAACATTCAATTGTTCCATATGTTTAGTCCAATATTTATAGCTCTTTTATATTTTATGACAAATCAAATGTTCTTCCAACTGTTCCAGAATAATTTTTCTTGAATAACAACAATGTTTACACAAACAGAGGAATTGAGAAGGGTCATATGTATTCTCTCTTGAAAACATGATGAACACTTTAACTCCATCTTCATACTATTTTTTAAAACCATTAGCATGCATCAATTTTTGATTCATATCAATCCTATTAGGTTCATTAAATATTATTTTTTTACAATGAATAAATAAATACATAGAAGATATTCATTATCAAAGGTGAAAGTTATAGACAATTATAATAAGGGAAACTCAACATTTGATTGTTTCAAAGAATTTCAGTTTGTTGAAGAAAATGAGAAATTGAATTTAAGAAAATAAATAATCCACTGTGGAAGGTGTTATCCTATGAATTCATTCAAAGGTCAAAGTTATAGACAACTCATCCTCATCAACTCATCTCCCAAACATTTATCATTGCATTCTTTTTTTCACGTCCTTTATCTTGTGCAGAAACATACCTATATTTCTTGAAATACTCTAACAAGTTTCCATCCATTGGATGAATACTGATTAAAGTAGCATAATAAACATAAAAGAGATGAGGTATGAGTTTCAGGTATCAAATTTAAATAATGAATGTTTAAGAGATAAATTTGATTAGGATGAAAATTGTTTATAAAAGAGATTAGGGATGAGTCCCAAGTACCAAATTCCAATAATATATATTGTTTGACACACATTTGGTCTTTCTTAAATACCTTCGGAAAATTAAAATATAATATAGGAAATTAAGGAGTGATAATAAAACCAAATAAGATAAACAATAATAATAACCTCTCATTCTATGAACAGGAAGATATAAAAATGTATTGATAAAATATTTTAATAAATAAAGAGTTATTTCATATACATTGATAGTGATCAGATATTCCTATGGGTGGATCAAATAGATGTAGAACTAAAATGGTAAAAACCTAAAAATTAATTTCTAATATATAGAATTTGGTAACATTCATTCTATTTTTTGGAATAAGTGATGTATAAACCTAAATAATTATTACATTTAAAATTAATGGTAAATTAAATATTTGAAAACATCTCAAGACACTTGGGATGTCATATCGCTACACCAAACCATCCCAGGGATTCTATGGTTGTCCTCACATCAGATCTACCTATCTGAAGGATTCTAGGGAGGAAATCTAATACACATTGGCCAGTCCTTATGATTCTAGGGAAGTCTATAAAGAAGTTTTCATAAAGCAATAATACACATCAACAAGACGTATCACAAATATGGGAGACAAGCACATCATCCCTTGAAACGTCTATCACATACACATTTAAACATATATATATATATAACATGGAATTTATAATACACCTAATTAGAAAAAATACACAATTAAACATTATTTTTGATGAAAATAAACACAACCCCTTCCTAAATTTGAAATACCGAACCACAATTTTCATATAACTAATTATAAAATCACCCTTACAATATAAGTTTTGAAAACACATATAATTAAATATAAATATATATATTTACATATATATATATGTATATATTTTTATAAAATAAATTTAAATTGATAAAATTATATGTAACCATTATAGAATAATATCATAACATAGTAAAATAAATATAACCCCATACTAATTTGGAAAATATAGATCCATTGAAAATAAATAAATATGGTATCAACCTAACTAAGTTTTATCTTAAAATAAAAAAACACAATTCGGAAAAAATAAAATTCTAAACAAAATACCATACACCTAAATATTAAAATAGAATTTAAATAAATAAATTACTTTAAATGAATTTAATAAAACCAACTTCTGTTGCTGCTTCACACCCTCACCAGTCTTAGAATTGGTTTAATAAATCAACTTTGTCATTAGTTTAAGGTTTTTATATCCAAAACCTCCTCTTTTTATATAGTAGAATAAATATTTATTTAATTGGTCTATTTATGGACTAGTGGAAATTCTCTAATATTTCAAAATAATGAAAAAATTAATCTTGTTGAGAAACCTAGTGTATAGATGTAGAAAAAAATAGAAATTGATTCAAAAAAATTATTTCAAAAGTCCAAAATAGGATATCGAAATCAGTAGTCAAGAAAACAACAGATCATAAAAAAATGGAAAACAATATACAAAGACTAGACCAAAACTAAATGATGACATCATAGAAGAAAAAATAAAAAAATAAAAATATAGAAATAAAATCAGAACATATAAACGAAAAAAGTCATAACTCGCATGTTTGAAGAAAATCCTTGAGCCTCAGATCTAGATCGAGACGTTTTCTTCAGAATCTCTAACTACAAGCGAACACTAGATGCTAGATGATGTTCGAGTAAGTAAAGTCAATGGTTTTGTGTGATTCAAGTGGGATTATGTGATTCGAATTTCTATTCACTAATGAGGAGTGCTGGTAGTGGGTGGCTTCCACAGAAAGCTTCTGATATGACGACTGGTTTCAACTGGTTATGTTTTTTAAATAGATTGGGACACTTTTATCTCTGCTTTCAAAAAAGCACTGATAAAGGTTTTTTATCAGTTCTTAAGTAATAAGCGCTCATAAAAAGCATATTTATCAGTGCTAAAGTCTTATCCCTGATAAAGACTTACCATTATTAGTGCTAAAAAAGTACTGTTAAATATTTATTTTATCAATGATTATTACTTAAGAACTAATAATGGATTTTTAATTATTAATATAATTTTTTTGTAAATATATATATACTTAATATATATATATATATAAACATAGTAAATATGTTCCTTACTTAAATATAATAATAATTATTGTATAATTATTTAAATATAAAAAAAATTATTTATAATTATATAAATATTTTTAAAAAATAATATTTATATAATTATATATATTTATATAATTATATATATATTTAATATATATATAGTAAATATATTCATTATTTAAGTAATTTTATTATAAATTTAAACATTATTTAAATATATATAATTATTTAAGTATTTATTAATTTTTATTTATAATTATATAAATACTTATAAAATTTTATTTATTTATTTATAATTATAAATATATTATTTTATAAATATAGTATATACATTTATAAATATATTTATTTATAAATTTTTTGACAAATTGTTTTTAATATTATTCATGAATATCTAATTTTAAGGGCATGCATGTTAAAAATTCATGAAATTGAATAAATTGAAAATAATTAAACTTTAATAATATTAAAAAAATTGATATGTTTTGTTTGTATGTATTGTATATAGAAATGAATTAATTACATATTTGTGAAATCAATATAACACACATTTTATCTATATTAAATTGAAAAATCAAACGACATTCGATTATTTGTCAATTAGTCTATGGAATTAGTCTTTAATGTTAATTTATATTAATTTTTAGTTATAAACCATTATTCCCTAAATATAAGAATATTTAGTGTAAAGCGCATAAGATATTTTTAATATAGAAATCATGTTTTTATACATTAGTATATATCTATTTATTTAATATATATTATTTGTTAACATTATCGATAATTATCTATTTAATGAAATGTTTAATATTTTTCCCAATTTACTTATTTTTAATTTTAATTTATCTAATTTTAATCGTTCATATATCTATATATTTAATACATACTATCTATTAGAATATATAATTTATATATAGTATAATCAATTTATTCATTTTTATCAATAATTATTTAATTAAAAAAATTTGTAATATTTTTTTAATAAAATAATTTTTCTTTTTATTTAATTATTTAAGTTTATTTATTCGGATCTTTATCAGTTCTAAACAAGCACGGATAATCTATTCAATTATGAGATCGAAAAATATAGTGATGATAAAAGGTACCTTTTAACTGCACTAAAAATTAAGTGATGATAATGGGTACCCTTTATTAGTGGTAAAAACAAAGTGTCAATAAACAGTTAAATTTATCAATGCATTCTTTAGCACTTATAAAGTTACCATTTATCAATTCTTTTTTCTAGCACTGATAAATACTAGTGCTGTTAAATTCTTATTCAGTAGTATTGATGGTTCAAATATGTTTTCCCATCCAATTCCACAACAACATCTATCATTCAATTAAACCACAATACATTTATAACAGATTAATGGATATGTTCTTTCAAAAATATTTTTTTTCATTGGGATTTAATGAAAATGAGACGCTTGTTATAGTAATTTATGACATCACAAGAGAGGAAACTCATTGTGGGTCAATGGTTCAAAACAATAAGGATGTGGAGGAAATAACGATCATGAAGTGGAATGATTTTAGGGTACTTCTCTTAGGAAAATATTTTCCTCACAACCAATGTGATTGGATAGAAAGAAATTACAGATTTTAAGACAAAATGAATAGTAAAATGTTTCTATATATAAAGGCAAATTTAAAAGGATATAAAGGTACGCTATGGACTATTTATGTAACATAAAGAGTAAGATTGACCATTTCTTGGATGGGATTAATCAAATTCCTTGAAGTATAATAGTGTTCATAAAATTATCATCATTTGAGGATATAGTATCATGAATGACCAAGAAAGAGAAAGAATTATCTATGTCTTATGGATTTGAAGGAATGTAAGATAAGAAGAGGATGAATGAGAAAAAAAGTAGAAAATGGGAAGAAGATAAAGGGGGATTTTCCAACATGTGATACTTTTGAAAGGAAACACCTTGGTACATGCTTAAAAAGAAAAATGAGTTTTCTTCAATTGTGGAGGAATAATATTTCATTCCCAAGAATAAAATGGTAATGAAGATACCATAAAATTATAGTATTTCACCTATTAGGATATTGGGCACTATGCCAACCAATTCCTAAAATATCAAGGGAACTTTCTGTAAAATAAGCCAAGCTGAGAATGTAAATATTATGTAATTACTATCATACAAGTGGAGGTTCCTAGAGATGTGAAAAGGTAAAACTACCACAAAATCTAGTACCACAAAACACTTATTTGATTATTGTTTTAACAACTTTTTTATATCTATTTTTAAAGTATAAAATCACTACCTCTATGAATAGTTGTTGAGCTGGTGGAGAAAACTCCTAATGGAAGGGTGAACATGTCTTAAGTCTATAGATCCTCTCTGATAGATGTTTGTGGGAATTTTCTTCCTACAAATATTTTTATTCTATATTTAATAGAGTTGTCTATAATTTATTTTTATTGATTGGATCTCTCAGTATAGAGGCCATATCAATTATTGAGTACGGGAAGTAATATTCGATATTCTGAATCAGCCTTCAATTGTCTATATGTGAAAATGTGGACCTGAACAACATTTGATGATTAATTCATCATATGAGTTGCATTAACTATTTAAGATCTATATTACTCTAAAATGGCTTAAAAGAAACACAAAATTGAAAATGAGTCTTTTTTTTGTAATATTCTGATGTATTTCTTGAGGACATTCATAGTTATCCCTAGAATTGTGAACATTATTTTTCAATATAACTCATACTTGGTGAAATTATTATTTAAAGAATCAATATTGAATTACCTCAATTGAGATACAGTAATTTATGAAAAAAAAAGATAATTAAGATAAGGGATTCATTTATACTAGTGATTCACCATGGGGTGAACCTATAATTTTTATTAAGAAGAAAGATGAGTCAATGCATCATTGCATTGATTATTGTGAAATTAACAAGATAACCATAAATAATATAAATTATATACCCTGTATCAATCTTTTCTGATAATTTATATATATTTCTGTATTCATAAAAGATTGATCGTTGTTCTAGATATCATTAGTTATGGTTCAATAAGGAGGATATACCCAAAAAAGCATTTTGAATGTGGTATGGTCATTATGAATTTATAGTAATTCAACTTGGAATTACCAATTCTGTTAAAATTTTCATGACTTTAATGAATAAAGTCTTTCAATATTACCTTGACCAATTTTTGTTGGTCTTTATAGATGATATTCTTGTACATTTAACTATTCAAGGAAGAAAATGAAGAAAATTTGAGAATTTTTATAAAAACCCTGAGGAAGGATATTTTTTTGATAAATTTACCAAGTGTGAATTATGGATTCAGAAAGTTTCATTATCAGGTAATATATTCTCAACTATGGGTATATCAGTAATTCCTTCAAAGATAGAATTTATTGAGAAATGTATAAGACTAACCCTGGTAATCAAAATCCATGGTTTTCATAGGTCAGATATATATACCAATTCATTTTGATAGTTTTGTAATGACTATATATTACACTTACCATGTTGACTTAGAAGGGGGATAAGTTATTATGGATTGATGAATGTGAATATAATTTCAAATTATTTAAGAGAAGGTTGGTTAGTGTTCCTGTTCTTACACTGCCCTACACTGGAGATGGATTTGAAATATATAGGGATATATTAAAGAAGGGACTAGGAAGCATCCTCATGAAAAATGATTTGGTGATAAAATATTCCTCTCACCAATTAAAAATTCATGAGATGTTTTACCAGAATCAAAATTATGTGTTGGAAGTTGTAGTTTTTTACATTGAAAATATTTATAAATTATATGTATGGTGAAAGGTGTGATATATACATTAATCATAAAATATTGAAGAATATATTTACTTATAAAGAGTTTAATATGCACCAAATAATATGGTTGGAGTTGATAAAATTTTATGAATTCTCAATACATTACCAAATAAGGAAGGTGAAAATGTGGGTGATGCTCTAAATAAGAAAGACCATGCAAGTTATTCAATGAAGAGGATTGAAAGTTATACATTATTTATGGATTTCTAGAAGATGGATCTTTAAATCATGAGTAGAGGGGATAATTATTATATTTCTATGATTAATATTCAACGATCCAAGAATAAGATAATTAAGATGTTGTTGATGTAAGCTGTGGAATTACAGAAGAAGGTAAGGGATGTTACTGAGTTTAACCATGATTATAAAAGAATGGTAAGGTTCAAGAACTGAGTATGTTCTCCATCAGTACCATAATTGATGAATGAGTTGTTGGATTAAGGTCAAATTTCATCATTATTTATTCATCAAAGAATTAGAAATATCAATAGATATATGAAAGAGAATTAATGGTGGGAAAACATAAATAGGGGTATTATAGAGTATATTATGGTTGTTGATATGATAGAATGTCAGGCCTAAGAGATATAAGTCTAAGGGATGTTACAATCATTTCCCATTCCATAATTGAAATGGGAAACCATAACCATGTATTTTATCACCAGATACCCCAAAAACTATAAAAGAAAGTCTACTATACCAGTCCAGACCTTCTATTGGATGAACCACCAAGCCATAACACCACTAGTCGAAAGGTAATTTACTATCCCCACAGGATAAAAACTAGTTCTTGGGAATCAAAATAACACAATTAGGAATTATTTAACATAAAAATAAGAGTAAATTAAATGGTGGGAAGATAAGAAAATTCGGATATGAATCATCCATATTTTGGACATCCACATTGAAACAAAAATGTTGGAAAAATTCAAAAAATAATAGAACATAATATTATTAAAAAATACATACAACAAAAACCACCCTCACACCCTAGTCTCACCTTCTTGTATGGAAAATATTCCCACGATATTCCATTTATTTTTCTATCAGTATATATATTAAACCTAGATCTATAGAATGTAGTGAAATCCTATTTTCCAGAGTAAATAATTTAATGATAGACATGCCAGTCATTCTAGAAAAACTAAAAACCAATCATACTAAAATCATGTAATGAGACATTTGGAATAATCTAATAAAATGAAAATAACCTCAAAAGGATCAAAAATCCCAATATAATTTTAAAAAGAAAAGCCAGAAACCTGTAATTGAGATAAAATAAGAGTGAGAACATAATAAATCAGTAGGGAACCATTACCCATTGAATCTATAGGAATATCATTGAAAAATCAATTATAAAATTTTAGTTTTTAACATAGGGTATAAAGTAGGTTTTCACGTGATTTATAAAATCAAACCAGTAGATATTATTAAAAAACAACCTTTTTATAAAATAAAAACAAGTATAGGTAATATTTTTAAATGAAACCCTAAGGGAAAGGGAAAAACAAAATAACTTTCACCCCTTTTCAACCTCTCATGAAAAATCCAATTTTCTTAAATAAATTTAGGAAAAACTAATCATTTGCAATCATGACGAAATACCACAACCATTTCACTTTTCCAAGTGATATTTTCAAACCATTATAAGACAATTCATTTGAATGTAAACTAGAACACAAAAAAAGTGATTCATAAACTATACAAAGAAACCCAACATCATGGAAACACAAGGAAATAAGGATAAGATATAAATAAGGTCAAGTTATATATATCACAATCAGAAACCATACTATAAAAATGGAAACAACATAATGTTTATCCTAAATCATAAAATAATCGACATGAAAACACATGCATAATTTTTAAAGTATGAAACCCACACACTAAATATATAATAACAAAGGCATAAAATACCATAAATTGTAAGAGGCAAAAACATAGGGACTAATAAGCAATTATAATTCACAGAAAGGTGGAATCACATCATATAGGTTAAAAATAACATATCATGTCAACCCAACCACTCTCACATAGTCTCATTGGTGACACCCCACTAACCAAGTATTATATAAAACTAGGGGTGACTCTATAGTAAAAAATATAAAAAACCTTTCCACTTCCCCTAATTAATTATTTAGTATCCTAGGATCCATCATGTAATAACTATAGGGGATGGTCCACTTTCATAAAAAATATCATCCCATGATAATAAAAGTCTAATGGATAACATCACATCACATCCTTCCCACCTCCCACATTTTCTTTAGAAACATCCTCAACCAAAAAGCTCATTATGAATAACAATTCGTACATCCATAATATGTATATACATAAACATCATCAACAACTAAAAATTTTCTCCACGAGGTCACAATCAACCAATAAACTTGAAATCACTTCACAAAGTTCCAACTGGTAATTTCACTTATAACATATAGTATATACATTTTGAATTACTTTAATAAAAACAATTTGAAACCAAAAATAAATCCAAGGGATATTAGAATCAACACTAAATAACACCCATTACAACTCAATGGAATCTCTCTTTAATTTCATAAAACAACACACGATTTTAAAATATGAAAACCCCATAAATGTAAAGGGAAAATAACTTTGAAATAAAAATGGAAATTATCAAAATATATAAATTCACAATAAAATATTCACAATTCTTGAAACAATATTAAATAAAATTTTGGGAAACCTTACAAGCACTTGGAATGTGGCCTAAGTTCAAGCCAAGCGCCAATACATTTATATGTTATTTTAAGACTATTATGGTGTATAATATAATTCTTAATAAATAATAAAGACTCAAAACACACTCCATAAATTAATAACATATGGTACAAGGGTGTTTTATAGAGACACCTTCCTTAAAATGGTGGTGGGAAATCCCAAATGGTCTGTAATTCGTCACCTTTATTGAAGAATTCCCAAATTCACAATAAAGTGAGTGAAAAGAAAAATTGAACACCGTAAAAAAAAATAAGAAGTACCAAAAAATGGGTAAAAACCATTTCTCTAGGTTTAAGATGAATGAGAGGGGTTATGTGGAGATATAAAACCACTAGAAAATTGAGGAATAATGGAAGAGAAGGACATACATTGAGAAATCATCCATGAATCCCCGAGAGATTAGGTGAAAAAACATGATGAATAATAGACACATAGGGGAGAGGCACACAACCATGGTGGAAGGGGGTCTCATCTAGGGTTGGTCATATGGAATTAGGGGGAAAGGGATTAAAATCCCTAAATCCATTTAACTATATTTTTTGTATTGAAATATTTAAAATTTAAAATTAATATTTTCTGTGTCATGCATGGTTTAGGAAATAGGTTTCCATAATCATGTCCCAACTATGTCACCCCTACTATAAAAGCACAAGAACCAAACATGTTCACTCTTAATAAGCTTGCGTGGTTGATCTAGCCATCTTCAGAATGTGTAAAATATAGTTAAAACGTGTAGACCTCTAATGCATTGTAGACACATGGATAGACTTGACAATGTAAAAACTGTGCATAACAACAAATACTTTATAAAATTTCAAATATAATCACAATTTTTTTGGAAACAACATAATATTAAATATAATTAAATTACATTTTATTAATTTCTCAATTACGTAGAGGGTATTACAAAATCCCCACTATGTAACTTTATTCCCCCAAAAATTTGTAGGTTAATGTAGATGTCTAAATGGAATGAATTATAAGAAAACTCATATGAAAAAAAGTAAAGTACTCAAATAACCAAGAGAATAATCCAGAAAAACTAATTGAAAACCCAATCCAATAATGTATCTAAAGAAATTAAGACCAAACTTTGGTCTCCCAACCAGTTATAATTAATCAAAAAATGGTGAAAGAACCAACCAAATCTTTCTGAAGAATAATAGTATTTGACCAATAAGCGGTTTTCCTAAACTCCACAAAGAGAATTTCAAAAACTATACTGGAAAAAGACAACTAACCAAAACCACAAGGAGATGAATACTCTGAGAAACATAACAATGAATAAAAACTATATCACTAAAACCAAGGTATCCAAACATGGAATTAAAAATGTTACTCTATGAGAAATGAAAATGTTCTAACCTAAGGGTTACATATGAAATATGTGGGTGTTTATATCCAATTATTAAGAATACCATTCTATTGTAATTCTGATGTAAAAAACAACCCAATTTAATCCATATCACAACCAAAAATAAAACTACACCCAAAGTATCCATACATGCACACTAGGTAAATTCCGTGTCTGTGGTTACAAAAATCATCCTTAATGGGTAGACACAGAAGGAAATCCACAAATATCAAGAAATTATGAAAGAATATTTCCCAAAAGGAACCCCACCAACAATAGGAAACAAAATATTAATCCATTAAAACACTGGGCCTAGGCTTCCTCAAAAAAACTTCTCAAAACTCAACATGAAAAAAATCACTAAATGGGACATCAATGAAAATAGATACAATTAACCATCATAAGAATAAAATTATCGATTTCTAACGAGACACCAACCCAAAGTTCATAGGTCTAATCTATTTAACCCAAAAATATTCAAAAATCTCAAGGGAAATATATTCTTAGATAAAGCAAATGAAAAACTCTCTGGAAAATGAAACAACACATGTCACTCTATTCTGATCTTGGGGAATGTTAAATGGAAGGAATACGAACCCCTTTGATTAACACTATACTACCACACTAGACCTTTCTGGGATTTTTTCATCAACCAATGTTGTATGTAGACCATCACTTGGTCATTTCTCTAAAACTATACCAAACTATCCCATAATATACAAGGGACAAACAAATCACAAGATTTACTAAAACAAACAATATTAAAAAAAATTAAAAACCAAGGAACCATTAAAATAGTGTCTTGTTTAATTAAAATCTAAATATAAAAAATTTTAAAAATTCAAATCCCAAACCCTATATGGAATTGGTAAATTTTAAAACATTTCCAAAATTGATTTCAAAATAAACAACACATGTTTTAGTACCAAAAAAACCAAACTAGTTTTCCATGTAAATTAACCCTTTTCCATTTGAAATAGTTTTCAAATCCCATGCCCTTTTGATATATACACACCAAGGGTAAAATTGTGAATTCTTAAATAAATTAGTTTCCCATAAAATAGGATAACCTTACTTTAAAAAACCATTCACGTTTCTTGAAAAGTCATCCACACATATTTTTTATCCTAAATATAAAATGGAATAAACTATTTTAAAAAACTCTATAAAATCATGATTACTTTTAAAAAAAAGGCCTTTGAACCTTGTTTTAAAAACTAAATTTTTTTTCTCATACAACCCATTTTCACCCACACAAATGAATTTCAAATCAAATGAAAAAACTGTATATCAATGGTATAAAAAAATCCTCAACCAAAAATTCCAACATATCAGAGGACCTACTAAGACTCTAATCATGTTTCCCCAAAACATAATTAGAAATCAAGGTTCAAGATGTCTAAATATAAAGAGAAACCAAAATGTGGGACCTTGGATGACTTAGTCACATAGGTTATGGGTACATTATAATCATGTGTTATTTCCTTATGAGATTCTAGAGTCAAACAATGGTTTGTTTCATGGTTTGGTAGGCCCTGAAAACAAACCACATGCACTCACTTCCATATTCTTAACCATCCTAAAATATCACATATAATCCCCAAGGAAAATAAATTCATGTTGTTGAGTATTAAGAACCACTACCACTGAAACCAAACCATAATCCAAAAACAAAATTAAAAAATAAACCAAAACGAAAGTTAAAACCTCCACTTACCATAGAAACTTGAGTCTCATGGTGAGAAAGAGAATGTGACACTCTCCTCGCATCTACCTCCCAATTCCCAAAAACATTACCCATAAGCTAATAAAATCCCAAATAATAGAGGGAATTACAAAGTTTTATCCTCCTATGGAAAATTAGAACCATATATAGTGATATAATATATATCAAATCATTCTGGTTTGTTGATACTATAGATTCCTGAAATAGATGTCTATTGGAGATAAGGGTGTTCCTAATCCCCAGATGGTAGAAAATAGTGATCAAGAATCATAAAAACAATCATAAGAATGGGTTTTACCAATAATAAGAGTAAATTTAATAGTTGTAAAATAAAAAAAATCTATCATGACCCATACATATGTCAGAAATCCTAACAAAAAAATATAGGGAATAATAAAAAAACATAATATAAAATTATTAAACATTAATAGCACCAAAAACATCCCTCATACTCCATAATCCCTCTCCCATAAGTCCAAGATGTCCACCAAATTCCATTTCTCCAACCACCAGAAGTTATATTTATCCTTTTTCCATAGAAATAAGTAAATTTGAAATTGAAAAAAGTAAACCATTAAAAGGGAAAATTTCTAGGAATTATAGGAAAAATAAAAGCAAGTCTTAGTGAAATAAATTAATGAGAACAATTTTCTAAATGATGAA
Source organism: Viscum album (assembly GCA_963277665.1). NCBI lineage: Eukaryota > Viridiplantae > Streptophyta > Magnoliopsida > Santalales > Viscaceae > Viscum > Viscum album. Next base: position 1,960,837,146 of record OY728119.1, on the reverse strand, counting down.
AAATAAAACTAACCTAAAGGTATAAATGCTCTCAAAATTAGACAGTAAACTAAAACAAAAAGCCAAAACTAAGATAAAAAATTATATATGCCCATAATCACTCAGTAGGTAACCACTACCCACATAATCTATATAAATCCCTTAGTAAAATATTTAGAAAATACTAGTTTGAACCTAATGTATAAGGTATGTTATCACATTCTTTATAAAACCTAACCACAATAAATGTTTAAAACAACTACAAATTTTATAAAATAAAAAACAAGGATAGTTAATTATTTTAAATGAAACCTTTACACCAAAGAAAAAAAACACAAAAAATTATTCTTTTTTGACCTCTCATGAATATCCAAATTTTGAAAACATTTTGTGGGAAAGAAATTTAATTTATGCCCTTATGGAAATACCCTAACCATTTTCCTTTTCCAAACCATATTTTCAAAATATTATAAAAAAATCATTTAAAATTAAATGTGAACACACACAATGTGATGCATAAACCATAAAAAGCACTAAATATGAAGGGAACACAAGGAGACAATGATAAACTAAAAAATAAATCCTGGCCATATGATTCATTGGAGGAACTATACTATCAAAAGGTAGACCACATAATATTAATGCTAAATCATAAAATAATAAACATAAAAACACAAAATAATATATATAAATATATAACATGGATTATATATAATAATAAGGTAATACCATACCATATATATCATGCAGGAATTCCATAGGGACTAATCGGAAAAGTACTAGATGCAAAAAGGTGGAGCAGCTAATAGTAAGTTAATTGTTACATATCACAAAAAATAAAACACTCCCACCTAGTATCATAAATGAAACCCCATTATCCATTTATTATGTATAATAATGGGTGAATAGATAGTGTATAATCTCAACATTCATAGACACATTCCCTAACATTTTACATAGTATCGTAGGGTATCTCATAGAATAACCAAAGAAGGTAGAACAGTTTCCTAACAAATTCCATCCCATGAAAATTGAAAATCTGAAAGGATAATATCTTAATAACATATTTCCAACATAAAAAATTTCTCTTAGTAAGATCCCCGTCCCATAATCGCATCATTAATAACGGTTACATGATCCATCACATGTATATACATATACACCATAAAAATATATAGAGGGGATAAACAAAGTAAAAATCAACCAATAAATCAGACATTACATCATTTAGTTCCAACTAGACTTTTAATTATCACATATTGTATTTAAATTTTTAAATCCATTTACAAAATAATTTAGAAACCAAACATAAATCCAAGGGAAATCATAATCAACAATAAAGTACAATTATAAAAACTCAATGAAATATCCATTTCATTTTATAAAACAACATCCAACTTTAAAGCTTCCAAACCCCTTAAACCTAAATGGAAACCCACTTTGAAAATAAAAATGAAAACTCTAGACAATTATTATTTCATAGGAGAATATTTTAAATTCTTGAAATGATTTTAAAGAATCTTTCATGCAATTTCGTAAGCACTTGGCATGTGGCCTAAATCTATGCCAAGAAAAAAATTCAATTTAGATATTTTTTCAAGACTAATATAGTGGTTAATATGATTTTAAATAAATATGAAAGCCTCTAAAACATTCTATAAATTTATATTATATAGAAGAAGGGGATGTATATTGAGGGACCTACCTCAAAACGATGATGGGCGAGCCAAAACGTTCTAAAATACATTGTATTTGTGGGATAATTCCTAAATGCATAATAAGGTGACCAGAATACTCATCACACAACCTAAAAAATAATAAATCCAAAAAATTCAATCAACCCCTTGCAAAAGTTTTAGAATAATGATATGGGAAATATAGAGAGGTAAAATCACTAGAAAATGGAGGAATAATGGAGTTAGAGTCCATACCTTTAAAAATCAGAAAAGAATCCCCAATGTATCTAAAGAAAACACATGTGGAAATGAGTCTCTTGGGGGGGGGGGTGTGGAGAAATGGATTTAAATCCCTAATTGAATTTAAGGGTATTTTTATAATGAAAACTAAAAAATAAAAAATTTAATATTTTGGGTGTCATGCATTGTTTAGTTGTGCAGTTTACTGAACCATGTTCCAACTATACTACCAATACCGGAGGATATGATGGGGTATAATTATATGGGTTTAAAAGGTGGTTGGGATCAAAACCTTCCTCTTGTATAATTCTCATATAACAATATAGTTCACTAAATATATCAAATGGATAATTATGAATACCTCTAAGGAAAGAAGTGTAGAAATGCAATGTGATGGGATAAAGCTGGGGAAATAAAGATAGCCAAGTTAATGGTAGAGAGAGATACATCCATTAAGAAAAAAATTAGGCAGCTCAGATTAAACATAAAATTTATACAAACATCCATCCATGAAATGTAGAATTAAAATTTGGCGATAATGTTTTCATATGAATTTATATAAATATTAAGGTAATGATATTCAGAAAGAATGGATAACTAATCCATAGGTTCATTAACCCCTTTTAGATTCTTAATCACAATGGGATGGTGGCTTATCACTTGGTGCTTCCTTTTAACCTCCCTTATGTTCACGATGTCTTCCATGTATCTCTCTTACGGAAGTAAAAGTCCAATCCTTTATCTTTAATTAGCTCATAGGCCATACAACTAGTGAATGATCTTTCCATTGAATAATAACTAATATAAATCTCGGATCATAGATATAATGTTTCATGGAAAAATATTACTCACCAGATTACTATTGTTTGTAGGAATTATAAATTCGGAGAAGCTGCATGGGAACCTGATAATTTGGTGATATAAAGGTATCATCATTTTTTTTGTATTAGAGTGATGGAATTTAGAGGGTGAAATATCATTATAAGGTTGGTATGATGTAATTCCTCAAAATTTTATGACACAATTCTCCTCAAATTGGCTTCATTTCTTTAAATTCTTCTGATACACACAAACCAAAGTATAAATGAACCATAATATAGTATGCAGTTTTAACCTAGTTGTTAAATTTCTTATAAAAATAGGAATATTGTTTTTTGAAAAAATATGTACAAATTATTTAGATAAATAAAATATATTGATAAATAAGTACTTAATTTTTACTAAAGTCCTAATATGCTATAAATATAATTTTCTCCCCAAATTAGTTATTATTTCTTTCATGAGAAAATTATATTATTATTTTTTTCCACTTTTATAAAATTTATTAGAAAATTTAACTTCATTTTTGAAATAATAATTTTATAAATATTAAAGTATTATTTTTTTTTCTAATTTTTTTAAAATATTGATTTTTTATGAATAGAAAAAAATAGTGATTTTTATTGAAGACTTCCTTTTTGTTTAATGAATTTAATAAAATAAATTTTAATTTAATTTTTTTTAAATTAAAAGCAGTATATTTATATGATTAATAATACCAATAGGGCCACTAGAAATAATTTTATATTTTATTTCAATATAAAGACATTTTATACATGATAAAACACTTTATTTTGAAAACTAATTTTCGTCACATTTTGTGGGTTTAATTCTAAATTAAAAGATAAAAAATCTATGATTTGATTTTGATAAAATGAATTCCATATTTGGAATAATTATATAAAAAGTTTATTATGATTCCAATTTCATTTTGGGTCATAATTAATAGTATATATTTGTCACCAAGGTTATGGTTAAAACAAGTTTAATGAGGGAGAGGGGTGTCAAACCAAGAGACAAGGGTATGTTTTCCAATTAAACTTGTCTAAATACACTTTTTTAAACATATATAGACCTCATAATATCCTTACTTTTAATATATTCCCATTTTTAATCATTTTTTCTTGATTATGAGTTTGATGTATTTTAATATTTTATGAAATTCCAATAGTGTCCTCTCTCCCACTTATAAAACAACACCCCTCTTCACTCTAATTTACCCAACTTTAAGCCATATATATCCAAAAAAACTACCCAATTATCTTCTCAACTTCACTTTACATGATTTATATGTGATTTTATTCTGAAAAGACCATTCCATGGGTTCTTAATAAAGGATATAAAGGAGGACAAATGAAGGATTGGAAATCATCCTACCCGATCTCATTCAAATTATTTATTCTTCTAACTCCTCTAAATTGGTGGTATTTGTAACTTCCTAGGACACTGAAATATTTTAGTTTTAGAATAAATTTAATATTCTTTCAATATTTATTAATATTAAACAACATCTTAATATTTCACTAGACGCAATACTATGATTAACTTGACAAACACACAACACTAAACATATAAGAAAATATGAAATCCTGAGAGTTTAATATATATTTAATATTTTTAATATATTCAATAAAATATTTTTAAATTCATAAAATAAATTTTATAGATATATAATAATAAAAAATATACTTTTATGCAGAAAACACTTTATTTTTTAATAGGTTGTTTTACCGCTTTTTAATGGTGGCCTTTTTTTAAAACTAAACTTTTATTATTTTATAAGTTTTATTTCTAAAAATTAACTTCATTTTTTAATTAATAATTTCAAAAATAAATAATGGTGATTTTTTTTAAATTTATGAGAAGTTTCATTTTTTGATAAATAGTAAAAAAATACAATTTAGTTGAAAACTACCTTTTCGTTTAAATGATTATTAAAGTTAAATTATATTTTAAATTGTTTTTAAATTACAAAAAGGTCAAATATACATATATTAATATAATTTATGTTATTATAATCATTTTTTTGAATATATATATTTAAACCTTAATGAACATTTGAAAATTTATCACCATAAAACTTCACTTTCTTGCCACATAAGTAGGATTACCTTTAAATTTAATTTTTACACTTCAATGATATGAATTTGAAAAAATGGATATAAGTAGTTGTAATTATTATAATATATATAATATTATTATATCATCATAGTTTTTGAAAAAAAAATATGAGAAATATTAAATAAAATTAATTACTGTAATTAAGGTAAAAATTAGTTTACTTAGTGGTTAAACAATAATCTTTAGGGGAAACATAATCTACAAACTTGTTAAAAATACATTGTATGACCATATTTCAACCATATTCCCTATTCTGCTTTCTAATTTTATGATTTATTGAGATATAATTACTTGAAAGTGACCTATATAATAAGTTAAGTCGGGAAAAAAACAAAAAAGGAACCTTTCTTACCTTTATCATTTATAAAGCCTGGAGATGCAGACAAAAACCAAAATAGTTAGGTTATAGACATTATTTGAAAATGTAAAAGATTTTTGTCATCATATTAATTTATATTTTTTTTAATAGATGAATTAGATAGATAAATTGTTTCAGGAATGTAAATAGAGTAATCATTTGGATAATAATTAACAAAAAAAATGATACTAAAAATATTAAAAGTAAAGTAAATTGATAGAATTATTATATTTCATTATTTTTATATGAATTTATCACATAAAAAATTGTGAAATTAATATATTTTAATTCTACCATTGTATTGATATTTGTAAATTTAAATTAAGTAAACAATGTGAAAATTGACATTAATGTTATTTTATAATGAAGGATATTTTATTTAAAGACCTGTAATTTACTAACAATCATATCTTCTGAATTTTTTTAAAATTATAATAAATATAAAAGATTTATAATTAATTTACCAATTTATCTTTTATAATTAACATATTGACCCACGAATAGTAAAAACATTATGAGAATAGTTTGGGTTAAAGTAGTGTTTTTGCGTGTTACATACACTTGTTTTAAAATTAATTTTCTAAACAAATGGGTTTTTTTATTTTATAAATTTTATATAATATTTATAATTAATTTTGAATATATTTTCTAATAAATATCACTATAATTTAGTATTAATTGTTAAATTACTTAGGTTAGAAATTTTTTTACCTTAATTGAAACTAAAATTGAAAAAGGTGGGAAAATTAGAAGTTAAATAACAAAATTATAAAAACACACTTATTTTTTTTGTTAGAGGTTTTCATCAACCATAGTTTCACTTTACTCAATTATTTGTTAATTTTTTAGGCCAATGAGGTATGTTATACCTCATATTAATGCTTAACTTTCTATTTTTACAATATTGTCACCCCCTACACTATAACAAGGAACTCACCCTCCCACAACTTCAAACATCTCAATTCATTTGTCTCGTCCAAATAATGAACACGTAATATCCCAAGACAACTACTATAACCTTAGACTCCTCACTTTGGGTAAAAAATAGTACCAAGGATTACTTTTAATAAAAAACAATATGATTTACAAGAATTAGAGGTAACGTTCTTCAATGATCACTTTTATTTCATTTATTTCACCTCACCTTAAATTATTTTTATATAATTATTATATAATAACATAAGTTTCATAAATATAGTGATATTTTGAAATTTTAATGGTATGACCTAAACCTTCACACACTTCCATCAAATGGGATACACAATTATCATTTATGTGTAAGGAAGACTACCACCTCACGAACTGATGTCGTTCATTCTTCCATTGACACCTTTTAAGGTTTGAATAATGATGGATATATAATTAATATTTGATATTTATTATTTATTTATTATTATTTAATTTTTATATAACACATACCTTCATACCTTTTATTTTGTGGGAATACGACACCTTCTGTTTTGGATGTGTGGACCACTACCTCCTAAAAGCGATGTTATTCACTCACACACTACACGAAATGTATTAAGGATGTATTTAACTAAAATGTGTGATAAATATGAAAATATTATTATAATGGAATTAAAATATACATATATATAACCTTTAATTTTATTTATTTTAATATGACAAGAAAATGGAAGTATTGTTAATGCGTACGTAAGACATATTGTCTCCATGAACGGTGTATTTCAATTCATATATCCAAACATTAGGGATTATTATAAAAACATATATAATGAATATATGTAATATTAAAATCATGGTTTAAATTCAGGATATGATGAAATTTTGATATATGTAATGTGAACTAAAAATACAAAAAATCGATACGTACTCGAAAAATAAGGCAATTAACAGCCACAACATTGAATGTAATGAAATAAAATTAACAAATTGGTAATAATATGTTACAAGGGGATAATATATGATATCATTAATAATATTATGGTTAAATTATAAGTTAATAAGTTTATTAAAAACATTATTAAATAGTTTAAATATAGTTTAACCAAAAGAGAGTATAAGGTTAGATATTTTCATCTACCTTTTTACAGATGTGAGATAAATGTCACATTCACCATTTACATATTTTTTGGGGTTTATCTACTACCATTTTGATATATTTTATTCTTAATTATTATATATTCATATTATTTAATTGTCTAATTTGATTATTATTACCTTTTAGGCTTCCTATTTAGATGTTACCACAACTGTAATGGATTTTTTTCTCACATTTTACATCTGTGAGATAAATGAAAATTTCCCCACTTACTTCTTTTGTTGGATGTATCTACTTTAATTTTATTGATATATTATATCATTTATTCGTTAATATTCATGTTATTTCAATTTTTCCTTTTATGACTATTAATTTTGTGGATTATGATTCATATGGTACCACAATTGTAAGGGATTTTGTCTCAATTTACATTCTATTAAGAATTATATGTTATTATGCACTAATTAACATTAAATTAGTGTATATGCTTCAAATGTTTCATTTAATATCATTATTAACACTTAATTCATGTTATTTTATGTTTTACTTTGAATTATGTCATCCAATGTGTTTTGAATTAGAAATTAACAAATGGTAAAAGTTCTCATTGCAACATCACTTTCTTTTGTGATTATTAAATTTATCTTGAAACAATCAATTATTTATGATACTTTTTTGTTATAAATTATTTTTATTATAAATATCTATATTCTCATTAAATGGATATTATTATTTACTATAATTTATACCATTTTTAAATATGTTTTTCAGTTAAATATTTATTGGATTAACTGGGTAATTATTGATAAATATGTATCCTTGTTTCCCGACAACTTTATTCTGTCCGAAGAGGTTCTCTCGCATACCATTAATCGGAGGGTGGAGGAAAGCACCATTTCTCCTTTTATAGAAAAGACTATGTCCCCTACGATTTCTTATTTAATGTTTGTCGATAATACTTTTATTTATGCATAGGAGCTTAAATCCACTATCTTATATAAACAATGTTTTGGGGGTTTATGGAAGGTGGAGTGGGAAACAAGTGAATAAGGATAAATAAAACCTTTTCCTACCTAGGAAGTTCTCAACTTGGAGAAGGGGGTAGATAAGGGAGAAGCTTGGAATGCATGTGAAGGAGTTTCCTTTTGTGTAACTGGGAGTTCCCTTATCTGATGGTAGGGTTCGCAAGTAACCATTTGATGGTATCATCAATATTATCATTACACACATTTAAAATTGGAAAAAACAAGTTCCTTTATTTCAAAGGAACAATCACCCTTTTTAAGAGTGTTCTAACCTCTATACCCATGTACGTCTTTGTCATTGTCGAACGTCCCAAGGGGATGATTCTCCTAATTGAAAGAGTTTTGGATGCAATTGTGTGGGATGGCCCCCAGACCAGGAAATTACACTGGTATTCCTAGGATAGTTTTGCAAAACCCATAGAGGAAGGGGGCATTAGCCTTTGGTGTTTTAAGGACTTCTTGCAGGCTCTCCATGCTTGGTTTTCCTGGGACAACATATAAGGAAGGTCCCTCTGGACCACATTCAAGCGAGGGATATATGGAGATGATTGGAGGAGTTGGGGTACTAACACCAGGGGGTTATCAAGGATGAACATAGGCTTGAATGAATGCCTAAATATTTTGGAAGACAAAGTCAGGTGGGTTGTTGGAAGTAGTGACAAACGATTTTGGAAGGATTCTTGGGAAGAGGAGGAGTCTCAATTATACCTGGGGTGCCTCGTTCCTTACATATTGTTCCGAGATTCTAGCGGCCACAAGAATTTCATTGAGGAAATTCTCAACTCCCAACAGAAGATCATTTATGGATAACATCTTGGTAGGGGTGGAGTTGGATAAGTGTTCTTTTGTTGTCTTTGTTTCAGGAGGTTTTAGCAGCAAAAAATTTCATGAGGGCATGAAAGAATCTATGGGTTCAGATATTTTGGCGGTAAAGATGTAGGTGAACTTCATTCCAAAGAAACGTAATTTCATGGTTTGGAGGATGTGTCATTGTGCACTACCAACTAATGACAGTCTCTAAAGGAGGGGGATTAGTCTATGTTCCCAGTGGGGGTGTTGTGAGAATTCAGGGAGAGGGTCCCCATGGAATCTATTATTTTGGGGGTGAGTGGGAAAAATTCTTTTGGCCTTTTTTATTGTAGCTTCATGGCGTGGCTCGACATGGGGATTCCATGGATGATTTTTTGGGTTCCTACTTCCATGACTGTCTATAGAGAAAGGGAACACCAAGGATTGTGCTGTTGTAGTCTCCACTGTCTGCTGGGTTCTCTGGGAGAGAAGGAACACCAAGGGGGAATGTTGGTTCTATTTCGTGCCTAGGGGTGAAGGTGTGCCTGTTGATGCTCGTGTTTGAAATTCATACGATCAGGGGTGGGTGGGGGATCTCAGGCCTGTTGTGCCAGCTGCTTCTAGTTTCAGGGAGGAGTCCCTTAAGGGTTCACCTTTCTTGTCTGGGATCCTGGGTCCGGTGGCAGGCCCCTAGGTAGGGTGTGAAGATGAACGTTGATGGATCATGTGCTAAGGGATCATGTATAGATGCAGGATAGTTCGTGACAATATCATATTGGTCCTTCTTGGTTTCAGCATCTACCTTGGACCAGGGAATGTGGTTGTCACTAAAGCAAGAGCCATCCACTACGATATTTCTTTGTACGAACTCTATAGCCTCAAACTTAAATGTGTGGAGATAGATTCTACGACCCTTAGAATACTTCTAGTAAATGATAAGGTCCTACCCTAGGATATTAATTACATCCTTGGGGATTATAAAGAGTAGATTGGTGAAGGTGTGGAGAAAATTTATACCGTCAGGGAAGGGAGCCTAGTGGTAGTTTCTTTGGCCAGTTGTGTAGAGGTGGAGGATGCCTTCATTCTTTTTTCTACTTTTCATTACCTTCCCCCTTTTGTAAGGGTTATGTTTGTGGATATTCCTTGGGACACTATCACTTTCATCCCCTGTAATTTTCCATGTGGTTTTGATACTTATAAATAAAAAAGGGGAATTCTAGGTTCGATTGATAAATATATATCTTCTATTTCATATTTACAATTGAAAAGAAAAATTGTTTATGAATTAAGTTTATTATTTAACTTTTATGAGGAATGGTTTGGAAATTAAATATATGGGTTAGGGACCAGTTAAGAAATACCTTTAATCCATCAGTATTATCATAAGATGAATCAGTTTGCCAAATTAGTGTAGTTTAAAATATCTTGAGAAAAGATCTTAAGGGTAAACGTATCATGTTCTTGGGAAACATGACTTACAATAATTATGAATTTCCATTATTGGGAATTTAGTTATTAATATTTTTCATAAGATTTTTCATTTTACATTATCTATGGATGTATTTCACTCTCAGTTTATTAATTAAATGGAATGTGGATCAGTTATCTATCATCCCATATTGAGTATACCTTATCAAGATATTTATATGGCTTGTTTGATTAGTTATTTACCATACCATAATGATTATTTTCATCAATCCATTACTTCTTATATTTTACTTAACCTTACTGATCATTTGTGGTTTCCCTTAATTTTTTTCCTTTCCCCATGATATAAAGAATAAATATTTCAAACTTCTTTTAAAGATATAGTTTATTTAATTTTATTATGTGTCATGTTTTATTTGTTATTTCCAAATTTAATATGGGTTTCATGTATATAAAATGGTTTTCCAAAATTTCTAAACTGATTTGTCCTTTGGGAGTTATTCCTAATAATCAAGTTAATCTAATGAAGGCACCGACTCTGGTCTTTTGGGGTTAGACATGATAGTTGGTAATAGAGAGTGTTTAACAGAAAACATGGAATTTAGATTTAATGAAACATATATTATGAAACATAAACCTAAGATATACTTTGAGGATAATTATAGAAGAAAATTTACATGAAACCATGTTTATGATTTTGAGGTTATATACACATAAAATTTTCAATATATCTATTTTTGGGATTATACATTACATTTCATAGTGTTGTGATCTAATCTAGTGTATTCCATTGTTTGAAATGGAACATGGATGGAAGAAGCCTATCAGTACTTGTGGCTAATGTAGATGTTTCCCTGCTAGGAAAGATACTATAGTTAGTATTAGAACTTAGAAAGTTACGGATATATTAGATCTTCTTAATTAGGTTATGAAAAATAACCATTCCCTAATAGAGAAACTTATTCCACAATGAGATTCTCAGGTTTTGGATCACATTATATGACAAAGGACCCAATCATTTAGTGGGACTAATGATCCAGTGGAGGAAAAGAAATGGATTTAGTCTTTGTAGAACATATTTAAGGCACTAGGATGTGGGGAAAAGGAGAAGGTTACACTTGTAGTGTATTGTATTAAAGGAAACAAGGATTAGTGTGGGTATTTGATACAAAATACTACTGAGGAAGAGAAAATAAAAAACTTGGAACAGATAAATTCTAAGGATATATTATATGGTAAATAGTTCCCTCATGATCAAAAAAATGAGATGAAGAAATTTTTTGTTAGTTTAAAGAAAGATGAAAAATAAATTTTATATAGAGTATGAAGAAACCTTTACAAGGTTATCAAGGCATGATATAGATTTAATATACAACACAGAGTGAAAGTTAGATCACTTTTTAAAGGGATTAAGCCAAGTCTCCAAATGGAACTAATTTCATAAACCTTTTGTTCATATGATGAAACAATTTTATATTCTATCAATAAAAATAAATAATTATCAATGTTCTATGGAATTTGAGGGAAGAAATAGAACAATATGATGGTATAAAAAATATGTAAATGGTAAGAAGGTAATGAATGATTTTACCAGATGTGATAACTATGGAAATAAATACCATGGTACTTTATTGAATGGAATGAGAGTTTGTTATAAGTGTATAAATAATGGTCTCCATGCTAAATAATGAAAAAGGAAGAATAAAAAGGCTACTATTTAGTGTTATATCTTTAAGAATATGGTAAACTATTCAAAACAATTCCCCAATAATTAAGATAATGTGCCTCATAAGAAACTAAGGTCAAGCTTATGTTATTGATATAGCCAAAGTGGAATGATTAATTTTCTTTTATATTCTGACCCTTAAATAATATTTTAAGAGCATTTTATCAGTGATATCTAGGTAAAAGTGTTATTGAATATATAATGATTTTAAAATAAAAAGATTTTATCAAGGATTTGAAATCTTTTGTTGATCGGTACCAATAACAAAAAAATGTGATTCAGTAGAAAGTATAACATTTTAGAAAACATGTGTTTGATGGAAATATAATCCTCAATATGTTCATGATTTTTATATAATGATTATTTGTATGGATAATATAACTAGATACTACTAACTACATTGTAAATGATTCTAAAGTGTTAGATAATAATATTTTGAATGTTTAACCATTTAAGAAATGGTTTTAGTTGATATTTTATTGATGTTTTAGAGAATAATGTTTTAATTCACCATATGATGAAACATGTTCATTGAGTTGAATTAAAAATATTTCAAGGCACAAAAATATGATAAGAATGTTTTTAGTAAATAGAAATACATAAAGTATAATTCCTTATATTCTTAGAGAGTGAAATAATTCATCAAATCTAGGAAAAAGGTACATAAAAAAAGGTTACCTAATACCGTAATTTTTGTTGAACCAATAGTATTTTAGATCATCACAGATTTATGACTTTTAGGACCTCAACTTTCCAAAGATCATTTTCTTTTTTTATGATCAATGGCCTCCATCACCCTCTATAATTTTTTACGCTTTTCCTCAAGTACTTGTTTTAACTTGAAACAAGTGATCTCCTATGTAGAAACCTAGTTTTATGTTGTTCCATGTGACCTTTTCACTTTTCATTAGCAGTTATTATGATGATATTTTTAACTTATTTGTGATGTTTTTTCTTTCAATAATTGTATTATCAAACACCAAACCCTTGATTACTAAGATCAAGTTTTAATTGAGATAACAAAATTTATTTAAGGTGGGGAGAATATAACACCCTAATAATTTATAATATTTTCTTTTCGAAAAAATTTAATTTTTTTATATTTTTTTTAAAAGAAAGACATTGATAATATTGAACTACACACCTCATTGATACTATCTTGAAAAACCTGAAACACTAAGCATATAAGAGAATATAACATCTCAATAATATAATATATATTTAATTTTTTAAATATATAAAGTAATTTGTATTGATGTTCAACTAGTATATATGATATTCATATAATAAGAAAAAAATATAATTGTATAAAATAAATTTGTATTTTTTTATAGGTAATTTTCCACCTATTCTTGGAGCACCGAATTTATAACTAAATTTTAAACATTTTTAAAATTTTATTTTTCAAAATAAACTTATTTTTAATATTCAAAATGTCAAAATTAGATTAATGTTAATTTTTTGTATCTCTATATGAATTTTTATTTTTTGATGAATAGTGAAAAATACTACATTTTAGTTCAAATCTACCATTTAGTATAAATAAATATTAAAGATAAATTTGATTTTAAAATGGATTTAAAGTCAAAATGGATAAAAAAAATATGTTTCCAATTTAGTCTATTTTAATCATTTTTTTATATTGAATATAGATATATGAACATAATTAACATTTGAAACTTTATTACTTAAAAAATCACATTCTCGCCACGTTTTTGGGATTAGCTTTAAATTTAATTTTTCCAATTCAATTATTTGAATTAAAAAAATGGATAAAAATAGTTATAATAAGTAAAATATTTATAGTCTAATAAGATAAACTAATTTTTTTACCAAAAATATTTGGTAAATTAATTAAATTATTTACAATTATTAAGGTAAATGTTTGTTTACTTAGTAGTTAAACTTTAATCTTAAGGGGAAAATATCCTAGACACATGTAAAAAATCGATTTTATACCCATATTTCAACCATATACCCTATTTTTTTCTAATTTTATTAGTTAGTTGTATAATATCCAATGAACTTTACCAATATAAAAATTTAATTATAGAAAAAGATAAAAAATGGATCTTCCTTAACATTAACAATTATAAAGCCTTGAGATATGGGGAAAACCAAATTAGCTTAGTTATACACATTATTTTGAAAGGTAAAGGATTATTTTTATCATATTAATGAATATTTAATTTTTATAGATTAATTAGTTATATATAATTTTTAAGGAATGTCAATGCGATAATTATTTAGGTAATAATTAATTAAAATAAATGATACATAAAATGTTAAAAGTGAGGTAAATTGGTTGAATTATTGTATTTAGTTATTTTATATATGAATATAATTTTTTAAATATATGTGAACATAATAGATTCAAATTCCATTATTGTATTGATATTTTCTTTTTGAAATTATGTAAATAATGCCAAAATTGACAATAATGTTATTTTAAAACAAATGATTTGTTTAATTAGAAGATTTAAAATTTACTAAAATAAATATATTATGAAATTTGTTCGTAAATGGTCAATAATATATAATATGGTCTATTCATGGACCAATTTATCTTTTATAATAAACATATTTATCCCTAAATAGAAAAACATTGTTATCACAGTTCAGTTTAAAGTAGTTTTTTGCACGTTTCGTGCGTTTGATTTAAAATAAACATAAAAAACCCAAGGATATTTTTTTAATAAATTATCTATCATATTTATAATCAAGTGGGTATATATTTTATAAGAAATATAACGTCAATTTAGTCTAAACTATTAAATTACGTTGGTTAGAAGAATTGTTACCCTAATTAAAACCAAAATGGTAAAAGTAGTGAAACTTAGAAGTTAAGGAACAAAATTATGAAAATGCACTTTTTTTTGTGTGGTGGAGGTTTTGATCGATAATAAATTCACATTAATACATTATTTTTCCATTTTTGAGGCATATGAGGTAAGGGAGACTTCCCAATAGTTCTCACATTTTAGTATTTATAATATTTCCACTCCCCTCAACAATAAAAAGGAACTCACCCTCCCACTTCTTCACACATCTCAAGATATTTGGATATTAGAAACCATGAATAAATAATCTCAAAAAATATTTAACCTCATAATATAACCCTCACATTGTGAATAAAGAAAAAAATTATTTATTTTGGTATAAACCAAATGGAATTTCCCAGATAAGAGGTAACGTTCCCCAACGATCACTTGTGTGTCATTTATTTCTCCACCCCTTCAATTAGTTTTAATTCTTGATTATATAATAACATTAGTATCGTGAATATAATAATATTTTCTTATCTTAATGGTATAAACTACACATTCAAACACATACTTCAAATGTGATACACAATCATCGATCGTGTGTAAGGTAGAATACCTCATAGTGAATCGATGTCTTTCATTATTCTATTCTAACATTTCATGGTTGAAAAAATAATATATTTATAGTTTATATATGATATATATGATATAAATTATATTTATGATGTATTATTCTTCTTTTATTTTTATATTACATATACCTTCATTCTTTCCTTTTTGTGGGAATATGATAAATTCTTTTGTGGATGTGTGGACTACCACCTCCTCAATGCGATGTGATTTGTTCACGAACTACTTTAAATTTATTAAGGAAAGTTTCAATGAAAAAAGGAGATAAATATAAAATTAAAGTTATGTTATAATTATAATATTTATATATCAATTAATTTTCTTTCTTTTAATATGAATAGAAGATGGAAGCAATGTTAATGTGTAAATATAACGTACTGTTTCCATGAATAATGTATTTCATTTCCTATATCAAAAAATTATGGATTACTATAAATAGATATATAATGAATAGATATATATATATATATTATTTAAATAATTTTTCAAATTATTTAGATGATTAAATCATGATCTATGTAATAGGATTGAAAAATAACAAATAGAGACATACTCAGAATATAAGGAAATTTACACCTAAAATAATGAAAAAATGAATAACTATTAAAAAATGTATAATAATATATTATAAGGGGATAATATATTATATAATAAATATTAATATGGTTCTATTATATTTTAATAACTTTATTAAAACCATTATACATGATGTTTAATAGTGTTCATTTAAAAGAGAATGCAAGGTAAGGGATTTTCATCTCACTTTTTACATTTGTGAGATTAATGTCATATTCACCACTTAATTATTTTTTGTGGTGTATCTAATAAATTTTTTGATATATTATATCATTAATGATTTTATATTAATGGTATTAAAATTATTTATTTGATGATTATTACTTTTGGGGCTTTTGATTCAGATGTTACCATAGTTGTAAGGGATTTTCATCACAATTTTTACATCTGTGAGATATATGAAATATTACAACTATCTTATTTTTTGGGGATTATATACTACCCATTTTGATATATTATATCATTATTTTTTTATATTCTTGTTATTTAAATTTTTCATTTGATGATTATAACTAGTGGGTCTTCCGACTCAGATGTTACCATAATTATAATAAAATTCAACATAATTTATATTCCATTGAGTCTTATTTATTATTATGTAGAAATTAACTTTAATATGGTGTATACACATACCCTTTTTTATTTAATATCATTATTCACTCTTAAATTAGGGTATTTAATGTTTTACTTTGAACTATCTCCTCTAAGGGGTTTTGACATAAAAAATACCAAGTAGTAAAAGTTATCTTTATAATATCAATTTCTTTTTTGAATGTTAAATTTATCTAGAAACAATCAATTACTTATGATCATTTTTTATTGTAAATTTGATTTATAATAATTATCCATATTCTCATGAAATGGATAATATTAATTCCTAAACTATATACCTTTTTTTCACATGGTGTACACTTTTATAGATTTTTGTTTAATTGGGAGATTATTTCTATATCTGTATATTTTATTCAATATATGTATTTGAAAAGTAAAATGGTTAATTATTTAAGTTTATTATTTATATATATGTTTAATTCATTGAACATGCACTCTACAAGCTGGGGATTAGTTAATGCAAGGCCCTCAATGCATTGGTAATCTCATAAGATGAATTAGTTGGACAAATTAGAGTAGTTAAAATATCTTCAGAATGGATCGTGATGGTTAAGGTATAAAGCCCTACTAAAACATGATTTCCAATAATTAATAATTTACTTTATATAAAATTCATTTATAACTATTTTCCATGAGATTGTTTCTTTACCATTATCCATAAATGCATTTTATTCTCAATTTAGTGATTAAGTGAATTGTGTTTAATGTATATATCAATCCACATAGATTATGACTTATCAAGATATTTATATGGAATATTTTCTTAGTTACTTAGCTTTAAATTATGATTACGGTCTTTAATTAATAACTTTTTACATCCTAATAACCCAGACATAGCATTTGATGTCACCATTATTTTGTTTCCTTTCCCCCGGATATTAAGATGAAATATTTGAATAAGAATTCAAGGTTGAATTTAATTTAATTTTATTATGTAAAATATTTTATTTTTTATTTAATAATGTAATGTTGATATCATGTATGTAATTTGGATTTAGAAAACAGCTAAACTAATCGATCCTCTGGGATATGATTATTTAAAATCATGAAAATTTAATAATCTAAGGCACCGACTCTGGGATTATGGGGTTGGGGAATTATAATAATCATCATAAAATAATAAAATAAATATGATAAATATACTGAAATTTTATTATGATTATATAACCACCATTATTCACAATTCATTTCATTAAACGGGTAGTGAATGCATCCCTCATTCCAATATGTGGGTTGCAGTCTCCACATAGCGATGCAATTCATTTTCCATAACCGTATTATATCGATCTTTAATATGATGGTTTTAATGTAAATATATTAAATTAAAGACATAATTATTCTTATTTAATTATAATATCATATCTACATTCATACCTTCCAATCCATTGGAAAATGATAATGTCGTTAATGCATACCTGTGGACTACGACCTCCCCGAAGCGATGTGATTTTGTATTCATTTACTTTTTAATTAGATGATAATAAAGATATATTTAATATATATATAAATATATATATGATATAATTATGGTATTTTAAAGTTAATATAATATATTTATTTCTTTATTTCTTTTTGTTATAAATTGAGAACAATATTCATGCATACCTAAGACATACCATCTTCATAAATGATGTAAATAATTTTTCTATCTCTAACCATTATTAATGAATATAAATATGTATAAAATGTATATATATAATAAATATATCATGATTTATAGTCTAGAGATAACAGTGGTTAAAATACAAGGATTATATTTTCCAAACAAAAACTCTCATGAAAAACAAAACAGTTAACAAGAGAAAAATAAATTTTAAATAAAAAATTGTTAATAAGTTGGTGTTGAAATATTTTATATGGATAATATTTGATAATATATGATTATAAATTATTTTTTATTATAATTTTAATAAAATTAGATTTTTTATAACGGAATATAGATCCCTTTTAAAGAAATTCGAGCTTAAGGTAAGAGTTTATTTCATAATCCCATCATTATTAAAAATTATTTAAGATTAAGACCATATTTGGAGAATTATATGATAATTATATCTTAAAACCAATATATTTTTTATCCTATATTTATTTATGTAAATTATAAGTTTTCATTTCATTTTCATCATTTAAGAACTAAAGAGATAAAAATAATATTTTTATGGAAAACCAATTTTAGTTTATATTCTGTGAGAAATACTTTTATCCATTTCCATATTTCAATTAATTTTTTTTCATTAATTTTTTTTTAAAATTATACTATTTTATAAAATTAATTTTTACCATTTTTTTAATTTCTATAAAAATATTTCAAATGAATCTTCTTGTCATATTCAGAATGATATAACTTTATAAATTTTACTAAAAATAATTATGGATTCATTGTTTTGACATACTCAACATGAAATTAAATCCCTCCATAAAGATTTATTTATTATTTGAAAATTTATTTACATGTTTCCATGGTTACTTTCAAATAAAGCGGTTTCCATAATTTTATGGAAATTTTTAGTTTTTAATTTTTTTAAAAGTGAAGATGGTATTTTCATCAAGAATTATTTAAATGAATGTTTTATTATGTTTATATTAATTAATGAAAATAGAATTTTATTTTACTTATGCTACACTAAGAATATTTTTTAACAATAATATCTTTATATTATTTTGGTTATTTTATAATCAATTTTAATAGGGAATGTATTGACATTCTATATGCTAGTTTTTTCTATATGGACAATTTTTTATTATTAAGTCATGTTGGTCATTTTTTTATTGTTTATTCCCATGATGAATGTGTTAGAATTATTACATGATTATTGGGTCCCATAATTAAAAATCAACTTGATCTATCAGTGGCTCTAAAGAAAATATGATTTGTATTTGGCCAAGACCCTACCCATTTGTTTATGATGTCTTGGAACAAGTCCTCGATAGTAAGTTTCAGATATCCCACATTATGTATTGAATAACTATGAAATCAATTATTGATTTCATTTAATTATTAATGAATTTTTTATATACATGAATAATTTTAAAGATCATGTGATTATTATTTGGAATTATTTGATCATCTTTCATTCCTCCCATATTATTTATACCTTATTTATTGTAATATATAATTATCGGTATATATTCTATTATTGAGGATCTAAGACCACCCCTTTATAATATTTCATTTATCTAGGATTCTAGGAAGTGTATTATGATTTATATTCTAGGATATTTTAGAGGGATTAATGAAGTTCTCAAATAAAATACAGTATTGTATTATATGTTTTCAAATTTAATTTTAGATTCATGTATGTAACAATTTTACCAACACTACTAAACTATTTAGTCCTTAGAGATGTGATATCTTGTATCTAGTACCAAAAAAATAAATTAATAATAGTATCTAGGATTATATTTTTGGGTTTTTTTATAATTTAAATTTTACCAAATGTGTGACCAAAATATTTGTTTTAATGATTAAAACATGAATAAAATTTTCTACCATCATGAAAGCTCAATGATTTGAATCTTCCATTTCAATTTTCCATGTATCTTTTCAAGAAAAGGTTTTTCCCATAATATTTAGTAAATTTTTTTATTTTAAATATTTTCATTAAAAATAAAATGGTTCATTTCCTCAAGAAATATTTCAGCGATCTTTTAAAAGAATTTGTTTTCTATTATAAAATCCTTTGATGTTAATTATTATTTATTAGAGATATGATCCAATGATATAATACTTAATATTTCTCTATATGGTTTATGATTATGATGATTATATCTTTACAAAATCCATTAATTTTTAATGGGTTGTGCTATGATGAAATGATGAGATGTTTAAAAAACTTATCTTCTTTCCACAGCTTATGGTGTTAAATACTGTAGTTTATTTTGGAAAAAATATAGATGGTTTTAATTGTGTGATTGGTGAGAATGGAATTATATATCACACCAATTAATTGGGTAATGTTGGATATAAAATGAGATAATAATAATTTGAATTGGGGTTGAAACCAGATTAGTAAGGGACTCTTTCCAGTAAGATAGTCTTGGTAGTGAATCATGACTAAGGATGTAATGGAATGAAGACAGAACCTAATACACTATGACAATCTTATCCATGATCCCTGGTTAAGTAATTTATTTTATATGACTATGTGTATGATAAAAACTTATGTCTTATGTTAATGATATTTTATCATGGATGACTATTTATTATTTATGATTTCTCACACTTATTTATTATGTATTTTGTTATGAAAATTATTATATCATGATTTAAGAATAATGATATTCTAATGATTTGGAATAACTTTTGTAAGTTAAGATCATGTTCGTTTACAATCATACTTATATTATTCTCATTTATGATCGTTGATTTATATCGCTTTTTTCCCCTTTCTGAGTATTTGATATCAGCATTTATCATGTTTTTCCCCAGTATATGAAGAAAGGTTTTATGTATGAAGTATCTAAGAAGAAGTCTAGTTTTTAATAACTTACTGGGGGATGGTTTAAATATTATATATACTATTTTTTATTTATCGAATCTTCCAAGGACACTAAACCTTTATGATTCTGATCTGGATAATATTTTTATGTAATGAATACTAATCTAATAATATTTATGATTTATTTATATAATGTTTTGGTTTATATAGTTGGTATTAGATGAGGGTTTTGTTATCTTCATAAACTAGGATGATGAAACTTTAATATAAGCCTATTTATTAGAAAATATCCTATGTTATGATAAATAAAGAGTTCAGTTTTACTAGAAAATACATCTTAATCTAGATATTAACACGTGTATTTACATTTGGATAATATTTATCTTGGTTTAATTACTTTGAAATGGTTGGATTGAGTATTAACTCAACCACCACCGATCCATGATGAGTGGCCCTGAGACTGAAAAGTTGGGTACTCACTCTCAGGGGATATGTATGGGTTAATTCATATTTTTATACTAACTATTATAAATTATTTGAATTGATAATGACAATGGATAGCCTAGGTTACACCTAAATAGTCATATATTTAGAAGAATGTGTCATGGTTTTTACATCCTGTGAATTATCTTTAATTATTATATGATTGATCATTATAATGTTTGATTCTCTTTCTAATAATTTTGGTGTTAGTAAGTGATTAAAGATATAAATAAAATGTATATGTGGTTCTAGGTATGATAAAATATTGAAGTAACTTATTTGAGATTAATTTTGTGAATTATTTTATATAAGAAAAATTATCAAAAAAGTGTAATTTATTTCCTTAATGATTAGTTATAAAAATTAAAAATGGAAACTCCCAATGGGGTGAATATATCATCTCAAGTATATGATTATTCTTCGATTTAAGTATTTTGGAATGTGGTTCTTGAAAATATTATTATTCTAAATCTAGTGGAATTTGATTTTATTTTGGGAATGGATTTTGTTTTTTTATATAAATCCCATATCAATTAAAAAGGAAGGAATGTAACATTTTATATCCTGAAAAAACTTTTTTTATTTATATATAGAGGATAAATATGAAATTCTTATGGAAATTAAATTCATTGAATGGGTATTGGTTCCTATTAAAATGTGATATTTATATTATATGGTTGGATAGAAATTATATAATGAATCTATTCCTATTAAATGGATCTTTTTTTATGTATTTTTGGAATAGAGGGATGGTATTCCTCTAAATAACGAATTTTTATTTTCAATAAAACTCATACTTGGTGCTATGCCAATTTAAAAGACTTGATATAAATTAGATTAGCTTGAGCTAAAACAATTAAATAAGTAAATCCATAAGTATATTTATAAGGGATTAATTTGTCGATGTGCATCACCATGGGGTGCACCTATTATTTTTTTGATAAGAAATATGGATCAATGAGACTTTGAATTCATTATTGTTAACTGAAAAAGGACACAATTAATGATAAGTATTATTTTTCTTGTATTAATGATTTTTTGATTAATCATGAAGATCCTAATATTTTTTGAAAATTAATCTTCGATGTAGATACTATTAATTTTTGAAAAAATGTAAAGACATACTTAAGATATCATTACACATGAGATATAAAAAATATGAATTTATAGTGATTCCATTTGGTTTTAGCAATTCCCCACTATGTTCAAGGGTTTAATGAATAGAGTCTTTAGAGATTACATTGATAAGTTTGTGGTAGTGTTTATAGATGATATTAATATATATTACATGGGAATGTAATAACATGGAGATCACTTTTGGATTTTACAGAAGACACTATTGAAAGGGAGGATATATGAAAAATTTACCAATTATAAGTTTTACTATATCAAGTATCATTTTTTGGTCATATAATCTCAAGGGAGGGTACATCGGTGGATCCATCAAAGATGGAAGTTATTAGATAGTGGACCAGATCTACCACAACGACTGAGATTCATAGTTTCCTTGATTTTGATAGATATTATTAATTATTTTTGATGAAGTTATAACAATTATCTAATCCACTCACCAAGTTTGCTGAGAAGGGAGTCAAAGTCCTCTGGATAGATTAATGTAAAAAAATAGGGAATTAAAGAGAAAGTTGTTTAGTGAACCTATTCTTACAGCACCCTATAGTAGAGAATACTTTTTGATCTTTAGTGATGCTTTGAAGTGGGTACTATGATTAATCCTCATTCAGAATGATATGGTGATAGATTATACATCAGTATAATTGTGACTTGAAGAGAAAAAAATACCTAACTCGTGATTTGGAGTTAGAATTAGTATTTTTTTCAGTAAAAATATAGAGGCATTAACTTTATGTTGAATGGTTTGGTATATATAATTATCATAAAATCATAAAGTATAAATTCATTTAAAAAGAGGTGAATATGTACCAAAGGTGATGGTTTTATTTTATTAAAGAGTAAAAGTGTCAATACATTACCACCATTGGAAAGAAAACTAGTTGATGGATTATCTAAGATAGAAATACTGTGGTAGTTTTTTTATGATGAGGATTTAATGGGATCCAATATTTATTGAATTATATAAGATAGATATTAAAATCATGAGGAAAGGAGACATATCATATCATTATCTGATGAAATTTCAACAATTAATCCATGTGAGGATTAAAAAGTTGATGAAGAAGGATGTGTAACATAAGAATAAGGTGAGAAATTTTATTGGGTTCAACCATAATTTTTAGGGAATGATAAGGTTCATGAACTGAATATTTTTCCCATTAATATAAATCTTAAATGAGCTACCCTAAGAATCTCATAGCTCATCATTCTCTATTCATCATTATATTATTAAGATATATGATGATATGAAAGTATATTTCTAGTGGAAAAATATAAAGATATATATTAAAGATTATGTATCCTAGTGCCTATTATGTTAGTAAGTTAAATATGGGTGAAAATTCTCTTAGGGAATGTTACAACCATTACCCATACTAGAATAGAAATTGGATAAAATTACTATGGATATCATTACTAGACTCCCCAAAACATCTAAATAGAATAATTATAGTTGGGTTATTATTGATTGACTTATGAATTTTTTTCATTTCATTACCATCAAATAATATTTCACAATTTACTAGATTTATAGGATATGCATTAATGAAGTGGTAAGGATTAATGGAGTACCACATTATTTTGTATCTAACCAAGATTTGAGGTTTACCTTGAAATTTTGGTGAATTATTCTATACAATTTTGATATGAAGTTGTGTCTCAGTAGTACTTATCATCCCCAGAAAAATTGTTAGTATGAGAGGACTACTCAATCCTTAGAGGGCTTGTTGAGGAACTGTTCTCTAGATATTAAAGGTTTTTGATATCTACACCTTCCTCTTGTTAAGTTGTTTTATAACAATATATTTTACTCTTTCATTTAAAAGGATCCTTATGAATCCCTGTATGAAAGGAAGTATAGCACTCCAACATATTAAGATTAATTTAAAAAAAATCTATCGAGACATGAGCTAGCTGGGGAAATGGTAGAGATAGTCTGATCTAGTCACCAGAAAATAAAGGAATATTTGAGTTTAAAGAAAAGTTATGATGATAATATTTGGTGAAATATATAATTTATTATTGGTGGTGAGTTAATGATATGAATATTTCGTTGGAAGAAGTTTATGATATTTGGAAGGAAAGGAAATTTAAGTTGTAGATATGTTAATCCCCTCAATATTATTGATCATATCGGGACAGTTGCTTATCCCTTGATACATCCACCGAATCTCTATCATGTTTATACATTTTTCATGTATCTATAAGGATGAATTAAATACCTGATCTTTAACATGTACTAAAATCAAATTTCATACCACTGAAGCATGAACTTCATTATGTGTAATAACCCATGGATATTAGAGATTAAAGAGCGAAAGTATTGCTAAACTAGACCACTCACATTGTCAATGTTTTGTTGAAGAAGTTACCTGGGAATCAAAATATGTGATGAGGTAAAAGTATACTTATTTATTTGTATTAGTGTGATGCAATTTTAAGGGAAAAATTATTATATGTAGAAGAATGTAACATCTCAAAATTTTATAATATATTTCTCTTCAAATAAATTTAATGTCTTTAATGGATTGAGGTACAGAGAACCCTAAGTAAAAATGAATCACAACATAGTTTAAAATTATAACCTATCTATTAAATTGTTAGTGTAAATAAGAATATTTTTTTTAAAAATATGACTATATGTTTTTTATAATGTAAATATATTTATTAATAAGTAATCATATTTTAATATAGAGGTTTTGTCTTCAAAGAATATGTTTTCAACAAAAGTGTTTTTATTAAATTTTGTGTGAAAAAAATATTATTAGTTTATAAAATTTTTAGAAATATTATTTGATAAAATTGAACTTAATTTTTGATATAATAAAGTAAAATTTATCTTAGTGATAATTTTTGGTAATTTTATGAAATGGTTATTTTTGGACGAATACTGAAAATACAATTTTTAGAGAAAACTGTATTTTATTTTCTATTATTTTCAATGATCCATTTTATTAATATTGATTTAAAATTTAATTAATTTCTTTTAAAATAATTAAATTTATTCCTTTTGGATCTACATTATACTTTATCTTGGAAACAAATACTTTTAGACTAAAGAATTCATTTTAAGAAAATCATTTGTACTTTTATTTTGTGTGTTTATGTTAAATTAATTTATTCCATTTCTAGAAATAGAATCTTGTAAATGAATTTGATATTTGCAATTATCATGTCCAAATTTATTAATTATTTTAATTTCATATTTGGTCATTATAAATAGTAACTATGGTAACAATAATACATCCTCAGTAAAAATGGAAAACCCCATAAATTAAGGTTAAACTAAGTGATATGGACACACTTTTTCAACTTAAATATTATTGGTTGAAGGGATTTCACAATTTATCATGTTATTCTACAAATTTAATTGTTTACAAGACTCTAATCCATGAATATGACATAATAATATTCTAATCCTTTAAAAATTAATGGTCTACCCCTCCTCCACTTATAAAAGGAAACCCCTCCTCTCTCTTATTTACATGACATTGAGACACCTAAATTGAGAAAAACCTACCAAATTATCTTATAAAATTCAATATCCAGGAATAAGTGGTCTTGGTCATCTAAATAGACCATTCCAAGGGTCCTTAAGATGATAACTAAATGAGGTCTACTGAAGAATTGGTAATTATCTTACTCAACCACCTTCAATTCAGTCCTTTTTCTATCTCTTTTAAATCAATAACATTTAAAATAATTAATTAAATATATTAAATATACTGAATTTTTATTATGATTATGGGTCGAACATTTTTAATATCCTTCCTGAAAATGGAAAATGACAAATATCTCTTGTGCATACATCTGGACTACAACCTCCACATAACGATATGATTCATTTTCCATTACTAAAATTAATGGGTTGTTTATTTGATGAATTTAACATTTAAATTGAATAAAAAGTTATAATTATGTAATTATAATACATTCTCTACCCTTTAACCTTTACATCCTTTGAAAAATGATAATTTAATTCATACAAACTTGTGGACTGCCACATCTATGGAGAAATATGATTCATTTTTCATTTTCTATTTACATATATAGTAATAAGGATTTATTTAATAAATATATATGTTATCAATTATTTAATAATTATTCTAAAAAGGTCAATTATTATTTAACTTTCATTAGTTCCAACCATCAAAAAGTGGAAACTACACTCGTGTCTATGTACGAACTACGGTCTTTTCAAAGTGATATAATTCATTTTTTATCACAATTTTATATGAATAATTATAAAAATGTAGATAAATAATAAATACGATAGTTATATCATGATTAATATTTTATATATGATTAAACTATTACTAAGGTTCAAGTACCAAAACCATCTAACCGAAAAATAGATGAAAAATTAAGTAGTTATCACTTGAAACAAGGATTTTAATGAATAATTTTTGATAAACAAGTGATAATATGTTATAATAAAATAATATAAGGTAATATAAGTATGAATATGGTTTTTGAAAATATTTACAATAAATATATATTTATTATATATAATATTTTTACAAGTTTGAAGTAAGAAATGACTTGAGGTGAAGGGTTCAAGTTTCAATCCCATTTTAATAGGTATTTCTTATGAATTAATTTTCATTGAGAAAATTTTGTTATCCTTATCTGATAATCCAATTAAAATTTTCTTATCCTTTGGTTATTTTCATAATTTTTAGTTTTTGTTACCATTTTTTTCTCTTTTTTGATCAAAATTATTGAAATTTGTTTAAAAAAAGATAAAATTATTTATCCTATTTAGGTTAGAAAATATTTTTCATATATATCCATTTTTTATAAAATGTTTATAATAATGATGTAATAAATTCAAAAAATATTTTTTAAAATTATTTTAACTCAGTATTTTACTTTTTGAAAAAAAATGTATGAATAATTTTCCTGTTGTTTTTTCTGAATAAGTTAATTTTTACGGATGGTGTGATTATTTTTGTTTTAATGGTTACAGAATGAAAATAATTTACCCCCATTATAACCATTAATAATTTTAATATTACCTTACATGTTTCTATGATACTTTCTAAATAATTTTTTCCCCTTAATATTTTGGAAATATTTTTATTTTGTTAAAGTGATTTCAAAATAAAAAGGATATTTTCCTCAAGAAATATTTCATAGAACATTTGAAGCAATTTTTCATCGATGATAACATCATTTGATATTAATTATGATTTACTGGGGTTATTATCCAATGATATTATCCTTAATATTTATATATATGATTTAGGATTATGGTGATAAGATATCTATGAGTTTTTTTATCTTCCATGGGTTATGCTATTATGAAATGAAGAAATGTTTTTGTAACTCATCTCATTTACACGATTTATGATGTGATGATATAATGAATGTTTTATGATCTTGTGGAACACATATATATATTTTTCCTTATGAGATTGTTTGGATTAGAATTATATATCCCTTAAATGAATTGTGTAAATATGGAAAACTCATGATATAATATGAATTGGAATTGGGAGTAAACCCAGTTTAGTAAGGGACTCTCTCCACCATAATAGTCTTGGGTATGAACCTTGACTAAGGATATGATGGAATGGGTTGTGAACCTAATCAACATTGATGGTCTTGTATGTGATCCTAAAATATGGAAAACTCATGATATAATATGAATTGGAATTGGGAGTAAACCCAGTTTAGTAAGGGACTCTCTCCACCATAATAGTCTTGGGTATGAACCTTGACTAAGGATATGATGGAATGGGTTGTGAACCTAATCAACATTGATGGTCTTGTATGTGATCCTAAAATATGGAAATTATTTTCTATAATTATATGTATACCAAAATCATATGTCGTGTGATTATGATATATTATCATAGATCACAGTTGATTATGGATGATTCAACACACTTATACCTTATTTCATTTATTATGAAAATTCCTTATTATATGATTTATGATTAAATATATTTGACTTATTGGGTATTATTATTAAAATTAATGACCATGTCATCATTATGTTATTCTTTTATTTTACTCAATTATGATAATTGATTTATATATCTCATGTTTACCATCACTGAGCATATGATATAACCATTTATCACATTTCATTTTTTACAAATTAAGATTTTTTTTGAGTATGATATTTCATATAATGGTTCTAGTTATATAGAACATATTTGGAGGTGAGGTAAACGTTCTTTGTACTATTTTTTTATATATTCATGTTTCTAATGACACTAAACCTTTACTATTCTATCATAGATCATAATGTTATTTAATAGATATTCATCTAATAAGATATAACATTTATATATGAAATGTTTGAATCACTATATAAATAATATAAAATGAAACATCAATACCCTAAAAATAAATTGATTAAGGATATAACATATTAAATGGGTAATTTATAGACAACATGGAAGAACAATGTGTTGAATATATCTTATGGATCATACAACCATCCAGAAAATATGGGCAGATAGTATACCATATAGTGAAATTCAATAATAACACTCAGGTTAAAAAAAGTATTTGCCCTAATGAAATTCATCTTTGAACCCCCATAATGAATTGTTTCTTCATGATTTCATCCTTTTTACGTTTACAATTTTTTTCACCCTTGGAAATAATGAACAAATTTTCATTTACAATTTCTTTATTATTTTGAATTGGATTCTCAACCATTGAAAAAAGAGAACTCTCTTTCTTTTTATCTATCTCAATTTTATATCCAACTCCAATTTATATAGAAATATTGTTGGAAAATATTTGGGTGCATGATTAGATTTATACTTGGGTGTGGATAACTTATTTAAACTAATATTTTTTAAAAATTATACTCACATGTCATTTCCATTTATTCTAAAATAAAATTTATTTTTGAGGAAACAATGACATACATATAATAAACCTTTTTAAAACATTATTTCACCTTCTAGAAAGAATGTTATTGGTTTTCTTAACCTTACTGAGAAGATTATTTGACTATTCACTAGGAGATTCAACCACTAATAGAATCCCAAAATGTCTAACTGGGATGTATTCTTTTATTCCCTTTATTATGATCCTATTTTTATTTTCTTTCTTGGGAAATTTTCATTTTTCAATGATGTGGAATCTTATTCCAAAATAGAAGCATTTTTTCCTGTATTTTGAACCACTAAATTAAATTTCATCACATCATTATTGAGTTAATTCTATTTCACATATTTTGAGAATAATATAGAAACACTTTACTTCTTAACCTGTTTCTCAGCTGGTTGAAGTTATATTTTATCTTTAATAAATCAATGGTACCTTGTAGGATTGTCCTGGTATCCATCATTATTGTTAGAACTAATTTTTCACATCTTAAAAAAACATTTCAAGCATCTAAAATACACACTTCATATAGATATTTTTAAGGGAACCTACCTCTGACACCACATGCACTAAAGATTGGACTATTGGACCCCTAAGAGGGGAGGGGTGAATTAATGGTCACGTTGAGATTTTATGAATTATTACCTTTAATTCAATCTAGAATAGTTATTTTGTCTAAATCCACTCTTTATGTCTCATAGGCTCATCCTTATAATGTAATAAGTAAATTCACTAGAAGAAATGGATTTTTAAAAGGTTTGGTACTAATACATACTCATTGTCTTCGTTGGATGTACACCCCTATAAATGATTCTCCACTATAATAAATCAGTTTGAATTATAGGTAGAGTTATCTTCACATACAATAACTAAATCAGAGTCCCACTGATCATCTCTTGGATAGAGTCATGCAAGACATATTGCCTACGTCTTAAGGTAAATGTATCTCCAATATCATACTAAACTTATACAACAACCTCCTAATTTATTCATCAATTCACATTGTACTATCCTTGCATACCCAAAGTCACACTGGTACCACATAGTCCCACCTTGTATATGCAAGTGAACCAAACAATTTACTCTTTAGAGATAGACTATAAACTCCACATAGTATGTATCTACACCAATTATACTGATATATTTGTTCTCACAAAAAACTTCTTTAAATATTAATAGTTCTTCAAAAATACATAGAAAATTTTCACTGATCATATATCAACTTCAAAAAAATTATAAATTTCTTCACCTATACATCTCTCTCATTGAGATACTATCATATTAAAACCTAATAACTCCTCATAAATATTCTACAATATTGGGTATCACATGATCCTCTTCTTCTCAGCACCTCAAAACCTCCAAACTAATCACCTAATTATGGTTGACTTCGAATTAATCCTCACTATAACATGACATATATTTATTTCATTTTTAAGTGGTTATATAATCTCACAAAACTGCAAAAATCATGATTCTTGAATGCTTAACACACCAAAAACCATAATTGTTGTATCAAAATTTTATATTTCTTCATCAACAAGATTCACACCTTATCACATTCATGGGAAGTATACATTAATTGATTATTTAATTTACAGTACCCATAAATGGATTAATAAGGGGAAAAAGAAATTACATTCTCAAAATAACAGCATGAAAATACCCCTTTAGGTTTCCCATGATTACATGCATGCTATTTTTTTAAATTAATGGATATTTTATAAATACCCTCATTTAATGATTTTTCATCTTTGAAAACTAGGGTAAAATATATCTCCTCAAAAATATCTACAAAATTATAAAAAATTATAAAAAATATCATCTAAAAAACAAACATCAAATCTACTAGATATATAAAAAACACAAAAAATAGATGTGGTGTAGAACTCATAATTGTTTTCGGATTTATTAAATGATAAATAATTTCCCATTTTCCAAGACATGGGTAAATTCCTATAATTTAAACTCAATTAATAACAAACACTTAAACACTGTCACATTAAACTAATATTTAATTTAGTTAATAAGAACACATGGTTTGATTGAACTACTCTACACAACTCTTGGAAACTTAATTCATTCATTTTTTATTCAAGAAATATATCTAGTAGTTATACTCATTTGGTATTCCATAAACATGATCAGATCATATCTTATCTACCCTTCTTGAAATTTTTAACTCAAAATATATTCTTCAACATTGATTGATTTATATTTCATGAGAATTATGGAATTTTGGAAACTCTATTTTAACTTCTATTTGATCTTCTATTTACGATGGATAATGATATTCTTTATTTAATTTTCATTCTTGGATCACAAACCCTCAAAATTCTTGTAAATTTTAAACAATGAAAAAAGTAATTTAGAATCCATAAATATTTTCTACGTCAGATTATCAAAATTCATAGTTATGTAATTTTCACCCACAATGTTAGTGAAATTTGTCTATGTGAATTTTAATTCTGGGTATGAACATTTAGAAACATGAATAATTCCCTAACACGGCTCTTCAAATATCAGAACTTGTTTATACACTGATCTTGTTCCAATTCACCATCATGGGTCTTTATTCATATACATGGATCCAAATTCTGAAATACAGTATAATTTAGATATGTAAAGTTTGGATATGACATTGAAATACAATACATAAGGAATTTGGTTGTCTGGTATTATTTTTATGTCAAAAGTCCTCTTTTTTACTTCTATATCTTGTTTTGGAAATCACAAAATATTCTGACTATGTTTATCATACAGACTATGTTTATCGTATTAACTATGTTTATCATACTTACTATGTTTATCGTACTAACTATGTTTATCATACTGACTATGATTATCATACAGAATATATTTATCGTACTGACTAAATCATACTGACCCTTTCAATCATACTAACTCTGTCAATTGTAGTCACTTTTTTTTGCATCATACTCACTTTGCATCATTTCAATACATTGCACTAACTAATACTAATAGTACTCATTTTTTACTTCTATCACACGCATGTTTTTATCCATTATCAAAACACATGTTTATATCAATCGTACTCATGATTATCATTTTCATATATCTTTTGTTTTAACCAAAACGATGTCATCGAGTTAGTTATAAAATAAAAAAAAGGATTTAATGTTTTCTGTTTTAATATGACCGTTAAAATGCCAGGTGTCCAAGCCCCTCCGAGTTTTCTATAGAAATTTGACCATTGGAGGAAATATGACCGTTGGAACCTGAGGCCTATAAATAGGAGGTCATTTGAAGCTGAGAAAATAATTAAGAGACTTTGATCATTATTTGCTTCTATCAAGTTCTAGAGAGAGACGTTGTGACTTCTCTCTTACTTCATGTGAAAGCCTTGAAATTACAAACCGTGAACAGCTCATTCGGATTTTTTTTTAATTTTAATAAGTGATTTTTTTCTTTGTGAGAGTGTTCAGGTGATAATGATCGAGGTCTTTGAAGTGTTTGAAAGACAGACGTTCCGATTTCCTGCAAAATCGATGGCTTGTGGGGATAACAAGACAAACATACTGATCATCGTATCGAGGGCTTGTGGGGATAACAAGATAGACATACCAATAATTGTATCGAGGGCTTACCAAGGTGGTGGTAAGACAGACCTCTTATCCTAGGTTAAAGGATACCCTTCTCTTTGGGATAAAATAATTGTAATACTTTTACATTTCTACTACTATTTGTATTAGAAAGGGAATTTTATTGTTTCCTTTCTTCATTTCATATTAAATTGTAATTATTTGAATTATAATTATGCCGTTACATATTGTATTAATATATTCTATAGTCTTTATGGTAGAATCATTAACTATTGCATTACTTTGATTATTGTATTCATTTTGATTACAATTGGTTTACATTTCTTATAGTATTACATCGTATCATACCTTTTATATCCAAGATAATTGGGGTTAATTGTATTTTCTGTGAATTTTATTAGTTTAAGATAATTTAAACTAATTTCTTAAGTGTTTAAACTAAATGTTTTTAAACCTACAATTCACCCCCCTCTTGTATTGTTCCATCTATTATACATATAAATACATATATCTATCCAAAAATTGGTATCAAATGTGGTTTCCAATGATTTGTATTACTTGCTTTATAATTGTATTTTTGTCACAAATTCTTATTTTCAACTACTTACTGCACTAACATGTGGAGTGGAAAAGATTTTGTTTTAGTAGATGGGAGGAATGAATATTGGATCAATTTACAATATAAATCCAACTAGACCACCTATCTTTGATGGGAATGATTATGAGTATTGGAGAGATCTAATGAAAACATTTATTATTAATACTGTTGTAGAAAATTTTATTATGCTAACTGAATGTTACAAAATCCCTGAAAAAGAAGTTAGTACTTTCACCAATCAAGAGAAGCAAGAATATCAACTAAATTACAAGGTATGAAATACTCTGTTATGTTCTATGACCAGGAATATATACAGCTAGATATCATCATGTGAATCAGGTAATTGTTTTTGGAAGAAATTGGAAGCCACACATTTTGGTACATCTAAGGTTATATAAACAAGAAGAGCAATGCTTCAAGAAGAGTATCATGGATTTATTTTTCCTTATGGAGAACCAGTATGTAAGGTGCACTAAAGATTTATGACAATTGTCAATAGTTTACAATCTATGGGAGAAAACTTTATTCATGATGAAGGTCTTTTAGATAAGATTATTGATATAATGACAAACGAATGGGAATAAAAAAGGACAACTATTGATGAAAACAGAAAATTTTCTCAGATTACTCTTGGTTAACTTTTTGGAACTCTTCTATTTGGATGAGACACGAATGAAATGAGATGCTGATTTCAATAAGAATAAAAATGGGAATAGAAGTGTAGCCTTTACTACAATTTCTATAGCTAAAACACCTGAAAGGATAACTAGATCCAAAGATAAGAACAATATTATGGCATAATCAAGTGACAGTGATCACTCAAATGATGAGTTAGACAATCTTTCTCGAAGGATGAACAATATTGTGGGAAAAAAGGATTCCAATATAGATTAAAAAAGAAAGATAGGAAGGATTGGAAAGGTGCAGAAGTAACATGTAATGAATGCAAGAAAGTAGGTCATATAAGACCTGATTTTCCATTACTAAAAATTAAAGATAGAAAGGAGAAACATTCTAAAAGAAATAGGAAAAATTATTACAGGCCAAATAAAAAGAATATCTTAAAGGAAAATGATACGTGGAGTTCAATTGGTGGCGATTCATGAGATGATTATTCAGAATATGAATCTTCAGGATAGAGGAAAATTATACTTATATCCAGACTACCAATTAAAGATCATTTTTTCATGGCTAAGGTACACAATGTTGAATCCATCACCAATTTATCCTTTAATGCTAATTATAGAGATAGTAAGTATTATGAATACTCAGATGAAGAATCTTCTTCTGATGAAGATAATACTCTACCTACCTATAAAGAAGTGTCTTGGTTTTCTAACCTTCTTGACAATGAAAATTATAAAATCAAGAAAAATATTGATATGGAAAATTCTAGGATTTATATTCTTACTAAGGAAATATTAGATCTTTATAAAGATCTTGATAATAAAATCCATGATCTTGAAATTATTTCAAAAAACCTTGAGGAAGTAAATTCTAAGAAGGATAAAATTCTAAGGATCTAGAAAAAGTAATTTCTAAGAAAAATGTTTTTGTGCATAACTCTAGTGCTAAAACTAATGTCTTTGAAGATAAGAACTTAGTTATTAGACTAAAGTTATAAATATTTTCCTTGAGGAAGTTTTTGTCAAACTTTACCTTAGGTAAGGAAAATTTTGATAAGATTTATTCTCAAATTAGACCTCTAAAGAATAATTATGGTTTTAGTTATACTAGTTCAAAACAAATTTTTAGTAATAACTATTTTTTCCCTCAAAGTCCTCCATTCTGTGTTAAGTGTCAATGTGGTGGAAACTGGGAAAGAAATTGTATTCTTAATAGAACTCAGTCTTTAGAATTTCATAAAGCTCGTTTTTACAAAGAAATGTGGATTCCTAAAATTCTTTTATCTAACCCTTCTGGATCCAAACAGGTTTGTATTCCGAAACAATAATTGTTTCTTTTTAAGGAAAATAAGAAGTGTACCAAAAACAAGAACATTTGGTCCAAGGATAACTGTTGTTCTCGACACATGAGTGGAAATAAAACATTCTTTGAAAATATTATCGAAACAAAAGGTGGAAAAGTTACCTTCAGAGATAATACTCAAAGAATGATTGTTGGAATAGGTAATATTTTTTTCTTGGAAAAGTTTTAATTTCAAATGTTTTGTTTTTCAATGGTCTTAAGCACAATCTTATCCACATAAGTCAATTAAGTGATGAAGGTTACCTTGTAAATTTTAGAAATGATAAATGTTTAGTTCAAAATTCTAAGGATTAATTCATTATATCTTCCCATAGGCAAGAGAATTTATACACAATTAACATATAAGACCTTAGGAGCCAAAATTTACCTTTCTTAAGTGCAATAGAAGACCAATCTTGGCTATGGAATAGAAGACTATGACCTTGCAACCTAAGAATCCTTTGTAAAATTTCAAAGGAAAGACTTGGAAAGGATATACTAGATCATAGATATGTTTCTTCAAAGGTCTTTGATCCTTGTCGATTTGGAAAGAAACATAAAACTAGATTTAAATCAATCAATGATGTTTCAACTTCCAATGCATTCCAGCTAGTGCACATGGATCTTTTTGGTCCTTTACAAACTGGAATCATTGTAGGAAAATACTATGTGTTTGTTTTAGTTGATAGCTTTACTAGATTTACATGGGTCTATTTTCTAACAAAGAAATCTAAAGCCTTTTTCTATTTCAAAATTTTCAGAGCCCAAGTTAAAAATGAGAAAAACCTACCACTGATAACTATCCATAGTGATCATGGTGGTGAATTTAAAAATTCAGATTTTGAAACATTTTGTAGTAAGAAAGGAATTACTCACAACTTTTCAGCTCTAAGAACCCCTCAGCAAAATGGTGTTGTTGAATGAAGAAATTACATTCATCAAGAAATGACAAGAACTATGTTGAGTGAATACTCAATTGCTATGTTTTTTTGGGCTGATACTGTTAGTACTACTTGTTATACAATAAATCATGTTTTAACTATAACTATTATTAATAAAACACCTTATGAATTATGGACTATCCAAAAACCTAATGTTTCATAATTCAATGTTTTTGGATCCAGAGTATTCATTTTGAATACAAAAGACAATATACAGAAATTTGCACCCAAATCGGATGAAGGAATCTTACTAGGCTATTCTAAAACTTCTAAGGCTTATAGAGTTTTCAACAAAAAATCATGCACTATTGAAGAAACATTGCATGTTAAATTTGATGAAATTAATCGCTTTGTTTTTAAAAAAACTCAACTTATATCCTCGGATGTGTTTTCAAAAATTGGTTATCCACCCATGAGAGAAACTTTTTCTGATAAGTAAAATTTTCTAGAATTTTTTTTAAGCATTTACCACATTAGATTTCCTACCCTATATTGATGAACAAGTTTTACAAAAACCCAAATAAATTTTTTCTTAGGAATCATCCCAGTGATAATATCATTGGTGATGTAAATAAACCTATAAGAACTAGAAATTCCTTGAGAAATGAAATAGAACACCTTGAGTTTCTTTCCCAATTCGAACCTAAAAGTATAAGTGAGGTCATAGGTGATGAATATTGGATTAAAGCAATACAAGATGAATTACATGAATTTTAAAGGAATCAAGTCTGGACTTTAGTCGAAAGACCTAAAGAGACAATTTTAATTGGTGTAAAATGGGTCTTCAGAAATAAATGAGATGAAAATGGAATCATTGTAAGAAATAATGCAAGACTAGTTTCCAAGGGCTATAATCGACAAGAGGTAATAGAATATGAAGAAACATATTCTCAAGTATCTATACTTGAATCTATTCGTATTTTATTAGCCTTCATAGCATAATTTAATTTCTAATTATTTCAAATGGATGTTAAATGCGATTTTCTAAATGGTTTTGTTCAAAAAGAAGTTTTCTTGAACAACCACCTAGATTTATAGATTAAAAATATCCTAATCATGTTTTTAAAATTACCAAATCTTTATATGGCCTTAAAAATATCCTAGAGCATGGTATGATAGACTTACAAGATTTATTTTACAAAACAATTATGAAAAAGGTACAACATATCCAACCCTTTTAAAAAAATGGAAAATAAAAATGTTTTTATTGTTCAAATATATGTTGATGACATCATATTTGGGTTAACTCATCAATCTCTAACTATTTCCTTTGTGGATTTAATGAAATCTGAGTTTGAAATTAGTATGATGGGTGAGTTAACATTCTTTTAGGTTTTAAAATTTCACAAAAACTAGAAGGAACCTATATAACTCAACATATATATATCAAAGATTTACTCAAAAAGTATGGATATGGAAATACTAAAATTAGTATCACTCTAATTGGTACCTCAAATAATCTTTATCTTGATGAAACTAGGAAACCGATAGAACAAAAAAAAATTAGAGTTATGATAGAACGTTTATTATACAAGACAGCTAGTCAACCAAACTTAATGCTTTGGATATGCTTATGCGCAAGATACTAATCAAATCCAAAAGAGTCTCATTTAAAAGCTATTAAAATAATCTTTCGGTATTTAGAAGGAACTCTGGATTTAGGTATTTTTTATTCTTCTGGAAATGATTTTATTTTAAAAGGTTTTTCAGATGCTGACTTTGGTGGTTGTAGAATGGATAGAAAGAGTACATCTGGAACATGTAATTTCTTAAAAGATTCCTTGGTGTCTTTGTCATCCATGAAACAACACCTAGTAGAACTTTCCACTGCTGAAGTTGGATATGTAGCAGCTGGAAGTTGTTGTTCTCTAGTGTTGTAGATACAACACACACTTACTGATTATGGGTTGAGTTTTTCTAAACCTCAAATTCATTGTGACAATACTATTGCCATACCACTTAGTAAAAACCTAGCACATCACTCTAATGAAAAACACATACATATTAGGCATCACTTTCTTAGGGACCACACACTAAAAGAAGATACTATTTTACAATTCATCGGAATGCAATAACAACTTGCTGAAATTTTTAAAAAAACATTACCTTCCGATAGATTGGGGATTATAAAACCGAAGCTAGGAATGATTACATTAAAATAATCATTAATATCAACTTCATGTTTTACACTTCTACTTAAATTTAAAAACTCCCCTCAAAAGGGGGAGGACATTTTATATTGTTTTACCTAATGTATTTCATAACATTTTCCTATGGTATTCTTTATCTGTTTATTCTTTTAGTTTTCTATACTGTCTTTCTGGTTATCATCTTGACTATCCAGTTATCATTTTCCCTTTATTTTTTTCATCTTGTCTTCCTATTTACCGTATTGATATTCTATCAATCGGAATGTCAACCTATGGTAATGAATTTGTTTTCCATAAGCATGAAAACCTATGGTAACGACCTTGTTTTCCATCGATACGTTAATCTATAGTAACAACTTTGTTTTTCATCAGCACGTCAATCTATTGTAACAAATGTTTTTTTCCATGAGTACGTCAATCTGTGGTAACAACTTTTTTTCCATCATCACGTCAATCTACGACAACAAATTTGTTTTCCATCGGCATCACAACCTATGGTAATCAATTTTTTTCCATTGGCATGAAAACCTATGGTAATGAATTTTTTTTTCATCGGCATGAAAACCAATGGTAACGACATTGTTTTCCATTAGCATGAAAAACTATGGTAATGACATTGTTTTCTATCGTCATGACAAACTATTGTAATGAATTTGTTTTCCATCGGCATGACAACCTATGGTAATGAATTTGTTTTTTATCGGCATGATAACCTATGGTAATGAATTTTTCTTTCATCGGTCTCACAACCAATCATATTCTTTTTC
Organism: Viscum album; assembly: GCA_963277665.1. NCBI lineage: Eukaryota > Viridiplantae > Streptophyta > Magnoliopsida > Santalales > Viscaceae > Viscum > Viscum album. Next base: position 1,960,797,508 of record OY728119.1, on the reverse strand, counting down.
CATTCCATATATTCTTGTTTTTTTTGTTATTGTATTATACTATGTTAATACTATTAAACCAATGATTTCCATAGAATCTCTGACAGGTATATTCTTTTTTTTTCATTCTTACGTTTTATTGTTTCTCGTTTTTTACCCCTTTAAATCCTATCTATTGATTTATATATCTTTTAATCTCAACTGTAGATGATCATAGGTCATTTTGTTTTTCCTATAAATAGATCCCCCCTCCCCAAACCCACACCGTTTTTTCATATTTATTGGATAAGCCCCGTCTCTTTGACTTAAGACTCCATAAAATATTATCTTTGCCTCACCTTTATGTCTCAGTCCTCTTACAAAACTCCTACCAAAATGTATTCAAAGACGTTTTCATAGAATGATTTCTTTAGAGAATGGTTAGTTTATTGAGACTTCTTTTCCACATATGATTCACCAATCAAGAGGATTATTTTGTTTCAAGGCTGAGAACAACTTTATGTTATGAAACCTATATCTCAAGACCCAATTCTCATTGAAGAAGTTAGTCAATTATAAAAAATGGTTACTTTTGACAAAAATATAATGATCAACTTTATTGTGTACGATTGAAAAATCTCAATGTCCGTGAAACAAGTATTTCATTTTCTCAATGTTTCAACAGAAGGTGATTCTTTTAGTCCATCTGAGAAACTACCCGAGGAAGTTTGTATGTTTAATATAGAAAGATATAAAAAATCGTTATTTCTTATAAATGAAGAGAAGATAAAATTAGCACATTTATCTCCAGATGACAGGTTCATGGTGCTTTGGATGCAAGGCTTTCTTATTCCAAGGAAATGGGATAGAGAAACCCTTAATGTTTCTGATATATTTATTCTAGACTATATTGTAAAAATGAGAAAGGTAAATCTCATGGGTACATTTTTGAAACAATCAAGAATTTCAAGTCATGAGCGATCAAGTCTCATTTTATTATTTATTCCTTTATTCTTACTATGATCATTCTTAAGTACTTGAAGTTTTGTAATATTCCTCTGAAAGGGTAGTTGAAATAACTAAATCCTTCTTGGATAAGTAAGAATACGCTGAAGAAGTTGTTTGTATTTTTTTGATGAAGATTCAACGATTTATGTTAAAGATGTAGAAGCTGAATTGGCTCCAAATCAATCGGAACCTATGCCAATCAAAGAAAATCCAACAGTTGTTGCTCCTCAAAATTCAGATATGCAAATCAGTACTAAGCCAAAGATGAAGAAAAAATATATCAAGGAGGTTGTGGCCAAGTGGAGGAAAGATAGAGAACAAAGAAAAGAAGGTGATCCTAATTTTGGCCTTGATCCAGCTAAAGCATTAGCTGAGAGGATAAGGGTAGAGGATACTCTTCAAGATAAGAATAAAAAGAAGACTCTCATGAAAAGTAATGATCATGATTTTGATGTCACTATGATTTTGAAAGGAGTTGAGTTGTAAAGTTCTCAACTAACATAATAAGTTCAACAAGAACCAACCATACAGAGTCTTCTAGAGAAAGCTAAAGGGAAAAAAATATCGAAACAAGTTCAGGAAGATGGAGAAGGGGAAAAAGATTTTATTCTAGATTTTTTTCAGAGTTCAAAGAATAGTAGAGAAGAATCCTTTCAAAATAAAAGTGAAGGTATTCAACAAGTTCCTCAAGTCAATCGAGCAATAGCTAAATACCTTGAAGCTATTTCAGATAGATTTTTTTTCTCAAGTAAAGCAAGGTGCTCAATCTTCTCATCTAGAAAAAGTAATTCTTATTAGTGACAAATTGGAAGAAGAAAGAAAGGAAAAAAGAAAAACGAAAAGGAAAATATCTAATTGACTACTAAAGATGATCAGATGAACTAGATTTATATGATGAGGATACTGATTCAGAACACACAATTTCTTTCAAGAAAAGTGATTACATTGTTCATATATGGAGTAAAATTGAGAAGACTATTCTTATTTTCCTAGAATTGAAGGGAAAATTTATTTTATCACAGAAAATCAAAGGAAGATGTTTGGTTCTAGAAGGGAACTTAGAAATAGAGTATTATAAATAGAAGGTGATTTAAAAGTACTGTTTGAATGTTCAGTTGCCCATAAGAAGGATTGAAATAAGATGAATAAGTGGTCATAAAAAACAACAAGATCAATGAATGATCATGAGGTTTTAATTGAAGATTTAAGGAGGCTTTCAAATTATCTTTCTATTTCTTTCAATAATCTTGACCAAGAAACTACTGAAAGGATGAATCCGATTTAAAAAACTCATGGAGCTGATATCCCTTCAATAAAAGAGCTGCATGTGAGAATGAATTCCTTTTCGTTAGAGTTTTCAAAGGTTTCATCTTTCAAAGATGAAATAGTTTTGTTGAAGAAGAAAAATTATGTGTTATCTCAAGACAATAAGAATTCACAGAATAGAATTGATACTCTTGAAGAAGTAATCAGAGTTCGATAAGAGACTATCATGAATCATGATTAGATATTTTCAGATCCACAATATCTTCTCAAATCCGAGGGTGATTCTATCTCCAAATAAAAGAAAGAAACCAAGAAGATGAAAGCTATTCTTCATGAGTTAATCAAGAAAGAAAAATAAATAGAAAACAAATGAATGTTTGGTTTTTTCTTTCTTTCTTTATTCACTTTAGAATTCTATAGACTTCTATTATCTCAATAGTTTTTATGTTCTCTTTCCCATTTCCTTGCATTTTTGTTTCACTCTAACCTTTTTAGGAAAGACAATATTACCCCGTTATTTTTGTAAATCACATTGGGGGAGAATTTTTTATATGGTGAATAATATTTTAATCAAATACTTATAAATAATGGAAAATATACAAATACAATTCTTAGGAAAGCACATACCTAAGGGGGGGAGGGGGTTAGTTGTATTCAATTTCATATTCAGAGGAGTTTTCATAACTCATGGGGAGATATGTATTTATTTTTAGTTTTACTTCATGTTTTGTGCTTTCCAAAAGGGGGAGATTGTTAAGTCAAAATTCCTCTTTTGACTTTTATGTCTGGTTTTGGAAATCACTAATCTATTCTGATTGTGTTTATCCTACTGACTATGTTTATCGTACTAACTATGTTTATCCTATTGACTATTTTTATCGTACAAACTATGTTTATCATACTAACTATGTTTATTATACTGACTAAATCGTAATAACCTTTTCAATCATACTGACTCTGTCAATCATACTCACTTTTGTGCATCAGAGACACTTTGCATCATATCAATACATTACACTAATTAATACTAATAGTACTCAATTTTTTACTTCTATCACATGAATGTTTTTATCCTTTATCAAAACACATGTTTATATCAATCGTACTCATGATTATCATTTTCATATATGTATTTTTTAACCAAAATGATGTCATGGAGTTAATTATAAACTAATCAAAACGATGTCATGTTTTCTGTTTCAATATGACTGTTATAATTCCAGGTGTCCATGCCCCTCCGAGTTTTCCGAAGAAGTATGGCTGTTGGAAGAAATATTACTATTGGAACCTGAGGCCTATAAATAAGAGGTCATTTGAAGCTAAGAAAATAACTGAGAGACTTTGATCATTCCTTGCTTCTATCATGTTCTATAGGGAGACAATGTGACTTCTCTCTTACTTCGTGTGAATGCCTTGAAATTACAAAACGTGAACGACTTGTTATTTGGTTTTGTATTTCAATAAGTGCTTTGTTTTGCTTTTTGTGATCAATCTGGTGATAAAGTTAGAGGGATTTCAGGTGTTTGAAAGGCCGAGGTTCCGATTACCTACAAAATTGAGGGCTTGAAGGGATATCAAGACAGTCATACTGATCATCATATCGAGGGCTTTCATAGATATTAAGATAGATGTACTGATCATTGTATCGAGGGCTTCCCAAGGTGGTGGTAAGATAGACCTCTTATCCTAGGTGAAAGGATAAACTTCTCTTTGGGATAAAAGAATTGTAATGCTTTTACATTTCTGCTGTTGTTTGTATTAGAAAGGGAATTGTATTGTTTCCTTCCTTAATTTCATATTCAATTGTAATTGTTTCAATTACAATTATACTGTTACATATTATTTTAATATATTCTATATTCTTTATGGTAGAATATTTCACTATTTTATTACTCTGATTATTGTATTCATTTTGAATAAAATTGATTAAAATTTCTTATATTATTACATCATATCATACCTTTTATACCCAAGACAATTGTGGTTAATTGTATTTGTTGTGAATTTTATTAGTTTAAGATCATTTAATCTAATTTCATAATTTCTTAAACTCAATGTTTTTAAACCTACAATTCACCCCCTCTTGTATTATCCCATCTAATATACATATTCATCTATATATCTATCCAACATTATTTGGATACATAGAGTTCATTCACATATGTGATTCTGGAATTCGTCTATGTTGTAGATTTTGGACACACAAAATTGTTTACATGGATCATTTATCTACATCAATATATTCAATTACAAGAATCATATCATAAGAAAATTTTTCATATGTTGGACTTCGACTACATGGATTATACAATTTAGGAATTCTCATATAATATAATTCACATATACAGATTCTGTAATTTTATATTTTTTTTATATTTCTCTCTATTTTAAACCAAGATTCATAAAATTTGATTCTAGTTGATCTCAACCGTTTAAAAACATCAAAACAATTCCCATGTACTTTTTAACATATGAAAATAAAAAAAGTAGTGAATTTCCTAAAATATCTCTACTAGATCTTGTGTGAATCTTATTCAATCAATCATGACTCATATCTGTTTTCATAAACTGACATAGAAGAGTGTATAAACACCAATAAGAACTGATTTCCACATCCAAAATTCCTTTTACTCATATGTGTGTCCTATTTTAGTTATCTCTTCTACATGTTTTAAACATGATTTATACGTGTTCTCAAAAACCATATTGGATTTCCAACCATAGATTCAATGGTCTAATGTTTTCTATTAATCCTATGTAATACAAAGATTTTTTTACCTTCAACAATTTTCATTAACATGAGTATTACCTCTTTCAATAATTTGAGGTGATGGCCTATTAAGAATTTGACCACCTTTGTATTCCAGGAAGTCAACACTTCACTCTTATTTACCCATAGAGTATTGGAAGTAGGTCTTCTTCATATATATGGTGGTTACTCAATCCATCACCTATTTAATCATATATTATTAATGAAATTGACAATGAAAACATGAATATGTGAAAAAAAACAACTGCCAACCCAAAAGGTACTTCAATATCTATCTTTTGGATTTTATATCAATTCTAAATTTACTCTAATAGTCAATTAAATAATTTTACCTTTAATTTAAAATGAATAAAAAGTGGGGGAATTTATTCTCACCCTTAATTTAATGGTCACTTCCACACCCCCTAATTATCAAGATTGGTATGTGGGATAACTTCCTCAATATTCAATTATTTCCCCCAAAAAATGATTGACACCACATGAAATATGATACCATTTTAAACATGATATCATTTGAAATACTATTTGATATCCCAACTAATACCACTTGTTGTAACTCATGGGGAGGATCTTATTCAAATTCCTCTCCCCTATTATGATTTTTATATGGATGTACAACATAAACATATTCTATATTCATATTAAAAATCATGATAATAATTAATATTATACTGAAGATAAATCATTTCATCTCACCAACATTAATACAAAATATATGATAGAAATAATTCTTAAATAATCCCTACTTTTAAGTTAAAGTGATTATAGGAATTACAGATTTGAAAATCATCATCTAATGTTACCCATGGTATAACAGTTCACTTAGAAATGTTCTATCAGAAACTCATCTCATCAATATATGGGATATCTATTTTTAGAAAGAAATACTGAACATTTAATACAATGAAGCTATCTATATTTTCCAATGTGATACTTGTTTTTTCTTTCCCAATTTTGCTGACAACATATACTAATATTCATGATAAATTAAGGAACCTTATTTCAATTGAATAAATATTTTCTAAGATTATAATTTCTCAGACATCATATCTAGTTAGATAAAAATTCCACCATAATAGACATAATAAATACATTTTAAAATAAAAGTGGGAGAATGTAAATAATACCATATCCTTCATATTTTAAATGGCTGTCTATATTTTCATATTTAAGATAATAAATAATTTTTAATAGATTTATTCATTATTAAATCCCCCTTAAAGGAAATTCTCTCCATATTTAATCATATTCCCCAAAAATCATTTAATAACCATCAAGAAAATATGGGGGGATGGTGGATATTTCAATGAACTTTAATTATAGCACCCAAGATGAGCCTTTTTCTTCAACCCAGTTACAATATTCTTTGATTCTCTAGAAGGACTCATATTTTTTAATCTTTCGTTCCCTTTAGGATTACATTTCTATTCACCATTTTTTAGTATAAAATTATTTTTTTATCTTTTTTGTTGGATATAATGGTCTTATAAACATTATCAAATAGAGAACTCAATTTCAAATAAGATATTTCAATATTTCTATTCAACTACTAATAATTTTGTTATATGGTTAAACAATATTTGGGTTCATACTATACTTTATCCTTATGTGTGGATACTATTTGAAACAATTGTTTTTGAACATGATCTCAAAGGTGATTTTCCATTGTTCCTAAATAACATTTCTTATTGAGGAATACATTTCCTATATCTGATATCACTACAGATTTACATATTTTACCTTCCACACTTAACTTTATTAGTTTTTTCTTTTCCCTTCTTAGGTAGCATTTTCACTTAATTACTATGAGATGTAACCACTAATCCAATACAATAACCTCTCACTTGTATGGGTTATTTTATTCCCTTAAGTTTACTTCCATTTTTCTTGTTATTCATGACCATTTTTAATTATTCCCTGATGTGTCTTATTTTTCAATAATAGAAGTAGCTTTTTCCTATAGGTTGAACCACATGATTAATTTTCTTCATTTCTTTATTGAGTGAATTATCATCCATAGATTTCAAACCCAAAGTAGAAACACATTATTTATTATCCTAATTCTTAGCCTTTGGATGTTATTTTTTCTATTTGGGTTTTCTATGGTAGTTGATAGGATTTTACCAGCATCCATCAATGTAGTGACAACATATTTCACACATCTAACAAAAATATTTCATGTATCTCAAGTAGACACTTCATTTAGATATTTTAGAGGGAATATATCTATAATAATACTTGAAATATATAAGGGATTAATGGTCTATTCAGAGCATGCTTCAGACATCATGACTAGATAAAAGTTTCATTGATCTTCTATAGGTTAGAGTTTCACCAACCATACTACCTGAATCTCATAAGCCATATCTTACCAGCTTCCCAATGGACTTCTTCAACAGCTTCCCAATTTATTCACTGAGTCACCCAGTGTTATCTTTGTATACCCTTAATACTATAGTTTCTATAGATCCCTACCATATATATGAATGTGCATCCATCAATTTTATCTTTTAAAGTAGACTGATATATCTATAAAGGATTTATTTGCATCAATAAAATTGACATCCTTCATCTCAAAAGTATATTTTCAAATAACATAATGTTTAGAAACTAGGTCAATGATAATAGATTAACTTCATCAAAAATCTAAATCTATTACCCAGGTTGTGTATCTCATTGATATCCTATGATAATCAAAACCATAATCTCTTTATAATGCTTCTATGAAAAATAATACCCCAAAATATTCTTCTTCTCAACACTTCATCACTGTCAAATTGATTTTGAAATAATATCCTACTCATCTTTCTTCCTTAGGAAAACATGCAATGGATTCTTATTCTCTTTTTTAAGAGGTAATATAATCCCATAAAAAATCAAATCTATCGATTCTAAAATTATATGTACACTCATACCCAAAATGGATGCATCATATTTTCATATTTTTTCCTACCCAAGATTAATATATTCTAATGGACATTGGTGACATAAATTAAATGATAATTCTATTTCCAGTCCTTGTAATTTTTTTGAGGGGTCAAAGAATAACCCATCCCAGAATCACAATAATATAATAGAATTTTTAGATCCCATGATAACATGCATGTTATTTTTTCATCTCAAAGGATATTCTAGAAATAAAATAAAATAATAATTATTTATTTTTAACGGATCCTAAAAATAATTCCCAAAAAATAATGTAGTAGGATCAAATTATTATTCTCCAAATATATCGAATTAAAATATACACATCAAATTTTCCAGATATTTTAACCACATAATAAACAGACATGACATGGAACCCATCTTCATTTATAGAATCATGAAATCTATAATCATGTATCATTTGTATGGTCTTGGTTAAACTTCTAAACACTAATGTTAATCAATCATGAAATCTCAATCAACCAAATATCAAACTGATGTAGTATTTGATGAATATAATCTCTAGGTTTGATGGAACTATATCTATATTATACTAGAAAAAACAATTCAATGAATTTTTTCTTGAAGAAATCTATACAGTGGTTCTCCTTATTCGGTTGTATATAAACATGTTTGGATCATGGATTCTATAAGCTTCATGATATTTAACACTTGAAATAATAGCTTCAATATTGACTAATATATATTTCATTAAGATTATAAAATTCTAGAAACTCCATTTTTCATTTCTATTTTATTTTTTTCTTACCATGACTAAAGACCGACTGCTCAGTCTTCTCATTCTTAGATAAGGCACCCTTCATGAGGTTTATGAAATCTAAACTATGATTTAATGACTTAAACATCACCAGTTATTTTCTTCTTCAGATTATCTAAATACAGAGTTCTATATTTCATCTAGTATTGAAGGTAAGTTTTTTTAGGTGAACTTCAATTATATGTATTCACATTTATCTATGTAATGAATTCACTTAAGCGATGCGTCACATAGTAGAATTTGTATATGTGGTTCTCTATATCAAATTCTCCAATAAGAGTCTTCATTCTTGTATATGGATATAAATTTAGTTAATTAGTTTAATTATGATTCATGAAGTTTTTATACACCACATATATCTCATATATAATAAATTTGATTATGGGGAGATTCTTTCACATACATGGTTCTTGAATTCAGTTACAAAGTGGATTTTTTTTATGAAAAAGTTTATATGTGGATCATTAGACTACATAACTATATTCACATATGAGAATATTTAGATAAGAAGAGTTTTCATGCATGGAACTTTCGCCACATGGATTTGGCTATGTAAGAATTTAGCTATTTTTGAATTCAAGTATGTGGACACTAGAAATAACCATTTTTTATATTTTTATCCATTTCAACCTAGGCCTCCTCCTCATTTAATCTTGATGGTATCAACAATTCGAAAGAAAATAAAAACACATTTGGGAATTCATGAACCTTACTAAACACATTATGATGATTCCTAAGGAATTTTAAGTATATGAAAATACATTAAGTTTAGAATGCTCTTAAAAAGATCAACCAGATTGGGTGAAACTATTCTTAAATAAATCTTGATCCATCACTATTTTCTTTAATTAAAATAATGGATTGTATAAAAATGAATATGAACTGATTTTTGTAGCAAAAAATCGTTATACATCTCATGTTAGACTTCTATTTCAACTAGAACTTCACAATTCTTTGATTCAAATTATTATGTATTCTCCATAACCATATACGCTTTCTAGTATAAGTTTAGAATCCCATAGTTCATTCATTTAACATATTGAATACAAGGAAATTTTTACTTACATCACTTTTATTGATATGAAGATATTCTCTTCCAATCCATTAATGTGATGGGATACTTGAAATTTTTCAATCCATGTATTACAAGTAGCCAAATTTTCATTATTATTAATACATGAAGTGTAAGCAGGAACTCATCTTCATACAATGGGTGGTTACTCAATCAATCTTCTATTTCATCTCGTTTTCATGATGAAATTGAAAATGAAAACAATAATAAGTGAAAAAAAATCATTTATCATCTTAAAAGGAACATCAATACCCCATTTGTATTGTCTTTAATTCCATATTTACTCTAATTTTCAATGTCATTATTTTTCCCTTATTTGAAAATGAATGAAAAGGGGAGAGAACTATTCTCCCCCTTAATGTAATCGTCAATTTACTCTCCTCCTAATTATTAAGATAGTTGTGCAAGAGGACTTCCTTAATTTTCATTTTTTCATACAAATAAATGATTCATATAACATTAGAGATGGTACCATTTTTAAATATGATAATATATGAAATACTAGTTGGTATTGTAACTGATATCACTTATTATAACTCATGGGGATGATTTTCTTTAAATTAACATTCATAATATTTACTTTTGGGAGGACATCATCTATATCTTCTCTCCTAATAATTTAATTCATGATAAAACATTATATTATACTTTATATATCTCTCCTTATCTCGCCAACATTACTAAAATTTCCAAGAGATAAGGAATACAACATGAAATACTATTTTCTAATGCATGTGATTATCGGAACTATAGATCAGAAATTCTTCTCATGGATTTACACTTAGCATAAAATTTCTCTTTGTAATGATCCATAAAAAAATAAGTTTTAATTCTACGTGGTCTAACTATTTATAGGAAATAAGAGTGAAAAGTTTAGACAAAAAAGTTTTCCCAATTTTCTCATGTGATATAATTGTTGAGTTTCTTAATTTTTTTGGTGGAAAATAGTGAATTTCAATAAACATTCAAAAAAATTGTGATAATTTTAAAAAATACATCAAAAACATAATGTTATTGGTCTTATATACTAGTTAGATAAACATCCCCTTGATAAAAATAATTTATAAATATTAAAACAAAATTTGGAGACTAAAAATCATACATTTTCCTTCCTATTTGAAGGGGTTGTCCATATCTTCATATTCATGAAAATACATAAATTTTAATGGCTTCATTCATTATTAGAGCTCCCACTCAAGGTAATGGTCTTTATATTTCATTTTCTTACCTATAAATCATTTAATAACCATCATGTAAATTTATAGGGTTGTTGGATCTTCTTATTTACTTTAGTTGTAGTACTCTAGCTAAGGATTTTTCTTCAACCCCATGAGGTTCTTCTTTAAAGTTCTAAAAAACATCAAATTAATCATGCTTGGATCCTCTTTAGGTTTCTAGATCTATTAATAAATGGGAATCTTTGACTTCATTTATTTTCTAACATATTTTATAGATTTAATTAGATTCTAAAACATTAAAAATAATGCACACACTTTCTTTTCAGCTAGCACAATATTTGTAGACAACTCCATCTAATTTGGCTATGGTGTCTGATAACCTTTGAGCACATTCTATAATTTCTCCTTATGTATGGATTCCTTCTTTAAATATTAATTCTAATTTAAACTCATAGGTACTTTCCCATGGATCTTATATAATATTTATTATTAGGGTAGACAAACCATACATCAAAAAATAATATAGTTTTCCTTCCATCACCTTCATGACACCACTTTATGATTTTTCCTTTTTTCCTTCTAGGAAAGTTTATCCAATTTTTCACTAGGATTTTACAACAATAATTAAATCCTAGAAAATATAATTTGGATGAAATATTCTCTTACATTCTTTATTCTCACATTTTTATTTTTATTTATGGACATTTTTCATTTTTCTATGACGTGACCTCTTTTATCACAACAGAAGCATATCTTTAATCTAGGTTAAACCACTTGATGTACTTTCATTAATGAATTCTTGGCTGAATAGTATTTTATTGATTTTTAACCCATGAAATAAATAGTTTCTTTTGCTACCTTATTCATTCCATGTTTTACTTCACTTTTCTCTTCATTAAATCAATAAAACTATTTAGAATTATACCAAAATTCATCATAGTGGTGACCACCAATTTTTCACGTCACATAGGATTAGTTCAATATTTAAAATATTTTTTTAGATATGGATTATGCCATTTCTCTGAGGTATGATTATTTATAGAAGTATGTTACCTTCCTTGTATAACTTTTATTTCCCTTGATTTTGGGATTCTATGATTTCCACGCTGAAATGTTATGAAGATAATAAATAGACCTATTTTTTAATCTCTAGCAGCACCAACACCTTCTTATAAGTATATCACCTTTTTCTTCTGATGTAGGATATCCAACATGAAAAGCCTCATATTTTTGCGTTGGAACCCACATTTTTTGGGATCCTTTTTTGGGAATAGTTTTTTTTGAGAAATTCCAATATCCTTCCTTAACACGTTTTTGTAAGTTCTAACATTTTTATCTGTCCACATTTGTATATATTTTAGATTTTTTCTTGCACTTCTATAAATTCAAAATTTAGTTAAATTTAGTTTAACTTTACATTGGATTACCATTTTCCATGATCTATAGGTTAAGTATTATCCAAATGATATCAAGTTTATCAAGACAACATTTTGAGACTTATTTTATGTATAAATTACGTCTAATGTCTGTGAGGAAGCATCGCTATTGTTGGCTATTTGGGGAGGTCCATCTCATTTTGATTATAGTAATATTATTTTTTGTTCCAATTTTAGACACTTCAGGTTATTTGTGAACTTCACATGATCTAATAATGTCAACCTAACATCCCAATCACACTTAATAAGATATTTATTTTGAACAAATATTTTCAATTCTATAATAATTAATGAAATTTTTTCCTAAAATGGGTTTGTTACGGGAGATGTTTTGCTCTTGCATGTCCTCCCTCTAGGTTTTTCTTCATCTCAGTGGTGATGGCTCCCGATTCTCATCCTAGATTCCTCATTTTTATGCTCCTCCTCCTTCTATATTCTACTAATAATTTTTGTCAAATTTGTATTGGGCATTCTACAGATGAGGTCCCATTCATTCTCAGTGGCCTCCACTAGATCCTCAGCCGATTGGGTTCATTAGATTCAGAATGCAGTAGGTTCATCATATTCTTCTTAGGCAAGTATGTAGTTGTAGATAATAGAATAATAAGCACTTAGATCCAATAGTTCCCACTTTCCAATTATTCTCTCATTTATTCTAGTTTGATCCACGGTGTTTCTATTTATCTTTCAGGTCCAGTAGCATGCATTAGTGTAGATTGAAATCATGATTTTCAACCTTTAGTTCTAAATTTAGATACTCGTCGATGAATCCTTCGCCATAGCTCACCCTCCTTTAATGGTTATTTAGGGTTCCTGCATTTATTTTTTTCTTGTGGCCCTGCTCTAGTGTGGTCGGTCTCTTTTTGGTTTTCCTTTTTTTCTTTCCAAAGCATTATTACTTCCATTGTTAGTACCTCTTTGCCCTATCTTCCATGTTCCTCCACAAACGACCTCAGACTGTTCATGTTTGAATGTTTCCACTATGATTTGGGATGGTGTTAGAGGTTCCTCTCATTACGGTTTTACCCTTGGTGTTTCTGGTTTCATTTGAGCCCCAATGGTGTAGTTCATGGTGATTGTGGCATATTGGAATTATGGGTTTCTTTTAGTGGGTTGGAAGTAGAATGTCTCAATGTGAGTCACAATATTGGTTGGTGTTTCCTATTTTGAATTGGTGGTGTTCAATGGATTTGTTATCTAATGATGTTTTCACTATTCTCGGTGATGGTGGTTTTTTCTGAAGATTTTCTCCTGAGTGGACTCTTATTCAATAGCTTATATTATGATGTCACTCCCCCACTCAGAACTCTGATACTCCAGGTTTCTGGATTCTTGATGTTGCATTGGATTCAAATGTGGGTTGTTCTGTTTTGAGTAGCGATAAGATATGTGGCGTGGGTCTAGTTTAGGGTGGTGACTAGATGGTTTCTTCATGGCCTAATGCATTCAATTCAGTTTTTTGGGCAGGACTGGTCATGGGTTGGGCACCTTGGCCAATCATATTTTTCATTAATTTGGTTGGCTTATACACTTCATATAAAATGGATTATTCAAAAATACAAAATAAAAGTTTATTGGAAAAAATATTTCATTAAAAAGTGATTCAGATATCTCCTTAGTTTTTAAAATCATTGTGAGAGAATTAAATATTCTTATTTTTTTAGCCGATGCCACTTTCATTAAATTATATTCTTCATCCAACAGTGATTTTCCATAAAATAGTCCCTTGATGAAATTAGGTATATACATAACAACCTTAGTAGGAACATTCTTTACATTCTTTCCAACTTCTGAGTAACAATATTCAGATGTTCTAATGTCTCCATTTTTCACATCATTCACAGTTTGAACATAAATCACTATAGGAAAAGTAATCAATATATTTAATAGTTAAGTACTTACCACTCTAATTACCTTAAACTAATGGAATTTCATCTTTATTTTAAGAGATATATCTCAGTTCCCTTGTCCATTTCTTCATCCTATTTTTAGTGTCTTGGATGATACATTGAAATATGGTTTAATAAACGTAAATAAAATATTTTTGATTCTAGGTTCTTATTTAAGCTTATCAGATCCAAGCTTCATCAAAAATATTTATAGGAAAAATGCCTCTGATTTTACTTAAAATAAAAAGGGTACTGATGGGCCCATGATATGGGAGGGGTGAATCGATGCTCAATTATTACTTTTATTAATTATTCCACTTAATTAAACCTCTTAAAATTATTTACTCTTTTCCACACATTATTTTTTACCAAAAATTCACCTTTTTATCTAATAAGTAAAGGCATAGAAATATATGTATTTTTACAATGTTTTATACTAATACATGATCATAGAATTTATTTTTTATACACCCCAATCAAGTAATCTACATTATAATCAATCTCTTTGATTTATAAGAGGAGGGTGCTTCACACACCATAAGTGTATCAGAGTCTCATTGATATTTTCTTAGACAATGTAAAATCTTCCACAGTGCTTGTATCTGATAAGGATTGTCTTGAAAACCTCACACTATAATTATTCAAAAACATTACACTGTATTCAATAAGTCACATGGTGTTATACTTGGATAACCTAAGTCAAAAAGGTTCCAAATAGTCCCACCATGTATACAAATGTGTTCCCTTGAAGTTTATATTTTGAAGTAGATTAACGTCTCTACACATGGTATATGTACATTAATAGGATTGATATTATTAATATAAAAGTTATATTCTTAAAATTATAATGTGTATTTAATAATACTCATTTAATTATTCCCTACTCAAAGATCCTATTCATAACACTTTTTGAATATATTCACCTAGTTGTCTCACTCATTGAGCTCTTGTAATTATCAAACCTAGAATCTCTTCAGAATTCTTCTACACAAAAGGATATTTTAGGATCTTCTTCATCCCAACACTTATGAACTATCAAACTAATCTCATAATGATGGTTAAATTCCAAATTTTCCTCACTATAACATGTAATGGATTCTCTATCTCTTTTTTAAGAGGTTTTATAATCTCACCCAACACCACTCTTGATTCTAAAATTCTCAACACACTCACTTATAAAATGGATACATATTTATTTTCTATTTATTCATCCTCTATCTTAAAAAATTATCAATTTCAATGCAATCATACATTATATTAATATTTAATTACCAATCCCCTAAACCAGTTTTTCAAGGGGAAAATGTATCAATCTTATGGAAATCAAAATAATATAATCCCTCTTTTGGGTTCCCTTTGTTACATACAAGATACTTTTTCAACTCAAATAATATTCTATAAATACCCTCATATAATCATTCTTATTTGAAGTCTATTCTCGAAATTATTTTCTCAAACATCTCTACACCAAGGTCAACTTATTCTTCTAAAAATACCCCCAATAAAAATTTTCACATCAAAAAATCAAACAATTTAAAGCACATAAGAAATTGATATGGAATGAAACTCCACATCATTTCAAGATTCATGATATCCATAAGAAATTCTCATTTCTCAATTTTTGTGAATTTGTTTGACATCAATATCAATCAATCATGATCACTTTAAAAACCACATATCGAACTGATTTAGTGTCACACCCCAACCTACCTTTTAATTTATTTTATGATTTTCTTTGACTTTTGAAAATTTAGTTGGGGTCCGGGTTGAGTCCCGGAAGAAAAAATTTTGATTTATGTCAAAAAAATGCCCGTTTTTGAGTTGACGTCGCTGAGCGCCCGGGAAGAGCGCGTTTTGGATACCCTGCGCGGCTTCGCCCATGCAAAGGCATGACCCACTTTTTTTCCGAAAAATTAAAATGTGAAACTTTTTTAATTTGATATGTTATCTATTGTTTTTAATAATTTTACAATTATTATTAAAGTTATTAATATCATGATTATTATCAAAATTGATATTAATACTATAATAATTTAAAGGGAAATAAAAGTTATATTTAATTTTAAAACCATGCTATTTATTATTATGTGTTTTATTTTTGTTTTTTTATGTTCCATTTCTTTTGTTTTATTTTTATCTTTTTTTTTCTCTTTCTCCTCCTAACCCTACCCCTTTTCCGCATCTTTTTTTCTCTCCTCCCTTGGTCCTTATTGCGCCGTCACACCCCCTCCTTCTTCCTCTTATACCTTACAATGCTCCAACCCTACAGCAGGACTCCCTCCACTGGATCCCGCCTTTCAGACCCTCTGCCAACTCCATGCCTGCTCGACGCCCCGGCCAGCACCCTAGCCACTGCATGTCTTCTTCTGCACTGCCCCCTCTTCCCCTTCACGCATTGCAGAACAAGCGCCCTCCTACTCACCCTTTCCAGCTGTTGCACCGCCATCGGCCTGCCGCCTGCGCGCTTAAGTTTCTCCCTGTCAACAATGCCCAACAGCCCGGCTCACCCATGCCCATCTCCATCCCCAACGCGTAGGCCCCTGCCCTCCTCCGGCGCACTCCTTATGCGACGCCCCTACCCTCCTCCGGCGTAGTAACCTGCCATCGCACTTTTTTTCTTCTTCTTATCCCTGTAGCAGCACCCTGCCTTACTTCTTGCCCTGCACAGCCTTCGTCCCTCATTTCCTTTCTCAATGCACCAGGACCCCTTCGCCGGCTCACCTCCCTTATCCGAAGCTCCTCCTGAGTGGATGCACTGGCCTTTACACTGTCTGCCTGGCCTCCCCTATCCACAGCACTGGCCTCTCCCCCTTGTCCGCATCGCTTCCCCTATCCACATCACCAACCTCGCCCTCCAGTCCACCTCGCCCAGGCCCTCGGCCTCCTGTTCACACCCCGAACCCTCCATGGTTTACCCCTTGCACGAATCCCACACACCACTGCCCATACACGCTGACCGGACGCACCCCCTTCTCTCGCACCTCCTCTCTTGCTGGCTGTGCCCCTACAACTCTACAGTCACAACTTTTAATTTTTTTTGGGCCGCACATCTTTCTGGTGAAGTTCCAGTTGGTGCGATTCTGCTTCCGGCACCCTCCACCGTAACCGGACATCCTCTTGAACCTCTTACATTAGGTGCAGAGTAATTTAATTGTGTTTTCTTCTATATTGGTTATGTTTTGGATAAGTTTTAGTTTGTGTTCTATTTTATTTTGATGCAATTATGTTGCGCTTTCTTTTAGGAGTCTCCTTGGTCTTCTTACGGTGCAAGCGTCGTGCGGCGGGAGATTTGCGTTGTCTTGAGATGTTTTTTCCTACACCAAGGTAGGTGGTTCCGTATGTATGTTTTATTTGATTAATCTTGTTGCTTGTTTAATTTATTTATTTAATTTATTAATTAGTCTTGATTCATGCAGTTCGTTTGTGTTGCAATTTAAAATGTCTTTGCTCTGCTGGGTCTGTAAACTTTTAGTGTTTTTTAAAAGTATGCGGTTAGTCTATTAGCTAGTGCAGGAGCAATGTCTTGAGTATTTGTGGTGTGAAGGGTGTTTTTGTTTTGAAATGGTTAGTTTTTTTTTGTTTTGGTTGGTGTGTTTTTTTATTAATGTGTTTGTTTTGAAATGGTTCGTGTGTTTTGGTGTTGTTTTGGTGCAACATTTTCAAAATGGTTTTTGGGAGCATTTAGATGGTGCGATATATGTTTCAAGGGTATTTGAGGGGTGTATACATTAAAAAGTGGTTTTTAAAAGGTTTTGGATGTGTAAAACTGTATCTTTGGATTTGTTTAATAAATTTTAAAGCGGTTTAGTAAATAGTGTCAATGGTGTGAGTTGTGATTTGTAAACATGTTGAGGTGGTTCTTTAACGTTACTTTCTTGTTTGAATTGTCTTAAGTCAGTGGTTATATGTTTTTAGTTATTGTGCGTTTATTGCAGCGTGTTGGCGAGGTGACTGCGCGACACCCCGGTCATCGGCTTGCGCGTGCTTTTACTTTTGTGCAAGGCGTGTCACGTCGCCGTGTTTGAGCTGTGAGCCGAGGTAGGTCCCCCACTGCACTTACCATTAGATTAAGAATTTATTAATTGCTTGATGTTTTATTAATTTTAATAAATTGGAAATAATATAATATAATTAATTTTTATACGATTATTTGGTGTGAAAAGAGCTGTTTATTTTATACCGAACACTTGAATCATTTTCTTGAAGGGTGGACATCCATCTTTGAAAGAATTCTCGTCTGGCCTTTAAACATAATTCACAAAATTCCAAACATACATATAGTTTTAAAGATAAATGATTTCTTCTGAACAAGTGTTTTGGGTTTTCTCGAGAAATGAAGTTTTGATTTAAAATTGGTGAAGGCCCGTTTGACACTTTAATTAAATAAATTATTTTGGAAAAACTCACATTGGGGTTAGCAAGGGGTGTTCTTTGGTGTGCGTTGATTGCATGAATTGTGTGTGATATTTGTGCATCGTGACTGACTGATTTACATTGCGGACGCACCCCTTTTTGTTGTATGTGTTGACATGGGAACCTGGCATAGTGAGTGAATCTTCTGAGAATGATTGCTGCACTAGTTTAGATTACGCACTGGCTAGTGGCCCCATAGTAGGGGAATACTAAGTTATTACTGCTATGGGGATTGAGCCCCTTGGTTAGGCCATGCAGGGCTATGTCGGGCGTTAGAGCGTTATGACGTCATCGAGTTAGGGCATGCCTTCAGGATGAGTCAGATGTATAGTATGTTCTGGATTGTTCACGATCTCCTAGGTTCGACCCATGTTTCTTTTAGTGTTTATTTGTATGTGGCGGATGATTGAGAGGTCGAGTTCAGTTGCTGACCCCTGTGTGCCACTTTTTTTTCCCATTTCCCTTGCTGTGTGTTGTGTGTGATTTTCCTTTTGAATGACAACTAAAGTTTGGATTTTCTAAATTTCTCACCAAATGTTTTAAAATGAAATGAACCTATCTCTTTAAACATTATACTTGTTCTAAATGAAAAAGGGAAATGGAATGTTACTTTCTTTTAAAAATGAATGTGCGTGTGGAAACCATATTTTATATAATTTAGTGCAAACCTGGAATTGATAAATTCTTTATTTAATGGTATGTGCATTGGGAATAGTATTAGTCGGGCCTACCTACTAAGTTTTAATACTCACGCCTATAGTGTTTTCCTGTTTTTAGTTTCTGTTACAGGTTTGACTTGAGCTTGCTCGTCATGGGCGAGAGTTGGTTGTGGTTTGTTGGGAGACTCTCGGGATCGTGAGGGGTTTTAGTCGTGGTCAGGTTAGTTATTGTTTTTGGCCGTTCTTTCATTTCATTTTGTTTATTCTCTTTGTGTTCTTTTTCCTTCCACTATTTCATTTGTTTTATCGGGAAAAATCGTTCCCTCTTGCTCTCTTTTGATGCCCTGGTGCTTGTCGCTAGCCCGGGAGGATCGGGAACGCCTCTTAGGTCATGTCGCGAGCCGGCTCGGGTGACCGGTTCAGGGTCGACCCGGGTTGGTTCGTGACAAAATGGTATCAGAAGAGGTTGGCTCCTGAGCGGTCCTTGTTTTTTAGAGCGTCCATTGTTATTTGGGGTTGTCATGGTATAAGGAGTAGAATTGTTGGGACTCGGGGCGTACGGACGAGAAGGTTGTCAAGAACCCTTGCTCGTTCCGAACCTCGGGTTACCATGGGATGTTCATGTTATTGGTGTCTTTTGGTTTTTCATATGGTTTGTTTTGTATTGGGAAATGAAATGGGGGCCAGGAAAGTGACCTCCGTGAGCTCGCATGGTCTGGCAAGCAATATGAATTCAGGGACATTACCCTAGAGTGCTCCCTGTGACGGTAATGTGACTAGCGTATGGCCGCCAACCATACGTCTGAGTCACCAATCACCACTAGATTCTCCTTGCAGTTTTTCTGGGTCTTCTTTACTTTTATGAATTGTTTTGTGATGTTTTATTTTTGAAATTGTGAAAGGTTGATATTGAAATGGCAATGACCATGTTTTGATTATGTTCTTTGTTTCCTTGTTCCTTAGTGTCCACCCCCACGACAGTTTGATGGATGCCCAAGGTGCATCTTCGGGTGGTGCGCACCTGGAAAATCCTCCAGTTGACCAGCCCATAGACTATGTTCTAGAGTTTTGGAAGTTGAACCCTCCTCTCTTTTATGGATAACTAGAGCCTCTTGAAGTAGAGGAGTGGTTGCAGAAGATTGAGAGGAAGTTCAGTTTCATTGGTTTTCCTGAGTCTTTAAAGGTGAAGTTAGAAACCTTTATGCTTGAAGGCCCAACATGGAAATGGTGGAAGTCTGTGTCTCGATGAAAGCCTCAAGAATATCTCACATGGGAGTTTTTCAAGTCATCGTTCATCAAACAATAATTCTATGAGTTGACGAAGTTGAGGAAGAGGATGGAGTTGTGTTGTCTTCTTCAGGGTGTTGAATCAGTACTGTAATTCCATCGACGTTTCATAGATCTAGTTCCGTATGATCAGTGCTTTGTCGTGAATGATCGCGGGAAGGCTCGAAAATTTGAGTCTGGACTCCGAATTGAGATGCGATCGAAAGTTGAAGAGCTCTACCTAACCACCTTATCGGATGTTGTGGGGAAAGACCTTTTAGCTGAAGCTGGGTTAGCAGGAGGACTTGAGGTGGAGAACCCTCCAGCTTTTGGGAAGCAGTGCAGAGGATGGTGATAAGAAGAATGAGAAGCGACCTGATGCTGGTGGTGCTAGTAGAGGAATCAAGAGGCCTTCAGACCTTCAGTCATCTTCTTCACATCGCAATGTCGTGATCTGTTACCAGTGTGGTAGGCATGGTCACAAGAGGCTCACATGCCCGAGTGATCCAAGACCCTGCCACACCTATGGACGTCTAGATCACTTGTAGAGATTCTGTCGAGGTGTTTCCAAGAAGCGCGCTGAAGCCAGACCTGGTTCGTCGAAGGCCACCTCTGACCGTCAGCGGGAGTAGGGCGATGTTTGGGGATGAGTTCGAGGTTTCCTCTTTGTAGTGTTTCTTGGATGTGGTAATTGTCTTTTGTAGAATTTTGCGATGTTCCTTTTCTTTCAGTTGTAAGAATGGTTGTGGTTGAACCTCTTTGAATCTTTTATTTTGTTGGAAGTTTATTTGGTGAAATTATGGTTTGTGGGTTATGTTTGGAAATTACTGAAGCCTGACTGCGAGGCAGGAGGTGCTTCAATCATCAGTGCTCCAGCTATAGGCCTCAGAGTGAAGCTGGCGCGCAGTCAGGAGAACCCCAACGGTGAAGAAGGGCCTTGGTTTAATCTTAGTCCATAGTGTGGCATGGTTTGTGTTCTTCTGAGTGTGTGACGTTGTTGAGATAGTGGTAATGGTAGTTTTGATGTTCAATTGGTTCATCCCTTCCCTTCTCCCCCCTGCGGTGGGGGTTTTTGGTCCGTGCAGAATGTTTTCAAGTTCGGTTAATCTCGTCAGTTCTTATGGTGGGGAGACCCACAATGGGTTTCGCAAAGTTACACATAAACTAATTTAGAGTTATCCCAATCCTTATGGTGGGGAGTCCGTTCGGGCCTCCCCGTGTCAGTATCAGAGTTTCATTTCATGTTCCATTTGGTGGTGGGTGGTGTCATGCAGAACCACCTAATCTTGAGTTCTTCCTCTCGAGTAAACGCGGAGATTGGAGTACACCCAACAGTTTTGTTGGATGAATATTATAGGGATAAGTCTCGGAGGTGATTTAATTTTGTTCATTCCTTGGTTGAAATTGATGGTTTGGGTTCTGCTTAGTGACGATTAAGGTTATCTTGTTTTATGGATGAGTTGTATGTCATGGATTTTTAGTGTCTGTTTGGATCGATCAACTGGAGGCGCTTAAACTTTTGATAGTGAGTGACACTTAAGGAGTTTCATCTTTGGGACTTGATCTTGTCGTGGATTTCCAGGGGCGGAAAGCGTTATGGTGGGGAGAATTGTCACACCCGGACCTACCTTTTAATTTATTTTATGATTTTATTTCACTTTTAAAATTTTTTTTGGGGTCCGGGTTGAGTCTCGGAAGAAAAACTTTTGATTTATGTCAAAAAAATCCCCGTTTTTGAGTTTACACCGCTGAGCGCCCGGGCGGAGCACGTTTTGGATACCCTGTGCGGCTTCGTCCATGCAAAGGCATGACCCGCTTATCTTCGGAAAAATTAAAATGTGAAACTTTTGTAATCTGATGTGTTATCTATTATTTTTAATAATTTTACAATTATTATTAAAGTGATTAATATCATGATTATTATCAAAAACTTTATTAATATTGTAATCAATTAAAGGGATATAAAAGTTATAATTAATTGTAACACCATGCTATTTATTATTATGTGTATTATTTTTGTTTTTTTATTTTCCTTTTCTTTTGTTTTATTTTTATCTTTATTTCTTTTTTTTCTCCTTCTCCTCTTAACCCTACCCCTTATCCGCATCTTTTTTTCTCTCCTACCTTGGTCCTTATTGCGCCACCACACCCCCTCCTTCTTCCTCTTCTCCCTTACAGCGCTCCAACCCTACAGCGGGACTCCCTCCGCTGGATCCCGCCTTTCAGACCCTCCGCCAACTCCATGCCTGCTCGACGCCCCAACCAGCACCCTAGCCGCTGCATGTCTTCTTCTGCACTGCCCCCCTCTTCCCCTTCATGCATTGCAGAACAAGCACCCTCCTACTCACCCTTTCCATCTGCTGCACCGCCTTCGGCCTGCCCCCTGCCCGCCTAAGTTTCTCCCTATCCACAATTCCCAATAGCCCAGCTCACCCGTGCCCCTTTCCATCCCCAATGTGCAGGCCCCTACCCTCCTTCTTGCGCACTCCCTGTGTGACGCCCCTGCCCTCCTCTGGCGCAGTATCCCACCATCCCACTTGTTTTTATTCTTCATATCCCCGTAGTAGCACCCCTCCATGATTATTTCCCTGCACAGCCTCCCTCCCTCATTTCCTTTCTCAACACACCAGGACCCCTTCGCCGGCTCGCCTCCCTTATCCACAGCTCCTCCTGAGCGGATGCATTGGCCTTTACCCTGTCCGCCTGGCCTCCCCTATCCACAGCACTGGCCTCTCCCCCCTGTCCACATCGCTTCCCCTATCCGCATCACCGACCTCTCCCTCCAGTCCGCCTTGCACAGGCCCTCGGCCTCCTATTCACACCTCGAGCCCTCCACGGTTTCCCCCCTTGCACGAATCCCATACACCACTTCCCATACACGCTGACCAGCCACAACCCCTTCTCCCGCAACCCCTCTCTTGCTGGCTGTGCCCCTAAAACTCTACGGTCAAAACTTTTAATTTTTTTTTTGGGCCGCACATCTTTCTGGTGAAGTTCCAGTTGGTGCGATTCTGCTTTCGGCACCCTCCACCGCAACCGGCCAACCTCTTGAACCTCTTGCTTTAGGTGAAGAGTAATTTAATTGCGTTTTATTCTATATTGGTGATGTTGTGGATAAGGTTTAGTTTGTGTTCTATTTTATTTTGATGAAATTATGCAATGCTTTGTTTTAGGAGTATCCTTGGTCTTCATACGGTGCAAGTGTCGTGCGGCGGGAGATTTGCGTTGTCTTGCGATGTTTATTTCCTACACCAAGGTAGGTGGTCCCGCATGTATGGTTTATTTGATTAATTTTTTTGCTTGTTTAATTTATTTATTTAATTTATTAATTAGCCTTGATTCATGCAATTCGTTTGTGTTCCAATTTAAAATACCTTTGCTCTGCTGGGTCTGTAAACTTTTAGTGTTTGTTAAAAGTATGCAGTTAGTCTATTAGCTAGTGCAGGAGCAGTGGCTTGAGTCTTTGTGGTGAGAAGGATGTTTTTGTTTTGAAATGGTTTGTTTGTTTTTGTTTTTGTTGGTGTGTTTTTTATTAATGTGTTTGTTTTGAAATGGTTCGTTTGTTTTGGTGCTGTTTTGGTGCAACGTTTTCAAAATGGTTTTAGGGGGCATTTAGATGGTGAGATCTATGTTTTCAAGGGTATTTGAGGGGTGTATGCATTAAAAAATGGTTTTGAAAAGGTTTCGAATGTGTAAAACTGTCTCTTTGGATTTTTTTAATAAATTTTAATGCAGTTTAGTAAATAGTGTCAATGGTGTGAGTTGTAATTTGGAAACGTGTTGAGGTGGTTCTTTTACGTTACTTGATCGTTTGAATTGTCTTAAGTCAGTGGTTATATGTTTTTTTTATTATGTGTTTATTGCAGCATGTTGGCGAGGTGACTGCACGACACCCCGTTCATCGTCTTGCGCGTGCTTGTACTTTTGTGCAAGGCGTGTCGCGTCGCCGTGTTTGAGCTGCGAGCCGAGGTAGGTCCCCCACTGCACTTACCTTTAGATTTATAATTTATTAATTTCTTGATGTTTTATTAATTTTAATAAATTGGAAATAATATAATATAATTAATTTTTATACCATTATTTGGTGTGAAAAGAGCCGTTTATTTTATACCGAACACTTGAAACATTTTCTTGACGGGCGGACACCCAGCTTTGAAAGAATGCCCATTTTTCCTTTAAACATAATTCACGAAATTCCAAACGTACTTATAGTTTTAAAGATAAATGATTTCTTATGAACAAGTGTTTTGGGTTTTCTCGAGAAATGATGTTTTGATTTAAAATTGGTGAAGGCCCGATTGGCACTTTAATAAAATAAATTATTTTGGAAAAACTCACTTTGGGGTTAGTAAGGGGTGTTCTTTGGTGTGCGTTGATTGCGTGAATTGTGTGTGATATTTTTGCATCGTGACTAACTGATTTACATTGCAGATGCAACCCTTTTTATTGTATGTGTTGACATGGGAACCTGGCATAGTGAGTGAATCTTCTAAGAATGATTGCTGCACTATTTTAGATTACGCACTGGCTAGTGGCCCCATAGTAGGGGAATACTGAGTTATTGCTACTATGGGGATTGGGCCCCTCGGTTAGGCCATGCAGGGCTATGGCGGGCGTTAGGGCGTTATGACATCATCGAGTTAGGGCATGCCTTCAGGATGAGTCCGATGTATAGTATGTTCTGGATTGTTCACGATCTCCTAGGTTCAACCCATGTTTCTTTTAGTGTTTATTTGTATGTGGCAGATGATTGAGAGGTTGAGTTCAGTTGCTGACCCCTGTGTGCCACTTTTTTCCATTGACCTTAGTGTGTGTTGTGTGTTGTGTGTGATTTTACTTTTGAATAAAAACTAAAGTTTGGATTTTCTAAATTGTGCGCGAAATGTTTTAAAATGCAATGCACCTGTCTCTTTCAACATTAAACATGTTCTAAATTGAAAAGGTAAACGGAATGTTACTTGTTTTAAAAATGAAAGTGCGTGTTGAAACCATATTTTATATAATTTAGTGCAATCTTGGAATTGATAAATTCTTTATTTAATGGTATGTGCATTGGGAATAGAATTAGTCGGGACTACCTACTGAGTTTTAATACTCACACCTATAGTGTTTTCCTGTTTTTAGTTTCTGTTGCAGGTTTGACTCGAGCTTGCTCGTTGTGGGTGACAGTTGGTTGTGGTTTGTTGGGAGACTCTCGGGATCGCGAGGGGTTTTAGTCGTGGTCAGGTTAGTTTTTGTTTTTGGTCGTTCTTCCTTTTCGTTTTGTTTATTCTCTTTGTGTTCTTTTTTCCTTCCGCTGTTTCATTTGTTTTATCGGGCAAAATCATTCCCTCTTGCTCTCTTTTGATGCCCTGGTGCTTATCGCCAGCCCGGGAGGACCGGGAATGCCTCTCAGGTCATGTCGCGAGCCGGCTCAGGTGACCGGTTCAGGTTCGAACTGGGTTGGTTCGTGACATTTAGGCTTTGATGAAAAAACTCATGGTTTGATGGAACTGCATATTCATTATTCTTGAAAACCTGATTCATTAAATTTGTTTATAAAGAATTATATATAGTTTTCCTCCTCATTTGGACTTCATTGATCAAACATGGATCATATATTCCATCATTAACCATCCTGGTTACCTTGGTACCCTAATAACCAAGTCGTCACTGAAATAGCATGAAGGGAATTTCTGATCCCCATAGGTTGGTGATAAGTACCTCGCATCATAAAAGATAAATGTGGGAATATATATTCTATTAAAAAAGCAGAAGAAACATATACATATCAGTATTCTCAAAGAAAACACCCTAAGGATATAGTACTAGATTTCAAATAGGTAGATCAAAACCCAAAAAGTACATCACCAAAGTACCAAAAGGAAAAGATAAAACAACCCAAGTCCCAATGGACACAACAATCCAATCCTAATGGATCAACAACAACCACCACATCTAAGTGTCAGACTATGCTTGCTCTAACCTAGAAGAATGAAATATACAAATTCCTAAAGGAAAAGGTAGGGTGAGAGATAAAATCCCTATAAGTTCTCACCATGTTTTCAATAATAAGATTCCATAAAAATAAAACCAATCATTCATTAAATTTCAAATAAAAATCTCCTGGAAGTTCAATTACATATTTAAAATGAAAAAATTATTTTCATTTCAATTGATGTAAACATTTCAAACAATTAATTATTAAAAACATTATATAAAACAGTTTATATAAATCACTAGGTATTAGTAAAAAACATCAAAAAACCATGGAAATATATATATATATATATTAAATTAAATGATCAAGATTGTAATCTTCACTAAGGAATGGTGGTTCCAAGTTATGATATCCACACACACTAAATTATGTGATCACAATAATGTGTACACAAATCCCTTAGTCACTGTCCAAAGATGAATTATTGAATTCCCACTGGGGATCAGATCTTCTAAACTAGGTTTTTTAGAGTTGTGATGCATTAATATATTTATAGGTCATTCCCACCCTATAATTATTGTCCCAAATAACTCACTAACTAATGAGGCTCACATGTTCTCAATAAATCCATCCATTATGGTAAAATTATTTTAAAACTGTTTAAAATAAAATTTCTCCATTTATGGTTTCAATATACAAATTTCCATTAAAAATAATAAGAAATTAGTTTTTAATAAATTAATTCATTTATTAATATAAAACCAATCACAAGTTATTATCAAAATAATTAACTCCATTTTCTCCAAATTAATTTGTAAATCATTTTTTACAAATTCCATCAAATTCAAATCACCCCCGAAATTCCTATACGAAGTCAAATAAAATTTAAAATTTTATAATATTTGGTTTTCATAATTTAATTGAATTAAATTTTAGTACTTAAGAAGTTCATGGTTTATACAGTTTTCCAACATTATACAGAACCACATTCTTTTTTCTTGGAGATCACAAATGAAAATTCTTACAATGGGATTTCCCAACAGAGAAGGATGATAATATAGATCAAAGAATCAAATCTAGATTCAAGTTTCAAAATAGAGGAGTTTAGATCCATTAATTATTAAATGATCTAAAAAACTAAGGAGGAGAGATAGAGAGAGCGGGAGATAAGGAATGGGGGAAGAACACTTAATGAAGACGATTCGAATGATGTTCTCCACGCGTTAATCCACCACAAAATAGGTTTTGAGGAGCCAAAATGGGTTATTGGGAGATCTAAAGACCAATGAAGACATCCAATCCTCATTTAGGGTTAATTAGGGGTATAAATTGAGGTTCAATAAATTTTAAGTTATTTTTTAGAATAAAAAAGTCATAGCGCATGATTAGTTGGGAAGGGCCGTATTGTTTTCCAAAATGTGCATCCAAAATGTGCGCCCCTCTGATGGGATTCATAGGTTATACTAGTTGGGTGCATGGTTTTTTGAACTATGAAATAATAATGAAAATCCATTCTTTTGTGTTTTCATGGTTTTCCTCGGTTGGGTTCATAGTTTGGGAAAATCGTGCGACAACCGTGTACAACACAAGAACCCTCGAAAATTTTCAAAATTTCTTCCAAATCACCCCTAACGAAACCCATCCAAAGAATTTGAAAAAAAATAGGGTTGATGAATACCTGAAAAGAGTAACATGATGTTACAAAATCCCACCATAGAAACATTATGTCTCTATAAAGCATGTTATGAAGTCTCAATGTGATGCCACTACTGTCTTATTAGTGCCTCTCTCTCCCACAACCCATGATTATCAAAACCTTGATGCCACAACACTCAAACCAATGGTATTATCCTCCCCTGATGTACCTTGGTTTCAGAATCGACTATACTGGATGGATTCTTGGTCATGGATAAATCAAGCTCAACATCAAGAACACTCAAGCTCAAAATATGAGATGTATCAGAATGATACTTTTACAACTGTGATATATGTAACCCATTATGTATCGACATCAACCGTGGTAGAATTGATAAATGGTAATCCACTTTTACAACCTACTCAACAACCTCAATTGGTCCCACAAAACAAGGAGAAATATTCCCTTTCCTTCTAAGCCATCGATTTCCACAATGAGGTGAACATTTCAAGACTACATGATCACCAAATAAAAGAACAAACTGTCTATGATGACGATTATTTTAATACTTATACCAGATATGTGCCGTCAATATTTTTTAACAAATCAACTAAATCTTTGCTATTATATATTGAACCAAGATCGGTCTAACCAAGTAAATTTCACTAATATTGGACCAACACAACAGAGATTTATAGGGTTAACTATACAGGGCCTCAAAAGGATCCATCTTGGTCCTGAACAAGTTACCATTGTTATATGAAAACTAAACTGGTTCCAAATGGCCATTCTAAGCCCCACCAAAGTCTTGATTAAATGAACAAAGAATATATTTAAGAATATGTATATATATATATATATATATATATTTCTAGACATCCTTATGTGGATAGTATACCAAACTCAAACAGTCCTAATATCTTAGTGCCCCTGAGGGCCTTTCCAAAAGAGATAAGTAAAATGAGGATCCTATTATAGACTATAGGAGACAAAACTCTTTGAAAACAAAAAATATCATTCACAAATATATTTACATTCTTCTCAACATTGGTCATACCTTGAATGGGTATAAAGTGAGTAAATTTGGTTCGCCTATAAATCAAAACCCCCATCCCACAACCCATATCCCATTATTCTTTTTATGGGTACATGACAACCCAACAAAAAATTACAGAGAGATCTCATATTACATCCAAGTAGACATTGGAAGTAGATGAAACAAACATGAAGGTATCTATTTCTTGGAATTGACTTATTGTATGGATAATAATGAGAGAAAAAATCAGAAATATCATGTCTCATACCTAGCCACTAGAATCATCGCTGCATGTATTAAAACTTAATTGTAGTTCTCAGGTTCACAGTCCACTGAGAATTTTAGAAATACCCATTAAGAAACTTTATCATCACTAATGGGATAATAAAATATTTCTAAAAACAAATAATTTCCTCTGTGTAAAATGATAACTTAGAAAAAATATTCAAATTATAAAGAGAGTTCTTAATTCCATGGGATTTATCATCAAAATGCTATTCCTAATGAATCATCTCAAGAATAGTAGATGTTAACTGAAAAATGGTGAATGAAACCTCATATCTTATTTACTACACTCCAAGACACAACTATAAACAAATCTCTACAAAGTCCCTCCCTTTATATTATTCATTCATATCATTGATCAGAAGCATCCTATTCAAATCATCTGGAACAATATTCCCTTTCCCTAGTGTATCGAAAATATTGAAGTGAATATATTATAGGTATTCCAACTAAATCCTCTGGAAGAGATTAATTTTTTAGATTAGATATAACTCAACCTCTTGTGGTTGGAATACATGTAAACCCATTTTCTAAAAAAATAATACCTACAACTCTTAAGAGCATGCATAATAACTAAACGTTCAAGTTCATGGGTCATGTAATTCTTAGTGCGTGTCCTAAGAACCATGATCCATAGGAAATGATGTGATCGCCCTACATAAGAACACAAACCAATCCAAAAACAGATGCATCATAAAAGACAACATAGACCTACCCATCCTTAGAAAGAGTCAACACAATGCATAATTCAATAAAAATTTCATCTCAACAAATTAACTCTGACACTTCTCATCCTAAGAAAACATCACTCCCTTCTTAGTTAGGGTGGTCATCAAAGAACCCAAATTTTATAAATACTCTATGAACCATAGATAATATCTATCTAAACCTAATAAAATTTGTATCCTGAAATCATTTCATAGTTTTTTCCATGTCTTAATACCTTTCAGTTTCAAAGGATCAACTGAGATACAATGTTCTTACACAACATGACCCATGGATATTACTTCCTAAATCCAAAAAACACATTTTGATATCTTTGAATAAGTTCAGTTATTTCTCAACTATTATAAGTGTTCATTAAATTACACACATGATCCTCCTAGAAAATAGAATAAAATAGGATTTCATCAACAAATACAACCACACAGGTATCAATATAATCATAGAGAATCTTGTTCAACAAATACATAAAGAATATAGTAGAATTGGTTATACCAAATTGTATGAAAAGTTACCTTTAATGGAAACAACTACTTTAAAAGATTATTTGATGAATTTAATATTCATTAATGCTTAGTTGGTGATCTCAAAAATGAATTTCAATCTATAAAAACCTCTTTTCCCCTTCTAACTACTCAAATAGATAATCAACACATAGAAAAAATATTGTTTCTATACCGTAACATGGCTTTGTTTTCGGTAATCCACACAATGTAAAAGTAACACATCATCTTTATTAGTAAAGATAACAAGAACTACCCAAGGTGACATACTCAGGCATATAAATCCTTTCTCTAAAATATCATCCAATTGAGTCTACAGATCTTTTTTTCATCTAGTGTTTTATCGTAACATGGAATATAAACTCGATGATTACCATACACTAAATTAATATAATACTCTACCTCCCTCACCTAGGTATTCCCAGATATATTTGAAGGATATTTTTTTGGAAACTAGATGAAAACTATGGGAGTTGATCACACAAATATTCTCTCTCTAGGTCAAAAGGAAACATAGATATTACTTTCCTAAACTCTAAATAAGATGGACTATCTCTTCTTAGAACTGGGTTTCATTCTCCCCTATTGGTATGATTTACCCCTTTTGTAACCATAAATGAGACCCATCCAATATAAAAAATTGATCTTTATAGGAAATAATCCAATCCTTATCGAAAATGATATCAAGAGGTATTATTTCGAGGACCAAAAAATCCTAGGTAAGCTCGATATCTCATAATGAGAAAACAAAAGTATGTCAATGGAGACCCTACACTCTATTATTTATGAGGCATGTAGTATTATTCATCATAAAATAAAATAGATTCGTAAAAAGATTTAACATATTCAAAAAATGAGTTGAAATGAACAAATTAGATGAACCGGTATCAATTAAATTATTCACTGAAGATGAATCAATAGTGATAGTACTTCTCATTATTGGTGGACCTGTATTTTCTTCTAGAGACTCTTCTACTCTATAGAGAAGCTTTTTTTCTAATGCATGTGGCTAGAACCCCTTAGTTCATGAAGTATCTTATGATAACTCAATAATTTTAGGAACTAATTATCCCAGTACACTATATGAAGCCAAATAGACATGATATAACTTTTTAATGTGACTAAAGAATTAGTAGTAACCACATATCTTTTTTTCCTTAGTTCAAATCCATTACAGGTTCCTAAGATTTTCACACACGTAGAAGATAAAAGGGCCCATTTCTAGAACTATAGGAGGTCTCGATGAACCCTGATGTTCAAAACCACTATGGTAATCATTATTATTTCTATTTCCTTTGAAGGAACTCACATAATAAACACTGGGAGAAAAGGTAACTCCCATCAACCCTAGCTTAACTACCCGATAAAGTTCATTGATTAATACTCTATTCATTAGATCAATATAACAATAGAACCACATAAAAAAACATATGAAGGAATTTTAGATCAAAGCCCCATCTTGAACCATAGATTATTCATCTTCTCATTATAAATTATTTCAGGTGAAAACTATATAGGAATATTAAAGTGATTTTCATACTCTGTCATAGTCCTATCAACGTACTGAAGTTTTAAAAACTCTATAGCCTTATCAAACACCATATACACAAAATATAATTGATCAGTGAAAATTATTTTAATGTAATTCCACTAAAATCCCTCATTCTTATTTACCATTACAATCTTCTCCCACCATCTTATTCTAGGTCTTTCAATGGTGAATGTGACATATTTCACCATGATCTCATTATTAATCTCCAATAACTCAAAAAAATATCAATTATACTCAACCAATGCTCAACCTATTAAAGATTGTTTGAGCCCTGGAATACTCGAGGATTCTTGAAAAAGAACTACAAAGCATGATTTTGGAGAAAAACCCTATGAGGTTCCCCAACTGGAGCCTAAATAGGAACTTGTGTGGGTGCATGTCCTAAAACATGGACAACATATACAATGATCTCAAGTAGGTTTGGATCCATAAAAGGATTTTCTTACCGTGGTTCC
Source organism: Viscum album (assembly GCA_963277665.1). Taxonomy (NCBI): domain Eukaryota; kingdom Viridiplantae; phylum Streptophyta; class Magnoliopsida; order Santalales; family Viscaceae; genus Viscum; species Viscum album. Next base: position 1,960,764,780 of record OY728119.1, on the reverse strand, counting down.
TCAGCAACTTCCCCCTAGATCATACCCTCACGTCCTATCAAACGCATGAAACTACAAAACATCAATAGTCAACACTGAAGATATCTGAAGATTACACAAATTAGCACTCAAACAAGATAAAAGGGAAAAAAGAACCCCATTGGATAGAAAAAAAATATTTGTATTTCAACCAATCAAAATAAAAAGTATGTAAAATACTATAACAAATCCTTAATATGTCTTTCCCATACCTCCCCTCGCTACTTAAGTCTCTTCATGATTATAGATAGCAAGACACTCAATCATAGAGACCTCATATGTCCTGAAAGTATTTCACAATTTCATTCTAACATCTGAGAATGATTCATAACTTTAATCTTTGAGAAGACTTTATCACTAACCAGCCTGGTTACCCTGGTACCCTGATAATGGAGGAAAAAATAACATTGCCTAAAAGGAAATCCCGATTCACATGGGTTGGTGACAAGCACCTAGAATCATAAAATATAAAAGTGGGTATAATTATTACACAAAAAAATAGAATAAACAAATACTTGTATATATTCAAAAACAAAAATCCCTAAGGAGAAAATAGAAAAAGACAAACAAGTATATATAAACCTATAAAGTGCATCATCAAAGTACCATAAAGATAAGATAAAATAACCAAAGTCCCTATAAAAGCAATACTCCAATCCTAGAAGATGAATAGTAATTCCAACTCAAAGTGTTTGTTTCTACTTTCTCAAACCTGGAAGAAAAAAAATCCACAAATGCCTGAATGTAACAGTATATTTTGAGATAAAATTCTAGTAGGGTATCAATAAATATTCCACAATAAGATTCCATAAAAATAAACCCAATATTTACTTGAATTTAAAATAAAACAATCATGTTATTATAAATTCATATTTTAAAAAATGCTTTTCATTTCAATTGATAGAAACATTTCAAACATAGGATTAATAAAAAAATTATATAAAACATTTATATAAATCACTAAGAATGAGTAAAAGACTTCAAAAACATTGGTCTATATATATATATATCAACAAAAACAATGAGAAAAAATGCTATATAAACTATGTTGTGATAGTTCCATGTTATGAGATCCTCACACAGTCAATTTTGTGATTAAAAAAATGTACACGCACGTCCATTGGGTACTATCCAAAGAGGACTCATCAAAATCCCACTGCGGATAAGATATAAAAAAATTGTTTTTTATTATATTTATAATGATTCAATATGTTGCTAGGTAATTCCCATCCTTGTTTATTTTCCCAAAACAACTCACTAAATACCCAAGATCGCATGAGCTCAATAAATCAATCAACAATGGGAAAATCATTTTAAAACTATTTAATATTCAATTGCCCCATTTCCTATTTAAATATTCCAATTTCCATTTAAAATACCAAAACACATGTTTTTTTCAATTAGTGCATTTTTCAAGATAAAACTAATATTAGGTTCTTATCAAAACAATTTAAGTTATTTTTATTCAAATAAATTCAAAAATAAATTTTCCTAAATTATATCAAATTCAAATCATACCCCAAATTCCCATACCAAGTCAAATAAAATTCCAATTTTCATAAAATAGTTTTTTCAGTTTAATTGAAATAAATTTCAACACTCAAGTAATTCAAGGGTTATATAATTTTCTAATCTTATATTAAACCACCCAACGTTTTGACAGATATCATGAAACACAATGCTCGTAGTATGGTTTTCCAATATGGAATGAAAGAAACATAGATAAATGAATCAAACATAAATTCATTATACAAAAAAATGAATTTAGATCCATGAACAACCACATGATCTAAAAAATAATAAGGAGGAGAGATAGAGAGAGAATTAGGGAAGGAATGGGAGAAGAACTATTACCAGATTGGAATCGAATGACGTTTGAAAAGCTTTAAACAACCTCATAATAGGTTTAGAGGATACAAAATGGTTTCTTTGGATATCTAATGACGTAGAATGATTTCTAATCAAGAGTTTGGGTCAATTTGTGGAAGAAATTGGGGTTGAAGAAATTTTAAAATATTTTTATGAATAAAAAATCCTGAGTACATGGTTATCTGGGAAGGTCCACATAGTTTTCAAAATCATGATCCCTAACCAAGTGTCCCACTAATGGAGTGAAAAATTTCTACTAGGTGAGTGGAAGGTTTTTTAAATGATGCGTCAACTATAGAAACCACCATAATTTGGGTTTGTATGATTTTTTACTTGGTAGATGCATGGTTTGGGAACATTGTGTTCCAACCAAGAATTTCCTAAGAACCCTCCACAAATTTCAATATTCCACCAAAATCACCCCTAAACAAGACCAAAAAAAATGAATGATAAAAAATAATGTCAATGAGTACCTAAAGATATTTACAATATATTATAGATTCCCAAAGATTCCTAATATAGAGAAATTTAAGAAAAAACATCAACACTGACTAATTTATATTTCATCAGAATTGTAAAATTATGGAAACTTCATTATTCATTTTTATTTTTTCTTACATTTAACCGGGATGAATATTGTAACCTCTAACTTCTCAGGCTTGGATCACACATCCATTATGATATTTGTAATGTTCAAACCATGAATGAAAAACTTTAGCATTTTCTTCTATAGTCTTCTTCATATAACTTAAATCTAGTGTTCTATAATTCTCATTGAGTATGTTAGGTAAATTTATCCACATGAATTTAAATTCTATATACACACTTTCATTTATGCGATGAATTCTCTTATTTGGTGATTCATGTATCATAATTTTGATAAATGGTGATCCTATTCCAATTCTCATACATGGTTATTCATTCATGTATATGTATATTAATTCATATTCATAGTATAATACAGTTATGTATTATTTATATATCCCCAAAAAATCCATTATATATGGAATTTGACAATGTTTCTTCATTTGGATATATGAAGCTTTATTCGCATATTAATTTCTTGAATTTGGACACACACTATATTTTGGATATGTAAACTTGAATATGTGGATATAATTACATTTGTAAATCTTTGTGTAATTAAATTTTTCATATTTGAGACTTTGATTAAATAGATTTAGCTATGCTAAAATTTTCTTATCCTAGAATTCACATATGTGGAATCTATATTTAGTTATGATTCCAAATTTCATTCAAATTTTAAGTAGGATTTCTATACAAAGAGTATATATTTAAATATTTCTTCTATATATGGTAAATTTATGCTTTAATCAATACCAATCCATCACTTTTTTCTTTAACTATTATCTAGGAGTGTATAAAAACTAATAAGCATTGATTGTAGCAAACAACAATAATTTTACTCCTCATATGGGCCTCTTATTTTAGATAGCTATTCTATATTATTTGAACACAATTTATATGTGTTATACAAAACCATATAGGATTTCTATCCACTGGTTTAGTAGCTAATACTTATTCTATTCAACATGTAGAAGTCAACACTTATTTACATTCCAAACGTATCATAATCATGAAGATCATCTCTTTCAATCGTTTCATGTTATGAGATGATAGGAATATATCCAACCATGCATTCCATGAATCTGACTCAAAATTCCTCTTTATCCATAGAATATGGGTAATATATCTTCTTCATATATTGGGTGGATACTCAATCCATCACCCTTTCATAATGACATTGATAATGAAAGTAAGAATAGGTGAAAATAAATACAACTATAAACCTAAAAGGAACTTCAAAAACATAAGAACATTAAAGTATTAAGTCCAAATCAAACGTCAAATAGCATTAATATAAAACTATTCATGATATAAAATATCAAAGTGGAAGTATATTCACACAATGAAATAAAAAAGTACCAAATATGACATATGTCTCATAGAAATAGAAGTGAGAGTAACCCTTACCATATTCCCAAAATGATTCGTATGTTATTTTAACCTCATGAATAATAAATTTAAATATATTATAATTATATACAAAAATCATATTTTTACCTATAATACCAAAAACTTATAACATATGACATATTATCACCCATTCATTTAAAATATTTCATTATCATCATCAATTAGTGTGTTAACTTCTTCATTTTTCAAATATATTTTGATTTAGTAGTTATGGTCCTTACAACATGATCTAGGTTCGATCATATTTAGAATTTTAATCATGATACAAATATGAAATATATACATTATATACATATTTAGAACAAACTATAAAATGAAAATATATAAAAATGAATTACACTGTTCATGGAGACGATAGTTCGTACGTACACATGAATGTTGTTTTAATTTTATACCAAAAATCATTAAAGAAAGATAAATATAATTTGATTAATATATATTCATAAATAGATAATAAATATCATATATATTTATTAAATCTATCATTATATCCATCAATGTGAGGCGGTGGTGAAAAATAAATCATATCTTTATGGATATAAAGGAGTTGGAAAATGGTTGTACCATAATCATAATAATTTATCAATATATAAAAGATACATTAGTCTTTATGATATTATAGATAAAATTTATTTATAGGAAATATAAGAAGAAATAAACTTTGAAAGATTCAGGTAATATGATTACCTCTTCTTTGAGAGACCTCTTTTGTTTTATTCTTTATACCACCATATGATGGTCTTAGGGTAAGAAATGAAGATCAAAAAAAGGTATGGAAGCTAAAATGGTTATTGGATAGGGATTTTCAGATATAAAGGGCTCAATGTTTGTAAATAGGGTTGGAGAAGATGTTCCCTTTTATAAGATAGGGGATGGACACACATGAAATTACATAAAATATTAAAATAATATAAAATCCTTATCTTTTATAAGTGGGAAAATATTATATAGGTATTTGAAGATAAGATGATATAAGGTCTAAATATCTTCAAAAAAATACTATTTAGAAAATTTTAAGGGTATTTTTTACTTATCTAATAGTTCAACCCTATTAAACCCTTTTAACTATAATCCCAATATATTTTTTTGTTTTACTATTCATTATGATAAAAATTATGTTGACATTGATACATAATAATAATTATTATGATTATAAATATGGAATCAATTTTATAATATTCATGATATATAATTTTTAAAAATTACCTTTAACATATTTCCATAAAATTAAATGAAAAATGTTTTTAGAAAAATGTTTATTTTAAGCATAAAAATGAGTTTTCTAGAAAATAAAGTAAAATGATGATTACAATGGAATTAATGGGATTATACTAAATAAAATGATACTTGTTTTTTATTCAAACCAAACTATAACCAAAAGGAAACTTTTAAATCCATGACTAGAAGACAAGAAATAAATATAGTTTTTATTTGAATAGAAACGTTTAATGGATTTCCATAATGCTAATCATATTTTTCTATGTTCAATATTATATTTTTATTTTCATTAAATAACTTAAAAAATATTTTTTTCAAGAAATAATTATTCATATACTTTTAAATTATTATTATATCATTATAATTTCATCAAAGTTATATTTGTTTTTGTAAAAATAGTATTTTTCACTATTCACCAAAATATCCAATATTTTTTAAAATTATAAATAAATTTCCCTAAGATAATTTTGACATGATGAATTGAAAAATAATACTCATTTAGAAAAAATAAAATTTATAAAAATTTCATAAATTAATTCAAATTATTCACACATAAAACACCAAAACCCCATTTTTAAGAAGGATATATACTTATGGAAAAAAATTAATTTAAACTTACACTTTTCCAAGTAAAAAACATTTAAGGATTGTATTTTTTTATTTAATTCATTATTTTTATTAATGAAAAACATTCTACTAATATTTCATAATTTATTTATTCCTCTTCATACCCACCAATACAATGATAAGGTTATAATAATCATATTTGAATAGTATTATTTCATTGTTCATTTATGCTTTTGGTTGCGTGTGGTGAAAGATATTTAATATAGTATTCATTTAAAGGAATCTAAAATCCTGGTGGATTATATATCTCACCCAAAACACTCATCACACATGTGCATAATGTATTACTGCACATGAAGAGCTCTTTTTACTGTGACAAGAAATGCTCAATAAAACCACCTAACTCAAGAATGTCATCATGGAAGATGTGATCTTCATGAGATGATAAAATCACAAGATATCTCATAAGACACTATATTGAGTAAATTAAAATATTAATGTAGAAAATAAATAAATTAATAAGATTATAAAATGTATGTGTTATTGAAAATGCCATCACATCTCCCCCTTCACCATCATTAACCTCTTAGAGTGAAAAAAGGATAATGATAATCATGATATCAAAATGTCATGTTAGTTCAAGATTCACTTCCTTATATTGGACTTGTGGGATCGTAATAAATTTTTTATTTTGAAAACATAAATGATGAATAAAAATATGCTATTATTTTCAAAATATAGTATAGAATATGAAAGATAATACTTCAAATGAGGAATTATCCTTCTATTTTAAAATAAAAATAGAATTAATTCAAAAATATTATAACATGCCTTATCATCCTCATGGAATGGTCCCAACTTGATCTTTAGATATGCCTAGTATTAATCTAGTGATTATATCAAATATCTTATTTCATAATTCCCTATCCCCATGTGTATAGGATTTGGCTCCAATAAATCTGCACTTAGACACATATCATAGCTTAATTCACTCTTCTCAAGTATCTCCTTGAATCTTTAGAAGTTATCACTAAACAATGATTATTTAACTTGAAATTACCTTTTCTTTATTTTGACATGATAATTTTGAGAATACTATGATAATTATAATCCTGTAAACACTTTTACATAGATTTTTAGGCACATGTCACACTCTTACACATAATTTAGGACATAGTGCCACCTTGACATAGGTAGAATGAAGTATTGGAGTTACTCGGCCTATGTCCCCTGGTCTATCCTTATTTAATAAATTCACATGACATTAACTAAAACTTACACAAGTAACCTTTATAGATTTAACATTTTTAGATCTTCTATAGGCTATGTTTACCTCGATATAGAGCTGGGTGAAATTTGGGAGTAACCTTATGAGATAAATTGAAATGAAGAATTTACACTCACACGATCTATTGAAATCGTGGTAATGACCTTGAAATTTCCTTCAGAAACATGGATGTAACTTTACATAGCCTATTATGAAGCAATTATTGTCATGACATATCCTTAAGAATGCTTGAGATACCATTAACCTAGTCCAAAACCACAATGGTACCCTAATAGTTCTCTTATAAAATATGTATTTACCCATCCATATAAATTATTTAAAAGTGATAAGTTGTATTACTGACCTTTAAACAAGGTCTCATAACCCTTAGATATAATTTTTATCTTGAAAGACTTTTATAAACCATATGTAACTCTAGAACCATTAGATAAAAATTACACAGCCTGACCATCTGACATTTATATTTATTCATAGAATGTAGAAGACCTTTACATAGGTACTAAGATACACATTAGATTCTTTACTGAGTGAAAACAATAAATTTTTAATGAAAAATTATAGATTATTAAAATATAAAAATTCATTTTAAAAAGTTGATATTAAAAATGAAAACATGGAATAATGAAAGGATTATCTTTACAACCAAAAACTATTTCAAAAGCAATAAAATTTCAACTAAATTCCATAAAAAAATCTGATTGTTTAATATAAAAATAAATGGAAATTAAATCAATAAAATTAGACCATTTAAAGTCTGGAAATTAATATTTTCAGAGAATAATTCTATGTATTATAATTTTGACAAAAAATTAGCAATATTTAAAAATCATCTATTAAAATAACATTTTGCATCAAAACATTTATGTTTCTTGAAAATTATGTCACAAACATTCATTCAAAATAATTCACATCAATTTGGATATTAATAATACGTGGATAAAACCTAATACATTATGTAAAGAATAATAAGCAATGTAGGATCAACCTAAAATTTCATTAATTGAGTTGAAGGGTAGTAATTAAGGACATATTAGGATTTATTTTCTTTATTAGATGATGTCTTGATTTAATACGTATTTATTTTCACTCACACAAACTTTTTGGTTTTTTCAACGTCTATAATAACGAGGAATAAATTTAATAGTGGGTTTGATGGAAAATGTAGTAATTTTCCCAATAATACACAAAATGGTATGAGAGTTGGGACACAAAATATCATGGAAATGAAATATCTATTTATGATCAATAACCAAACAGATGTTTTCCTCTCAATTTCACCAAATAAAAAGATACATTTAATTAATTATTTCATGTATCAATATCAACCATTAAATAGTGGGTCTTTGGATCCACTAATTATAGAGTTGGGGATCAACACAACTGAAATAATATTCTCTATTCTCACGTGGTTAGAGAATGACAAGGTTTTTCTAATTTTTTATCATTGAAAATGGAAGGTAGATTAATCGTGAATCCTAATTAACAATAAAATTACGAAGGAATAAATTTAATCAAATAAATGGGATGAGTTTAAGAAGATATTCTTCATTAAATATTTTTCTTATGAGCTATTTTCATTAAAAAATGGATAGAAATTTCCTTTAGTTAAACAAAAATTTGGTTGAATAGATCAATTCATAAGAAAAAAACATTATAAACCTCACTAGGAACACCTATAAATATATTATTTCTCCTAAAAGAAAGAACAACAATTTTTCTAGTGACCTTAAACAAAGTATTTGAAAGGCATTATCTATAAGATACATTTGGCAGCTATAATGAAGATTTATAATGTGAATAAAATGAGGAAATATAAACTAGAGTCAATAATTTTGTGAATTTATTTTTTGATAATCAATGGACAATGGAGTTTCATTAAAACATGAATGATATTTTACATGAAGGAATGAAAATTAACTTATATACATGTGAAAAGTGGGGGATAATACATCCAGTAAATTTTTAAAACATAATAGGAAAATGTTTCAAAAATAAAAGGCTTGGCTATTGATATCATGACTATAAAATAGAGATAGATATGTTGGATAATAAAATGATGGTTATGTAAGTCCCAACTAATGTACTTACCACACTTAAGTTCTTTCATGAAAAGTAATTTTGGCATTATGAAAATCAGTACCCCAATATTAGGGATAATGAGGATATTTAACATCAACATTCTCCAAGACTGTAGGAACAAGTAAGAGAGTATACAATCACTATAACTATAGTGGATTAGGATAATGAAGTGGTGAATGGTACACTTATTATTTACCAAATATCTGAAATTGTATTTTTTGATTTTATTTTGTCAGATTCTCTAATATCATGCTAGTTAACTAAGAATATTGATTCACCACCACAAGTATTGGATATAGAAAATATCAATGATGATTAATCATGGAAAAATTATTGAATATAAGGTATATAAATCTTCTCAAATTATGTTCTATGATATGGTATTTCCAAGAGATCTAGGTCTTTTCCTTTATAAGAATTCAATCTGATTTTGTACATAGATTGGACCCCCTACATAGAGTTCATATCAATTTCTTGAATTTGGGAATCACATTTCATACCCTAGATTAACATATTACCAAATATCAGTGCAAGGATGGTTATGAACTCTATATGAATCACATACATTATATTGGTTTTAATAAGAAATCATGATAGTTATTTCTCTCAAATGGTTGGGATGAAAATAAATTTTAATGGAATACCTATATGGGGAAACGATTTATTTCCCAAACCTACCCAAGATAGTGAAGGTGATATCACATTATAAATTAAATCTTTATTCATTTCTATCATATGGATATGCTTAACTGCATTAATTATTGAGAAAAAATTAAATTATGATTGTATAATTTGTTTAAGAGGAATAATTTATCATTATAGGTTTTAGAAAAAAATTGCTACCATTTAACTATTTGTATGTCAACCATATGATTTTCTATTCTTTCAAAATAACTGAACTTGAATAGAAAACAATATAAAAAATGTGAATAAAAATTAAAAGGACATATATCCATTAAGTATAATGTTAGTAAAATATATTAAAAATTATGAATTTATAGAATATAGATGATATAATATAGTTTATTTAGATGTAATATATATATATATTCTTTATATATAATTTACTTGATGTAAAATAATTATTTTTCAATAAAATTAAATGATACTATTTCATTTGTGAAAATGATTATTTATTTTTATGAAATTGGTCTTATGAAAGTTAAAAGTGGTAAAATTTATTATTTTTATTGAATTATATAGAAAACTATTTTGATAAAATTGAAGAAATGATTATTACAATAAATTAAAAAATTCCAAGAAATAATTAATTTACTACAAGGAATACTAATTTAATGATTCCAGGCTAATGAAAATTATTTTTTAAATAATTTTTATAATATATTATTAATATAATTTTTAAATCTAAATTTCTCATATTTTTCGTATTAAACATAAAAAAATATAATTTTATATCTATATTTATTCATTTAATATTACTTTTTTAGAGAAAATGATTTATTTTTAAATAGACCAATTTTATTTAAAAATGAATTGTTTTTATATATTTATTTTTTAGAAACTAAAATGACCAATGATAAAGAATTATTTTAAGGAAATATAATTTGTATATATATATTAAAATAATTTACCATCCTCTTACTGAATATAACATAGAAATAAATAAGATTAAATAGAATTATATGATTCAAAATTCAATTTTCTAATAATAATTTTTTATGTCTTATGTGTTCTTATAATAATATTAATTTTTTCTCTTTTATAAATTGGATAGAATTAATTGGATTTAAAATTTTGATACTCATTAAAATATTTTGAATTACGTTAAATTTTATATTTTGAAACAATAATATTTTACCGAGGTAAAAGTCAGTTACGATGGTAAAAATAAAATAGTTATTTTTAAAAAGATATTTTTTATAAGTTTCTTATATTTTTATATAAATAAATTAAATTGTTCACATTTAAATGAAAAAAATAATGAAAGTTTTACATATATATTAAAAATATTTACACACTTTAAAAGTATTATTTGAAAGGAAATTAGAATAAAAACACTTAATGCTAAAATATTTATTTTTCAAGGAAAAGTTTTTTTAGATAAAGTATGTTTTATTTTAAAAATAAAATTTATTTTATATTGAAGTTGAATGATATTAAATGGAGTAAAAATTTGGAATCATCCTGTAAAATTTGGGTAAGAGGGGTTGTCTTATGTTTTTAATAAAAATAACAATTACAATGGTAAATAAGAAAATCATTGTAAAAATGGGTAAAAAGAGGTAAATTATCTTGGATCACATTTAGTTAAATTAAATTTATATTTATGAGATATATGTTAGTTTTGAAGTTTTATTATTATTTTTATTTCATGGATTTAATTTTAAAATACTTCACATTATTACAATAATTTAATTTCATAATTGGTTCTCGACAGCGACACTACACCAGTGAGTGTAGGGATCAAATCTCGACCCTGACATTTATCCCCTAGTTTTGGGAGGAAGTGGTATCTCTTCCACTACATTCATAAGGAATTAGTATGTACTGGTGTTATATAATTGTATCAGGGATTTAAATGAGTCCCTACAAATAGGTACACATTGTGGTGAAAAAATTCCAAGGGTGATCTCAGGTAGAGGAAAACACCAACAGGTGACCCGTGCATGGGAATCCAAGGTTTTGGATTTCACACCAAAAGGTGGTTTGTAAATAGAAAGGCAGTGAGGCAGCGTATAGGAGGTCACTTTTTGGTTGTGTGTACAAAATATTACTGGGAATAAGACTCTAGCGGCGGTGGAATGAGCATAGGGTAGGGTCAGGAAGTGGTCTAATGGGACAGATTTGGGCCTATGATTCATGGGACTTCAGGTTGTTTCATGGGTCTTCAAGGATAGTTATATAGAGTTTTAATTCCATAAGATGCAAGAGAATCATTATTAATCATGGTTAATTGGAGCGAAACACTATGATTTAGGAAGTCACATATCCTTTAAACCATAAAATATGAAACCAAATTAGTCCAATGGGTACTTGAAAATAATAATAGAGATGGACGAGGCATGAGCTACTAGTGTGAATGAATGTGTGATATTTTTTAAGTATTAAGATCCCCCAACGTGTAATTATAAATTTTCTATATTGATATTTCTGTATGTGGTTTTATTTTATAATATGTATAGTTCAATTTTGTATTTCGATGTATAGTTTTTTTCTAAATTATACGATACTGGTATCTTTCTAAGTCATTTGCTTTTATGAACTTGTGTTTTAATCTTACAAATTAATGAGATTAATATTTCTATGTTTATATTAACTGTTATGAATTTATCTGTATGACTCTTATGAAGTTCAATATTACTCATACAAACTATGTAATCACTTCTGTGAAGTTATTTTTTACTCTTATGAACTACAACTTTTCTCTTACAGAGTTTTTTTTTTGTGATTTTTCATACATTATTTGATTCTTATATATATTTTCAAATTAATCATATATAAAAGAAAAATTTTCTTATTCATAATTATTTGATTCATATACTGAAACATATGCAGAAGGACTCATATGAGAATTTCACTAATATGTGATTTTTTATATCTTACTCATTTTCCCAACATAATTTTTTTACTTATTATGGATTTCTTTATACATGAATTATTATATTATAAAACTTAATCTAAAAAATATTTTCAAAATATTTTATTATAATATATTTCTTTCTATTATTACTATGTTCCATGTATTGTTTAGGTTTTCTTATGTATATTGCAGTGAGTTTTTGAAACCCTTTTAAAGTATCAATGGGTGGATCAAAATTCAGAAAAACCTATGTGATATAGATCATAGAGGTCATGATATAACCCATGATAATTCATTATTAATTATAGTTTGAAGGAAACTATTAGTGTAAGTGATAAAAAAGAAATATTTGAATGGTATAAAAGTTCTACTATGACTTCTGTTGCTCTTCTGGAATATAACTACCTATAACTCTTCAAGCCCTTACATTTTATGTAATGGGTAATGGAGGTGTTCTAGATATTAGAGTTATTTTATTAACCTTATAGAGGATCACCACGACATCATGGTGGGTGTGGTGGTGGTCATTGAAGATTTTAGACCATATAACTTGGTTGTTTTGATTTTTTGGATCAATACGGGATTTGAAACACATCTAATGTAGGGAATTTTCCTAAGAAGGTTTCCTTATATAAAATGACAAAGGGATATGATCTTTTGGTGGAGGGAATGGTGCTTCTGGGATTCATAGGAAATTTTATTATGCTTAGTGTAGGTCTCCACATCATAGGGGTGGTTGTAGAGTTGATCATGGTTCTTGGAATATTTACTCATGGGAAATTTTAGGTATGAAATGGTCATATTGGTGTTATTTGTGTTTTTGTATCAAGAGGAGGTTGATTTATGTATTGAGGAGTGAAATGACATGGTATTTTTTAATGTGAGGTTGAAACCACTACCAATATAGAGGGTGTTAGTCATTTTTTATTCTATATATTTTAGATCTATGTTTGACTTGGAGAACCATGACCATGGTTTGAGTATCCATGTTTCAGTAGAGGATGGTTACTTTTATTCAATAATTTGGGGTTGAGAACCCTATTATTCAATTATTATTCATTCCTTTTAATCCCAGATAGTGCTACGTCTTCTATTGGTTTTATATGTGTTCTCCTATTTATCCTAATCCCATGTGTTTAGTGTTGTATACTTTCATTGATTTGAGGTTTCTTTGTTTTCTCCACTCATTTTTTTTCTTTTGGTTTTCAATTTCTCCCTGTTATAGAGCTATGTTAGTGGGTTCCTACGGTATCTAGTGGTCTTTGATCATGTTATCGATGAGTTATTCTTATAGTTAGGTTGTATATGGATATTTTTAGATATGATGGGCCTTAATACATGGTTTCTATATCTTTCTACTATTACATAATTTAGTCATTAAAATAGACATGTCACTCCTAAACCCTTCTACAATATTCTCTTATAATATGCATGACTAGCATGTTATGATCCCTTCCAAATAGGCTTTAACATTCTCCTAATATATTGTTGATGTGGAATCATGTGTGTTTATTATTGATTTGGGCAAGGTAAATAATGGACTAAATGAAGATAATGAAATGGATTAAAGATAAAATTGAAGGGATGGTGATTTTGTATATCCCTTTTTGATTTATGACTCTTGTTTTGTGTATTGGCTTCTATAATGAAACCATTATTGATATAATTTTTGAAAGACCTTATAACCATCATGAATGGTATAATTACTTAAAGCCAGTAATAAAAGGGGTATTTCTAAAATTTGGAATTTTAGAATCAATATTGACCATGATTACTTATTCTTTATGTGATGTTGTTTATTGTTCGATGTTTCTCATTTAAGAAATGGGTAAACTATTTCATGGGATGATAATATTAATTGAGAATTGGAATGTGGAGTGGGTGTAATGATAAATTACTTATGATAAATTTTATATAAAAACTATATTTTTTTACTATTAAATGTAATAGTGATAGGTTGGTAACAAAGTTGTAGTTGAATGAACCCTTGTTAATCTAATCATAAATAGATTATACAAAATGAAATTAATTGAATGAATGGTGGTTATGTATTTAGATATTATGAGGCTTTTTTTATTTATTTATAAGAACATGAAATTAATTAAGTATAGAGTTTTTTAAATGTTAAAAAAGGTGGGTTGAATAGAACCTAGTTGGTATGATAAATATTCTAATGGGGTAGAAATGGTAATGATATTACTAATATGAATTATTTATTTATTTTCCATTTTTATTTTATAAAGACTCTATTTATGTAGGTGAACTATTATTGGAAGTTTCCCCTTAATGTGTAGATTCTTTATTGTAATTTTGATATGATGGTATGTTGGTTGGTGAATGGTTTGAAATGGGTAAATAAATTTAATAATAAATATAATGAGGATGGTGAATGAAGATTTATGGGAATGGTAATGATCTATAAAATATGAAATTTTTAAATATATGGTTTCATTACCTAAGTCAGGGTTTTGCTCTTGATGATAATGTTTTGTTATGAAAGGTGATTATCTAGTGAGTGGTTTCTATTTTTTTCTGGAGATCATGGAAGTGGTTGAGGGGAACATTATGGAAGAAAGAGGAAATGATGAGGTAAAACTTCAGGGTGTATAATGGAATGAAGTAAGTATATTGTAAATTGGTAGGAATGTATTAAAATATAGTATGTGATGTGTTTAAAATTATTATGGGGTATGTATGAAGATGGGTATATTGTGTATAGGTAGACCCTACGAGGTACAGATGAGGATATGAACATGATTTCATAGAAAACCCTATGAGTTATGGATGATAAGGGTATATGGTATATTAGAAGACCCTATGTGTTGTGGATGAGTATAGGTATATGATTTACTTGTAGACCGTACATGGTATTGATGGGTAGGTACATTGTTTATTGGAAAACATTATGGGTTATTTATGAGGAGTGAGATGGTGTATTGGTAGACCCTAAAAGGTAATGATGCAGAGGTAAAAGCTGTTTTGGTATACCGTATAGTGTATTTATTAGACATGAGAATTTTTGTGATCCTGTATGATAAGTTGTAACACCCCAATCTTCCACGGTATGTTTCCCTTTGAATAATGTAATAGATTTCATTGTATGCAACCTCGAGATTCTAACACACTGTGAACAATCAAACTACCTGTTATGAATAGTAATACCCACTTTTTGAAATTTTAAAAATTTTACCTTTCCAAATGGACTTCATTTTTGGATTCAGAATATCGAAATTAGCTTAGGGTGAATTTTTGGTATTTTTCTGAAAACTTTCAATTTTTGCTAAAAAGTGAAAAACACTGAGTAATTGTTTAAAACCAACTTTTTATTTAAATAATTATTTATTTTATTTAAATTTATTATAGGTAAAAATATATACATAATACCTATATATGTTCAATGTAATTCATTGGAGTCATTTTATAATTAGTTTAGATATATAAAATTTTATCAAACTTTTTACTGTCTTTTACCCACCTCCTAAGAGCATTTCCAAAATTCTATAAAACATAATTTTACCACTTATGTGAGTTGAATTTCAGAAATAATAGAGATACAGTTGATATCAATATGTAAAATGTGGTTCAATAATCTGAAAATATTTTTTGGGGAATAGTAACCTTTTAATTTTATTTACCACGGTTAAAAGTAAATAGGGTAATTAAGGGTATAAATGATATTATTATTACACAAAAACATGTCCTAATTCTATTGGATAAGTACAATTAGAACAAAAAAACCTTAGGAATAAAATATTAACCTATTTGGTCTACTTGGATTAGATTAGGACATTTATTATTATTTTATTTAAAGAAGAGTTAAAAGAGTTAAATTCAATGTTTAAAAACTAAAACATTTTTAATATAGGGTTAAACATAATATAAATTATACTATAAATATTCATTATAAAGATAATAATACTTAATACACAATGGTATTTTATTTATAATTTTTATACATTATATAATTTAATTTATTTATGACAAAATGATGATGTAACAATTCATTAATTAATGAAATATTAAAATAATTGATATTATAAATACCCAAATAAATTCAATTTGATAATTTTTATGAATAAAACTAATTTTATGGGTTAATATGGAATTTTAGGGTTGATTAAATGAATTTTCTTCGATGTAATAATGCTGTTATGAATTTAGAAAAAACAAAATACCAAATAGTGTCAAAATTGACATACAAGAGTTTTTAAATCAAATATTATATTATTAATTGATATTCTATTTGTAAAAATCTATGGTTTGGCCAAAGGCCTTAAATAATTTTATATATGTCATTAATTAACCACTTGAGGTTCGCATGGAAGTTTATAGTTTTTTTATAACCATATAATATAAAAATACAAAGAGACATGGTAAATGTCAAACTATTTAACTAAGAGTTAAATCTTAGAGATAAAGTTAATATAGTGACCCCAACCTATCCAAAACCTATTGGTTGAGTGGTTTTATACCCATACCCAACTTAGCCTCTAAATAAATCATTTTAGAGCCATTAGAAACTGAAAATTATTTTATTATAAAATAATATTTCAATATTTTCCTAAGGTGCCTCTCACCCCTCTAATAAAAGGGCACTTCCCCTTCTCTCAAATGCACACCTTCAAAGCCATATGGCTTGTCCAAACTCTACCAAATATCCTCCAAAATGTTCTCCATTAAACTTATAGGCCTACATTTAGTCATAAATACATCCTAAGGAGTCCTTTTGATCAAATCAAAAGGAAGAACCCGAAGAAGAGGTAAATATTTCATCACCTCTTTCAAGTTCATTTCTTCTTCCACTTCCTATTTCTTTGTTGTTTAAATTATAAAATAATAAATCCATTATATTCTATATACTGTGATGTTATTATAAAAATGGTAAAACCATATTCATTATTATATCAATCCTGTAAATGACAAAGTCACCATACATGCGTACTTACGGATTACCATCTCCACATCGTGGTGTAGTTTGTTATTCAAACACTTCATCATTTGGATGGGTATAATAATGAGAATAAATGATGTAAATAATAAATATAATATGATAATTATTCTTTATATATGATATACCATCCATTTATATATGATTTTAATATCAAAATAATGATATTGTCGCTTGTGCGTACGTACAGATTACCGTCTCCATGAATGTGATGAGATTCATTCCCCATCGTATCCATTTATGAATAATTTTCATTTGATGATTATAAATAATGTTTAAAGACTTAATATAATTCTGAATATGAATAAGACACATCCTATCCATAAAAATCATTACTTATGTAACAAATCATATAAAGGAAAACAAATCAGTTAACACCTAAAACGATGATACTACTAAAATATCTTTAAGAAAGCAATATTAGAAGATCATATATGATATCATATTTATGTATATAGTTCATGTATAATTTAATGAAAATGATTTAACTATTATATAGAAGGTTATCATACCCTCGATAAAGGAAATGTACAAGTTAAGGGTTAATTTCACAATCTCTTTAATATCTGCGATTTTTTTACGTAAATATCTACTGGGACCCCTTTATCATCCACATCCATATTTCTTAAAATTGTATTCCAAATTTTTTTTACTATTTACTAGACTAGGGCTCAGAGTCATTTATACCCTTGTTTTACTTTTTATAAAATGGTTTTAAAGGAATCCTTCCGTCGTTTTCCAAACAAAGTACCTTATGACCTTTTTGACAAAATTAAGGCAAGTATGTTTTTTAACTTATACGGACGGTGCATCTATTTTTTTCCATTATAACATCATCTGATCTTACCTTACAAGATTATAAGAATATTTCCAAAATAAATGTTTTCTTTTATAATTAAATGACTTTTAAATTATTTCAAAATATAAAGAGATATTTCTCTAAAAAAGTTTTGATTTCATCTATGTCAACATCCTTTGATTGATTTTAAGATTAATTGAAGTTGATTTATTATGATAAAAAACTTCCATATTGTATTAAAGGTTTTGTGATATGTTTGACTATGGATGTGTTATTTTCACACCATTTATGGTTTATAGAGAAAGTATTGACATTTCGTTTGCTAGTTTTAATATGAATGTTTTTCTTATGTTTGAACCTTTTCATATATGGAATGAATTGGACTTAGTAAGTGATGGGTGGAGCCTGCTATAGCATCTCAATGCATCGGTAGGTCACATGATAAAAACTAGTGTCTTGGAAAAAGGCCTTGAAAAAATCTTATTTGTAGTCTTGGCATAAGGCCTTGACTATGTGGTTATGAAGTCTGGCATTATACATTCCATCATTTTGAAAGTGGTTATTGATATTGCATGTGATTATTCGACTAGTATAATATCCACCTGAATAACTAAATGGAATTATTTGATTTTATCTTTGCCATATTTTTCTAAATATCAAGTTTAAAAGTCAATTGTTCTAGTCTAACTTTGCCTTAAATGTTTATGCTTATTTATGAAAGTTTCTGCTATATTGTTATCATTACTGAGCATCTGAGCTCACCCCATTCTATGTTTACTTTTTCCCAGGATGAAAAGAAGTATATCAAGACTGACCTGCAGGGATAGTCTATGGGATATGAGTGTGGCCTATGGAGATTATGTTGTTATGTTTTTTCATTTTATAATGTAATGTAAAACTTAGGAATGTATCAAGTATTTCCACGGCTAATAAACTAATAAGTCTTTTGAGACATGATCTTTTGTGATGATTCAAATTTTATGTAATAATTCACCGACTCTAAGTAACTAGGGTTGGGGCGTTACAGTTGGTATCAGTGGAAGTTTAGTACAAACCTTGGAAGCTAGATTTAGAAAAACTCTGATTGGAGAACATTATCTTAAGATAGACTTTGAGTATTAGTATAGAGGAAATTCCTAGAATTTTGGTATTGTAGATATTTTGTGAATTTTCTTTGTAATAAATCCATGTCTGGATATGAGCAGGTAGAGGTGGCTCCCTCACAGATGTACCTAGGGGTAAAACCCAAAAACACCACTTTGAGCTAGACTCGAACGGGAACTGGTGCATAACAATGGGCCTTGCTGCACTCTTGGTTACGACACTCCCATGAGATATGCTTAGGAGAATTCTCATTTTATTTACAAACCACTTTGAAGGGTTTATGAGTATATACATCCTCAAAGAAACCATTTTTATGAATATGAATTGTATCTATAAATTGTTCAATTTATGTTAACTGTTTTACAAGTTTGGAATTATGTACTGCGATTCATAAACTAATCTAGTGCATGCCATTGTTTAGAAATACCACATAGTAGAAGGAATGTAAATCGTATCAATGCACGTAATCGATGTAGGGATTTACCCCATACTCAAGATAATTATAGTGGAGCTAGTGAAACAACTGGTGTTAATCAGCTTATCACCATACTAGGACAACTCACTCAGGTTATGAATAATAACCTTACCCGTATGGAGCACCCAGATCCACAAAATGGAGGATCAATGTTAGACCACTTCATGGGGAAACAACCACCAAAATACAATGGGAGTAAAATTCCATTAGTATCTGAGAAATGGATAAATTTCATAGAGAAGATATTTAATGCTTTGGGGAGTAGAAAAAGGGAAAATGTTGTCATGGCAGTTTATCACCTCATGGGAGATGAGGATCACTGGTGTTCATTTCTTCAAAGCACATAGGAAGATGGTGAAGTATCAAAAATGGAATGGAAGGAGTTTAAAGAGCTTTTCATAGAAAAATACTTTCCTCGTGACGATCGAGTAGCTACGGAAAGGCAATTTCAGAGTCTGAGGCAAAAGGAGGATGAGAATTTCACAATGTGTGAGGCTAACTTTTCAAGGTTAGAAAGGCATGCAATAGATTATATAAGTAACGCAACGAGTAAGATTGATCGATTCTTTTATGGGTTAAACCCATTTCATCGGTGAGCATTAGTCTCATAATCCTTCTTGTCATACGAATATATTGTCTCATGTGCTATCATGATAGAAAAGTAATTATCTAATTATTAAGAATTTAAACAAAGAAAGAGAAGAAGAGATATGTTGAACACTATGGAAATGGAAATAAGGGGAATAAGGAAAAAGATGAATATCCGTCCTGTAGTAAATGTGGGAAGAAACACCCCAGTACTTTCTTGATGGGAATGGGAGTCTGTTACAAGTGTGGTGAAAAAGGCCACCATGCTCATGATTGCAAGGGTAAGAAAGAGGTTGTCAATATTGAATGATAAAATTGTATAGGAATGGGGCATTATGCAAATGAATTTCCTAAGCACCACGGAAACATACCTCAGAAAATGCCAAGGTATCAAGGCTAAGCTTATGCGATCACTACTGCTGAGGTTGAAGCTCCGAAAGGTGTAGTGGGAGGTAATTTAATGGTTTCCTCAAGTTTAGCCAATGCTTTATTTGATTCTGGATCATTGCATTGTTTCATATCATCCATTTTTTCTATGAAAATTAGATATTTTAAATTTGACTTAACAAGGGAGTTGTCAGTCAAAACACTTAAGGGAAGTATCATCGCAACAATGTTTTGTGAATCCGTTCCCATTAGGGCATATAAACGTTCTTTATCTACTAATCTCATTGTTTTACCCATGATTGAATTTGATATAATCCTCAGAATGGATTGTATTTTGGACCATGATGTGAAAATTTATTATAAGAAGAAGGAGGTTACAATTTACGATGATGATAAGGAGTACCTTATCATTAGAGCAGAAATGTAACCACGTACCTATTATGCAAGAATATGTTGATGTGTTTCCAGAAGATTTACCTAGACATCATCCAGAACGAGAAATTGAGTTTTCCATTGATTTAATTCCCTGTTCAAGGCCCATATTAAAGAACCCTTATAGAATGGACCCTTTGGAATTAGTGGAACTAAAGAAACAACTAGAGGAATTGATTAATAAAGGATTTATTCTCCCTAGTGTTTCTCCATGGGGATCCCCTGTTCTTTTTGTTAATAAGAAAGATGGATATATGAGGTTGTGGATTGACTATAGTAGGGTAAATGCTATAACAATAAAGAACATGTATCCCCTACCTCACATTAATTATTTATTCAACCAACACAATGGAGATAAATATTTTTCAAAGATTGACCTTCGATCTGGATATCATTTTTTGTGTGTGAAAAAGGAAGACATTCCGAAAACAACATTTAGAACTAGGTACGAGCATTAAGAGTTTACAATAATGCCTTTTGGATTGACTAATCCACCCTCGGTCTTCATGGATCTAAAGAATATAGTTTTCAAGGAATATCTTGATGACATTGTAGTGGTATTTGATGATGATATCTTTCTAAACTCTATAAGCTAATATGATCAACAAAATCACTTGCACATTATTCTAAAGACTCATAGAAGAAATGAAATATATGGGAAATTTAGCAAGTGTTAATTCTGGCTTTAGGAGATTTCTTTTCATGGCCATATTGTCTCTAAGGATGAAGTCTCTATTGATCCTTGAAATACCAAGGCAATCCATGAATGGCCAGCACCAATGAGTATAACTGAGGTACACAATTTTATTGGTTTAGCATGATATTATTGACACTTCATCCATAATTTTGCCCGGTTGGATAACCCATTAACAATGCTCACATGTAACAGGGTTAAATATGTTAGGACAAAAGAGTGTGAATAATGTTTTGAAGAAATGAAGTGAAGATTAGTCAATGCTCATATCTTGAATCTACTATCGGGGAATGATGGGTTTGTTATTTACAGTGATGATTCAATGAAAGGACTTGGTTGTGTCCTTATGTAGAATTATAGAGGTATTTCCTATGCATCACGACAACTAAAAATTCATGAGAAAAACTATCCAACTCATGATCTTGAGTTAGAAGCTGTAATAATTTCTTTGAAGATATGGATACATTATCTCATTGGAGAAAAATGTGAGATATATACCGATCACAAGAGTTTGAAGTATATTTTCTCATAGAAATAACTCAACATGAGGCAAATAAGATGGAATGAACTACAGAAGGAGTATTATTGCACAATACACTACCACTCAAGGAAGGAAAATAAGGTGGAAGATTCTTTAAGAAGAAAGGATCATTGATTTTCGAAAAATATGTGAATTGAATGGGATCATATTTTCATGGATCTAGTGAAAATGGATATGCGAATAATCATTGAAGGTGAAACATCAATACTTTTTTCAAATGGTTTCCAAACAATATTTACTAGAAAAGATAAAAAGTTCTCAGGCTGATGATGGGGAGTTTCAAAAGAAAATTAAAGCTATGAACGATGGTAGATTGAGTGACTTCGTATATGAAGATGGAATTTTGAAATTTGGTAAGAGACTTTCTGTTCCTAACATACCTGATCTAAAAAGAGAATTGTTGGATGATGCTCATAGCTCCAATTTCTATATACACCCTAGTAACACTAAGATGTATAGGGATTTGAAAGAACATTTTTTGTGGGGCCACATGATGAGGTAGATTACTGATTTTTTGTCATGATGTATGGTTTTTCAACAAGTTAAAGATGGAAGGAAACAGCCTAGAGGAGTCATGAAACCTCTTCCCATACATAAGTGGAAATGAGATAATGTTACGATGGACTTTGTCATGGGGCTATCAAAGACACCAAGAATGAATGATGCAATGTGGTTCATTTTTTGACTGTCATACCAAGTCAGAACATTTTCATTCCATAAGAGAATATTTACCACTTGAAAATTTAGCAAGACTATATATTAATGAAGTTGAAAGACTCCATGGTGTAGCCCTATCGACTGTTTCTGATTGTGATCCTCATTTTACATCAAGATTCTGGAAAAGTATTCAGAAATCCCTGGATACTGAGCTTCGTTTGAGAACTGCCTACCACCCTCAAACTAATGGACAATAAGAACAGACTATTAAAAACTTATATGACATGTTGAGATCTTGCTCACTTGTCTTTCAAGGTATGTGGGATCAATATTTACCTCTGGTAGAATTTTCCTATAATAATAGCTTCCATTAAAGTACTTATATGGAACCATATGAGGCATTATATGGAAAGAGATGTTGCACAACAAATTGTTGGGATGATGTTGGTGAATGAAAATTCATAGGCCCAGAACTTGATGAGGAATCCTTGGAAAAAGGGAAGGTTATACAAACCCACATCAAAACAACGCAAAGTAGGCAGAAGAGCAATGCCGATAACCGAAGGAAGGATTTAGAATTTCATGTAGGAGGTCATGTTTTCTTGATGATTTCTCCATTAAAGGGAGTCATACAATTTGGTAAGAAGGGTAAACTAAGTCCCAGGTACATCAGACCTTTCGAAATTCTAGAACGAATTGGGGTTGTAGCTTACCGGTTGGCAATGCTTCCAAGTCTCTCCAAAGTTCACGATGTGTTCCACGTATCACTATTGAGAAAATACATGCCTGACCCAATGCATCTACTCACCTATGAGGAAATTAAACTGGAACTGATCTGTATTATTGTGAAGACCCTGTCAAAATTCTTGATACCTGAGAATAAGTGTTGAGAAACTGGACGACTCGTCTGGTAAAAGTTCTATAGAGAAACCATAAGATGTAATAGGCAATGTGGGAGCCTGAGTAACTTATGCTAGAGAACCACCCAAATCTTTTTATTTAGTAATATTCAAGAAATTTCAATGATGAAATCCTTTTAAGGTGGGAAGAATGTAACACCTGAACCTTCCACGGTACGTTTCACTTTGAATAATGCAATAGCTTGCATTGTATGCAACTTCGAGATTCTAACACACCGCGACCAATAAAACTAGCCATTATGAATTGTAATACCCACTTTTTGAAAATATATAAATTTTACCTTTCAAAATGGGATTCATTTTTAGATTCAGAATATCAAAATTATCTTAGGGTTAATTTTTGGTATTTTTATGAAAACATTCAATTTTTTATGAATAGTGAAAAACACTGAGTTATTGTTTAAAAATGAATTTTTATTTAAATAATTATTTATTTTAGTTAAATGTATTTTAGGCCAAAATAGATACATAATACCTATATATGGTCAATTTAATTCATTTTATTCAATTTATATTGATTGAAGATATATAAAATTTTATCAAACTTTTTACCGTCTTTTACCCACTTCTTAGGAGCATTTCCAAATTTTTATAAAACATAATTTCATTGCTTAAGTGAGTTGAATTTCAAAAATCTGAGAGACATGATTGATATCATTAAGTAAAATGGGGTTCAATAAGATGAAAATATTTTTTGGTGAATAGTCACTTTTTACTTTTATTTACCACTGTTAAAAGTAAATAGGGTAATTAAGAGTAAAAATAATATTATTATTACCATAACACATGTCATAATTCTATTGGATAAGTATAATTCGACCAAAAACAACCTTATAAATAAAATATGAACCTATTTGCTCCCCTTGGATTAGATTAGGACATTTATTATTATTTTATTTAAAGAAGAGTTAAAAGAGTTAAATTCAAAGTTTAATAACTAAACCATTTTTAATATATGGTTAAACATAATATAAATTCAACTATAAATATTCATTATAAATATAAAAATATTTCCTACATAATGGTATTTTATTTATAATTTTTACAAATTAAATAATTTAATTTATTTATGACACAATGATGATGCAATAATTACCTAATAAATGAAATATTAAAATAATTGATATTATAAATACCCAAATAAATGTAATTTGAGACTTTTTATGAATTCCAATAATTTTATAGGTTAATATGACATGTTAGGGTTTATTAAATGAATTTTATTGAAGTAATAATGCTCTTATGAATTTAGCAAAAACAAAATACCTAATAGTGTCAAAATTGACATAAAAGCATTTTTTTAAAAAAATATTATATTATTAATTGATATTCTATACATAAAAATAGAAGTTTTAGTCAAAGGTCTTAAATAATATTATATATTTCATTAATGAACCACTTGATATTATATTGGAAGTTTATAGTAAGTTTATTAACCATATAATATAAAAATACCAAGAGATATGGAAAATGTCAAACTACTTAAATAAGAGTTAAATCTTAAAGATTAAGTTAATATAGTGACCCAAACCAGTCTAAAGGATACTGGTTTAGTAATTTTTGACCCATATACACCTTATCCTTGAAATAAATCATTTTTGATCCATTAGAAACCGAAAATTATTTTATTATAAAATATTATTTCAATCTTTTTCTAAGGTTTCCATCACCCCTCTTATAAAAGGGCACTTCCCCTTCTCTCAAATTCACACCTTCAAAGCCAATTGGATCAGCCAACCCCTTCAAAAATATCCTCAAAACTGTCCTTCCTTCATCCTAGATGCCTTATTTTAGTCAGAAAGCCAACCTACGTATCCCTTTTGATCAAATAAAATGGAATAACCCGAAGAAGAGGTAAATATTTCATTGCCTCTTTCAAGTTATTTTCTTCTTCCACTTCTTCATTCCTTATTGTTTCCATTATAAAATAATAACTCCACTATTTTTTATATACTATGATGTTATTATAAAAATGGTACAATCATATTCATTATTCTATCCATCCTATAAATGACAAAGTCACCATACGTGCGTACATACGGATTACCGTATCCACATCGTGGTGTAGTTTGTTATTCAAACACTTCGTCATTTCGATGGGTATAATAATGAGTATAAATGATTTAAATAATAAATATAATATGATAATTATTATTTATATATGATATGACATCCAATTATATATGATTTTAATATCAAAAGAATGATATTGTCGCTCGTGCGTACGTACGGATTACCGTCTCCACGAACACGATGAGATTCATTACCCATCATATCCATTCAATACTAATATTCATTTGATGATTACAAATAATATTTAAAGACTTAATATCATTATAAATATTAATAATATACAACCTATTCATAAAAAACATTACTTACATAACAAAGCATATAAAGGAAAATGAATCAGTTAACACCTGAAACGATGAAACTACTGAAATATCATTAATAAAGAAAAATTAGAGGATCATATATGATATCATATTTATGTATATACTTCTTTTATATTTTAATAACAATAATTTAACTATTATACAAGAGTTTAATGTACCCTCTTTCCTAGAAAAGTATAAGGTAAGGGTTAATTTAAGAATCTCTTTATTTTCTAATATTCTTTTTACGTAAGTATCTACTGGGAACTCTTTATCATCCACATCCATGATTTTGAAAAATGTATTCCTAAATTTTTTTACTATTTACTAGACTATGGGTTAAATTCATTTATACCCTTGTTTTAATTTTTATAAAATTGTTTGAAAGGAATATTTCTATCATTTTCAAACAAGGTACCTTATTGCCTTTTCGACAAAATTTAGGTAAGAATGTTTTTTAACTTATACGGTGAGTTTGGCTATTTTATTTTGTTATAACATCATCGAAGATTCCCTTACAAGATTATAATAATATTTTCAAAATAAATGTTTAATTTTATAATTATATTACTTTTAAATTATTTCAAAATGGAAAGAGATATTTCTCTAAAAAATGTTTTATTTCATCTATCTAAATATCCTTTGATAGATTTTAATTTTAATTGATGTTGATTTATTATGATAAAAAACTTCCATATTGTATTGAAATTTTTGTGATATGTTTGACTGTGGATGTGTTATTTTGATACCATTCTTAGTTTATGTAGAATGTATTGACATTTCTTATGCTAGTTTTAATACAAATTTTTATTGAACCTTTTCATATGAAGAATGCATTGGACTTAGTAAATGATGGGTGGAGCCCGCTATAGCTCCTCAATGAATCGATAGGTCTCATGAGAAAAACTAGTGTCTTGGCACAATTATTTTACAAAATCGTATTTGTAGTCTTGACACAAGTCCTTGACTATGTGGTTATGAAGTCTCAAATTATGCATTCCATCATTAAGAAAGTGGTTGTTGATATTTCATGTGATTATTCGACTATTAGAATATCAATGTAAATAAGTAAATGGAATTATTTGATTTTTTGTTTTCTATATTTTTCTGAATTTCAAGTTTAAAAGGATTTTTTTTCTAGTCTTACGTTTCATTAAATGTTTATGCTTATTTATGAATGTTTCCACTATATTTTTATCTTTATTGAGCATCTGAGCTCACTCCTTTCTATGTTTTATTTTTCCTAGGATGCGAAAAAGTATATTATGACTGACCTAAAGGGATAGTCTATAGGATAAGTGTGTTTCCTTTGGAGACTATTTTATTGTAGTTTTTCATTTTATAATGTAATCTAAAACTTATGAATGTATCTATTATTTCCAAGGATACTAAACTAATCGGTCTTTCGAGACTTGATCTTTTGTGATCATGCCAATGTTATGTAATAATCCACCTAATCTAGGTAACTAGGGTCGGGGTGTTACATAAGAGAAGGTTTATATAATAAATATTTATGTTACCCTACTATAATGGTTATGTTATGTGGAGGATTTAAAGATGTAGTTATAGTGGGGGACACATATAGATGGGGAATGAGAAGAGCTTGATTCCATTCATGTTTACCGTACCTTATTGATATTTGGTCAGAAGGGTGGATATTTTATGATTATAGGATAATGATATAATTTTTATATTGGGGGTTATGTATAGTAAAATAATGGCATGAGTTCAATGTTTTCATGTTCATGATAACTTACTATTATGGCATGTGATGTGAATATGTGATATGGATATATAATAATTGGTTATGATAATTTGATTGATTTTATTATTAGTTTTTGATGATGGAATCAGTTGATTTTATATGTTAGAAAGTGGATGAGGTTTTGGGGTGGGGGGGAAATGGAGGAATTTATGATAGTGATATGGAACTCAGATACTTATATTGGAACATTATAACCCTATAATCTCTAATATATGTATTTATGATTTGTTTGTTTAATACCACCCTTCATTACCCTTTAATATTTATTTCACATGAATTTTTATTTTTTATAAAAGCATTATCCTACCATGTACTCCCAAGTGATCACCCCATAATAGTTTGTTAATTTGTTTTAGGATAAATCTACATAGATTGGAGAATTAGTTAGAGAAACCTGGAAGTTTTTGGTAGATGATTTGGAGCTATGGAGCCCATTTATTACATTTAATTTCTTAAAAATTTTCATTTGAAATATTTGTACCATATGGTATTTAGAAATTTATTTATGGATATAATTTATTTAGATTTTATTGGTGGGGTTTTTCTTATTATAAACGGATTTTGTTTGGGTAATGTCACCCATGTTTCTGGTTTATACCCTTTGTGCTAGTTGTAATCTCAGGGACCATTAGAGTTGGAACCAAGGGTCACTCTCATATTTTGTTTTCCAATGAGGGATATTATTCGGGCAGAGTTATAAAAATTTTGTATCAAAGATTTGGTTGATATCTATGGTGGATATTGAAATTAGGGAAAGGTGATGATTATACGGGATTGGTAGAGAATCGGTGAAACTGAAGCATAACTTAGGATGTGGAATAAAGAGACTAGATAAGAAATAGATATTTGGATCCCCCTTTTATATGGAGTAATTACTTTGAAAACCTATTTAAATGTTTATGTGATGGTGAAACTATTTTAGTGTAGAAATCATAGAGAGGTGTATGCATCATTTTCATTAGATGTATTGGAATTTTTTAGAGATTACATGTTTGTTCCTAGTACTATACTTATATAATATAGTTATTGATGATTTTATATTATTTTATAAATTTATTTTATAACATTAAAGGGAAGAGTAGAATGTAAATTATATAGATACTAGTGTTAAGAAAAATATTGTTGTAACTTCAATGTTATTTACACATGTTTTTTGTATCATAATTTATTTTAAATTTATTTTTATTTTTATTGTTGTAGTGAATAACATGAAAATTATTTCCCAAAATACTTATAATTATTGGTACCAAATTCTTAAATTTTAGAGGTTATATGTAATTTATGATTTTTATAGGCCTTTAAAAATGAGTCACCTTTAGTAAACACAGTATTATTCGGATTAAATAAATTATTTTGGGAAAATATTTAGATGTAGCTTGATTTTTATATAAGTGGTTATTCCATACATCACATTTTTCTCATGATTTTTTATACGCATTTGTTTTAAATTTATTAAATGGATATATATTGTTCATTTATTTATATAATTCTATGAATATGACAATCATTTTAAGTTTCAACCCATTATATTAAAATTTTTTGTATAAATAAAATCACTTCTTCTTATATAAGAATGTATAGTACTAAAAATGGTTTGTGTTGTATTTTGTATAAAAACTAGCACATGTTTTCCCAAGAATTAAATGTGATAAAAATATTTTGAATAAATAAAGAACATGAGGAATTACACCATTTAAATTATATGAATATCATGTTTCCATGGTGGTAAAATGTTTAAAGGGTGTTTAGTTTTAGCATGTCAATCCTGATGCATGATGATAAACAATTAAAAAAATTCATTTTAAATTTCAAAAGCATGTATTAGTTAATCTGTTAAAGTGAAATTATAACGATTTTTATGAATTTTTAATTATTTTTATTTATATTATTCTCTTTTTTGATTGTTTTCCTCAATATACTGATGTATTTTTGAGACAATTTATTTTCTAAACCATAAACTAACATTTTAAAGGCTAGTAGAAATGTAGAGTTTTATCCTAATAAACATTTTTACTATAAGTTATGTTATGTTATAGATAATCTATGTGAACTGATTGTGTGTAGTGATTTTTGTTTTCACAATGATTGTATTTTATTGAAGTTATTGTGGTGATAAAATAACGTTCCACAAAACTCTAATCACATAAATTTTGAAATGAAAATATTATTTGTAAATCTTTCATTTTATGATTATGTTATTGCAGGTTGTACTTAATTTTTTTTGAATGAATGGTAGAAAATATATTTATTGTTGTGTTTTTTATTGGATTGGATATTTAGATATATTGTGACTTTTTATTAAGTGGTTGGGAGTATCTATGGTTTGTTTGGGTGCTGTAATATGTGGGGTAGCTGGGTTATGTATGGTTTCCTTGGTGACTATGGGGTGTTTTCTAAAATTAATGTGGAAATGGTGGTATGTCTGGTTGTCTAGGATTATGATCTGTTGTGTGTATGTAGTAGTTGTTTTGATGTCATATGGGTATAAGTTATGTATGGTTTGAAAAGGGTTACATGGATGGTTATATATAAGAGAGATGATTTTATGGATATTTGTTTTTGTGTTTTGAGAGGTATTATATGTCCCCCACTATGGTTTGTTATATTAGCTCGCATGGGGAATTATGAGTGATGTGATATAGGTGGTATGGTGTTATAATTGATAGAATTAGTGAATTGTTTATGTGGTGTGTTGTGTTTATGAGACGTTTGGGAAGGGTAGTGTGTGGATTGATGTCTTTATTTAGATGTTATCTTATTTTCTCTAATAACATTGTAATTTGTGGGGTTTATACTAACCTTGTTGTGGGGTTATCTAATGATATTAAATCGAAATTCCATTGAGAGTTTATTCATGGGAAGGATGAATCAGAATCACCAGATAACATCATTTTAAAAAATTTAGGGTAGAAATTTCCAATGTTCGATATTGATAATTTGTTAGAGGAAGTTGAGATTTAATTTTCATTGGTGAAGAATCCTGATTAATTATGTGTTTTGATAGTAGTGGGATTGTTTCAGTCATCATATCGAATATAGTAGTAGGTGAGGTGTGTTAACCTAGAAGACATGTCTTGGAATGGATTTCATGAATAAATGAGGATGTATTTATTTTTTTGGGCACAGATACGAGATCACATGGAGGAGCTCCAAGATATTTGGTAGGGTTATGAGAGATTGTGTGGATTTGAGAACTATTTTATGTATTTTAATAAATGTTTTACATATTTTCTAAATGAAATTATAGAATAGACAGACTAATTTGAGTACACCATAAGGCTGGTAATCCAATGATTTGTCACACATCTTCATTTTTATTTCTTGAAAGTTGTGAGAGATAATTCAAAGTTCATGGATACGGTTTTATCGATTATGGATGGTTTGGGTAAAAAAACAATAGAAGTGGTTATAATGGTTTAGATGAATTTTATGAATTGGGTTTCTGAAGGCTCATTGAGGAGGATAGTGAGATGATACTCTAGATCTAGTGTTTATCTTAGTGCCTTGAGGTTGAGTAACTTCTTATGTCATATGTTGGGTGAGCTAATTTTTTTCTAATGTAATATTATAAGGTAATATTAGTGTTATTTATCTATGATTCAACATGTTTCTCAGCCTGAGGTGGAGAATTAGTTGTGGGGATGTTTTGTATGAGCTTACTCCTTCTATTGAAACCATTTTATATGATTTTGAACACTTTTATTTTAATGTTTGTCTTAATTGATATTTAAAAATTTAGGTACATATGTTTCCTAATAGAACCATGTAATTGTTTTCCTTTAAGGAATTTTAATTTGATATAGGATTTTTTTTCAAAATTATATATATTTTGAAACATTATCGAGGTTAAAGGGTTGGATTATGGGGATTTGGTTTGGATAAGTTGAGGTTGGTTCCTTATTTTTTGGTAGTGGTGTTTGTGTTTAATAGGTATCTCTTCGGAGTGTCTATTTAATTTTTTGCCTACATTTGATTTATCCTTCTCTATGATTTGTTCTAATTCTCAAGGAATTTGTTTTAAGAGGTATAGAAGGAAATGGACCGAACCACTATGACTTCTTACATTACTTGTTTTGTGTGTTGATGTTATAGAGAGGGATTTGGATGTTTCTAGGAAGAAATATTGGGGGTTTTTGTACATCTAGTGGATCATTATATAGTTATGGTGGTCATGGTAGATAATTTTAAGGAGTTACATCCATGGAAATCATCATTTTTTCCTTTAGAGAACTACATAGTCTTAAACAACTATGGTGGAGGGTGTTTGGTTTGGAGAGTTTCCTTGTATAAAATAGGGAAGGGATTTATTCATGTTATGGAAAGAATAGTCTTTGGAATATCTATGTATGAAAAATAGGAAGGTAAAAATGATGGTTTGGTGCCCATGGTGATTTTATATATATGGAAGGTTGATTCATGTGAGAAAGTGTGAAACAATAATTTATTTTTTCTTATTCTATAGTAGATCCAAGGTGGCCATCTTAGGAGAATATTCACTATCTAGAATGCTATTGTGCATGGAGTATTTTTTTTCAGTGGAGAAAATGCATTCAAAGATAGAGGGATTTATCCATTTTGAAATTTAGGGACCTTATATCTGATTTTTACTGAGAGTAACATGAATATTTTTGAATTCTACACCACATAGTAGATGAATATTTTATTTCTTCTATAAATAGGGTATCAGTAACCCTTGGGTTCAATTGTTATTCCTTCATTTAAACCCCATATGACCATAAGTATTCTATTGTTTTCATCAGTCTTCCCTTTGGTATCCAAAACCCATGGATAGAGTGGATAATCCTTTTATTGATCCAGGGTCTCTTTTATTTCTATAATCATTCCTTTTACTTCTTGTTTTATTTTTCTTCCTTTTTTATTTTTAGGTTAGTGGGTTCCTTCAGTCTCTATTGGTGTTTGATCAAGTACTTGATAAGTGATTATTATAGTAAGATATCATGAAAATACCTTTATATTTTATTGTGGTTTATCCTTAGTTTCTTAGTCTTTATATAATTGAATCATTTTTGTTTTTAAAGAGATAATAATTTTTTAAAATATTTTTATATCTTTTAGAATAATATACTTGACTATATTATTATTATCCCATTCAATAATGCTTCCAATTTTCCATTATATTATTTGTGTGGCTTCTTGGTTGTTCATGGTTTATGGTGGTAAGGGAAATAATGGAATAAATTAAGATAATAAGATCCATTAATGATAAATTTGATGGGAATGATGAGTTTTCATGCATATTATGGTTTTTTTCCTCCAGACAAGTGTGTTTCATGCTACCATGGAAACATTGTTTCTATAATTACAAGAAAATATTTTCACCCCCATAAATGGAATTATGAATTAAATCGTGTAATGGAATGAGTATTTTTGAAATCTAGAACATGAGATTAGATATTAATCTTGATTTCTTTTTCTTGTTACCATATTGATTGTTGTTTGATTTCTCAATTTTAAGACATTGGTAAACTAGTTTATGCGATGATAATAGTAGTTTTGAAATTTTAATGAGTAGTTGGAGAAAAGATAAATAAAATATTATAAATATGTTTTGAAAATGATTATGGGGTGGTTTTTAATGTAAGATACATAGTTTAGTTAGGGATATTGAATTAAATGAATCTATTTTAATGTAATGGTTAATGGATGTGATAGCTAAAATAAATTGAAGGAATTGGGTTGTTGATGTGAATAAATTTATGGGATGGTTATGTGATTTTAATTACTTGAAATTAAATAATCATAGAGTTGTTAAAATCTTCTAATGGGTGGGGTGAATGGAACCTAGTTATAAAGACCCATGATTTTCATACATAGGTATTACATCAAAATATTTGAATATTCATTACATAACATGATTATAAATTCAATAAATGCTTAGGTATACTACCTTTGGAAATATTTAACCATATAATAATGGTTCATAATTGATATACATCTTCTCCCACTATGTTTTTAATATTTATCACCAATTATATAATTTTGATAAATAATTTTTTTTTTCATAACCTAGGGTAGAAAACATAATAAAGGGAGAGTTCAGATGATTAGTAAGGGTAAACAAGAGATATCAACAGTCTTATAATAATAACAAGCGAATAAGGGTACCCGATTAACATTTGAAAACAATACCATGTATATCTTATATCATAAAATTTAGTCACATAATAAATTTTATGAGTTCATATAACATGAATAATAAAGAAATAAAAAAACATGATCCATGGGATCATAACATTAGAATAAGACAAAAAATATTCATTCACATAAGCATTGGAAAAATAATGTCAAGGCTACCAAAAAATCAATTCATAACAAGTTACCCTTCAGATAACCACCAATTTACTGAATTTGGGCCCGAGATAACCACTCGTATACCATCTTTGGGGATTTGGATAACCTCCCCTCGACCCTTTGATGTCATAGAACATTAATCATTACCCAATGGATTAGAGGGAGATATAGGTTCCACCTTTCATGTAATGAAAATAAAACATATGTGTACCATAACGTCATAAAATATTCTGCATATTAGAACACATGAAAAGAAATACGTTTTCTAAACATTATTTCAGCATATTTATAAACCATACACAGAAAGAATAACAATGGTTTCATTGGATCATATCCCTATTAAATATTATGTAACATCAAAGGGTGTAATCTTAGATGGAAAATGGGTTTTGAAATATTCCTTGGAACAATTTTTATAGAAAATACTATTTCTTTTTTAAAATAAATTAATTTTTTAAAAAAGAGCACAATTATGAATGAAGAAAAATTTCTTTTAAAATAACCCTGTGAACATGAAAATTAATATTCAATGAAAATATTATTCATAATGGTGGTAAAATATATTCACACTGTATAGGTTAAAAAACATTCCTTCTATATTATTTTTAGAAGAGTCACAAAGTACCATGTTTTGAAAGAGACAATAATATTCCT
Source organism: Viscum album (assembly GCA_963277665.1). NCBI lineage: Eukaryota > Viridiplantae > Streptophyta > Magnoliopsida > Santalales > Viscaceae > Viscum > Viscum album. The sequence continues at coordinate 1,960,729,551 of OY728119.1, read as the reverse complement.
TTCAAACCATTTTCTAAAAATTAAAACACGAGTAAAAATGAATTTAATTTTTTTTTTGAAAATATTGAAAACCTTTTTGAAATGTATTTTTTAATTAAGGGGAATGGAAGATAAATATTTCCCAATGACTACTTAAACATAAACAACACCAAATAATGATGAGATTTTGACATAAACCCTTGCAGATTATATTAGGACCCATGAAAGAAAGAACCTTATATGTATATATAAATAACATAATTATCATGATAATAATCATATAGAACCTTCGTGAGTAATATATACACAACAAAAAATAAACAAGTAGAATACTAGGCATGTGTCTGAATGAAATAAAAGTGAGTCACAAATCCTTTATATTGAGTTTTCCTTTATTAGAATTCAATTTAACCTATTGTATAATAAATTTAAATTTATTATAATTCTATAAATTATTCATTTTGATACTTATAATATTATACATTATCCCTTTATAACATTTCAACACCCACTTTTTTTAGTAATTCTTTATTAAAATCATCATTTCCATATGTATAGTGTTTCATTTATCATGAGTGTTTCTAATCCATAGTTCTAGTACTTGTACATTTATCTTGGTACTATGACGTCCAAAAAATTTGTAATTATATACATATTTATGGTTATTTATAAAATTTATTGATAATTAAATTAATTACACCATTCAGGGAGATGGTAGGTCGTACATACACATGAACGCAGTTTTCATTTTTTGAAGGATAAAAAAAATAAAGGTAAATATTAATTCAACATTATAGGATAATTATTATATCATATATATAATATATATTGCTCAAATTATTCCTCTTTACCATCTATTTACAATATAAATGAAAAACAAATTGCATCGCTTCTTGGAGGTTGTAGTCCACACCTATGCACAAACAACATTATCGTTTCCCAAATGATTGGATATTAAGTAGGTATATGTGATATAATAATTAAATATTTATAATTATATAAAAAATTTAATATAAAAATATTAAACTCATCATAATTTCCAACAATAAAATATAGTGATGAAAAATTAATTATATCTCTAAATTAAGATGGTTTTTCAAACATACACACAAGCAAAACATTCATTTCGCTTTGATAAGAAAGACGGTGGATTATGGTGATTTAATAGTCAGGAAAAAATTTAATTATTTTTAATAAAGTTAATATACCATTTAATGATAAATAAAATAAATTTATAATGGGTATAAGAAGAAATAAATCGAAAGATGCCAGGTAAGACGATTATCTCTTTTTCAAGAGACCACATTTAGAGACTTCCTTAAGAAACATAAGGTTAGTTTTTTGGGGATAAAAACACCTCTTTAAATTGTATAAGGATTTTTATAAGATAAATTGGCAGGGTTACATTGATATATATGGATAAAATTTGTACAAATAAGTGAGGGAGGAGGTTCCATTTTATAATTGAGGCAGAGGACACTTTTGAAATTTTATGTAATATTAGTTCGTAATAAATTAATTATCAATCCAAATTTCGCTAAATGGAAATTTATTAGAATATAAGTTAGTATCTTGTAATATAAATATAAAAAAATGTAATTTAGATATATTTTTTTTTGTAATTTTATACATTATAATTTTGATTAACCCTTAGCTAACTAATTTTAATTTTAACTACGGTGAAAACATTTTTAATATTAAAGGGATAATTTTTAATTAAAATGTAATAACTGAACCCTAAATTTATTTTCTTCTATATTTTAGGCCATATGATAACCAGATTTTCTTATTTTAATATTTTTTGATTTTTAAATAATTTAGTAAAATATTATTTTGATAAAATATCATTTTTGTGAATTTTTAAATCTATTAATTACTTTGTATTTAATAACATCAATGTAACAAGTAAAATTATAAAAGAATATTTTTTATATAAAAAAATGTTAGGTTCATATATAAAATTATTCTATGACGTTAATTGTCTCAAATTATAATTATTTTAATAATTTTAATATCATTTAATGGTTTTTTCATTAATTGAATAACTACTACGTTGACGTTGTTTAAGAATTTAAAGAAATTATTTATTAACTACAAATATAAATTAATTTACCATGATAATTTTAAATCCTTATATTTCAAAATAATTTTTATTGTTGAACATATCCTCCATATGACCCCATATAAGAAATATTATACTTATTAAAAAATGAAGTGTGACTTGTTTGGCTTTTTTGAAATAATATACTATAGAGGCCATAATCTCATCCAAATGGAATCAAATGACATATAACCAAATATTGGATTATTATGGATGAAATTTATTCATACTATAAAATAAAAACATGCATTATAGTAATTTTATAATCCTGATTCCTTTATTGGTAACTTTTATTATCTTATATACCATTTAACATGGTAATAAAAAATACTAAAGTTACTATCCATTTTGAAAAAAAAAGAGAAATATTTAATAAATTTGGGGAAACTAATTAAAAATATGTAATATTTATTTAAAAATTCATAACACTGAAGTGTTTGAATTCAATTAAAAATTCATCATGCCAAACTCAATGAAAAAATGTTTTCTTGAAAAATTTGTTTTAAGCCCAAAAATTTAGTTATATGAAAATAAGGTATAAGGATGATAGAATTGTAATTAATTAGATTATGTATAACTAAATATTACTCAATTTAATTTTATATAAAATGAAAATCATAATTGGACATTTTATTATAACAAAAATGACAGTTAAAAAACTGTCTTTTCACTATTAACATAAAAATAATTATTTTCAAACAATTCTCAAAATGTTATACTAATATTATTTTGAAATGATTAATTAAGAAAACAAAATTAATTTTTTCAATTAAATTTCTAACAATTCCATAAAAAAATAATTTGAATTTTTACTAACAAGAAAAACCATTTTGGAGAAAGTGTATTTTTTAAGAATAAAATGACTAAAAATTGAGTAATTATTTACTTGTAAAATAACAATACAACTATACTTAGTAGGATATTTATATATTTTTCATGAATTCATTTATCATATTTATACCCTCTAAATTAAAAACTAGGTTAAAAATTTCTCTTTACATAATAATATTTTAATGGTCTATCGAGGTTCGTTTAAACTCAATGTTGTGTGAAAATCAAGCCATCAAAGAAATAAAATTATTTAAAGAGACATATTTTGTAAAATCAAAGGGTGTTACATTATCCACCAATCAATAAATTATTTATTCTCAATTTTAAATATTTCTCAGAAATCAATGACTTTAAATTGGAAAATTCTTTTGTGGAAACCCATATAGTAAAATGGCTTAATAAAAATTCATCTTGAAAAGAAAGAGAGGGAAGTATGAAGGTCATCTAGGATAACACATACCATGTTTACTAATACGATAAAATTAGTGGGAATAAAAGATATAAATATGGAATAAAAAAATTTCCATAGATCATAGATCCCTAGAATGTGAATTATCATGAGAACGTTAACAATAAAAAAAACACAAACCACATTTGTGAAAAAAAACATCAATCCATCAGGATTGAAGGTTATAGGAAAAAACTTGTTTGTCTTAAGATACTTTTCCAATAGTTTAGGTATTCCTTTACCATATAGACTATGAAAAAAAGGAAATATTCTTTCTTCAAAAATATAATTTCATTCTTTAATAAATTTCCACCAAAATATCATCTTTTCTCTCCAAACAATGAGTATTCAAGAATAAATTTCCATGCCAAATGCACTAAGATCAACATATAATGGATAAAAAAAATCCAAAATATGATAACAATATACTCCTCCTAAATTTAGATAATATAAAAAATGAAAAGAAATAGAATAATATATCTAATATTAATTAATGTCGAAAACATAAATAATAATGCCCAATGTTTATCATAATCTGATCCTTAATTAATTAGTTATAAAATTACTCTAAAATATTTCTAACCAAATTCAAGACCCAAAATTTATAAATAGGGTAACCAGGATTCCAATAGTAACTTTACATTACTCCCTATAAGTATCTACTAATGGTACATATATAATATGTGAAAACCTTGTTCATATATTCTCCTGAAACATGTTAATAAAATGATTTAACATAAAATTGTATGAAAACATGAATGCTTCCAAAAACTAACATTTTCATTATTCCAAAAATAAAATCATAGACTATTGAATACATTCCATTAATCTAAAATGCAATAAACATCATCAAGGATGAAATAAATCACTTTTTCATCAAATTACTAACGAATTCCATGGTCATCAATACTATACAGTTTACTTTATCCAAAAAAATCTTCTATTTATCCAATATAAACATCATCATCCAAAAATTAGACATAAATTAAGGTATATCGTTCCTTAATCATATGTTTACTCATAAAATATCTATTAAATCACTTTTCTCAATCATCAATACCATTTAATATATTCTTAAAAATTCTTTTGAAAAAGTTCTCTAGAATAACCCTCCTATGTTTCATGATTCTTATAATATATCATTTTATTAATAAAGCTCAAATTAAAAAATATACATTATTCAATAATTCAAAATTATTATGAAACCATTAACTAGTATTTGACATTTTATTCTTGATTACCTTCTTTATTTCATATGTCATTTACAATATCTTAAGAATTAATATCCAACCCATTACTTATATAAGCATGTTTACTGACTTCTTGAACATCCCCCCAGGACATCAATTTTCAAAATTTTCACACTTTTCTCATTTAAAACATTCATTTATTGTCAATAACTAAGAGGGAAAAATATTCCCTTCAATTGTGTTAAGTAAAATTTTCTTTTTCCCTCTAAAATAACTTATTCTGTGTCCTTATTTTCCACAACCAAAAAATATTCCCATTCCTATGAGAAATTCCATTGAGTGATTCTTCCCACATTTATAACATGCAGGAATCTGAATCTTATCCCCTCTATGATCATGATGGAGCTTAATATTTATTTTTATAGGTGTTTTAGGAAACTCATCCAAGTTTAGATTTTACATTATATAACTAGAAAGATGATTAGGTATAATCATAATGATTCATATTACAACATCTGTTTGGTTTGATTTCTAATAATTACAATCATTAAATTGTCTATCACATACATAACTAATATTAATCTTCTTGATTACATCCACAGAATAAAACAAAAAAATCATAGTGTGAGAAACATTAATAATATAGGGAAACCACATAATTAGGAAAAATCATTTATAGGATAGCTAAATCCTGACAACTTATTTTCAATATATGAAAACTAAGGTATATACTATATCATTTATGATATTTATGTATTTAAATAATTTAGGAAGGTTCTTAAATAGTTTATATATTTTTAAAAGAAACCCCTCTAGAGTGTCAACCTAGGTGTGCAACAAGACCTATTTTCATGCACCAAGTGATGATCGAGTTAATCACAATGCACCCTTTTCCGGGCTATTACCCCTGGGTAAAAATTTTCTAGATCCACACCCACTTATATTATCCATAGCATGATTTTTTCTAGTAAGACCACACTTTAATATTTAACATAAAAGAGGAAATTCTTCTATACTTATGTCACGACCCATCCCCTGGGGCCCATATCGTGACTACCCCAAGCCCACCTTCCATAGGACAGGGGATGGCGACTAGCACCAAAAGAAGAAAATCTCTAAACTGGGAAGGCATTGCCTTTATAACAATAAACAAACACAAAATAGTATGGAACTAGAAGTAAAACTCTAAGTAAAACTGTATACAAAAGAGTTTGATGAAAGTAAAGGGGTTGTAAATACAAGCCCAATAGTAAGGTACAAAACAACTGAAATTCTAGTACTACTAAAGACAGGAAATAAAGTAGCTATTAGGTCATCCTCCGGCATTCTTACCTGAAGGGTGGGTACAGATGGCCTCCTCAGCACCCCATGTCCGTCTGTCCACTCTATGTAAGTCTCACAGAGTTATCCACCTCCAGGTACCGTCCAGTTCTGCTACTCTATGCCCCGATCAGCGATGTTCGTCATCTGCAACCAACACAACGAGGTGTGGGCATAACTCGTTCAGGGGTGAGTATAACGATACTCAGTAGGGACCCCGAGACCCTCAAGGTCTCAAAAAATCCAACAAGGATATCCACAAAGTATAGAGTCAATGGATAACCCATACTTAGGTATATTCCCATACATATACCTATGTTATTTAGTAACCCATCTCAATCATGAGGAAAACATGAAAGTCATTAACTCATCTCAAACCAGGATTTCAGTGAAGTATAAAAGTACAGATGATTAGTTGCGAAGCTATATCATCTTATTCAGTCAAGAGGCACTGATTCTAACTATACGGAGTCTGACCCACATAGGATCGATAAGAACTAACCCCCGCTATGACTCACATAGGATCTGACCCACACAGGATCAGTATATGCTAACCCACAGAAGATCGCTGAGCACTGAACCAAACCGGAACTAACCCACATAGGATCGGTATATGCTGACACACACAGGATTTCTAAGCGCTGACCTCCGTATAATCTATCTCCAACCTCCACCTCACTACCATCCACTGGATTCCTCGCACCCGATGCGCTTGAGTTCCATGAAATTTGCCCTTGAGATATCAATTGTACTTATATCGCCAGTAAATTCCAAAAATGAGTAACGCAAAGGACCTCCATGTCGTAAGGGTTCCAACGTGATAGACGGTGCGTCAATCGAACACCCGGTCTGTGAGTTATTGGCATTTCCGTTCAAGGGGCCTGGTTGGTTTTTAGGTTCAAACCAACTCGACCATACTCAAATTTTGTCCAAACCTCAAGTGGGGTAATGAAAAAGAATCCTCTCACTCCAATAATTACATCTCCATAGGCGGTTTTTCAATCAGAAACCTGTAGCCCAAGATAGAAGAGAAAAGGTGTAAACTGGCCAATCGGGTCCAGGTCCAGTCCTACCCAGTCGGACCGACCCGGCGCGACTCGGTCCGGAATGGGGTATGACCCAGTCCGTGGGTCCGATCAGGTCCGAGGAAGTAGCCAGGAATGAGGGAAGCCCGGCCTGAGGGCGGTCAGGCCGAGGGCGGCCTGACTGAGGGAGGCCCGGACGAGGCCGGCCTGGCCGACGGCGGCCCGACTGCGGGAGGCCCGACAAAATCCAGCCCGACGGCCTTCCCTAGCCGCGCTCAGGGGGGCAGCGCATGCCCCATGGAACCCCAATGGCAGAGCCCTTCGGGTGTGAGGCAAAACTGGCGCCAGGTGGCGCCGGTCAAGCACACGCGGGACCCGACGGGGTCCCACACCTCCCAGCTGGCCCGAGCGGCCAGCCACTGCACACTACAGCGCTGAGCTATGGCGTCGCTGTCCACCTTGGCTGTGGCTCTTCTTCAGCAAATCATGGAGGTTCCATGCCCTCTTGGAGACCTGGAGGCCTTGCACTGTCAGTTTTCTTCATGGTCAGCTTGATGCTGGCCGCCGTTGCTCCACCTCCGCCATCAACACAATGAGAACAACAACAAGGGGGAGGGGCGGACCATGTTCGTGCAGTCCGAGCCCTCCTCGTAAAGATGATATTAATCATCAAAAAGTAGCATAAAAAAATGATGAAGAACTGAGTGTATAAACTCATACATAAATGAAACCCTACCTTGTATTTTTTGATCATTGATTGTGGAAGGAGAGGAAATGAAACCGTTGATTCATTGACGTCGGGAAGCGTCCGGGGAAGAAGCGTCGTCGACATTCTTTGCGGTCAGCTCCTTCTATTTTTGGATTAGATGAAGATCGATGAAGAAGTTCATCATTATTCAGTGGTGTGTTGCGTTCTTCATTGGAAGGATGGAGTTCTCCAACTCAAATCTCCACCAAAAGATTTTCCTGCCCAAAAATTACAGACTATCTATTATTTTAATGGTTGGAAAGAATTCAAATGAATTCAAAAGGGGGTTCCAATTAATTAAAAGTAGTTCAGTTAATTAATTCTGAGGGTTGGCAAAAAATTAATGGGGGATGGTGGAGTGTTGACATCCCACATAAATGGGGAGCTAAGAATTGGGTTCAAAGCTCATGTGGGCCCCACCAAAGATATCCTCCCAAGGGAGGTTATGTGTGGGTTGGCCCCACCACTGTAACCTCCCATGGGAGGTTAGGGTGTCGTGGCCCCCACATCCAGCCTCCCCTTGTAGGATTAAACCCGCACAAATAAAAATAAAGTAACACTTTATTTTTATTTAATTTAATTAAAAACAACAAAAAATTAACATCCATTCTCGTCAGAACGCAACTACAGTGAAGGTCTCACTAAGCAATTACCGAGACTGCGAGTTCAACGGTACCCTTAGATCTCAATTTTGAGCATCGATTCAAAATATATAAAATCCCTCTCATATGATTACTGAACATAACCTAACAGAACTTCAGAAAATGATTCCGAGAACACCTGACCATAGAATCAAGCACCGTAAATTTTTGCGGACTCTTAAAAATCCCATGATTTTACGAAAAAAAATTCCATGGAATTTCTGGGTCTTTACAATCTCCCCACCTAAGGGCTTTACATCCTCGTAAGATACAACTCACACTAAGTGAACAAATGGGGGTAATGAGAATGCATCTGAGCCTTCCGCTCCCATGTTCTCTCTTGGAGGTTCCCATGCTGCCAGTGAACGTGCACCAGAGGTATCAACCATCCATGAAAGACGCGCTCATGTAGATCCTCAATCTCCACTAGAACCTCCATGAAAGTCGCATCGTCATAGATGTCTAGCTCCCTGTGGTCGATGATGTGAGAAGGCTCATGCACGTATCTCCTCAGCTAAGATACATGGAAGATGTCGTGCACCCGGTGCAACTGAGGTGGAAGATCCAGGTAGTAAGCCACCTCGACTACTATACTGAGGATTGGGAAAGGTCCGATGAATCGCAGAGATAACTTGAAACCTCATCCAAATCTATGTAAGACTCATCAAGGTGAGACCCATAAGAAGATGTGGTAGCCATCCTCAAACTCTAGAGGTATCCGTCTCCGGTCAGCATACGGCTTCTTCTTGCTCTGTGAAAACTTCATCCGCTCATGGATGATCTTCACCTTCTATGTGGTAGCACGTACCATCTCTGATCCCACCAGTGCTGACTCTCCTGGGTCTGTCTATCACAGAGGCGATCTGAAAGGTCGACCATACAAGGACTCAAAAGGTTCCATACCGATGGTGGAGTGATTGTTGTTGTTGTAAGAAAACTCCACCAATGGTAAGTTATCCTCCCAGCTGTGACCAAACTCGAGGAAACATGCACGGAGCATGTTCTCAAGGGTCTGAATGGTCCGCTCTGTCTGGCCATCTGTCTGAGGATGGAAGGTCGTGTTCAAGTGAAGTTGTGTCCCGAAAGCCTCCTGCATCCCCTTCCATATCTAAAAAGCTAATAAGTAAACCATTCATCACGGTTAGAGACAATAGAAGAAGGTATTCCATGCAAACGCACAATTGCCTGCACATAGAGGCGTCCCAAACTCTCTATTGAGCCCTCCTCTCTGATCGGTAGGAAGTGGGATGACTTTTTGAGTCGTTCAATGATCACCCATGTCGAATCATGACTCCTAGATGTACGTGGAAAACCCATCACGAAGTCCATGGATATCCCACCCCACTTCCACTTTGGGACCTCTAAGGGATGAACCAAGCCTGCTGGTACCTGGTGCTCTGCCTTCACTTGCAGACAAGTGAGGCATCGTGAGACAAACTCTGCTACTGCCTTCTTCATACCTAGCCACCGGTACTATCTTATATGGTCTTAATTCATCTTTTCCACTCCTGGATGTACCACTAGAGGGGAAGTGTGGAACTCCCTCAAAACATACTCCTAAAGTGCAACTGGTACCACGGTACGTCCTCTGAAATGGATGACGTGATCCCCACCTTCCGAAAATACATCTGGTGCATGCCATATGGATATTTCAGCATATCATGTATCACAGTTAGTGTCTCCACTCTGTGCCTCCCTGACTCTCTAAAGAAGTAGAGGAGTGACTGTAAGAGACTGTAGAAAGGATGCTCCATCCCTATCCACAAAGGATATCTGCAAGGCAGCCAGCTGCTCTATCGCCTCTCCTAGAAGTTGTATACCAGATCTCCTACTAAGAGAATCTGCAACAACATTCCCTTTCCTAGGAGTATACACTATATTAAAGTCATAGTCTTGGAGGAACTCAATCCAACACTGTTGTCTCAGGTTTAGGTCCTCTTGAGAGATGATATACCTGAGACTCTTGTGATCAGAGTACACAGTGAAATTTTCTCCCATCAGATAGTGCCTCCACATCTTCAAGGCTGTTACGAAGCATGTACCACCTCAATAATCTCTAGATCTACTATAAATCCAGCCTCAGATATGATGTTTCCCAAGAAGTGAACCTCTTGAATCCAAAACTGGAACTTCAAGTGCCTAACATAAAGTTGGTGATCTCGGAGTGTGTCCAATACTACCCGTAAATGGTAGGCATGCTCCTCCTCTGTTGCCGTGTAGATCAAAATGTCATTGATGAAGACCATGAAAAAGTGATCGAGGTATGGATAAAAGATCCTATTCATGAGACACATGAACACTGCTAGAGAATTTGTTACACCAAATGGGAATAACCAAGAACTCATAATGGCCATACCGATTCCTGGAGGTCATCTTGTATACATACTCATCTCGAACACTGAGATGGTGATAACATGATCTGAGGTCTATCTTCAAAAACCATTGAGATTCCTTGAGCTGATCAAAGAGGTCATCAATCCTCACGAGTGGGTACTTGTTATTCACGGCCACCTGGTTCAGGCGACGGTAGTCAACTCAAAGCCTCATGCTCCCATCTTCCTTCTTAGAGAAAAACATCAGGGATGCCCAAGGAGAAACACTGGGCCAGATGATTCCCTTCCCCTGCAAGACCTCTAGCTCTACTCGCAGCTCACGAAGATCAGTGAGGGAAATCTGATATGCTGGAGTAGATATTAGTGCCCTCCCAGGATACAGGTCAATGTAGAAGTCCACCTCTCTACGAGGAGGTTGTCCTGGAACATCGTCAGGGAAAAAATCCACGTACTGGTACACCACTACAGGATAAGTCGGACTCTACACATTAACTACTCCGAGGGTAAGGGATTCCAATTAATGAGTGATCGGCTGCACCCTCCTCCGATTAAGTCCATCATGTGATGCAAGGGTTCCCTTCTCGCTGGTGAAGGTAAACCTGATCCCTTCTGTGCGGACACACCGCACTTTGCACCTAATACAGTCAATATGTGCATGGACTGTAGATAACCAGTCCATACCTAATATGACGTTGTAAGCCCTCAACGCTACTACGAGGAGATCCCATCTGAAGCTCTCGCCTCCTAGACTAAGCTGACACTGCCGACACCAGTGCGTAATCGTCGATTCTACTTTTGTAGGAGTCTCTAGCTGTAAGGATTCAGCCAACGGATCCGTCAGAATCTCTGAGCTCCATACGAGGGTAGTGGCCATGAAAGAGTGACTGGAACATGTCTCTATAAGAACTGCAAGTATGGTGGAGTAGACATAGACATTACCTCGAATCATCTCCGGAGCACAGTGGTCATAAGCCTCTGCTGCCTGAAGCTGAGCTCTCCCCTCTCTGCCTGCTCCCGGCGGCAGGGGCAGTCCTCCTGGTAGTGGTGGTGGAAACACCTCGAAATGTCGTCCAATGCCAGCTACTCGACCATCTATTCTTCCACGTCCGCATGTGCCCTGCGGACCACCTTGATCGAATCTCTACCTCTTCCTGGGAGGTCCCTAAACTGACTATCGATCATTTATACGGCGAGTCAGATAGTCATGTGCCATGTGGCCCTTCCCAGCACACGAGTAGCATTGTATGCTCTTGGCATATAAGTCTATACTCTATGTGCCCCACCCAACTGATCCTGAGTCCTGCAGTCGACCAACTATGGGTCTGGTCCTCTTGGAACTATGCGCCATCTGTCTAATGCCAGTTGCAGAAGACTCCGCTGCATGTCGACTAGTAGTAGGTCTCACTGCTGGTGACTTCTCAGCAAGGAAAATCTCCACTAGGAGGGCTCTCTCTAACACCCCCTCCTGCGTCGAGATGTTGAGGGAGATCATCGAGGCTCTGATCTCTCGCCAGAGCCCCTGCTCGAAGGTTCGGGCCCTGAAAAATGGGTCCCGCACCATATGTGTAGAGTAGTGAGAGAGGTCGGTGAACCTCAATGAGTACTATGGTACTATCATGCTGCAGATGAATTAGCTCCTGAATCTGCACCGCTTGAAGGGTGGCTGTAAAAAACTCCACCCGGAACTAGCTCTCGATGTTTGTCCATAGTAGTGTCACCTCCCCATGAACCTGGAGCATCATGCTCCACCATCTTCCTACTGCTGGCTGACAGATACTCGCATAAAGAATCACCATGAGGTCTACTGGAGTCCCTACCAGCCTAAAAACTCTCACCACAGCCTCCATCCAATCCTCAATCACCTGTGGGTCCGTATCTCCCCAGAACCTGGGTGGCCTCTAGCGCTGGAACTCATGTAACACACTCAAATGGCATGCATCATCTGTTGCTGGGGATGGTGGCATCGATGGCCCAACGTGTAGTAGAACCACTGGTGCCTCAAATGGAAGAGGGCCCTGCATCGAGGCCTCTTCGATCGGTGGGATGTCAGAGTGTACGACTCTCGGGGCTCTAAATGGTCATTTGTAGGGAGGCATCAAGAATGAAACAGATGTGACACGGTAAAAAAAAAAGATTGATACCTAGTGAGCTAACATGGTTGAGCTGATTTAAAGAATAACTTTTGAAAACACACATAAAATCAGTGTTTTCGTGCACCAAATCAGAAATCAGTAGTCAGAGTCCTGGTGTATGGATAAATCGGACACCACACTAACACTAGACTCCCTAAACTGAAAAACACACTTATTACCCATAACACTATTGCTTCATAAAAAAGAAATATCAGAGTCCTATGTTCTACAGTAGAACTGACTCCTCTGATACCAATTTGTCACGAACCATCCCCCGGGGCCCGTATCATGACTACCCCAAGCCCGCCTTCCATAGGCCAGGGGCTGACGACTAGCACCAAAAGGAAAAAAATCCCTAAACTGGGAAGGAATTTCCTTTATAACAGTAAACAAACACAACAGAGTATGTAACTGGAAGTAAAACGGCAATTAAAACTGTATACAAAAGAGTGTTCTGAAAGTAAAGGGGTCGGAAATACAAGCCCAACAGTAAGGTAAAATACAACTGAAATGCTAGTACAATATAAGAAAGTAAGTAATGCAGCTACTGGGTCATCCTCCGGCATTCCAAACTGAAGGGTGTGTACAAATGACCTCCTCAACACCCCAAGTTCGGTCGTCTGCTCCGTGTACATCTCGCCGAGTAGTCCACCTCTAGGTACCATCCAGTTCTACTACTCTCTGCCGCGATCAGCGTTGTCTGTCGTCTGTAACCAAAACAACGAGGTGCGGGCATAGCCCAAGAAAGGGTGAGTATAACTACACTTAGTAGGAAATCCGAGACCCTCAAGGTCACACAAAATCCAATAATGATAACAACCAAGTACAGGGTTAATGGATAACCCTTACTTAGGTATATGCCCATACATATATCTAATTTATTTAGTAAACCATCTCAATCATGAGGAAAACATGAAATTCATTGACTCATCTCAAACTAGAATTTAATTGAAGTACAGAAGTATATATGATTAGTCGTAAAGATAAATCATCTTATTCTGTCAAGAGGCACTGCTTCTGACCATACGGAGTCTAAACCACACAGGATCTATATGAACTAACCCCCGCAATGACCGACATCAGATCTGACCACACAAGATCGGTATGTGTTGACCCACACAGGATTGTTGAGAGTTGACCCATACATAATCTGACCCACACAAGATCGGTATGCGCTGACCCACACAGGATTGCTGAGCGCTTACCTCCGTATGATCTGTCTCCAACCTCCACCTCACTATCGGCCACTAGATTCCTCGCACCCGGTGCGATAGAGTTGCGTAGAATCTGCCCTCGAGATATCGGTCATAACTCGACCACCACTAAACTCCACAAAGAGTTACCCAAAGGACCTCAATGTAGGCAGGGTTCCAACACGATAGACGGTGTGTCAATCGGACGCCCGATCTGTGAGTTATTGGCATTTCCATTCCAGGGGCCCAGTTGATTTTTAGGTTCAAACTAACCCAAATGTACTCCAACTGTGTCCAAAACACAAGTGGGGTATTCCAAAACAACTTTCTCTCTCCAAGGCTTCTATCTCCATAGCTGGTTCGTCAATATGACACCCATAGCCCATGATAGGGGAGAAAAGGTGTAAACTGGCCAAACGGGTCGGGGTCCGGTCTAACCCTGTCAGACCGACCTGGCCCGACCCGGTCCAGACCGGGGTCTGACCCTGTCCGAGGGTCCGATCCGATCTGAGGAAGTGTCCAGGCCCGAGGGGAAGGCCCGGCCCAAGGGTGGCTCGGCTGTTGGGGGCCCGACTGAGGGCGGCCCGGCCGAAGGCATCCCAGCGGTCCGCCCTAGCCACACCTAATGGGAAGTGTGCGCCCCCCAGGAACATGAATAATAGAGCCATTTAGGTGTGATCCAAAACCGGTTATAGTTGGTAGTGGTCCACCACACGGGGGACCCGAAACGGTCCCACAACTCTCAGCTGGCCTAATCGGCCCGCATCTGCACCCCATGGCGTGGCGCGGTGGCGCCCCGCCCCTCCGTCGTTGCCTGACCTGGCCGCAGATTCACTGTTCCACCGGTGTGGCGTGCCGACACTACGCTGCTCTTCCACAAAACTCTACTGGTCTTTGCTTGGTGTGACATCACTGCGCGCCTCCACCGCGGCCCGCCCTGTCCACGACTCTTCTTTTGCGCGGCACGGTGGTGTCGTGCCCTCTTGAGGACCCGATGTCCTTGCGTCTCCGGTTTTCTTCACGGTCGGCTAGATTCTGGCCACTGTTGCTCCGCATCCACCATCAAAATAATGATAACATAATCAAGGGGGGAGGGCAGGACCGTGTTCGTGCGGTCCAAGCCCTATTCGTTAAGATGATATCATTCGGCAACAAGGATAAAAAAACGATGAAGAACAGAGTGTAAAAACTCATACATAAATCAACACGTACCTCGTATTTGTCGATCGTTGATGGTGGAATGAGTGGAAAAGAGGATGTCGATTCGTCAACGTTGGGATGAATCTGGGGAAGAAGTTTCTTCGGTGTTCTTCACGGTCGGCTCATTTTCATTTGGCTCGGACGAAGATCAATGAAGAAGTTCATCGTTCTTCGATGGTGTGTGGCATTCTTCAATGGATGGATGAAGTTCTCCCACCCAAATCTCCACCAAAAGATCTTCCATCCCAAAACTAATAGACTATATATTATTTTAATGGCTAGAAAGAATTCAAAAGAATTCAAAAAGGGGTACCAATTAATTAAAAGAAGATCAATTAATTAATTGTAAGGGTTGGAACAAAAATAATGGGGGAAGGTGGGGAGTTTACATCCCACATAAATGTGGAGTTATGGGGGGGGTGGGGGTGGGGGGGTTGAAGCTCGTGTGGTCCCCACCAAAGATATCATCCCAAGGGAGGTTATGTGCGGGTGACCCCCACCACCATAACCTCCAATGGGATGTTAGGTTTTCGTGGCCCCTACCTCCAACCTCCCCTTGGAGGATTGAACCACCACAAATAAAAATAAATAAACACATTATTTTTAGTTAATTTAATTAAAAACCACAAAAACTAACTTCCATTCTCATCAGAATGCTACTACGGTGAAGGTATCACTAAGCAATTACCAATGCTGCGAGTTCAACAGTACCCTTAGATTTTAATTCTGAGAACCGGTTCAAATGATATAAAATCCCTCTCGTATGTTTACTGAATGTTCTGGAAAAAAACTTCCGAAAATGATTCTGGGCACACCTAGCCTTAGAATCTAGCGCCGTAAATTTTCACAGACTCATAAAACTCCCATGAATTTATAAAAAAAATTTCTACGGAATTTTCGAGTCTTTACAACATATGATCATCATAATGGTACTTACAAAATTTTTCTCATCCTAGTTTGAAATGGTTAACTAACCCCTACTATGATACCAACTATAACAACCTGTAATTTTCATACATAGATATTATATTTTAATATATGAATATTCATTACATAATATAATGATCCACTCCAGAATCATTTTGGTCTAGCGCATTTGGAAACCTGTATATATAAAAACATGGTTCACAAGTGAACTGCATCTTCTTCCACTATGTTCTTCATATCTAGAACCCTTCTTTGACTTATCACACATAAAAAAATTATTCACAAAAAAGGGAAGAAAACTTTATAATTTGTGACCTTACATGATCTGTAAGGGTGAAAAATAGATAACAATAGTCACATAAGAATAACCTGACCCTAAGAGTATAATATCGACCTTTGAAAATTGTACCATGTATATAATATATCATAAAATTAAGTAATGGATTAATAATTGGTAATTCATAATACAATAATCGTAATGAAATGATTGAACATGATCCATGAAATCGTAGAATTAAAATTAGATATATTTTGGAATAAACATAATCATAGAAAACCTTATGTCATGGCTTCCCACCAATACATTCATAATATGTTAAGCTTGAGCTAACAACTTGTGTACCGACTCCGGGATTAGGATAACCTCAAATTTACCCTCTTAGAGGATTTGGATAACCTCCCATGTTACCATTGACCTATTAAAGAATTAATAATTATCCAATGAATTGGTGGGTGATATTGGTCCCACCCATCACATAATTAAAATCATACACATGTGTGATAAAAGATCATAAAACATTCAACATATCAGAAACCTTGTGAATAAATTGGTTTCATAAAAATTATGTCATCATATTCATAAACAATAAATTGAAAGAATAAATATGGTATTATTGGATAATATCCCCTTAAAATATTAAGTGACATCAAATTATTTCATATTATATGGAAAATTATTTTTGAATGATCACTTGGAACAATTGTTGTGGAAAATACCCTTTCCATTTTAAAATCACTAATTTTTGAAATTCCACACAATTATAATTTATTTAAATAACTCTAAAAATTTTAAAGGAATCTTAAAATAAAATATTATTCATGTTTGTTTTAAATGTTTTTCATTCCATATACATTACAAAATATATTACGTATTCTTGGTGGAAAAGTCACAAGGTACCTCATTTAGAAACTATAAAAAATATTAATTTCAAACCATTTTTTAAATTAATACGTGAGTGAAAATGAATTTAAACAATTGTAGAATAATAGAGTGACTATTTTTGGATACATTTTTTGAAAAAATGTACATGGAAGAAATATATTCCTCAATAGAGACTTAAATATAAAAAATCCCAAATAATTATGAGATTGTAAGATAAACCCTTACCGCTTTGGTATTATTTGAATTGTAAGCCCCATGAAAGAATAAAACATTGAATGATATAAAATACCATAATTTTCATGATAATAATAATAAAATACCTTCCTATTTGGTATAAATACCATATAAAAGAAATAAGAGGTATATATGGAATGCATCCCACAAAAATAAAAGTGATAAAAAATCCCTTACCCTGAGTTTGAATTTATTTGAAAAAACATTAAACTTTTTTATAGTAAATCTAAATTAATTATACTTGTATTCAAGAATACTTTTCATTCTTAAAATAAAAATATTTTTTCCCTTTATAACATTTTATAACCCAATTTTATTAGTAAATCATTATTAAAATAGCCATTTCTAGGTTTTAATTGTTTCATTTATCATGAGTATTTCAGTTTAGTTGTTCTGGTCCATGTACATTTATCATGGTTCCATAAAATAAATAATAATAATCATGACATAAATATAATATATATTAATTATATACATATTTATATTCATCCATAATTTTTAGAGATAGAAAAATGAATTACACCATTCATAGAGACGGTAGGCCGTATGTACGTATGAATGATATTTTCATTTTTCAATGGATAGAATGAAATAAAGGTAAATATTTTTTCAAATTTCTAGGACCATTATTATGAAAGATGTATCATATATATTTATAAAATTATTCCCCATTACCATCCATGTAAAATAGAAATTAAAAAAGAATCACATCGCTTGTGGAGGTGGTAGTCCACACAAACACATGAACGCCATTATAATTTCCCAAAGAATTGGGTGGTAAGTAGGTAAATGTGATATTATAATTCCATAAGTATAATTATATCTTAAATAAAATATATAAATATTAAAATTTTCATAAAACTTATCCATAAAATATGGTTGTGAAAAATTAATTTTATCATCACATGGAAAAAGTTTGTTGTACGTACACACAAGCGCTATATTTAATTCCCCTTTGATGAGATATATGGTGTATTATCATGATTTAATAATAACAGAAAAATTTAGGTATTTTTAGGATACATAATACACCAGTTTATGATAAATAAAATATATTTAAAATAGTTACAAGAATAAATAAATTGAAAAATGTTAGGTAAGAAGATTGCCTCTTCTTTGGGGGACCTCTTTTACATCATTATTAAGGATCCTAAGGATTTTTTATTAGTACAAATAAAAAATAAAACATTTATGAGGATATTTAGAAGTGAAATGGGATGTTTTTGGTCAATCTAGATAGATCAATGTGGTGCGAATAGGTGAGATAGGAGGTGACCTTTTATAATTGAGATGAGGGATGCTTTTGGAATTTCTCAAAAGTTTAATTTATAATCAATACATTATCAATCCAAATTCCTCTAAATGAACATGGATTTGAATATAAGGTTTTATTGGACTTAAAAAAAGTGAAACTATATAATTTATACATGTTTTGGTGTCATTTTAAAACTTATAATTTTGTTTAATCCTTAGTAAACTAATTTTAATTTTAACTATGATAACAACTTTTTTAATATTAAAGGTTTAAATTTTTAATTATAAGTTGACAATTGGACCATAAATGAAATATTTATGAAATTTCAGAAAATATAAAAAACCAAATTGACTTATTTTTATATTTTTATAAATATTATATTATTTAAATAATTTTGTTTTTTTTTAATATCATTATTATCAATTTTTTGAACTATTCATTATTTTGACATTAATAACATCTATTCAACAAGTAAAATTAGAAAAAATATTATATTATATCCCTAGAATTTCATTTGAATCAATAAAATTCTTGTATCACATTATTTATCTCAAATTATATTTATTTTAAATTTTTTAGTATCATTTATTTGATTTTTACATTAGTTGAATAATTATTGCATCAGCATTGTGTAAGAATTGAAATTAATTATTTTTTGACTAAAAATTTATATTAATATAACATTAAAATATATAAGTATTTCATATTTAAAAATAATATTTATATTCAAACATATAATCTACATAACCCCATATTAATAATATTATAGTTATAAAAAATAAGTGTTACAAGTTTGACTTTTCTAGAAAAAAAGTACAATAAAGGTCATAATCTTCCTAAAATGGCCAAAAAATGACAAATAACCAAATATTTGATGATTATGAATGAATTGGAGTCACCCAATAAAATTAATTATTTTATTAGGGTTATTTTATAATCCGTATCATTTGATTTTTAACATTAATAACATGATATACCCTTTACCATGGTAACAAAATGTTCCAAAGTTACTGACAATATTGACAAAAAAATAAAAAGACCTATTTAATAAATTTTTACCCACTTATTAAAAATTTTGAAGAAAATTTTAAAAATTAAAAATATATAATTGTAAGAATTTAATATAATATGCATCCTTTAAAACCCTTCGAAAATAGTTTTTTTTGAAAATCTGTTTTACGAAAAAAAAATGAACATATATAAAAATAAATTATAATGATGATTAAAATGTAATTAATTAGATTATAAATAAATAAAAAGTAATTATGTAACTATGATATTTAATTCCAATCATAAAGTCTATTTTTAATATATATCAAATAAAAAATGTATAAAAATCAGAATTTTTCACAATTTATTGAAAAAATAATTTTTTTTCAGAAAATTATCCTAAAATCATACTAAGATAATTTTGACATGATAAATTTAAAAAATATTCAAAAAAATTTTCAGAAATTTCAAAACTAATTATTATATTCACTAATAATAAAAACCATTTATAGAGAAAAAATATTTCTGAAGAATAAAACGGACTAAATATAGAGTTATTATTTACTAAGAATTTATCAATACATTTATATTTAGAAGGAATTATATATATATATATATATATATGTAGTTAATAATAATCATATTTAATAATTCATGGACTATGTTATAACTATCTCATTAAATAATAATATTTCAAAAGTGTATCGCGATTGTTTTAAAATATGTGTTTTGTGTAACACAATCCAATGAAGAAATAAATTTAATTAATGAGGAATATTTTATAAAATATAAGGGGTTTAAACTATTTGGTATGATAAATATTCTGAAGGGATATAATTTGGAATGACATTTCTATATTGGATTATTGATTTTTGGGTTTTTTTTATTTGGTATTGGTGATGCCATTTTTGATTATTTGTTATGGTAAGTGGTTCATTGATATGAATTTTGTTTTTTATTTGGATATAATGTGATATGTGGGGAAAATGGTTTGGTAAGAGTAAGAAAATGGCATAATAAATATAATGTGGGTGGAAAACTATAATTTATGGGAATGGGAATGATGTAGGAAATGTGAATTTTTCAACAATGTAGATTATTTCCCAAAATGTTTGGTTATGCCGTAAATGATAATTTTTTGTATTTAAAACTAATTCCTTTGTTTTTTGTTACTATGATATTCTCATAGATATCATGGGATTAGTTGAGGGGAACAATGCATAAAAATGGGGAATGATGTGGTATATACTTATATGATATGATGAATAAAACTATTTATGATAATATTAGATGTAATGGATGAAATGTAACCCTTTTAGAATTTGTGATATATTTCTTATCAATGTATTCTATTTTCTACAGATTTCTTTATATTCAACAATGAGTTTTAATGAACTACAATATACTATTAAAATATTATTATTTAATGTGACATTTATCACCTAGCTGTAGGATTTTTGGGAATGAATAATAATAACTAAATTGTGAAAAAATATTTTTTAAACATTTATAAAATTAATTCATTGGGAATCAAATAGTTATAAATGAATATAAAATTACATTGAGGTAAAAAAGAAATATTTTTTTTATAAAAAACTATTTGTATCCATGTATTGTGTTTTCATCTTAATATAATAAATTAATATTTTTTGAAGAATTATTTTAATGAAATTTTTATAAAATATATTTAATAAAATATTTCAGTATTCGCATAATAGTTTTTATATGTAATGCAATGAAGGAAAACATAGTTATATGCTTATAATTATTTTAAAAAAAGTGTTTTAGTTGTGTTTTGCGCCATAATTCTAAAATTAAAATATTACACTTATAGAAATTTAATATTTTAAAATTGATTATATATTTTTAATATTAATATTTTATGTAATTTTACCAGGTTAGCATATTTTTATTTCATAATGAAAATTAAAAAAAGTTATAATATGTTACCATGGTTAAAGTTAAAATGAGTTTACTAGGGGGAGGGTTAACCTATGAGATAAGTATTAAAATTTCACAAAGCACATTACTTAGTATTATTTTTGATGATATATTTACCGTATTCTTCCTATATTCAGAGCTTTTGAATTTATACATTGTTTACTTGAGTAATACAATATCATATTTTAATATTTTGAAAATTTCCACGTGTGTCATCTCCCTCCCTTATAAAAGGACACCAACTCACCTCTCTTATTCAAACTTCACGAGCCTTATATATCATCCAATACCTACCCCAATATATTATTAAAATCCATCGCATCTTTAAATAGGTATTAATTTCAAAAAATAACACAATTTCATGGTTTAAGCTCTAATTCCAAGGAGGTTTCTTAATAAATAGTTGTAACTCATAACCAAGTACTTAAAATTTAATTCTTATTCTACCTTATATTAATCTATGGTGTCCATCATTAAATAATTAATTCAATATCATAAATATTTCTAATTTTTATTTTGTTAATATGTTAACCATTTTCAACCCCCTTTCCATCAAATGGGAAATGACAATATCGATCATGATTACGTGAGGAGTACAACCTCCATACAGTGATATGAATTATTTTCCATAACCACAACTCATGGTTATTCATTATGATATATTTAATGTTTACATATAATATTTTTTAAATAATAATGAGTCTATAATTATGATATGTTATCTTCCTTCTTATATTTCCATCCATTGTAAAATGATAGCGTTGCTCATGCATACGAGTGGACTACCACCCCTTACAATGGGGTCTGATTGTATTTTCATTTACACTTTACAAGGATAGTAATAGTTACATATGTAATGAATATATATAATTTTAATGATATAAAAATGACTATATAAAGGATAATTATAATTTAAATTTATTTCATTTAGTCTATCAAAAAGTGAAAACATCACATGTGTATACATATAGACTATCGTCTCCATAGTGATGTAATTTATTTATAACCACCAATTTTTATGAATTGTTATAAAAGATTATCTAATGAATAAATATTACCCTTATATCATTTTTTATATTATGTATATGATGAAATAATGACCTACATGCAAGTATAATAAACATTGAACCGAAATATGCATGGAAAACAGATCATTTTTCTCCCAAATGACCATTTTAGGGAAGAATTATTAATAAAAGGATAATTGTAAATTATAACAGAATTATACATAGAAACTAAAATATTAATATAGTTCTATAATAAATTTATAATAAATGTATATTTATTATATTGGATATTTTAATTCATATGAATCAATATAGAACTTGAGGTATTGATTTATGTTTCAATATCATTTTAATCGGGAATATTTATGCTTGAATTTCCATTGAGAGAATTTATTTGGATAATTTCCCTTAAAACCAATATATTTTATTCTCCTCAAGTTTTTTGGATGTTTAATGTATTAATACCATTTTCTTCTATTTTTTACCTAAAATTAATAAGATTTTGTTTCTAAAAAAGTCAACCTTATTTCCACATTGGTTAGAAATTTTTTTCTTCCATGCCAATACTATTAAAAAATATTTTATGAATGTTATTTGATATAATTGAAATAATTTTAAATGTTAATTTTTCCTATATTTTACTTTATTTACAATTTTCTTAATAATAGTGTTTCTAATTTATTTTAGAACAAGTCATTTTTGAAGCTTTATAAAATTGTGAAAGGAATGTTTTCATTTAACACATATAATATCAATAGATTTTCTTCTATAAATTCCATTAATTTTATTAAATATTCCTTTAAAATTTTCCTTGGTTATTTAGAAATAAAAGAAATTTCTAATTTTTTTAGAAATTTTATATAAAATTTTATCAATGTAAAATGATATTTTCCCATGTTTTCAATGAAATATTTGAATGATCCTTCAAAGTAATTTTTTACTATGATAACATCATTTAAGTATTTTTATACTTCACGGGTGATATAATCTCATGATACAATAAAAATTATTTCTTTGGATGGATTATTATTATAATGATTTAATTATTTTTCAATGAAACATATTTCTTTACCATGGCTTAATTATATTTTGATAAAACCATTATCAAACCCATTTATTTTCTATGGATTATAATATGATAAAACAATGGAATTTATATGATACTCAATTCCTTTACACAGGTTTTGATATAATGATATTATAAATTATTTTGATATTTTGTAACAAAAATATATGGTTTTCAATATCTGATTGGTTGGAAGAGAGTTAAATATCCTTCCAATGAATTACATAATGATGGATGTATCATGAGATAATGACTTGAATGAGGGAACCCAGTTCAGTAAGGAACATTTTACACTGAAACAGTCTTGGGTGTGAACCTTGACTAATTAAATGATAGAATGACGAGTTATACTAATCCATAATGATAGATTTGGTAGTGATCGTTAACTATGGAAATTATTTTATATAATTATGTGTACTCGAGAAAAGTTATTCCTCATGCTTATGATATGCTCCAATGAATCATGATTGATTATTTATGATTCCTAACACTTGTGACTTATGTATTTGGTTATTATAAATCTTTATGCCATGATTTATGATTAACGATATATGATTGATTGTGTATTATTATTGTAATATATGATCATGTTATTATAACATTATTATTATATTATGATCAATTACGGTCATTGATTGACATCACTTATATTTACCCTTATTGAGTATCTGAGATCACCTTTTCTTATGTTTCCTTTCCCTTGGGTAATTTCACATTTTATTTATCAACCATTTTAAAGGATTTGAATATATGATGACCATTAATGACCTAGGTGAAACCTGATTTTTCCTAGATTTAAAATAAGTTTTCATAATTTAGGATATATTTAGAATTATTTTATGGTTATAATATTTATCACACTATTTAATGATGTTTGATGGTCATGCTAACCATTTTTGGTTTTAGTAATACATTAAAGATAAAATAATAATGTTTAGGTGGTGATATGTACACTAAAATATTGAGTTATCTTTTTTGGGATTATTCATATAGATACAATTATATCATGAAATGTCTCTAGGAATATTAATTCCTATCCTCAGTAATTTTATGTTAAGTTAGTAGTAAAAAATTGTAATGGTATGATGATCATGTCTCAAGACTATACCTCATCATTAATGTAAATATTTTGTAAAATACTTCATGAAAATATTTTGATTCTCCCTAAAGTTGAATTTTATGTGTTTTTTGGAATGGATTGACTGTATTTATATAGATCACAAATCAGTAACAAAATAAGGGATGTTGTTTTTAATATTTTGGATCATTCTATGATCAAATTTCAGTGCAAGGTTAAATATAAACTTAAAATGGATGTCACTTCTATTGTACAAGACTTATAACCTATTCATAAAGTATATTTTTGTCAAATGATTGGGAGGAGAAACAAAATAGAATATATGCCAAATTTTGGGATTATTCTAATTCATTTCTTGAATCATATCCATGAATTCCCATAAACTATGATGTTGAGTTTTGAATAGCACTTATACCGGGTGTATAGACTATTCCAGATACTCCATATAGAATTTTCCCAGATTAGTTGTAGGAATGTAAGAAAAAATCTATGAGAATCTTGATAAGAGGTTCATATTCCTCAATGCATCATTATGGGGTGCGCCTGTAATTTCTGTTAAGAAGAATGATTGGATAATGCGTCTTTGCATTGATTATCGAGAACATAACAAGATAATTATCATGAAAATTTATCCTCTACCCCATGTTGGCAACTTGTTTGATGAAATGAAAAATATCAATACTTTTCCAAGATTTGATTGTATTCAAATATCATCAAATAAGGGTTAAAAAATATGATATGTACAACACAACCTTCTGTATAAGGTACGGTAATTATGAATTTATAGTGACTCCATTTGGACTTACCAATGACCCTATTATATTCATAAGCTTAATGAATAGATTGTTTAGATATACCTTTGATCTATTTTTGGTAGTCTTTATGGATGATAGTATTATATATTTAATTAGTAAGAAAGACCATGATGATCATTTGAGGATTATGATAAATACCCTGAGAAAGTATAATCTACCTATTAATTTTACAAATTTTTAATTTTTTCTATATAAAGTTCCATTGCTAGTTCATATAATCTCAATCAAGGGTATGGCGATGGATCTTTCAAAAACATAATATATTGAGTAATGGCTCAGACCAACCATGATAACCATGTTTTTTAGTTTTAATGGGTTATAAGGATACTACATAGGGTTTTGATATATTCCTCAAATTTATCTAATTTAATAAACATGTAAAATCATAAGGGAAACCAGTTATTTGGATAGATGAATGTGAGGAACATTTCATGAAGCAGAAAATAAGGTTGGTCAGTGCAACTATACACACACTACCCTGTAGTGTAAAAGGGTTTGTAATCTTAATTTTCCATTGAATAAGGGACTAGGATAAATCCCCATGAAAATTTATTTGGTGATAGATTATTCCTTTACCTAATTAAAAAATCATGAGTAAAATTACTTGACTCATGATTTGGTATTGGAAGTACTATTTTTATTGAAAATATGGAGGAACTATCATTATGGTGAATAATGTGATATATATAATGATCATAATATCTTGAATTATATATTCATATATAATGATCTGAATATTCACTAAAGGAGATGGTTGGATTTTATTAAAGATTATGATTTTTTAATATTCTACCCCCTTGTGTAGGAAAACAAGGTGGATGATGCTATGTGTTATGAAGACTATATTATTTTAACTATGATAGGGATTTAAAGAGATGTATTATTTTTGGATTTACAAAATATGGATCATGAAATCATTAGTAAAGAGTAATAATCATATATGTTTAGCTAAATATCCAATAACTAGTCCACATAAGGATTAAAGGGATACGCAATGGAAGAGGTTGAACTATAGAAGATGGTGAGAACTGTTCAGGAGTTAAAATATGATTACAATGGAGTAATATATTTTAGTAACTGAGTATGTGTCCCCTAAAACCATATTTGAAGAAGGATATTTTTTTCAATATAATATTTTATCATTCGATATTCCTCTTAAGAGTATGACGATGTGAAGAGATTTAAAATAGTATTTTAGGTGGGATAACGAGAAAATGGAAATTACAGAGTATGTATCTCGATGCTTGGTATGTTGGTATGTTAAGGTTGAGGGATTTATGTATAAGGGGATGTTATAAAAGTTACCCATACCATTATAGAAATAGGAAAAAATTACCATGTTTTTCATCATCTCATTCTCTAAAACATCTAACGTGTATAATGCTATTTGGTTTAGAGTTGACCTGCTTACAAAGTTTTCACACTTCATTACCATCATATAATATTTATATCTTGATCAGTTTTCTAAGACATATATTAAGGAAGTATTTGTATTTCATGAAGTACCACTATCAATTATATCTGATCGGGATATTATATTTACCTAAATGTTTAGAAGAATTATTTTACAGGATATGGATACAAAGTTAAGGTTTAGTACTACATATCATCATCAAACATATGGTCTGTATTATTGGACCATTAAAACTCTATAAGATATGATGAGAGGAAGTAATATATATTTTAAATGTGGTTGGGATAAACCCCCTTCTATGGTATAATTTTCGTACAAAATGTACATCAACTGATAATTCATATGGATCCTTATAAATCCTTTTATGGAATTAAGGGAATAACTCCAACATACTAAGATAATGTTGGATAAAAAGTTATTGGTATGTGAACTAGTAAATAAAATTTTAGAGAAACTTAAATCTATTCATCATCATATAATGGTATATCATAGTTGGTAGAAAGGTTAATTTGGAAATCATTGATGAGATAGGAATTTTGATGTTTTTGAGAAGGAATTCTTGTATATCTCCCCACAAAAGAAGGTTATGAGATTTGGAAAAAATTAAAAAATGGATCCCTAGATATATTGGACCCCTAGAAGCTCTTGATCAAACTAGGATAGTTTATTATATATTTTAACTTCTACAAAATCTTTTAAAAGTTCCTGATGTGTTACATTAATATCTCCAAAGGAAGTATATACTTGGTCCTTTATACGTATATAACTCAGGGTTTGTACCATTGGAGAATGATCTCTCTTATGAGGAACAATTAAATGCGATTATGGATCGAACATATAGATTTTTATAGAGAATGACCACTCACATAGTCAAAGTTTTGCGGCTAAACCATAAAATTAATGAAGATACATGGGACACCACATATCTTATGGGGAAAAGTATCCTTAGCTATTTATTTCATTGTGATGGAATTTTGAGGGAGAAATTTTTATAAGGGGTAGAATGTAACACCATCTGATTTCATGATTTATATATTATTAGACACTAAAATAGGATAATTTTTATTGCCATAATTTATAATTTTCATGTTATCTATTATTCATAAACACCAATTCTAGTTCATTTAAAATTTGAACATTATTTCACATTATGATTATATTTTTTGCTTAAATTTCACTATTACTTAGTAAATTTTGAGACAAATTTTAAAATAAACCAATATTTTTTATTTGAATTTTAAATTTCATTATCAGGTTTCCTATTCCATTGTTAATGATTCATCCTTTTGTAGAATTTGGATATTAACATCGGACAACTACCATTTTGGACATTCAACCTAGGAAACTCGACATGATGTGGTCTCGATAACCACCTAATAATATTAATTTAATGATCATGATTCAAGATAAATGAATCTAGTATTTTAACTACAGATATGGGATATATTAAGGAACATTTCCATAAACTGTGGAGATATCTAATTTTTAATTTTTAAGGGAGTTCGAGGTGGTCCAATTGTATGATGAAATTCTGATCTAGATTAGGTGGCCCAAAATAACAGTTCAAAATATTTCCCATAATAACTATGATATGAGAAAAAATTGAATGTAATAATGAAATATGATAGAGAAATTATGTATCTAAATCTTATTATTCTATTTACCAAAAGAATTGGCCACCTATATGTTTATTTGGGTGCCTTTTTTGGGTGGATGTAAGCTAGATCTGATTTTCGTCAATGGTGGAAATATCCACTCTCCTTTAACATTACACCCACCTATTCCTACCCTCATTAATTGGGATAAATTTTAATATTTGATTCTATAACCTTGTATTTCAAAATTAATTTTTAAGGTAGTTGTTTCAGAGGATTCAATAATAATGTTTGGTTGATTACAATTATAATGTTATGTTTTTGTTTTATATTGGTGTGTTTGTTTTTTCCCATGTAATTTTTTCTAATTAAAATTATATTATTTTAAAAATTTATTTATATTATATTATTACATTTGTATTTATATCATGTTGATAAAATCTCCTCAAGGTGTGAACTTATTCAAACGATTACTTGAGAATTTATTCACACAACAGTTGATTAATTGTCATTTAACTCTTTTTCTTCTTTAATTCAGGCCTCATGAGCCTACTCTCATCTTCAATCAAAATCTCTTCATAAATGGAAGGAGAAACCTCTCATGGGTTGATACAAGGGATTATTAAATAGAATTATTGGATTTTATTTCTCATTATTCAAATGATTAATATTTTCCTTTATTTGATATTTTCATTCAATGATTTTCTTTTTTCCTCTTCTTTATTTAATTTTACCTCTGGAAATTTAATTTTCAATTAAGATCCATTAAATTTTAGTGATCATGAAAATTATCATAGAATTTTATATGTGATTATCATGTGTATGTGAAGGTTTTAATCGAGTAATTGATGTGGTTAGATTACTTTAATTGAATAAATCCTTATCACATTACTGAAATTTAAATAATTTAAAATGGAATTCCTATAATCAACCCATTTCAATGTCCTATTATCAACCTATTATCATAAATGAAATTCATATATATATTTTAGGTCACTAGTAATAAAACTAAAATAGTCATTCATTTTGGCCACTTTATAGCCAAAATAATCCTTAAAATGAATGTCTATAAGATATTATTTTATCTCTAAGGGTTTGTTATCCCAAGCTACAGTACAAGCGACCGCTTCAACTCTAAAAAATTGTTAAATTTTTTATAAAATAATTTAATTTTAATAAATTTAATTTTAATTATAACTTTATTTTCACACAACACTTATTTTAAATGAACATTGATATAGTATTATAATAATATTATTTAATATGACAATTATCGCTTATTTTTTGTATTGGATGGTATAAATAGTAAGAAATATAGTTTGAAAATTTATTTTTAAATTTGTAAAAAATGAATTCATTTTTAATCAACTTCTTATAAATGAAAATAAAATCACTTAAAGGTAAATAGAGATGTCTTTATAAAAAACTATTTTCATGCATAAAATGGGTTTTTAACTTAATAAATAAAATTTATTTATATTGGTGAAATATTTTAAGTAAATTTTTACATATTATTTTAAATAAAATATTTTAATACTCCTCTAATTGTTTTTATGTGGTTAGGAAATAAGGTAAACACATATTTATGATTAAAAATAATTTTTTCCCAAAATTCATTTCGCAGCATTATTCACTCTTATTTCAAGATGCATTTATTAATATTATATAAAATTAGTCTTTTAAAATAGTTTAAATATTTTTAATAATAATAATTAATATAATATAATATTTTCAACATAATCTTTCATCATAATTAATAGTAAAAAAAATAAAAATTGTGGTACAACGGTTAAGGTTAATAAGAGTTAACCAAGGACGGGGGTTAACTAAAGAGATAATTTTAAAAATATACTTAAAAAACTGATTTAATTTGATATTTTGTTGTTATTTAAAACTTATCATATCTATATTTGAATATTTTTCAACATGGAGCTACTTGATTTTGGTAAGACAATATTATATTTTAATATTTTGAAATATCTCAAGTGTGTCCTCTCTCTCCCTTATGAAAGGAAAAAAACTATCATCCCTTATTATTAATTAATGATCCTTAAATATCATGAAATACCAATAATAATCCATTCATAAAATAACCTCCATGTACTATTGCTATTTTTTTATCTAAATAGCATATTTTCAAGGATTCAAGTGTATACTAAAGGATGTTTCACAACGAATGGGTATAACTCTTAATTGATTACTTTCAATTTTATTTATTTTTCCAAAACCTATAAATAAATGTTATATATTATAAAATAAATAAATAATTATCTTACATACATTTAATTTTTATTTTTATGATTAATTAACAATATTCCACCACCTTTCTATCAAATGGAACATGAAAGTATCAATCTTGCATATTTGTTGATGACCACCTCCACATAGAAATATGATTTATTTTCAATCACAATAATTAATGGCTTATTATTATGAGATATTTAGTTATTATATATTATATTTATGATATAATTAATATTTTATAATTATAATATATTTTCTACCTTCTTATCTTACCATCCATTGGAAAGTGGTAACACCGCTCGGGTGTAGATTTGGATTACCACCACCACAAAGCGATGTGATTCGTATTTCATTTACAAATTACATGGATAGTATTAAGGATATATTTAATGAATATATATGATGTAAAAGGTATAATAATTATTATATAAACTTGAATTAAAATTTTGCTTTATTTCATTCCATCCATTGAAAAGTGAAATCATCAATCGTGCGTTAGTAGAGACCGTTGTCTCCATGTTGTGATGCAATTAATTTCCATTGACCAAATTTTATTAATGATTATAAAATTTCATATAATTAATAGATATGAAACTTATATAATTTTTTTTTATTTCTGAGATAATGAAACTATGACCAATGTGTATGTACTAGAACCATCGAACTGAGACATTATTGAAAAATAGACCATTCTACACCAGAATATCCATTGTGAGGAAGAATTATTAATAAAAGGATAGATAAAATTTTTAAAGGAATAATAGATAATAATATAAGTATGAATAAATATCTAGAATAAATTTCCAAAAAATATATTTATATTATACGTGAGACTTTAATGTATATAATGAATGATAGAACTTGATGTAAAGATTTAAGTTTCAATATTATTTTAGTTAGTATTGTTTAGGATTAAATTCCCATTGAGGGAAATTATATAGATCTTATACATTAAGCCACATTATATATTCTTATGATATATTCATTTATATATATTTATATGTTATTACCATTTTCCTATATATGTTACTTATAATGATCAAAAAATGTTTTCAAATTGAAGAAAACCTCATATCCACTTTGGTCAATTTTTTTTCATCCACGTCGATGATCATAAAAATTATTTTATGGAATATATTACGTATAATTTAATTATTTTAACATTTTAATTTTTACTATATTTGTATTTATTTAATTTTTTTTTAAATTTTAATCATTCTAAAAGTTTGTAGAAGAAGTTATGTTTTTTACAAAAGTGTGAAATAAATATTTACTTTTCACATATATGACAAGAAAATATTTTCCCACCATCATGAACATCATTTATTTAAATATTAATTTAAAATTTTCCTTATTTATTTCAAAAAAATATGTTCTTTTATTGTGTGAATTGTAACTTAATTTTTTTCCAAAATAAAATGATATTTTATCATGTTTTTATATAATATTTAGAATGTTATCTTAAACATATTTTTCATATATATAAACATACTTTAAGGATTGTTATACATCATGGTGATAATTTTATTTTGAAACCATCTACATTCATTCTTCGTTTTTTAGAATGATGATGATTTATTAATGATTCTATAAAACCCATTTATTCCATTGGTTAATTAGGCTATGATGAAACCATTATGAAACCTATTTCATTTCCATAGATTTTCATATGATGAAATGTTTAAAAAATTAAAATAATTTTCATGGGTTATAATATGATGATATAAGGATATGTTGAATGATTTTTTTTTCTTTTGAATCACAAATGTATTATTTTCATTATGTTATGGGCAGGACTCAATTTATATAACGCTAAAATTATTTGGGAAATGATTGATATCTCATGATATAATAAGGAAATGAATTAGGGGTGAACCTAGTTTTTTAAGGTAATATGTCTATTATGATAGTCTTGGCTATGACCCTAACTAATAAAATGATGGAATGCGGAGTGAACCCAATCCACTATGATAACCTTGATAGTGAACCTTTACTAAGGAAATAATTTTATCCGCTTTTTTTAATTCCAAAAACATATGTCTTATACATAAAATATATTATCATGGATCATTATTGATTATTTATAATTTTATACATGTACGACTTATTTTTTTTAATGAAATATCCTTATTCCATGATTTATGAACAATGAAATTTGACTGATTAGACATGGTTAATGCAGGATATGATAATTTTCTCATTCCCTTATTCTTATATTATGCTCATTTATAATCATTGATTTACATATCTTATTTTTACATCTAATAATCATATAATATCACCCTTTATTATGTTTTCTTTCCCTAAGTTATAATTTAAAAAGATCATTATGGAAGATGCCGAATATAATTCATGAAATAAGTTGATTTATATATTTATTCACAGAGGGCCATAAAACATTATAGTTTTAATGAATGTTATTTCATAACATGTATTGAGAATTCATATAAAATTATGTAATATATATTTATGAAATTTGTGGGTCTCCTCATGAAATTTTGTTTGTGGTGTACTAGTATACCCTATAGTTTATGGTTTAGGATGGGTATATAGAGTACTAGTAGACCCTATGAGGTATGGATGAGGTTAGGTAGATGATGTTCTGGTAGACCCTATTGGGTATGTATAAGGATAGGTACAGGGTGTACTAGTAGACCGTCAGGGTATTGATGATGATAGGTACATGGTGTATGAGTAGACCATACAAAGTATTGATGGGGGGTACATAGAATACTTGAATAACCTATAGGATATGGATGAGGAGGTACATGGTGTATTGGAAGAATCTATGAGCTATAATTGAGGAGGTTTATACATAATTATTATTAGCTACATTGGAATTTTCATTATAGATTACATTTGTGTTCCTATGATTGTACTTTTGTACACTTATAGATGATTATTTTTTATTCAATGACAACCTGATTACATACCCTTAAAGAGAATAGTAAAATCAAAATTAAATGGATCTTAATTGTAACTAAAATATGTTAAAATTTTATGTAATGTACCAATTTTTGGTATATGTGGCCTCTTTTAAATTGATTTATTTTTTTTTGAAGTGAAAAAATGATAATTAGTTCTCCTGATGTATAGAATTGTTAGTAAATAAAGCATAAATTTTTCTTGTCAAATATAATTACTAATTTTTTATATCTTTGAAAAATTTAATTTCCTTTAGTAAATTCAATATTTTTATTCTTAAATAAATTTCTTTGGTAACATTCTTAGGAAGTTTCTTGAATTATATAAAACTTTTTATTCCATGTTTCAACCTCTACTCATGAATTGTTTTTTGAATGTGTAATTAATTTTTTTCAAGATTTTTAAATAGTTATTTAAATATATAATTTTTTGATGATGATAATCATGTTACATGATAAAGCATTAGATTTTAATTTTTTACAATTAAATATGTGTCTTTATTTAAAATCATGTGTGGAGTTGAAAATTGGTTGTGAGATTTTTTATGTCGTCACTATTATGTTTTTTCTAAATCATGTTGTGTATTGATATGGTTCTACTTAAATAATTAAGTATATTCATGCCACATTTTATATAATATGAAAAACATGTTTCTATGGTGAAAATAGGTTTAAATGCCATTTAATTTGAGCAGGAAAAGCATGTTTTATGTTGGTAAATAATAAGCATATTTTTATTTGAATATTTTAAATTATTTCTATTTGAATCTATTGAAGTGAAAGTTTTCTATTTCTATTAAGTGTTAATTTTGTGTATTTATAATGTTTTATTTTCTGATTGATTACCTAAAATCATTGATTGTTTTTTATAAATATAAATTTTTGAAACTATAAATTGGCATTCTAATGGGAGGTTTATATATAGAGTTTTTTCATAATAAAAATGTTTTCTTGAAATCTATATATTATTATTCCAAATTAGTGTGAATTGATTGATTTCAATGATTTTTTTGTTACCGTGTTTGTGTTTTGTTTATAATATTGAGTTTATGGAATCACTTCCCATAAAAGGATGTCCAAATTATTATTATTATTGAAAATATATTTTTTGAAATATGAAAATTTATGATGATATTATTTCTCATTGTACATAATTTGTGTGAAAATGAATGATGGGGAAGTGATTTATTATTGTTTTTGTTATTGGTTTGGCATCGTATTTTTTTGAACAATGGGTAATGGGGTTGTGAATATTTTTATTTAATGGGTGTGATGATTTATGATTATTTGTGTGGTGGTGATAGTGTTTCTAGTCGTATGGGAAGAGGATGTATTATTAGATTATAGTGATGATTTTTATGGTAGTGGTGGATGATTTATGCTATGGTTTGGAAAGGGTGTCATGGTTTATTATATAGAAGATAACTTTATTTTTGGATTTTTTGGTGTCGTTTGTGTGAGGGTTCATGCAAACCATTATGGTTTGATTCCTTGGTTAGAATGGGGTGTTTTAGGTGATGTGACATGGTTTTTATGGTTTTGTTTTTATGGGAGTAGTGAAGTGGCGGCTTCAGGTGCTATGTAGATGAACCTGTTGGTAAGGGAAGTGTGTGGAATGATTTTTTCTTTTTAAGTGATGTTTTACTATATAAATATTATTATTATTTTTATACTAAATATTTTATTTATTTATAAAATTATATTAAATAGAAACACCATCAATATATTAGGCATGTGATGGTGAAATAGGGATTTTTTGATTGAGTCCTATTGAAATTTCAATAGTATAAATTATAGAAGTTCTTAAGTTGATCCTATAGCCATGATGCTAAAGAGTTGGTGGAGGATGTAGAGGTTTCCTTTGGGGTAGTGAAAAATTCAGATTAATTTTGAGTTGCATTGGATGTTGTCATGTTTCATAAAATTTCTTGATGATAGTTGGAGGTATGGTGTGGTAACCAAATAAATATGTATTGAAATGGATTTATTGAATTATTTAGGATATATTTTTTCCAGGGTGTTTATGTGATATCATATATAAGATCTTCCAAATATTCGATAGGGGGTTGATATTAAGGGTATCCTTGGGAATTTTTTTATGGATTTTATTAGTCATTTTCCACATTTCTTTCCCAAATAGAGAGAATAAGAACAAAATTTTTAATCTTCCATAAGGTTTTAGATTTAGTAATTTTCATTCATCTTTAGTTTTCATCCTTGAAAGTGGTGAGATATTTTTAATGGATTTTATATAGGAGTTTATGTTATCTATGATATGTTAGGAAAATACACTAAGGGGGGATTATAGGTAAATGAAACTTATAATTTTTTGTCACCCATAGGTTTAACATTTTCAATCAATATAATATTCTAACAAAGTTAAAGACTACCAGAGTATTCATGTAGAAGTACAAAAAAACTAACAATTATAAATTTGATGAATTTTGATGAATTTAATAACCACATTTAATGAAATTTATTAGAACATTGGAAAGTGTGTCAAATAAAAATTTGGATTCTTTTAAAAATGAAACTATAAAACCAACCCACATAAACTATATGAGGTAAAGAAGTATGTTAATATTTCTTTAATTTCTTCCAATTTTATACCTATCTGAAGGTTTTTATTCTTATCCAAAAAATCTCACAACATAAATCAATCATAAGTTGATCTTTATTCTTATCCTCTAAATTCTTCAATCTATACAATTGTATTCCTTATCCTTCTATCCTCAGAATACCTAAATATGTAGGTCGATTGCACAATTCACAAAACAAAAGATATATCTTCTTTATTACAATCCTTTTGATCCAAATGATCAGTAACAAAACTATTACAAGAGAATCTAATAGTTTTTATAATGGAAACAACTCACAATGGTTGATCATAGATACAACTAAGATAAAGAATATTACAATGATCATAATAACTCACAAGGAAACAAGTTATTTCATAAATTAAAAACCAAAAAAGGATTTTAAATTAGAATGTAAAATCACATAATCTTCTCCATGATGTTTCAAATCGATTTATAGACTTTATTTTAACAATATAAATCATTTAAATTTTACTTTCTTTCATATTAGTTATGAAAACATCAAAATCATCATTAATATCTATTGACGCTGTTATATTATATCTTCATCTTCAGTTGGAGTTATTATATCACTAATAAAATTATCAAACATTTTATGAAAGTAATTTTTAGGAATAATTGTATCACTATTTTATAATACTATTTCTTTAGTTCTTTTAAATTTTAGTAGTAAAAAATTCAGGTATGCGTACTGAATATAACTGAAGAAACATTTAAATTTAAATCAAATTAATAAAATGTGCATTTTTGTTTTGAAAACAACATAATTAATTGACTCATTGACTAAAAAATATCCCCCTATTGAAAAATATAATACACATAGGAAAATTGAAATGTTACACTATATTTTAAAATAAATATCATTGTATGATCAAATTATATTAATTTCTTCCTCTTCTACATACATCAAAAAAACTCATCAGATACATAAAAAACATGTAAATAAAGGAATATCAACTCTTCTCTTTTCACATCCTTTTTAATCGTAAATATAGTAAAAATTTCCCCCTATATATCTCATCATTTATAAAATAATATCAAACTTTCTAATTTACCAACTTTATTAAAAGAAAAAAAGTTTAAAATTTTTCCCCTTTGTAAAAAAACAAATAAATTTTTTTATCCCCCATAATTTTTGTTAAAAAAATTATAATTAAACTTTAGTTTATCTCCCTGAGAAGAAATTTGTGTTTCTTAAATTTCTCAATTTTTCTTAATTCCTGTCCCCCTTTTAATTTTCATAAAGAATCATAGATGGGAAAAAATATTGAAATTATTTTTCAAAATATTTCTTACATGAATTTATCTCCCTATAAAATTTAAAATTAATGAATATGAATGAAATCATCAAAATACAATGTTTAAGAAATTGAACCTCCCAAAATTCATCTTCTAATATGAAGGTGATATTCCTTTTTTGAGTATGGTTTAGAGAAAATTCAACCTGAAACTTTTCATCTTCTATCATATCGAAAAATTTATAGTCAAAATTCTAAAGAAAATTAACAAATTATTTCTTTTTAATGTATATAATTAAAAATTAAAAACATTCAAAGTTAATAAAATTACATTATGTTCAACCTATAACATATATTTCATTAAACAAATATTCAAAAAAATTAATATTCAAAATGTCTTTCCCACTTTTTAAGGTGTTTTCAATGTTGGGAGATTTGTTGAATGGCATGTAAGTTGAACATCACAATAATTTTATTATTTGCAATTTATATTTTATCTACTCAAAACTATCAAAATTTACTTTTTTAATAAAAATATTTGTAAGTTGATTTTTCCCCATAATTTCAAGAATAATATCTCATTTTTATGTTTGATCCCTATAAAATTAATACATTACTTCTACGTGTTTGCATGTGAGTGATGTTTTCGGTTCATTGTAAAAAAAATAACACTTGTATTATCATAAAAGATATGAGTTTGAGTGAAATTAAAATCATAATATATGACTGTGTATTGTATATGCAACACTTATACACAACCCCTTCCAATTACTGTATATTTTGCTTTAGTGGTGGAGAGTACAACTAAGCATTTCCTCAAAAAAGAAAAAGAAACTGAAGATTTTCCAAAGAAATGACATGTTCTAATATTAATTTTCATATCCAATATACAAGATCCAAGGATATAATCTAAGTAAATTTTAAATAAAAATTAATTTTTAGAATAATAAAATACACCAAGTTTTGAGGTTATTTTAAGGTAACAAAAAATACATTTTACGAATTTAAGATTTTATTTCTTCACATTCTATAGCAGAAACATAGTAAAAACATAATATCTTATTGAATTACCATAATATGAAGAAAACATATGATCATAAGTCTATAATGTTTTTGATAAACTAGTTTCCTGGATTTATCAAGGTTGAGTGTGATAGAATTTTATATCATTTTATTTATATCTGAAGCATCTTCGAAACAATAATGATTAATTAAAAAGATTATATATATATATATATATATATTGATTCAAAATATTTCATTCGAGTTTTTGAGATATTTAAATAGTAAGGGAAAATTTAATTTTTGTCATTGCATTTTTATCAAACTCACTTTTAATAGGTTTCAAAAAATCTTTATAAAGTGGTTTTTGAGTTGATTAAAATAATAATAGCATTGATATAAATATTAATAATTATTATTTCTTTGAAAACCATTTTTGTAAAAATAGATGGATCAATGATTCCTTTAAGAGTCGTATTTTGAATAAAAAATCTTGTAATTTAATAATTACAATTTATTTTTAGTTATTTTAATATATAGAGTAATTTAGTAAGTTTCAATACATTCTTTATAAATTTAAAATACTTCAAATTTGGGGGTTTCGCCAGAAAATCATCTACCTGAATAAATATTTTTAGGAAATTTATTTTCCCATCCATATGAAATAATATAAATTTCAGATTTTCTACTAATCCAAGTAAGATAAAGATCGATTCATGTCTAGGAAATAGAGAAAATTTCTCACTATGGCCTATGCCTTCTTTTTAATAATAACATTTTTCCATAAGTAATTCCTAATTACATAATATTGTTCCATTCTCATCACAAATAGTTTTAAAACACCATTTTACACCAATCATCAGATGTTCTTTAAGATACTAGACTAAAGACCAAAATTGGTTCCATTTAAATTGATTTAGCTTTTCCTGTATTTAAACAATCCAAATTTCATCACTAAAGGAATCATATTCCTTTTTGGTTATTAATTGAGAATGGAATAAATGATTCCCACATTTACTTCTTAAAAAACTACTAGTTTTGATTATTTTTCTATAACTCAAATGAAACTATTAGTGGGATGAATCATTATTATTCAAATGTTCTAAGTTAAAGTTTATCTTAACCCTAAACCATCAGCTATATATTCTACATTGAAAAATTTTCTAGATATGAAAAATCCATTAAAGTTACTTCAAGAGGTTTTACTACAAATGGTTGTGAATCATATTTTGATAAATATATAATATTATTTTAAAAAATATCCTTTGGAGGATTAACTTTTGATTATTATACAAAAATAAAAGGGTCAATTTTATCAATAATTACATGAACAATATCTTTAATAGAATTTATTGATTTTTCAGAAACTATATACACTTTAATAGTTATAAAATAACTAATAAAAAATTATTAATTTTCTTTAGAATCAAATTTATAAAGATTATCATTGGTATTCAAGATGAGTACTTCACATCAATATACTTTGATGTAATAATGTTTTAGATTTATTCTACCCCACAATACATAAGGGGATTTATTAATAAATAGATGAAGTGATACAAGATTTATTATAAAGGAATTAGTACTTACTATCTTAACCCAAAATGGTCGGTAATTGAATATATAATCCAAAAGGTTTGAGTAATTTCTTAAAGAATTATATTTCATTACTTTATAATAATATTTTATTGAGGTGTTGTTCGTGTTAAAAATTTATGAGTAACAACATTATGACTTGTAAAAGTTTTATAATATGAGTTTTAAGACGCAACACCAAGATCACTATAGACAGTAATACAATATTATTTTTTCTAATTTTTAATATAATCATGAAACATATATAAATCATAAATTGTTTTTTATTTTCATGTGAGAAAATATACCCTCATAAATCTTGTGTAATCATCAACCAACAGATAGCTTCTTCCTTCAATAGTCCCAATTTGTGTAGGACCAAATAAATCCATGTGCCCAAACTGTAAATATTTATAAGTAGAGACTAAAATTTTTGTTTTAGAGGTATACTTATTTTTTTTATTATTTTGAAAATAATCACATATTTTAGTATGGTTTAACTTATGCTTAGTTAGGTAACTAACATGTTGTTACCTACATATTTTATCTAATGTCATAAAGTTATATTTTCTTGGTAATCTATGAAATAACCATGATAAATATTCATTTTCACTTTAGAAATGTAATTTACAATATATTAAGTCTTATAAATAATTTTTATAAGTATTATCATGTATATTAGTTTATAGAATGAAAGTACCATACAAATTTTGAATAGTACATTTATCATTATTAAATTCAAAAGGTATCTATTATATCATAGTTGAATAATGTTGATAAATTTGTTATTTAGTATTAGGACAAACAAAATATTATAAATTAAAATTTCTTCCAATAAAAGAAATATAACCTTTTCTAATGATTTCATCTTATGTATTGTCAGCAAAAGTTACTCGTCTACCAGTCAAATATTTCAGATTCCAGAAGATAGAATATTCACTAGTAATATGTTTGGAACTACCACTATATATACCATTTATTAAATATCTTGGTATGAATCCACTATTCCTAAAAATAATAAAATAAAATTCTTACTACCCAAAATTTGTTGTTGTCAATTAAATTATTAAATTAAATTTTGGTAAACCACGTTTTCCCAACTCTTATATCGAATAAATTCTAGCTTTTTTGAGATAAAAGATCTATGAAATCCATAATACCAGACTTATCTTATTGAATAATATTTTTCCCAATAACCTATCCTTTTAAATTTAGTGAAAAATTATAAACTATCATGTAAAAAGTAATTAAATCCAAAATAATATTTATAATAATTAATAAAATTAAATCAAAATTTATAAACGGTTTTAATTATTTATGAAACTTTTCAAACTTTTATTTACGCAATGTAAAATTTTAGAAATGTTTCATTAGTCTATTGACTTTGGGTTTAAGGGTAAAAACATAATTATGATCATCAAAATTTGAACAAGAATTTTACTAAGAATATAATTTCATTGTAAGGTTATAAACTTTATAAATAAAGATCAAAATTATTTTATTATATTTAAAAAAATATGCACAATCATATATTTTTTAATATTTTATTTTAATTTTCCATAAGTCTTAAAAATCTGACCATTTTTTAAAAGTTGGCATATCATCATTTGATAAATTTGTAATTTCATCATATGATTGTTCATCGCTTTCCTCATATGATGAAGTTGAGTAGTCACCATTATAATTATAAGTTAATTGAGAATATAGAGTTATGTTTGTCTATGATTGTGTGGTTACCTTATCCATGAATCACATTTCATCCTATAAAATGACTGAATAAAGATAAAAAATATTCATAATTTCACTTTTACTATCTTCTAATGAGATTTTAGAAGTATTATCACATTCATTAGAACTCCAAATGTCCAAATATTTCAAGGTATTTTTAGTTATTCTCTCCGATTACTTATTTTATATTTAGACATTCTTATTCAATTTTAGACAATATGGACTAATATGATGAATTTTATAACAGTTATTGAAAATGAAATTTGAAGACTCCTTATTATCATATCTATTCATAGTGTATTTATGATGATTTTATTTAAAATTATTTTTTCCTGAAAATATTATACATTATTTTATAAAGTTGAGAAAGTTCAATGTCATTTATATTTGAACTTATTTGATATTAACACTTAGGTTTATTACTTGATACTTGAGATTTATAAACATTGTCATAAATATTTTAATCACTAGAAGTATCATGACCTTAGGTAGATTAAAAGTCCAAATCATACTTTAATTTTTCTATTTTATCAACCTTATTCAATCTACATTCATATTTCATTAATATACCAATAAATTCCTCAAGACATAACATAGTTAAATGTATAATATCACTTATAGAAGTTATATTTAATTCCCATAGTTTAAATATAATATTAATAACTTTTTTAATAAGATAACATTCAATTAATTTTTTTCTCATATATATATGGTAAATTATTTTCAATAGTCATAAAATACTAATGAAATTAAGGAATTGTTTTGTTGGATTGGAAATTAAAATCCTGATAGTCAATCCTTAACATAACTCATCATGTTTATAATACCTTATAATCATAAAACGTGTAATGTCTAATTTTTTCTATTTTCTATTTTCCATCCCACAAGTTGATATTTTAATATAGATATTTTCTTTCTACAAATAAAATAAAATATTCCACAATATATGATTTCCCTAATATTTTTGTTATTCATCATGAAAAATATGTGCAATTTATTTCTTTATAACTTTATAATTTCAGGTCCCCATGAGGAAATTATCAATAGAAGTATTAAAAGATTCAATATTTCATATAATTGTAACAATATTCATAATATGATTAATTATATATTGGTGTTTTTCATGAATTTTAATTCCCAAGATTTCTGATCAGAAATATTACCATAAAAAAATAGATTTTTTCTTAAATAATATAATTTGTGTTGGAAGTAAAATTGAGATAATTTCTAGTAAAATAAGAGAAAATATAAATAATATACTTATGAGTTAAGAATAAAATTTTACACCAAATGTTCATATTAGTTAAAATAAGATAACTCTCAAATCCTAGTAGAAATATTCTTTGATAACAAATGTTTTCCCTAATATGTTAGGTTCATACACTACAAGAGGGGTGCGAATTGTAGTTAAAGGAAACATACAATTTCCTAATAAATTTAGGTTTTATATTCATTGATAATATGATCTTATAATGGAATTACAAAATATCATATTATCATTTCAAAAGTATTAGAAACAAATAACAAAATAAAATTAGATAATTTATGATGAAAATAATAAAGACAGAGGAAGAAAAGTTTTAAAACAATGCACATATTTTTTCAATCATAATTAAAAAACACCTAATAAAGATATTATAAAACTATCCACCCATTAATATTAAGTGGTATGTAACTTTATAGACATTACTTTACGTACACATGGTTTTGTACCCATCAGAAGGTTTGCCTATTTGTCCCAGAATCACATGAGTTAAACATATCATAATGTGATATTTCTCCCTATCCTTAGAATACACCAATAAATATGATCAAATTATCTTTCATCACATCCTGAAATTCATTTACTATAAAATTCATATGCATGGTTCATACATAAGAAGCTCTTTCTTCTTTATTTGAATCCTTCATACACTATTTTGA
Organism: Viscum album; assembly: GCA_963277665.1. Classification (NCBI taxonomy): domain Eukaryota; kingdom Viridiplantae; phylum Streptophyta; class Magnoliopsida; order Santalales; family Viscaceae; genus Viscum; species Viscum album. Next base: position 1,960,685,695 of record OY728119.1, on the reverse strand, counting down.
AGCCCTCTCAATTAAATAAGATATTTCAATTCGTCCGAATGAAAAATGGTTTTGAAAGAATCAAGTAACATCACATCTTTTTCTAAATGAATCTTTTATTTTATTGCATATTTCATTTTAACTGACTCCTATTCTCAAAATTTTCCATCTCTTAGATTAGTTACAACTCCATCAGAATCTTCATCACCATCTTTTGATGAGATTAGATGATATTTTCATCTTCCAATATAGTTATTCTAGCACCATTATAGTTCAAAAACATCCAATGAATGTGATATATCATTGAATATCAGATTAAATTATTTTCATTCTATTTATTAAGTGAATTATATATTATTAATTAGAGAATCCGAGTTTCATGATATTGAAAACAAATGAAGTAATTGAATCATTGAATCAATATTTTATCCCGAAAGTACAGTCCTAAAGAAGTCCCTTATTGAGAATATGGGAAGGTTTTTAGGAATTATCTAAGTTATGTGTCCGGAGGTTCATAAAGGAAGATAGTTAGATGATCTTATAGATCTATAGATTATTATAGAACATTGGATTTGAGTATCTTAAGATGATATATGTCTAGGTAACTAATATTATTCTAATTTAATGTTTTGGGAAATCATGAGTATGACTACCCCAAGAATCAATATATTTCTTAATATTTAGTGAAGGGTTTGTTTTGTGGATACTTTCAATCATCTCACTCCTTTCACTAAAACTATTATATAATATTATAAAGTATTTTATTTTAATTTGTTTCCAAATAGATATTTAATATTTTATATACTTGTGTTTTATTATGGAACATTAAGAGTATTTTCCATAAAGTGATTTGAAATAGATATAGAAGATGTTTTCAAAAGGGTAGCTATTTTGAAACATGATAAATTTAAAATGTGTTTTTAGTGGAGATTCAATCATAAGATATGTAATTTAATGTTATGATCTCTTATGGGTGGTGTTTTTGTTTGAGAGTTTTCTCTTGGGAGTGGTTGTTGGTTATTTTATATCTATATTCATTTTTTTCTCTGGTTTTTTTATTCTCATGGATGATAATCATTGGATATGAATCTAATGTAACATACTAGACCTCTTTGGACAATAAAATTGAATATTTATTGGTGGAATTTATAGATAATTTAGAGGTTTCTTGGTGGTTGGAGTTGTTTTCTTCTATCTAGAGGATCATTATTCTATGGTTTTGGGTGTGGTGGAGACCATTGAGGAGTCTTGTTTATGGAACATAGTTGTTTTAGTGTTCGGGGTGACACTCAGTCTGAAACGACTATGGTGGAGGTAATTTTTCTGGGAATATTTATCTATGTTAAATGGGTAAGGGCTTTAGTACCATTGTGGAGGGAATAATGTTGCGAGATGTCTTTAATGTTTTCATTAACCTAGGTGTCGGTCTACATTCCATGGGGGGGGGGGTCCAGGGTGTAATGCATCTATATTGTAATTTTTGTATATGTGAAACAAAAATTTTAAAATGGTTTTTTGGTTTCCATGATAATACTATATCAAGGGGAGGTTGAGTCATATGTGGAGTGGTGAAATGAAAAGGGATTTTTTTCTTACACCATAAAAAGGTCGGTGGTAGATTTTTGGGGTGTTGAAATTCTATTTTGTATGTCATGCTTCATGTATAGTTTTGATCAACCTTTTTAAGGTGTAGTGAAACTCCCACCAAAATAGAGGGATTTTGTAAATTTTAAAGCCAAATATTATGGATTTGATAATTACTAGGAGAAACATGATTTTGGTTGAATTCTTTAAACCATAGTGGTGTTTAGTTTCATTTATTCTATAAATATGTGGTGAAGAACCCTTGAGTTTAATTGTTATTCCTTCTATTGAACTAAAAATAACCCTATTCTTATATTTGTTTCATTAGTATTCCATTGGATATCCTAAATCTATAGATCTAGTTGTGAATCCTTTTATTGATATGATGTTCCTTTTCTTTATTCCAATATTCTATTATTTACTGGGTTTTACATATCATTTTTATGGAATTTTAGAAACATGTTCCTTTAGTATCTGATGGATTTTGATTATTTTCTTGATAAGAGATTTTTATGGTTTGGTCCCATGGTGATCCTTTCAGATTTAGTGGGGTTCGATTCTTAGAATCTTCACAATTCTAGTGTTTCACCATTGATGTTTCAAAAGGGGTAGAAAATTTATAAACGCATTTTCTATCTTCTAGAACATTATACCTTTCTAGATTGTTTTGATCCCTTCCAAGAATTATTCCACTTCCACCAATTATATTTTTTTCACAGACTATTGGGAGTTAATTAATGATGTTGATATCGTAAATAATGGAAAGAATTAATATAATGAATCTAATTAATAATAAATTTGAAAGAAAGTAAAGTTTTTCATGAGATTTAAATATTTTTTCCCCTTTTTTATGTTTTATTGTTTCTTCCATGACATGTTTATTTCTATAATTATTGAAATAACTTACTACGCTCACAAATGGAATAATAAATTAAATCTAATAATATATATAGGGGTATTTAAAATCTAGAATATGATAATTGATATTAATATTGATTTCTTATTCTTGACGCTTGGTTGTTTATTTTTAGATGATCCTCTTTAAGATATGAGTAAATTGGTTTGTGGGGTGAGAATAGTAGTTGGAAAATTGGAATGGAGAGTGGGAGTATTGATAATTATGATATGTTAAATTTTTTATGAAAATTATAATGGGGTGGTTTTAAATGTATAAGATATAGGTTGGTAATTGAGTTTTAATTGAGTGGATCTGTTTTAATGTGATGTTAAATGGATTGTAAAAACAAAAATTAAATAATGGAACGGGGTGGGTTATTTTCATATCCTTGGTGGTTGGTTATGTGTTTTTAATAGATTGAAGTTAAATAAGTGCATAGTTTATAAAATATTATAATATACAGATTGAATAAAACTTGTTTGGTATGATAATTATGGTCAAGGGGTTTAATTAAGAATGATATTTTTTGTTTGGATTGTTGATATTTTAATTGCTATTTTATTCTGTATTGGTGAGGTTTTTTCTGGTGATTTATAGTAGGGATTGGCGATTTGATGTAAAGTATCAATGTTTTTATTTGGATATCAGGATGTGTAGGTAGGTGAATGGTTTTACATTGTAAATGAATAGAATAATGAATCCAATGAGCTTGATAAATTGTAATTAATGGGAATGGGAATGATGAGGAAAAAAGAAAATTCTTACTTATATTGTTTCTTTTCATAAATCTTGATCATTCTATCGATGATAATATTTTGTTATGATAATTAATTCTTTGATGTATGGTTAATATATTTTTATTTAGATCATGTAATTATTTGAGTGGAAAAGTGTGGAATAAAGGGGTAATGATGTGATATGAATTTTTGGGAAGTGATGGACAAAAGCGGGTATGGTCATACGGTATATAATGGCTTGAAATGTAGTATGTAGTGTTTCGGTAGACCCTACGAGGTATGGGTATGGATGAGAACAAGTAATACTACTATAACCTATAAGTTATGTATAATGATATTTATATGATATTTTGGTATACCCTAAGGGGTATAGATGATGATGGGTATGTGGTGTGCTGGAAGACCATATGGGGTGTTGATGGGGATACTTACATAATATATTAGCATTCTCTATTGGGTATTGATGGGGAGGTATATAGTGCACTGTAAGACCCTATAGGGTATTTATGAGGTGGTATATGGCTTACTAGGAAACACAACGTGGTTTCAATGAGGAGATACATGATGTATTGGTAGACTATGAATGGTATTTGTATTATTAGAGCATGGTGGGTGTTGTGCATGGTAATAGGAGGGCATAAAATTGATTTATATAATGTTCACAATACCCTACTATAATGGTTATGTGACGTGGAAGATATAGAGATTTGGTTATGGTGGGGGGTGTACATGGAAGGGGAAGGGAATGAGGTTGATTTCCTTCATGTCAATGAAATTTCACTATTATAGTCAAGGATGATCATATAAGATATGTGTATATGGAGGTTGATGATGGTTATGGGGTTGTGATTATTATTGGCTATTGATGATGGAATCATTTGGGTTAGTATGTTGAAAAGTGGATGATTTTATTGTGTGAAATTGTATAAATAGTGATAGTGATAAGGAATACGTAGTTTTATGTTGAAACTTTATATTTTTATTACTTCTAATATATATAATTATTATGTATTTTGTTGAAATCAATATTTCTTACACTTTTATATTTATTTCACATGGACGTCATTTTGTTTTAAAAGGATGAGTCTATAGAGTACTCACAAGTTATCACACAACTATAGTTTGTTAATTATTTTTGAGGATATAATGAAAGAGATTGGAGCTATTATTCAGGATGATTAGATGGATTTGGTAGATGATTTAAATCTTTTAAGTACATTCTTTCAATTATTTTCTTGATGTTGTTTATTTGATATATTATTATCATATAGTTTTAGAAATTTATCTGTAGATGGAATTTATTTTGGAGTTTATTGGTGGGTTTTTATTATTCATCATGGGATTTTATGATATTATTTCATTCCATATTAACATTTTCTACCCTCATTGAAAGTCTCTAATCCAGGGACAATATAAGGTAGCCCTTAGGGGCTACTCTCGTCTTCTATAGAGAACCATAAGGGATTATGGTGGGTGTGGGACATAACATAATATAATTATCAATAAAATACATTGTGAAACTTCTTGGTTGAAGTGATAGGGATACATAGAATTCAGTTTTTCTTCAGTATTTTTTTCTATTAAAGTTTCAAAAGTCGTTATATTTTTTTCTTTATTAGTCAATTTATTAATTTCCCTTAAAAAAGAAATTTTTTGGTTAGTTATACAATCTAAAACAGTAATTTTTTTGGGTTGTGACTCCCACTAAAATGTAGCTTTATTTCTAAATGTTCCATGGTCCATATAATTGTAGTTAAGTAATTTTTTGGCTGTGCCTCTAGGCGTACAAAATGAAGTGTCTATATAATATTATCACATCCTTTAAAAATGTGGTTTTTATATTAATGGGTGAAAATTATCACATGGATAAGAGAGGAGTGAAGAGTAGATGTAGGGTCATATTGATCCAAACAACTATAAAAATCTAATCTCTTGTTATTACATTCTACTAAATTTCGTTCTTCCTACAATTTAATTATCAATTTAATAAACATTTTTTTAGAATCATATAAAATTTTATTTATAAAATTTGTTTAAATTTTAAAATGTGTATCCACATACCCACACCCCCATATATGATTCTGACAACACATTTTTGAAACATAGTCTTGATCTCATGTGAGTTAAACCAATATATATATATATATCATTATATTACATCATTTACATAAGATAAAAATTATATTTTATAATAATAAAATAATCCCATGAATATATGGTGTAGTGTACTTGAGAATCAGATACATAATAACCTTATTATGTGATATTTATGGACATTTTTCTATAATTGCGCCACACTAGACCTTGATTTAGAATTATTATAAGTTATATTAATATTTATACCCTATGTAATAATTACCTAAGAAATCTATGAGTTTAAATGGTTAGTAATGGATAACTTATCAATATTTAACCAAATTTCAGGTCATATTCATATGATAAAACTTGATTAAGGGATAAATTTCTTATTGAAAATAATATTGAATAATAAGAGTTGTCCATAAGTTAGGATATAATGACATGTAATCGAAAATGAACAAATATATACCTTGAGAAAATAGTATGGAATAATGAGATAATAAACATGATCAATGAAGTATAATCATATGGATATGTAACAAAAAAGTTAAATTCCCATGAAATATATCCTTACAAATAAATTTAGCAAAAACATAATCCCCTTACATAATCATATTATGATATTATAAAATAATTCATGCCCAATAATATATGAGAATATCCATGAAGGCTCGCCATTTTATTTCTGAGCATACCCAAGAAGTGCTAGACATATAATTTTTTTAGAAACTCTATAAAGTACCACCAATTAATTTGTGATAAAATTCAAGAATTACCACCCATTATGTTGTGAGTGTAATACAAAGAGGTTCCCCCATTAAGTTTTGATTGTAATCTAAGAAAACCCATTGTTTCTATTGTGAAAAAAATCAATCTACATCTACACTTCATTATATTAAGAGAAATAAAACCTTAATAAATGCATTAGTGTCACGAACCATACTAGTGGAGTCCATTATACGAGTCCCTAGGCCCCCCTTCAATAGGCCATGGGCTGATAACTGGCACTGATTAGTCATATCACTAACATGGGAGGAATTTCATATGTACCTATATGCATTCAACATCTCCATGCCCAAAAAATGTGTAAATGAAAAAACCACTTAGTAAATGATTCATGCATACCACTATATCCCACAACCAAAGTACGATGGATTGTAATGTAAAGTAAACAGGGATAGAATATAAGCCCTCCAAAATGTTTATGTAACCACAAGTCCATCTAGTAAGTATAGTGTACTCAGACTGCTATTTGGAAGCTATAGGAGCACACCTCAGTTTTTCAGGTCTCACTATGCACCATCTAGTCCTTACCTACCTAGGACTCTATCAAAAGGTCGACCATATTCACAACACATAACACAAGTGGGAAAAGGCCATGTAGATGTGGGTATAAAAATACTTAGTAGACCACCCCAAAACCACAATGAAATACAATAAAGTAATATAAAGTCACATGTACATAAGTATATTTCTATAGAACATAAAACACAAAATATAAAGATATACTCAAAAAAAGACACTTAGTCTAAAGGTAAGGCACAACCACTTCATACCGGAACTAGGAAATCAACTCGAAGATTCCACAAAGCCCTTAACAGAGAGAAAACAATCCTGAGTCTGATAGAACTTATGACATCTTTCTGAGAGGTACCACCCATTGGGAACCATCATGAGAATGATACACTGATATTCCGAAGAAAATACGGTACAAAAGATGAGGATATAATCCAGGACCATGGGGTGATACCAACAACTAAATCTGTAATAAAACAGTAAGAATAGGACTAGCGCCCACTAGTGTTGGTCAAATTGATACTAAGAAATCCACCTAGGGAATGAAGAAAGGAATAGAGGATCTTTCTCTAGACCTCTCAGTGGATTCCAACAACTCTATCCAAGAAGTCCTACTGAAGGGATCACAGTCCTAAGAGTAAGAAACGATTCATAACAATATTTATAGTAATTATAAAGGGAACAAACCCTAGACAAACTTGTCCAATATGTAGAGGAAAATAGAATCAATCTATGTATAAAAGGGTACATGATGTGTAGTATGGGCACACACCATGTCCCTTGATCCCCGGTATCACCCCTATACAAAGGCACATGTCATTCAAACCATGTTTTGTAGAAGAGGGATACACGATTTGTTGAATGGGTCACACCCAATGTCCTTTAATCTAGGGTCTTCCCATGTACTTTAGTCACGTTCCAGTATATAGTGTCATCCAGTGTATCCCTACCAATGTAGCAGTACATGGGCTATTCCATGTAACAGGTTTAGGCCAAGCCATGTGGGAGAGTACACACTATGTATCCAACACATGTACTCCACCCCATGTCCATGTATTGTAGGAAGTACATGTTGAGATCATTAGAAATTGGAAACATGTTGTGTAGTCAGGTACTACACGTTTTGTGAATATGGTTTTTCTAGAAACCCTTATCCTTCCTCCCACTCATGTCGTAAATCCTCCTAATTACATTTGGATGCTCTATTTACCTCAAAACACTATATCGAAGCCCATTTTTCCATTTTAACACCAAATTGTTGGATTTTGGTCCGTCAACTATCTCGAAATTCTAATATTATTCATCCCCACAAAACTCACCAGAAGAATGGGTGCTTTTGAATCACTTCAATCTGTCCGTCACCATCACCGTCACACATCCATTTCATCGCACCAAATTTGGATCTATAACTCATTATAATTTCTCTAAGAACCTCACACCTAATGAATGATCTATTAGTTGGTTGACAAATCATGAACCAAGGGTCTCCCACAATGAATGAGAAATAGGGAGAAAAATCACTAGGAACAATCTCTAGGAATGACCCTCGAACTTTGTTCATTATATCCTTGACCCATTCCTACATGAATGATAAAAAATCAAAAACAATATTCAAAATAATTCTCACCCTTCAAACCCGACATAATAATCCTATCTTGAAAATTCAATTGATCTGTAGGCTAACCCATTAGTGGATTTGTCCTCATTCTTCATAAGTATCGAGAAAGGGGAAAATTAAATCTAAATAACACATCCTACCTAAATTTGGATCACTGAATGATTAAGAACAATTAATGTTTCATCATCATTGGTAAGATCCATCAAGATCAACGTTTTTGAATCACGGATTTGAAGTTATGTCTTTGAATTCTTGAGATAATTCTCTATATATATCTCTCTCTATAGTCTCTAAATGATTCCAAGGTTATGAGACTAAGCATGGATCTCTGAAAAAGGGTTTATTTAAAGACAAACTCGTCACTGCATCTCTACGTCGATGAAATAAAATAAATTTTCCTAGATTTAAATTATTCATTTAAGATACTGTGATGAAATTCCACAAACGACCTGCACCGACCAATGTTAGGTTGTAGAAAGGGTAATGAAACTACTCTGATTGGAATAGTTCCCTCATATTTCTTATCTGGGCACCTGTTTAAGAGTTATTCATATTACAAACCAACCTAGTTCAACCCTAAAATGATCACCCGAGCTGGTCCATGAGAAGCCCCAAAGGTCATTCCTGATCCCCATGAGCTGACAACAAGTGTCGAACATCATAATAAAGATATTGGGAGTGATTTTTCATATAAAATAATTAAAAATAGATAAAGAAAACTAAACAATTAAAATAAAAACTAATAGTGGTGAGAAAATAAAATTGTACAAACCGCCATCTGACGCCATGGGCCACCACCGACCTCAATCCAACATCACACAATGATGACCAAATATTGGTAAGAAGCAGCACCTGAATCTAAAAATAAAGATAAAATATATGTGTGAGTATTAAAAACATAGTAGACGTGCCCAAATATTCTATTCCCATATGAGTTCTCTTTAAATATAAGATGCATCAATTTCATGTTTTAAATACAATGTATAAAACTAGGTTTTCACACATTTTATTCATTAAAATAAATAATGTTTCATTTCCCTTATTCCATTTAAAACCGAGTACTTATTCATAAAAGATACATTAAAATTTTAGAGATAAATAATAGTTTTTGTTGTAACCTCATTGAGAAAGAGAAAGGTTATTTTGAAAATGTTTATGGAAAATAACTTAAAAATGTTCTTCACTTTCTTTCATCAGTGAATGAAAAACTTTCTTTCTCCATAAAATATTAATGTGTATTTCATGAAGAATAACTCAGTTTTGAATGGAAAAAGTGAAATGGACGACGATTTATTTTAAAGAAAAAAATTTGTGAAAACATAGTTTTATACATTTTATTTCAAAATTGAAAGTGATATATATTCTAATTAAAGGAAATTCATATGGGAATAGAAATTTTTGACAAGCCTAGTAATTTTTTAATACTCAAATCTATATTTTATCTTAGTTTTTAGCTTCAGGTGCTGCTTCTTGCCCAGATTCGGTTGTTGTAGCATGATTTTGGTTTGAGGTCAATGGTGAGCTATATGGTCATATGGATGTGTGAACAATTTTATTTTCTCAATAATTCAAGTTTTTATTTTTCATTTTCATTTTTTTATTTATTTATCTTTCTATTATGGTCCAAATAATTCCCAATAGATGTTTTTTTTCTGAAACTAGTTTCCAGCCAATGAGGATTGGGATCACCCTTCAGGAATTATCAAGATCCGGATCGAGTGACCAGTTCATGGTGGATCTAAGATGGTTCGTGAAAAAATAGTATCAGACGGAGTTTTGGCCTTTGAGGTCAAGGAACATCAGGAAGGGGTCCATCCAGGGGTCTCCAGGGTAAGGAGGGAGGGTCTTTTAGGGGTGCCGGGGGGGGGGCATGGGAAACAGACTAAGGGGGATCATGCATAGAAGAAGGAGTGGGTAATTTTCTACGATTTCAATTTTTTTAAAATAAAAAAAAATTATTATTATTATATTTTTATTAGTAATATCAATAATAATAATAATAATAATAATAATGTTATTATTATTATTATTAAAAATATCTTCAATTTTATTTTGATTTAACAACTAATTTAATTTTTTCCAGACACAGTATAGGTCACACGGTTTGGCCGCACAGTCTTCCAGACTATGCACCAACCGTTTGCAGGCCAAAAACATTCATAGATGATTTAAAATACAAAAACCTTACTTGTTACTCCGCCCGGACCTAAACTAGGAAAAATTAAAAGACATGGAATAAACAAATAAGAGGTTTTTGAGGTCAGGGTGTAACAATTTCACATTTTAGGAATCCCTAACGTACATGCTATTTCATAATTTGATATTTTTCAATCATTTTTTTTGGGCACAGCGGGCAAGGCTACTAAAAAATATGAGGGTACTGATCATGAATCAGAGCCTCTCACTCGCATGTGATCTCCATGAGATTCTCATGCTAGCCCCAAACATGCATCAAGGGAATTTATCTCCCATGAAGACTCCCCTCTTGCAAATCCTCAATCTCTATTGGGTACTAAGTAAATGTCTCTCTATCCTCTATGTCCAGCTCTCCCAAGTCAATGACGTGTGATGGGTCAAGAACGTACCTCCTCAGTCATGAAATGCAAATGATGTCATGTACCCAGTCTAATGATGGAGGTAGATCTAAGAAGTAATCCACCCTTCTAACTGTATGTATTATCTAAAAAGAGATGACAAACCTTAAAGTTAACTTATCGCCCTAACGAAATATCCATAATCCACATTGTGGTGAAACCCGAAGAAACACATGGTCTCCTTAATCGAACACCAATGGCCTACACCTCCTACCAGTACAAGATTTATGATGGCTATGTATAGTATTTATCTTCTCTTGGATGATATGCACCTTGTCCATAGTATCTCGCACCAACTGCATGACCATACGTGTTGACTCTCCTAGGTCAGTATAATAAATTGGTAACATACAAAGTCATCTGTACAAAGACTTGAATGGTTCCATACCTATGGTTGAATGGTAGATTTTTTTGTACATAAACTTTTCCAGGGGCAGGTGATCCTTCAAACTACAGCCAAAGTCTAACGTGCAAGCTCACAACATGTCCTCCAATAGCTGAATGGTTTGCTCTGTCTGGCCATCAGATTAGGGGAGAAATGTTGTGTTGAAGTGTAATTGGGTACCAAATTCATCGTAAAATATATTCCACAACCAGTAAGTAAAGTGACCAACATGATTTGATATTATCCTCAATGGTAATCCAGGGAGTCGAACTATCTTCTAAACGTAGAGGAATCCAAAGTACTCTAAATAACTTTTCTCTCTAATAGCTAGGAAGTGGGCCAACTTGTAAGTTGTTCAATGGTCACCTAGATAAAATCATGTCCCTGAGACATATGTGGTAAAACCATAATGAATTCCATCGATATCCCATCCCACTTACTTTAAGGTACCTCAAGGGGTTGAGCTAATCCCACTGGAACCTATTGTTCATCCATCACTTGCTAACAAGTAAGACATATAGAGAGAAAATCCACAACTTGTTTCATCATCCCTGGCCACCAAAACTGACGTCAGAGTTCCTAATAAATCTTTTCCACATATGGATGTACTACAAAATGGGATGTATGAAAATCCCTAAAAACCCCCTCTTGAAACATCACCATTACTGTTGTTAATCCCTTGAAAAATGATGTGCTACCAACCTTTTGAATATCAATCAAGAGCACGCCATCTGGATATTTGAGCACATAGGGTCTCGCAAAAGGTATCCCCAATTTTTACATCCCTGACACTCTATAAGATTGTATGGGAAATAACCATCGACTAGAGGTAAGCTCCTCCACCCCATCAACTAAGGATAACAACAATGAGGGAAACTACTCTATTTCCTTGTTCAGAAACTATGAACTAGATATCATGTTGAAAACATCTTCCACTATATTCCTCTTCCCTAGAGTATAAAAAATCACAAAGGTCATAGTTCTAGTGGAACTGTAGAAATCACATCTCTATCAAGTTGGTATCCTTCTGAGATAATATATACTTATGACTCTTGTGATCGGAGTAGTCAATAAACCTCTCCCCATTAGGGAGTGTCACTACATCTTCAAAGAGAAGACTAACAATGTTTACTCTAGATCATGGTTTGTGTAGTTCTAATCATATGTTCTCAACTAGTGTGAACCATTTGCAATAAATTATTTCCTCTATGTCTAGACAAAACTAAGACCGGTTCCTAATTAATCATAGAAAACTACGTACTCAACACCCGCCTCTGGAAATCTCAAGATCAGGATTCTCATCAAACTCTACCTCAACTGCTAAAAAGAATGTTGGAACTTATTCTTCCACACAAAATGTTTCCCACTTCTATTCAATGATTTTATAGGTGATGATATCATGTAGAAATTATATATTAATCTATGATAATACCATGCCATCCTAAGGAATCTCTACACCTCCATCATGCTGTTGGGTGGGTCGCATAGTAACACTACCTTGACCATTTCTAGGTCCACTACCACTCCATTTTCCGAGATAACTTGTCCCAAAAAGTGAAATAACTAAATCCAAAACTAGAACATGGAGATAATTATGCAATGAAGGTGCTCTCAGAGCACATTCAGAACTATCTTTAACTGTCTCGTGTACTCCTCACATATTGAGTACACTTGGATATCATCGATGAAGACTAACATGAACTGATCTATGTAAGGATGAAAGTTCTTGTTCATGAATCCCATGAACACTGATGGAACATCTTTCCTACAAATGGTAATCAACAATTACTCAAAATTACCTTAACGAAATCTGTAGGTTGTCTTCTTTCTATCCTCATCCCGTACTCGTAGCTAGTGATAGCCTGATCGAAGGTCAATATTTTAGAACTACCGAGCCCCTTTCAACTGATCAAAGAGGTAATCGATCATTGGTAGTTGATACTTTTTCTTCACGGTCACCTCTTCTAGGAACTGATAGTGCACACATAGTCTCAAGATTCTATCTACCATTTTGAATAACAAAAATGGGGCTGGTTAGGGTGAAATAGTAGCTCTCACGAAGCCCATACTCTGTAAGTCCTCATATTGCAACCTCATCTCAGGAAGCTCTGTGAGGGGGCCAACTGATATTTGGTGTAGATATCAGTTCCATCAGAAGTTTTAAATCAATGCATAAGTTTGTCTCCTAGCGAGGGTGGGGGGGGGGGTAAACCTGGAACATCTTCAAGAATGGAATCCACATACTTTTCCACTACTGCAAGAAACTGGAATCTAATAGCAGCTAATGCACTAAGGGTTAGTCTATCCAACTGATAAGTAATCGAATCCAACCTACTATGAATGAGTCTATCCTATAGTAAATAGATTTCCTCTTAACCAACAAAGGTAAACCTCAATCCATCACTATGGACACACTGCACTCTTCACCTAAAAGAGTCAATCTAGGCACTAAATGTAGATAAATAATCCACACCATGAATGATGTCTTAAGGAATTGATGTTTCTACCAAGAGGTTAGAACCAAAAATCTATCCTCAAAGTGTCAATTCACCCTATCAATATAGGAGGGTGATTATTGAGCCTCCTCCAGTAACTGTCTCCAAGCATAAGGGATGAGTCAACACTTCAACCAAAATCTCTATGTCTCGAACAAGATATGGGGTGAAAAAGGAATGACTATAAATTTTGTTTATTAGTATGATAACTAAAGTAAAAAATACATATATCATATATAGAATCATTCATAGAGGCCCTAGGTAATATGTCTCACCCGCATGCAGTTGTCCCCTCCCCTATCCTCCAGTTCCCTGAGCTTGACGTGGACCACCTGGGGGTGGTGGTGGTAACAAGTCAAAATGTCGACAACCACTTGTTGCTCTCCAAGCTCCTCTGTCACTAATTTCTATGCTCCTTATTTTCTACTACTGACTATCACGGTTTTTATCTTCTCATCCAAGAAGCTTTAAACAACCAAATCCTACTCAAACACTCCAACTTATATAGGAAATCACTAAGGGATAACGTTGGCTCGGATATCTCTACATAGACCTCGCTTGAAGGACTGATACCTAAATTACTGATCTAAACTTATTTTCATCAAGTACCTAGAAAGGTTGTATAACCTCAATGATTATTCAGATATTTTTATTCTACCCTACTGGAGCTGAAGAATCTCCAGGATACACCGAAATCTCAACATTACTGGTGAAAACTCCTCTCTAAAGAGGAGCTTGAACTCTGCCCATGAAAGAGTCACCTCATAGAATGTCAAGATAGTAAAAATTCACCATAATCCTATCAAGATGTGTATAAGGCTCGCCACTAGGACTCCCATTTAATTATTTGTTGTCTTAAGAAGATAAAAAACTCAAGTCACTACCTCAATTCATTCCTTAGTCGTATATGGGTTTGGCTTGCCTTGGAACCTTAAGGGTCTCTGCCACTGAAACTTGTGAAGCACACCTATCATGTGCTCTTCATCTGATGGTACTGTGGGTACCATATGCTGCTCTATAGGGGGTGGTATGGTTGGTGAACCACCAAGAGGTGACATCTAGGGAACTGGTCCATGTATTAAAGCCTCATCATTGAGGTGGTCATCCACGAGATCAATCTACTAATTCCAAGCTTGTATATGTCATAGAGGAATATTGTCACAAACCAGATGTACCAAGTCCAATAGTATATCTTGAGATATGACTCAATAAGGACATGGAAATCACAACTCATTAATATATTATGGATTTACCATAATTTTTTCTTCAACTAGTGTTCCCATTTTCTAAGTCAAAAAGCGGGTTGTCAGAGTCCTCATGTATGGATATGTTGGCCACCACACCAACACCAGAGTCCTTGTCCAGAATTCCCAAATTGAAACACTTAACACTATTTTCACAACAAAATCTCACAAAATCCTAGTCCTAAAGTAGAACTGACTACCTAGACCTGATATCACTCTGTCACGACCAATCCTAGTGGGGATTATGTCAGAACACCCCAAGTCTGCCACCAATAGGCCAAGGGATAGTGAGTAGGACCGAGTAGTCATATCAATATCATGGGAGGCATTTCGTAGGTACCTTTATGCACACAAAAATCACCATGCTCACAAAATTCTGAAATGTAAAATATACTAAGTAAACGAGCATGAATACCACTATATTTTACAACCAGAGTATAAAGAAATGTAAAGTAAAGTTAATAATACCATAATACAATTACACCAAAAATATTCTGTAACCACATGTACAAAATATAATAAAAGGGTATTGGGACTGATGTATGGTAGCTGCAGGAACACACCTCGATCTGTTAGGTCTCACTATGCACCATCTGGTCTGGGTCCATAGAGGACTCCATCAATAGTTTAATCTTCTGCAAAATACACAACATATGTGGGAAATTCCCATGTAATGGAGAATATATCAATACTTAGTAGGAAACCATGAAATCATGAAACCATGATATCAATACAAAAAAGGAAAGTATAGTCAACTCTACCCATGTATATGTCTACTATACATATAATAAGAAATATCTAGATATAGTGAAACCAAGACACTCAGTCAAGAGGTATGTCCCAACCACTGCATACCAACACTAAGAATTTTTCTCAAAGACTCCCTAAACCACTGGTCGAGGAGAACACACTCCTGAGTCTGATAGCACTGATTACGTCTGTCTGAGAGGTACTGCTCATTAGGTCTAGTAATGAGAAGGATACGCTAAAAATCTGAAGAGAATATGACACAAAAAATGAGGATCATGGTCAAGGTCCTAGGGTGGTACTAACAACTCAATCTAGATTAACCCTATGGGTATAGGATCAATGCTTTCTAGTGTTGGTCACATCGACATGAAGAAAAAAACTAGGGAATAAAGAAATGTATATAGGATCCTACACTAGGCCTCTCATGGGGTTCCACCCACTCTATCCAAGAAGTCCTGTTAAAGGGATCACAATCCTAAGAGTAGGAAATAATTCATACCAAACTGTAAGGAAATGATAAAGGGAACAAACCCTAGTGAAAAGCTTCCAGGATATTTAGGACAAGAGAATAAATCAATGTAGAAAGGGGTACATGACGTGTATTAGGGTCATGTGTTGTGTCCCATGCCCTCGAGTACTGCTTAATTAAAATGAACCATCTCACTCCAATCATGTTACATAGAAGAGGGGTACATGATGTGTTGAATGGGTCACACACTGTTTCCTTTCATCCGAGGTCTTCCCTTTTACTTCAATCATGTGGCAATACATGATATCAGCCCATCTATCCTTCCCGTGTTGTAGTAAATAGGGTAGTCCACATAACTATTTCAGGCTAAGGAATTTTTGGGAGTACATGCCATGCTGGCCACCCGTGTACTCAACCTCATGTATTTGTTCTCTCTGAAGTACAAACTGAGTTTATTAGAAAGGGGACACACACCATGTAGTTAGAGACTATATGTTGTGTGGATCGGGTTTTCCTAAAAAACCTTCTTCTTACTCCCTCGTATATTATTGATCATCTAAATTCCATTCATATGCTCGGTTTGACCCAAAACTCTAGATCCAAGATCCTATCTCCATCACAACACCAAATTTATTTGTTTATAGCCTTCAATCGGCTCATAAATCCGATTTCATTCTTCTCCACACAACTCGCCTAAAGAATGGGTGATCCCAAATAGCTTAAATTTATCCATTTTTGTTGTCAACGCACCTTGTTTGCATTGAATCAAGATCAGATCTGTAACCTCATATCATTTCACCAAGAACCGCACGTGCAATGATTGATCCTCCAGTCAGGTGTTGAACTGCGAACCAAGGGTCACCCTTAGTGAATGAGAAATAGAGAGAAAAAGAACAAGAAACCATCCTGAGGAATGAACCATAGAAATTGTTCATTCTCACCTCGATCCTTTCATGTAAGAATGACAAAAAATAAAAAAAATCATAATATATACCACCTATCAAGCCCTACATAATAAACCCATCCTGTAAATATGATAGATCAACATGAAATTCAATTAGTGGCTTATTCTCCACTCATCATTTGAATGAAGAAAACAGAAAATTAAATATAAATAACTAATCCTACATAGATTTTTATCACTAGATGATGGATACTGATCTTCACATCATCAGCGTTGGTGAGATCTGTCAAGATCAGCATTCGTCCATCACTGATTTGATGTTCTGTCATCTCTTTCCTGAGTGAATTCTCTAGATATCTATCTCCAAGGTCTCCATAGGATTCCAAGGTTATGAGACTATCCCTGGATCTATGAAAAATGGGTTATTGAAAAACGAACATGTGACTATGTCACTTCATTGAAGAAATAAAGTAATGTTTCTTAAATTTATTTTACTCATTTAGGCACCCATGACGACTTTCCAAAAACCACCCACTCCGACCAATGTCAATTCATGCCTAGGGTAATGCTACTGCTCTGAATGAAACGGTGCCCTATGATTTCTAATCTGGGTACCCATTTAATAGTTATACACTTTTTCAAATAAAACCAAGTTCTCATTCTGTTTAATATTTTAATATTTTCAAGTGTTTTTTGGGCACACCAGGCCTTGAAACCACATGTTGTCTTAGTTCCTAGTCTCGAAATAAATCTATATTAATTTTAAAAATAATACATGGAAAAATATGAGTAATTATTATTATATGGTGATATAGGAACTCAAACATCATAATCCATACATATTTTTTCTATAATATAAAAATCATTCATCGTATCATGAAAACCTATAGAAAGAAAATGGGTTTCATATCACTTACAAATGGTATCAAATAATGTGATATCAAAATTAGATCGGTCAAATTTGAATATTCATTCACCTAAGATGATTATTTTATAGATAAATTTTTATGTTTAATCACAAAACATAACTTAATATGATTTACATCACCTAAATAAGAAAAATGAAAATGAAACAATGAAAAATAAGTTTTAGAAAACTCTTCATAAATGTTTTTAAAAGAGGTGAAATTACAAAACAATATCAAAATTCAATTTATAGAATGGAACATGATTTATATAAATAATAACTTCAAAATAAATCCAAATAATGTATCATTTATTTTTTTATGGTTTTTCCATTGGTAATGTGTAGGGGAATATAGAATTAGGAAATTGGAAGGAAAATCCTGACTGATATTTTTAAAATACATTAATTGAATACCACATCATAAAGAGAATGAAAATAATCATTTTGGATATAGGTGAATATAATTTTTAAGATAACCAAAAATAAAACATTTTTTAATATTAAAATAATAATAGGGGAACATAGGTGGGAATAGTGTATTTAGATATTTAAAGAAAAGAGGTCATTTGAAGATTATGATAATTATTCTTAACATCATAAAATTTATGAAGAAAGAAATAAATCAATTTAATTACATGTAAAAGAAGGTGTAATGGAATTATAATATCATCATAGAAATGAAGAAACCCATTTTTTAAAACCATAGTAAAATATGAATCATTATGATCTATGAAGTGAATATGATTCCTGGAAAACCCTTATAAACATAAGAAATATATTAATATAAGCCTCGTGAAATATAGAAATTAAAATTAAACTTCAAATAATATTAATAAAATATATTTAATAATATTATATATATCTAATTGATAGTATACACACAATTTAAATAAAATTACATAAATAAAACAAAACTAGTCTATAAGAAATAAAATTTAGATGGAACACCATTATGATTATCATTATAATTATAGTAATAATACTTCCAAAAGGACATCAATAGAAAGAGTTATAAATAAAAATAAAATGAATAAGAATTAAAATGTTATACAATCATATGATAAGATAAATTAACATAGAATAATGGGTTTTAAAAAGAAATAATTTTAACACAAACTAATGAAATTGAGTTTTGAAAAAACCATTAACATTATTCCATCTTAGTACAATATTATAGAACCTCTTATACAACATAACTAATAATATTAATCATGAATTCAAGAACCTCATTCATACAAATAAAATTGTATAAATATCATTTATAATAATTTATTAAAATATATTATTTGTTATATTTAACTTTTTTATTTGATATTTATTAGTTTCGATTATTTTATTTAGTATAAGTTTCATAGTGGAAGTGTCAATTAATATTTAAATATTCAATGTTTATCATTTATATTTTATTATAGTTTTAAGAATATATGTTTTATAAGGATTTGTAAATTTATAATTTCATTTCGTAACTATTTTATTCAAAATTTAAGATGATGAGGTTGGTGATGAGCTTGCTTCGGTAATTTTAATGAACACTTAAGTTTTATCTTAATAACAAGTATATATGACCATTACAATTAAAAAAATTATATCAAAAACATTGTTCATGTAGGTGGTCAAACCGACCTAAACATGAACATGCTATAAATAATAGATATGTATGATTAAGGGCTAATTTAGTTATAATATCATTATAAAATAAGTATAATGATATTTTATAGATTTTATTTTGGTAGTGAACTCATTTTTAATAGATTTTTACATATTAGAAACTATTAGTGTGAAAAATAGAATTATGTCACTTTCGTGGAGGTGGCAATCCATATATACTCATAGGTGATGCATTGATTTTAAATATATATGGAGAAAGAAAAATAATAGTTTATGGTATGTATGGCATATGAAATGATACATTCATGGTTTATGAAGACAGTTATGTAGGCTTAACGCAGTACGGGTGATGGAGGATGGATGATACGTGCATGACATTTTACTGGGCCTTCAAGTCATATTTGTGGGCCAATTTTCCTTGGGAATACATGATATTTACTCAGTCTCCCTATACCCATATAAAAATAGGACTATTCTTTTATAATAAAATGTGGCTTCAACCCTAACTCAAAAAAGAATTTCATTTATGGAGGTGGTAGTTCACTTGTATGCGTGAGGAAATATTTATTTTATGAATTGTTTTGGGGGAAGGTAGAAAATATATATTACAGTAGTATAATAAAATTTTAGATTATTAATAGTACTTATTTTATCATTATTTATTGTATATAATAGGTTTTAGGGGTTAGAACAATAAAATAATTAAGATAGATCAATTAAAAACATTACCCCTCCCTTTTGGAGTACAATGTTCAATAACACATTAAGACTCCTTTGATTTGACTTTTTGTTGGACCAATTCGTCTAAGATTTGGGGAGATAGATTATTATGTAATAGGTAAGAGGTTTTGGAAGTTAATTACTTATAGTATAGTGAATAAATTGGGTATAGGTGAGCTCTTTTAATAGGTGAGGGGTGACATATTTGAAAATATAACATCTTAATAAAAAGACAGAACATGTTTCAAATGTGATGTGGCTATAAAGTGTAAAATAATGGATTTGGGAATGATATATGTTATATAATACCTTAATAATTAAACTTCACACATGTTTAAGACACATTTTAAAGTCTATAATTGTTTATTTTTCTCACTTTTACCATTTTTTGTTAGTATCATGACTATAATGTTTTCCCAATGTAATTTAATTTTAGTGAATGAAAATCGAATCGGAATTATTAAATAATTTATAACTAATGTTTGAAAATATAAAATCTATTTTATAAAATATTTTTTTATTCTTCAGAAAAATTAATTTTAACAGTAGCCCATAAAAACCTTGTTTAAGAAAAATTGCATTCTTTAACCATATATGTTGTGTTTTTGATAAAATTAAAAATTCTATTTATTTTAATGACATTTATTGATTTATTATTAATAAAAGGATACTTATTTAGATTTAAAATAAATCCATAAATAAATTTCAAATGGAGATAAATTAATTATAATAGAAATACTAAAAATAGTTTTTATTAGTAAAATAATGCTTAATTTTTTAAATGTTAGACTTTAGTTTTATAAATTAAACAAAGTTTTTTGAAATGAATAATTTCACATAACAAATAATTTTTTATAATGAAATTTTTAACAAGGTTTTGAGTATTACTTCCTGATATATTCAAAAATGATATGGTTGTAGTAAAATTTGAATTTTTAACTATTCAACTAAAAATCAATTATTGTAGGAAAGTATAAAAAATATCCTAATAAAATTATTACAAGATGAATTAAATAACTCATAACATTTTCTTAAATTAAAATTTTAAAATTTATAAAAATTTCATTTGAATGAAAATAAAAAATATAAAGAGAAAGTATTTTTATTGAAAAATGAATTCCTTAAACATTTTGTGTTCTTAAAATTATTACATATTAATTTATAATTTAAATTTCTTTATTATGTTAGTTAATATATAATAATATTTTAAAATTATTCAGTTCAATTTATTAGGATAAAATATATAACAATTTTATTAAAATATTTTTTTTTATAAAAAACTATAATTCTAAATATTAAGTCATATTAATTATTTATCCTCTCAATGTATGAAATTTTAGTTGAGTAATAAATTTTTTATGTGATATTTTATTATTTTTATAATTTTCGTAATAATATTTATGGAATATTTTAAAACTAATTTTTTAATGTTTTGTGTAGAGAAGCTAGAAAATGCATTATATTTACTTAAAGGGAAGATATATTGTAAAATCTTGAGGTGTTACAATCTCCTCACAAAAATAAATAGAATAATAAAAATTTTAATTATCAATTACTAGTGAAAATAACTAGGGGTATCCAAGAGATATAAAATAATCATGATATAATTTCTAGAGATATATCAAAAGAATTAAGAAATATATCTTCTTCCCTTAAAATAAGTCAATCTTAATATTGATTTTTTCTACAATAATTTTAGATACAAGTCTCTTATTATTTGGTATCAAGTAACACATTATATAATATACTTATAAACAGTGTTCTTAATCATCCTTGCATTTTTGCAATATCATATGATGTTGTAAATGAAATTTCATTATTCTAACAAATAATTTGTTCTCCTTCTAGATAAATCATATGAATTACCAAAATGAAATTAATTTCATTTAAAAGAGGTTAATAACATTTTATTTAGTCAAATTACTATAAATATAAATTTTAGATATTATCATCATTAAAATATATGTTTTCGATGATAATAAAAAATCAAATGATTATTTTTTTGATTTGATAACCTTGGTAAACCTCCTAGGAATACTAGAGTTAACAAAATCAAACTCTAGTAAGATATCAACAACTTTGGATCGGAGGAAAAGTATACCTTAATTATGATTATCCACAAAACCTGTAGTCATCACATAGTTTTTTCATATTCCCCTTTTCTAAGAAGTTTTTGATACATTTTATCATTAGTAGTCTAGGATTGGGAATCAATTTTAAAAATTCCCAAACTCCTTGAATTTAAATATTTTTAATGTGGTTGGTTTATTGTTTGTGACTTTTATAAATTCCATTTAATTGATCAACAACTTCATCTGTCTTATTAAATAATTAGGCTAATGAATAATTTATCAATGTTTGAAAAAAACATTATTCCTTAAAGAAATTCCCACATATTCTTATTTATAAATTTTTAAAATATAGGAAATTTAATATTTATTACTTCATCTTCTTCATCACTTGAAATTCCATTAAAAATCATCCTTTTCTTATTGAGTGTTTTTGGGAGGTCAAATATTTTTAAATTTTTTATCATAATATGTGATATCTTATTAAGTATAAATATAATATTTCTCAATTTATATCGTATCCTATTAGGTTTATCATTAGTAAAATCTCTATATTTTCCATCACACCCATTGTTAAAATTATTTATTATTGCTTCAACCAATAATAGAAAAAAAACAAAGTTAACATGAGTAAAGAAAAATTAATATCATAAGGGTATTATTTTTATAATACTTGAAAAAATCAACCTAATTTTTTCTCTTTGTCACTATCACATTAGCTTATAGTTCTTTTAATCTAAAATCAATATATATTTAATCAATGGTAATTAAGTTGGGTTATCATATACTTCATTTCCTAATTACATAACATAATAAATCATTTGTTATGGCTTGTAAATGGAATTTGATTTCAAAATTAATATCATTTGAGAGTGTCTAGATAGGTGTGTATTACTAGGCCCACTCATTTTGCACTGAGTGATGATCGTGTTGATACTGAACTAACCTTTTTAGGGGGATTACCCCTTGGTGCATCTGTATCACATCCACATCCACATTTTAGTATATATACATTTATTAAATTACTAATAAGACCACAGTCTCAAAACATAACAATATTAAAAAAATATCATATACTTAAACATATCCCTAGTGTTTTACATAAAGTTATCTAATCATAATTTCAATAATAACTACCATAATCATAAAAAATCACTAAAATAATCCAAAAAATAACTATACTTATATTTAATACCAACTGAGGTTCCCCAAAACTAAACTCTTATATCTAGTTCTAAAACACATACTTTATATATGGATTTTATATCATGTTAGATAACCCAAGAAATAAATATCATTATTTTACACCATTTCCATGAGTAAAAAAATATTTGTCATACTAATCATACAATACAAAGAATGGAAGGTTTAGTGACTTTTAGTATCATCTAAATAAGTAAATTATTTTATAATATTTGTGAAAATTTCTTGATAATTGAGCCACACTAGATTCCTTTCAAGAATTATCATAAGTTATACCCATATTCATAACCTAAGGAATGGAAACATAATAATGGGATGAGCTTAAATACCCAATAAGGGAAAACTTATCAACATTCCATCATGGTTTATATCCTATGTATACGATAAAGCATGAAAAAGTGAGAAATATTTTATTAAAAATAACATTGACTAATAATATCTACCTATTATCTAGGAAAAAAAGATATGTAATCTCAAATGGAAATTCATATAACCTGGAAAAAAGTAGGTAATCATGAGATAATAAACATGAATCAAGGAGTATAATCATAGGAATATAGAATAGAAAAGTAACATTCCCCTAAAACATAATATTAAAAATAAATTTGGTATAAACATAGTCATATGTTATCATCATATTTTGAGTATATTAAATAAGTCATACCCTTTCCTTTATGAGATTATTAAAGAAGTTTTACCCTTTTATTTATGATCATACCACTAAAGGCTCATCCTTTCATTTATGGGAACTTCTAAGAAGGGACACCCATTATTTTTCTAGAACATCACCTAATTCCTACCCATTATTTAGTGATAGTATCAAACAAATCTAACCCTTTAATTTTTTATAATATCCAAGAATCCTCACCATTTATATAGTGAGGGTAATCTCATAAGTTTTATCCTTTATGTAGTGAACAAATCCTAGTATGTCCACGTTTCATTATCTCGTGATATATAAAACATTAAAAAATTTATTAAAGGGTGATATAGAACTCCATGTATCATCAAACATATATACTTGTTCCATTAGATATCTATCAATCATCATGTCATTAAAACTTATGGAAATAAAATGGGTGTCATATCATTTTAGAAGGGTATCGCATAACATGATATTAAAAGTAGATCGATCAATATAAAAAAATAAATCACCATAGATAGGTATTTCATATATAAAATTATAATTTTATTAAAAAGTATAACTCTATAGAGATTAGTTCTTTTAAATAAGAAAATATAAATAAAACCATTAAAAGTAGATTTTATAAAAAACTTCTTAACAATGTTGTAATGTGATGAAATTATAAATCAGTTTCAAGATATAATTTTCATAAAGGTATCATATAAATGTTTTTAAAACAAATATTTAAAATTAATCCAAATTTTGGAGCCTTGTAAAATATTTATTTGTTTTTAAACAAAATATGGGTGGAAGAAAAAAATATAAACTTGAAAGAATATATTTTAATATTTTCAAAATAAATTTATTGAAACCCACATCCTAAAACAGTAATAAATCATTATTTTTAGAAGTGGTAAAAATAATTTTTAAGATATTTGTAAATAAAATATATTTGTATTCAAACATTATAATAGAGCATCTTAGGGAATATTGAATATGGGTATGGAAGAAAAATAGATAATTTAGAGAAATTGTGAATTGTTATTAACACCAAAAATTTTTAGGAAGAAATAAATCCATTAATGTAATTTTGTAGAAAATATAGAGGAAATGAATTATAATAACCTTATAGAATAGAATAAAAACATATGGTAAATTCATAATCAAATATTACTTATTATGTATCAAGAAAAGATTTCTATCAAGAAAACCACCTAACTACTTAAGAAACATTTTAATAGAAGCCCCTTGAAGGAGAAAGCATGGAACTAAAATTAAAATATAATGAATAAAATTTATTTCATGATATTATATATACAAATTATAGTATAAATACTTTTAAAAAGAATTTTTTTTTATAATAAAATATCTCAATGAAATTAAAATTGAGAAGAAACAACCTTATTTATATATTAATCATTGAAGTAATAATCCTTTGAAAAGGGGTTCAAGAGAAATAATTATAAATATATAAAAACTAAATTTTAATAAAATTTTGTATAATAATAAGATAAAATAAATAAAAATAGAATAATGGAATGAAATAATAATAATTATAACATAAATAAAGGAAATTCAGTTATGAAAAACTGTTTCATTTAATCCCTCTTAGATGAACATGGTATAACATACTATATAAAAAATATACTAGCTAAATTACGTATGTAAAAAAATTCTCATAGATATAATCATTTATTAACATCATCTATAATTATTTAATACAAATAATCTCGATAGTTATATTTCATTTTCATCATTATATGATATTTAGTTTTTATTGTTTTTTTAGTACTAGTTTTATGATTTCCATCTTGACTCATATTTAAAGATTAAAATTTAATAATTAAAATATCATTATAGGTAATGGTATTTATTTTTTTAATTATTTATAATGTTCTTATTTAATTTCATGAGTATTCTAGTTACGATTGATGATAACGAGACTAGTGTCGAGCTTGTTTTGATAATCTTAACGAATGAGGTATGGTATCTTAATGAAAGTTTTTATATTACCATTACAATTACCAGACCAAGAAACCATTATATACATATTATTTAACAATATAAATATTAATTATTTTTCCTTATTTACCCATGATAGAATTTTTCATGTATGTGTTAAAGCTACCCTAAACAAGAACAAGTCATAATTAATAGATAAGTCCAATTACATGGTTATTTAGTTATAATATAATTATTTAAAAACATTTAGTGATATTATTTAGATGTTATTAAGGTGTTTCACAATATTTTAATAGATTTAGATATATAATAAAATATTAGGTTCAGAAATGTAATCTGTCACTCTCATAGAGGCGGTAGAGTGCATGTAACCAGACACATCATATTTATTTTCTAGATACTGTGAGTAAGTAAAGGAATTGTTTTTAATTTTAGAATGCTATTTATTTTAAAAATATAATCTCAATACATTATATATACTTTTATAACCATCCATGTATGTTGGTAATAAAAAATAAACCATGCCATTCATGGAGGCGACAATCTACAGACATACATGAGGGCCCTTTCATTTTCTGAATTGTATTGGAGGAAGGTAAAAATAGATATTATATTAATATGATAACATTTATAATATTATTAATATTAATTATATCATACCATCAAGGATAGAATATATTTTTAGGGTTAGAATAAGAAAAGAATCAAGATATCTCCGTTGAGAACATCTCTTTTCCCTTTGGATTTTCTCCCTTGGGTAAAAAATTAAGGATCCTTAGAATAGTATTTTATGAAGAACATGGAATATAGGAAATGTGGAGAGAGTAAAGGAAAAAATTGGTTGGATTATTTGTTGTTCTAATTATATATAATTTATTGGAGAAATGGGGTGGATTTGGGATACTTTTACCAGTGAAGGGGATGGATTTTTTGTAAATATAACTTCTTAATATAAATATAGATCATGCTTCACATGGAATATTGATCCAAAGTAGAAAATAATAGACTAATGGATTAGTTATGGTAAATTTTACCACAAAAATTCATTTAAACACATGTTTTAATTTTTTCATGTATTTTTCTATTATAATTTTCACTTTTACAATTTTTTGTTTCTATTATGGTAATAAATTTTTACCTAAGTAATTTAATTTTAATGCCTAAACATAAAATGGGAATCACCACATAATTTGGAAAAATTTATTATAAATATAAAATAAATTTTATCTAATAACCATTAGAAATATTTTCAATTCTTGGTTAGAGATAAGGTATTCTTTGATATATATCTCTAGATGAGTGTCATGAAGTTGGGTATGATGGGAAAGCTAAGTCCTAGTTATATTGGCCCCTTTGAGATTCAAGATTTTATTGGAGCCTTAAACTATCAAATAGAACTCCCAATGAACTTTACTCATGTTCATGAAGTATTATATGTATATATATATTGTATAATTACATACTATACCCCCAATATGTACAAAATTTGTAGATGGTACAGTAGGAGAATGATTTCTCTTACAAGGATAAATTGATGAAGATCTTGGACCATAAATCCAATAGCATTTGAAAAAACAAAACTCACATTATCAAAGTGTTTTGGTTGAACAATAAATTATAAGAAGAAACATGGGAACCAAAGGAAGTTATGAATATAAACACCCTCATTTTTTCACCTTACTATACAAAATTTCATTGTAAAAATTTATTAATGTGGAAGAATGTAATGAGACAAAAAAAATATCTATATGACTTCCCTTGTATATATGGGTATGTGACATATTTATTTATGCAATAAACTGTAAAACACAATGATAATACTTTATATTATCAATTAATAACATTAAATTTAGT
Organism: Viscum album; assembly: GCA_963277665.1. NCBI lineage: Eukaryota > Viridiplantae > Streptophyta > Magnoliopsida > Santalales > Viscaceae > Viscum > Viscum album. The sequence continues at coordinate 1,960,657,715 of OY728119.1, read as the reverse complement.
TAACAATTAAATCTAGTAAAATTCAATATATTACAATTAGAAAGTAAATAAAAAAAATGAAAATATTTATATTATGAAATGTTGGTCATTTCCATCCCCTGGGACTATCACAATCATGAAAAAAGAATAAAATGGAAAAAAATATTAGTAATATAATTTTCAATTTGAAAATGAATAATATTGAATCTTGATTAAAATTGGTGTAATAGATGAATGAATTTAATGGGTGGAATTTATAAAAGATATAAAACCATTATGGCCATTGGAAATTATGACCATTAGTCATTATGAAAATTGGGCATTTTGGATTTTGGCTGTTATGGCCATTCAACATTATGACTGTTGGATATTATTACCATTGGGCATTATGGTTATTGTTAATTTCTACTATAGGTCATTATAACCATTTGTAATGTAATTATTATAATATTATAATTAGAATCATCATATGTAAAGTGTAATTATGATAACTAAATGATGCTTAAGGGATAAATGATGGATTCTACAAGAAAAATTATGCATTATGTCACTCATATATCAGATCTCAGGAGGTAGGTAACATCATTGGGGTTCATACTAGACTAAAAAAAAGTAGAGAATCAATAAGAGAGGCTTGATTGGAACCATCTATGGTACAAGTTAATGTTATTAGAGATCACCATTAGATTCATGGTATCTAAGACATGCCATGAAAGTACCACCATCACTCACCCCACCCATAGATTTTATGTTGGTGTGATAAAGGGGTAATGTATGTATAATATAATTAGTATTAATAAGTAATATATTTTAGGAAATAAATAATATTTAAGCTATTATAATTTTTTATATTTTATATTCCTCTAATATAAAATTCACATTACAGAGGATTAATATGATACAATTAATTTTTATACCTAGAATCTATAATTATTTTTTGGAATATAAATATGTATAATTTATATTAAAATAAATTCCTAGGATATGTTCAATAATTTTAAATAAAATTTTATTTTTTTAAAAAAGTTGTAAAATATATTTATTCTTATATAAATAAAAAACATTTATGTAACCATATTTAGTTTTTCTAAGTGTTATAAACATGATCATGTTATAAGAATCCATCTTTTTCATTAAATGAGTGTTTTATTTAAATATTAAATTTATCGTATTTAGAAAATTATTTTTATAAAATAAATGTGTTTTTTAAATTTAATTGATGAAATTATTAAACAATTATTTTTCATAATTTTCCGAGATAGTATAATTTTAGGGTTAAATTTAAAAATCATTATAAATATATGTGATAAGTATTATGACATTATAATGACTAAAAAGTAATTTAATAATTATTAAAAAAATTTATTGAACCAAAATATGTTTTCAAATTTAAAATAACGAATTTTAATTTGAAAGGATTAATTTTCCAATCCATTAATGATGTTTCAAAAACATAAAGAATGTTTTAAGATTTTAAAGACAATTCTTTATGAACATGACTCAATTCCACATCATGAATTATATTTTTTTAAGTAATTTGGAAAATAAATAATAAAAATAATAAAACCACCACCATTGGAAAACACATTAGGATTGAACCATTGAATGAATAATGGTTTTGAATTTTTTATAAACTAGACTTCGAAGGATAATGTTTTGGAAATTAATTAATAATTCCTCAACTTTTTTGATATATACCCACTCAGTCTCATATCCCTCTCTACTAAAAATAAATTTAGAATTAGGCATCTCTCTTTTTCTCTCATTGGAGTCTCTCCAAATATTTTCTAATGTTTCAATGTGCCCTTGTCAAGATTTATGAAGATACATCACATGTAAGGAGATTATTTTCCTCTCTACTTTTATTTAAGTACTTCCTATATAATAAGCTTTTTCATTTTTGATTGATTTTGTTTCCATTTTTTCATAATAATTATATTTATTTAGAAATTATTATTTATTTATAATAGACTTCCTTTCCCTCTTATTAACACAATTTCATTATCCATTTTTTATACCTATTATACTTATCGAATCACTCCTTGATTTTCTATGACACCCTCTTTTATTATGAATACCCAATACTATTTTCATTCATTGAAATTCATATAAAATTAGTCTTAATTAATTGTTGTTAAATTTTTTTATATGAAAATACAATTACCCTATCATGATTTTAATTTGATGAAACATAAACTATATTATGATCTTATGAATTCAGTGACTTTTTTATGTGAGACTTGTTATCATTATCCATAGGTTTTTGATGAAATATTATGATATATGACCTTCAAGGAAAATATAATTTTTTAAATATGAAGGGCTAATACTAAAAGTGATACAAAACATTGGGTAATGTTTTCATCCCTTGAGATACTATGTATGGTGCATGAATGCCAACGAGCCTGTACCATAGTGGTACAGGCTCCTGATTGGCATCCAAAAGACCCAGGATCGAATCCGGGCAGGGGCGAATTTCCCAGGTACTGTAGCAGGTACTGTTGCAGCGGCGGCACTGTAGCGGTGGTGGTACTGTAGCAGGTACTGTAGCAGCGTAGGTACTGTAGCAGTACTGTTCACCGAGGGGTCCTTTGGGCCAAAAAATGGGCTTTCAAGCCTTGTATTTAGGCCACTTGGCCTTGGGCCTTCGGGCTATGTAATGGGTCTCCCTCTACCCAGTCTAAAGAGGTCTTTGCTTTCAAATAATAAATTGAGGCTTCGGCCCCAACCTTTTAAAAAAAATGTATGGTGCATGAATGGTTCACCTAGCACATTATTTATGATGTCTTACTGATGATCCTGGACTTGTTATTATATTGTTATTTTTTATTTTTCTGATATATTACCTTGATTCCATGTCTTTATGATATTGTTTTATCAAGCTTCCATTTTATTATCATGTTTCCTTTTGTCTCATATGTATTATGATTACTTCGATAGTTCCCTTACCAGGCTTGACAACCCTCCAATTTTCTTCATGTAACCCCTAGGATATTCAATGTAGTATTATAATATCAATAGTATATAAGAGAAAGAGATAGAGTTTAAATTAATATGACATAGTTCATGTTTAGATCATTTTTCATTATGTATAATTTCTCATATACACTAGACCATTCTGTCTTTACCTATCCCATTAGGCCCACATGGCCAGTAGTAAGCAGAGTGTGACAAACCAAGATTGTCTTCAATTGATCAAATGATGGAAATATGTTTCATGTAGGAATATCTCAGAAATGGGAGGCCTTAACCTAAGTACATATACACATGTACATATCCCCAAAATCCCATACAATTTTGAAAGGAGGAATAATACAACTGATACTAGAATGCATATATATGTATAAATCCCACTATCAGAGTATATAAATGTATAGAAAGTAAATAGGGACAAATAAAAGCTCACAAAAATAGTAAAATAGTCCAACCTTTTAAGAATAAGGGGAATGCAATCAAATTAAACACATGGTATGAACCACAGTCTAGATAATTATGCTCCACCTACTCCTTGTCCTATTAAGACTCCACAAAAGGCCCATCATATGTATAAGATAAGACATGTGTGGGTAGATCCCATATAGAGGTGAGTATAAAAATATACAATATGATGCCTCAAAATCAGAAAAAAAAATAAAGCATCATTAGAGTAGTCAGATCATCATCACGTAGGAATGTCCATAAAAGTACAGTACAAGGAAATAAGAACATCGAGATATACTCATAATAGACCCCAAGTCTCAAATATGTCTGAACCATAATACCAGCCAATGGATTCTAATTGAGGCTTAACTAATGCTCATTTGAGATAACTCACTCCAAAAGAAATTATATCATTTATGAAACACATCTGAGAGATCATGATCATCCTAAATCACTATTAAAGTACCTTCTAGAACTCATAAAATCTAGATACATAGAAAGTGGATCTCAACCATGGCCTCTAGGGTATACCTGAACCTACCTAGAATAACTTGTTTAGTATGGGATCACACACTAACATAACTTGGTCATGATGAACTCTCAAACCCCACTAATGGGAGATGGAGAAATTATATAAGATCAAACCCTAGGGTATGTGGAGGGATTCATAAACTCTATTCGAAATTAATCCGGTAGAGGGGATCTCATCCTATGCTCAGGATACAATCGATCAATGTTACCTTATGATGATAAACCAATGGAATACCGCCAACTAAAACTAGTCCAGATTTAAGATTTCCAGGACCTCAACCTATCCTGGATAAAGTACATAGAGAATACTAGGAGTACACAATGTTTCTTATCTTCCTGATGTCTTCTATTGTCACACTATCTAAAACAACATATATTTCTCTTTATACACATCATGTCCTTTTGGAACACATGACAATTAGTTGTTGGGATATCACTCGATGCGTGTCTCCTGCACAATTCCATGCTCTATGGATCATTAACATTTACTTTGGGCCATTCCTATGGACTTTGGCTATTTCCAAGTACTGATCCCTTGCCATGTACTCTTCTATTACTCATGTTCATTGTTATGTCTATGCCCATGTACCCCTAGGGTGCATGAAAATCTACTAACTGTGGGTCACATGGAATATGGTAGTTCCATAAGGTGTGTGATATTTTACATGACACATAAAACCTATCCTCCATAGATAGGGTCACACACAGTTTGTGTTCTTTTTTACTATACACTATGTTGTTAAGAATTTTCTAGAATCCAGAACCATCATGTGCTTCCACTCACACCACTGACTCCATCGATCAATCTGACAATCTCAACCAGAAATCATGGATCTGGGTTGAATGAACCTTTTTGTCATCAATTTCCATATTCAAACCATCTAATATTATTAGACGTTTACACTCGTTGCATTATGTTGTCTCTACATTCCCAATCAAAATATATAGAAAAACTGGACCAATAACGATCCACCTCTAATCATCCACAATCATCATTTCAACTTCATCGCTCTATCGATCATGAACCAGAACCCACAATAGTGATCCATTTTACCAATGAACTATATTTCAATGATCATTCGTCCTATATAATTTGAACCTACAGCTAAAGAAAATATAGGTGATTAATGTGCGAAGAATGTGGGAATAAAAGAAAGAAAACAACAGGAGAAAAAAATGACAGACATTATTAGGGATGACCTTTATTATTATCCATTAGATCTAGGAATATATAACTAAATATCAAAGGTAATAACAATTATCAACCTTTAGGATTATAAAAAATAAATCACAATCAATAATCTATCAATGAATCAATCTTTTTAGAATTATTGAATTGTGTTCAACATGAAATAAACAATCAAGGATAAAACCAATGAAATCAAACCTCCCTACCCTGGGTTTATATTTATCATTGATAAAGAATAGTTCTATGTAATAATCAATGGAAAGATCCATATGATCTGATTGCAACACAGGTACATAATTTACAATCCATCATTGATCATTAGAAAATAGTCTGCCAAAAGATCCACTCTTATTCCCTAGGATTAGGTGGATAATCTTAGGTATTTCCATAAGCACACATATATAGAGGAGGGATTAGGTTTATAATTAATTATAACAATTATATAAATATAATTATTAAATTAATTATTATTCCACCCATGATGGTGCTCAAGCCCAATATTTTACACACACAAAGATTACATAATTATTAGGGTAATATATAAATTATGGATTTATAGGTGGTCTCATATTTGCAATCTAAGACTATATTTGAGAGTTAAACTATTAATTCCATAAAACTAAGCACACATCATATAATATATTTGATATTTATATTATATCTATAATGAGAATCTTGGGGCCCAGAAATCTTATGATAACTCATTGCCTAACATCAAAAATATTACATAAAATATTTTAATGTTTTACATAGAAAAAAACAATTTGTTATATTCTCCCCGCCTTAAGTATTATCATCATGAAAAAAAATCCTACTAAAAAGATAAGGGTACTAAACCTGCATCTAGTTCTCCCACTCCTAGGTACTGTCCTTAAGATTCACATGCTCCAATTGGACACACACTAATGTAATCTCTCACCCACATATTATATTCTAAAGTTGATCCTCAATATCTATCAAGTACTCTACAAAGGTAGCTCCATCCTTGAAGTCCAACTCACCTCATTTGACAACATGCAATGGGAGATGCACATACCTCCTCATCTAAGAAATGTGGAAGATGTCATGTACCTAGTCTAACTATATAGGTAGGGATAAGTGGTATACAATATCACCAACCCTTCATAGTATTTGGATAGGTATAGTGAATCTCAAAGATAACATTTCCCCCTATCAAATATCCACAATCCACATTGACTCGAGACCTTCAATAACACGTGGTCTCCCTCCATTAATTTAAAGGCCCCATTATTTGGTCTATATAAAACTTTTAATGACTCTAGAAAGAATTTATCTAATCATGGATGATCTAAGACTTATTTTCCATCATTCAAACCAAATATGGTCCCATGAGTGTTGTCTCAGTTACATCAGTCCAACATAGTGGTTATATTCATAACCTCTCATACAAGGCCAAAAATATTTCCACAGAGATAGTGTAATTATAGTAATTATTGTACATAAACTCCACCAAGGGTATGCGATCCTCCAAATTATAGCCAAAAACTATCTTGAAAGCACATAACATGTCCTCTGAAACCTGAATAATCCGTCCATTCTAGATATCAATCTTGGGGTTAAATTCCATGATTAAATGCAACTGAGTCTCAAATCACTCCTTATAATCCTCTCTATAATCATAATGTGAAATTGAAATCATTATTTGAAAAAATAATCAAGGGAAATCAATGAATCTAATACACTTAATACATGAAAATTCATCCAATTCTCTCTACTTAACTTTACTCTTAGATAGCTAGGAAGTGTGATGACTTGGTTAGTTGATCTAAGATCACCCAGATAGAATTGTATCCTATATAAATTCATGGTATTCGTATGAAAAAGTTCATATACATACCATCTCACTTCCACTATATATCCTAAAGGGGTTAATATAAATACACTAGTACAAAGTTCTTAACCTTCAACCACTAACAAGTGAGGAATTGAGAGACAAACACATCTATACACGTCTTCATTCTTGGTTACCTATAATAAAATTGAAGTTACATAAACATATTTTCCTTAACATGATGTACCCCTATGGAGAATTTATGAAAATACCCCAAATCCTCCTCACACAACATCACTGGTACCATTATCCATCCTAAAAAAAGGATGACGAGCTCCCCACCTTCAAATAATCCACCAGAAACATGGCTAGTGGATATCTATATACTCGAAGTCTCATGGTTAGTAAATCCAAGTTGAGGATCCTTGAAACACATTATAATAGGTTTCGTAACACCCATATACTTATTGTGAGCTTCACCATCCTCATCCATCAAGTACAATTATAATTATGCCACCTACTCTAATATCCTAGTTATCTGCTTCAAACAAGATATCATACTGAGAGAATCTTCCACTATGTTCCTCTACCTAGGACTATAGACTATATCAAAGTAATAATATTGGATGAAATGTAGACATATCCTCTATCTCAAGTAATTATCCTTATATGAGATTATATAATTGAGACACCTGTGATTGGAATATATGGTAAACAACTCACACATAAGGTAGTGTAACCTTATCTTCTGGGAGATGACTACCACTGCCTAATATTGATTTTGGGTCACATAGTTCAACTCATGAGTCCCCAATTTTAATGAACCATATGGTATAACCACTTGACTATACATTAGGAAACATCCAATACTTGCCCTAAAGGCATCGCAGAACACTAAGAACTCAACACCCTCTTCTGGAAGTCTCAAAATGGGGTTTCTAGTCAACCTCTACCAAAAATCATTAAAAGGATTCTAGATCCTCTTCGTCCTCACAAAATGCTTCCCTCATAATTAAAGGATGTCACGATTGAGAATATATATGATAAATCAAGAATGGATATATTTTAGTGTCATACTAATCCGTGTAATATTTTCACTTTTATCACACTCTTGGGTGGCTCCCAAGATAGCACTACCTCAACCTTCATCATGTCCATTTCCATACCCTCTGCTGAGATGGCATGTTCCAAAAAGTGGACCTCTTGAATCCAAAACTAATACTTCAATAGCATCCCATAATTCTAGTTCTCTCATATTATTTTTTGGACCATCAACAAGTGTCTTGTATTCTCCTCCTCAGATGTCGAGTACACTAGAATATCCTCAATGAAGACCACTACAAAATGGTCAAACAAAGTTTGAAATATCTAGATCATGATTCCCATGAAAAATTTCGGGGTGTTCATCACACTTAAAAGAATCACCAAGTACTAATAGAGACTATAGAAAAATTAAAATTCCATCCTTAGTATATCCTCATCCCAAACTCCAAGATGGTGATATCCTGGTATGAGGTCAACATTCGAAAACCATCTCACCCCTTTAAAATAGTCATATTATTCATCGATCCTCGATAGTGGTTAATTATTTATCACGATTTCCTAGTTCCAGGTATGGTAATATACACACACCATTAAGCTCACATACGCCTTGTTTGTGAATAATTATGAATATTCCCAAGGATAAATAATGGGCCTGATAAATAAATTCCTCTAAAAGCACTCTGATAGCACCTTCATTTCATGAACTTATGTGGGATCCATCGTATAAGTTGCTGCATATATCAGGGTAGTACTCAAGTTTAATTCTATATAGAATACTATCTATTGGTGTGGAGGTATGCCCGGTACTTCTTGAGGAATGATATCCTCATTTTCTACCATTATTTCAGGAAGCTAAAAAGTCATAGCATTTATAGTTTAAAAGGTTGTACCATATAACTTGTGAGTAATATCATGTATCCTCCTGCATATGATCCCATACTTTTCTTCTTGGGTTTCCTTATCACTAATGAAATAAAGTATCATCCCATCTATATAGACACACTACACCCTCTTCCAAAAAAACAATTTTTTTCATGAACTACGGAGAGAATGTCCATACCTAGTATGTTTTTATATGGCCTCATTACTACTACAAAGAGATACCATAAAAATATCTCTCTTCCATGAGTTAGATCCCACTATCTATAAAAGTGTGTGATCACTGAATCCCATCTAATAGAATTCTAGAAGTGCAAGGGTCAAGATAAGGGCTCAACTAAAATCATTATGTCTATAAAAATATATGATTAAAGAAAATAGTGTCTCACACCTATGTTTATCAGTATTTTAGCTATGTTAGGGAGAACAGAAATTGAACCTATAATTATCTGAGGAATATTTGGGTTGAATTTTTCTCTTCCCATAGCTATCCTCATCCCTAACCACCATCTACTTGAGCCAAGCATGGACCACCTAATGGTGGTGGTGGAAACATCACAAAGTGTCTGCCACATTCAACTTCTCTCCCTACTCCACCACATATACATCATGTATAATCTCCATAATATTATTGTTGTCTCTGACTAAGCTATCCATAGACCCTCTCTTTGTCAAGTACATGACCGGTTGGTCGATCAGGTATGATATGTCCCTGAGTATCATAGTAGAAACACCGCCTCTCTCTAGGATGACTTGAACCAACCTAAGATCCCTGATCTATAGAATTTTTATCCATATATTATCTTTTGATGTGGATCGCACACTGGGATATCTAGGTCTATCATCTACCACTCTCTTATGAATTCTAAACTTTTTTTTTGCGCACTACTAGCACAAATTCTCACTATCTCCAAGCCCAAAAATCAATCTACTACCAAATACCACTCAAGAACTCATTATTAGGTGGTAATTCAAAGATATATACATCCACACTATATATATTATTATAGGCCTTTCTCAATGTTTCACTATTGGAATAATGGATCTCGAACCATATCTAGATATTATCATGAGATTTTAGTGAACCTAGAAGAATACTCTGCCATAATCATGCTACCCTACTAAAGATGTTGAAGCTCTTGGATTTACATCATTCAAAATGTGTCTAGATATAAATAAACAATTAATATATTTTTGAACTCTATCTATGATTGAACTATCTCATCAACTTTCTGAGTCTCCAGAATCCACCACCGCTGGGAGGATCCTTGATAAAGATTCACTACTATGATCATGACCTGATCTAGAGGTGTCCTCACAAGGTGGAAAATTAAGGTTACTACCTATATCTTGTTCTCAAATAATTGGGGGTATGGATCACCCTGAAAAGTGAGAGGTTTATTCCCCTAAAACTCATGCAGTGAATTCATCCAATTCACATCCTCGACCTATAATGCCAGTGAAACCTCCAGCTTAACAGTTGGTCAAAAGACTATCAAACCACCCAAAGGGTCCACCTATTATACATGACCATATACCAAAGCCTCATCACTAGGAGAATTATGATCACAATACTTATGTGGAATCTTATCTATTTTTCATCATAGAGGCATCTTGAACTAATCAAGATGTACCTTGGTTAAAGAGTATATCTAGGGTGCTGACTCAAGAAGGATATGGAAAACACAACCCATTTCTATATGATGAGTTAACCAATTTTTTACCTAAAACTAGTGCCTACATGTATCAAGTCTACAAGAAGTTAATTATAGTCTTAGTGAATGGATATGTCAGATTTTGTACCAACACTGGAGTCTCTGTCTTGAGAGTCGAACTTGAAACAATTTAACACCTTTACTTATTTCCCAAACCAAACCTCTCATCTAAAAAATATCCAAAATGAATTCCTAATTTGAACACTAATCTAATATATATTACACCCCAGTACATTAAAATATATATTTACTTTAAAATAAAATCTCTCTATTCAACATCTTTTGATACACGCAACCATGAGCCTATAAGAACAGTAAAATAATATACCGTTAAATCCATGATGTTAAATTGGAATGTATGAATAGGAATAAATAAATTATGAAAATTATATGGTTTATACATGTATAAATAAATTAATTGGTTATAAAGTTATTATAAATAAAAAAAATCATATTAAAGAAAAATAAATATTTTTATGAAAAATTATATTTTTATAGAAGTTGTTTTTTAACTACTTCATCACTTATTTTGAAATTAATTTTTACCACTTTTTGAATTTTTTTTGAAAAAATGAGTTTCATTTTTTGAAATAATCATATTAAAAGTATCATAGAGTGATTTTTTTGATAATTTACTTGAAAGACTAATTTTTTGATGAATAGTGAAATTACTAATTTTTATTAAAACCTGCCTTTTGGTTTAATGAATTTAAAAATTTATTATTATTTAAATTATTTTAAAAGTAAAAATATTTCAATTATATTATAATTATTTTTATTTATTTAACTTCCATAAATTACATGTTCAATTTTAATATAAAAACATTTTATACATATGAAAAATTTTCTAATAGATATTTTTTTCATCACATATGTAGGTTTAACTTTAAATTAAATTCTGAAAATTATATTAAATAAATTGGTAATAAAGAATTAAATATTTGGAATAGACATAATTAGTATTATATAATAGTTTCAACTAAATTTTTGGTAATAATGATTAGACAAAACACTAAAAATTAATAAACATTGTTAAGGTTAAAATTGGTTTACCTGGGGGTTAAACATAAATGATAATGGTTAAAATTATCTACCAATTTTCCTAATTCATATTTTATAGAAATATATATATCTTATATCTTCTATTGTTTGATAATGATCTAATTTTTATCTATTTTCATAAGAAAAATGGGGGTTTGATTTATTCTCTTAAAAACTTCCAAGTACATATATTGGCAACTTATAATAGGGAACCCCCTATCCTATCCTCTTCAAACATAAAAAAATCCATTTGGTTCAGCCTATACCTAACTAAATACCTTAAATACGTCACTCCAAATTTCTTATAGTCATTTTTTATATAATAAAACCAATATGGGATGGCTTTAGTTGTAATCCTAAAGAGGCTCTCTAAAGCAGAGGTATAATTCTTAACCAAGCATATTTGATTTATTTGTTCTATTAAATACATCAAATATAGATCTAATATGATGAAATAATAACTAAATTATATCCCATAAAATTATATTTTATTATGTTAATTTAATATCCTATATTTATTTCCTCTTCCATTTAATGGGATATAAAACCATCGATCATCTGTATTGTGCACTATCACATTGTGAACTGATGTAATTCATTTTCCATAACTGCCTATCATAGATGAATATAATGATATATTTAATGTAAATGTATTATATTTATTAAATAATAAAACTTGTTAAATTATAATATAAAATCTTCCTTCTAACCCTCCAATATAATAGAAATTGATAAATTCACTAATGCATACGTGTTGACTACCGCCTATATGGAGCGATGTGAAACAATTTTCAATTTATTTTGACATGGATTGTAATAAAAAGATATTTAATGAATATATATGATATATATTATATGATAATGATTCTATAAAACTTAAATACTCTTTAATTTTCTTTTTTCCATCTGTTAAAAACCAAAAACAACGCTCATGCATTGGTACAACCCACTATCTTCAAGAATGGAATAACTCATTTTTCTATAAATATATCATTTATGGAATATTATAAATACTTATATAATGACTAAATATTATATTTATATAATATTTATCATTATGAAGATTATTTAACCATGATCAATTTACAAGTACTGAAATTAATAAACTAAAACATATGTGAAAAAACGCAGCAGTCATCACCCGAAAAAGTGTATTTAATAATGAATTGTTAACAAATAGGTGATAAAAAGTTATAATAAAAAATATTTTGATATATATATATATATATATATATATGATTATGGTTTTTTAATATAATTATAATAAATCTATATTTATTATATATGAGGTTTGAACACAAACCAAGAAAATCTGACCTGAGGCAAGGGTTTCTTGTCTAACATTTACTTCCTTGACACATAAACCATATTCATCACTTGTATGGTGTATATAATTCTCCAATGATATTATCTATCATGAATATATTAATCTTTATATTATTTAATATTTCATTTGATATTATTTATTTCATGGGGTTTATGATTCAAATGTTACCAAAGTGGTAAGGGTTTATTTCACAATCTCATAATTATTTACGTTTATTTATGATTATGTCTCCCTAAAGGGAATTGTTTGATATTTATATCTTCAGACCAATATATATTCTTATCATATAGTTATTCATGAACTAATCAAGTAATATTATCATTTTCTTCTCTTTAATAATCATAATTATTGATAAAATGTTTCTAAGAAAAACTGACATTATTTCTCCCTTCTGCCGAGTTTTCTTTTCAATAACCATGTTTTTTAAAAATATTTTCAAAAGTTTTTTTAAAATTCTAAATAATTCTCTTTTATGAAATTTCTACCCATGTTTTAATTTTTACAATAAAAATTAATGGAATATTTTTTTCATTATTAGAACAAGTACTTTTTAGCATTTTTCCAACAGTGTGAAAGGAACATTTTTTAAATGGCATATATAGAATTACCCACTATCATGACCACTCAATTATTTGAAGAATACATCCAACATTAACTTATTATTATTATTTCAAGATTGGAAAATCCCTACATAGGAAAAACCTAAGTAGGTCTAAAGTATTGGAGGCCCAATGCATCTGCCCTAACAAAGTTACCACATGCATGTGGATGAGACCCCAGCCTGGAAAAAAAATTAAAATCACCATTAGTAATTACTGAATTGAGGAACTCAGACACCATATTCCCCTCACACCATGTGTCACAAACAATCACCTATGGGTCCAATAGATGTTTTCACTTATGAATGATGTAGAAAACGGTCTTCGGGATTTGGAACTTCCCCTACAACGAACCATGGAGGATAGCCGAGTCGATATCGACTGATTCTAACTTAATGTTGTGCGAGTAACAAAGCTCAATACATTTAAACATAATTGAAGCTTCCTCTTTGAGGGAATATCCCATTCCAAATCCATCACTTAAGGCCAGAATCACTTCCCCTTGTGGATAACGAACCACTCCCCCACCCCCTCAAAAAACTAGATACACATGACCCATCCATGTTGAGATTCAATGCACTGCTCGGAGGATTCCACTTCACCCATCCGCCTTACCTGTTAGCATCTTGTAAGGTGGGAGCAGTAGAATTAGCTACCATGAAAACGCTCAGTGTAGGAATAGCCACACATCCTTTTATTAGAGAAATCAATTCAACCATGATGCACCTGGTTCTAACTATCATGGCTAGGCATGAGAAGGACGTGCCCCCGTGACGAATTTGGTTTCTAGTATTCCAGATGCTTCAATATCCCACAACAAGAAACACTACCCGCGCCTTCTTCTCTGAAGAATTATATTCAGATCCCAAGAACCAATGTTGAAGAAATGTGGCAAGTGTGGCTGCCCGATTTCCCCACCCGAAAGCCTCACCCAGGTATCTTCAAACTGCAGTCACCCAGTCACTGCCAATGAACAAACGATCGACTAATCCCTCCTTGGAAGCAATACAACATATAAATTTAGATGCCAAAGAGATCCCTTTGTTCCTCACCTGTTATTATATTGGAATAGAGTTGTTCCGAATATTCCAAAAGAGAAAGTTTTATTTCACCGGAAGGTCACCGCAACAAACCATTCCACTCCATTAGTTGGGAATGCTTTTGTCCGAAGACACCAAGTGGTACACCTTAGTAGAGAAGGCACCCGAATCCGACCCCGTAATGATGATATTTTCTAGTTCCTCATTCAAGGTGATGTTGTCAAACAGCTTCAGCTGGTCGGGTGTGAGGATGGCTTGAATAAATGGCCAGAAATTGCTTGCCTGAGAAAATGAGATCTTATGGACCAGACAGGCTGGGAACCCTAGTGGTGAGCCAACCCAGTTCTCCTTCCAGAAATTAATTTTCCTGTAGCCCACAAGCCACCTGGAATTCATGTGGATCACTAGTAAATGATTAGAAATAATGAGCCAAAGTCGCGATGAATTCCCTCTTCCAGTGTCCATATGTTTCTATAGATATTACTGATAAATCTTTCCCACAGAGATGTATTTTCCATAAAATCCCATTCAAGTTTATCTTGGATTCCCATCATTTCCCCTTTGACACTTCAGATATTAATAACACCATTAAAAATCTCCATATCCATCATGTCCCATGAAGTCTAGTGAAATCTTCCATCATTGTGTGTGTCCCATATGAAGCCTTTCAATACCATTTCAATATTGTTCAACACTTCCTTTGGAGCGTTAAGCACTGAAGGCACATTCATGGGGATCGAGGACAAGACACAATTAACCAACACGATGCAGCCCCCAAAAGACAAGAATCGATTCTTCCAGTATGTAATACGGGTTGTAATTTTCCCAAATAGCCGATCAAAGTGGTGAATCCAAACCCTTCCTGGCGCAATAGGTGCTCCTAAATATTTCATAGTAAAATAATTTTTCTGTATGCCCAGTGAATCCGTAATATTTTCCCCCCTATTGTCTGAACTCTATTTCAAGAGAAACATGCTACTTTTTTCTCTATTGATGGCATGGACACTGCACTTGCAGTAAGTTTCCATTTCCCTGTTGAATTATCTAATGGTACACCTATTCACATTCAAGAAAAATAGCATGTCATCAGCAAAAAGGATATGTGAAATACCATTGGTATTGGATCTACCACGGGAAGGACAGGGGCTTCCACTAAGAACATTCCCCTATATATATATTCTAAGGACATCCTACACAAAACTGAAGTGGCTGGGGGAGAGGGGATCTCCCTGTCGTAGTCCATGTTTGGGATTGAAAAATCCACATTGATTTCCCATGAAAGAAATAGCCAACTAGGGATAGCTGAAAATTTTAAATAGTAAGTCCACAGCCCCTCTGGAAAAGCCCATATTCCCCAACACTATAATGATAAAGCTCCATTCCATTTTATCATAGGATTTGTGCCTTTCCACTTTAATCACCACATTGGATCCAGGTGACATGATGTTGATATCCCCCACTAATTCATGTACCATTACAATGGCCGATTGAGTTGATCTCCCTTTGATAAAACCTTGTTGGTTTTTAGAGACCCATTGGTGAAGATGAACAACTAGCCTTCTATTGAGAATGCTTGCCAGGATCCTGAACGGGAGGTTACACATACTAATTGGTCTATATTGATTGAGTGAAGAAGGTTCTTTCACTTTCGGAATGAGATTAAGTGTCAACGTGCAAGCCACCATGGGTAGGTGTCCCCCTCTGAAAAAGTCCCGAATGGCCTCAATGACTTCCCATTTAACCAAATCCCAAAAACTGATGTAGAAGGATCCTAGAATGCCATCTGGCCCTGGGGAACTTTCAGCATTAAGGGCCTTAACTTCCTCCCAAATCTCATCAACATCCGACATTTTTTCCAAATCCAGATTCACCTCAATAGACACCACCCTAGACAAGAAGCTAAACAAGTCGGTTTGTTTAGACTGATAGCCTTCCTGTATAGATGGGTTAGGATTAGCCAGCAACATTTTGAAATAATCAAAGGCCATAACTCCTACGACCTCAATATCTTGGGTAAAATAACCATCACCCATTCAGATATTGGGAATCATTTCATGCCTCCTTTCGTTGATGCATGCTTGAAAAAAGGCCATGTTTCTATCCCCCTCTCTAAGCCAGGTAGCTCAGGATTTCTCTTGGACATCTCTTTTCTGCTCCAAGAGTAGTACATCAAGGAGGTTTTTCTTTTCAACAAGAGTTCCAAAGATTTCTTCATCCCATGAATCCTCCAGTATTCTCTCAATCTGCTCAATTTCATCTTTAATATCTTCTAAATTGGTCCAAAAATTGGGTCTGTTGATGAACCAAGGCTGCAAGTCTTCCACGAGCCTTCGTAGTTTACTATGAAAACCCATCCAACACCAATCCTCTATGTGCTTCACCCAAGACGAAAGCACCGCTGAGCTGAAAATGCGGTCTGATTTCCATTGATTGGAATTGAAAAACTACCACTTGTTCACCGTACCTTGCTCCAGCTTGATGAGGAGGGGAGCATGGTATGATATAGCCCACACAAGGTGTTCCACCCTTGCATTCGAAAAAGAGGAGATTTCTTGAAGATTAGAAAAACACAGATCCAATATACATTAAGTGCAGTGATGCCCTCTTTGGTTGTTGCACCACATAAATTTACTTCCCAAAAAACCCAAATCCAGTAAACCATCACGGCAGGCAGAGGATGCAAAGGCTTTACAGTCACAAATGGGGACCCTACCACCTACCTTCTTATCCAGCAGATCTTTAATGACATTAAAATCCCCCCCCCAACCATGCTAAATTCCCTGGATCAATGTTTTCCAAACTCTTTCACAAAACATCCCTCTCCCTGGACTCGAAATTAGAATAGACAATGGAGAAGAGGCACCCATGTTTCCCCTCAATGATTTTCATAGAAAGATGCTGGTTAGAAGCTTCCAACAAGTCCACTAAAAAAATACCTCTCCAGAAGACCCAAATATGCTGGTGAACCGAATCGCCGTGAATATAACCCCACATGCCAAGTCTCTCAGCGAAGCTGTAAATTTTTGACAAGAGATGTTTGTGTTCAAAAATCACAACTATGGACATCTTTGTGCGTCTAACGTCAGAAACCAGAAAATCAGACTTAGACCGTGACCCCAGGCCCAAGGAGTTGAAAATAATGAGTGATATAATTGATTCTGAGGGAACCTGGACTTGGCCCCATATGACATGTGGCCTTTAGAATTACTTTTAGTAGAATTATGATAAAGCTTGGCATGAGCTCGAGTACAAAAACCACTGACCGGGGAAGACGACATTGCTTCCCCCAGAGAGAAATCCTATGGGACCTATAACATGATATTGAAATAGATTGAAGTAGGTAGCAAGGATCTAATGTGGGTAGATGAGCCAGAAATGAGATAACCCATCTTCCCATCCAAATAGACTAGACCCCTCACGTCGCAACCATTGAGGAACTCTCTCGTACATTCTTGGGACTGTGACCCAAGCCCATGAAAACCAGACTCTGGCATCTCCTCACATCGCGTCCCAATGCCCAGTACAGAAGAAATCGGTTTCCCAGTTGGTACAGAGATCGTCCCCTCCAATAGAAAGAGATGAGTTCTGACCAATAGATCACACCCCACAAACACACTCCACAAACTCTCGAAGAAGGAATTAGGTGAGCTTCTTCAAACAAGAAAAGAAGCACTAAAACCAGAAGGAATCTGGAGGAGAGTCCCAGCCAGTTATCGAGTCTGAGGAAGCCTAAAACCCGCACCATGTTAACGTGAAGGATGCATATCCATGCATCGAGAGTCATCCAAACCAGTGGAGACCGTAAGAATTTCGGCCCCGTCCCCCTCTTCCTAAACAACCAAATACGTGAAATAAGTCTCAGCCTCACCCACGGAAGGCATGGTCTTGTCAGAAACCATGGGAGAAAAGGACTTCAAAACACCATCAAAGTACCGAGCCTCTAAATTACCGGTAATCGGGAACTTTGAATGTTATCTACGATAGGTGGAAGACGAATGCCCCTGAAGCTAACATCCCGAGCATAAGAACGGAATTGAAGGACAAACTAGAGGTTGTAACTAGTCTTCCATTCCTTCGACTCTGAGGCCGATCCTTTCTAGAATAGGAGAAGCTAGATCCCAGTTACTGGGATGTGCCATTTTGATACCATTCACCACAATACTCATAATGGTTTATGATTATGTTTATTGATTGTAGAATTTGTTAACATTCAGATGTTGGTTTTTGAATATAAATGTTTATGTTGATTAGGCTTACTAATTGGGTAAATTATTAATATTTCAAACACTATTTTTTCAATATGAATATTTATGTTGATTATATTTCATCCCTTTCATTTTATGAATTTATTAGACTATGTAATTCTTGGGCAGGGCCTGCTATTTACCCTCGATGTAGTGTTATGTCTCATGAGGAAAAATATGTGGGGTATTTTACATATTCATTATAGATTTAAAAAAGATTCCTTAGCCTAAAACCATAATGGTAATGTTATGATGTCTGGAATTATGCATGTCCTTATCATTAAATTAGTTTCATAGGCCCACATGATTTTCAGATTAGTTAGAATATCCATAGATATGATTGAAGCTCATGTGACTATTTATATAGAATTATTTGGTCATTATTTATTCCTTCTATATTATTCTTCATGTTTATATTATTGATTAAATGGAATTTGTTTTAGTTATTTACCTTTCTATATTTATTGTTCCTTATTATTTTGTGTTAGCATCCATTATATACATACCCTTATGGAGCATTATAGCTCATCCCTTAAATATTTTTCCTCTCCCTAGTATTCCAAGAAGTATATTATGATCGATATACAAGGTTATAAAAATAATAATAATTGTGTTCTCAAAGAAAATTTAATTTTTTATTTTCTGTTTTCATATGTAATTTTAATTTCATGTATGCATCATATTTTCTAAGACAACATAAACTATTTGTTCTTTTGTAATTAATTTACTTATATCTAGAACTAATGTAATAAATTAACTAATAAATCGGATCCATTAGGGTCAGTGTCATTATATTTGGAATCAATGAAAGTTTAGTTGAATCATTGGGAACTATATTTAGGAAAACATATATTAGATAACATAACCCTATGTCTGACATTGAGGATAAATATAAGTATAGGATAAATCCTACTGTTTTAGTAAGGTAGAGATTATTTATATTTTTAAGAAATAAATCCTTGTTTAGATATTACAAGTGGATGTGGATCTAGCATAGATGTGCATGGGGGTAATAAGTCAAAAATGGATCATTGAGATTTGACTTGATCATCACCTATTAAAAAATAGTTCTTATTACAGAACACATGGGTTGACACTCCCTAGGGATATATTGTGGATAATTCACACTTTCTTTAGAACCCAATATGATGTATTTGAAAATATTTTTTATGAATTGAAAATATTCTAAAAGATAATTGATCTATGGTTATGGGATAAGTTATGCATGAATTTATCAATTAATGTCAAGTGTGTCACTAGTTTGGAAATTAAAATTTATGATTCAAAATATTATAATCTAATCATGTCTATTCCATTATTTATAGATTGTTTCTAGTAGAAGGAATTTAATTTTTTTCCATGAACATAATCAATGTATGGATTTCCCTCCTTGGCAGTATAATGAATTTCGATTTTGAGCTACAGTTAGAGATGATCAAATGGTAACTATATTGGTTTAGTTGACATAGGATATGTATAATAACCTTTCGTAAATGGAGCATACTACTGATCCACAATGTAGTGTAATAATGTTTGAATGATTCATGTATCAAAAACATCCAACACATAATTGGACTAAAAATCAATTTATATATGGGAAATATATTATTTTCCTCTAGAATATATTTATCTCTTTTAGGATGAATTAAAGGTCAAATTTTTCATGGAAATTTATCGCCTCTTTAGGGATGCATGTAACACCCTGAAAATTCAAAAAGAGTATATTTTATTTAATAGTGTGTATGAAAAGAAATGCCAAATGTAGAAAAGAATAAAACCTCTTGAGGAATTATTTTATATTTAATATTTTCTAATAAATTCAATTTATTTTATATCTTTCTATTCATACTATACTAGTTTAGCTTGCATTACATGCAATAAAGTCTTTCTTTGACAGTTTGTGTTACAAGTAAGACAGAGTTTTACCAAAAACATAATATATTATTAAATTATTATTATTTAATATAATAAGATAGAACCTAGAAATTAAATTTGAGGTTATTAATAATATTAACTATCATATGAAAATATATGATTTCAGAAAATATAAACTAAACTCATAGGTTGATAATTAATAAAAAATGAATATAAAAACTAATTGAATATAAATGTTTTTATGCTCACAAAGTTGTGTTATCCGAATAAATTAAATTAATTAATATTATTTAATTATATTAATTATATATATATATTATATATTTTATAAAATATTTTTAATTTTCAACCAATAGATTTAATAAACCTATGATAAATTAAATCTATTAGTGTGCTAAAAAAATGTATTTTCCCTAAAAGTAAATTGTCCATCCTTTAAATAGAGAACCTATTTTAAATACAATTTTTTGAACCATTAAAAATTTAATATTTCAAAACAAGATTCATTTTTCAAATCAGAACATAAAAATTAGCTTATGGTGATTTTTTTATATTTTTTATGTGGTTTCATTTTCTGATGAATAGTGAAAAAATACTAAATTTTAAATCGAAACTATTTTTCATATCATTTATTTATAAGGATAAATTATAGTTTACATAGATTTTAAAGTTTAATAAGATAATGTTTATATCAATTTATCGAATTTAGGTTATTGTAATAAATTTAAATATGAAATTTGAAATAAAAACACTGCAATACTTTGGATATTTTTACTTTAAAACTTGGGTTTGTCATCTGGCCCGTGAGATTAATTTTGAGTTAATTTGTGCCTCTTATGTTATTGTAATTTGGAAAATTTGATTCAATAATTTGAATCATAATAATTTCTCATTTCTAATATGTTAAACATAGTTTTTTAAGAAAAAATAATAGTGATCATGATTAAAATTAATTACAACGACTAAAAGAAAAAAATTCATTACAAGGGACTAAACCATAAACTTAAGAGCCAAATGACCTATAAACGTGTATAGAATCCATTGTATGTTCATATTTATACCCTATACTAACTTTTTTATTATTTTTTACATTATTATAGCCACTTGAAATTGGAAAAACATGGGTGGAATTCCATTTTAAAAAAATTACAAGAATGCCACACATCCTCCACCACAAAAGGGCACTCACCCCTCCCACATATTTACACCTATAAATCCCTTTAAATAGATAAATATATTATCAAAAAATCAACCCAAATAAATCCCCTAATCTTATAATATTTAACATAAGCATAAAACTAACCAGGGAACTCTTTTGGTATAAACCAAAAGGAGTTTCCCAAAAACGAGGTAACGTTATTCAACGATTTCTTTTGTTTCATTTACCTCTCCACCACTTCAATTGATTTTATATGATGATTGAATAGTAACATATCTATATAAAATAAAATTATATGTTTTTATTTTAAGTTTGTTACCTAAACTAATACACACTTTCATCAAATGGCTAACAAGCTTTCCGTTTCTGTGTTTGGAAAACAATCCCCTCATGAAATAATGTTATTTGTTTTTCCTGTACCACCTACCACGGCTGGGTATTATGATGGAAAAAATATTTATATATGATATATGTGATATTTATAATTTATTAATACTTCCTTAATCTTAATATAACTCATACCTTATTGCTTTCTATTTTATATAAATCTAATAACATCGTTTGTGGACGTGTGGACTACTGTCTTTTCAAAGCGATGTGACTCATTAAAATTATACATGGAACATATAAAATATGGTTTTAATAAACCAATGTGACATAAATGAAATAAATATGATACTGGAATTATAATATACATATATATATATATAATTTATTTTCATTCTTTAATATGAAAAATAAATAGAAATAGCATTTTTGCGTACATACGACCTACCATCTTCATTAATGGTGCATTTCATAACCTTTCTACAAATTGTATGGATTATTATAAATAAATATATGATGAATATATATTATATTTAAATCATTGATTTAATTCTGTATATGATGAAATCAGGATCTAATAAATAGCATAAACATGTAATCTGTCAAAACAAACTCAAAAAACATGGCAATTAAGACACAAAATAGTGAAAATAATGAAATATTTTTAAGAAAGAAGTAATAAGATATTATAAAAAAATTATATATGATAACAAAAATTTTAATATCATTCTTTAATATGTTATTAATACACATAAACACATAATACAATAGTATAAAAATCATTCTTCTGAAAGGAAATGCAAGGTAATGGATTTTCATCTCACATTTTACACATATGAATTAAATTTCACATTCATCAGTTACTTATTTTGTGTGGTATACCTACTACCCATTATTATATATTATACCATAAATTATTTTATCATCATGGTATTTTGAGTTTAATTTTAAATTTTTTATTCTATATAGATTTGAATTAAATGTTACCATGTGGTAAATAATTTCATAACCTAAATCCCTTTCATTGGGTTATATTACTTCTTCATTGTGATTAATATTCTAATATTTTGTAACCAATTCATAATATATATTATTTTATACAAATATTTTTATTTGTATTTACATTTTACACACATAATCTATTCATTTATTGAATCTCACATTAACATTATGGTATTTTCAAGGGTTTAATTCACAATCTCATTTTGTTCAGGATTGTTTACACTTGAATTTCCATTAATGGAAATTATTTAATCATTATTTAATAAAACATTAAATTTTATTCTACTATTTTTACACATGACCCTTTTCAAGTAAAATTACCATTTTCCCACTCTTTGGAAGTTAAATGTTTTACGAAAATGTTTTTATGAAAACCCAACTTCATTTCCCTCTTTAATCGGATAAGATATTTTAATAAAAAAACCATGTTTTCTAAAAAGTTTTACAAAAATATTTTTAACATCTCTAAAATTATTTTTAAATAAATTATTACCCTTTATTTCATTTAAGTTTTTTAAAGTAATCCTCTTATCTCTTCCTGAACAAGGCATTTTTATACCCTTTTTAACATGAAAAAATAATGTTCTTTTTTACCTTATAAAACATGTATAGATTTACCCCTCAACATTTATTCAAAGATTACATTGAAATTTTAAAAGGTTTATTTTTAAAGAAAATGTTTTCAAAATTGATTTTTAATGAAAATTATTTCCAAAATGTTGTTTAAAAATAAAAAAGATATTTTCCTCAAGAATTATTTTTAAAGATATTTTTAAAATATTTCCATTCAAAAATAAAAAAACACTTTATTTTTTATCCACATGGGATATGTTTTAATAATACCATAATTATTTTTCATCTAGATGGTTTAAGATTTATTTTTCCAAGGATAATATTTAAATTCAATTCCTTGATTCCTTTGTTTGTCCCCTTGAAATATTCAATTTACTAGGACCATTAGACATTGAATTTCCCATTATTATCCATATAATTTATCATGGATATTTTTATTTCCTAAACCCTATATCATTTTTACATAATGTGTTTAATTTTAAAATAAATTTAGTTATTTGGGGAAATATTGATAATTATTTATTATTTATTCAATACAGATATTTGATAAGGCATATTATTTATTAATTGAATCGATTTCTCTATATGAGGAATTCTTTGGACATGTAATGAAGAGTGGGGCCCATAATATATATACCCCCTCAATGCATCGCCTATTTCCCATGAGATAAATTAGTTATTTAAATTATACATGTTTCTAATATTAGTTTTAATCTATATGAAGTATAGATCGTGATAGCATAGGTTTGCGGATGCCAGAGACATTACTTCCAATAATGAAGCATTTCCTTCATTTTGATTCAGTATTTATTATCCATGATATTTTCATTGGGAAAAATTATATGGATGTATTTAATTCTCAATTTATTATTTAAATGGCATGTGTTTCGGTTATTTACATTTCTTTATTTTTTACACACTTACTTCTCAATTTATTGATTACATGGCATGTGTATTTAATTATTATCATACCAAATTTATTATTCTCATTGATTCATTATTCATTCCTCTACACATGACCCTTACCGAGCATTTATGCTCACCCATATTTTGTTCCTTTCCTAGGAATCCAATAAGTGTACTAAGTATGTCACGACCCGTCCCCCGGGGCCCGTGTCGTGAATACCCTAAGTCTGCCTTCCATAGGCCAGGGACTGGCTACTAGAACCAAAAGGATTATTCCCTAAAACCAAGAATGCATTGACTTTATAACCTATAAACACATGCAACCAAGCACACAACAAGATAGAAACACAAGTCTACTATATAGAAAAAAGAGTGTTGAAAGTAAAAAAGGGTCCGGAATACAAGACCAATAGTAACAGTACAACTAAAATAAAATACAACTGAAGAAAAAGAAAGACAGCTACTGGGTCGTCCTCTGAGGTTCCTACCTGAAGGGTAGGTATAGATCGCCTCCTCAGCACTCCATGTCCACATGTCTCCTTTGCCTACCGTCACATCATATGGTCCACCTATGGGCCCCATCTAGCCCTGGTACCCTCAGCCTTAATCAACGTTTTCCCTCTCCTTCACCAAACACTAAAGGTGCGGGTAGAGCCCATGTAGGGGTGAGTATAACAATACTCAGTGGGGACCCTGATACCCTCAAGGTCTCACAAAATCCATCACGGATAAACCACAAGGTATAAAATCAATTACCAACCCTACTTAGGTATATGCCCATACATATACCTAAGTTATTAATTATACCCATCTCAATCATGTGGAAAATACAGAGTCCAAATCAAAATTTCAAAGCTCAACTGTTCCACAAAGGAAATAATACCATGTTGGTATGTAACACATAGGTACACCATACAGAAGAATACCACCAAGGTATTACCACAAAGGAATGTACCACACAGGTACATACTCAGATCACACCAGGTATAACTTAAGTACATAAGTACATATGATTAGTCTAAGGATAGATCATATTATTCTATTCAGAGGATCTTCTATTGACCCACACATGATCCCTCAGTGATGACCCACACAGGATCTCCAGGTGGTGACCCACATAGGATCGCTCAGTGCTGACCCACACAGAATCGCTCAATGTTGAACCACACAGGATCCCTCGGTGCTGACCCACACAGGATCACTAGGTGCTGACCCACACATGATCTCTTGGTGTTGACCCACACAAGATTTCTCAGTGCTGATAGACAGAGGATCACTACTCATTCTTCACATCACAACCATCTTTTGGGATCCCGCACTAAGCATTCTTGTCTCAGGGAGAGTTTTCTCATCAATCCACTGGTTGATACTCCAACTACCACAAATTCCCATGAAGAAGTATCTCAAAGGACGCCATGTTATAGGGGTCCCCACACAACAGACAGTGCATTAATCGGATGCCCAGTCTATGTGGTATTAACATTTAAGTCCCAAGGTCCTAGTTGAATTCATGCTCAATCCAACCCAACCTTACTCCAAATTTATCCAAATATCCAGTAAGGTATACTCAATGGGACCATATCACTTCAAGGTTTGCAGCGCCACTGACAGTTTGTCAAACGGATGCCTAGTGCCAAAGTTATGGTCGATAGAGTGAAAAGTTCGAAGATGGCCCTGCTCTGGTCCGACCCAATCGGACCGACCCGGTTCGACCTACCCTGGGATGACCCGACCCGATTCAGGTCGACCTGGCCTATAGGGTCTGGTCTGGCCTGGCCCACACGGGATGGCACAGAGGGCCGCGAGGGGACCTCGAGGGCTACGGGCCGGTGATGTTGTGGTGCGGCGAGGTCGCAGGACGGTGAGGTTTCGGGGGACACAAAGGCAATAGGAGCCGCAGAGGCTGTGGAGGCCATGGAGGCCGTGGGGCGGTGAGGCCGTGGGGTGGTGGGGCAGTGGGGCCGCGGGGCATTGGGCTGGTGCGGAGGGTCGCGGTGTGGTGAGGTCGTGGGGCGCCACAGAGGGCCACGCAGCGGTGAGAACGTGGTGCACCGTGGAGGGCCTCGGGGCGGCGTGAAGGGCGATGCGGGGGCGAGGCCACAAGGCAGTGTGGAGGGCCACAGTGTGGCAAGGCCGCAAGGCGCCGCAGAGGGTTGTGGCACTGTGAGGCCACAAGGCACTGTGGAGTGCCGCCGGGCAGCTCATAGGGCACACGACAGCGAGAATTCTGGGCGGTATGGAGGGACCCAGGGTGGTGTGGAGTCTGTAGGGTGGTGAGGAGCCACGAGTCTTCGCCTTCGTCATGGATGGCAATGTGCCAGCCACCACATCTGTTCGTCACCATGGCACAATTCCACCTTCTTCCATTGCGGAGAACACACCATTCAAGAAGAACAACGGATGGATCAGGCCATGTTTGTTTGGCCTACACCCTCCGCATTAGAGCGGTATCAAGAAGATCAACAAAAAGTCTTTGAGGATAGATGGATGTCGGTGATGTCATCGTTTCCTCGATCATCGGTTCATTGTCATTGAATACATTCCTCGCCGACATGAGTGTTCTTCATTTGGGAGCGCATTCTTCATGGGAGAATGCGTTATTTGTTGGAGAGAGTAATCCTCCAAAAGGTTCTCCTCGCCCAATTCCACCAAAATGTGAAAATATCCCCCTATTAATTTAATTTTATTAAATTAAAAGGTTGAAACAATTAATTTTTTTCACAATTAATTGTACCACGTTGGTATAATTAATTGGCACCAATTAATGGGAGGAATGGATTAATGGGGAGTTGAGAGGTTTTTCCCCCATTTAGAGGGGTCGGGTGGTTCCCGCCCCAAAATTTAAAATGGGGGTTAGTTCAGGTGTTCCCCACCTCTAAACATCCACATGGGAGGTTTAGGTTTGGGTGGTCCCCACCACCATAACCCACATTGAGGGGTTTTAACAAATAAAATAAAACTGTTAACATTTTTATTTATTTCTTCATTTCATGAAAAACACACCCTCGACCTACTGCGGTTGAGGTGAAGGTCTACTTAATAGAATATCGGCGCTGCAAGTTCAACAGTGCCCTCATATTTCAATTCCAAGAAATGGTACAAAATTTACAAAACCCACTCGTACGTTAACTAAACGTACTTGAAAAAAAGTTCAGAAACTTATTCCGGACACACTGGGCCTCCAAATCACTCGCCGCCAGTTTTCATGGACTCGTAATGTTCCTGTATATTTATAAAAAGTTACATGAAAATTCTGTGTCATTACATTCTACCCACCTCAGGGCTTGCGTCCATTAAAAACACATTACAAAACTAGGAAAACATGTGGGGTTACTGAGCATGAATCTGAGACTCCCGCTCCAATGTGCTCTCCTAGAGGTTCCTGTGATGCCAGCGAATGTGCACCAGAGGTATCGACTGCCCATAAAATACCCACTCCTTTAGATCCTCAATATAATTATATTTTTTTTATATTAGTTTTTTTACATACACAAACATTTATTTCCATCAAATTGGTAACAAACTTACCATTTGTATGTACGATGAACTACAGACTCACAAAACGAAGTCGTCCATTTTTCCATTACCACCTCTCATGGTTAGGAATTATGATGAAAACCATATTTATATATGATATGTGTAATATTTATGTTGTATTATTACTTATTTAATTATTAAATAACACAAATGTTAATGATTTTCATTTTTTTAAATATGATAACATCATATGTGGACGTGTGGACTACTGCCTCCTCAAAATGATGTGACTTATTCATACAACTCATGGAAGATATAAATTAATAAAACTATATTCCATATATGAAATACATATGATACTATAATTATAATATAAATATATATAATTTACTTTTCATTCTTCCAATATGGAAAAGAAATGGAAGTAAGAATTATGCATACGTATGACCTAACTTCTCCATAAATGGTGCATTTCATTTCCAATCTCCAAATTTTATGGATTATTTTAAATAAAAATATATGGAATATTTGTGATATTTACCTTATGGATTATATTTTGGATATTATTAAATCATTAACTAATTAAAATTAACAACAAGTAACAAGTCAAAACATACATGAAAAATTAGGAAATTAATACCTGAAATAGTGAAAATAATGAAAGATTATTGACAAATAGGGAATAAGATATTATAAGAAGATAATATATGATATAATAAATATTAATATGGTTCTATAATATGTTATTAATATTATTAAATCCATTGTATATGAGGATGAATAATTTTCACTCAAAAGTAAATGCAAGGTAATGGATTTTTATCTCACTTATAACATCTGTGGGGAAAATATCAAATTCACCAATAACTTATTTTTGTGGTGTATATACTTCACATTTTTATATACTATAACATGAATTATTTTATCTTCATGTTATTTTTTGTTTCAATTTATATAATTTCTTTTATGGGGATTTGAATTAAAAGTTACCAAGTGGTAAATAAGTTCATAACAAGATTTGTCTATATAGGTTATATTACTTCTTCATTGTAAATAATATTATCAGATTATGTGTGTAATTTCTTTTTACTATTTATTGTTGTATTTAATTTTTTTTAATTTGTATTTAAATTTGAATCACATAATTTATTTATTTATTTATTTTAACATGAATGTTATATTCTTTTCAAGGGTTTACTTCACAATATCATTTTATTTGGGATTTCTTACACATGAATATCCATTAAAGAAATGTTTTTTATCATTATTTAATAAAACCTTTCCTTTTAACCTCCTATGGTTATTCATGAACCACTTCATGTAATAGTCCCATTTCCCACTCTTTGTTACTTAAAATGTTTTAGAAAAAAATTTTAAGATAATTTGACTTCATTTCCCACTTTATTTGGAGAACCTATTTTATTCTAAAAACCTCATTTTCTTTTAATTTTTTTATCCCTTCTAAAATGGTTTATTATGTAAATTATTTAAAATTTTGTCTTTCAATAAATTTTTCTAAAGAAACTTCTTTTCTCTTTATAAAAAATGAATTTTTATATCCCTTTTATAGTTGAAAAGTAATGTTATTTTGAAATTATATGACATGTATATATTTACCCATCATAATTTACTTTAACCATAATTTTCATGTTTATATGGATAATTTTGAAACAAATTATTTTCAAAAGTTATTTTAAAAAGAAATTATTTTCAACAATATTTTTCAGAATCAGAAGTATACTATCCTCAATAATGTTTTTAAAATATATTTTTTAATACATCCATTCATCAATAACAAATTAAATTTATTTTTAATCCACTTGGAATATGTTGTATTGTTACTAATTTTATTCTTCCTATAGATGGTTTATGATTAATGTTTTCTAAGGATAATATTGACATTAATTACCTAGATTCCTTTGTTAATCCCCTTGAAATATTCAATTTTATAGTATCATTAGATAGTAAATTTCCCTAAATTATACATATCATTTAACATGGATATGTTTATTGCTAAAACTATATATAATTTTTCATACGGTGTTTACTTTGACAGTTATTTTATTATCTGAGGAAATATTGTCCAATCAATATTCATTTTTTTCATACATATATTTTGATAAGGAATATTTTTTATTAATTAAATTTATTGCTCAATATGAGTAATGATTTGGATATTCAGGGATAGGTGGGACCTGAAATTTATATATCCCTTCAATGCATTGATAGGTTCTCATGAGACAAACTAATTTCACAAATTAAACAGGTTTATAACTATAGTTGTAAACATTCTGGTGGATAGATCATGACAGAAGATCTTTTCATATGCCTAAGACATAACACCCAATAATTATTAATTGCCTTTAATTTGATTTAATATTTATTTTACATGATATTTTCTCTATGAAAAAAGTATATGGATGCATTTCATTCTTAGTTTTTTATTTAAATGGATTTTTATAAGTTATTTACCTTTACATAGTGTTTATAAACTAACTCTCCAGTTTATTGATTATATAGCAAGTTTTATCAATTGTTACCTTTTCATATTGAATATTCTTATTGACTTGTTATTTCTTTTGCTATACCAGAGACTTAATGAGAATTTGAGAATACCCATATTTTTTATTTCCTTAGAAATACAAGAAGTGTACTAAGAAATATATTCAAGGATATAATAGATGGAATAAATTTGTCTTTGAAGGAAAACAATTTGTAAGTAGTATATTTACTTGTAATTAAAAACTCCTGTGTGTATCAAGTTTACAAAGACTATTAAAATATTATGTCCTTTAAGTATTGATTCCTTATAATCATACCAATGTAATGGTATTAGACACCATCTATAGTCATACTAGGTTTGGGTCACTACAATTAAAATAACTGGTTTCCATTTATTCAAAACACTAAATATTAATAAGAAATAGTAAATATAGTGTTAAAGGATTTTATAGTACTCTTATTGCAAAAATATCTTCCTCATGGGAAACAATATGATATAGAGAGACAATTATTGAGTTTGAGACAAAAAGAAGAGGAAAATATTTCTATGTATGAATCTAACATTACAAGTTTATAATGGAATGATACAGACTCTGTACAAAATCTAAAGAGTAAGAGTGACCATTTCTTTTATGGGATTAATCCAATATATTGAATAGTAGTATCCTATTAAACATTACCATCATATGAGGGCATGGTATCATGTGATATCAAGATATAGATATAATTCTACAAGTATTATTGAATTAAAAGAAATAATGATAAAAAATTTTGGTTGAGTACTCATGGAAAGAGAATATAGGAAATGGGAAGAAGAGGAGAGTATAATTTTCTTCTTGTAATAAATTTGGAAAGAAACACCATGGAACATTCTTGTAGATAATGGGAGTTTTCTATAATTTTGGAGAGAAAAGAAAACATTTTAATTATTTAAATGGAAATAAATTTTCTAATTTGAGATGATTTAACAATAAGTATATTTGAAACTGTATAAATTATTTTCATATGCATAAAGGGAATTTTTCACATAAATGGCTATGGGAGAGAGGACAAGCTTATGAAATCATAACATTGTTGGTTGATATTCCAAATGATTTTAGGTCAGTAATTTAATCATATCATTAATTTTAGATAATTCTTTAATTGATTCTGTATATTCAAACAACTTTATATCTTCCATGTTTTACAAGAAAAACTAGATATTTTTATAGAGCCTTAAGAATGGATTTATCTATCATGACTCATAGTGGAAGTTTCATTACATAATGAATGTGTTAGTCAAGTAACATTATGATACATAATCATACCCTATTTTTGAACCTCATTATTATACCTATGGTTCATTTTAGTATAATCCTTTTTATGAAATGAATTTCCAAATATAGTGCCAAAATGTATTAAAAATAGGAGGAAACTATAATTCATTATGAATATATAGAATTACTTATCTTTATATGAGGGATTTTATCATCTGATTCATGATTATACCCACCCCCATTCAATATTGTGAATTTGATCCTTAGGGAATAAAAGTAGACATAATCTATAGATGAAAAATGAAATCTAAAAATTAAGGATATACCTACTATACTAGAATAAATTGATTTATCACCTAAGGAATTACCTAGAAATACATAAGATCATAAAGTTTACTTTTCCATTGATTTAATCCCTGACTCATGAACAATATCAAAGTATTTATATAGAATGAATACAATGTAATTAGTGGAGTTGAAAAAATAACTAGAGGAGTAACGTGATATGGGATTTATACTCCCTAGTGTTTCAACATGGGGATCCCCTTTTCTTTTCATTAAAAATAAATATGGATCTATGAGTATAGGCATTGATGATATGAAAAATCAATGATATCGTGATAAAGAAAAATTATCATATACCTCTCATCAATGTCTTATTTGATCAACATCAGGGAGCACAATATTTTTCAAATACTCGCCTTCTTTATGAGTATGATAAATTTTATGTAAAGAAGGAATATATTCTAGAGTAATAATTTTTTAAAATGTATAGACATTATTTGTTCATAGTAATTCCATTTTGAATGACTAATGAACCCTATAAACTCATGGATTTAATGAATAGATTATTCAAGTAATACATTAAATATTGTTTTTATTTATTAATGATATCTTGGTGTACACTAAGATCTATGAGGACCATGTTAATCACTTCAGGATAGTTCCTAAGACCCTTATAACAAAAGATTTATATGGTAAATTTATCAAGTTTGAATTATGTCTTCATAAAGTTTCTTTTGTTAGATATTTTTTCTAAGGATCAAATCTTTGTTGGTCATATAAAGAAAAAGGTTGTCTAAGAGTAGTATACAACATTAAAAGTAATAGGGGTATATAGTTTCATTGGTTTGTTTTGTTACTATTGGTTATTTTTTCAAAAACAAATATAAATTGGATAAACCGTTATCCAAGCTTACTCTAAAAGGGGTTAATTTCATATGATAAAAAGGAATGTGAAGATTTTTCTGATGAATTTATGATTATATTAGTGAATGATAGGATTTTTACTCTACCATAAAGAAGCATTGGGTTTTTAATATATAGCGGTGTGTCAAATAAGGGAAAAAATTGGATCCTTATGTAGAATGATAATGTTGTATTCTATGAATTAATTCAATTAATGATTAATGAACAAAACAATCACACCCAATATCTTGAGTTGGAAGCTATAATCATTTCTTTGAAGATATGAATTGTAACACCCTGAGATTTTATGAGAATTATTCTTTTTAATTTCTTTGATGTCTTTTGTTTTACGCTTCACCAAGATTAGATTTCAATATATGCAACACGGTATTAGGTTGTAGTATACACAACACTATTCCTGGCTTCTGATGCACAAAATTTCATGTTCTTTTGAAAAACATTCATTTTACACAACACCAAGTATAGATTTTTATCTATGTATAATTGAACTATATTTTGAGAATATTATACGCAACACCAAAGGAGTATTTCCCTACATGCAACCCTGACTTGCCTTGAATTTCATGAAATAGCGACCTTCCTCAATAGCTTGCATTGTACGCAATACCAAGTTTCACTAAACAACGATATGTTATTGAAATATTATATAAAATAGCTATTATGAATATTAATACCCACTTTTTGAATTTTTTTTAAATTTTATCTTTCAAAATGGACATCATTTTTGGATTCGGAATATCGAAATTAGCTTAGGGAGAGTGTTTGAAATTTTTCTGAAAACTTTCAATTCTTGATGAATAGTGAAAACACTAGGTTATTGTGTAAAACCGACATTTTATTTTATTTAAATTTATTTTAGTTCAAAGTAGATACATATTACCTATATAAGTTCAATGTAATTCATTGAAGTCATTTTATAATAATTTTATATATATATAATTTTATTGAACTTTTTACCATATTTTACCCACCTCCTAGTTGAATTTACATAAAACATAATTTTACCGCTTCTATGAGTTGAATTTCGAAAATCGAAGAGACACGGTTAATAAAAAGTAGTAAAATGTTGTTCAATAAGATAAAAATAATTTTTGGTGAATAGTAACTTTTAACTTTTAATTACCACTGTTAAAAGTAAATAGGGTGATTAAGGGTAAAAATGATATTATTATTACCCTAACAGATGTCCTAGTTATATTGGATATGTTTAATTAGACCAAAAACAACCTTAGGAATAAAATATGACCCTTTAGGTCCACTTGAATTAGATTATGACAATTATTATTATTCAATTCAAAGAAGAGTTAAAAGGGTTAAAATCAAAGTTTGATAACTAAAACATTTTTTAATATAAGTTTATACATAGAATAAATTCTATTATAAATTTAAATAAGATATATATTAATATTTCCTACATAAGGGTATTTTATTTATAATTTTTATAATTTATATACTTTATTTTATTTTTGACGCAATGATGATGTAGTAATTACCTTATTAATGAAATATTAACATAATTCATATTATAAATACCCAAATAAATATAATTTGAGACTTTTTATGAATTAAACTAATTTTCTAGGTTAATATAACATATTAGGGTTGGTTATATGAATTTATTTCTATGTAATAATGCTTTTATGAATTTCGAAAAAAAAACAAAATACCAAATAGTGTCAAAATTGACATAAATGTGTTTTTAAAACAAATATTATATTATTAATTGATATAACGGTCCTAAAAATCTAAGGTTCGGCCAAAAGTCTTATAAAAAAATATATATGACATTAATGAACAAATTGGTGCTCGATTGGTAGCTTATAGTATGCTTATTAACCATATAGTGTAAGAATACAAGAAGACACGATAAAAGTTAAATTATTTAACGTCGAGTTAAATATAAATTACAATGTTAAAATGGTAACCTAAAAATGTCTAAAAACTATTGTTTGAGAGTATGGCGACCCATATCCACCCTATATTAGAAATATGTCACTTTCGAGCCATTATATACCGAATATGAATTTATTATAAAATAATATTTTATGTTTTTCCTAAGGTTCCCCTCACTCCTCTTATAAAAGGACACTCAACATTCTCTCAAATTCACACTTCAAAAGCCATTTGTCTCGGCCAAACCCTGAAAACAATACCCTCTAAACTTTCTTACCATCATCCTAGAGGCCTTCTTTGAGTCAGAAAGCTAGCCTAAGTAGCCCTTTTGATCAAATCAAACGGATGAACCTGAAGAATAGGTAAATATCTCACCACCTATTTCATGTTCATTTCTTCTTCCACTTCCTCCTTATTTGTTGTTTCCATTCTAAAAAAATAACTCCAGTATATTATATATACTGTTTTGTTATTATAAAAATTTTACAACCCGATTATTTATTTTATCCAACCTAATAGTGAAAAAGTCACAACACGTGCGTACGTACGGCTTACCGTCTCCACGTCGTGGTATGGTTTGTTATTCAAACATTTAATCATTTGGATGGGTATAATAATTAGTATAAATGATATAAATAACAAAAATAACATTATGATGATTCTCTATATATGATATACCATCAAATTTAGTATGATTTTAATATCAAAAGAATGATATTGTCGCCTGTGTGTACGTAAAAACTTCCGTCTCCACGAACGCGATGAGATTCATTTTCCATGATTAACCATTCAACTATGGTTATAAAGTATATATAATAAATAATCATGAAATATATTACATACTAATTATACAGTATTTATGTACATATATGTTTCATATACTTAATTCTATTCAATTCAATAAAGAAAAGAAAACATCGTTCATGCGTACATACGACCTACCGTCTCCATAAACGGTGTATTTCATTCCATTTATCGATCTATCATATATATTTATATAATGAATATTTATTATATTTAAATCATGATTTACATTCTGGAATTAAGTATATCAGGATATAAGTACTAATATCAGGAACAACAAGTCGAAACATGTATGATAAATGAAACTATTTTACCCAAAACGCGGCTTTAACATGGAATTAACAAATGAACTTATAATATAAAGTCGTATGTGAATCATATATGATATCATAAAAATTATTATGGTTCTATTACAAGTTAATAATATGTTTAAACCCACTATATATGAGTCCTAGACACATATTGAATAAATTGGACATAAGGTAAGGGATAATTTTTCAATCTCATTTTTATCAGAGATTGATTATACATAAGTATTTACTGGGGTTATGTTTATCATCCATGTCCATGTATTCTAAAAATGCTTTCATAAAATGTTTAATATTATTACATTTATGTTTAAAGTCATTTTCACCCTTTTTTGACTTTCACCACATTGTTTGGAAGGAATATTTCCTTTGTTTACCATATAAGGTACTTTTTGACTTTTCTGGGAAATGTACAAGAAGAATGTTTTTTTAACTTATATGGCGTGAATGGATTTTAATGGTTCAATAAACCATTTTCTTCATGAATCTTACTCTAAAATATTTCATGATTATTTTCAACAAAATTATTTTCTTTTAAAATCACACGACATTTTGAGAAAATAAAATGGTTTTGAAGAAAAAAATGATATTTTACTCAACAAAATCATTACAAGTGTTTATTAAAAACTATTTCCCATCTAAGATGAAATTATATAGTATAATTATGTTTCAAGTATAATTTCTCTATTATTTTCATGGTTTGATTTTTCTTATGATGAAATTATACCCATTTGTTTTATATGGATTATGTTATGATGGGATGATGTTTACAAAACCCATATTATTCATTGGGTTATAATGAATGATTTATGATTATTTTGTGGCACACGAAAGAATGATTTAATTATGAGATAGGTGGGAGATATATCTACCACCAATGAATTGAGTAAAAATTTATATCTCATGAGATATGCATGGCTGTAATGGCGTGTAAATCTGGTACAGTAATACAGGGATGAACGGCAGGTAAACCCAATTCAGTAATGGACTTTGTCCACTATGATGGTAATGGCAGCAATGCCTTGGCTAATATGGAAATCATATCATGTTCTTAATGGTTTTCCACAATTACATGTTATATTCCCATGCTATTTTATCTTGATTAATGTTCATTTATGATCTATGCCTTATGTACTGCCATGATTTATGTCATTGCTCAAGATTTTGATGTTTTATGTTCATGTTTTTATGTTCAAATGTTTATGGATTGTTTTTATGTTCTCCATGTTTACCCTTACTTAGAATTCGAGCTCACCCTTTTTCTGTATTCTTTTCCCTAGGATATATAAAAAAATTTAGGTAAGAAAACAAAAGGTGAAGATCATTATGGGAGATGTTTAAGATCATTCAGCATGATTATAAGATTATGTTCTGAGTTTCCAAAGACACTAAACTAATAAGGCCTTTGGTAGTCTATTTTATAATGTATTATGTATTAATAAAAAGTAATATAATGTCTATGTACATCATGTTTGGGTCTCTATAGTTGGTATCAGAGTGAAGGATTAGTTATCCTTTGGAAACTAGGATGCGAAAAATTTATTGATATCCCTAGAGATATTTCTAAGGCATGCCTAGGGATGTCCCTAAGGATAAGTATAAGTATTGGTTTTAGTCCTAGAATTATAGTAGTGATCATAGAATTAAACCTAAGATGTTAGATATTGAATGTACTTCCCATTTATTATGTTGTTTTCTTAGCATGATTTTTTCCTCTTACACTATTAATTTTGGGTTTTAGACGATGGTTGGAACCCGAAGGAACCGTTTTGATCAGTTTAATGGGCGATGCAATGATTTTCCTACTAAACAAACCAATTTTATGGGAGATGAAGTGCATAATCATATTGTTATACTTACACAAGCAATGAATAATTCTAGAATTTCTAATGAGCATAGAAGGGAATAATATTATATTGAGTCCTTCATGAGGCAACGCCAACCTTCTTTCAGTGGGTCTTTTGATCCACTTATTTCTGAACAACAGATCCGTACCATTGAAAAGATATTTTCCATACATCGATGTTTTGAAGATGAAAAAGACATTCTAGCTATTTACCTTTTAGAAGGTGAAGTTGACTAGTGGTGGAATCTAATTAAGAATACAAGGCCCCTAGGTGAAATTAAATCCATGGAATGGGACATGTTCAAGAAATTGTTTTTCAATAAGTGATTCCCTCGTATTATTCTAACAAATACGGAAAAGGAGTTCCTTGAGCTTAAGAAAAAGGATGATGAATCTATTTGTATATACAAGGAAAATTTTAGAAGGCTTAGGAGGTATGCATCTGGATTTATCATCCAACTTGGATGTAAAGTTGATCGATTCTTTAGTGGCTTAAAACCAAGTCTTCAAAGGGCATTAGCTATAAGAGACTTCAGTAGACATGAAGATATTGTGCATTGTGCTATAAAGTTATAACTAGAAGTTGGTGTTACATATCCATCTCATGGTTTTGACATCAAATGAATGATGGAGTTTATGGAAAAATCTCAAAACAATGGTGAAAAAAATACGAATGTTTCTTTATGCTCAATGTGTGGAATGAAGCATTGTGGAGATTGTCATAAAGGGACTATAAAATGTTTTAAGTGTGGAAAAGAAGGTCATCGAGCAGCTGAGTGATGAAGTAATGGTAAAAAGGTAGCAAATGATGTGAATAAAGAAAATACTACATAAAATGCACCACCAACACTTCTATGCTTCAAGTCCAAGGAAATGGGGCATTATGCTAACCAATGCCCTAATCAAAGGGTTAATGATGATCGACGTGAGCATCCTCTTAAGGAAAATTACAAAGGGATGTCACATGAGATCAATATTTGTGATGTTGAATATGAAAATGATGTTGTGGAATGATTAAGTGTCTGTGTAATGGGATTTCAAAATAGTATCATGGAATCTCATTTATAGTCTTGTGGAATTTTGGAATATCTCGGTATTGGTTTTTAATAATTGTATGGTACCGGTAACAATGAAAGTGATTGAAATATTTTTGGATGAAGATGATAAATACATAATTAAGGGATAGGGAGAAAATAATATGTTTGATATTATTAATGAGATCATGACTGATATACGGACAAAGTGATATCATGGTTTGAGTATATTGAAATTTTGAAATTTTGGTATGTGGAAAGAGTTAAATTTTGACAGTATTCATTTTTTCAATAAAGTTCAATGCGTATTCCTTTTTCACGAGAATACTTGATTAATGTATTCAAATTTTAGAATGTGACAAACAAGATATATCTTATGATATATGGGGGATAAATGATGGTATTCACATGCTTGGTTGATGACATTTCTAGAAATCTTTTTCTTTATACTATAAGCTTGGATAGAATTATTTTGTATAAGCCTAAAGATTAAATGAATTATGATAGACATAAGATAGTATTGTTTAAGGCTATAAATTTTTTCGATATTATTATATGAATGTTATAATAATGTTGTTTTAGAAAAATGGACAACCTTCATTACAGGAGACAACATGTCACGTCGAACAAGGATGCGGGAATCGAACGCACAACCTAAGTGTGACAGGCCTTTATCGCCTACCACTGGCCTACAGGAATTCCCTAGTTAGTAGAAACTATTTTTATTTTATTAAGAGGTATGATAGATGAAGTAAAAGTCCATTTTAGGAACCATATACGATTAATCTCACCAAAGATAGACTTATGTATATAACTTTTTCTAACCTTATGTTTGAGAAATATGGAATGACCTATCATTCTATCGCATGATCTGCTAACACTTCACGGAAGACAAATTCAACTTCATTTCTTTAATATATGAAGTGGAAATTGTTCAAGGCACAAACAATAGTGAGATTGTACCAAAATCATGTATGTATTTATTTTAATTCAAAAATTCTTCAACAGTAGGGAAATGATCTTGAAAAACAAAAATGTTGTCCTAGTGCCCTCATATCTGATGAATCATATATTACCTTAGATTGTCACAAATTTATAGATTTTTCATTGTTGGATTTTTCATAGCCATGTTCTCTAACACTCTTCATCCAAACATAATTGTTATATTTCTCTTCCATATCCATATTTTCACATATATTCTCCAATGTGGAAGCCCAGGGATAAGTTAATTTGGGTATCTGTTATGTTTCTCACGTTCCTTTTTAAAATGATGATTTTTTATTCTTTTTTACGATGTGGGTTATTATGAAAGAAACATTCAAGTAGAAAACAATTTATATCCCTGACGAATTTCGAGGGAGAAATTCATTTTAAGGGGTTAGAATGTAACACCCCGAGATTTTATGAGAATTATTCTTTTTAATTTCATTGATGTATTTTGTTGTACGCTTCACCAAGATTATCTTGCGCTATATGAAACACTGTATTAGCTTGTAGTATACACGACACTATTCTTGTCTTGTGATGCAGACAATTTCAAGTTATTCCGAATAACATTCATTTTACAAAACACCATGTATATATTTTGATCAATGTATAACTGAACTATATTTTGAGTATGTTATACGCAACACCAAAGGAAGCATTCCCTACACGTAACCCTGACTTACCTTTCATTACACGCAAGAGTGACCTTCCTTGATAGCTTTCATTGCATGCAATACCGAGTTTCATTAAACAACGATATGTTATTGAAATATTATATAAACTAGCTATTATGACTAGTAATACCCACTTTTTGAAATTTTATAAATTTTATCTTTCAAAATGGGCGTCATTTTTGGATTTGGAATATCGAAATTATCTTAGGGTGAATTTTTGGTATTTTTCTGAAAACTTTCAATTTTTGATGAATACTGACAACACTAAGTTATTGGTTAATACCGACATTTTATTTAAATAATAATTTATTTTATTTAAATTTATATTAGGTCAAAATAGACACATAATACCTATATATGTTTAATGTAATTCCTTGGAGTCATTTTATAATAATTTTTTATATATAAAATTTTTATTGAACTATTTAACGTCTTTTACCCACCTCATGGGAGAATTTACATAAAACATAATTTTACCATTTCTGTGAGCTTAATTTAAAAAATCAGAGAGACATGGTTAATATCAAGGAGTAAAATGTGTTTCAATAACATAAAAATAATTTTTGGTGAATATTAACTTTTAACTTTTATTTACCATGGTTAAAAGTAAATAGGGTAATTAAGGGTAAAAATGATATTATTATTACCCTAAAAAATGTACTAATTCTATTGTATAAGTGTAATTAGACCAAAAAAACCTTAGGAATAAAATATTATCCTTTAGGTCCACTTGGAATAGATAAGGACATTTATTATTATTTAATTCAAATAAAAGTTAAAAGAGTTAAAATTAATCTTTAATAACAAAAACATTTTTAATATAGGGTTATACATAAGATAAATTCAACTATAAATATTCATTAGAAAGATAAATATATTTCCTACATAATTTTATTTTATTTAAAAAATTTAGACATTAAATAATTTAATTTATTTATGACACAATGATGATGCATTAATTATCATATTAATGAAATATTAACATAATTAATATTATAAAAACCAAAATAAATGTAATTTGATACATTTTATGAATTAGAATAAAATTTTAGGTTACTATGACATATTAGGGTCGGTGATAAGAATTTTGTTTGAGGTAATAATGTTGTTATAAATTTATAAAAAACAAAATACCAAATAGTGTCGAAGTTGACATAAAAGTGTTTTTAAAACAAATATTATATTATTAATTAATATAACGGTCCTAAAAATATAAGGATCACCCAAAAGACTTATATAATAATATATATGACATTAATGAACCTATTGGGGTTCGAATGGCAGTTTATAGTATGTTTATTAGCCATATATTGTAAGAATACAAGAAGACATGGTAAAAGTTAAATTATTTAACTTAGAGTAAAATATAAATGATAAGGTTAAAATGGTAACATAAACTTGTCTAAAACATATTGGTTGAAAATATTTCAACCAATACCAACCCTATGATCGAAATAAGTAACTTTGGGGCCATTATAAACCGAATATGAATTTATTATAAAATAATATTTTAAGTTTTTCATAAAGTTCCCCTCACCCCTCTTATAAAAGGGCACTCCCCCTTCTACTTAATTCACACCTCCATAGCCATTTTTCTCAGAAAACCGGGACCAAAATACCATCTCAACTGTCCTACCTTCATCATAGATGCCATTTTTAGTTATAAATCCATCCTAAGGATCCCTTTTGATCAAATCAAAAGGAAGAACCCAAAGAATAGGTAAATATCTCACCACCAATTTCATGTTCCTTTCTTCTTCCACTTCCTCTTTCATTGTTGTTTCCATTATAAAATAATAAATCCAGTATCTTCTATATACTGTTATGTTATTATAAAAATTCTACAACCATATTTGTTATTTTATCCATCCTATGAATTAAAAAGTCACCACACGTGCGTACGTACAACTTACCGTCTCCACATCGTGGTGTAGTTTGTTATTCAAACATTTAATCAATTGGATGGGTATAATAATGAGTATAAATGATATAAATAATAAATATAACATTATTATGGTTATGTATATATGATATACCATCAAATTATATATGATTTTAATATCAAAATAATGATATTGTCGCTCGTGCGTACATACGGACTACCGTCTCCACGAACGCGATGAGATTCATTTTCCATGATTAACCATTCAAGTATGGGTATAAAGAATATATAATAAATAATAATGAAAGATATTAGATAATAATGATATTGGATATATGTACATATATTTTTCATTTACTTAATTCCATTCAATTCAATAAGGAAATGAAAACAACGTTCATGCATACGTACGACCTACCATCTCCATGAATGGTGTATTTGATACCATTTATTGATCTATCATATATATCTATATGATGAATATATATTATATATAAATCATGTTTTACATTCTGGAATTATGTGAACCAGGATATAAGTAATAATATCAATAATAACAAGTCAAAACACATACGATAAATGAAACTATTTTACCCAAAACACTATTTTAACATGGAATTAACAAATTAACGGGTAATATAAAGTCGTATGTGAATCATATATGATGTCATAAATATTATTATGGTTCTGGTAAAATTTAACAATATTTTTAAACCCACTATACAAGATTCTCAGACACATAAGGAATAAATTGTACATAAGGTAAGGGATAATTTTGAAATCTCATTTTTATCCGAGATTGCTTATACACAAGTATTTACTGGGGTTATGTTTATCATCCATGTCCATGTTCTCTAAAAAAAATTCATAAAATGTTTACTATTCTTCCATGTATGTTTAAAGTCATTTTTACCCTTTGTTGACTTTTACCACATTGTATGGAAGGAATCTTTCCTATGTTTACCATATAAGGTACTTTTTAACTTTTCCGGCAAAAGTACAAGAATAATGTTTTCTTTAACTTATACGGCGTGAACGGATTTATACGGTTTCATAAAGCCTTTTATTTATGAATCATACTCAATAATATTTCATGGTTATTTTGAAAAAAATTATTTTATTTTAAAATCACACGACATATTGAGAATAGTAAATGGGTTTGATGAAAAAAAAAGATATTTTACTTAAGAATTCATTACAAGTGTTTATTCAAAACTATTTCCCATCTAGGATGACATTATTTAGTATAATTATGTTTCAAGTA
This sequence comes from Viscum album, assembly GCA_963277665.1. Classification (NCBI taxonomy): domain Eukaryota; kingdom Viridiplantae; phylum Streptophyta; class Magnoliopsida; order Santalales; family Viscaceae; genus Viscum; species Viscum album. The sequence continues at coordinate 1,960,613,937 of OY728119.1, read as the reverse complement.
TAATGTATCTTTTATTTACATGGTGTGGTTTTTCTTATGATGAAATGATAACCATTTATTTTATATGGAATATGTTATGATGGGATGATGTTTATGAAACATAAATTATTCTTTGGGTTATAATGAATGATTTATGATTATTTTGTGGCACATGAAAAAATGATTTAATTATGAGATAGGGGGACCTATATCTCCCTCTAATGCATTGGGTAATGATTTATATCCCATGAGATAGACATGGATGTAACGGAAAGTAAATCTGGTACAGCAATACAGGGCTGGAACGACAGGTAAACCCAATTTAGTAATGGACTTTGTCCACTATTATGGTCTTGGCAGCAATGCCTTGGATACTATGGAAATAATATCATGTGATTAATGGTTTAGCACAATTACATGTTTTATTTCCAGGATTTTTATCATTATTAATGTTCTTTTATGATAAATGTATTATGTACTTCTAAGATTTATGTCATTTCTCATGTTGTTTATGTTTTATGTTCATTTTTTTACATTTAAATGTGTTTAGATTGTTTTTATGTTCTCTATATTTACTCTTACTGTGAATTTGAGATCACCTTTTTTATGTTTTCTTTTACCTACGGTAAAAAGAAAGGTTTTAGGTAAGAAAAAAAAGGGGAAGATCATTGTGGGAGATGTTCATGATCTTTCACCATGATTAAAAGATTATGTTCTGAGTTTCCAAAGACACTACACTAATACGGTGTTTGGGAATCTATTTTTGTATTGTATTAAGTATTCCATAAAAGTAATGTAATGTCTATGTACATCAAGTTTGGGTCTTTACAAGAAGAAATTATCTATATGGTGAAATGTATGTGATATATATTACTAATAAGAGTTTTAAATACATTTTCTCATAGAAAGAGATTATAATAAGGAAAAGGTGATAGATTGAGCTACTCAAGGACTATGATTCCTAAATACACGACCACCTAGGGAACAAAAATAAGGTAATAGATGCATTGAGATAGAAATACCATGGAATATTGAAGAAAATGAAGACTGACAAGGATCATATTGTCAAGGACATAGTAAATATAGGTCAACAAATAACTAAGGAAGCTAATAAATTACTCCTTTTTAAAATGACTTCCAAACCACATTTATTGGAAAATAAAAGTTCTCAACCTATTTATGAGAAATTTCAATAGAAAATTGAAGGTGTAAATGATAGGAAATTTAAAGACATCGTATATGAAGATAACATTGCAAAATTATAATGAGACTATGTTTCCATCAATTATTCAGCTGAAAAAATGATTTTTTGGATGATTATCCTAGATTAAATTTTTCTATACACCCTTGTAGTTCCAAGATGTATATACATTTGAAAGAACACTTTTGGTGGGTTAATATGAAATAGGAAATTTATGAATATATGGAAAGATTTTTTGTTTTTCAAAATTTTTAAGATGAAGGATAAAATCCTAGATGAGTATTGAAACCGATTACTATTACTATATGAAAATCGTATGACATTATTAAGTAATTATTCATTGGATTGTGAAATACTCCAAAAAATAATGATTCAATGTATGTTGTTGTAGATCACCTCAACAAATCTGCACATTTATTTGTTATAAAGGAATACTTACCTCTTGAGATCCTTGAAAAAGTATATATTAAATATGTTATAAGATTTCATGGTGCACCTATAGAAATTTTTTCTGATCAAGATACAATATTTATATTGAAATTGTGGATGAGTCCTTAGAAGGCTCTTGATTCTAAGCTTTGTTTTAGCACCTCTTATCACACACAAACAGATAGAAAATAAGATATGATTATGAAAAAAATAATACATTTTGAGGTAATTATCTCTTGAATTTAATGTTATTTTTTATTTTTATTTACCTTTGGTGTAGTATGACTATATCAGTAGCTTCAATTCAAGTATTCAGATAACACCACCTGAATCATTATATGTCAAGAGATGTGATACTCCAACATTTTGGGATGAAGTTGGTGAAAGGAATATTATAGGCCTATAACATGAGGAGTATATGGGAAATGTAAATACTATTCAAACCAATATTAGAGCAGATAAATGAATGAAAAATAGTTATATCGATAATACTAGGAAATATTTTGAATTTCAAGTGGGAGATCACATTTTCTTGAAGGTATCCTTATCTAATAGTGTTATATAGTTTAGTAAGAAAGTGAAATTGATCCCTAGATACATAATATTTTTTTAATATTGGAAATAATGGGATTTGTGGCTCATTTGTAAATTACACTACTTCTCTCTTAAGTAAAGGATATGTTATATAAATCATTTTTAAGGACTTAAATTTCAGACCCAACACATATTCTCACATTAAAATAAATATAATTAGAATATGATATATATTACTATGAAGAGTCTATCCAAATTATAGAAACTATATAACAAGTGTTTAGGAATCATATGACTATTTTAGTAAAGATAATTTGAAGAAATCATAAGATAGAAGTGGTGACTTGGTAACTTAAAGAAGTTATGAAGAAGTGATACCCAAATATTTTCACAATGTGACATTTTAGAAATTTTAAAGTTGAAATTTATTGTGGGAGTGAATAATGTAACAACCCGATACATTATGATATATATTTCCTTCTAAATAAATTCAATCTCTTGGATATCATGAAAAACATGCAACCCTGATCCTAAAAGAACCATAAAATAGTATACTGTTATAACTTAGCCATTAAATTGGTGGGTAAGGAAAGGAAAAACAAAATTTTGAAACTTATATGGTTTATATATGTATTAAAAAATCATTTTTTATTAATTTATTATAAATTAAAATAAAAATAATTTCAAATAAAAAGAATTGTTTTTCGTAAAAAAATTATTTTTATAAAAGTTGTTTCATCGTAGTTTCCACAATTAATTTAAAACTAATTTTTTCCTCTTTTATAAAAAAAAATTAAAAAAATGAACCTATATTTTTTAATCATCATTTCATAACTATATTATACTAACTTTTTAATAATTTTTTAAAAATATTAATTTTATAATAAATAGTGAAAAAATACTATTTTTTAATGAAAAAATTCATTTTTTAAAATATTTAAAAAGTTATAATTGTTTTTTAAAAAGTACAATTAAAATTAGTCTATTTATATTAAATTTTATCAAATTTATTTCATTTTAATTAATCATATTTTAAATTTTTACCTATTTTTTTTATACTTATGAAAAAATTTCCTTTGGAAAACAGTTTTTATCATGTCTTCGGTTTAACATTAAATTTAATTACAAAAACTCTGTGAATTAATTATGTAAAAATAGATTCATTATTTGGAAGAAAAATAATTACTATTATATAATTTTTTTAATTAATTTTTTTCATAATGAATAGTAAAAATAGTAAAGATTAATATTTTGGTTGAGGATTAGACATCTTACTAGGGGTTAAACTAAAAAGATAAGGGTCAAAATCACCTAAAACTATTCTATTTCGTATTTTAGTTCTATATTTAGACATTATATCATAAATGGTTTGATAATGAACAATTTTAATTCCTTCTTTATGAGTTAAATAAGGGTATAATTTATTCATTTCGAAAATTCTATGTGTATCCTTCTCCCAACATCTAAAAGGGAACCCCTACTCTTATCTTTTTTCCACACCCAAAGCCCTTTGGTTTTGACAAGAACTGCCCAAATAACTTAATTAAATTTATACCTATGTACTAGAGTCCTTTTTTATCAGAAAAACAATCTAGGAATGCATTCAGAATAAACCAAAAGTGGTTATCCGAAGAAGGTGTATAGCTCCAAACCACGAGTCTTCATTTCATTTCATCATTAAAATCATTAAAATACCCATAAAATATGATAAAATAATAAAAAATATGTCACCCATACACTTATATATAATTATTTTAATTCCATAACCAATATCCATCTTTGATTCCATCTAATGGGAAATTAAACCATTGATCATGTATATATGTGGACTACGTCTCCACGAATCATTTTGATGCATTTTCATTTTATTTTTAAATATATGGTAATAAGGATAGATTTAATAAATTTATATGATAGATATGATTTAATAATTATTCCATAATAGTTAAATATTATTTACGTATTTTTGTTAAAACCTCAAAAAAATAAAAACAGCACTAATGCATACATACGACCTACGATCTATATGAACGGTGAAACTAATTTTTCAATATATAACATTTATAAACTATTATAATTACTTATATAATAAATATATATGATACATATATCATTTTAACATTATTTATATTATTTAAACATGATAAATATAAAAGGGATGAAACTAAAAAACCAAAACTTTTATGTAAAATGAAGCATTTATCACCAAAAATATTGTTTTTAATATACAATTATTAATAAACACGTGATAAAAAGTTATAAGAAAATAATTTATGTTATTATACATACTATAATGGTTATTTTATAAATTAATAATATGTTTATTTTTATTATACTAGATTTTTAAACAAATATGATGGAAATCAAACATGTGGTAAGGTCTTCTCACCTTATATTTACTTTTGTGAGACATATTTCATATTTACCAATTATTTATTTTGTTTAGTGTATATAATAACCATTTTATATTTTATTTCATTAATATATTTATCTCAATTGTATTTATATTTTCATTCGTAGTTATTTCCTTCATGAGGATCTTGATTCAAAAGTTGAAAAAGTGGTCAGAGTTTATTTCACAATCTCATCTTTATTAGGTACTATTTATGGTTAAGTATTCCTTGGAGGAATTATTTGTTATTTATTTCTAAAACACAATATATTTCATTCTCCTCTGGTTATTCCGGAATCATTCCAGTATTTGTACCATTTCCCTATTTTTGGTACTTAAAAGGATTGAAAAAATGTTTTTAAGAAAAAGTTTCCTTATTTCCCTCTTCCATTGAAATCCATTTTTCTTCCACATACTTGTTTCATAAAAAAATTAATTTTTTTTTAAATTATCCAAATTATTTATTAAATAAATTTTTACCCATTTGTTTACTTTTTAAAAATTTATTTGAATGGATTTTTTGTCATTTTTTTTGATTAGGTTCTTTCATCTTTTTTACAAGAGAGTGAAAAGAATTTTATTTCACTTATATGACATGTATAGAATTACCCAATACTATAACAACTCATTTTTAGATTTATTTACATGTTCAGTATATTATTTTTAAATAAAAATATATTCTATAATAATTTAGTAATATTTCAGTTTATGATTGTGATTTTCAAACTATAAAGGATATTTTTTCAAGAATGTTTTTAATATATTTTTATGGTAATACTATTAATCATGAAAAAACCTGATTTTACATTATTCTCTAGTGAGAATATATTGTAATGATACCGTCAATAATATTCCATTTGATGTTTTATGATCAGTTTTACTAGGTGTACTATTTTCATACCACTCTCCTTTATACTCTAGATAGTTTATGATTATGTTTATTACTTAGGAAATGTATTAACACGAATATGCTAGTATTTTGAAATAAATTTTTGTGTTGATTTTATATTTATGAAGGAAATTATTTACATTTCATATTCTAGTTTTTAAATATCAATTTTTATATTTATTATGTTTTTCCATTTAATATGTGGAATTAATTGAACATTATATGTGGAGGGAAGGCTCTGTTATGGCCTCTCAATGCAATGGTCGGTCTCATAAGACAAACTAGATTGGGTATTTATCGAAGGATGGACCTATTTATAAAATATATCTTAAAATTTGGCATTAATAGTATGGTTATGATGTCTATTATTATGAATATCCTCATTAGGATATTAGTTATTGATGTCCATGTTATTATTTGTTTAGTTTTAATATCCATGGATAAGTTTCAATCTCAGGTGATTATTTATATCGAATTATTTTATCATCATATATTCCCACCATATTATTCTTCATGATAATGTTATTGATTAAATGGCATGTGTTTCAGTAATTTATCTTTCCATATTGATTATGCCTTAATTTTTTTGATTTCTCCTATTGTATGGATACCTTTACTAAGGATTAGATCATTCACATTTCTTATGTTTCCATTCCCCAGGATGCTATGAAGTTTACTATGATTGATATATAAAGATATATAAATAGTAAAAAAGACATTATCAAATATATTTATTTATTTTATTTTATGTTTTAAAAATTAATATGACTTTCAAGTATGCTTCTATTTTTTCAACACTACTAAACTATTGGGTCATTAGGGATGTGATAACTTGTATCTCAAACCATCGTAATAAAGTAACCATTGAATCTAGGATATTAGGTTCTAAGTCTTTACAAAGCCACTTTTTCATGACAATACACACAAGGGCCCACCTGGTAAGTGGTAAGCTGAGTGAGATTCCCCAAGCCTACCTCTAATATACTAGAGGATGGAGACAAGTGTAAAGTAGGATATATCACACCTAGGAATCATTATCCTATTTACATATAAACAAAAACATGCCTAAAAACACCCATACAATGATAAAAGGTAGAATAATACAACTGATACCAAAATGATTTCATGCATATAAGTCCAACCATCATATTAAATCATATAATATAAAGCCAAAAGGGATATATAAAATGCCGCAAAAAATTTAAAAGTATCCAGCCTACTATGCAAGAGGGGAATACTATCAAATAAAACAAATAATATGAACCATGAAATGTCTATCTTACTATGATTCATCAATTTTCAGTCCTCCTATAACTCCATCAAAAGGATTTTCATCTTCATAAGTCACAATTTTAGTGGGAGGAGAAAATATAAGGGTGAGTATAAAAATACCCAATAGAACACACTAAAATCACTAAACACAAAGTATCTAGAGAGTAACAATCTCATCATCATGTATCCATGTCAATAAAAATATGAGACATAGAAATAAGAACATATAAATATACTCATAATAGATAAAATATCTAAAAGTGGTATCTACCACACTACGAGCCACAAGATTCTACTATATGATTCAAAGTGACACATGTCCTGGATAAATCACTTCATCATCTATTATAGCACTTATGGTGCACATTTGAGAGGTCTTGATCACAAATCCTTACCAATAAAGTATATCCTATAATTCAAAATATATCATTACATAGATAGTTGATCTCACCTAGGGCCTCTGGTGTATATAAAACCTTACTAGGAATAACCTACTGAGTAGGGGATTTTACACCTGCATAAGTTTTCTATAGAGATTCATCAAAACCAATTTAGGGAATATGAACAGATGATAAAGGCTAACACCTTGGGTCACATGGAAGGATTATCAAACTCTATCCAAAACTAATCATGTACAGGGGATGACATCTTATAATCAGAAAATAATTCCTTATTGTATCCTAATTAGGATGAATTTGGGGAACACACCCAACTAAAACCTATCAATAATAATTATTTGGAGGCCCTCTACCCATACTGGAGAAATTAAATGATGTGTATGGGGAGTACATGACATTTATTTTCTTCCTTGGGTCCTCCCATGTGTCACTATCTCACACAACATGTCTTTCCCCATATAAAAGTTGTCCCATTTTGGGACACATGATATATAGAGGTTGGGCCGACACTCAGTGTGTCCCACCTTCCCATGTTTCTTTAATATGACCTATGTTATTTTACTTTAGGTTGTGCTTGTGTACTATTGTCGTGTCAGAGTATTGAGTTGTTCCCATATACTATAGTCACTCCCATGACCCTATTTTCATATGTTCTCATCTACCACAAGTGTACATGATAATCCTCCATCCGTGGGTCATGCAACACATAGTGGGTCAACATGGAATGAGATATTTCTCTTCATGAATAAATCCTAGCTGCCCTAACCAGGGTCACCCACGACGTGTGTTCTTCATATTATACACTATGTTTTATATATTTTTCTAGAAATACATAACCTTCATGTCTCTTCTGATTATTCCACCACCACCATAGATTCAGCCTCTAATATCTCATATAAATCATGGATTTGGGTTTACTAAACCTTTCCAACACTATTAGATGCATTCTGACCATCAAATTCACTCATGAATCGACTCCTATCACAAAATGTTGTCCCTTCACACCAAACAGCAATATTGGGAAACACTATTTTATCTTGATGCACTTATAATCATCCACCATCATCTGTTTACCACAATCACTCTATTGACCACTAACCCAAAACTACGATGTTTATCTGTTATGCCAAAGAATTATTTCACAATGATCACCCACCAACTATTGGCGAAACCACTAGCCAAAGAAAATACTGAAGATGAATGTAAAATCTACAGGGGAAGAAAATCATAAATCACTACAATATGTAAAAACATCAGCCCTTATTAAGTTTTTCCTCTGTTCATTGTAATTATAACGATTAATAAAGAACCAAATATATAAATAAATAAAAAATTCTAACCACCAAAAAAATTAAACATCAATCGAAATTAACCATATATCGATGAATAAATATTATTATAATGATTGAATAATGTTTGACATGGGAGAAACAAAATGAGTTAAAGCAATGAAAAAATTACCCTACCTCTATTTTGGGTTGATAACTAATGAAGAATGGATCCTCATCATAGTTTATGGTGAAATCCATATGATCTTATTGGATCATCGATTTCCAATCCACAACCCATCATTGATCATCCAAAATAGATCCTCTAACAGCTCCTCTCCCAATACCCCGGATTATGGGACTAACCCTATGGATTTTCCATAAGAATTTTTATAGAGTATGATTCATTAGTTGGCTGATTTATAATAATTAAATAAATCAATGAAGACATTTAATTATTATTCCTCTTATGACAGTGCTCAATCCCAACACCCGACGCATTACAATATTACGTTTTTTCAAGGTTAAAACCAACAATCCATATCTAATGGTTGTATTATATTTTATATATAATGATATGTTTAATATTTAATCAATTATTTTGATAAAACAATTCTTATGTGTTATAATATATTTATTATTTATATTAAATCCATACTCGGCCTCTTTGTGCCACAGAATCATAGGAAAAATTAGTGGAGAATTTCAAAAATATTACACAAAATATTACAAATTTTTACAAATACAAAATGAAGTAATTACCCAATAAATTATTTTTATTTAATTAATATATTTTATTTTAAAAAATGTCATCAATTTTTTAATGAGATTCAGGCTATCATACATCAATCTTTTGAATTTAATATATTAGTTTCTCTTTTTCAATGGATTAATGAGGTGTATATTTGAAGGAGAATTTGGATTCTTGGAAAAAGTAATTATGTAATAAATATCCTCCAAGACAATAAATAGAAAGAAGGAAAGAAATGTAAAGAAATTTAGAAAATACTTATAAAAAAGAGAACAATGAATCTCTACAAATTTAAGATAATCAATGTAGTGTTAAATCATTTATATTTTATGATAATATGTATGTTCAAGGAAATGGTGATAAGAAAGAATATATCATAAATAAAGTGGATGGAAAATAATTTTCCACATGTTTTAATAAATAATTTCATGCATTTAAGATTAAAATTTAGTGGTTGAATCAAATAATAAGGTGTTAAAATTTATTCATTTTAAAAGATTTAAATAATTCAGCGATAATGAGGTAACTGAAATCTCTTTAAAAAATTGTCTTAATAATAAGACATGTATAGGTGGGGAAGATAAATCATTTAAAGATCTGTTAGATTAATCAATTGTTGTGTTAGAGGATATCATATATAATTTCCCCAAATAATTAACTACCTGCATTTTTTGAACTTTTATAAGTTTGCAAGAGGAGATATCCCACGAAAAAGATGAGTACAAATGCTCACAAGAAGGATTTGGATAAAAAAGTGTTAAATTATATAAAATTATCTGGGGACGTATGATCCTAAAAAGGTATTACTATATATCATACATAATAGATCCCCACATTTTAGAAATTTTGAATCAATAAAATTTATAGGGGAGAATAAATTAAGAAAATGTTTGAATAAAAGACTCATGCTTTACAATAAGTAACTACTATCATAGATTCTTAATTGGGAGTAAAAAATATAATTATATAGATTTATATTTCCTTATAATAGAGGAAACAGATGCATTATGAATAATTTGATAGGACCAAAAGGGAGAGTAAAGAAAAAACAAAATCAACAGAGGATGAAAAAAAATCATAAATATGAAATATTTTGAATTGGAAGTCCAATTAGGAAATAGAGAAAATATTCAAGTTGAGTCATCGTAACTAGATAATAGAAGTGTTAATACAAAAAAAAATCAAATGAGTATTATTATTATAATTAAACATTATATATTGAAAAACTATGTGATCATCTATTGATCAATATTTACATTCTTGTAAAAAATATATCATTCACTCCGGAAATTTACATTTTTTCTATTTTCAAATGTATTCATATTTAGGTATTAGTTCAAATTTTGTAAAAATGAGGATGGGGAAAATTGATGTCGAACCCACCACTACACTTATGATGTATTAAAGAAAAGTTTTAAGGATATATTCCCTAAAGAAATTCCAACTAGAGAATAAAATTTTAAAAAAACAAGAAGAATTTAATTGAAGATAGATTATATCTCAAGAAAATAAAAAATGTTTGTTGGATACTATTTATGGTATGATATATTTGGGCACAACTATTTTGATTTTTAATATAGCATTTTAATATTGGAATTACTATGAAATATTATACCAAGGGGGTGAAAAGTTCAGATGATTCCATGTCTACATAAGAATAGTAAAAATAAATATATCTCAAATATATTTTCAAGTATTGCAAATATCTATTGTATTTTTAATAATAGTTCTTATAATGAAATATCTTGCTACTATAAATTCACATAGTATGCTTCAAAATATTTTAATAAAATAAGACCATACGATCTATGGAAAAGGAAATGTGAATAATAAATGAGGGTCCACCTTAGGTCATTATAATAAGAATTCAATAAAAAAAATGCACTAGATTTCAAAAAATAATGATTCTATGATAATAAAGAGATTATGTTTTGTGGAAGAAGAATCCATGCGAAGGAATTTTGAAAATAAGTCATGAATGTTATCATAAATTGAAGCAAAAAGAGAAAAATGGAAAGACAGTCGAAAAGAAAAACATGGGTACTGGTTTGATAATGTGTTTTTAATACCTGAATATTTTAAAATAATAACATTATGATGGGGATAATATATGACATGTAACACTGAGCTTAAATGAACAACAAAATATTATTATATTTATGTGACTATTATAACCTAGCCATTGAATTAGGAGGTATGAATAAGATTAGAAAGATTTTAAAATATATCTAAATTTAATAATAAATAAAAATTTATTACTTAATTATTATTAATTAAGTAGTCAATTTTTAGAAAATCTATTTTATTCTTTGAAATTATAATTTTCTAAAAAAAATTATATTGCTTTTTGGGGGAAATATTATAATTAATTTCAGTATCTTCTCTAAAAATATTTTAAAAAATTAAATTCATTTTTAATATTAGCATGACAAAATTATGTTATAGGGAAATTTTGTTTTTTTCTAAAAAAATTAATTTTTCAATGAATATTAAAAAATACTGATTTTTATTGAAAACTATATGTTTTTCAAAAATTTATAATATTCCCATTTATATTAAAAAAATTTCAAAGTAAAAATTGTTATATTATATTATTAATAATGAAATTATGGTGATTTGGATCAATTTTTTTGTTAAATTATGTATAAAAGATTTTATACTTAAAATACATTTTTATGAAAACATGTTTTCATTATTTTTTATGAGTTTAATTTTAAATTAAATTCATCTAATTATATTAATTCAATATTGAAAATTTTATTCCATAATAGAAATATAGATTTAAAATTTGGTAAATATGTCCTTTTATTTTTTGTCATTATAAATTTGAACCTTAGTAAATTTTCACACCTAGGTAATGGAAAATCAAGTAATTAAGGTTAAAAATAATATGATAAGGACTTATTAATGATCCCGAAACTTGTATTTATCTTATTTTATGATTTTTTCATCCATTTCCATATATGTTTTTAAAATATGTCAATATTGTTCCATATTTCTTTTATTTGGACCATAGTAATATTTAAGAGAAAGATAATGTGGAAAATGTCACTTTCCTACAGTTAATATCTATAATATTTTATGATAGGGATAAAAAACATGTTCGATTATAAATGGTTATATAAAATATATATTATAATAATTTATCATTTTACTTTATTTAAAATTTTTTGTGATGAAATAATTATATTAAATGATTTTGCAATGTCACCACATTATTTATTCCATTAATAGAAAAATTAAATTAATTATTTTGAAAATATTAAAAGTAATAAAATTTCATTGATTTTGAGAGTACCAAGAAATTTTATAGATTAATATAACAAACTTTTGGTGTTTTAAACTTTTATATTTTAATTCTATCCTTTTAGGAATGTTTTTGAAGTCCAATTAAATGAATAGTGTAAAAAATGACATTAATAATCTTTTAATTTGAATAATATTTTACTAAATGACTAAACATTCATAAAAAATAATATATTTCATTAATTTTATTTTATATGTTTTAAAATATAAAAAATATAATATTTATGGTTTACTTGTACTTTTATAATAACCTTCTTGACCTGTAAAATGTAAAAAATTGTTATCACTCTAATTATTAAAGGGTTAATAAGAGATTAAAATGAAAATATAAGGGTAGAATTTTTTAAAAAAACATGTAAAATTTTATTTTATGATATTATTTGGACCCATAGTCAAACTATATTAAAAATATATTACATTGGTTTCATTTTTCTATTAATATTAATTTATATTAATTTGATACTTTAAGTCTTTCCACAAGTTCCCCCCTCTTATAAAAGGGAAACTCCTATCATCATTAATTCAAACTGAAGAATACTTTTGGTTAATAAAATACCTACCCAAATCGACTAATTTAATCTATATAACTTTATTATAGACCTTGTTTTGATTATACAACCATCCTAGGAAATCTTTCTGTGAAAAATTTAAGAGGTTGTCTGAAGAAAAGGTATAGTTCTTGACCTAGTGTTTTCATTCTATTTATTCTACCACTATCTTAAAATATTATTCAACCTTCATAAAATAATAAATTATGTTATCCTATATGGTGAGATTTTATTATGTCAATTTTACCAAATATATAAATATATTTCATTCATCTAATGGGAAATATAAACGTTGTTTGTTTGTGTGATGAAATATCACCTTGTGAATTGATGTCATCTCTTTTACATTACCACCTCTCACAGTACGTCATAATAAGGTATTTAAAATAAATATATTAAATTAAAGAAATATTTATCATTTTAAATAATGAATATATCGTAAATGTTATTACCTTTCCATTAATTGAAAAATTAAAACATTATTCATTCATATATATGGATTACAACCTCCCCGAAACGATGTAATTTCTTTTCCATCACCACATGACATAGATGGTATATATAATTGTATTTAAAGAAATAATATAGTATTTATTATATAATACGGATTATGTAATGGTAAAATAATACTTTCCTTATTTCCATAATGATCGTTAAAAAATGGAAATGTTACTCATTTGCACGTACGACTTACCATCTACATGATTGAAACAAGGTTCATTTTCATTACCATAATTCAAAGTTGTTTTTAAAAGTATAATTAATGTATAAAATTATAATTTTTTCACAATTATTATTTTGGATATGATTTAATAATAACCTATTGAACCATATTATACATACCGAAGTCATTTTGGACAAACGATCCAAATATCATCAAAATGTCTGGCATAAACGAAATTAATTATATAATTAAATATAACATGGTAATATATATATATATATAAATGAATAATAAACATGAATTTTTTTAAAAGAAGTAAAAATTTTATATTATTTTATTATTCACGAAGATAAAGGGCATACTTGAAAATTCGAACTCGAGGTAAGGGACACATTACATTAAAAATCTCATTTTAAATATTTTCATGATTTATTTTCCAAATATATTTCATCCATGAATGTATTTATAAAATTATTTTATTAATATATATATATATATGGAAATTAATAAATTTTAAAGGATATTTTATTTCAATTTTTATTTTTTTTAAATTTTTTCAAATGTAATCATTTTACGTCTTTATACAAATCATTTCGACCAAAATCCAAAAGGGATGTTCTATTTTAATGTGTACTGCATTAAAAAAATTTCCAACTACTATAACCGTTATTTGATTTTTGGATTCTTTTATAGGATTATATGTCTTCTTAAAATAAAAAATACCATCTCTATAACGAACCTTGCTTATCATATATATATATTACATCATTTTGGAAGTTTTAAGGATCGATTAACAACTAAGAGTGGTGTTAGTTATATAATTTTTATATGATTCAAAACATTTAGAATCAAAATACCAAAAACCTATTAAGATTTATTTTGTTTAACAACTTTTAGAAAATACACATGGACGAATATGTTGGAAAGTACGAATAGCACAAAATATTTCCAAGGTTCAGCCACAGTGTGAGAGCATACATCCTTTCCATAGCCACTCACGTGGGTCTATGAAAATCCACTATTATGAATAATGTGTATACAATTTGTGAAAACTTATGTTAGAAACCTTCTATCTCTAGATTTGAAATATTATACTAACTCCTATCAATTTACAATGTTTTCTTATTAAAAAATTGATCCAAACAAAAGAATAATGTCTTTGTTGAATCTGATCGACAATTTCTCAAACTGAATCCTCAGTCTGATTATGTTGGATCCATTTTTATTTCCTTAGAATATTGGATCTAATTTTTGTAGAATACTGGATTTTATTTTTTTGTAAAATGTTGAGTATGATTTTCTCATAATGTTAGATCTTATTTTCTCAGAATGGTGGATATGATGTTATGAATTTGAAGGATCCAATTTTATCAAAATGATGAATATGATTATAATAGAATTCTATATCTAATTGGCTCAGAATATGGATTCGATTTTTTCAAAATTATGGATTTAATTTGGTAATAATTCTAGACTTAATTTTCTCAGAATGATGGATCCAATTTTCATATAATTCTAGATATGATTTTCTCAAATTTTTACTTCTAATTTTTTTATAATACTAGATAAGATTTTCTAAAAATTTTGGATCTGATTTTCTATGTATAATAATGAAGGATCCAATTTTTTGAAGAATGATCCATATAATGTTTTTATCAAATATAGATCATATTTATTGAATAATGTCAAAACCCATTTTCATAGAACAATAATGCTCGATCCGATTCTTGGAAGAATGTTTCAAAAATCGCACTCTGATAGAATGGTCAATACAATTCTTATTAAAATATATCGGAACATTCACTTTGAATTTTTCAGTGCTATGAATTTCATGCGTATATTGAATGTTGTAAATGAATGAATTATCTGAGTAAGTATTTATAGGAAATATGAAAAGTAAAGGTGGGAAAATAAGAAAACATTCTCACTTACATAATTATCAAAACTCCACAAATAGATCACATTTAAAACTTCAACTTTGACTTCCTTATACATCCTAATATTTCTTGAAGATTTATGCAAAAATTAATTTCAAGTTTGTCCTCCTCAACTCCTAGAATTCTTATTTGAGTGAATCGAATTTTTGTATCCTTCATAATGAATCTGATTTATTATATGAATTTGATTTCAATTTCATTTCAGCGAATCCAAATTATGTATTTTTTTCATTGAATATGATTTCTTTAGTGAATCAATTTCCTTTTTTTTCATTGAACACAATTTCTGAAACTTTTTAGTGAATATGAATTTTGTAACTTTTCAATGAATCTGATTTTTGCAACTTTTCAGAAAATATAATTTCTGCAATGTTACAGTCAATTAGATTTCATCAACATTTCACCATTTCTCCCAAAACATTTATCATGAATGCTTTCATGATTTGTGAGGACTTCATGATCATAAAATCATCATATGATTTGGTTTAGAATGTTTTGAAATCCTTTTAACTTTTGACATCACAATCTTCGTCAATATCCTCTTTCAAAACACTTCATCAAAAAAAGGCTTCTTAAATAAGAAACTTCTTTCAAACTCAGTATCATATTACATTCATTGATTATGGAAAATAAAAACATTCGTCAAACAAAAACTTCATCTTCTTGACTTCTTCAATAAGGCCCCGACCTTAATCCTTACTTAATATTGAATTAAATGAATAATTCACATTGAGGATTTTTTCAGGTTTAGAGTTTTTGAGAATTATGACATAACTATTACATCTCAAAAGATTACAAAGTAGACACTTCTACTAAGTTTCCATAAAATAAAAACCCTTAAAAAGAAACATGTATAGTTCCATGTTTTAGATAGCATGAATTTTCCTTGATCCCATCCTTGACCCTATTCCACTTTAAGTCCTGTGAAAAACATTTCAAAAACTTGGGGAGAGCATAAAAAGCTCAGTAAGGGAAACACAAAGAATGAAAACTGTTAGTTTTTCAAAATAAAAAGTAAACCATGTATACTTTATCAAAGTAATACTTTTCACCTTTATGAAGTCGTAAAAACTCTTCACTGAATAAAAGATCAATACATACCCTTTTGTATCCAAAAGATTAATATAAAACCCATATAAATAACACATAACATATAAAGGTAACTTGGGACATAAACATACTTAAATGGAATAACCATACGGTCGACTTCCACACATATCACATAATGGAATAGCCATACGACCGAATTCCATACCCAATGCATTGGAGGTTATAATGTAACCACCCATCCTGGTATTCACGACACCACCCGTCATATGGTTTATCATGTAACCACCCGTCAAATGTCCAAGTACCATTTTAAAATCATAAGACATAAAACAAATATAATGGAATGAAAAAATTTCCACACATTGATCACACTATATCACATAAATATATTGACAAAACAAATCCATTATAAATACCATTTTCAATACCAAAATACATAAAAGAGTATATGGTATTTATTTCATTTTAAAAAAACATTACGACTTTTTGACGAATCCAAAGACCAAATAATACTCGCGGTGGCGGAAAATGTCGTTGTCACCGCGCACGTTAAAAGAAACATTTATTTTTGTCATTTATTAAAATTCTTCATAGAAAAATATTCCTTTTTTATGAAAGTAAATGTCAAAGGGTTTTATACACCGTATAAAAAAAAGTTGTGTATAAAACAAAATATGCCTCAATGAAATGAGATTGAGACAAAGTCCCATACCTCGGGTCCGACTTGACTTGATCATTCTTTAACGTCCTGAATAATAAACATGAGTTAATTTCTACTTTCATAAGAACCTTTTTTATTTTCATTATTACTTTTATATCACTTATTACCATGTAATAAACATTATGTAATCATTTAAGTTAATAATGTTTGTTTTGTCGATATTTGGTTCTTAAGTCGAAAGTGGACTTCTTACAATTACATGTTGTTCGTGTGGTCAAAAGATCATTATATCCAGAATGATATTCATGATTTGGATATCATATATATCATATATATTGAGAATAAACATGTATTTATAATATTAAATAATCATTTAGAGGTAAGAAATGAAATGCACCGTTCATGGAGACGGTAAGCCGTACGTACGCATGAACGCTACTTTCATTTCTATGTCATATTAATGGAAATAAAACTAAATGAGATATATGTATATTTTCATTCCAAAATTATATTAATAATTTAGATGTAACATAAATCATATATATCCATTATATATATGTACTTAAAATAGTACATTACATTTGGGGATAAGAAATGAAATGCACCGTTCATGGAGACGGTAAGCCGTACGTACGCATGAACACTACTTTCATTTCTATCTCATACTTTAATGGAAATAAATAATAATGATATAAAGGTATATTATAATTATAGTATAACATCATATATAATAACTTTATCTCCATACTTTATACATCCCACATATGGCATTAACGAATCAAATCACTTTGAGGGGGCGGTAGTCCGCACTTCCTAAAATGAAGATATCATGTATACCCATAATGGAAACCATAAAGGTATGACACAAATAAAAAATAAAGATGTTTAAGTAAAACATAAACATATTATATATCATATATAAATATAGTTTCATCTTAATGTCCACCTTTTAAGGTGTTATATGAGTGTTGAACAGTCATCGTTTCGTGAGGCAGAAATTCACCATCCATAAAAACAGTATGTTCATTAACCATTAGATGATGGTGTGTGTAAGTGTAGCTCGAATACTTCTTATAAAAACATACTAGTATATTGAGGATAATTTTGTTGTTACAAAATAAATGACTAAAAATATTTTAGGGGGTTGGAGAAGCAAAATAAAACATAAGAACACAAGAGAATACACTACCTTTAAAACGGGTAACTCTTTTTGATTTGATCTCAAATGATTCCTTGGGAAGACTTCTGCCCAAAGTGAGGCTTCTAAGAGTAAGAGAGGTATGTGGAGAGAAAAAATGGGCAGGGGTTGGCCGATCCAAAGGCTTGAGAGGTGTGGGTAAGGAGGTAGAGGTGGGGGCCTTTTATAAGAGGAGAGGAGGGGCACTCTTGGAAAGTTATAAAAGGTTACTTTATTATAAAATTATTTTCGGATAAAAAGGGTCCCACAATTATATATTTAGAGGATAAGGTGATAATAGTTCTATATACACCCATCCAATAGGTTTTTGACATATGTGGGTCTTAGAGTTTACATTATCTTTTCATTTTATTTAAATCGTTCATTAATGAGGTAATCGCTGCATCATCATGATTTCATAAATAATCTAATTTATTTAATGTCTAAAAATTATAAAAATAATTATCATGATGTAGTAAATCTTTTTAGATTTCTAATTAATATTTATAGTCAAAAAATCTGACTTGTATAATCCCATTTAAGAATTTTTTTAGTAAAACAACTCATGTTTCTGACATTTTTATTTTAACTTTAAATAAAAAGGTATTAATGTCATTTTCCTACCAAAGTGGCTCCATGGGGTCCCCAAGTTGACCCATTTATTGTCTTGGTCGGCCATGACACATCCAATTATGGTATTACATGTGTCTAGGTCATTTCATATTATTAAAACATTATTTTTACCTTAAACTACACTAATTACCTCTAATCGCGATTATTAAACATAAAAGTTACTATTCAACAAAAAATTATTTTAATCCCTTTTAACCAAATTTTACTTCTTAATGAAAACCATGTATATCAGATTTCTTAAATTCAAAACACAGAGGTGGTAAATTTTCATTTAAACAAAAAATCAGTTTTTTAAGTACCACTTAGTGGTTTCACTATTCATCAAAAATTGAAGTTCTTCAGAAAAATACAAAATCTTCACCCTAAGCTATATTTAATATTCCAAATTCAAAAATGAAGTCTATTTTACAAAATTCAAAACATATAAGTTGAATTAATTAATTTAATAATTAACTCCCGCTGTCATAGCAAATATCATGTTTTTATGAAACAGTAAGTATCAAAAGATTGACACTAGTTTAAGTCCAATTTCAAAGTCAAATTAATTCCAACGACCACTATTGGATTAAATGGTAAAAATATATTCTAATTTCACTTTAAAACAAATTCAAATGATAATCTAATCATCTAAATAAATTATATTAAAAAGACGTTTTGAATTAAAATATAACATTTTTCACTATTCATTAAAAAAATGAACATTATCGGAAAAATACCAAAAATTTACACAAAGTAAATTTTGATGTCCCGATTCTAAAGAAGAATTTTATTTGGTCCAATAGAATGTATAAGAGTGACCAAAACTATATTTATAGACGGTTCGCCATCAAAACGCGATAAGTCGACCTTTTGTGAATGTTAGAGTATATATGCCTAAAATTGAATTCTTTTCTTATTTTAAGCCTTTATATTTTATTGAACAAATGTAAAAACATTTAAAAAACTTATATAATCATATTATAGTTATTTCAATTCATTCCTGCCAATACTACGGCTACGTGTTAACTAGCATTCAAAATAATGTTATTTTATTACTAGTGTGCAACGTATGATTTCAAAGAAACTCTTTGTTGCGTATCGGGTATGCTATCGAATATAGCAACCCATTTAAAGTAAAATTAATATTTAATTCGCAAATATTAATAAATATGAAAATGATTTATTGTTTATTTACCTGGGATGTTTCATCCTTCCCCCCTTTTGGGAATTGCATCCTCACAATTTTATTCACTTATCAAAATAAGTGGGGGTATTTATCCCTCGTAGCATTTTCAGATTCCCATGTTGCCTCTTCAACCATATGGTTTTTCCGAAAAACCTTTACCTGGTGAATTACCTTATTTCGCAACACATTCTCTCTTCGGTCATGAATCTGGACTGGTTGTTCATCATAAGAGAGATTCTCTTCTAACTGAACTACCTATGTGATCAAAACATGAGATGGATCTGGCATATACTTTCTCAACATCGAAACATGAAAAAAATTGTGTACCTGAGATAAAATCGGAGGTAATGCCACTCGGTAAGCAACTGATCCAACTTTCTCCAGAATTTCATATGGTCCAATGATCCTTGGACTTAGCTTTCCTTTCTTACCAAATCGCATCACACTTTTCCATGGTGAAAATTTGAGAAAAACATGATCACCTACCTCGAAAGATAGATCCTTCCTCCGGTTATTAGAAAAACTCTTCTGCCTGCTCTGAGCTGTTCTCATGTGTTTCTGAATCAACTGAACTTTTTCTGCCATCTCTTCTACCAATTCTGGTCCCATCTGCTTCCTTTCACCCACTTCATCCCAAAAAAGCTGGAGTTCGGCACCGCTTCCCATATAATGCCTCAAATGGTGCCATCTGCATACTGGAATGAAAACTGTTATTATAAGAAAACTCAACCAAAGAAATATGTTGGTACCAAATTCCCTGATAATCCATCGAACAAGCACGTAGCATATCCTCTAATGTATGAATTGTTCATTCTGACTGCCCATCTGATTGCGGATGAAAAGCTGTACTAAAATTTAATTCAGTACCCAACGACTTCTGAAGGCCTTTCCAAAAGTTAGAAGTAAACCTGGGATCACGATCAGACACAATGGAGAGGGGAACTCCATGTAACATAACTATCTCTTTAAGATACAAACGGGAAAGTTGATCTAGGGAAAAAATATCTCGTATGGCAAGGAAATGAGAAGATTTAGTCAAGCGATCAACAATAATACAGATTTCATTATTACCTCGAGATGTCCTCGATAATCCCACAACAAAGTCCATAGATACATTTTCCCATTTCCACTCTAGCACCGATAAAGGATGAAGCATCCATTTCGGTAACTACTGCTCTACTTTAACCTACTGTCAAGTCAAACACTTTACAGTAAAATCAGCAATATCTCTTTTCATTCCATCCCACCAGTAATACTCCCACAGATCTCTGTATATCTTAGTATTGCCAGGATGAACTGAAAACGGAGAACTATGAGCTTCACCCAACAAATATCACTTCAACTATGAATCACAAGGCACACACAATCTCTTCCCAAATCTCAAAACACAATCATTATCAATGTTGAATTCAGGCAACTTACCCTTCTGAACAAGCTCTACCTTTTTCTACAACTCACTGTCTTGCTTCTGTGCTTGCTTGATTCTGTCTGATAGAGAAGATGTCACTGATACCTGAAACAAAATAGAAGGACTTCCTACACAAACAACTTCCATGCCAAAGTTCATCAAATCAAAAACCAAAGGATCTCGTTCCAATCATAGCATGGTTAATGAAGCATTACTTTTTCGAATCAAAGTATCATCCAATTTATTTGCTTTTACCTAATGGTAATGAATTGTACAATCATAATCCTTGATTAATTCCATCCATCTCATTTTTATCATGTTCATTTCTTCCTGAGTGAATATATACTTTAAACTTGTGTGATCAGTATATATTTCACACTTTACTCCATACAAATGATGCCTCCAAATTTTTAGAGAAAAAACAACACCAGCTAATTCCAAATCATGTGTAGGGTAATTTACCTCATGAGTGTTTAACTAACGTGAAGCATATGAAATTACCTGATCATTCTGCATAAGGACACAGCCAAGTCCTTTCAATGAAGTATCACTGTAGATAACAAACTCACCATTTCTGGAAGGAAGTTCCAAAACTGGAGCATTCACCAATCTTCTTTTCAACTCCTGAAAACAATCATCACATTCTTTTGTCCAGATAAACTTAACACCCTTCCGAGTTAGCTTAGTCATTGGGCTAGATAACCATTAAATTTTTTCAAAAAACCTTCGGTAGTAACCTACCAAACCAAGAAAACTACGGATCTTGGTTACATTTGTGGGTCTTGGCCATTCTTCAAGAACTTTTGATTTAGCAGGATCAACAGTTATGACATCTTTTGAAACAATGTGACCAAGGAAAGAAATTTGTTGTAACTAAAACTCACACTTTCTGAATTTTCTATACAGTTTCTTTTATTTTAAGGTTTACAAAATAACCCTTAAATAACTTTCATTTTCCTCTTTACTTTTAGAAAACACCAAAATATCATCAATGAAAACAACCAACATTTTTCACCTAAGTCATCTGATCCATCACTGTAACAAACTGTTTAGTTCTGATTCTGACCATCTCAGGATACTAATTTGAAAGTTCATTTCCCTCTGTATGCCTTCCTAGAAATTATGTTCTTTTTCCTCTATGAAAAACCAATCTTAACATAGAAATATATTAGGAGAAGCAACATGGTAATCTTAAAATGCTATATCATTTCAATCATACCATAAATTAATTTTTATTTTAACAATTTTCTAACTCCTAAAGTTTTCTAAACCGATCTCTGATACCAACTATAAGGCCCCGACCTTAAACCTTACTTAATATTGAATTAAATGAATAAATAACATTGAGGATCTTTTCAGGTTTAGATTTCTAGAGAATCAGGACATAACTATTATATCTCAAAAGATTACAAAGTAGACACTTCTACTAAGTTTCCATAAAATAAAAACTCTTAAAAAGAAAGATGTCTAGTTCCATGTTTTAGATAGCATGACTTTTCCTTGATCCCATCCTTTAACCTATTCCACTTTAAGTCCTGTGAAAAACATTTCAAAAACTTTGGGTGAGCATAAAAAGCTCAGTAAGGGAAACACAAAGAATGAAAACTGTTAGTTTTTCAAAACAACAAGTAAACAATGTATACTTTATCAAAGTAATACTTTTCACCTTTATGAAGTAGTAAAAACTCTTCACTAAATAAAAGATCAATACTTGCCATTTTGTAACCAAAAGATTACCATAAAACCCATATAAAGAACACATAACATATGAAGGTAACTTGGGACATAAACATACTTAAATGGAATAACCATACGGTCGACTTCCACACATATCACTTAATGGAACAGCTATACGGCGGACTTCCATACCCAATGCATTGGAGTTCATAACGTAACCACCCGTCCTGGTATTCACGGCACCACCCGTCATATGGTTTATCACGTAACCATCCGTAAAATGTCCAAGTACCATTATAAAATCATAAGACATAAAACAAATATAATGGAAAGAAAACATTTCCACACTTTGATCATAATATATCACATAAATATATTGACATAACAAATCCATTATAAAAACAATTTTCAATACCAAAATTCATAAAAGAGTATATGTTATTTATTTCATTTAAAAAAACATTACGACTTGTTGAGGAAGCTAAATACCAAATAATACTCACGGCGGTGGAAAAGGTCGTTGTCACCGCACACGTCAAAAGAAACATTCCTTTTTGTCATTTAGTAAAACGCTTCTTAGAAAAAAGATTCTTTTTTTACAAAAGTAAATTTGAAAGGGGTTTATACACCATATAAAAGAAAGTTTTTTATAAAACGTAATATTCCTCAATGAAAGGAGATTGAGACGAAGTCCCTTACCTCGGGTCTGACTTGACTAGATCGTTCTTTAACGTCCTGAATAATAAACTTGAGTTAATTTATAATTTCTTAAGAACCATTTTCAAGTTCATTATTACTTTTATATCACTTATTACCATGTTATAAACATTATTTAATCATTTAAGTTAATAATGTTTGTTTTTAAGATATTTGGTTCTTAAGTCGAAAGTGGACTTCTTACAATTACATGTTGTTCGTGTGGACAAAGGTTCATTATATCCAGAATGATATTCATGATTTAGATATCATATATATCATATATATCCAGCATATACATGTATTTATAATATTAAATAATCTTTTAGAGGTAAGAAATGAAACGCACCATTTATGGAGACGGTAAGCCGTACGTATGCATGAACGCTACTTTCATTTCTATGTCATATTAATTGAATTAAAACTAAATGAGAGATATGTATATTTTAATTCCAGAATTATATTAATCATTTAGATGTAACATACATCATATATATCCATTATATATATGTACTTAAAATAGTACATTACATTTGGGGATAAGAAATTAAATGCACCGTTCATGGAGACGGTAAGCCATACGTACGCATGAACGCTACTTTCATTTCTATCTCATACTTTAATGGAAATGAATAATAATGATATATAAGTATATTATAATTCCAGTAAAACATAATATATAAAAACTTTACCTCCATCCTTTATACACCCCACATATGGTATTAACGAATCAAATCACTTTTTAGGGGGCGGTTGTCCGCACTTCCTAAAATGAAGATATCGCATATTACAATAATGGAAACCATAAAGGTATGCCACACATGAAAAATACAGAAGCTTAAGTAAAACATAAACATATTATATATAATATATATATATAGTGTCATCTTAATGGCCACCTTGGAAGGTGTTATATGAGTGTTGGAAAATCATCGTTTCGTGAGGCAGTAATTCGCCATCCACAGAAACAGTATGTTCTTTAACCATTAGATGAAGGTGTGTGTAAGTGTATCTCGAATCCTTCTTATAAAAACATCCTAGTATATTGTGGATACAGTTGTTGTTACAAAATAAATGAATAAATAGGGTTTAGGGGGTTGGAGAAGCAAAATAAAACATAAGAACACAAGAGAAGACACTACCTTTAAAACGGGTAACTCTTTTTGATTTGAGATCAAAGGCTTCCTTGGGAAGACTTCTTCCCAAAGTGAGGCTTCTAAAATCAAGAGAGGGATGTGGAGGGACAAAATGGTCAGGGGTTGGCGGAGCCAAAGGCTTGAGAGGTGAGGGTAAGGAGGTAGAGGTGGGGGCCTTTTATAAGAGGAGAGGAGGGGCACTCTTGGAAAGTTATAAAAGGTTACTTTATTATAAAATGATTTTTGGATAAAAAGTTTCCCAAAATTATATATTTATAGGATAAGGTTATAAGAGTTCAAAATACACCCATCCAATAGGTTTTTGACATGTGTGGGTCTTATATTTTACATTATCTTTTCATTTTATTTAAATCGTTCATTAATGAGGTAATCGCTGCATCATCATGATGTCTTAAATAATTTAATTTATTTAATGTCTAAAAATTATAAAAAAAATATCATGATGTAGAAATTTTTTTATCTTTCAAATTTATATTTATAGTCAAAAATCGGACTCGTATAACCCCATTTAAGAATTGTTTTAGTAAAACAACTCATGTTTGTGACATTTTTATTTTAACTTTAAATAAAAAGGTATTAATGTCATTTTCATACCAAAGTGGCTCCATGGGGTCCCCAAGTTGACCCATGGATTTTCTTGGTCATCCATGACACATAAAATAGGGGTAGGACATGTGTCTAGGTCATTTCATATTATTAAAACATTATTTTTACCTTAAACTACACTAATTACCTCTAATCGCGATTAATAAACATAAAAGTTACTATTCACCAAAAAATTATTTTAATCTCTTTGAAACACATTTTAGTTCTTAATGACAACCATGTATGTCATATTTTTGAAATTCAAATCACAGAGGTGGTAAAATTTCATTTAAACGAAAAATCAGTTTTTTAATTACCACTTAGTGGTTTCACTATTCATCAAAAATTGATGTTTTTTAGAAAAATCCCAAATCTTCAACCTAAGCTATATTTGATATTCCAAATTCAAAAATGAAGTCTATTTTACAAAATTCAAAACATATAAGTTGAATTAATTAATTTAATAATTAATTCCCGATGTCAGAGAAAATAGCGTGTTTTTATGAAATAATAAGTATCAAAAGATTGACACTAGTTTAAGTCCAATTTCAAAGTCAAATTAATTCCAATGACCACTATTGGATTAAATGGTAAAAATATATTCTTATTTCACTTTAAAACCAATTCAAAAGATAATCTAATCATATAAATAAATTAGATTAAAAAGAGGTTTTGAATTAAAATACAACATTTTTCACTATTCATTAAAAAAATGAGTATTATCGGAAAATTACCAAAAATTTACACAAAGTAAATTTTGATGTCCCGATTATAAAGAAGAACTTATTTTGGTCCAATATAATGTATTAGAGTGACCAAAACTATATTTATAGACAGCCCACCATCAAAAGGTGATAAGTCGACCTTTGTGAATGATAGAGTACATATGCCTAAAATTGAATTCTTTTCTTATTTTAAGACTTTATCTTTTATTGGAAAAATGTAAAAACATTTAAAAAACATATATAATCATATTATAGTTATTTCTATTCATTCCTTCTAATAAAACGACTACGTGTTAGCTACCATTCAAAATAATATTATTTTATTACCAGTGTGCAACGTAAGATTTCAAAGAAACTCTTTGTTGCGTATCAGGTACGCTATCGAACATAGCTACCCCTTTAAATTAAAATTAATATTTAATCCGTAAATATTAATAAATATGAAAATGTTTTATTCTTTATTTACCTGGGATGTTACATCCTTCCCCCCTTTTTGGAATTGCGTCCTCACAATTTTATTCACTTATCAAAATAATGGGGGTATTTATCCCTCACAGCATTTTCCGATTCCCATGTTGCCTCTTCACTCATATGGTTTTTTCACAAAACCTTTACCTCGTGAATTACCTTATTTCGCAACACTTTCTCTCTTCGGTCAAGAATTTGGACTGGTTGTTCTTCATAATAGAGATTCTCTTCCAACTAAACTACCTCTGGGCACAAAACATGAGATGTATATGGCATATACTTTCTCAACATCGAAACATGAAAAAAATTGTGTACCTGAGATAAGCTCGGAGGTAACGCCAATCGGTAAGCAACTGATCCAACTTTCTCCAGAATTTCATATGGTCCAATGAACCTTGGACTCAACTTTCCTTCCTTACCAAATCGCATCACACTTTTCCACGGTGAAACTTTGAGAAAAACATGATCACATACCTCGAAAGATAGATCCTTCCTCTGGTTATCCGCATAACTCTTCTGCCTGCTCTGAGCTGTTCTCATGTGTTTCTGAATCAACTGAACTTTTTCTACCATCTCTTCTACCAATTCTGGTCTCATCAGCTTCCTTTCACCCACTTCATCCCAAAAAGCTAGATTTCGACACCGCTTCCCATATAATGACTCAAATGGTGCCATCTGTATACTGGAATGAAAACTGTTATTATAAGAAAACTCAACCAAAGAATGATGTTGGTCCCAACTTCCCTAATAATCCATCGAACAAGCACGTAGCATATCCTCTAATGTTTGAATTGTTCGTTCTGACTGCCCATCTGATTACGGATGAAAAGCTGTACTAAAATTTAATTCAGTACCCAATGACTTCTGAAGGCCTTTCCAAAAGTTAGAAGCAAACCTGGGATCACGATCGGACACAATGGAGAGGGGAACACCATGTAACTTAAAAATCTCTTTAAGATACAAACGGGAAAGTTGATCTAGGGAAAAGTATCTCGTATGGCAAGGAAATGAGAATATTTAGTCAAGAGATCAACATTAACCCAAATTTCATTATTACCTAGAGATGTCCTCGGTAATCCCACAACAAAGTCCATAGATACATTTCTGGAAGGAAGTTCCAAAACTGAAACATTCACCAATCTTCTTTTCAACTCCTGAAAACAATCATCACATTCTTTTGTACAGATAAACTTAACACCCTTCCGAGTTAGCTTAGTCATTGGACTAGATAACCATGAAATTTTTTCAACAAACCTTCGCTAGTAACCTGCTAAACCAAGAAAACTACGGATCTCTGTTACATTTGTGGGTCTTGTCCATTCTTCAACAACTTTTGTTTTAGCAGGATCAACAGTTATACCATCTTTTGAAACAATTTGACCAAGGAATGAAATTTGTTGTAACCAACACTCACACTTGCTGAATTTTCCAAACAGTTTCTTTTATTTTAAGGTTTACAAAATAACCCTTAAAAGACTTTCATTCTCCTCTTTAATTTTAGAAAACACCAAAATATCATCAATGAAAACAACCAACATTTTTCTCCTGAGTCAAATGAGCCATCACTGTAACAAACTATTTAGTTCTGATTCTGACCATCTTAGGATACTGATTTGAAAGGTCATTTCCCTCTGTATTCCTTCCAAGAAATTCTGTTCTGCTTCCTCTATGAAAAACCAATCTTAACACAGAAATATATTAGGAGAAGCAACATGGTAATCTTCAAATGATATATCATTTCAATCATACCATAAATTAATTTATAATTTAACAATTTTCTAACTCTTAAAGTTGTCTAAACAGACCTCTGATACCAACTATAAGGCCCTGGCCTTAAACCTTACTTAATATTGAATTAAATTAATAATTCACATTGAGGAGATTATGAGGTTTAGAGTTCTAGAGAATTAGGATATAACTATTACATCTCAAAAGATTACAAATTAGACACTTCTACTAAGTTTCTATAAAATAAAAAATCTTAAAAAGAATCATGTCTAGTTCCATGTTTTAGATAGCATGACTTTTCCTTGATCCCATCATTGACCCGATTCCACTTTTAGTCCTGTGAAAAACATTTCAAAAACTTGGGGTGAGCATAAAAAGCTCCGTAAGGGAAACACAAAGAATGAAAACTGTTAGTTTTCAAAACAACAAATAAACCATTAATACTTTATCAAAGTAATACTTCTCACCTTTATGAAGAAGTAAAAAATCTTAACTAAATAAAAGATCAATACTTACCCTTTTGTAACCAAAAGATTACCATAAAACCCATATAAAGAACACATAACATATGAAGGTAACATGGGACATAAACATGCTTAAATGGAATAACCATATTGTCGACTTCCACACATATCACTTAATGGAATAGCTATATGGCCAACTTCCATACCCAATGCATTGGAGGTTATAACGTAACCACCCATCCTGGTACTCATGACACCACCCTTCATATGGTTTATCACGTAACCACCCATCAAATGTCCAAGTAACATTATAAAATCATAAGACATAAAACAAATATAATGGAAAGAAAACATTTCCTCACTTTGATCACAATGTATCACATAAATATATTGACATAAAAAATCCATTATAAAAACCATTTTCAATAACAAAATAAATAAAATCATATATGGTATTTATTTCATTTTAAAAAAACATTACGACTTTTTGAGTAAGCCAAATAATACTCTCGGCGGCGGAAAAGGTCATTGTCACCGCACATGTTAAAAGAAACATTCCTTTTTTTCCTTTAGTAAAACGCTTTATAGAAAAATATTCCTTTTGCATAAAAGTAAATTTCAAAGGGTTTTATACACCGTATAAAATAATGTTGTGTATAAAATGAAATATGCCTCAATGAAAGGAGATTGAGACGAAGTCCCTTACCTCGGGTCCGACTTGACTCGATCGTTGTTTAACGTCCTGAAAAATAAACCTGAGTTAATTTCTAATTTCATAAAAACCATTTTCAAGTTCCTTATTACTTTTATATCACTTTTTACCATTTTATAAACATTATGTAATCATTTAAGTTAATAATGTTTGTTTTGAAGATATTTGGTTCTTAAGTCGAAAGTGGACTTCTTTACAATTACATGTTGCTCGTGTGGTCAAAGGTTCATTATATACAGAATTATATTCATGATTTTGATATCATATATATCATATATATACATCATATACATGTATTTATAATATTACATAATCATTTAGAGGTAAGAAATGAAATGCACCGTTCATGGAGACGGTAAGCCGTACGTACGCATGAACGCTACTTTCATTTCTATGTCATATTAATGGAATTAAAACTAAATGAGAGATATGTATATTTTAATTACAGAATTATATTAATCATTTAGACGTAACATACATCATATATATCCATTATATATATGTACTTAAAATAGTACATTACACTTGGGGATAAGAAATGAAATGCACCGTTCATGGAGACGGTAAGCTGTAAGTACGCATGAAAGGTACTTTCATTTCTATCTCATACATTAATAGAAATAAATAATGATGATATAAAGGTATATTATAATTCCAGTATAACATCATATATAATAAATTTAACTCCATCCATTATACATCCCACATACGGTATTAACCAATCAAATCACCTTGAGGGGGCGGTAGTCCGCACTTCCTAAAATGAAGATATCGCGTATACCCATAATGGAAACCATAAAGGTATGCCACAAATGAAAAATACAGAAGCTTAAGTAATACATAAACATATTATATATCATATATAAATATAGTTTCATCTTAATGGCCACCTTTTAAGGTGTTATATGAGTGTTGAACAATCATCGTTTCGTGAGGCAGAAATTCGCCATCCATAGAAACAGTATGTTCTTTAACCATTAGATGAATGTGTAAGTAATTGAAGCTCTAATACTTCTTATAAAAACATCCTAGTATATTTAGGATATAGGTGTTGTTACAAAATAAATGAATAAAAAGAGTTTAGGGGGTTGGAGAAGAAAAATAAAACAAAAGAACACAAGAGAAGACACTACCTTTAAAACGGGTAACTCTTTTTGATTTGAACTCAAAGGCTTCCTTGGGAAGACTTCTGCCAAAAGTGAGGCTTCTAAGAGTAATAGAGGGATGTGGAGAGATAAAATTGGCAGGGGTTGGCCAAGCCAAAGGCTTGAGAGGTGTGGGTAAGTAGGTAGAGGAGGGGGCCTTTTATAAGAGGAGAGGAGGGGCACTCTTGGAAAGTTATAAAAGGTTACTTTATTATAAAATGATTTTTGGATAAAAAGGGTCCCAAAATTATATATTTAAAGTATAAGGTGATAAGAGTTCAATATACACCCATCCAATAGGTTTTTGAAATGGGTGGGTCTTATATTTTACATTATCTTTTCATTTTATTTAAATCGTTCATTAATGAGGTAATCACTACATCATCATGATGTCATAAATAATTTAATTTATTTAATGTCTAAAAATTTTAAAAAAATATCATGATGTAGGAAATATCTTTAGATTTATAATTAATATTTATAGTCAAAAATATTACTCGTATAACCCTATTTAAGAATTGTTTTAGTAAAACAACTCATGTTTGTGACATTGTTATTTTAACTTTAAATAAAAAGGTATTAATGTCATTTTCCTACCAAAGTGGCTCCATGGGGTCCCCAAGTTTATCCATGTATTTTATTGGTCGTCCATGACACATCCAATAAGGTTAGGACATGTGTCTAGGTCATTTCATATTATTAAAACATTATTTTTACCTTAAACTACACTAATTACCTCTAATCACGATTAATAAACATAAAAGATACTATTCACCAAAAAATTATTTTAATCCCATTGAACCACATTTTACTTCTTAATGGAAACCATGTATGTCATATTTTTGAAATTCAAAACACAGAGGTGGTAAAATTTCATTTAAACAAAAGATCAGTTTTTTTAAGTACCACATAGTGGTTTCACTATTCATCAAAAATTGAAGTTTTTCAGAAAAATACCAAATCTTCACCCTAAGCTATATTTGATATTCCAAATTCAAAAATGAAGTCTATTTTACAAAATT
Organism: Viscum album; assembly: GCA_963277665.1. Taxonomy (NCBI): domain Eukaryota; kingdom Viridiplantae; phylum Streptophyta; class Magnoliopsida; order Santalales; family Viscaceae; genus Viscum; species Viscum album. The sequence goes on along the minus strand of OY728119.1, from coordinate 1,960,581,896 downwards.
AAAAACATATAAGTTGAATTAATTAATTAATAATTAATTCCCGCTGTCAGAGCAAATAGCGTGTTTTTATAAAACAATAAGTATCAAAAAGTTGACACTAGTTTAAGTCCAATTTCAAAGTCAAATTAATTCCAATGACCAATATTGTATTAAATGGTAAAAATATATTCTAATTTAACTTTAAAACCAATTCAAAAGATAATATAATCATATAAATAAATTATATTAAAAAGAGGGTTTGTATTAAAATACAACAGTTTTCACTATTCATTAAAAAAATGATCATTATCGGAAAAATACCAAAAATTTACACAAAGTAAATTTTGATGTCCCGATTCTAAAGAAAAATATTATTTGGTCAAATAGAATGTATAAGAGTGACCAAAACTATATTTATAGACGGTTCACCATCAAAAGGCGATAAGTCGACCTTTTGTGAATGTTAGAGTATATATGCCTAAAAATGAATTATTTTCTTATTTTAAGCCTTTATCTTTTATTGGACAAATGTAAAAACATTTAAAAAACATATATAATCATATTATATTTATTTCTATTCATTCCTTCCAATAAAATGGCTACGTGTTAACTACCATTCAAAATAATATTATTTTATTACTAGTATGCAATATAAGATTTCAAAGAAACTCTTTGTTGCGTATCGGGTACGCTATCGAACATAACAACCCCTTTCAAGTAAAATTAATATTTAATTGATAAATATTAATAAATATGAAAATGTTTTATTCTTTATTTACCTGGGATGTTACATCTTCTATGACCAGTACAACTCAATACCAACCCTAGGCCTCAAAAATTGTGTCTGAAAAACAACTTGGGTATGATTCATGAATAAAAAACATTATTATACAAATATTATAGTTGTAAATAAGTAAAAAACATTATTAAAAAAATTTATCAACAATTTTATTCAATCTACCTCTTTGGATTTGTTGACAACCATTGTTGACAAATTTCCTACTCTCAAAGTATTTCTCAAATTATATTTTAAAAAAACAGCAGATTTTGACTTTTATCAACACATATCCATTCTCAAAATAAAGTGTCCTAAAACCACACTCCAACATAAAGTAATTTTTTTGATGAAATTAAATCCTCCAGTGGCATGAAAATTTTACAGCCATGTAAATATAACTCCCCCTCACTTTTATTTTTCTCTAAATCTTATCTTTTCCTTTTTCACTTTTCTTTTTCACTAAATTTTCATTATCTATTAATTATCTTTTTCTCTCCCCAAATACATGATAACCATAAATTTAGATTAAAAAATTAATGATAAGTAATACTTCTCACAAATGTACAAAGTTGTTACTTTATCTTACCCCATTTCAACATAATCCAAATCATGGTAGGGGTACTTACTTATGATGTTTAAGAAGGAATGGGTGGAGGAGGAAGATGATGTTGTAAATTCAATTAAATAATCCTTTATTTCAACATTGATTTTGAAAAGATATCATCAATCTAATACTTTGTTGAAATATATTCTTGCAAGACATCTCCAACAGCAATATTATATTTTTGTAAAGCAAAAATTTATATGAATGTGTCTTGATATTCAATGTCGAACATTATTTTTATAAATATCAATTTCACTTTGATTATCATAAATTATCTTCAATTCTTTAGAAAAGTTTACATTCAAATATTCCAGTTGAGCTTTCATCCCCAGTATTCAAGTACAAGCCTCAGTAGCTGCAATATAATTGGATTAAAATGTTCTCAATGTTACTAAACAATGTTTCTTACTATGCCAACTCACACAATATTCACCCAAGAAAAAGTTTCATCCTGAGGTTGATTTTTTGTCATTACAATCACTATTCTAGTCAGCATCATTATAACCAGGAAGCATCATCTCACGATTTCTTTTGTATAAAAACCAATGTGAAGTTATTCCTTTAATATATCATAGAATTATTTTTTATTCCAAAATATGTGATTCTTTTTCATTACATTGATACCTAGAACAAAAAGTCAAAACATAAATAATATCCGACCTTAAATATATAAGGTAAAGAAGGATTTTTATCAGATTCAGAAAGTCATTTTGATTCACACTTACTCCAGATTCATCATTTCTCAACATTGAGCTCACTGAAATTGGAGTTTAATGTTCTTTGAATTCATCCATTCTGATCTTCTTTAGTAATTCTCTAGAAAAATTTTCTTGAGATAATAAAATTTATTTTTCCTTTTGTTGAAATTGTAATCCAAGGAAAAAAGTTAATTCTCCCAAAATTGATATTTCCAAATTCTTCTTCATTTCAATAGAAAACTCATCATATACCTTTTCCTCATCCCTATAAAAAATTATATCATCCACATAAACAATTAAAATTATAGTTATGGAGTCAACATCTTTCAATAAAAGCTACTATCATATTTTCCTTTAGAAAATTTCATCATTCTCAAACAATTTTCATGCTTTGAATACCATGAATGTAGAGTTTGTTTAATCCCATACTATTCTTTCTTCAATTTAAAAACTTGGTTTTCATCCTCATCAAGTAGAAACCCACAAGGTTTCTCAGTGTAATCTTTTTCCTCAATCTCACCATTTAAGAAAGATGATTGTATATCCCTCTAATAAACTTTTTAATTCCTATGAGCAGCCACTGCAAGACACATCCGAATAGTTTCTGGCCTTGCAATGGAGGAACGGATTAATAAAAATTCACCCCTTCCACCTATTCATATCCTTAACAAGCAAGTATTTTTTTTTGGTTTCTTGAAACTTCTCCATGATAATTCAATTTGTTTTAATAAACCCACTTAGTTATGATAATAATTTAATTTTCTATTCTTGGAACAAGTTCCCATATTATATTCTTCTTAATATAATACAAATCATCATTTATAGATTCCAACCATTCATTATGTTGAATAGCCTCTGAAATAGATTCGGGTTCAACTTTTGATATAAGTGAACTCTGATTTTCTAATCTCAATTTCCTTTTAGTTTGAACCAGAGCTTTCTGATTCCCAATAATGTTTTTGGATTCAAAATGTTTTTATAAGTTATAAAATCTCATGGTTTCTCTTCATGCTTAACTTTCCTCACCACATGACACATCTCAATCTTGATGAGGATTTTTTCGATAATATTCACTATTTTTGGAATTCTCCAATTTATTTTCCTTAGTAATCTTAACAAATTTAGTTAAGGAAATTTTATTTTCAATTACCTTCACATAATTTGTGTCCACAAACTTTTGTAAACATTTGTTCAAATATTTGTAACTTCTCCCATTTGTTGAATAACTCTTGAATGGTCCTTTCTCAGCTATCTCATCAAACTTTCAAAAATCCTGATTTTCCATTATGAGAAAATAAGGACTTCTAAAAAATTTTAGGTATTTCAATGAAGGATTTTTGTTATACCACATTTGATAAGGATTCAGATTGGTTTCCAGTCTAAACAAGCATGTATTTTGAACTTTTTCTGAAGGACTATAAACTTCATTACAAAATAATTTTGAAATTTTGTATTCATATAACTTACTTCTTCCCATTTCAACCAAGTTTCTATTATTTCTTTCTACCACTCCATTTTTTTATGGATTATAGGGAACACTATACTGATTTCTAATTCCATCTTTTCCCATATAAGTTTCAAAATAATTGATTGTGAATTTGGTACCATTATCTATTATCAACAACTTTATAGAAACCCACAATTATTTATCAATATATTTTCAAATGAATTTGAACCTTTCAACGGTCTCTCACTTGTGCTTCATAAAATGATATTTTTCATCTGAGTGAAATCACTTACAAAAGTGATAAAATATAAGTCACATTTTGTTTATTGATGTCTCATCGGCCTACATAAATTGTAATGAATAAGTTAAAATGGTTTTGTAGACTGAATCTTAACTCTTCTATAACTTTTGTTAGTCATATTTTCTTTCTCGAAAGTAATAAAAACTTCTTTATCTCCTATTTTCAATCTAGAAAATTATTGATAACAACAACTTTTGAATGTTTGGTCATGTTTATCTTCCCAAGGTGGTCAATTCTTAGATGCCAAAATTTGATTTCATCTTCAATACTCAAGTAACATGATTTGGCGAATTCTCCTATTTCAAAGAGATTCTCACAGGTTATTTCTCATTTCATAATCACTTTTCTATCTCTCACACTTTATGATACAAAAATATTTTTAAAAAAAACATATTTTTCATCATCGAAAATTTGACTTACACTATGTATGTTATGTTTTCTCCCATAAAAAAATAAAACATCATTAGATTTTAACTTTCCCCTTTAATCGTAGCCATTATGATTCCTATAATTTTTAAGGAACCATTATTTCCAAAGGTAACTGCTCCCCATTATTACTTTCAACATATTTCAAGATTTTTATATCTGCTTTCATATGTGAAGAATAACCACTATCCAACATCAATGGTTTGTTCCTTTTAATTTCTTTAAAATATGTTTCAACAATAAAACCTATTTCCTCAACTTTATTCTTTTCAGCTTCATTTTCTTTTCTATCCCAAATAATTTATTCCAGGAGTGTAATACATATTTTGGAATGATGAAAAATAAGATAAAATCTTCCACAAACTTCTTCCAAACATTCAATTTTTTTTGGAAAGTTTCTAACATCTTGGGAACTAACCTTTTCAAATTCTTGTAAGTTAGGAAATTTACTCATGCTTGTTTCACTATTTTTTACAATTTTCTCAAATCTTTATTCAGGTTAATTATTTATTAGGACACAAATTATAAGCACTATTCCCATAGATTCCACAAAACCCCCAATAGCCTTAAAATCATGACATTATACTCAAGAAAGATCATTCTCTATAGAAACTTTGTTGAGGTTGGTAAATTTTTTCATCTCTAACATTCTTAGGATGTGAACCATATTTTATTTTGAGTGAGTTTTCTAGTTTTGTATAATTAATAGGTTTCTAACTTCCTTTCTCCACCTAATATTTCCCAATAATTTTTGTGAAACCTAAAATGTTAAAAGAATCAAATGACATATTGTTTTATAAGATAAGATTTCATTTGATTTTTTATTGATTATTTTCAGCAACATTAGGAGTCATAGATTTTAGTTCTGAATATTTTTTGTAGTTTTCATTAATAATCCTATAGTTACTTTAGAACTCAAGAAGTTTTGATTTAAAATTGTTGACGTCCTCTTCCATAGATTCCAACTTCTTGCTAATATCTTCAATCATCCTTTCCTATTTAGAAATTCAAGGTTTGAAACTTAAAATCTCATGAATGTATTCATCCTCCGACTTGATGATATCTTTTATTCCATCAATAACTTCTTCACTATATTTCTTCATTACTCATATTTTATTCTTGAGATTTTTTTAATCAATACCTCAAAAGTTTGGTTTTTAGATAAAACTCTCTATAATATTATTCAGCACCTTCTTCAATATATTAGGAATCCTTTTTTCTCAAATTTAACAATGAAGGTTTGAAATTTTTCACAACTTTCATTTTTAGAGGAATTGTTTACAGTTGATTCTGATTCAACTTTCATTCTCAATATACTTTATTTTTGTTTCCAGTAAACTTATTCTTGTATCTATAAAAATACTTTTCACCCTTATCAATTTTGTTCCACTTCTTCCATCGTGTTTTTTCATTGGAATCCTCTCAATATTCTCCAACTTTCTTCTTGGTAAAATTCATAGAAAAGTGTCTGATTCCACCACTCTAAAAAAGAAAGGGTAATTTACCTACATAAATTCTTCTTCCCTTTCAATAGTTCTTGGATATAAGAGACATGATTTTTTTCATTTAGCACATCATCATATTTATCTTTCCACTCAAAAGAATCTACTTCTTCAACATCGTGGATTTTCATCTTACTCATTGCTTCAAAATAAATTTTGCATTGTATATTCTATTTAAAAATTATGGATTTACTTATTTTATAAGCAACAAGAATGTTATGAAAATCAATAAGAGATAAAAAATACTTATTTTCTAAAGAAGAAATTTTAGAATCAAACTTGTTCTAAAAGGTTCTCATAAGTTTATTTATAATTATAGAGTCTTCAAAAACATCCCTAAGTTCCTTGAAAATACAAACTATTTCATTTACTCTGTTGACGTATTCATAAATTTTTTTCATCTATCATTAGAATGTCTTCATACTTAATACGGAATATTTATAGCTTTGCTTCATTAACATTTGTTTTCCCTTCAAAAATACATTCTAGTTTTTCACACAATATTTTTGATGATTTGAGACCCATCAACTTCTAATAAAAATTTTCTGACAAGGACATGAGAATAACATTTCTATCATTTCCAACAACTTCTATATTTCTCTTATCAAAAAATTTCATAGGAGAATCATTTTAAATAGGTGGTAAAACAATAGTAGAAGCATTAATAACGTTTAGTCCAAGAGGTAGTAGATAAAGAATCATCCTATTTTTCTATCCATAATAAATTTGACTATCAAATGTTAGAATTCCTCTAATATTGATAGAATTTATATTATCTATGATTGGGATTCGACAAGGGAACCTGACACTATGATGCCAATTTAAGCTAAAAGAATCAAATAACAACTAATATGGGGTGTAGAATTAGTTATTCAGTTTTTATAAGTTTCAAAACTTTTAGAAACACAACCCCTAAAACCTGTTAAGATTTATTTCCTTATCAACTATTTTTAAACACTAATAACTAAAAAGGTAGGAAATAATGAAAAGAAAACAATGATTAAAAGTTTCATCCTCGGTGTGAGAACCTATATCCTTTACATAGAAACTCTTGTAGGTATATGAAAATACACTATTATGAATAAGTTAATAGAACTTGTTCTAACTCCTATTAGGAACATTCTATCTCTCGATGGGAAAGATTATACTGAATAACATCTATTTACAATGTTTTATTATTAAAAAATTGATCCAAATAAATAAATAAATACTTTCTGTAATTTTCTCCATAATTTCTTAGACAGAATCCACAGTCCAATTCAGATGGATCTGATTTTATTTTCTCAGAATGATGGATCAATTTTTGATGAATAATAGATCTGATTTTTTCAAAATGCTAATTCTGATTTTTTAGAATGTTGGATATGATTTTCTTAGAATACTGGATCCAATTTTAAGAATACATATGATCTTATTTTCTTATAATAATTGATTTGTTTTTCTAATATTTCTGGATCGCATTTTATCAAAATTCTAGATCTGATTTTCTCTGAATTCTAGATCGGATTTGTTCTGAATTTGGGATCCAATTTTCTCGAAATTATCGATGTGATTTTCTCAGAATATTGGATCCTATTGGCTCAGAATGCAGGGTCCAATATTATTAGAATTCTGGAAGCAATTTTCTCATAATTTAGGATCTAATTTACACAAGTAATTATATCATATTTTCACATAATTATAAATCTATCTATATGAATAATGTTGGATCCAATTTTTAGAAAAATGATGGATTAGATTTTCCCAGAATAATGATGTTGGATCATATTCATAGAATAATTATTCTAAACATAAATTATTATATAATTCTCAATACAATTATTATTCAATCATATAGAAAATTTTACTTTGAATTAGGTAGTGCTCTGCCTTTCATGTGTATATTGAAAGTTGTAAATGAATGAATTATTTGATCAAGTATTTATAGGCAAATCGAAATCCAAAGTCTGGAAACATGAAAACATTCATGCTTCCCTAAATCTCAAAAATTCCAAAAATATATCATATTTAAAACATGAACTTCGACTTTATAAAAACTCTTTATATTTCTCGAGGATTTATGAAAAAATTAATTTCATGTTTGACCTTTTCAACTCCTGGAATTTTATTTTGAGTGAATATGATTGTTGTATCATTCATAGTGAATATAATTTCTTCTTTGAATATGATTTCTATTTCTTTTCAATAAATTCAAATTCTATATTTTTTCAGTGAATCTTCACTGAATCGGATTTCTGCTTTTTTTTAGTGAATCATATTTCTGGTTATTTTCAGTGAACCCAATTTATACAAATTTTCAATGAATCTAATTTCTACAAATTTTTATTGAATCGAATATCCGCAACTTTTCATTGAATTATATTTCTGTAACTTTTTAGTGAATCTAATTTTTGTAACTTTTTTGTGAATTCGATTTCTATAGCTTTTCATTCTTTCTTCAAAAGTATTTATTTAGAAATTTTTCATAATTTGTGAAAAATTCTTGATCACCAAATAATCAACTAATTTGGAATATAAATTTTTAAAAACATTCTAACATTGGAATCCACAAACTTCATCAACATCCTCTTTCAAAACACATCAAAACCAGAAGCTCTTCTGAATTCAACAACTTATTTCAAACTCGGAAATTTATTTCTTTTATTATAGAAAATAAAAACATCCAAAAAAATTTCATCTTCCCAATTTCTTCAATTTTGAGTGCAGATCAATATAAATTTTGTGTCTGGAAACATATTTCTGAAAAACAACCTTGGTCCGATTCTAGAATAAAAAAACATTCTTATACAAAAAGGTTATTTGTCAACAAATACAAAAAATTTGTTAAAAAAATGTAAACCAAAGGTTCTTCAATTTTTTATTAATACACATTACATTAAAAAATACACATCTATTGATGGTAATATTTTAGTGCCTTTGTAAGCTTACAAACACAAAAAAATGGTACAATGGTAAACTACATCAACTCCAACTAAGATCTTCATATCTAACACTATTTTTATAAAAGTAGTACTTAATATATATATTTATAACATTTGGAAAGTAAAAATATGAAATGTTGACGTTAGATGCTCAATAAGGGTGTACAAAGGATATACATAATCATAACCTAAACATAAGGGTTTGAAAAAATGAGGATAAAATCTGTAAGCCATACCATGCATATAAATGATCATAATCTTGAGTTATGGAATAAATTTTGGTAACTCATAAGACATGAATAATAATGTAACCAAAGAACATCAGTAATGAGATTATAACATTGCCATATGAAACAAATGTATTCCATACACATAGGTAAAGTAAATCTTATATAATGTTTACCAACCAAGATATCCCTAACATATTAGGATTGGGATAAACACTCGTATACCTATTTTTGTCTTGGGATGACTTTCCGTGTACCCTATTTTAGGCTTGGGTTGACCACCTATGTACCCTCTTTTTCAGTCTTGAGCTAACTACTCGTGTGCCCTTCTTCTCGGTTATGTGCTAACCACTCGTGTACCTTTTGAGCTCAAAGAACATTTATCATTACCCAATGCATTGGATGGAGAAATAGTTCTCACCCCTCACATAATTAAAATGATACAAAAGTGTTCCACAATATCATAAAACATTCATCATATCATAGACAATGAAAATAAATAGGTTTTATAAACATTTCATCATATCATAACTCGCTGAAAAGAAATTGGTTTCATAATCATAATAGCATAGCTTGTGAAAAAATATGAAGTTCTTATAAGAATCTTATCATGTTATAACTCATGAAAGAGAAATGGGTTTCATAAAAATAATTCCATCATAAAAATAATCCATTCAAAAATGAATAAGAATGGTATCCTTGGATCATATACCCAGTAAGGCATTTTTAACATAAAGATATGTAATCATAGATGGAAAATTATTTTTATGGATCAATTAAAACATTTATTGAGGAAAATAAATTTTCATTGAAAAAAATTATTAAAATATAAAACAATTAATTTGTATTTGATTGAGAATAACCCTGAAATATTATAATGTAAGCCTTTAAAATTTATTTAAAACATTTCTTTAAGAAAATATTTTTTCTGATTTGAAAAAAAAACTTTTTAAAAAATAAAACTGTTTTAAAATATTTTTCATTGAATATAACACTGAAAAATTATAAAGTAATATTCAAATAAAATAATGGTCATGATGATTGGAATATTGGGTCATGCCCGACACATTAAAACAAATATTACTTTCACAATTATATTAAAATCCAAATTGGAGTTTTTTAGAAAACATGGTTTTAGAAGAAAACCTATTTCTAATCGAAGAGAGAAATAATGTAATATTTTCATTAAAAAATTCTAATTTTTTTATGCAGAAAAGAGAGGGAAAATGGTAATATTACATGGATATTTAATGAAAAAATGGGATAAGAACATTTATAATTTTTTTCAAATATGGATCATAATATTTTATCCTCAGAAACATAATCGTAAACAATCCTAGTAAATGATGAGATTGTAACATAAATGTTTTTACAACTTAGGTAACTTTGAACCATAAGTAACCTGAAAGATATATACTAAAATGTATGTATAAATCACCCTAATTTTCATGATAATAATACTAAAATAAATTAACCAGAATTATATACACCACATATAAGAAACACGTGGTAAATATGGTATTTATATCATGGAAAATTAAAGTGAGATGGAAATCCCTTACCACTTTAGTAATCTTTTAAATAATAATCCAAAATATGTAATAACATTAAATGAAACTTTGGATATAATTAAAATAATGGTACTCATTACATAAAATTTTAAAGGGTAACTCTATACACCATATAAAATAAATGAGTGGTGAATTTTAATATGTATTCTATAAATAATAGAGATACTAGAAATCTGTTACCATAAGTCATGAATTCCTTCATACACATTAAAATTTACTCTATAATAAATATAATAGTATTATAAATCTATTGAAGAACCATATTCATTTATATCATACCATATATGGTATTCTTAGGACCTTTCATTACCTTTTTATTTATAATTCCATATTAAAGTCATGTTTCGGGCAATAACTGCTTTGTTTTTCATGTATATTTTCAGTTGTTATTTATTTGTTCATAAAAAATAAATCATGGTTTCAAAAAATTTAGAATTTTAAACATAATATAAATATAATAATTATTAATCATATATTTATTTATATTAATACATAAAATTTACTGATAAAAAATGAAATACATCATTTATCGAGATATGAGGTCGTATGTACGCATGAATGTTGTTTCCATTTTATTGTCGGATTGAAAGAAAGAAATGTAAATTATTAATATATTTTTCTTATATAATCATTATTCATTAATATATATAATATATATTCATTACACCCATCCTTGTTTCCTTCCATGTAATGCATGAATGAATTACATCACTTTGTAATGAAGTAGTTCGCCGTACACAGGAGCGATGTTATGGTATTACCACAAAATGGAAATAATGAAGGTATGTGTGATATAATAATTCAAAAAGAATAATAATTTCATAAATATCATACATAAATAATAAATACATCATTTTTTCCAATCGTGATAGAAGTAATGGAAAGAATGAATGACATCGGTTTACAAGGTGGTAGTCCACCGTACACAAAAACGATGATTTTGGTAACCCATTTAATAGACATGGAGAGAGTTTTTGTTCATTAAATTAACATAACCACTTATAAGTATATTTTATATACTTATGTTATTATATCAGAATTTGAAAATAATAACTGAAGGATGTGGAGGATGAAATAAAACAAAAGCTCTTTTTCATGAATGTCACATCTTTATCAGATACCCCCTTTGAATTGCACCAAAATCCTTCCTAGGATGGATTTATGTCCAAAATAAGTCTTTCTAGAGTGATATTATGGAAGATGGTAAGTGCTTTGGGTAGTTATTTTCTGAACCAAAAAGGTTTTAAGGTGTGAATAAGTGAGTAGAAGGGGTGTCCGGAGTAACACCCTTGTAATTTTCTTGAAAGAAAGAATTCCACCCATTTTATTGTTGTAAAAAGGCTTCCATAATGAAAAATTCTCAATAATATAAGTAATATGGTCAGAATATTTCCATTTAATTTGTGTTAGAAATTTTTTTGGTCAATTCTTACCCTTATTGTTTTTGTTTAATCACTCGGTAAAACCATTTCTACATTTACCATAGTAAATGATTATTATTATTTTTTTATCCATTTTGGTCAAAAACTATTTTCAAATTATTTAATAATATACATTATTCTAATTCCAAATAGATAATCCATTTTTCTAAATTCCATTAACATAATTATAAATTTTTAATTTAAAATTAATCCCATACACTCAAAGTGAAAACATGTTTTTTGAAGAGAAAATGTTCCCATGTTTACAAAATTTCTTTATAAAATATTCTAAATGAAAATTATTCCATTGAACTAAATTTTCTTAATTAATGTAAAATTGAACAAATTTTAATTTTAAACCAATAATAAATAAAATTTAATGTTATCTAAAATTTATTCTAAAAGGTTGTTTTCAATTAAAACTCAGTTTCTTTCACTATTCATTAAAAATACAATATTTAAAAAATTCTAAAAAATTAAACCTATACTAATTCTGTTATTATAATTTCTGTTTTTAAAAAAAATTAATTTTCTATGATTTTTAGAAATTAAAATTAAAATAAATGCACAATATGAAATTTTTTTAAAAAAAATACTATTTTAAGCATAAAATAGGATTTATTCTTATTTTTGTCTTGAAAACACATAATATAAAAATTTAATATTTGATTGAATAAATAATATATAAATTTCACTAAAATAATTGACAATAATTTGTTTGTTTAATTTATTAATGTAAAAATAGTTTATGCATAGAAAACTAGTTTTTCCGGAAAAAAAATCTCTTTATTTTCAAATGGTTCTTATAATCGTTTCTAATTAATTTGTCAGTAATGAGTTCATCTTATATGCATTTGTAAACAATATTCTCATAATTTAGCAAATATTACTCATACACATCATTCTAATGGATAGTTGATAACTATCATATTAAATATTAATATTTTGACAATAATTCACATTTTTTAAACTAATTATTGAATTTAATAGAAGATAAACTCATTGTTGTGTGTAACAAAATCTTAACCCGGTGTTATGAGTAATGAAAACCAAAATCCATGTTGAGTATAATGAAATGTAAACTTTTTTGTTTCATATAACATAATATATCAAAAATATTAAATTTATTTGAAAAAAATATATTTCCTAAAATATAAAGATCTTACATTCTAACCCCATTAAAATGAATTTCTCCATCGAAATTAATGTTGATCGTTAAAGGTTTAACATTTGAAAATTCCATCACATTAACCCACATCATAGAAAAGGTTAAAATAATTTCTATTGAAATAGATAAAGTGATTTTCAAAAGTCATATATAATAACACATATTATATTTTCAAATAGGATAACCTTGGTGGGAAGTGTGAACATGAGCACAGTAGATAAAACTAATAGCCAAATACTAATGTAGAGTGACAAAGAACATTGATCATAAGAAATTGGGTGATTTAGATATAGTTTACGACAAAAAATCCATAAACCAAAAAGGCATGAAAAAGGTCATTGATATCATCAAAAATGATGATAACATGGAAATATTTTTTTCCATATCATTTTTATAAATATGAAGAATTTTCATGAAAGGATTCTGTTACATGATTTCATTTCATTTCGTAGGCCCAATATCATCCATCGGTTTTTTGTTGATCAATGTCCACTTCATGTCTTTCTCTATGAAAGTTAATTTTTTCCCCAAAACACTAATGGATCATAAGATCTATAAATATACTAATAATCCATTCTGTTTATCTTTAGTTATCATCATGCCAAAATAGTTAGCACAGGTTATCCAATATGGATAAATATTTATATGGTGAATTAATAAATTAATATATAAACCCTCATCCAAAGATAAACATAAATCATCCAATAATTGGTTAACCATATGACCCTTTAAAACATTAAAATCCAAAACTTTAGAAAAAAGTTCACTGAATTTCCAAAATGAACATATCATTAATCCCTATATACCATAAAGTGGCTGTTGATTGTCACATACTAGACATGTGAATTCCTTCATCATGAATTATCTTGAAACATGGTAATAAACTTTATTACCATAAAACCATATTGAAAAGAGGCATTCTTCCTTATTCCTTAAACAAAACAGAGATTATTGAAATTATTACCTAAATCAATAAATGTAGTAAACTCCATCAATGATAACATTAACCACTTTTTCAAAAAATCATTAATCAGTTCCTAGGTAATCAATATTATCCAATTTAAATATTCATATCCAACATCTATTTATCTAAACAAAATTATCTCATTATTCATAACATATTAAGAGTTATCTTCCCATAATCCAAATATCACCTTTCTATTAAATCACTTTTCTAGTCCATTTGTAGCATTTAATGTATTATTGAAAATAATAAATTAAAAACAATGAAAAAAATACTTATATATATTAATATTACATAAATTTTGAATTCCAAAACATAACCACTTTGATTATTCCACCTCATCCTTAATCCATTAACAAGTCTTCCTCACCTTATTCCATAATACCTATTTACTTTCACATGTCATTCATAGTGACTAAATTGTCAGTAATGTAACTATTACTATTAACACTTTGATAATTCTCGTCAAAATATTTCCCCCTAGGAAATTTATTTTCTTAATTCTTATACATTACACATTTAAATAATTCATCCATTGATAATCTATTTTGAAGAATAATATTCCAATACATTGTGTTAACCGAAATTTTCATTTTACCTTAGAAATTTATTAATTTATGACCTTCTTATCCATATATAAAACATATCCTTATTCCTTTGAGACATTCCTTGGAGTTCTTATTCACACATTCTCAACATATATGATACTGAATCTTCTTTCCTCCATGGTCTCCACTACCTGAACATTCAATGAACTCTAACCTTTGTTTCTTGGGTGAGTGTGATAGTTGGTTAAAGTTCATATTTTTAATCATATTCCATGATAACTAATTTTTAATAATCATAATATCATTCACTCTAGTCATAATTCAATTTAACTACTCATGAAAAAATTGTCTATCATATTCAATTTTCAATCATTTTATTATGGTTACCGATATTGATTAAAACCAAAAACCATATTGATAGCAAAGCTAATAAAAAAGGGAAACCAAATAATCATAAAAATCACTAACATGATATCTAAGTCATGACACCTTATTCTTACTCTATGGTACCAAAGGTTTATCCTAGGTAATTCATAGGCATAATCTATGTAAATCATTTATGATGGTTCATAATTTTTTTTGGATTTCCTTGTTATATCCCCCAAGAACGTAAAAAAAGGTTGGTGGAAAGTCCCGCTATCATGCACTATGTGATGATTAAGCCTAGCCAAATAATCCCTTTTCAGAGTAATTACCTATATGTACCTCTATGATAGATCCATTTAAACTATTAGTATCTTGATAGGGATGTACATTATTGGAAACCACTCACTATATCCTTTACCAAAATTCCAAAATATTTTCCTTAGCTTAGACTCATCCATAGAATTATCCTTAGACATAACTGTAGGAATGTCTTTAGAAATATCACTAGGGATCCCACTATAGTTTTCTCATACTAGTATTAAGAGGTTAAGTAAACCTTTACTCTGAAAAAACTATAACAAACCTAACTTATCATATATAGATAACACATAATTATTGATGAATATTCATTACATTACAAAACACAAACCTAGGGGTTGTGATAGTTTAGTGCCTTTGGAAACATGAAATCAAAAACAACTAGTCCATAGGTAAACTTCTTAATATCTGAATAAAATATTCATATATAACACCATTATTAGACAAATAATACATAATCCATATCCTCATAACCTTGGTAAAGGAAACATAAGAATGGTTGAGTTCAAATGCTCAGTAAGGGTGAAAAAAGAAGATACATAATCATAACATGATCATATGTGTATAAGAACCTGAGTATAACACTTGAAAAGCATACCCTACATATCAAAGATCATAATCTTTAGTCATTTAATAAATATTGGTAGTTAATAAGAGATGAATCATAAGGGAACAAAACAATATTATCCCTTAGATCGTAACATTAGAATAAGACATAGATTTGTAGCATACACACAAGAATATAAAATCATATGTCAAGGATATCCACTAGGTCACTCATATCATGTTTGTCTTTAGAGAAACACCTATGTAGCTTCATTATTCTTGAGATGACCTCTCATATTCTATATTTTAGTCTTGGTTAACCATTTATGTACCATCCTTTTTGAAATTGGCCTAACCGCCTTTATACCCCCCCCATCAGGCTTGGGCTAAACACCCATTTACCCACTGATCTCATGTGACATTTATTATCACCCAATGCATTGGAGAGAGATATTATTCCCACCTATAAAATAATTAAAATTATACATAGGTGGTATGAAATATTATAAAACATTAACATATTATAACCCATGAAAATTAATGGGGTTTATAATCAATTAAACATATAATAATGTATAAAAAATAAACAGATATCATAATCATCACAGCATAAACTATGTAAAAAGAACTGGGTTATATAAGAATATTATCATGGTATAACTCATGGAAGAGAGAAACTTTTTATAAACATAATGTCATTATTAATATAAACCATTCAGAAAAAATATGAATAATATCCTTGGATCATATCCCCAGTAAGGCATAGATAACATCAACTATTGTAATGTTAGATAGAAATTTATTTTTATTGAACATTTAAAAGATATATTGAGTAAAATAATTTTTTATTAAAAAATAAATTATTAAAAATAAATCCTTTTAGAAAATCCATTTTTTTGAAAATAACCTTCAAATCGTATAAATGAATAATTAAAAACCAATAAAAACATTTTATCACGAAAATATCCTTTCCGTTTTGAGAAATAATTTTTAAAACATAATCAAAAATAGACTTGAAAACATATCATGTAATCTTAATAAAATAATTTTATGTTTATGTGATGTTTCTATTATTCCATATATGATAAAACAAATATTCCTTTCCCATTTTTGGTAAAATCCAAATAAGAATTTTCCAGAAAACTCTATGATGATTATTTTTAAATTTGTTTTGTTAAAAGTCGCACATGGGTGACAATTTCCTTTAAAAATCATAGGATAATAATAAAAAATTTAAAAACTTATTAGAAAACATGGTTTGGAAATAAAACTGATTTTCTATTAAAGAGAGAAATAAAGTCATGTTTTTTAAAAAATACTTTATCAATTATTTTAAATACCAATGTGTAAAAAAGTTGTATTATTACTTGTAAATTTCATTAAATACTAATGTTTATTCTATTTTTGCATGAGTTCTACGAGCTAATTACTTTCCCCACACGGCGTTTTAGGCTTCCTCTCTTGGTCCCCATCCTAGCTTCCTCTGGAGAAGCATTTGGGGGGCTGAAAAGCTCCTGGTTAAAGGACTGGGTTGGAGGATTTGGTCTGGTTAATCTTTCAAAATCTGGTCTGACCCCTATCTTATTGATAAGGATGGTTTATGGGTTACATCATCCACCCAGATAGGTTTTGAAGATTCCACTGTCAGCTTCCTCCTTCTCGACCGGGGACTGGGGTGGTGTTTGGAAAGGGTCTTCGGATGGTTTAACAAAAGATATCAAAGAATTATCCTTAGTATTCCCTGGGTTCTAGATGCAGGCCCTGACCATCTCTTTGGGATCAATGACATCTCGGGTGACTACATGGTGACATCCGGCATTAGACTTACTTTTGGAACCCACTCAGTCGGCCGGGATGAGGGACCTTGGAAATCGAACTGGACCCTCAATGTCCCCCCTAAAATTCATCAATTTTGGTGGCAGGTTTGTACGACCACTCTCCCAAAAAATTAGCCTTCTCTTTCACCGACATATAGAAAACATAGTTTCTTTCCCTTTCTTCCCAAATACTCCTGAAACCCCTCTGCACGCTATCATTTACTGCCCGTGAGCTAAGGAAATTTGGAATCAATGGGGCCTGGCTCCAGTTTCTTTACTAGAATTTGCCTCTGACCTTCCCGATATTCTGACGCGTCGGTGCTCCTCTCTCTCTCTCTGGCAGATTCTGGTTCACTTTTCACTCTGGATAGGTTTATTTGGTTTCGGCGTAATGATAGTGTTTTTCATCAAGCTCACAAACCCACCAAATTCTGGATTGATCGGGAAACTTCTTGGATTGATGGATGGAAAGGCCAAAATGGGTTTTATATGCCAAGTGTTTCCCCCTCCCATCCCACTCATTGGATTCCCACAATGGAAGGGATTATCAAGATTAACGTGGACACATCTCTTCCAAAGGATGGGTTTGTCTCCTTGGCCTCCTTTCCCAAAATCATCTGGGGAAAATCCTTGCTACTAAATATGAACCACATCAGGCATTCTGGGAATCGGCAGTTGCTGAATCTATGACCATCCTTGCTGGTTTTTTGCTCGCTAGAGAATGTGGATGGGGTGATATCATCATTGAGTCTGGCTGTCTTATGGTAATTAATGCTATTAATCACAACGAAGGTGGAATCCAGTCTTCTGTCATTATCATTAGGAGAATTATCTCACTTCACCAATGCTTCTCCTTATACACCTTCTCTTTCACAAAAAGGGAAGGTAACAACACGGCCCCTCAGCTAGCGACCTCAGGCCCATTCAATACTTCCGAGCTCTGGTTGGACAATTTCACTTCCTGGCATTACACATGTAATTCTACTGATCTTTGTCAATATTGTTATATGCTTTTATTCAAAAAAAACGGCTTTGTTTTCCATGTATATTTTGGATTTTTTATTTTTTTTGTAATCCTGCATAAAAATTGTTTCATCATATACATTACATAAACCATGAAATAAATATCATAAATATTAATTATATATATTTTTTATAGTAATTCATAAATTTTTCTTATTAAAATTTAAATACATCATTTAAAGAGATGGCAGGCTGTATGTACTCATAAATGATGTTTCCATCTTCATATAATATTGAAAGAAATAAGAGTAAGTTATATATATATTATCATTAAATAATAATTTTTATGTTATATATATAATATATTTTCATTAAACTTTTCTTTATTACCTTCCGCGTAATGCATGAACAAATTGAATCACTTCATGAGGTGATAGTCTAACGTACACATGATTGACATTATCGTATTCCCAGAAAATGAAAAACATGAAGGTATGTATGGTATAATAGTTATATAAGAATAATAATCTCATAAATATCATATATTAATAATAAATCCATAATTATTTCCAAATTTGATAGGTGGAAATGGAAAAAATGAATGACATGGGTTCGTGAGGAAATAGTTCTCCATACACACGAATTATGATTTTGTAACCTGTTTTATAGAAGAGGAGATGGATGTAGGTAATTACCATAACATAAAAGAATATCATTATATAGTAGATACTTATCTTATTATATCTACATGTTATAATATGAATTTAATGTGTTGGATGAATAAATAAAATAAAAATTCTCATTGATGAACGTTGCCTATTCTTTGGATATCCTCATTAGGTTTGCAATGAAATCCATACTAGGCTTGATTTGTGTTCAAAATAAGGATTATATGGGGATATTATGAAATTTTTTATATTATTTTGGAATTTATTGGAATATAAAAAAGGTTATTAATGTTATAAGTGGTGAGGAGAAGTGGTGGCCTTTTATAAGTGAGGTGAGTGGCATACTTGTAATATTATTCAAAAAATAATTTCACCCTTATTTTTTGGCATGTCACAAAGCTTCAATAATGTAAAACTATATATAATAGAATGTATAAGGTAGAATTATGGAAATTAAATGGGTTTTGGATAAGTTTTTGATCATTTTTAACCCTTATCTCTTGTTAACCCCCGATAAATCCATTTTTACCTTAACCGTGAAAAATAATTTTTAATGGTTTTTCTATACAATTTTGTAAAAAATTAAGTTGAAATTATTAGAACATATAAATTATTATCACTCAAAATATAGAATTAATTTTTTAAAATTACATTCACATATGTAGAAAATTTTAATTTAAAATTAATCATGTAGACTCAACGTGAAAGCGGCTTTTTAATGAGAAAATATTTAAATGTCTACAATGTTTTTATATCATAATTCAATATGAAATTTATTAAAATAAAATAAATTGGGTTTATTGATGTAAAATTGAAATAATTTTACTCTAAAATCAATTATAAATATGATTTAACATTATAAAAAAATTAATTAAAAAAGTAATTTTCAATTAAAACTCCATATTTTTTACTATTCATAAAAAATTAATCTTTTCATAAAATTACAAAAAAAATCACCCTGAGATGATTTTTTTATGATTATTTAAAAATTTATTTTTTATTTTATAATTTTTTTTCTAAAATTTTATTGAAATTAATTTTAAATTAAGATTGCAAAATGCAACAAAACGTTTTTATAGAAAAATACAGTTTTAAGCCTAAAAATGGACTTATTCTTATTTCATATCAATAAATTACATAAAATGAATGTCAAAAATTTGATTGAATATATAATATATAAATTTTAATAAAATATTTCACCAAAATTTTACGGTTTTATTTAATTAGTGAAAACATTTTCCTGCATAGAAAACGAGTTCTGGAAAAAACAATTGTTTCGTTATATTCAAATGGGTTTTATTTTCATTTTTAATTAATTGTTCATGAAATAATTCATCTTATATACATTTTTAGACCATATTTTTATAATTTAGTTTATCTTCTTCAAACCCCCATTCCAATGGCTAGGTGATAAATATCACATTAAATAATAATATTTAAATAATAAGTCACGTTTTGTTTAAACTCAGTGTTGTATGTAATGAAAGTTAAACTCATTGCTGCGTGTAATATAAGATAAACATAGTATTATGTGGAATTCAAGACAAACTCAATGTTTTTTATTATTTATTCTAAACTAATTGTTGAATTTAATGAAAAATATAAAAAAAAAATTAAATTCATTTGATAAAAAATTTCATAAAATATCATGGTGTTACATTCCCTATGATCAGATTATTTTAAAAAAATGTGTTTTCAATGGAATGGATATATATATATATCTATAAATGTATATTTATGAGTCAAAATAATATTTTTATGAGTGTAATGCTGAAAATTTAATATTTCAGGATTCATTATTATATTAAGGTTCTTAGAAATTATTTATGATAAATAATGGTTCCATTATAAAAAAAGGAAATGTGGTTACAATATTAACCAAGGATGGGTAGTTCCATTATAAACCACAGTTCGATGGTTTTTTTATAAACTAATGATTGTTGGGTTCGTTATAGCCCTCGAATGCATTGGATAATGGTTATGTTCTCTAAAGAATTATTGAAGTTTACCATATTGGTAATCCATTTGTAAGAATGATTTGGAAAATTATGTCCCACGTTACCTATAAGATTTATTTTTTATTTCCATAATTATTTTTATAAATATTATGATTTCCTAAGGTATGATAATGATATTAGGTTTAAAGGAATTTATTTGATACTGATTAAGGGTGAATTCTATAACTTTGGAAAAATATATTCATAAGTTTTTCATGATTTCAAAGAAAACATTGTGAATCTTATTTTTCCTTTTATATTTTTAATGGATTGTTTTATTAAATTCTTTGGGTGGATAAGTTTAATTCTTGAGTAAGAATTGTTTTGATATGAAATTTTATTTTTAAAAAAGGGAAATAATTATGATTATTCATGGGAAAATACGTTTAATTCAATATTTTTATATAAATTAATGAGAATTTTTCAAACATAGTGTGTTTTTAAAAACATAAATGGGTTTTAAGTATGAGTAGTAATTTTTATTGAGACATAAAATGGGAAAATAAAAGATTTTTTTAATGGGAATACTACACACTTAAAGGAACGTGTATTTTATGTAAGAGTTATTCATAACTCTTTAAAACTCTAAATCTAAAAAATCATTGAATATGTAAGTGATCCCATATTTCCTTTTAATGTTTTATGTTATTTATGGTTTACATTGGGATGAATTTATTGGTATCAAAGTCAAAAATGTAATGTTTATGCTTTTAGCAACGGATTTGGGAGAATGGGTTATGCTCTATTATAGAGTTGTCTTGACATGTTACATGGAATATCCTACTGTAATGATCGTGTTTCTAAATAATATATTATTATTTGTATTATTAATTAATAAATGGAATAAAATCTGGAGGACATGACAGGGATGATAAGTGCTAAAGGAAAATGAGTAATTCCACATTAATAGAATGGATTTCAAAATAGGTTATTAAAAATGAAAACTCTAGGCCTTATTAAAATATGAATAGAAGGTAAAATCAATATGGTCACATTTAAAAGGGTTGCTTAATCACCATACAAGTTCCAAAATAAAGTAAACCATCATGTATAGGGGTACTACTACCAAAATTAGAAGTGAAATCCTGAATATTTCACCAAAATATGGAGACAAAAATAAATATGTATCCAGGTTGAGAAGAAACACACAACCTTGATTCTCTTGCTAAGGAGTTAATAAGTTCCAACTTATTCCCCTATATTATGTTTATTATGTATATGAAATTAATTGAATTTTATTCATGATTAAGGGGTATATCCAAAAAAACATTAAAAATATAGAATAATAATTCCAGAACTGGGGAATTCATCATCATATTTAATGATGTAAAAATTGGTATCTTGAAGTTTATTTAAAGAAAATATAATATTTGTTGATGAAGTATTCTGAATTTATATTTTTGGGGGAGAAAAATAGAGAATTCTAAGATGATTCCATGATATATATTTTCAAGTGAAAATTAATTTTTATAAATTGAATAAAATTAATTAATTAAAAAAGTATGTTTATATTTTCTCCTATATTGTTTAAGATAAATTAATTCTGACTTTAAGGGGGATAAATTAAATGAATCAATGATGTAAAATATGAGAAATTAAAAAGTTTATTTATTAAGATAACCCTTTTATCAATTTTGATTATTTTTAACTTATGTATTAAGATGAGTATAATAATTTAATATTTGAAAACCACATGGGAATATATTTTAAAATTTTTATAATGTGAATTTACATAATACTTTGGTATCACATGATAATATTATAAAAACAGTGGAATTGTTTTTTAGATGGCATCCTCTTCTGTTGACTTTTGGAAATCATTTTCATTAAGATTTGTGCCAATTATTTTTTATACTAAGCATGGATGAAGTTAAAATAGAGTATAATAATTGAAAAAACATTAATAAAATTAACACCACCATTTTTAAAGTTTCGTTTTAATTATCATCAATATGGTGTGTAGAGAATAATATAGATAATTAAATGGAGAAACATATTGAAATTTTATTTTCAATATTGATATTTCCAATAAATACAAAGGAGTGATATTTTTGAAATTCCATTGTGTTTGGTTATATTTTTTTCAATAAGGACTAAGGAAATAATCATGATGATATCAATGTACATTAAAGGACAATATCTTATATGGAAAGATTAAAATCTATGCTTGTTATTGAGAAGAATATAGTTCCAATAAAAATGTGTTATTATGTGCTAGGTTATGAAAAATTCATAAGGACTAAAGAATATATTTTAAGATTAGAAGTAATTTTATTCTACTATTAATGTGGAAAATTTGTTTGAATGAAATATTGTATTAAATTTTATTTAAAAAACTATTTAAGTAAGATCTGACTAATGAAAAGAAGTGTTTTATATTATTTATATAGAAAATATATTGAGATCATACCATTGGATAATTGTGATCCACTCACATGTATAAAAATGATAAATATAATTAGAATTTAATATATATATTTAGATCAAAATTATTTTAAATAGGGGTTTATAGAGTTGAGTTTTATAGAGTATACTTAGTAAGAGATACTTTAAGTATATAAATATAGTTATGATGAATTTGACGAGTTTAATATGATTCTATTAAG
Source organism: Viscum album (assembly GCA_963277665.1). Lineage (NCBI taxonomy): Eukaryota > Viridiplantae > Streptophyta > Magnoliopsida > Santalales > Viscaceae > Viscum > Viscum album. The sequence goes on along the minus strand of OY728119.1, from coordinate 1,960,558,060 downwards.
ATATATTGTAATGTTTATCAAACTTGAAGAAATATTTATAATATCATTAAAGAATATATAATATTGTGATAGTAAAAGATTTATTATAATACTATAAGAAGTATATATTCGATACATATTTTTAGAATTAGTGATGTAATTATTGAATATAATTTTAAGTCACTCTAATTTTTTAAATATGTGAGAGTCTATGAAGAATTTATAAGTTATTATTAAAAGGTTTTATATTTCTCAAGTTAAGGAAAAAATTAATGAAGGTAAGAGTTACAAAAGTTATTCCTATGATTAGATGCAGAAACACTGTAAAGGAAACCAAGACATTAGAAGATTTAAAAGGCGTGAATAACTTATTCCCATGATCTGAGATGGAGAATTTGGAATTAATAATAACATGCAAAATTCATAAAAGTATCACAAAAAAACTTCTTTATAAACCAATAAGAATATGATATTTTATAAAGTTTGAAATTTTACAATATACATATGAAGAATAAAAAATCATTCATGGGTAAAAATAGATCAGTAAATGTTACTGAGTCAAAAAAACATGATGTTCTTGAATAATTAAAACATACGTATTTAGCACAAGTTTAAGGAGATAGGAAAATTTAAAATATCTTATATAATATATAATATATCTATTGAATATTAAACAAAAATATGATGCATGTATGAAAATTATTTAAATACTTAAGAGAATTTAAGACTCACAATATTATTTATATAAGGCTATAGTTTGTATTTAAGAATAAATGGTTCTAAAAGTTTTAAATTCATAAGAAATTAGAGATTATTTAGAATATTCTCTATTGACCCAAAATGATCCAACACTATACAAAATAGGGTTTTCTATAGTAGTTTTTTGTGGATTTTGACATCGCTTACCTTGTGGTTTTAATTGTAACAGACATAATAAATATATTTTTCAAATGAACAATTGATAACAAGAAAGAAAAACTGCATTTCACATCAGTTTATAAAAAAATATTGGAAAAATTAGCTTAAAATTTCAGAATGGGAAGGTTTTTTCAGGTTAGTTATTATATAACCGATGTGAAAAATACTTCGTCACGTTAGTTATTATATAACCTACATGAAAAATATATTTTCTTAGATTTTTTACATCATTTATACAATTACCGACCTGAATAAATGAAATTTATTAATATTAAATTCATATATAATACCCCAATAATGTAATAGAAGAATAAGAAATAGGATAAATATCACAATTGACCAGAAAACTAAATTAAAAATTAAAATTATTTTACCTTTACATTTTTAAATTTAATCTTTAAAATATGTTATAAAAATAAATTAAAACCTAGTCAAACCTGGGAAATAATCTGACCATTATCTTTGTAAGTGATTTGAATCTTGTTAAATATTAATATGAGGGTCATCAAAAAGATACTAATTAAAAACAAATAACTTTACTTGTATTATCAATATTTTTATAAGATAAATTAATCAAAATGTCATAATTAGGTCTAACCTTATGAAATTTTTCAATGGTATTAGTTGAAATTATTTCCAAAATAAATCTTAGGACATAATATCTATATTACATTAATTATTTTGGAGATATAAATTGTTTTGAAAAATAATTTTCTAGTTAAAAATATAGTTTTATTTAATTATAACAAAAATAAAGTAATTATAAATGATATGTCACGTTTCCATGCACATATCTTATCATTTAAATCATCTTTCATGTTGTCTCTCTAATATAATCTCATTCCCTGTTTAAAAATAATATGTCAGAAATTAAATTAAAGGTCATTATAATATACAAGTATTCAAATAATAAAACATACAATTTCAATATATTGCTAAATTTTTATCACAAGTCACCATGTATAAAGAATAACCAATAAGATATATTCTCTTTTGAAAAAAACACAACATCCAATAACCACTAGTACAAAAAATAGTGTGTGTGGTTATTCAGTTATGAAATATAATACTTTATAAAATAAATGTTTTTACTCTTCAAGATAAGAAATACCAAAACATATAATTTTAATATTTTGAATTTTTTTCAATATATTCAATTCTTTTTGTACCCATCATTGTAATTTCTAATGGTGAAATAGATTATATTTCCAAAATTATATATACACATGTTATATAATACAAAATAAAAAATTTATAAAGATACTTAATGTAAAAAAACATTACTATTATACTTAAATTTATTAAAATAACAAAAAAATATGATAATTAACTTATATATAAAATATTTGCTTCATATTGATTTACAAAAAATATCCAATTACAAGCTCTATGATATATTTCATTAAAATCATCAAAGTCAATTCACACACTCAAATATTAGCATCTATATTAATTTCATAAACTCCCAACAACAGATATAAATATGTTGATAACATATCATGTTTATAAAAAGTAATATCTAATTTCATAATTGAAATTACTGGTTGTTGTCTATACAGTATATCTTTAACATTACAGAAATTACAATTAAAAAATTGATATATATATTAATTTTAAAATGTTAAAATAAATTTTGCACAAATATTAAAAATGATATAATAAATACCTACCTTGATGGTAATTTTTTGAACAAGTGTAGATGAAAAAACATGAAAATAGAGAATAATTTTTCCAACTATAGTGACCTCATCTATAAGAAAGGGTATTATTAAGGATATATCAATAATATCATGCTCAGTGACCCTAATCTACTCCATCTCTACCTATTGATGATGAATGATATCCCCAATATAATATATAATCCAATATGTAAGAATATTATACTAGGGATACTAATCATAAAACTTACAATATATGGTATGTTTTAGAGGAGGTGGTATATGAGTTAGATAAGAAGGTGGAGGTGGATGAGTGGGATCTAAATGCAGTGGTGGAGGAGTGAGATCTGTAGCCTGAAAATGTCATTCCATATACTTAAACATTGAATTTACCAACTCTTTGATCCCTTCCTCCATTATCACATTAATCTCCTAAACATCAGCTTCAAAATGATCTATTTTTCTTTTATATGCAATCATATCTGATGAATCTCCAGAATAATCAAATACTTTTTTTACTCATACACCTACTGCATATCCTCTTACATGACCTAGGAGTTCAAGATATACCGATATATTATCTACAATATCCTTTCTACCCTTAGGTATAAAGGTCCCCTATATGATTTTCTTTTTAAGGGATTCCTTTTTAGAATATTATAAAAATTAATTAGTGAATTGAAATAAATTAAGAGTTGAATTAACATAAAAATATTTAATAAATTAAATAAATCCTTACAATACTCTCATCTATAAGATTCCTAACCTTGGAAAATTCTGGAGACTCATCTATCATTTTTTTATTTTTTAAATATATCATTTGATCATACAATAATGTATACCCTCAATGAGATAATTTATGATTTAATATTTTTCTATATTGGATCTCCAGATTTGATCTCCTCATTTTATATTAAATTGATAAAAAAATCATTAAAACGAACAAAAATTATCAAGGATAGAATTTCACTTAACAAAAATAATTCTTTTTAACTAATTTTTACAAACAACATACATGCATACTTATCTAGAAAATTATATATATGGCATGTATTTTTATCTTATCTTTTCCAAAAAATGACTTCTATTTTGAGGGTTGATTTAAAATCCCACCATCTCTAAGAGTCTAACTAAAAAAAATATTCATGACTTCTCTATTATTCAGTGTATCATATGTCATCTAATATGAATAGAAAAATATATACTAGTATATAATTACATGATATGTAAAATAATAATAAATTATCTTACTAAAATTGTCTCCCATAATTGAGATACTTTTTCATATCACACTTTAACATTCAAAAATAAAAATACTATCTTTGGAAGGATATTTTATTACAACAAAATATTAACGATTTTTTGAATTTAGACCCATAGGAATATCATTATCCTCAAACTAAAAATATATCCTCTGGTCCTAGATATATGAAATTGATTTTTTTTCTAAACATGTAATTCCATGTTTACCAACCCTTCAAAAATTATATGCCCCTACAGAAGTAGATAGCTCCTATACATTAGGATATTGATCCCCTTAGATGAAGAATGTGTACCGTCCTCCTTTGAATCTCAAGGTGACTCAGATGTTTGATCTAACATTATTCCATAAATCAAATTAACAGAAAAATTTATTTAAATATATAAATCCAAAAAATACATATACAATAAAATAAATAATGAAAAGTAATCCAGAAAAATTATACTAAACTAAACACTTCTTTATTCAAAATTGTTAAATTAGTTAACTAAAATTATGAAAACATTATTGATAGATAAAATGAATTAAATAATGAAAAAAATTATGTAATATTTTATAAAAATCCATCTGTTATATAATTATTTGAATAATAATTTGTAAATGATACTAAAAAACATAAAAAAACTAAAAAACAACTTTATCATATTAATTAGAGTATTTAACAATAGTGATAAAAAGAATACTCTCAATATTAATTATCTTATTAATTAACAGTTTATAATGTTAAAAGAATACTAACAATATCTATGAAACATAAAATGATATAGACAAAAAAACAAATCTTAATTAAAAATAATTCAAATCAAATGGTACTTATAAAGTAAAATAATTGAAAAAATATGAAAAAAAAACTAAACTAATTGAAACAAAAAATATATCATATTTGTTAAAATATGTGTTTTATTAAAAAAATAGAACTAATATATCTAAAATTTTGTGAAATTTAAAGAGGAAAATAATAAATAATTATATGTTACATATAATATTAGGAAATTACTAAAGGATTATTTTTCCATATAACTTCGTCATGATCATTTTATATTGAACAAACCTGGTCTGTGATGTGTTCATCAGTATTCTTTAATAATCATTCTATGGAAGTAGTTAGATAACATAAATTATCATCATCATCTACTTTTTCATCACAAAAATACTATTTTTTTACTTATAAAATGATAAAACCCTGCATATTTTATGGATCAAGAATATTGAGAAGAAAAATTAATGACTTTAAATTATAAAAATATCTAGTGTGTATTCAAATCAATTTTGATTAACTAGTTTCATACATAACTAATCCTTAATGATAGTTTTTCTCTGGAAACCCATTTGCAGATAAAAGCTATAACATAAAATTTAACATAATCTGCATCCTAATTTTTTCAATGACTTTGTAATATGAACTTGATGGGAAGATTGGTTTTTGTATTTTGGAAATCAAAAACATTATTTCCTCAATAAAAATAATACAACACAATACATAAATTAACTTCTCTTTTCCTTATATTTTGTATGAAATGTGTATCAATTAATTTCATACATGTACCATATAATCAAATTTAAAATTTTTCTTCCCACTAATGATATTAATGTTTCAAAATCTTCTGATCTACCATGCACGATCTCTTTACACCATGGAAAAATGTTTTATTATTATAATTAAAAATCCACATATTTATCTAATTTGGATTATTTTTTTAACATAACTGTATGAAATTTTATATATGGTTGAGGATCATATTTGTTATTCGGGATATCTAAATGTAACTAAATTACCTATTCACCTATCTATGGTTTTACATTCATGAAATATATCTACTTTCCCCCATAACTAAATCATTCATTGAGAGTTGTACGAAAAAAAATTCTCCACTATAGATATATATTTTGTAAAGAAACTCTACAATCTAATCATAAATATAATTATCAATAATATAGGCTTTAGGTTGATATATATTCTTAACAAATCCCTTAAATATATTTAAATAAATTTCAAAATGATAAATCCAAGATTGATATAAATTTCAACAATGGTTTTTTCATCAGACTAAATGAACCATTAAACTCACTATGATATCAAAAAAATATGGATTAGGACACATTTCCAATTGAAAAAGTTTAGAAACTACATCATTATATAAATTTTTCAATTAATCAAATCAATCACTTTATTATAAATTAAATTTAAAAAATAACACCCCTTCAGGATATTCAATCTAACATGGATGTTAAATATTCCAAACAATAGAACTGGTAGGATCCATTTTTTCACGACATAACTACATAGATATTTCAACCCTATCAACTTAAAATCTTTTAGTGAATTTTTTTTACAATTCATGAATAACTCTATGAAAAATTGATAATATGTATACTCTAAAAAACAAATTTTATCCATCTTGGATAATGTATCATAATAAGGATGTAGGTATGTTAATCTTCCATTAGGATTTAGAGACAACTCAAAATGTATTCCCATTGAGAGTTAGAAAAAAATTTCATTCAACACATCATTTTTTATTCCTATAATATCTAATGACATCCCAATAAAACTCTCATAAATATTATTCTCCACATCCATGACATCACTTTTATGTTTTACCCCACAATATCGGCTATATGGAAGATACATAAATTGATCATTTTTTCAAATATTTTTATCGTTACCATATTTTTTTCATTCCAAATATTACATCAATGTTTTGGACCTCTCAAAATACTAGTCAGTGGAAAATGTATATAGAGAAATATGATGATGGAGTATGGAAGGTGTCTTGGTGGTTCTGGGTGAGGCGAAAAGGATGTATTGATAGATCCATTGGCAAGGAGATCAGATTTGGTGAATCTTGAGGATCGTATAGGTCACAGGGATCTCTTCTCCATCTATGCGCAGCAAACCTGTGACCCTTTGAATTGGGCTTTGTCTTTGGTACCCTCTGCTCTGAAGGAGAATTTTTCAGAATTTGTAAAATCTTCCACAAATCCTTCCTTCACCGATTTCATATCTCCCTCTTCTGGAAGGGTGATTAATAAGGGCCAGATTGCTCAATTTATTTCAAATAAGAATGTTGTAGAGGAAAGAGTCAGCCTATGTAAGTTCTCTATCATTGCTTATGTCCTCACCCTGAAGGGTGAGAGGATGTGGAAGTCTGATTAGATGAATAAGAAAATTGATGTCATGTGGGGATTTGAGGACAGGAAAATTGATGCAATGGGAAGGGGATTCATCCACATTATATTCCCTAATGATGATTTCAAGAAACAGGCATGGAGTGCTGGATCTGTTTCTCTTAAGACTAGAATACTAAGAATTAATGAATGGGATCGTAATTTTTATCCCATTAAAGTGGTTAATACCCATGTTCATGTATGGGTGCGAATCTATAAACTCAATTGGATGTATTGGCACCCTCATATTGTGTGGGGAATTGTGTCTGATATGGGCAACCCAACCAGGATGGATCATCAAACTGATAATCCCATATTTGGGAACTTTTCTCATGTCCTGATTAAGATTGATATGGAAAGCACACTGGTGGAAGAGGTTCTCCTTACAACTCGTGACAACATCATCTCACTGGGAATTTTCTATGAAAGGAAGCCGAAATTTTGCAGGGAATGAAATTTCTTCAAGAATATATCTGAGGAATTTTGGAGGGATAGCACATGTTCCTTTTTTAAAGCTATGGTTCATGATGAAGCTAGATGTAGAAAGGCTTCTGATATGATACAAAAACAAGCATCCACTTTGACTGATCTAAAGAAAGTGGGGAATGAGCAGGAGGTCTAACCTGCTGATCTAATCTCCTTGGATGGAATTGTGGAAATTGAGAAGTTGGTTAAGGAATTTTGTCCTCATGATATCTGCACATCCATAGAACCATATTTGGATTTTATTATAGGGTATGATTTATTGTAGGGGAATGGAGCTTCTACCCCCTCTGATTTTTTACAGGCCAATATTGATACAGATATTTATGATGTAGTGAATCAAATTGCTCTGGGAAGCCCACAACTCATTGATGATTTTGTCCAGTGACCTACTGGACCTTATATTGGAGGAAATGATGTTATGTAAGGGAATATTCCCGAGTCACATTCCAATTTTGTTATTGATACTCATGATGCACTCAATCAGATTGTTCTGGGAAGCACACAAGTCATTGATGAAGTTTTCCAGCTACCTGTTGGACCCTCTACTAGAGGCTATAATGTGATGGCAAGGTATCGTTTAGAGTCTCAGACTCCTACTGATCTTCAGAATGAGGCATTGGATGGGGTTGAACCTTTGAACGAGGATCCATAATGTATAATCGCTAAAAGGATAATGGATGATGAACCAGTTGTGAGAATTTTCCAATCCCTCAATAAATCCATCCAACTCTCTGGAATTTTTTGGTCTGGTAACACTGGGGATGATCAACAGGATGATTTCCAAGATTATGAGTCCAAGGAAACTGAATCAAAGAGTCTACAAGAAGAAAAAAAACACCATAAAAAATAAGGGGACGGGAAAGGACAAAAAAGATGTTACTAGGAGGGCTCAAATAGGATCTATGATAGCCATGAATAAATGAGTCTTCTCTTATGGAATTGTCAAGGGCTTGAGAATGCTCCGAAAGTCAAGGCCCTTCGACATATTATCATGACCAACAAAACATTGGTTATTGGAATTGCTGAGCTTTGTCAAATAGAAATATATAAAATGGAAATCTCATGGACACTCATTTGTTGAACACAATTTAGATGAGGATAATGTGGAGAGACTACGGGCATTGAAGCATGATTCTGTCAGCCTCATCTCTTACACCCAAGGTAATTAAATTGTCTCAATCTCTGTTAGAATTCTTTGGGCCTTGTTCTCTATGTTCTGTGATTATGCGGATAACTCGTACATCAAAAGGAGGGAATTATGGAGTTAGATTGTATCTTTCTTATCTCGAGTGCCTCACAACTGGATCATATAAGGTGATTTCAGCACATTTCTCTGACCTAAGGAGAAAATTGGTTCTAAATTTACTCGTCTAGCTGCTAAAGAGTTCTCTCAATGCATTGACCACTATATATTGATTAAAGTGTCTATAGATGGAGTATATTTTACCTGAGGAAGATACACTCTCAATGGGTGGAAATCTAGTAAGTTGGATAGATCTTACTTCAGGTTGAAGATAATAATGACACCCTTAGTGCCTCTGGTCTTTTTCTTCCAAAAACCCACTCTGACCACAATCCATTGGTGGTTGAAATCTCTATTGGAGGTGTGTGTGGTTCCCCTATTCCTTTCATATTTAATATTTCATGGCTTGTGATTCAAGGGTGTAGGGAGAATGTCATTAATGCCCAGAATTATGAGGTCCTGGGGTCTGCCTCTGATATTCACTCATCAAAACTGAAAATCAACAAGATAAGAATGAAGGAATGGAGAATGCTTTCTTTCTCTATGTTGCATGAGGATATCAAGGCTGCAGATGATCATCTTCTTGACTTCCAGAATATGAATCAGCTGAATTCCATGCCTTCCAATGATAAAATTCAGGCTTTATCAAAGCTTACCGAGCTGCTAAATAATAAGGAAAATCTAGAAATATATTTGTACAATGTTAGGTGGTTTAAATAGGGGGATAGGAACTATATATTCTTTCATTGGCATCATAAAGTGAAAAAATAATGAGGGGAGTCACTACCCATAACATTATTAGAACTCTTCTCACCTCAAAAAATGAAATCTTCAATGCAGTTATTAATTACTTTACAAATCTTTATTTTGATAATGGGGCTGGTATAACTCACATGATTGTGAAGAACATCACTCCAAGTATTGATGATCAGATCAATGAAAAGCTTGTAGAAGATCATGGGGAAAAGTAGGTTAGGGAAGCTTTGTTCTCTCTGAACATTGATCGTGATGCAGGTCCAGATGGCTTCACAAATAATTTTTTTATGTTTAACTGTGAGATTTTTTATGATGAGGTTATTAATACAGTAAGAGAGTTCTTTTTTAATGCCTCTATGAAGTATGGTGCTAACTCCAACTTCATCGCTCTTATACCCAAGAAGGAGAGTGATGTAGATATCAAGGACTTTAGGTCGGTTCCGATTGGAAACACCATTCCTAAGATAATCAATAAAATAATTACCATAAGGATAGGAAATGTTGTTAAGGGAATCATCACCATGAATAAATTTGGGTTCTTTATGGTAAGGAGCATTCAAACCTGCATTTATAATGCCTCTGAAAGTATTAATGTTATGAGAAAGAAGGTGAAACAAGGGAACTTCGCAATGAAGATTGATATCTCTAAGGCATTTGACACTATGAAATGGAGTTTCCTTTTGTCCATTCTCAAAATGAATTGATTTTCCACAAGGTTTGTTAATTTGATTCATGACATTTTTAAGAGTAATGGGCTCTCTATTTTGGTTAATGGCTCTCCTTGGGGTTTCTTTCAGTGGTCAATGGGTTTTCGGTAAGGGGATTTGATTTCTGGCCTGTTATTTTTCCTTTCCATGGATTAATTAAGTCTCTTCGATAATAGCCTTGTACAGGCTAGCTTGTACTATTAAATTAAAGCAGGAAGGGATCTTTATGCTCCCACCCATATTTCCTATAAAGATGATATCCTCTTGTTTTGTCAGTCTAATTCAAGGAACTTTTCCTCAATTAAGGCTATCTTTAAGCACTTTGAGGATGTGGATAAACATGCCATTAGCTACTAAAAAACATTTGTGGTTTTTGGGGAGGGAGTGTCCATTAGTAAACAAAAAAATCCATAATGTCTCTTGGGATTAAGAAGGGTTCTCTCCCATTTCACTATCTTAGTGTTCCCCTCTTTTGGGGAAAAGTGAAAATGTGTCACATGGATTCTATCTTCTCTCGTATCATTGCTCAAATGGAAACTTGGAAAGGGAAAGGGATGTCTCAAACTAGGAGAATCTGCCTTGTTAACTCGGTGATTACCTATATGTTTTTCTATCTGATTTCTATTTATAGGTGGCCTAAGGCTCTTATAAAAGAACTCCAAAGTCTCATAAAAAATTCATATGGACTGGTTCCATCAATGAGAAAATGTAGGTTGTTGTGTCTTAGAGAGATTTCATCAAGACCATTGATATGTGAGGTCTTGGAATAAAGGAATTATGTCTATTTAATGAATCTCTGCTTAGCAGGTTTACTTGGAATCCGGTCACTTATAATGACATTTCAATGGAGTTCATTTCTTCTTGACTCGCTCCAAAGATTTAGGCTGGATAACCTTATTATCTCTCTTCTTCAATCATGATGACTCTGAAGTCCACTTTCAATGGGATTATGAGCTGCTCCATGTGGTTTTTTGTAGGTAATCTATGATTAATGCTTGGACTACCAATTAGATGACTAGGCCAACTTAAGAGGATGTTATTATACCACCTAATAAGATGCATACCTCGATTTCCTCTGTTCAGGCTGCTAATTTGAGTACCTATGGCTTTAATCCTTCTATAATTCAAGAGAAAATATATAGATATAATTATATTGACAGTGACACCATGGATTGGAAACCGATTTCCACTAGTTTTCTTACTACTCGAGCTCTGTTTTTTTATATGTGTGATGGGAAGATCACTACCCCATGGTGGATCTTGGCTTTCCAGACTTTCTTCATCCCTCCTACAGAGTACTTGCTCTTATGGAAGATATAGAATCAAAGGATTCCAATGTAGAATCTTCTTCAAAGGATTGGGATTCAATTGGCCTTAACCTTCCCTCTATGTTTTATAATAGGGGAGAAAATTTAACACCTGTTTATTTCTTGTGTTTTTTCATACAGATTCTGGAGATACATTCATGATATGGTTTGGTGCTTCTTGTATTTCAGAAGTTTGGATGGTCTATTTTCCTCGGTGGTTGGCGCAAGGTATAGTGAATAGGTCTCTAACTTATTGATGGTTGATTTTTCAGCCACATCTGGCTTCATTTGGATGGCCTGCAATGGTCGGGTGTTTGATGATATTAAACCTTCTTTCCAGCCTAGAGTTAGAGTCATACATAGAGCACTATGTAATGCCTCTAGAGTATAGATTGTTTGTATGAACAATGTGCTTAATGACTTTATTATTTTGAGGAATTTTGGTGTCAATGGCGGGACTAAAAAACCATTAGTGGTGAAGTCAGTTAGATGGATTCCTCCTATTCCCTCATGGGTGGAAGTTAATGTTGATGGGGAGGCTTCAGGTGCACCCACAACTTTAGGATGTGGGGGTTTTTTCCATACATATCGGGGCATCGTTAATGGATGTTTCTATCATTATATTGGATAGGGTTCTAAAATTGAGGTTGAGTTATGGGCTATGATCAAAGACATCACCTAAGTGTTTCGTTATGGTTACTGTTTTCTTTGGTTGGAATCAGATTCAATGGTGTTAGTTGGAATTCTCTGGAGAATATCTAGATATTTTCCATGGGTGATGTTGTCTTTGTAGATTGCTTGTCTGCAACTTATTGATGGTCTCATGCTTGACGTGACACATTCATACAGGGAGGCTAATCAGGTGGCTGATGCATTGTTAAATAAGGCCATTGTGGAGTCACGCTTGGAGTGGTCTTTTGTGGTTCCAGAATGTTTTTTTCACTTAGTTTTGGCTGATGCCCACGACACTTTTGTTACTAGGATTTGTAAACCACCATTGTGATGTCTTGAATTTGTCTTTTATGTTTTTAAAAAATGTTTGGTAGGGGTGGGTCTCACTCGCTCCTGGGCCTTTTGAATGTTTAGTGGAATATGATTTTATTATGAGTTATTGAATTACTTTTTTAATCATCAATAAGTGTCATATATATTTAAAAAACTCTAATGGACAATGTATGATATTATTATCCCATTTTTTATTTGATTATATGAAGTTATCCTCTCACAAATTAGACAAGATTTATTCCCCTTAACACTATATCCATAGAAATTTCTATAGTTGGGACGTCATTTATAGTGAACATAATACTTGAATGTAGTTAAAAATGTTTCATTTTATAATATCCATACACTCTAACAACATCCAAATCAAATCTTCAATTAATGGGGAAAAGAAAAAATTAATATCATTTCTAGGGTATTTTTGTAAATATATAATTGAACTCAACATGATATATTTATGCTTCATACAAAATTCATTAGTTGAGTTATAAATTACTAATAACAGTATTAATGAAATATGTTTTCTACTATGTAATTGGTATAGATTCATTCTTCTGGTTCACATTCCAAATTATATATTTCCAACATCATTTATTAATGTAGCAAAACTACTGATAAATTTTATTCCACAGTGGAAATCAATAGGATGATTTAAATTTCCATCAAATGTTTTCCAATCTGCATGTCATCTTAGCCTTTTTGCATTATAATAATTTGTAAATAAATGTCTCAAATAAGGAATTATGGGAAGTTACCAAATTTCTTTAGATGAGTCTTTATAACTGATAAATCATCCAATGATTTTTATTCAATTTATACTATGATATCCCATATTTAGAACACTTTGAGAGACCATAATATTCTTTCATATATATCAAATAGTCATTAAGTTTGACATGTATCTTATGGTACCCCATCCCATCAAGCATAATATTTTCATCACATTATAATATAAATCAGGTGGATTTTTGTCTTTTAGAAGTATGTCTTTCAATAGTTATAGAAACCCTATAAACTCTTTTAACTCCACATATTTTGTCCTTCAAGTTAATCAATCTTAATTCTATGGATAAAATAATAATTTCTATATAACTTAGATGTAATAGGTTTTAAGAATCAACATATATACACTCCATTATTAGTGCTTTCCCTATTAACATTACATTAATAACATGAATGATTTCTTCAATTTGATCAATCTTATCATCTTGAAACTCATAATCTTAAATAGATATTGAATTATTCATAGTCTCACAATGCCAAATCCTAGGACTATAACTTGAATTAAACCCCATATAAAAAATTGATATTTTATTTCTTTACTTTTCAGCATTTCATATTTAAAAATTTCTAGCAGGATTGAAAAACAAGTCATTTATTAGATTATTTCATTTAGAAAATTCTAAAAAACATGAAAACCTTCTTTATATAAATTACTTTTCCACAATGTATTAATCTAACTTTGAATCATTATTATGTATAAAAATATCAATAATTGTAAAAAAGTTATTATATTTTAAATTTTAAAGTCAAATTTGCGTTATAAATATCAATAAAAAATAACATACAATTTTTCACATATAAAATAAAAAAACAACTTTGATAAATAAAAATATCACTTTAAAAATATTTAATTATCATATTTTTAGAAAACTTTTAAAAAAATAATGGTATAAAAACATTAACAATAATTTTAAAAGGCTGTCCAAAAATAAATCATAATCAATCCTTATTTTTATGATGTAATTTTATAAGTATATATTTCTTTCTTTCAATGTAAATAAAGATTTATCATAATATAAATGAATATATATTATAAACTGATAAGAATTAATTTACAAAATGATAAATGATATAAATATATGCCTAAAATTATTCAAAAACTGACTTTAAATGATGACTATAAAAACATACTCATTTTCTTGACCAAAAATAGATTCTATATAAATTCAATTTAAATGAAAATACAATTGGAATATGTTCATGAAATCATCATGGTCATCTAAATATTCATTATTAGTACTCTATGATCAAACTCTATAATCCACTATAACTTCAAAACACCCATTTAAAATGTAGACAAAAAACACACCTTAGATATCTATTAATAAGTAAATTAACATTATTTATAAAAAAAATCCCTCAAAAACTCATTTAATCAGTCCATAATCTCAAAATAGTTATTAATCAGTTAAAAGATACTTTAGATGTTTGAACAATCAATACTACAAATAAAAATGTTAAATAGTTGAAAAATAAATGTTATGGTAGAGATCATTCAAGAAAAAAACCTTTTAAACAAAATTCACCAATTTCAACGTACCTTTTAGGCATGAAAATTCATATTAATTAATATAAAATAAAAATAGATATAGGAAGAGAGATTAATGAGAGGGAAGAAATAATGGAAAGACTGTGTAGAGATCCTGAAATTTGTGTTCAAAGAAGGCTGAGTGTAGAAAATGATGGTTAAAGACAACTTGAAGAGATTTCAGGCCACTGGATCAATGAAAAACTTGTTAAGGGTCAATAAATGAGAGAAACTGGCCATTTTCACATGAATAAGTGTACAGAAAATTTCTTTTCCCAACATTTTAGAAAATAATTAATGTTTTTCACATTGGTGATTAAATAACCAATTTTGAAAAAATGGGTTCAAACATTGGTTATTAAATAACTAATATTAAAAAGATACACCACACATTTTTTATGCTGGTTATTTTATAAATAATATAAAAAATAATTTATAATATCAGTTATAAATAACCAATATGGAATATTAATTATTTGAAATTTATTTTTTAGTAGTAAAATAATCATGGGTATTCATATAATCGTGATTTAGGTTTTGGTATTTAGTAATGAATAGTGAATAATAATTAATTAATTTTTGTTTCATGAATATTATATTACTATAAATCTATATGAGAATGAGAACTGAGCTAAGGAAGTAGCTATTATCTTTGAATACATTTAAAATGTGGATGAGAGAACCACACCATAGTGCATGTTGATGATATTTTCATAGGAGTGTTTTTCATTACATGAAATGATTCTGTGACTTTGAATTTGATATTTTATGTGATCCCATGAACATATGGATTATGAAGAAGGATATTTTTTAAATAATTTAAAAATAAATAAATGTGTTATACCAATTAAGTAATATCACATGTAGAATAAATCCAGAGTGTTATAGATATTTGAAAAAAATAATTTATAAATATTAAATAGGTTTTTATTAGTGAATCATGTTATCAAAAATCATAGTATGTTTATAAATTAACATATTAATATATTCATATGTGACTCCAATTATGAAAAATGTATAATAATAAACAAAATAGATCATGACAATACAATAATTTTGAAAAATAATTTGATTTGAGGAAACAAGGAGCCAATATATTGTTCTATTATAGGACTTGTTTATAAAAGAGAGAGAGAGATTACCAAACTTGAAATTATTTTTCATACTCTATGCATTAGAGATAGATAAAAGCCAATTCTTCTACAAGGGTTAATCTTATGTGTTTAAGAAGAAGAATGAGAGAAAGTTATAGACCATTCAGTCTTCTATTGATCATTATTTTATTTGATGAAATATTATGAATATCCCAATATATGTTATATTTATAACATAAATTTTGAACAATTTCAAGGTATGATTTGTGTTTTTATGGTTTCAGGGAGATGATTAGATTTATTGAAGACCATTTAATCAGCTTACTCGATATCGTTGATCTTAGTTCATGATTTACTGGATAATTACATGTATTCTGTAAATATAGGGTCGGTCAGTTCATGAGCTTACAATTTTGTTCTTACATTGTATATAATTTTTCATTGTATTACATGTTTAAGGAAATACACATACTCACCCTTTTTTCTGATAGTAAAATACTATTTGATTTGACATGGTATGAAAACCAACAAACACTAGGTGTGTAGTCATCTAAATCATATAAAAACCCAATTAAAAATCTTATTGTTACTTGTTGTATTTTTATAATATATGTACTTTCATTACACTAATTGAAAGGATAGAGTGAGAGATACATCCACTGACAAAGTACAGAGTTAATGCATGGTTATTGTTTTTAGTGGTTAATAAGTTGCTAAAACTAAGTCACCCACAATCTCTATGTTATCTATTCCCCAATTGATCCTATTAGGTTCTCCAATTTAAATATAAAACTAAAAATATATATATACTTTTTTTATAATAAGAAAAAATAATTTTAGTTGTTACACAAATTTTTTTCACCTGTGTATTCCAATGATTCATTATTATTATTATTATTAATATGATTATATACTACTATGTTTTTTAATAAAATATAACATTTTATCATCATAGATAAATTTTCTATGTATAGTACATATCATACCTCAATTATGTCTCATATATAGTTAGATTTATTTTCAAATTTTATATTTAATAATGCTTTATATTGGTGGCTTATTCACCACCCTTTTTTGATTATTTCATAAATCCATGGTTAAGTTATGAATAAGTGAGTTACTATATAATAAAATTTCGTTTTCCGAATAACTATGACATCTATTATTATAATGGAGAGAAAAATAATAGAATAATGATAGTGATATAAATGAATGGAGTGGAATAGATAATTTAATATTTTATTGGTTTCCATGTCTTTAAGAATATGTGAAAGGGTGTGGTCTAAGAAAGTAAGTCATCGATATGATTAAACATTATAATACTAATAAAAAATGAATATATTGAGTGACTAAAATGATTTATTTAAGATGCATATACTTATTTAACATGCATGTGGTAAAATATCAAAGCTATAATTTTGAATGTGACTATGTTATGGGAAAACAATGTATTGAATTATTAATACTAGTATGGATCACGTTAATATATTTTTAAGACATACTTCCTGATAGTGATGATATTATGATATTCATTATATGATGTTGAATTTAATTTATTTGTTTATATTTTAAACTTCAAAAATTAATTATTTCCTAAAACACTGTATCTCATTTTGGGAGAAAGCTGACATCCTAAAATATAGAAAACAATGTCATATATCTTGATGGAAGACTAATGTATATGGGACAATATCCCATTCATTAGAAAAGTAATGTGGAAATTTCCATTAATTCCAACACTCATGTATAATGAAAATTCATCAACTATGTGATGACATGATACTGATAGAAATAAGGATTGTAATGTACTTTGTATTTCTATTAATGGATTAGTATGAATGATTTTAATCCATTTGGTTAGATTATTACTTAACAAATTACGCGGCCTTTTTTCATTCACATTTATAACCTTCCCATAGGTATTTTTATGAGAAAACCCATTTACCTTACTTAATATACTCATATATTGTCTTTTTTATACTTTAAATGATATAAATATTTAATTTTAACCTTTAACAAAATAGAAAAAGTTACTATATAATATGGTTGTGTGTGTATATTATTCATCAATAAAGATTCACATAAAATTCAAGATTCACTTTTGTGGGAGATAAATGATTTTTCATTTTGTAATTTTTTTTAGATTATGTAGGTTAATCTTGGGGGTTATATTTATATGATTAGTACATGATCTAGAAGAAATCAATTTCATTATACTTTTATTTTAATTGGACATCAAATACTCTTACCAATGAATCATCTATACAAAAATTATCATTTAAGGTTTGAAAATACCATTGAGAAATAAAAAACCCATAGAGAATGTTAGGAAAATATAAACTTAATGAATTGAAATATTTTACCTTTTTTTGAAAATTTAATCCAAATTATACAAGGAGGATGGATGTTTGAAATAAATCCATTGATAATTATAGATAAAAAATATTTTCTTCTATTTTTTTAATTAGTAATATAATTTATTACATAACTATTTATATATAATTTATTTTGGATATAATATAAGTTAAATGGTAGTTTAAGTTAAATTAAATATCAAGGGAAAGACCAATGATGATTTAAGATCTCAACATAACATGATATATTGGGGAATAAAACATGAACTGCATTTTTGGTTCATCAGTTTTAGTAAATAAAACTTTACTTAAATAAAGTGAAATAAATTTTGGGATGTTATCGACAATATAATTTTATTATAATTATATTTAAGTAACATAAATTAATGGGGAAATATATAATATTAAAATAAAATCACCAAAAACATAGGATTATCGTATCCTTCTACATAAGTTTATTCTAATAGTCGTCAAATATTTATTTTCAAATAATTTATGGGTAAAAATGATTTGATTATGCCAATTTTATATTGATATTTTCTGTAAATTATTAAAAAATTCATTACTAAAAAATTCCATTAATATAATAAATAATTCTTTCTGTTTTATATAAAATTTCATCTCCATATTTTTTTATTTGTATGATGCATATAACTATACTTATTCCCGCTAATGTTTTTATCAGTGGTCCCATTGATTCTATATTTTTTATCCAACTCAAAAAAAATCCACATTTGTGTCATATATCTAGAACAAGAATTACCTTAAAGGATATATTTTGAAATATTATTTATCTTGAGAAAGTATAGATATCTATTTAATGTATTTGTTTAATGTAAGCATCGGATATAATCAAACCATGAGAATCAAAGACGAGAAATATAAGTCAATTAATCCAACATTCCAATAATTTTCTATGGTATAGGGAATTATTAGATAATGTATATCTTGTAATTTTCGCTTTAAAGAGAAAGATATGACATATTATATAGTATTATTCACCTATTAGGTTTTTAATGACCATATCAAGTATGATATTTAAATATAAATATATATATATATATATATATATCAACACTTATTTAATAATTAATATATCTTGAAATTTTAATTACATATTATATTTCAATCTTAATTAAATTATAAGTATAAGTCATCATTTGTTACATTTGATTATGAGAGATACATTTCATAATAAAGAGTTTCCTACATGGTTGAAATCAAAGTTGACAAGATAGATTTTATATGGTATATATTTACTAGTAAATAATAATTATAATATAATTATATATTTTAGGTATAGAGTTTATCGACATATGATACATCATGGGAATTATGTGGGTTATAATTAGCTTTGAATATTGCAGTGTACAAATGTATATCACTGATCATAAATGAGCATAAATTCATTATAACTATTCATACAATAAAAATAAAAACACAACATGATGGAGTTATGTTAATTGTGACAAAAAACTATTCTTCCAGTGTATTAGATAAAATTTATATCATGAATTCTTATTTGAAATTGACACCATGAATAGTAAAACTAGTGTTTTTTTGTAAAATATCCCTTAAAACATTTATTCAAGGTCATTATTAATGTTATTCCAAGACATATTTTCATGAATAAATGGATGAAATTGACACCATGAATTCCCTTATTGGGTTTTACCCAAATATTTCATATGATAATGAAATTACATCAATTGTTAGACTTGATTTCAAACCAGAAGTTGTGATGGGAAATTTATATTAGCGATGTAATATGTAATTTTATTATAAATTATTTCATCACATTAATTTTCATTATATTTAAATGTGTGTCACCCATTTTTTAAATTATCTAATTAATGTCATTTTTCAAAATATTAAATTTATAATAATATGTAAATGAATTTTTCTAGATATAATATGGGAAATATTTTAATGTATCAAGTTAAAATAATGTATGAAAATGATCACTAGGTTCAAGAATTCGGACAACATCCCATGATATCCACTGTGATTATAACACATCAATTTATATTATCAATTATTTTTTGTAATATGAAATTTTAATTATTATTTTTAAATTTCAATCAAGAAAAGAAATCCAGGAAAAAAAAATTATAGTCATACCCATGAATGTTTTACATAGAATGAAATATCCCTGAGGGTAGGTAATATAGGTTCTCATAGAGCCCAACATACCTTATATTTCCCATACCATTCACCACATTTTCCTTATTCCAAAATTTTCTATCCAAAACATCCATTTAAGTAATTGGGTATCTTTATACCAATGATGTTGTCTCCACCATTTCAACTAGGATCTATAAACCACATCACTATTGATTCACTTTGGAATCCTATAGACCGACTTAAGAAACCTTGGTATTTTAAACCCCAAATATTATCACCACTATTTACATTTTTTTATTCCTATAAAACCTTTATATCTATATCCAACAACTTATATGTTGTCCCAATTTCATTTCTCTTTTATCTCATTGTCATTTTATACTGGTGCTTCTTGAACTTATAGTTCTGATCCTATTACTCATCCTAAGATTATTGATTTTTCATCATCAAATCACTCCTTCAAAGTGTACTAATGTTTAAAATATTATTAATAATTAAAATCCTTCTAACAAAACTACATATGGTATATTATTACAACTACAATCCCAAACCACCTAGATAGGGGTGAGGGGTGAATTATGATGCTCATTTATTCTTTTATTAAATTGGATCGTATTCTCATGTGTTAGCCATAATTTCTTAAACTTGTCAATCTTTAGGGAAAAAAATATAAAAATGATGAAATTAAAAATAGGAAACTGTGATTTTACTTGATTCACAACAACGGGATAATCCAATGAATATACGTAGATGATTTGTTAATGTTCTAAAGGGTAACAATACTAACTTTATGTGACACATAAGTTTAGAAAAGCCACACTATTTATCCTATATACAATACCTAATATTATATCTCTATAAAATAATATGATACAGGGAATAAGAAATTTTAGCATGATGTTCCATCATAATGATTAATTATAATAGATAAACTACAACCTAATAACGAGGTTATCATTTTAATACTATTCCCCATTCTACTCGTGATCTTCAATGGAACTTCCCACTAGTGCTAAACTTCTCTCTTACTTTATAGGTCTTTTGATTTTATTCTTTCTCGTATACATTATAAGAATGATTTTATGATTCAAGGATACCTATATATGAATCATGTTATACTAATTTGACTCTTCTTTATCTCTGATTTGGTCTTCAAACCACATGTTCATCACCAATTGTGTCAAAAACGTTGATTATAATATCACAATGTTCAGAATGAAATCAAACTTCTAGAAATTTATAGATTTACCATAGTAATGGAACAAGACCCTTCATCATAGAATAATTGATATTAAAAAATCCTAGTTTTAGGTGTGATTTTCTTCACTATAGAATTCTCTACGTCAATAAAAATATCCACATAATCCATATAATTTTGGTAATTAAATCCCCTAAATATTATTGCATGATAGTTTGGTTTTCCATATACTATGAATTGAAACATAATATTATAAAGAGATTTATAATGTGATATTTATATATTTATTATAATAACCTGAATCTTAACATTTACATCTCTACTTCTATCTTCATGGTTTGAAACTTACAACATGTCCTCCTTAATCAAGTTGTGACCTTTATATCATAGTGTGATCAAATTACATATGTTCTTGCTCTACAAACCTATTGTACCATGACTCAATCCAATATAATTAGAGTCTCTAAATAGATATAACAACTGAAATAAATCTATATATATTCATTATGTGGCTGATATATCACAGTGTGATAGGAATGATTCAAATACAAAAAATTAATTACTCACAATTGAAAATAGTTCTTCAAATTTTGAATCTTAATAACCCTCATAGGACATGAATTCATAATACAACCTTTATTTTTACACCACATCTCATCTAGATAACCCCTACGATCATGGAAGGTTTTATTAACCCTTAAATATTACATGAGGTATATTTCTATATTGTACTAAAAAACACTATTATATTTTTCTAGAATATAGTTTTCATGGCCTATATTACCCTTACATATTAGGTTCTAATTAACCATATGTATGGGAATACGATATTTCTAAAATATTAAAATTCAAAACATTCACAGAAGAATTCATCATATCCTTCTACAACCATATTCAAACCATATCATCATTCTCCAACCATATTCAAGTCATCAGACACCTATAATTGAAAAAAATACAATATTATGACCTCTGGTTGAAATATTATCCACATTTTTATTTTTTTCAATCCTTTATATGTTTTAGAATTCTCTATATGCTCCTTCATATTCCTATTTTTAATCTTTCTATCCATACTCTGCTAATATATGCTTCTCCCCCTATAATAATTCTCCACCTTTGACAATAGAAGTCAAATTGTTTCTCCTTTTTGAAATACAATCATGTCTAAGCAATAATGAATCTTACTCTATAACAAATCTCTTAAAAGTTATTTCAAAAAATTCAGTATTACAAATATAGTTAAATATCATTTGAGGAAAAAGGAAAAATATTTAGTTTTTATAATAATGTATATATTTACTAATCAAACCTAAATTTTACTTCTATTTCAAAATGGATTAAGTGTCCCCTATCTTCTCACACCAAATGTTTTTGATAAACTATAAAAACATTCAACATATAGGTATAAAATTTAATATATTGGGTCAAGGGGAGCTTTCCAAACCCCCTAAATCTTATAGGGGTGGTTAAACACCCAATTTTAATAGGTTCATCTCAAATATCAATGTCATCAATGATTTTGTAAGAATTTTCTCCACCAGCTGATTATTACTGAAATGTTCCAAAATAACATTGCCTTGCTATGCCTTATCCTTAATTAAATAGTAACCTATATCAATATGTGTTTTTCATGTTGTACATAACTTTTATCAGCTATATATCACTTTATTTGGTTCAGTGGACAACTATGGGTGGCCACACATATTTTCTAATATCCACTAGTTTCCATTTCATCCATACAAATTGTATACATGATTTTCTTACTGAAATTTCATATTCCTCAAATCTATTGAGATAATTTGTCTCTTTATTATTACTAATCCATCCAAAACATTTAATTCATATAAAAAGGCTCATCCACTCATTTATTTTCGTTGTAAAATTCCTCTAGACCTATCCACTTTTGAGTATGCATACAAATAATTTTCATTTCCTCCAAAAATATAAAATTATAATCAAGTGTTACTTGAATATACCAAATGATATATTCCAAAAAAATTTGTATTTCTCCACAGAATAGCAATAAAATTGGGTAGCTAAACATTTTGGAAAAAATATTTGTTCTTATTGTTTTGAGATAAACTAATATCACAGTTATCTTCTAAGAAACAGTTGGATCAAAACATTTTCATGCATCATATTTTGAAAGATTATTTATAAAAATAATTTGCGTTGAAAAAATTTTTACATCATGAATTTATAACTTATTCAACAATAACATTGTCTGTTTTACCTAGGAATTAAATATGTATACCATTTTGAGAAACATTTAGCTCAAAAAAATATGTGATGTTTTCAATCATTGATATTTAAAACTCTAATCTTATAAACCAGGAAAATCATATTATTAAATTCATATTGATTACTTTTAATGTGTTTCTTCAATATAATCATGCACTATAAACTAAATACCCTTGGTTTGATTCACATAAATATTGTGATCAAATATACCTCTTCGGAATTCCAAATTATTCAAAAAAATGTCAAACTAATCATACTAATCCTGAGGTTCATATATCAAGCCATACATGGATTTATTAAATCTAAACTCCCTTGATTCATCATCACTAATTAAAAATCCCACTAGTTGTTTGATGTAGACCTCATTCAGAAATCTAATTACTAGTGCTTCCTTGAAATCCATCTGGTAGGTTTTGAATTTTCTATGAATAACCTTATTTAGAAATAGTATAATAGACTCAATCTTTTTCTCTAGTTTAAATGATTCTCCCAGATAAATTCCTTCCAATTAGTTATAAAACTTTCACACTAACCATTATTTGTATTATATTACCTTTCTATACGCATCTTATTTGTTTTTGAACACCCATTTTTTCTTATTCCATTGTGATCCGTTGACCTTTTCAAAAGATCCCAACTATTATTTTTCTCTATTTTATCTAATGCCTCATTAATTCCATAAATTTGTGATTCATCTTTTGATTATTATTCAAATGAGAATGCCTCCACTTGAGATAATTCAGTAGTGTTTTATATTGTTATCATAGTCCTATTTTTTTATTCAATATGATTTATCACTATTATTATTTGACACATGTTTATTATATAATTTATTTTTATATATTCTCAATAGATGATCCCCTAAAGAAGGTTCTTAATCCATAGATTCAGTATCAAAATATTCAATTATTGTGGGACTATATGTAGTATTATATTTTTCATCTATTTATTCTTCATCATCACAGATCTCAATCAATTTTGAAATTCCATATCTGTTCATATATTTATCTTCAACAATTATAACATCACTTATTTCTAGTATCTTTTTTATCCTCTTATTGAGACACTTAAAAAGATTTATATTAAAATAGTATCCTAAAATTACCCTTTATTACTCTGTATCTCTATATTTTTCTGATTATTATTTTATTTTTTTTATTTTTATGAAGACCCATTTTACCTTAATTGCCTTAATTTTTATAAATTTAACACTTGATATATAACAATTTAATATTTTTATATAATTAATTTCTTCCATACCAAATTTTATATGAATATTATTCTCTCTAAGGTATAATAAAGCCTATTTTTTGTGTACACTTATACTCGGTTGTTTCCTTCTAATATTTATTAGAGATTCCATTTTCAATTAGAATTTTATTTTACATATTATTTATATTTTTATTACACTTTATTCCACACTATTTTATTGTCGTGTTCTCACTTATGGGACTTCATAATTTATTCTATACTTTTCTAGTTAATTCTATACCTCATGGGAGGTCTAATTCGAGATATTTTCATATTAGTGAATCATGATTATTTTCCCAACTTCATTCACATATCTTCTTGGAGACCACTAAATACATTCAATCACTTTTTTTCTTATATAAATAATATATTACTTAATATATTGTTATCATCAACAAATAAGATGATATACTTCTCCCCATATATTCTAGGAACTTTCATGGTACTATAAACACCAGTTTGAATAAAATATAATGTATTTTGAGGCCATATTATTCTTTGGGAATTAGGGATTTCTCATTATTTTCCTTCTTACATTGGTATCAAAAGTCTTCACTCAATTTCAGTTCAAATTATAAATATTAATAACAACTTTCAACATCAAAAATGTTCCCATTCCTTATTGAAGAATATGTACGATTCCTAGATTCCAAAGGATATGTTCTTATTTTAATCTATGAAAACAGTTTTTATCCTCACAATCCATCACAATAGGTTCTTTATCTATTGATTAAGGATTTTATATATTTCTCTTCAATGAAAAAACCATTCTGATTGAATTTAACCTCAAGTAGGGAGTCATAATGTTGACTAATATTCAATAAGTTATTTCAATGACCATTAACAAGTGTAACTGTTTTTTTCATTAGATACTCTTATAAATATTTTTATTTCCACGTACCTTGTTTTATAGAACAATATCATTACCAAATATAACCATAACATCAACACATACATTCAAATTATTCAAGAGATTCATGTTTTTGTTCATATGGGACAAACACCAACTATTATGAATATATGTATTGTTGATTGTAGTCTCTTTGAGATAAATTTCAGACAATATTGGATTCTCATTATTTATCTATTATTTTTAAGATATTTCTAATTGATTTTTGGAAAAAGGTGGTCCCTCCACCATCTCTTCAACATAGGCTATAAGATCACATTATTCTTCCTTTGATGGATTGAAAATTATTTTCAATGGGATCTCTTTTAGTTGTTTATAATTTACACCCCTTTGTATTCTATAGAAGTAATTTTAACCCCTTAATTTACAAATGTTTGTAGATTTGTGAGAAATGATACATAAAATATAATAATATCCATATATATATAGTTTTTTCTTTATATTCTACGATGTATTCTCATAAATATTTTATTTACTTATAAGAGCTTCACCTCCCAGGAAACACTATACCTCCATGAACAAAATCACTTTATGATAAAGATATCCATAAAATTAACATGTCATTCAGAGAAATATTTAATCATTAATTCATATCTATATATTTATATCCTCTGGTAATATTATTGATTATTGAATAGTCCTTGGTGATTTATATATATCGCCAATTGATTTATTTACTTTATTTTTTATATACACTTTTACTAACGTGGATTTCTTGAAACAAAATAGATCATTTCGACATGACTGATCACCTAGACAACTCTACCATAATAACCAACATGTGTTCTCGGTCCCCAAGGGTTGGAGGCAAGTTCTAGGGTACAAAATATGAACATTGGTGAATGGTTTCACATATAGAATCTAGTAATCAAGTCACATATTTTCTATGAAGAATCCAATATGACCTATCTATAAGTTGGATATCCATTCCATCAAATAAATAGTTTTAACATACAAGGGTAACCAAACAGAGTATGAAAATAATAATGATAAACTAAAATCTCATACAGAATATACCATGAGTCTAAACTAGAGTTGAACCGATATCTATATAAAAATAAACCATAATCCAGACCAGGGCATAAAGTCAAATAAAAAATAACCCAATGTCTCACTAAGGATACCAAATTATCTATAAGGACCCACTGACCATGTGATAGGTGGTTACCACTGGAAACATAATAAGGAAGGATCATGATCATCAAGAGGAGTCACCATGCACATGGTTCCGATTTCAAGATCTATATACTATAAAACAATTTTACATACACACAATGTCATATGCAGGGTGTGAGGAAAATCCCAGAAGGATCATACCATGAATATACATAACAAATTGAATCATAGAAACCATTAGACCAAGTTTGAAACAAATAATAGATTCCCATTTTTATTTTAAAAATTATTGAAGCAAAAAAAAATCGTTTATATAGTGAAATTTCCATTAAAAACTCACTCTAACCAATATTAAATAAAATATAAGCCATAGAGAATTAAAAATATAAATATAAAACATTGAAATTGTCCATAAGTAAACACACACCTAGATTAAACCATATATGAAACATCAAAATCCTACATTAAGAAACCATTAAGAGATCTGACCTATAGGTTCCAAAGGCACTAGGAATTACATGTGAAATGCTATCCATTTTATGTGATCCTAAACAAGTAATAAAACTTCGGCCACTTGATATCACCATAAACAATAATATGATGGAATAATTCATTAATATAGGGTAGAATCTACCCACACACCTGTATAACCAATACCACCCATTTTCCATCAGAAAAAAACCCATAGCCAATACAAAACACATTACAAATTATTCTCACATTAATAAATCAATAAATAAATGAAAATCCCCTTTTTAAAATCATTATTTTAAATCCATATGGATTCATGACTTCCCTTGGGAAAATTTTCCAAATACATTTTAGGCATAAAAGTAACATTCAATGGAACCCATTTTTAGAAAGAAAAGTCTTCTTTGAAACTAAATTTTAGTGAACACTACCATTGAAACTTTTCATAAAACACCATTAAAACACAAAAACTCTCTTTGTTTGAAAACCCACTGGAAATTAGAATTTGGAAAAACACATTCTATGAAACACATCTATTGTCACACAATAAATCACAAAAAAATAATTTATAAAATCAAAATAAATAAAATTAATGAAAATGTGATATGTTATGGGAAATTCCCATTAAGTAGAAACACATACATCTGAATCAGAGTTACACATGTTACCTTTTTTATAAACCATAAGAACTAATTAGATAAGATTCACATGAATGAAGGAGACTAATAAATTTAATTAGATCATCAACCCTAACCCTAGGTTCACCCCCATAGACACCTTGAATTCCAAAAAAAAAAGACTAAAAATGTATTAAAAGGAGAATATAGGATAAAATTGAAGAAAAATATACATTCCTAAAGATAATTGAGCAACAATCGAGGATAAATATCTCGAGGACACATGATAAAGGAGGGGTCTTGGTGGGGAGAAGAATACACATGTGAGATAGAAAAGAATCAATGTAAAAGGTGACTAAAATTACATAAGGGAATTTGAGTGAATTCAAAATTTTAAATTCAATGGATAGACCAAATAGTTTGGTTGCACAGTTATCAAAAATGTGTTCCAATGATAAGGTCCACTCAACCCTTTAAAAAATAACACATGGTTTACTGGAGACCAACACAGGGTTTTCATAAACGTATGGAAACTAGGAAAAATGTAACTGGAACCCCCATTATCTTATCACATAGATAGGCACATTGTTTGTACTAACCATGCACTAATCGTGTGCCGATGAAATATTAAAAAAATAAAATTATAACCTTGAACTCCCATAAAATACAAATAAAATAAAATAAAAAAGGGAACTAAAATAAATTTGTACTAGTTACCCAAAATGTGTCAAAATTATCTCTACCATGTTGATTTACTCCCCCATAATGTCCTTAATATGCTCATCATTGAGAAGGTGAGGCCAAAATTCTCCCCTATCAAGGTTTTATGTTTCCAAAACATGATGTCATACCAGACCTACTACGTTGAAATATAGACCAAAATATTTGATTACAATGTAAAAATGGTCCCAATCATCTAAAATGTAGAATATGTTAGTTAGAAATTAAAATATTGGATTCAGTTTCCCAATACTCTTACGCAATAATTAATATAATCCAAATAAAAAATATATACCCTCCAAAGAAATTTAAGATTCTAATGCCCAATAAAACAAATCATCCAACCCTGATCACCCAAAAGATGGGGTCCCAATCAAATATTGTCACGACCCGTCCTCGGGGCCCGTTCCGTGACTACCACAAGCCCGCCTTCCATAGGCCAGGGGCCGGAAACTAGCACCAAGGTGTAAATCCCGATTAAAAGGGAAGGAATTGACTTTGTAAAGTAAACAATACATGAAAAAAGAGTACAAATGTAAGTGCGGAAAAGTAAGTGGGCCAGTATACAAACCCAAACTGAAAGTAAAGTACAACTTGAAAGGGAAAACAACAACTGAAAAGTAAAAGCCGCTACGCCAAGCTGTCCAATGGAAATCCCACCTGAAGGGTGGGTACAGATAGCTCCTCTGCTCCTCGTGTCCCGCCGTCCGCTCCGAGCACATCCCACCTAGTGTTCCACCTCCAGGTATCGTCCTGCTCTGCGAGCCTCAACCACGATCAATGTTCTCCGTCGTCTGTAACCAACACAACGTAGTACGGGCATAGCCCGTGCAGGGGTGAGTATAAGCTACTCAGTAGGGACCCCGAGACCCCTGAAGGTCTCACAAAATCCACAAAGGATAAACCACAAAAGGAAAGATACAATCACGAAGTAACAACCGACACTTCTTAGGTATATTCCCATACATATACCTAAGTCATCAATTCCAATACGCTCCAAACTCTGAGCCCAAGTACAACTCAGTCCACACAGGAAAGTATACATATTCCACACAGGAAAGAAAAACGTAATCCAATAAGGATAGCCCAACACAATCCACGCAGGAAAGTATACAGGATTCAGCTCACACAGGTATACTTCTTTGAAGACGATAGAGATGATCAATGATCCATCTAAGTCGTCGGAACCACAAAGGATCGATAGGTACTAACCCCCGCAAAGACCAACACAGGATCAGTAGGAAACTAACCCCCGTAAAGACCCACACAGGATCAGACCCACACAGGATCTGTAGGCGCTGGCTCACACAGAACCGCTGAGCGCTAACCCACACAGGATCGGACCCACACAGGATCTGTAGCACTGATCCACATAGGATCACTGAGTGTTGTAGTCGTCGTCGTCGAATCCACTGAGGATCTCTGCACAGTCGTCGTCGCAGTCACAGTAGCAGTCGCAGCCAGCACTAGGGTTCCCGCACACAACAAGCTCGTTCGGGAGGGTCCGCTCCACGAGCCGAGAGGATGATCCATCAACTGTCACATAGTCCAGAGTTGATGTATCCAAAAGTTCCATATCGCCAAAAGGAACTCAACGCCGCAGACGGCGCGTCGATCGGACGCCCGGTCTGAGAGTTATTGGCTTTTTCGTCTCAGGGGCCCGGTTGGTTTTTATTGCAAAACCAACCCGACCGTACTCCACCTGCATCCAAACCTCGAGCGGAGTATTCCAAAAGATCCGTCTCACTAAGAGGAACTCCTCAAAGTCGACGACACATCAATCGGACATCTGTAGATCAATATATGAGTGTTTCCGCTCCATGGGCCCGGTTGGTTTCGTGTACGAACCAACCCGACCGAACTCAAAGTATTTCAAAACCTTGAGTGCGATATACCAAAACGACCGTCTCGATCCAAGGATCTCATTTCCGTTGACGTCGCATCGTTTGAAGGTCCGTAGACAAAGTTATGGGCATTTGAACCCAAATAGTCCGATAACGGGGGTTTCGGGCCCCGACCGACCCGCCCCGAGACCCCCCGGTTGACCCGAACTGGGTCGACCCGCCCCGGACAGGGTCGGCCCGGCCCGGTGCGGCCCAGCCCGGCGCCGGTCCGGCTGGGGACAGCGCGCTCAACGCGATGTCTGGATCGACCCTTGGCCGAGCCATTTCGGCAAAGGGGGGCGCCTGACCCCCTGTGTAACCGTGGCCCCCGACAATTATGGGGTTCATTTTTGGCCAGAAGGCCAGCCGGCCGGGGTTTTGAACCCCCGGTTACACACCAGTCCAGCCGGACCACCCTGGCCGGCCGGTTCCGGCCTCCATGGGACCGGCGACAGCCGGTCCCCTTCCTCGCCAACACCGGCGGCCCTGTCCGGGCGCCGGTCTCCTTGTTCCGCCACGACCCGGAAACGGCCACGGCCTTTGTCGTCCGGCGCGGTGTGACGGCACTGCGCCCCTCCACCGCGGCCCCACTCCGGCCGCGACGTCTTCAGTTTTCTTCGACGTAGTGTGACGGCGTCGCATCCTTGAATTTCTTTCCACGGCGCGGCGCGACGGCGCCACACATATCTTCCGCATGAAACTGCGTGGTGCGACGGCACCACGCTTCCTCGTACCAACCACAAAGAAATCATTCATGAAAATAAAGAGGAGGGTCGGCCGTGTTTGTGCGGACCGGCCTCCTCGCATTATTCAATATCAATTAGTCGGAAACCATGAAGATCAACAAACTAGAATCATGAACGGAATTAATTAAAATAAAATCCCTACCTCGGTTCAGGAACGGTGTTCCTCAACGACCCGCGGAAGAAGAGCGTCGCGGAGGTTTGGTGTCGCGGGGAATGAACGTCGACGTCACGAAGTGAGGATTCGAAGTCATTGATGGCAATTTCGTGGCGGAAAACCGTCGTGGAAGAGACGACGCGGAAGAAGAACATCGCTTCGCGGATACGGCGTCGCGGAAGAACCGTGTTCTTCGGCAGAGAAGTTCTTCGTTGAAGAACGGTGTTATTCGCATTCTTCCTCGAGGTTGAAAAAGATGAAGAAAGCTTCCCAATCCTCTCAAGGTTGCAAAAGAAACTAACCAATATAAAATAAGTCCAAGCCTTATTTTATTTACACATCCTAACCTATTTGAATTTCAAGAGTTTGAAATTAAGTAACTCATCTTAATTAATAACACAAGTTGTGAAATTAATTAGAGTGGAGTTAATGGGGAGTTTAAGGAGAATTGAAGAGTTAGGGCTCGTGTGGGCCCCACCACACTTTATCCTCTCAGGGGAGGTTATGTGGATGTGGGCCCCACATCTAACTCCCTTTGGGAGGAAATAACCAACAAAGTTAAAAATAAATTGTGTTCCACAATTTATTTAACTTCTTCTAATTCCCCCCAAAACTAACTCTCATCCCGCATAAAACGCAACCTCGGAAAAGGTCTCCTTAAGAGAAAATCGGTGCTACGATTTCATTGGTGTCCTCGGATTTCAATTCCGAGCACCGGTTCAAAAGTTAGAAATTCCCGCTCGTTCGTTCACTGAACGTACCCGAGCCAAAATTCGGAAATTGATTCAGGGCACACCGGGCCTCGGAATCAGGAGCCGTCAGAAACTGCGCCCTTGTAAAATTCCAAAGAAAATTTAAAAAATTTCCCTTGAATTTTATGGGTCTTTACATTACTCCCACTTCAGGGCTTTACATCCACGTAAAGATACATCAAAACTAGGGAAACAAATGAGGGTACTGAGAATGCATCTGAGCCTCCCGCTCCCAAGTGCTCTCCTGGAGGTTCCCGTGCTGCCATCTGATGCGCACTAGAGGAATCGACCGTCCACGTAGGACCCGCTCCAGTCGATCCTCGATCTCCACCGGGACCTCCGTAAAAGTCTCCCCATAGTCAACGTCAAGCTCCCCATGGTCAATGATGTGTGTCGGGTCGTTCACGTATCTCCTCAGCTAAGATACGTGGAAGACTTCGTGCATTCGGTGCAGCTGAGGTGGTAGAGCCAGGCGATAAGCCACCTCTCCCATCCTGCTGAGGACCTGGAAGGGTCCAATGAAGCGCGGAGATAACTTGTCGCCTCGGCCAAATCTCCATAAACCACATCGAGGTGAGACATGCAAGAAGACGTGGTCGCCGTCCTCGAACTCTAGTGGCCTCCGCCTCCTGTCAGCATATGACTTCTACCGGCTTTGAGCTGTCCTCATCTTCTCCTGGATGACCTGGACCTTCTCTTTCGTGGCCTGGACCATCTCCGGCCCCACAAGTGCTGACTCCCCAGGGTCTGTCCAGCACAATGGAGATCTGCAAGGTCGGTCGTACAACGCATCGTATGGTGCCATCCCGATGGTGGAGTGGTAGCTGTTGTTGTAGGGAACTCCACTAAGGGAAGGTGGTCCTCCCAGCTTCGACCAAAGTCGAGGACACATGCGTGAAGCATGTCCTCGAGAGTCTGAATGGTCCTCTCCATCTGACCATCCGTCTGAGGGTGAAAGGCTGTGCTCAGACGTAGCTGCATCCCGAACGCCTCCTACAATCCCTTCCATAGCCGGGATGTAAATCGAGCATCTCGATCAGAGACGATAGATGATGGCAGACCATGAATCCGCACAATCTCCTGAATGTAAAGTCGTCCCAAGATCTCCACTGAGCCCTTCTCTCTGATGGGTAAGAAGTGTGCCGACTTGGTGAGTCGGCCGCCAATCACCCAAATGGAGTCGTGACCTCTAGAAGTATGTGGAAGTCTATTCATGAAGTCCATAGATATCCCGTACCACTTCCACTCTAGGACCTCCAAGGGTTGTACCAAGCCTGCTAGTACCTGATGCTCTGCCTTCACCTGCTGGCAGGTGAGGCATCAAGAAACAAACTCTGCCACAACCTTCTTCATGCCCGGCCACCAGTGCTGTCGTCTGAGATCCTGGTACATCTTCACCACTCCAGGATGTACCGCCAATGAAGAAGTGTGAAACTCTCTCATCACCTCCTCCCGTAAAGCAACTGGTACCAAGGTACGTCCTCTAAAAAGGATGTCGTGCTCTGCTCCAAAGGAGAAGCCATCAGGTGCCTGTCCTGAGAATATATGTGCACACCGTGTCTCAGAGTCACCATCCCCACATTGTGCCTCTCTGACCTACTGTAGTAGTGGAGGAGTGACTGTGAGAGACTGAAGGAAGGCTGCTCCATCTCTATCCACGAAGGATATCTGCAAAGAGGCTAGCTGCTCTGTCGCCTCCTCAAGTAGCTGAATGCCCATCCTCCTGCTGAGGGCATCGGCTACTACGTTCCCCTTCCCAGGAGTATAGACTATCTCAAAGTCATAGTCCTGGAGGAACTTGATCCATCGCCGCTGTCTCAGGTTCAGGTTCTTCTGCGAGAAGATGTACCTGAGACTCTGATGGTCAGAAAAGACTGTAAAGCGCTCTCCCATCAGGTAGTGTCGCCTTGTCTTCAGAGCGAAGACCACTACTGCTAACTCCAGGTCATGGGTAGTGTTGTTCTGATCATGCGGCCTCAACTGACGTGATCCATAGGCGATCAATACCCGCTCTTGCATCAGGACACAACCGATTCTGGTCCCTGATGCATCGCAGTAGACTACGTACCCTACTCCCTCCTCAGGCAACCTAAAGATAGGTGCGCTGGTCAATCTCTGTCTCAGATCCACAAAGCTCTGATGACATATGTCTGACCACATGAAGGGTTTCCCCTTCTTCGTCAAAGATGAGAGTGGTTTCGCAACTCTGGAGAAGTCTGGCATGAATCTCTAGTTGTATCCAGCTAGTCCCAAGAAACTCCGAACCTCCGTCACGCTCCTGGGTGGCTCCCAAGATAACACTGCCTCGATCTTCGCAGGATCCACTGCAACTCCCGCCTTAGAGATGACGTGTCCCAAGAAGTGGACCTCACTTATCCAGAACTGACACTTCGAGAGCTTACCATAATGTTGGTGCTCTTGGAGTGTGTCTAGTACAACCCGTAAGTGGTAGGCGTGCTCCTCCTCAGTCTTCGAGTAAATCAAAATGCCGTCGATGAAGACCATGACAAAACGATCAAGGTATGGCTGAAAGATCCTATTCATGAGGGCCATGAACACTGCTGGAGAATTGGCTACGCCAAAAGGCATAACCAAGAACTCATAGTGGCCATACCGACATCTAAAGGCCGTCTTCTGTACATCCTCGTCTCGAACTCTGAGCTGATGATAGCTTGACCTGAGGTCTATCTTTGAGAACCACCGTGCTCCCTTGATCTGATCAAAGAGGTCATCAATCCTCAGTAGCGGATACTTTTTCCTCACTGTCACCTGGTTCAGGCGATGAAAATAGACACACAGTCGCAAGCTCTCGTCCGCCTTCTTGGCGAACAATATCGGGGAAGCCCAGGGTGAAACACTGGGTCGGATGAACCCCTTGCCTTGCAAGTCCTCCAACTCTACAAGTAGCTCTCGAAGCTCGGCGGGGGCCATCCGATATGCTGGAGTCAATATTGGGGTTGTCTCTGGGTACAGGTAAATATAAAAGTCTACCTCTCTGCGAGGAGGTAACCCTGGAATGTTGTCGGGGAAAACATCCGCAAACTGATCCCCCGCTGCAGGAAAACCAGGACTCCGCACGTCAACTGCCCCTAGGATGAGGCTAGCCAACTGATGAGTGATGGGCTGTCCTCTCCTCTGCGGAAGTCTATCCTGTGCTGCAAAGGCTCCCTTCTCGCCGGTGAAGGTGAACCTGCTCCCGTCGGTGCATACACATCCCACCTTGCGCCTAAAACAGTCAATCTATGCATGGACCGTAGATAACCAATCCATGCCCAAGATGACGTCGTAAGGCCTCGACGCCGCTACAAGAAGATCCCAGCCGAAGATATCGCCTCGTAGAGTAAAGCTCATACTGCCGGCACCAGTGCGTAATCGTCAAGTCTGCTCCCGTATGAGTCTCTAGCCGTAAGGATAGAGCCAACGGCTCTGTCGGAATCTCTGAGCTCCAAACAAGGGCAGTGGCTATGAAAGAGTGACTCTCTCCTGTGTCTATAAGTACTGCAGAAAGGTTGGAATAGACACAGATAGTACCTCGAATCATCTCGGGCGCGCTGTGGTCGTAGGCCTCTGCTGCCTGGAGCTGTGCCTGTCTCTGCCCGCCAGCTCCCTGTGGTCGGGGTGGACCTTTTGGTGGTGGTGGTGGTAGAGCGTCAAAGCGTCGCCCACCACCTGCTTCTCGGCCAGCTCCTCTGCCTCGTCCGCCTCCTCCCTACGGACCGCCACGGCCGACCGTCTACCTCTGCCTCGGTGGTCCCTCAACCATCTGCTGCTCCTCGGCACGGCGGGTCGGGTAGTCACGAGCCATGTGGCCCTGCCCGCTGCACGAGTAGCATTGTCTGCCTTTCGAAAGACTGGCTCTGCGCTGTGTGCCCCGCACTGCTGAGCCAGTGTCCAGAGGTCGTCTGCCTGAGGGTCTGGTCTGCCTGGACCCCTGAGTCATTCGTCGACTGCCTGCTGCAGAAGACTCTGCTACGTGCCGCCCTGCGGTGGGTGTCGGCGCTGGTGAAGACTCAGCAGGAAAGCTCTCGATCAAAAGGGCCTGCTCCAGTACTCCTGTCTGAGTCGGTATGCCGAGGGAGATTAGCGATGCCCTGATCTCGTGTCTCAATCCCTGCTCAAAGGTCCTGGCCCGGAAAAAATGGGTCTCGTACCATGTCAGTCGAGTAGCGCGAGAGATCGGTAAATCTTGCCGAGTACTGGGCGACCGTTATGCTGCCCTGCCGTTGCTGAAGAATCTCCTGAATGCGCACCGCACGGAGGGTGGTTGGGACGAACTCCGAGCAGAAGAGGTTCTCAAAGTCCGTCCAAAGTAGAGATGCCTCATCGTGCACCTGGAGAATCAAGCTCCACCATCGTCCCACTGCTGCGTGCAGTAGGCTCGCAGCGAGGATCACCATGAGGTATGCTGGTTTCCTCACTAGCCTGAAAACTCGTATGACTACCTCCAGCCAGTCCTCAGCTGCCTGGGGGTCCGTCTCCCCGCGGAACCTGGGTGGTCGCTGGCGCTAGAACTCATGCAGTGCACTAATGTGACGTGCATCATCAGCGACTGGTGCTGGAAGCATCGGTGGCTCGGCGGGTAGAGCTACCACTGGTGCCACTGCTGAAAAAGGGCCTTGTACCGAGGCCTCGTCGCTCGGTGGGCTATCGTCACGCTCGACTCTCGGAACCCTAGCTGGCTGCTGTCGTGGGGCCATCCTGAAAATGAAACAGGTGCGCCACGGTCAGAATAGTATACCTGGTGAGATGATACATAGTAATCACAAAGAAAACATGAAACACACAGGCAATCAATGTTTTCGTGCATTAAGTCGGAAATCAGAAGTCAGGGTCCTGGTGTACGGATATGTCGGCCTCCGTACCAACACTGGACCCCCTGGACTGATAACCACACTCAATATGCTAAACACTCTTTCTTCACATAGAAAAGATCAGAGTTTGTGGTAGAACCGAACTCCTCTGATACTAATTTGTCACGATCCGTCCTCGGGGCCTGTGCCGTGACTACCCCAAGCCCGCCTTCCATAAGCCAGGGGCTGGCGACTAGCACCAAGGCGTAAATCCCAATAAAAAGGGAAGGTATTGCCTTTGTAAAGTAAACAATAAGTGAAAACAGAGTACAACTGTATGTGTGGAAAAGTAAGTTGGCCAGTATACAAACCCAAACTGAAAGTAAAGTACAACTCGAAAGGGAAACAACAACTGAAAAGTAAAAGCCGCTACGCCGAGCTGTCCACTGGAAATCCCACCTGAAGGGTGGGTACAGATAGCTCCTCTGCTCCTCGGGTCCCACCGTCCGCTCCGAGCACGTCCCGCCCAGTGGTCCACCTCGAGGTACCATCCTGCTCTGCGAGCCTCAACCACGATCAACGTTGTCCGTCGTCTGCAACCAACACAACGTAGTGCGGGCATAGCCCATGCAGGGGTGAGTATAAGCTACTGAGTAGGGACCCTGAGACCCCTGAAGGTCTCCCAAAATCCACAAAGGATAAACCACAAAGGAAAGATACAATCACGAAGTAACAACCGACACTGCTTAGGTATATGCCCATACATATACCTAAGTCATCAATTCCAATACACACCATCCTCCGAGCCCAAGTACAACTCAGTCCACACAGGAAAGTATACGTATTCCACATAGGAAAGCAAAACGTAATCCACTCAGGATAGCACAACAAAATCCACACATAAAAGTAAACAGGATTCAGCTCACACATGTATACTTCTTCGAAGATGATAGAGATGATCACTCATCCATCTAAGTCGTCGGACCCACAAAGGATCGATAGGTACTAACCCCCGCAAATACCCACACAGGATTAGACCCACACAGGATCTGTAGGCGTTGGCTCACACAGAACCGCTGAGCGCTGACCCACATAGGATCAGACCCACACAAGATCAGTAGCACTGATCCACATAGGATTGCTGAGTGTTGTAGTCGTCGTCGTCGAATCCACTGAGGATCTCTGCATAGTCGTTGTCGCAGTCCCAGTAGCAGTCGCAGCCAGCACTAGGGTTCCCGCACACAACAAGCTCGTTCGGGAGGGTCTGGTCCACAAGCCGAGAGGCTGATACATCAACTATCACATAGTCCAGATTTGATGTATCCAAAAGTTCCGTATCGCCAACAGGAACTCAACGTCGCAGACGACGCGTCGATCGGACGCCCGGTCTGAGAGTTATTGGCTTTTTCGTCCTAGGGGCCCGGTTGGTTTTTAAGGAAAAACCAACCCGACCGTACTCCACCTGTTTCCAAACCTCGGGTGGAGTATGCCAAAACATCCATCTCACTAAGAGGAACTCATCAAAGTTGACGGCACGTCAATCGGATGTTCGTAGCTCAAGATATGAGTGTTTCCGCTCTGAGGGCCCGGTTGGTTTCCTGTATGAACCAACCCGACCGAACTCAAAGTATTTTGAAACCTTGAGTGCAATATACCAAAACGACTGTCTCAATCCGAAGATCGCATTGCCGCTGACGGAGCATCATTTGGAGGTCTGTAGCCTGAGTTATGGGCATTTGAACCCAAACAGTCCGATAACGGGGGTTTTGGGCCCGGACCGACCCGGCCCGAGACCCCCCGGTTGGCCTGAACCGGGTCGACCCGCCCCGGACAGGGTCGGCCCGGCCAGGCTGACCGGCCCGGCACCGGTCCAGCTGGGGACAGCGCGCCCAGCGTGCTGTCTGGCTTGGCCCTTGGCTGAGCCGTTTCGGCAAGAGGGGGGGTGGGGCGCCTGCCCCCCTGTGTAACCGCGACCCCCCACAATTAAGGGGGGCCGTTTTTGGCCAGCAGGCCAGCCGGCCGGGGGTTTGAACCCCCAGTTGAACACCGGTCCGGCCGGTCCGCCCTGGCCGGCCGGTTCCGGCCTCCACGGGACCGGCGACGGCCGGTCCCCTTCCTCGCCGCCACTGGCGGCCAGGTCCGGCCGCCGGTCTCCTTGCTCCGCCGCGGCCCGGAACCGGCCGCGTCCTTTGTTGTCCGGCGCGGTGTGACGGCACTGCGCCCCTTCACCGTGGCCCCGCTCCGGCCGCGGCGTCTTTGGTTTTCTTCGACGCGGCGCGACGACATCGCGTCCTTGAATTTCTTTCCACAGTGCGGCGCGACGGCGCCGCACATATCTTCTGCATGAAACCGCGTGGTGCGACGGCACCACACTTCCTCGTACCAACCACAAAGAAATCATTCATGAAAATAAGGAGGAGGGTCGGCCGTGTTTGTGTGGACCGACCCCCTCACGTTATTCGATATCAATTAGTCAGAAACCACGAAGATCGACAAACTATAATCATGAACGGAATTAATTAAAATAAAATCCCTACCTCGGTTCAGGAACGGTGTACGTAAACAACCCGCAGAAGACGAGTGTCGCGGAGGTCGGGCGTCGCGGGGAATAAACGTCGACGTCGCGAAGCGAGGATTTGAAGTCGTTGACGGATATTTCGTCGCGGAAAACCGTCGCGGAAGAGACGATGCGGAAGAAGAACGTCGCGTCGCGGATAAGGCGTCGCGGAAGAACCGTGTTCTTCGACGGAGAAGTTCTTCGTTGACGAACGGTGGTCTTCGCGTTCTTCGTCGAGGATGAAAAAGATGAAGAATGCTTCCCAATCCTCTCAAGGATGCAAAAGAAACTAACCAAAATAAAATAAGTCCAAGCCTTATTTTATTTACACATCCTATCCTCTTTGAATTTCAAGAGTTTGAAATTAAGTAACTCATCTTAATTAATAACACAAGTTGTCAAATTAATTAGAGTGGAGTTAATGGGGAGTTTAAGGAGAATTGAAGAGTTAGGGCTCGTGTGGGCCCCACCACACTTTATCCTCTCAAGGGAGGTTATGTGGATGTGGGCCCCATCTCTAACTCCCTTTGGGAGGAAATAACCAACAAAGTTAAAAATAAATTGTGTTCCACGATTTATTTAACTTCTTCTAATTCCCCCCAAAACTAACTCTCATCCTGCATAAAACCCAACCTCAGAAAAGGTCTCCTTAAGAGAAAATCGGCGCTGCGTGTTCATTGGTGTCCTAGGATTTCAATTCCGAGCACCGGTTCAAAAGATAGAAATTCCCGCTCGTTCGTTCACTGAACGTACCTGAGACAAACTTCGGAAATTGATTCTGGGCACACCGGGTCTCGGAATCAGGTGCCGTCAGAAACCACGCTCTTGAAAATTCCAAATAAAATTATAAAAAATTCCCTTGAATTTTACAGGTCATTACAAATATCTTAATAATAAGGGTGATATATCACCAACCACAACCCCATGAACAATGAAAAAAACATTAGTAAACTCATTGGTGATCCTATGTCATTTCCAATCATCCTTAAGTAACATATTTTCATAGATCCACTGTTGAATGACACATAGATGTGACCAAAAGTGCTCACCTTAAATTTTAGTGGTACAAAGGTGGTTGACAAGACCTCTAAAAGAGGTTGAGTGGGATGCATCTGGAATATACATTTGAGGACCATTAATGAATGAGTTTAAACCCACAAGGTTCGATTCCCATAAGCCATGATAAAAATTTTACATGCTCATTTTCAATAAATTCAAGAATTTATTTGGAATAGATAGAGAAACTATACATACAAAGTCCATGCTTGGTTTAATTAGGAAGGGGACATATCCCAATAACTCATATCTCTATGTAATGGAATGTAAAATCATTTTCCAAGAAGAATACATCAATAGGAAACTGAGATCGTCAACTAAGGTTTCCCTACCATTAAGAATTCACCTTCACTGGAGGAATAAGACAATGACACCTCTGAATAAGGTTTTACTTAAAAGGAATAGATTACCCTAATTTCCCATAATTGGACTTCACCACATAGAATCATCTTCTAAAAAAACTAAAATATGATTTCTTTAAATAAAAATAATGTGAATTGAGAGGAAGACTAAGTGATCACTGGTTAATTATCATCTATGGATTTCATCCCAAATGAATGGGAATGGTAACTTAGTAACATTGTTCTTAAATAACTATCATCTAGATTTTTTTGGGCCACAAAACCAAATTACACATCTCGGGATCACCCCATGACCAATCCACTATAATTAATAATTTTACTAACATCTCATAGGCACACACATTATTGAAAACACGTAGAGAGCTAGACTAGATCACAACTGGCCAAATCCACCACTCACTATGACTGATCAAATAATCCCAAAACACTTCACCAATTAGAGTTACATCAAATTATTTATCACTATAAATTTTAAATCATGGATCCTGAACAAATATATGTTTAAAACATGATAGTATGACCCTTTACATGTAACAACTATACTTGAAGAAATTTTATAAGAGACCTAAATTCAAAATTGGTTTGATTTTACATTAATCCCAAAATACCATCATAGAAGGAAAGCAAACAACATGTGTTAGATGAGCTTAGTCAAGGTACAAGAGAATGTGGACTCCAATTCCACCACTCAAATTTGAGTTTGGCCAGATTTGATAAACAAAGGGGCCACTCTCACTCAAAGAGATGACTCACAAATTCGTTCACTCCTAAAAAAATGTCAACATATTTTATTGAGGACCTTTTTGGAGGATTATTTCAAAATAAAATATAATATGATTCAATATAATCTTAGTCTCACTAATAAAATCAAAAAAATCCAATCATAAACCAAATCAACTCAAAACCACATATCATCAAGGTATACATTCGGAAAAAGTATAAATTGAAACCAAAAACCAAAAAAATACTAAAACTCATCCTTTACAAAATCATACAATTTCTCTAAACAATATAGCATTTAAAATTCCTAATATTAAAAAATCATAATTTCAATGTCATTTCCCTTACCTGAAATCATTAAAACATTAACTCTATTTTTTAAAAACGTTTTTTAATTTAATCACAAAATCTTTTACTAGATAAAAACACCAGTTAAAACTTCAAATTTAACACTCTATTTAACCTAAAAAATTATTAAATTCATAACATAAAACATATATACATTAGTTTGATCTTCTCAAAATCTTATTTTTTTCACATAAACCAACCCTCAAAATCATCTGAACATTGAAAACGTTTTACCAAATTATGTTAACTGAGAGTATCTGATATTATCTCATGAAATCCTTCATGATATTTAAAACACTAAGGAGGTTAAAAAAATTTATAATCCTATAATAAATATCAAAATATGTTTTTCACTGAAACCAAAATGTTACAGCCCAGGTAAATAAAGAATATGAAATTTTTATATTTATCCCTATTTGTGAATAAAATGTTAATATTAATTTAAAGGGAACGCTATGCTCGATGGCTTACCCAATACGCAACAATAAGTTCCTTTGAAATCATACGTTGCACTCCAATAATAAAATAATTTTATGTTAGCACCAAGCCGTTGTAATGACAAGAACTAACTATAAAATGATTATATATGTTTGTCAAATATTTTTACTTTTTACAATAAATGTTATAGGATTAAAAATGTGAATGAATCCAATTTTAAGCGTAAACATTCAAATATTCTTTAAAAGGTCGATTAACAGTCTTTTGATGGCGAACCTCTTTTAAATCCACTTTTTGACAATTTTATGTGTTATATTTGAAAAAATAAAATTCTTCTTTAGGATCGGGACATCGAAATTTACTTCGTGTAAATTTTTGGTATTTTTCCGATAAAGTTCATTTTTTAATGAATAGTGAAAAATGTTTTATTTGAATTCAAAACCTCTTTTTAATCTAATTTATTTATATGATTAGATTATCTTTTGAATTATTTTTAATGTTAAATTTGAATATATTTTTACCATTTAATCTAATATTGGTCATTAGAATTATTTTCTCTTTGAAATTGGACTTAAACTAGTGTCAATCTTTTAATAGATATTATTTCTTAAAAACACGCTATTTGTTTTGACAGCGGGATTTAATTATTAAATTAATTAATGAAACTTATATGATTTGAATTTTTTAAAATAGACATAATTTTTGAATTCGGAATATCAAATATATCTTAGGGTGAATTTTTGGTATTTTTCTAAAAAACTTCAATTTTTGATGAATAGTGAAACCACTAAGTGGTAGTTTAAAAACTGATTTTTCATTTAAATGAAACTTTACCACTTCTGTGATTTGAATTTAAAAAATAAGACATACATGGTTGTCATTAGAAGTTAAAATTTGGTTCAATTAGATTAAAATAATTTTTTGGTGAAGAGTAACTTTTAAGTTTTTAATCGCGATTAGAGGTAATTAGTGTAATTTAAGGTAAACATAATGTTTTAATAATATGAAATGACCTTTCCACATGTCCTAACCTTATTTGATGAGTCCTGGACGACCAATAAAATCCATGGGTCAACTTGGGAACCCCATGGAGCCACTTTGGTTGGAAAATAACATTAATACCTTTTTATTTAAAGTTAAAATTAAAATGTCACAAACATGTGTGGTTTTACTAAAAAAATTTAGATGGGGTTATACAAGTCATATTTTTGACTATAAATATTCATTAGAAATATAAAGAGATTTCCAACATCATGGTATTTGTTTTATAATTTTTAGATATTAAATAAATTAATTTATTTATGACACTGTGATGATGCGGTGATTACCTCATAAATGAACGATTTAAATAAAATGAGAATATAGGGTGAAATATAAGTCATAAACTTGTCACAAACCTATCGGATGTGTGGAT
This sequence comes from Viscum album, assembly GCA_963277665.1. Taxonomy (NCBI): domain Eukaryota; kingdom Viridiplantae; phylum Streptophyta; class Magnoliopsida; order Santalales; family Viscaceae; genus Viscum; species Viscum album. The sequence goes on along the minus strand of OY728119.1, from coordinate 1,960,513,945 downwards.
ATAGAAACCTTATAACCTTATCCTCAAAATATATCCTTTTGGGACCTTTTAAATCCGAAAATATTTTTATAATAAAGTAATATTTTATAACTTTCCAAGAGTGCCCCTCCTCTCCTCTTATAAAAGGCCCCCACCTCTACCGCCTTACACACACCTCTCAAGCCTTTGGCTCGAAACAACCCTGCCCATTTCATCTCTTAAAATACCTCTCTTATTAATTTAATCCTCACTTTGGGAATAATACTTTCCATGGAAGCCTTTGAGCTCAAATCAAAGAGAGTTACCCGATTTAAAGGTAATGTCTTCCCTTCTGTTCTTTTGTTTTATTTTGCTTCTCCTACCCTCTAAAATATTTTAATTCCTTTATTTTGTAACAACACCAGTATATTAAATATACTATGATGTTTTTATGTTAAGTATTAGAGATACAATTACAAACACTTTCGTCTAATGGTTAAAGAACATATTGTTTCTGTGGATGGCGAATTTCTGCCTCACGAAACGATGATTGTTCAATCTTCTCTTAACACCTTTCATGGTGGCCATTATGATGTCACTATATATTATATATGATATATATGGTATTTATTTGTTCTATATTCTTCTTAATTTTATATTTAAAACATTCCTTTATGATTTTCATGTTGTGCAAATGCGATAATTTCATACAAGGAAGTGTGGACTACCGCCCCCTCAAGTGATGTGACTCGTTCATGCAATACATGGAATGTATAAATAATAAAATTAATGAACATATGTGACCTATATAACATGTATATTATAATGTAATTATAATACATATATATATCTCTCTCAATTATTTTTAATTCAATTAATATGACAAAGAAATGAAAGTAGCGTTCATTCGTACGTACGACCTACCGTCTCCATGAACGGTGAATTTCATTTATTTTCTATCTCCAAATGTTATGGAGTTGTATAAAATGAATATTTACTGGATATATATGTTATTTAAATCATTAATAATATTCTGGAGATGATTTACTTATAAATACATGGACAATCATTTTCAAACAAGTTCATTTTTTGACTTATGTACCAAACATCGACAAAAACGTCTGATGTGAAGTCACATTATTAACCAATTATTATAACATTATAATATGTGATATGAACTGAATAATAATATATAAAAGAGTTCCTTAAGAAATTATAAATTGACAAAAGTTTATCATTCAAGAATATAAAGAAACAAACAAGACAAGTCGGACTTGAGGTAAGGGATCCTACCTCTCTTTATTTTTAAGTACTCTTGTTATGTCACTTCTTTTAAGCTCCTCTTTGTTATGTTGGGGTATGTTATTTTATATTCCACTTTCTGTAAAATTTATGTTCATATGATGAGAGACCCTATTTGATCACATCAATCCATTTTGGAAGTTTTGAGTGGCGTTGTTAGGCTGTCGAGTTTTCGTAAGGGATTTTTCATCTCACTTTTATTCCCAGGAGATTTATTCTACATTTTCCACCATTTCCTTTGAGTGGTGTATGTACTTACCACTATTATAATATTTTTGTAAAATGCTTTAGTTTATGAGTATTTACATCAATATTTTATATTCCTTATTTCATGGGGTGTACGTTTCGAACGTTACCCAAGTCGATAAGGGAACCTTTCACCCTCCTCTTTTTAAAAGACTTATTTTTGTTATGTGTTTTAATTTACATTTTATTATGTTGGGATATGTTCTTATATATCATTATTGAAGTAAAATTTATTTTCAAGTGATTAGATACCCTTTTTGTCTCATCAACACATTTTCTAAATTTTAAAGTGACGCCGTTAGGCTGTCGAATTTTTACAAAGGAACGTCTTAACCCAATTTCTATTTCTTTGGTTCAACTTGTACTTCTTGAAAATGTCATCCAATTAATATGTGTGAATGACCTCTGATTGTTTTACACTTGGTATCCACTTATATTGGGTGTATGTATATTTCTCACACATAACTATGTGATAGATTTATCCTTAATTTAAGGATACCATCTTTATAATGGATTTCATCTCAATTTACATTTCCATTGAGACTTCATTGTTTTTATGTGCCAATTCACTCTTATATGGTGTATATACTATCATTTGACATATTATATCATGAATTCCTTTATTCTTATGATATTATAAAGTTTTGATTAAATGTTATTCCGCAATTATTTGTATTCAAGACTCTCTCATTTTGTTAAAAACTCTTTAACAAAAATATCGTTTTAAATGTTTTAAAGATTTATTATTATAAATCATTATCTTTAATTTCCATGTTTTCAAAATGGTTTTCATTATTAATTTATATAGACATTAATTTTTTAAAATTATAATTCCATTAAAAGATTCAAATTGTTATGGGACACTTTGATTCAAAAATCGTTTTTAAATGGTTTTTGAAAATGGATTGATTAATTCAATATCTTGGAATTACTTATTGTGATTGCAAATGAAATGTTGTTATTGAAATGTTTATATTTGCAATATTTTATGTGTAATGACGGTACTTGGAAATTTTATGGGTGGTTATGTGATAAATCATATGACGGGTGGTGCCGTGAATACTAGGACGGGTGGTTACGTTATAACCTCCAATGCATTGGGTATGGAAGTCGGCCGTATGGCTATTCCATTAAGTATGTGTGGAAGTCTACCGTATGGTTATTTCATTTAAGTATGTTTATGTCCCAAGTTACCTTTATATGTTATTTGTTCTTTATATGGGTTTTATGGTAATCTTTTGGTTACAAATGGGTAAGTAATGGTATTTTATTCAGTGAAGAGTTTTTACTACTTCATGAAGGTGAAAAGTATTACATTGGTAATAAACTCATGGTTTACTTGTTATTTTGAAAAACTAATAGTTTTCCTTCTTTGTGTATCCTTTATTGGGATTTTTATGCTCATCCCAAGTTTTTGAAATGTTTTCCACAGGACTTAAAGATGATTAGGGTCAAGGATGGGATCAAGGAAAGACATGCTTTCTAAAACCTGGAACTAGACATGTTTCTTTTTTAGTGTTTTTTTATTTTATGGAAACTTAGTAGAAGTGTCTACTATGTAATCTTTTGAGATGTAATAGATATTACCTAATTCACTAAATTTCTAAACCTGAAAAGATCCTCAATGTGAATTATTCATTTAATTCAATATTAAGTAAGGTTTTAGGTCGGGGCCTTATAGTTGGTATTAGAGGTCAGTTTAGATAACTTTAGAGGTTAGGGTATTCTCTAAGCATAAGGGACATTACCATAATGGTTAGGATTTTAGAAAGAGTCCCAGTTTTAGATAAAGTGAATGAGTAATTATATCTTAGTGTTTATCTTCCTCATTAGTACATGATGGTTTTTTTGATATACTCAGATTGACCTTTTTGGTTTTAGTAAATGGCTGGATCTAGCAGGAACCAAAGTAACAGTGGATGTGAAGGAAATTGTGACAGTTTTTTGAGTGAGCAACTGAATGATATGGGAGCTGCAATGAGAACTATAGTGTTTATCCTCAACCAACTATCTGTAGTCATGATTGACCACCTAAACCTTGGTGATTTCTATAAGGCATCATATATGAGAGAAACAAATCCCTACAAAACTACAGGTAATTATAAAGGTATGTGTCTTCAAAAACCTATGTGTTAAATATGTGGAAAGAAACACATAGGAAAATGTTTCAAAGGGATAGAAATATGCTATAGATGTGGAAATGAAGGTCATAAAGCAAGAACCTGCCATGGAAAAAGGAAGCATCCAGTTGACTCGAGTAAAGGGAAAGAAGTTATTTCTGAGGGATCAATTGAATGTTTTAAATGTGGTGTGCATGGTCATTATGCAAACACATGTCCTATGAAGAAGTTTCAGGAATGGGATAACCAAGATTGTACAAATATTCATTTAGAAATACCTAATGCCATCCCGATTGAGGATGAAGAAACTGACAATGAGCAATCAAAGGAAAGAAGTATTTCAGAATAAGTTGGAAAGGAATGGTTAATGGATCATGACGAATGTTGAATGAGTGAGAAGTCAACATATAAGGTCTTCAAGAGTTATGGTGAAATTCTTAAGAGTATTAAGTCTGTTTTGATGATGGGGTTACATTAGAATACTTTTTATAGTATGTGTAACCCTGATGTTTGATATATGAAAATTTTATTCAAGGAATAGTTATTTGTTCTTTTGTGGACATAGTTATAAAGAACTATTTGGGTTTATATGATCCTTAATTTTGTGGTAATTATGGGTTACTATATGTTATGATGGAAAGTGAAGGGATGAGATAAAATTGAGGTTAAATTATGTTATGGTTATTTTTTATGATTTTATCTCTTTTTGAGGAATGATTTGAGAAATATATAGTTTGGAAAAAGGACAACATGCAGGCCATGTGACAACCCATCGCGTCGGACAAAGCTGTGGGAATCGAACCCACAACCAAAGTGTGACTGGTATTTATCGCCTTCCACTGGACTACGTGAATCCCTGGTTAGTTCGACTAATTATTTTTAGTTAGAGGATTTTATAAATTAATATTAAGTTGATTTTGGGTTATCTATGGAAATTATTAACCTATCATGGTGGATATGTGATTAGGTTAATTACTTTTCAATACGAGACCTTAAGAGCAATTGATGTTGTTTGGAGATAAATGATACGATTTAACTTCGAATACAATGTGATTAAATCCTTCAAATATTTTGGTTTCAATCATAGATTGGTTTACTTGTGGTCTTGATTGAACATTGGGTTATGTTGGACAAATTTAGAAGATTAAGAAGAGATTATCTTTTTTTATAAAGGGTTATCCTTTTCTGGATTATCTGATCTTGTACTTACCTTTTTTGTTTTGGTTTTGGTTAAAGTCTAAAGACATGGGAAGTATATAGTTCTCTTTTGTGGATTAGGTGATTCTCTAGAAGTTGATTGTTGTACTCTTAATGTGAACAAGTCTTTCTAAATACTCATCATTTGGGGAAAGTATGAGTTTGTGTAAGAAATATAGTAAAAGTTGAAAGTCAACATGACAAGTAAGTATGTTTCCTTAAGATCAAAAAAAAATTCCTCAATGAAAAGTAACATAAAACAAAAATGTTGTCTGATAACGTTTCTTACTGGGGAATCAAATATCGTTTAACCCATCACAAGTTTCTGATTTTCTTATGGTTAACATTCTCCAAGACATGTTTACTATCACTCTCCCTCAGAACATGACCCTTTTCTTTTTCTTCCATATCCATGTTTTCCTATATGGAATCCTAGTATGGGTTAACTCGAGTGACCTCTGTACTACTCTTTCTTTCTTTTAAAGTTATTGTTTTACCAACTCTTGTTCCGATGTGGGACTTTCAATGATGTTTCCGAGCCCAATTTTAAAATTGCGAGGACACAATTCCCAAAAGGGGGGAAGGATGTAAAACCCTAGGTAAATAAAGAATATTAAATTTTTATATTTATCCCTATTTGTGAATAAAATGTTAATATTAATTTAAAGGGAACGCTATGCTCGATGGCTTACCCAATACGCAACAACAATTTCCTTTGAAATCTTACGTTACACTCTAATAATAAATTAATTTTATGTTAACACCTAGCCATTGTAATGACGGGAACTAACTACAAAATGATTATATATGTTTGTCAAATATTTTTACTTTTTACAATAAATTTTAGAGGATAAAAAATGCAAATGAATCCAATTTTAAGCGTAAACATTCTAATATTCTTTAAAAGGACGACTAACCGCCTTTTGATGGAGAACCTCTTTTAAATCCACTTTTTGACAATTTTATGTGTTATATTTGACAAAATAAAATTCTCCTTTATGATCGGGAGATCAAAATTTACTTTTTGTAAATTTTTGTTATTTTTCCGATAAAGTTCATTTTTTAATAAATAGTGAAAAATGTTGTATTTTAATTCAAAACATCTTTTTAATCTGATTTATTTATATGATTAGATTATCTTTTGAATTGGTTTTAAAGTAAAATTATAATATATTTTTACCATTTAATAAAATAGTCGTCATTGGAATTATTTTCACTTTGAATTTGGACTTAAACTAGTGTCAATCTTTTAATAGATATTATTTCTTAAAAACACGCTATTTGTTTTGACAGCCGGATTTAATTATTAAATTAATTTATTCAACTTATATGATTTGAATTTTTTAAAATAGACATCATTTTTGAATTCAGAATATCAAATATATCTTAGGGTGAATTTTTGGTATTTTTCTGAAAAACTTCAATTTTTGATGAATAGTGAAACCACTAAGTTGTAGTTTAAAAACTGATTTTTCGTTTAAATGAAACTTTACCACTTCTGTGATTTGAATTTCAAAAATCCGACATACATGGATGTCATTAGGATTTAAAATGTGGTTCAATGGGATTAAAATAATTTTTGGTGAATATTAACTTTTAAGTTTTTAATCACGATTTGAGGTAATTAGTTTAATTTAACGTAAAAATAATGTTTTAATAATATTAAATGACCTTTCCACATTTACTACCCTTATTGGATGAGTAATTTCCGACCAAGACAATCCATGGGTCAACTTGGGGACCCCATGGATCCACTTTTGTTGGAAAATGACATTAATACCTTTTTATTTAAAGTTAAAATTTAAATGTCACAAACATGTGTTGTTTTACTAAAACAATTTTTTAGATGGGGTTATAAAAGTCATATTTTTGACTATAAATATTAATTAGAAAGCTAAAAATATTTCCTACATAATTAGTTTTTTTATAATTTTTATATATTAAATAAATTAATTTATTTATGACACCGTGATGATGCAGTGATTACCTCATAAATGAAGGATTTAAATAAAATGAGAAGATAGGGTGAAATCTAAGTCTTAATATTGTCCCAAACCAATTTTATGGGTTTATTTCGAAACCATATCACCTTATCCTCGAAATATATCCTTTTGGGACATTTTAAATCCGAAAATAATTTTATAATAGAGTAATATTTTATAACTTTCCAAGAGTGCCCCTCCTCTCCCCTTATAAAAGGCCCCCACCTCTACCACCTTACACACATCTCTCAAGCCTTTGGCTCGGCCAAAACCTGCCAATTCCATCTCTCCACAACCATGTATTCATCATTGAATCCTCACTTTGGGAATAATCTTTTCCAAGGAAGCCTTTGAGCTCAAATCAAAGAGACTTACCCAATTTAATGGTAATGTCTTCCCTTGTGTTCTTTTGTTTTATTTTGCTTCTCCATCCCTCTAAAATCTTTTTATTCCATTCTTTTGTAACAACCCCAGTATCTTGAATATACTAGGATGTTGTTATGTGAAGGATTATAGCTACACTTACACACACCTTTGTCTAATAGTTAAAGAACATACTGTTTCTGTTGATGGAGAATTTCTGCCTCACGAAACGATGATTGTTCAATATTCTCTTAACACCATTCATGGTGTCCATTATGATGTCACTATATTTTATATATGATATATATGGTATTTTTTTTCTATATGCTTCTTAATTCTATATGTAAAACATGCGTTTATGCTTTTCATGTTGTGAAAATGCGATAATTTCATACGAGGAAGTGTGGACTACCGCCCCCTCTAGTGATGTGACTCGTTCATGAAATACATGGAATGTATAAAGAATGAAATTAATGAAAATATGTGACCTATATAACATTTATATTATACTGTAATTATAATATATATATCTATAATTTTTTTAATTCCATTAATATGACAAAGAAATGAAAGTAGCGTTCATGCGTACGTACGGCCTACCGTCTACATGAACGGTGCATTTCATTTATTTTTTATCTCCAAATGTTATGGAGTAGTATAAAATGAATATGTACTGGATATATATGATATTTAAATCATTAATACTATTCTAGAGATGATTTACTTATAACTACATGGACAATCATTTTCAAACAAGATCATTTTTGACTCATGTACCAAACATCGACAAAAACGTCTGATATGAACACACATTATTAAACAATTATTATAAAATTATAATATGTGATATGAACTGAATAATAATATTTAAAAGATTTCCTTAAGCAATTATAAATTGGCCAAAGTTTATCATTCAAGAATATAAAGAAACAAACAAGACATGTTGGACTTGAGGTAAGGGATCCTACCTCTCTATTAATTTTTAAGTACTCTTGTTATGTCACTTCTTTTAAGATCCTCTTTGTTATGTTGGGGGATGTTATTTTATATTCCTAATTCTATAAATTTTATTTTCATATGATTTGAGACCCTATTTCATCTCATCAATCCATTTTATAAGTTTTGAGTGGCGCCGTTAGGCTGCCGAGTTTTCGTAAGGGATTTTTCATCTCACTTTTATTCCCGTGAGATTTATGCTACATTTTACACCATTTCCTTTTAGTGGTGTATGTAATTCCCATTATTCTATTCTTTTTGTAATATAATTTCGTTTATGAGTATTTACATCAATGTTTATAGTCCTTCTTTCATGGGGTGTACTTTTCGAAAGTTACCAAAGTCGGTAAGGGAACCTTTCACCCTCCTCTTTTTAAAAGACTTATTTTCATTATGTCTTTTAATTTACATCTTATTATGTTAGGATATGTTATTATATATCCTTATTGATGTAAAAAATATTTCCAAGTGATTAGATACCCTTTTTGTCTTATCAACTCATTTTATGAATTTTAAAGTGACGCCGTTAGGCTGTCGAATTTTTACAAGGGAACGTCTTAACCCAATTTCAATTTCTTTGGGTTCAACTTTTACTTCTTGAACATGTCATCCAATGTGTATGTGTGAATGAACTATGATTTTTTCACACTTTATATACACTTATATTGGGTTTATGTATATTTCTCACACATAATTATGTGATAGATTTATCCTTAATTTAAGGATACCATCTTTATAATGGATTTCATCTCAATTTACATTTCCATTGAGACTTCATTGTTGTTATGCACCAATTCACTCTTATATAGTGTATATAATGTCCTTTGACATATTATATCATTAATTCCTTTATTCTCATGATATTATAAAGTTCGGATTAAATGTTTTTCCGAAATTATTTTTATTCAAGAATCTCTCATTTTGTTAAAAACTCTTTAACAAAAATATAGTTTTAAATGTTTTAAAGATTTATTATTATAAATCATTATCTTTAATGTCCATGTTTTCAAAATGGTTTTCAGTATTTATTTATATGGACATTAATGTTTTAAAATTATAATTCCATTAAAATATTCAAAGTGGTATGGGAGACTTTGATTCAAAAATCTTTTTTAAATGGTTTTTGAAAATTGATTGATTAGTTCAATATCTTGGATTTACTTATTGTGATTTCAAATGAAATGTTGTTATTGAAATGTTTATATTTGCAATATTTTATGTGTAATGATGGTACTTGGACATTTTATGGGTGGTTACGTGATAAACCATATGATGGGTGGTGTCGTGAATACTAAGACGAGTGGTTACGTTATAACCTCCAATGCATTGGGTATGGAAGTCGGCCGTATGGCTATTCCATTAAGTATGTGTGGAAGTAGACCGTATGGTTATTCCATTTAACTATTTTTATGTACCATGTTAACTTTATATGTTATGTGTTATTTATATGGGTTTTATGGTAATCTTTTGGTTACAAAAGGGTAAGTAATGGTCTTTTATTCAGTGAAGATTTTTTGCTACTTCATAAAGGTGAAAAGTGTTACTTCGGTAAAGAACTCATGGTTTACTTGTTGTTTTGAAAAACTAATTGTTTTCCTTCTTTGTGTATCCTTTAATAGGATTTTTATGCTCATCCCATGTTTTTTAATTGTTTTCCACGGGACTTAAAGATGATTAGAGTGAAGGATGAGATCAAGGAAAGACATGCATTCTAAAACATTGAACTAGACACGTTTCTTTTCAAGTGTTTTTTATGGAATCTTAGTAGAATTGTCTACTATGTAATATTTTGAGATGTAATAGCTATGAACTAATTCTCTAAAACTCTAAACCTGAAATGATCCTCAATGTGAATTATTCATTTAATTCAATATTATGTAAGGTTTAAGGCTGGGGCCTTATACAAAAAATCTCTTAAAACAATTTTATAGGATGAATTATTTTTATAGTTAGTCAAAATCTATTTGAAAAGAAATTATAAGACCTTATTTCAAATAGAACGAACCTATAAAATCTCATTTTACAAAAAAACCAAAATTGTTTATTTTAGATATTCACCCTGCTTGAAATTTCAAACCATATATTAAAAATAATTTTTTAAAACACTTTATTTAAAACAAAACATATATTACAAAATTACTTTATAGATATTCCGAAACATAAAGTTTATAATGTTAAAACAATTCATAAATTTATTTTCCAAATTAAAACATTTCATTTTATCCTTTTTGTAAAACAAAATAACACTCAGAACTCATAATCAATAGAAAAACAAATGAAACCACCTAACAAAAATATGTCCAAATAATCCATTCATCACAAAACATCAATACAAAAAATTCAACACCATTAATTCCATAATAAAGGCTCTGTCATCCAAAATGGCACAAATGATAATGAAAATAAGAGTTTTACTTGGAGTAAAGGTAATGAAAACAAATAACTTGGTGGTATAATAGAGTTTTCTATATTCTAGCAACACAGTTTTTCGGTCCATGCACCAACCATGAAACAACCTCTGGAGGGGTTGTAGAGCCATATCCAAGATCTTGAAATGGTTTTTCAAACCATTCATGGTAACTAAGAATCCCGAATTCCTTCCCTATTATCACCCCAAATATTTATAATTCTCATGGAAACCTATAAAACATCAATGAGGATCAGAAGATCATTATATTAGATTGAGATAAATGTGAGAGAAAAAAAAGATAACTCAAAATTTAGACTCAAATCCAAACATACATCAGTGACTCAAGTTTTATCATAGGAGGTGGTAATCAAGAACACAACACTAATCTATCTCTTGAGATTTAATGATCATTATCTCTTTTCTACCATGAAACACACCAAACAAATAAGAGGGATCCCTGATACCATCATGATACAGACAATCATGAGTTTACCTAAACTATCATCTAGACTACTCTCCCACAAGTCTCAATGCCTGTTCTCAATCACCATGTATGGGAGATAAGCACTAGGTAACCAAATATCGCTATTTTGGAATACATTAACCATTATAATCCAATAACCAATTCATAAAAATTCCACCAAGAATCCAGTATGACCTTCCTATAAGATGGAAATACCTTCCCTAAAATAAATAATTTTAACATTTAATGATGATCAGAAAGAGTTATACATAAACAATAATAATCTCAAAACTCAAAAAAATACCATAATTCTAAACAAGAGTGTAACTAATACTTATATAAAAAATTAAACAAAATAAAGACCAGATAATAGAGGGAAATACAAAAAATAACCCATGTTCTCAATGAGGATACCAAATGATAAATAATAAACTAATCACAATATGAAAGTTAGTCACCACCAAAAACATATTCAGGAAGGATGAAAATCAACAAGATGAGTCACCATACACATGTATATCCATTATCTATAACTATCATGAAAACAATTCTTCATATGACCAATGAAATATAGAGGTTATGGGGGATATCCTAGTAAGAAACCATTATGAATCAATATAATGAAATTAACCAAAGAAACTATTTGTCCATGTTTTAAAACAACAATAGAAATCCTTTTATTATTTTTAAAATTTTTCAGTCATATAATATGGTTTTATCTAAATATTTTTCATTTACATAAAAAAATAATTAAAAAAATTTCAATTAAAGAGAGGAAACAAGGCATGAAATATATAAATGTGAAATAGTGAAAATGGTAATAATTAGTCATATACCCAGATCAAACCATACATGAACCATTATAATCATACCGAAAGAAACATGGGGGAGCTCTAACCAATAGGTTCAAAATGCACTAGAACTCACTCAGAAAAAATTATATACCTTATGTGATTTTAAATAAGTAATATAACCCAATACTCTCTTGATAATCCCATAAATCATACTAACCTTTTAATATTCTTCAAAAATAATCTTTTTTGGAATCCCCTAGAGACATAAACTATTGGATGGAGCACTCCCAATATATAATTAAAAAACATTGTAAAAACAATAGTTGACCCAAATCATTACACTATGTTTCGGAACATCACTTCAATCCTATTCACTCTAATAGATATAAAACTCATCAAATTAAATGTAAATTTATGTAATTAAAAGAATAATTTTGATTTCAGATGGTTCATACTGATAGTTCTAAACCCATGGGATAATAATTGAAATATTTAATTTATTTGGATGATATATTAGAACCTAATGACAAATAAATAGCCTTGAATACTAAATTATGCAATATAAATTATGTTAAACACTCTTTATAGAAGAAGTTGGACCCACCCCCTTTTTATAGAGAGTAACATTCGTTCATCTAGTTTCACTAACATATGAGAAGTGTGAGAGTCCATCTATTGTTTTGTTCTAATTACTGATATCTTATAGAAAGCATGAGTGTGACTTCCACTTTTGATAAACCTTAAAAAATATCAAATGGAAAAACCCATATTATATAAGTACAAGATGAAAACATCTAAAATAATTCTAATTACAATTGAGCACATTAGCATAAGCCCCTTTTAAAAAACATACTTATGAAAACCTGATTCTAGAACACTAAAATAAGAATTTTTCACTTCCATGACATCAACAAACTAAAGAAATTTTATAACCACTACTTATAGTTGTCTCATTCCAATCAATTAAATTAAGTATCACATTACCAATACCCTACCACTTGAATAATGTTTCAAAGAAAACCGTAGTATAACCTTCAACTTGCATTACAAATAATTTTCTTCCACCTCCATTTATTTAACAAGGTCGCACCGAGGCTTTATACTCCCTCGTTATTTTTGCATCCAAACACTTAGTAAATATATCAATTGGATTTTTTTACAAGCTACCTTACATAACTCCAACTAACTATATTTGTGTATCTTCCAGATGTAATGGAACTGTAAATAAATGAATCTAGTTCATGTACAAAACTAAATAATCTTAGCCAAATAAATTATTCTTTCCCTATTTTTGTACATCCTTCTCGACAATAACAAAGTTATTAAACTAAATTTTCTAACCAATCAATATGATTTCTTCCTTATATTGCAAAAATATACACTTCTTCAACTATAGAAATCATTATCACTGGTTCTAACTTTGATATCCAACTGACCATAGTTCCACAAACATTTTGAACGTATCCAGTTATTGGATTCATAGAATTAAATCCCCTACAAAGTCTTCATCAACCAAACCAAGTAATAGATCATCATTTTTAAAATAAAGAGTCATTCATTCTATTCCATTAAGATACTAAATAATATCATTTATATCTTCCTAATGAATCTTTCAAAGGTTTTAATTAAACCTGATGAACAATCCCACTATATGAGTAATATCATGGGGTGCACACACTATAGAATACATCTAGATTTCAACTACTAATTCATACAGAACCTTCAATGTTTAATTTTTTTTTATTCTTCCAATCATGGTGATTTTTAATTAGATATTTTGAAATGACCAGGAAATGTATTTGAAATCAATTTACGTCCACTCATTCAGAATATTTTAATGGTCTTCCAAATTAAATCCATTTATGATAAAACCAATATTCTAGTTTTCTATCACACTCAATACTCATAACCAAGAACTTTGTGGCTTCACCTAGATCATTCATGTCAACAAAATTAGAAAATTCATCCTTTAAATCAATATTCATTTAAATATTCCTCCTCACCAATAACATATCATCCACTTTTAGAAGTCATAATATAAAGTATTTTCCAATGTTTACATTTTGAAATAAATAGTTATTATAATTACACTAAAATAATCCTTACTCCTCCATGAATAAATCAAACTTATTGTTATAACATCTTGGAGATTGTTTGAAAATATAGATACTTCTACTTAGTTTTCAAACTAATCCCAGATTTCAAATATCCATGATACAAATGAATTTTTCTATATAAATTTCATTCTTCAAATACCAATGATGAAAATCTCCCTCCACATCCATTTGTTCATGGTATAAATTTATGAAAGTAACCAAACATTAAATTACTTGAATATTATATTGTTAAAATTCTAGGTATTATAAATCATAGTAGTAAATTCCTACATTCTTCTTAAATCCATTTAAAAAATCCTAGACTTATATATTTTCCTTCAATCCACATCATAATTCAATTGGAATATCATATTTTTCTTGATTTTCTTCCCTATTGGTAATTTTAATTAGCTCCCATGTTTTATTCACTTTTAGTGAATCTAACTCCTCTTATATTGATAACTCACACCTTCACAATCACTAAGAGTAACTAATTCTTCTCAACTCTCCTTTCCCCTATATCCGTTAAAAGTAAGGAACTCATATCATCTACATGCCTTTTTAACAGTTATCTGATCCTTGAAGGCATTCACACATTAACCGAATGTTTAGAATATTCCATAACTATAACATCTGAAAAATATCATTGAAAACTTCTACATTCAAAGATTCTACATTGTAAATATTGAGTGATATTCCCTAGTTCATGAGCATTCTCGGATCTCTTCCACTATATGAACTTCTAAACATCCTATAATGACCTCTGATGTTCTTTCTAGAATATGAATACTTCAATTAGATTCAAATACATTTGAACATTCTCTAATATTATATCCTTAATAACCACCATTAAGATCAATATGAAAAAAGTTGAATCTTTATTCTCAATATACTTCTCCTTCAATTTCTAATATTTTTATATGAAATTTTCAATAAAGATCATAATCCTTCATATAAAAACATTCTTTTTTTCATCATCTAAATTTAAAAAACTAAATTACTCATATCCAAATACTTTTAAGAATCATGCCCAATATGTTTCATTAATTTTATCTCTATCTTTTTCACCCACATGAATATAGGAAAAGATACTAAAAAATCTACATTGAACAATTTTGGAACGTTTACTGACAAATGTTATTTTAATAACGGATGTACTACTGATGCTTAAGTATATCTATTGATTAATTAAGATATTATTACTTATAATTTTTCAAAAAATTCTATAGTAATTCTAAAATGTTGAGTCATATATCTTATCCTTTCCATAAAATTCTGATTAATTCTCTTAGAAACACCAATTAGTTCAAGTGTACCTCGAATAGTCTTCTCATGGTTGATTCTTTTTTATTGTAGTAATTCCATAAACTCATTCTAGTAAAATCACCACCATTCTTAATTCTTAGAAATTCCTACTTGCTTCATGTTTCTCCATACACCATATCATTCTATTGAAAAAAATATTTCAAACACTAGACTTTTGTGTTTTATAAATTGACCCAGTAATTTTATTTTGGAATCATCATTGAAAGTAACAATGTACCTAGAATTTCTAAGAGAATAAACCATGGAAATTCCCCAAACATCTATATAAACGATTTATAACTTCTTAAATTTTGGTGTTCTTTATGAAAATTTGAAAAAAAACCCATCTCTTTATTCTTGAGTATAAAAATATCACACCTTTTTAAGTTTGAATGACTCAAAATCAGTATTCCCATTTCTATAAAAATATTCATACATTTAACGTTGAGGTTCCCAAAATAGTTTTTTATAAAATTATAAATGCCTATAATATTTTTTATCACTTAAGTGTAGATCCCACTTCCCTTACCATCAGATACAATGACCCATATTTTACACCTCTAGCTATGAAAATGTAACTTTGAATAATCATCCATATTTCTTCCACAATTCTTCATTAGTAATGAACCGGGCCCATTCGACCTAACACATTAGCCAATATGATATGACACATAGCCTAAAGTACATTCCCGATTAATATATACTATAAATGATCATTGTTCATGACAAAAATATTATTTGGAATGGTATCACCCTTGTTTATAAGACATGTCCCATCCATGAAATTGGGTGACCACACTGATATCATTAGTTTCAAAAATATAATAAATTAAATAATTCTCAAATATAAAAAATCCAACAAATATGAATAAGGTCAGATAATTCTTATAGATACATTGAAAAGAACAAGATCCCAAAACAACTCCTCCTATAATTAACCCTATGAGACCATGTCTCCTCCAAAAATTGATGGATAAAAAAATCAAGAAGATTCACCTAAGTATATGGTTCCATTTCCTTTACCAATATCCTATAATAAAATTTGTATAAGCCCGAGGGAATATATAAGGAATGAGAAAAAAATCCCTTTAGGGTACCACCATGAAACTATTTAAGGAATTTAATTTCAATAAAAATTATAAAATAATTTTAAGACACCATTTTTAAAATCAAACCCCTTGAAAACCTTTTTCTTTAAAACCGGCCTTTGGAATCCCATTGGTTTTCATTAAAACAAATTTTTTTTCAAAAAACAATTATAAACATGGATCAAATAAGTAGTAAAGGCCATACGGAATGATCTGATAAATATACTAAACAATAAATTACAATGGTTAGTAAAATAAACATCACCAAATATCTAAATAAATGAAAATGGTAATAACACATGATATCACATCCACTAACATAATTCATAAAATCATAATGATCATCCAAACATGAGTAATGTATAGATATATCTCTACCTATAAGGTTCAAATTTGATTTTGACTAAAAAAATTGTTTTATCCATTTAAATAATGGAGAATCTATCACAGCCTTCCCCAATCCCAACTCCAAGAAATCCAATAGTCTCCTAGAAAAACTAGGGGAATTTCTCATGAACTTTTTAGAAAACTATATCATGATCCCTTAAATAAGTAATGGAATCTATCTAAGTCTTTCTAGAAAAGTCCCTAATGGTCCTTTGGACAACACCCACTCACACCCAAGGTATTACCCTTATGTTACTCAATGCTAATCAAAATCACATCACAAGTGCCACCAATCCAAATTCATCACACACGACACTTTAATAAAATATTAGGCATATTTGATAAAATAAATTTCAATAATGTATTTTATAAAATCAATTTAGATATATATTTGAAATCCTAAAATCTATTTGAACTATTTTATCAAATATTTGATGTTTTCTCAAGCAACCCCATTTAGAAGACTCGCTTTGAACACCCAATTTCTAAACCAATCCAGCGAGAACACTAACCATGATATAAACATCAACCATAAATCATTTAATTTAAAATAAAAAAAAAGATAAACCAAATACAATTTACAAATTTAAAGGTAATCCATGATAGATGTTGTTAAATTGAGACACTAACCTTAGAAATTCTTCCAATCTCATCACATGTGACAAAAACCACCCAAAATGGTAAGTACACTACCTCACACACCTAATTCGTATGAAAAAACTATAACCCAAAAAAATACCCTAGGTTTGTCCAACAACCCATCATGGGTTTCTAATTTCCATGTAAATGGAAGAACCAATATAAGGAATGTGAAAGGATGAAGAACACTCAAAGAAATAGACTTACTTAAAACCATAAAAACTTTGATCCAAAGAGATTCCTCCAAAATAGAAGAGTAGTAATATTAAACACTAAGAGAGAGGGTATGCGCATGAAAGGGAGAAGAAATTAAGTAAATTGGTTAAAACGTTGACAAGGGTATTTTTCTAAAAAACCCAAAATTTTAATGTGCTGACTACACCACACTATTAAGAAAACTATCCACCAATTGCGTGCGAGCAACTACATCCCTAAAAAAGACCACATAGTTTTCACTTATATTTTCAAGGTTTTGAAAAATATTCTCAAACTGTGAAAAATTGAACTATCCTCTAACTATAACCCCTTGTATAGTTTTCCACACAATTGAACAGATCATGCGCCAATTATGCACCTTTTTCGGTTTCCCCAGAAAACTCTAATTTTGATCACTAAAACCTATAAACTCCAAAACAAACAATATGGTAAATGGAGTATTAAAAATATACATACCATTGAAAAGATTTGTTTCCCAAACTCCCCATAATACCATTTTCTATGACAATAAATTCCTCTGGCATTCTCAAAAGAAAATAGGTGAGGCCACTGCTCCCTCACCCTACATTGCCACTCCCATTATCATGGATATCTCCACCATTCTAATAAAATACAAAAATTAATGGGATATATGTACCATAAATAAACTTTTTATAATAATATAGGATATGGATAAGTTTTACCACAATGGTTGAATCCGAAAAAAACTCTATATCATCCCACTCTAACATAAGAGATGGGTCCAGATTTAATTTCTTCAACTGGGGGACGTGAAAGAAATCATGGATTGGGGTTAGACATAGTGGAAACTCAAAAATATAGTCTACCATCCCAATATATTAACCAACTTGAAACATCCTGATACAACATGGCATCATCTTTCCCTACATTCCCAATATTTGGTGACATAGTTGAATAGATATTGGAATAAACATATGATCACCCACATGAAACTCAAATGAGTGAGGATTTCAATCAGTGTGTGAATTTGGGTGACTCTAAAATATATAAAATATATTCTAAATCAGTTGTATCATCTTTCTCATCTCCTAGATGAGAGTCAGTCCAACCAAGGAATTTTCACCCACTGCAGCCCAACACAGTTGAGACTAGCATGGATGTCAATATAAATCCTCAAATGAGGCCATCTTGATCAAGGCCCTATAACTAATATAATATGAAAAATATACAAAATAATGTTTTATTTCCCATAAAAACTAAAAATAATCCCACATTCTCATAATATATTCTTGAGAGTTTAGATAGTTTTATCAAACTAACCATTCATCTACAGGTGATATGTGGTACTCAACCTCAGCCCAGTTCCCAAATCCTCCTAAGATGCCATAATAAATTGAGAAGTAAAATTGTAAACCCAATAATAACCTATTTCATAGGTAACACCATTAAGTATAAAAATGTCTCAAACATTTAGTAATCTAAGATCCTCTACCTTTGTTAGCTCTCTTATGGGTTGAAAATGGGTTGATTTCATTAAATTATTGAAAATAACCCATATAGAATCTTTCTCACTCAGAGTATGAGGTATTATGAAAATGAAATCCATTAAGATCTAATTACAATTAAAAATTTTAATGGGGAGAAATTTTAGTATTCCATATATTCTCTCATCCTCTACATTGATTATCTAGAAATTCAACCATCATGGGAAAAATATTTCATTGTACGTCTCATCTAGGGCTACCAATACTGACCCCTCAAGGTATATAATATCATTGTTTCCCTATGGTGAATAACCCAACTAAAATACTAAACCATAATAATCACCTCCAAGATAAATCTCGAAGTAACTACCAGTCATTTACAAAAAAGTAGAGATCCATTTAGAGAGTGAGACCAATCACCTAAGGTCTCCTCACAAGTTAGAGCACTGAAAATGTTTTCAAACTTGGGTACAAATAGCTAATCACTCCAAAAATAATTGATAAGACATGGTGTGAGTTTAAAATTTTCTATGAAATATCTCTCTCTATACTTATACTTCTGTAGACTTAGTTTAAAAAACATACTCATTAGATCCTTCATGTCCTCTTATTCCCAAACAACCTACACTGGAAGCTTCCTACTCAATGCATTTGTGACCATATTTCGCATCCAAGTATTATAAGAAATTTTCAAATGATAATTATAAAATATAATACCAATAATATCTTCCTAAGGTTCAATTCCTTCTAGGTAAATATATACTTACTACTTTTATAAACTGAGTAAACTGTAAAACTCTCCCTGAATAGATAATGTCACCACATCTTTAATGAAGAAATCATCACTAAAATTTCAAGTTAATGGGTGGAATAATTATCCTAATGTGGTTGTATATTTTTTGACTCATAGGCTACCACTTAGTCACCATGTTTTGGAATAAACCCCTAATTCACTTTATAATCATCACAAAAGGCAACATTAACTTTCTCAGGATATGGAGAATCAAAACAGATGTGGATGTCAAATGGGCCTACATCTTCACAAAAGAGTTCTATAACATCTCATATCATTAAAACTTCACACCTTTCCTATTCAAATATAGAATTGGATAAGCTGAACTAGATAAGTCTTACATAATAAAATTATCATGCACAACCAATCCCATTAAATATTTTGATCTCGAACATATTCTTGGCCTGATCCTAACACATGATTGCTTGAAATTTATTGAGATACATTGTGAATCCTCTCCCAAAAATATTATGGACCAAGAACATTATTTCCTATATCCAAAAGTTACATTAGGAAGGATTTGGATAAAGATGGTGAAGTGCCCAGATCATTGTGAATCACTGAGAGGGGGAGGGGGTGAATCAGTGATCCCTTAAAACTTTTTACTAATTGATTCCTTATCAATTAAACCTCTATGGCTGGTTAAAGCCTCGATCCACTCTTCTTGTATCTCTCAACCTTTCCCGGATAATGCAGTAATGAAAAGGCACAGGACACAAGGATTTACAAGGTTCGGCACCAAAGGCCTACATCCTTGCCATGCTCTCCCAGCATGGATTCTCCCATTATAACTTGTTAGAATTACAATGGTCGATACAGAGTCCCACTGTATCTCTCCTGAGTCCCACAGGAGGGTCTTTATACTGCTTCACACAGTGTTACCAGAGTCCCACTGTCCTGCTCCAGAATCCCACTGAAGACTTCTTCTCCCTGAGTCCCACAGGGTCTTCTCCTGGCTCCTCGAGTCACACGAGTAGCTCTTCTTCACTTTAAGCTTCTTCAAGTATCCTCAGCAGTCTGGGATAAAGACTGCTGGCCTTGCTCTGTACCTCTGATCACTTGTGATGATCAGGTCTTCTCGTCTTGCTCAGGATTTATCTCCTTCCTCTAAGGATGACCTGGCTTCTCTCCAGCTACTGAATACTCAGACAATTGATTTCTTTAACTTCAGTCTGGTCCAGTCTCAGTTCACTTCAACTTCATGCACTGAGTGCATGGCAGCTCTTCATCCTCATGCACTGATAGCATGGCCTTCTCAATTCTTCAATATCTTCTTTCTTGGACAACTCAGATGCACACAACCAGATTTGTCTTTGTTCACGTGTTCATGTGCATACATGCAAGCATGCACTCTCCTCTTTCTCCTCTTGGTGCAATAAACCCTCAAAGGGTATATTCTTTAAGCACACACCAACTCCTTGAACATCATACACTTTATTCTCTTTTTATTACACACATAAATGTGTGTTATACACTAGTGTGGATGTCTTCTCTTCTTCTTAGTGTGTACACACTTTGGTTTGCACACACACACTAAGGTTCGGCCTTTTAGTTCTTTTTGCACACAAAACTTCTTCACTTTGGCACACACTTGAGCTTGGCCTTCACACTTCTTGTTGCACACCCTTAAATGGTCGTAGGGTGTTCCTATTCAATTTTCACACACACACACTCAAATGAGGTGTGGTCTTCACTTTACCCACACAAGGCTACGGCATTTCACTTCCTTTGCACACACACAAAATATTCTTTGTTCTTCAAATGTGCACAACCAAGGTATGCAAGTCTCGGGTTCTCTTCTCCACTTGGCACACACACGAGGCAAGGCCTCGGCCTTCTTTGGCACACACACAAAGTGTGGTCTTCCACTTCACTTGGCACACAAGGCACTTAGCCGTAGGTTCTTTACTTGGCACTTGTGCACACACTTGGGTTCTCCTTTCTTTGCACACCTACTGCCCGTAGGGCCTTCTTCTTTATGCACACACAAAGTGTATGTCTCGAACAAGGTGTGTTCAACCCGAACTCCTACTCAAGTGAGGCGCGCAAGGGGTGCGGCCCCTCCTTCTCTTCACAGCCGAGCTATTGCCACTGGCCGTGGGTCGCGCAATCCACAAGGCGCGCAAGTGCACAAGGCACAAAGCGGTGCGCAAGGATGCTGCCTAACATTCCCTGTCGCGCAAGCAGTGGCGGGCAGGGGGTCCTCTTCTTGTCGCGCAAAAAGGTAGCGCGCAAGGGACTCCTTCGGGCCAAGGATGGAACCGAGGACTTCAGCCGCGCAGGGTGCGCGCAAGGGATCTCATCGCGCAAGTGTGCGCGGGGCTTCATCTTCGCGAGGCAGAGGTGTACTCACGGTTCTCCGGATCTTCAACAAAGGATCAGCAAGCAACAATGAGGTCTCAGCCTCTCCTTTTATAGGCAGAGATGCCTCAGATTATCCGCGTGCGATAAATCTTGAATCACCGAAGATTTCGGATCTTTAAAAATCCTTTAAATCTGGTTTCTATACTCGGTTCACGCGTGTATTTATTTTCTTCAGTCTTCTTCACGTGCATGCGACTTAGAACGCATGCACGGCCTCTTTTCTTCCAATCTATGCAAACCACGAACACACGTGGCCTCGGCACCTTTGGTTTGCCTCGGCCGAACTTCGAATTCTTTCAAACATTGCATGCATGGTCATTTTTAGGCATGATCGTGTTCAGTGTGGCCAGACGAACTCGTTGGAGCAATTAGATTGGCCGGAGGTGGTCGGACACTCCATTTCTATCCTCGGGGAGGTCTCTGGTTCGAAGGAAGCTCGCGGGTGGCCTCGTGCGAGCTCGGGGAAGAAGACGGTCGCTGGGCCGTTGGATCGGCCGATCAAAAGACTTTGGACGGCCTGGATCAGATCGGGGGCGCGGAGGATTAGATGAGCGGTGCCGATCGTCCGCGAGATCAGATGAGCGGCTGGGATTCGTTCCCGGTGAAAAATGCGCGTCCCACATCGAATCCTCACGCGGTTTTTCTGCGGTTTATCAATATGCCGCTCCCATCCCCACTTCAATTGAACTTCCTCCTCCACGGTGCCGCCCCGCACCGTGTTCTCCCTGCGGGCGCGCTCTGCGCCCACTCTGCTCCCTACGGGCACACTCCTAGCGCCCACTATGCACCTCGGGCGCGCGGGTTTCACCACCGCATGTCCTCGGGGGCTTACAAACGGCCCCTGCCGCTCGAGCTGGCCACATGGGATCCCCCCTTGGGCGTGGCGCCTTAGGCCCACATGTGCCTTGGGGGTTGAACCCTTAAGGCTTGCTTGAGATGGCTAATTTTTTGCAAGTAAATAGAACAAGTACTTTGTTAAAAACAAAGTAACCAAGTTCAAATGCCATTCCTTCTTCTAAGCCATTCTTTCCATTTCTTCTTATTCTTCTTAAGAATTCCTCCATTTCTTCTCCTCACATGATCTTCACTTAGGATATGGAATTCAAAAGGTTCACCATCATCCGAAGCTCCTGAATCAAATAATTCTTCAATGTTCTTCAATGATCCAATTAGAGGTCAAGTTGGATCACATTCACATTGTCATGCACTAAGAATTGGTACATGGTCTTCTGTAATCCACTTCATCCACTTAGAACTTATGGATGGATCACTTTCAACTCCTCATGCATTGTCACTACAATGCGTGGTCGTCAATTATTGTTGTGACTTTGTATCATCAGGATACAAGTTCTTTGAACTTTAAGAGCAGCTCAACAATCGTCAGATATTCTTAGAGAATGTTTCAACCATCATCTCCTATGTCACTTAGTGAATCTCCTAAGTGACATGCATCTTAGTACCATGGCCATTCTCCTTCATCACCAACACCATCCCAACCTTTGTCATTCACATCTTGACATTCCTTGACTTCCATTCATTCCAAGACAACTTCATTCCTCATTGACAACAAATGCAACACAGTGCACTTCAATCTCCCCCTTTGTATTTGTTGTCAATACACTTCTTCAGCACATATGAATGGGTCAATATGTGTGCCAATATTTCTCCCCCTTATTGGCAATCAAATGCAAAGGTGTGGTGTGGTTCACTTTAAAAAAAATATCTCTTCCTCCCTTCGAATAGCATCTTCTTGAAAAACACTAAGAGAGGGATGATGCCACATGTTCTTCTTTAGCAAAGAACCTTTAGTAAATCAACTCTAAGTCTACTTGGGCTAACCCGATGTAGAAAACAAGAGTGATATGACCAAGGAATTCAAAGCTGTCCATAATTCTCTACACATGTGAGATCATGCTTAGGGGTTTGAAATTTTTTTCTCAGATATAACAATGAATTTTCTAAATCCTGCACAACTTCACAAAACTCATTAGAAAGTTCAGGTTCAAAGATAAAGCTCCCCCTTTCGTCCATGTGTCTTCAATCCATACTCCCCCTTAATTGACAAGATAAACTCAATTAAGAAACAAGGGATGAAAGTATGATTGGAATACCTTCACTTTTCTTCAAGATGATATTAATTCTTAGAATACCATCTTCTTCTGATTGGCTCCCCCTCAAGGGGTGCACTCCATTCTGTCCAAACCATCCTCCAGTTGAGAATGATCATCATCTTCAATTCCCTGCAATGTCAGCACATGTAAATACCAATAGAATAAGGGAATAAGATGGAACCTCCTTGGTTCATCAATGTGAACAACAAGGTTGAGAAGATTCTCTCAACCGAGATGTCCCATTTTCACCATTCTTCACACTTGCACATTTGATCTTCATTGATGTTTGTGCTGGTGTGGTTCTCAAAACATCTTCATGTGAAACCTTCTTCTTCCCTTTTGCTTTAGAAATTGCCAGAGCTTCATCTTCAGCTCTTTGCAGTTCTCTGGCAAGTTGCAACTGATGTGGCCATATGACAAGTAAATCATTTGGAAGTGAGGCCTCAGTTTTGGAAGTTCCACATGGTTCTTTGGATGCTGCTAAGCTACCTCTCTTAGGCAACTTATTTTCAATCAATCCCTTCATGGATTTGAATTCCAAGGACTTCTCTTCCTTTTTCATAATCTTCTTGGGAGCATTGTCAACTTTCTTCTTGCTTCCCAAGGATTCTTTCTGAGCCAGGTTCTGTGATCTTTTCTTCTTTTGAGCTCTGGATATAGTTGGAGATTGACATGTATCTATTTGACCACTTGTGAAATCATCCCAGATGTTGTCAAGTAATCCAAATCTGTTTGCAGTAAACAGATGTCTCTGGACCTGTGGATGTTGCTTCCTTTCTTCTGGCTTGCTCCCCCTTGGCATGGGCTTCCTCTGTGCTTTAGCATTCAGTGGATTGTACCAACAATCCTTTGCACAATTCCCATACTTGTTACAACACCATCATTGTCCCACGAATCTTGACCTCTTCAGTCCTTCTGATTGTAGGGTACTTTTCTTGACCTGTTGTGTTGTTTCAGGAGAGCTCTGCTTCTTTACTGTCTTCATCCATATTTGTTTGGAATTATTCTTCCATCCTGCACTTTGTGTGGAAACACAATTAGAAACATGAGTACAAGATGGGATGGATGGTACCTTCTTTTTAGAAGTTGTTGCCCTTTTATTATAGGATGTCTTTCTTTTAGAATCATCCTTTTCAAAGCTCACTTGAGTAGCAACATTTCTTCTTTCAGCTGGCTGGGAGGCTTTGGCTTTGGGTGATTGCTGATTTTTCAATATCACCTCCAGTTCTATGTATTTCATATTGAGGGAGTTCTTCTCATCCTCAATTGTTCTTAGCCTTCCTTCCCATTTCTCTTCCAGCTGCTTTATCTGATCTTCATGCAACCTTTTTATTTCTAGCAATGAATTGTCCAGCTCCTTCACCCTTTTGACTTTGTCTTCTAGTTGAGCATCTTTGACAACCATTGAAACTCTATGCCACTTCTCCAGTGCATGGTAAACATCTTTGATTACTACTTTAAAGTATTCTTTCTCAGAAAGGCTTCTTTGCAATTCTTCAGCAGTGTCTTCATATCTTTCATTGGAAAGAGAAACGGTTTCATCTTTAGCCTTCACCAGCTTTCTGAGAGTGTTGGTTATGCCAACCCTTTTAGCCAATTGATCTTCCATTGCATTGGCTTCTTCTTCTAACTGTGATTTTTCTTCATGAAGATCATGGATGCCTGTAGCTATACACTTTGCCACTTCCATGGGAACTGTCTTCTGAAGATATTTGAGTGCACTCTAAAGATCATTCATTGTTTCAACTTCATCACAGCTAGGACAGGCTTTCTTCATCTTCTTGGCCTGTTTCTTCTTTCAATTTTTCTGAGTCTTGGCAGATATCTCCATTTGAGGCTGGTCGCTCGTTTCCTCAAATCTGCACATCATAAAGACTCCCTTGGATCTTTTAGAGGGAACCTCCCTTTGATACCAATTGAAGTGCCCAGATCAGTGTGAATCACTGAGAGGGGGAGGGGGTGAATCAGTGATCCCTTAAAACTTTTTACTAATTGATTCCTTATCAATTAAACCTCTATGGCTGGTTAAAGCCTCGATCCACTCTTCTTGTATCTCTCAACCTTTCCAGGATAATACAGTAATGAAAAGGCACAGGACACAAGGATTTACAAGGTTCGGCACCAAAGGCCTACATCCTTGCCATGCTCTCCCAGCATGGATTCTCCCATTATAACTTGTTAGAATTAAAATGGTCGATACAGAGTCCCACTGTATCTCTCCTGAGTCCCACAGGAGGGTCTTTATACTGCTTCACACAGTGTTACCAGAGTCCCACTGGCCTGCTCCAGAATCCCACTGAAGACTTCTTCTCCCTGAGTCCCACAGGGTCTTCTCCTGGCTCCTCGAGTCACACGAGTAGCTCTTCTTCACTTTAAGCTTCTTCAAGTATCCTCAGCAGTCTGGGATAAAGACTGCTGGCCTTGCTCTGTACCTCTGATCACTTGTGATGATCAGGTCTTCTCGTCTTGCTCAGGATTTATCTCCTTCTTCTAAGGATGACCTGGCTTCTCTCCAGCTACTGAATACTCAGACAATTGATTTCTTTAACTTCAGTCTGGTCCAGTCTCAGTTCACTTCAACTTCATGCACTGAGTGCATGGAAGCTCTTCATCCTCATGCACTGATAGCATGGCCTTCTCAATTCTTCAAGATCTTCTGTCTTAGACAACTCAGATGCACACAACCAGATTTGTCTTTGTTCACGTGTGCATGTGCATACATGCAAGCATGCACTCTCCTCTTTCTCCTCTTGGTGCAATAAACCCTCAAAGGGTATATTCTTTAAGCACACACCAACTCCTTGAACATCATACACTTTATTCTCTTTTGATTACACACATAAATGTGTGTTATATAGTAGTGTGGATGTCTTCTCTTCTTCTTAGTGTGTACACACTTTGGTTTTCACACACACACTAAGGTTCGGCCTTTTAGTTCTTTTTGCACACAAAACTTCTTCACTTTGGAACACACTTGAGCTTGGCCTTCACACTTCTTGTTGCACACCCTTAAATGGCCGTAGGGTGTTCCTCTTCAATTTTCACACACACACACTCAAATGAGGCGTGGTCTTCACTTTACCCACACAAGGCTACGGCCTTTCACTTCCTTTGCACACACACAAAATATTCTTTGTTCTTCAAATGTGCACAACCAAGGTATGCAAGTCTCGGGTTCTCTTCTCCACTTGGCAGACACACGAGGCAAGGCCTCGGCCTTCTTTGGCACACACACAAAGTGTGGTCTTCCACTTCACTTGGCACACAAGGCACTTAGCCGTAGGTTCTTTACTTGGCACTTGTGCACACACTTGGGTTCTCCTTTCTTTGCACACCTACTGCCCGTAGGGCCTTCTTCTTTATGCACACACAAAGTGTATGTCTCGGACAAGGTGTGTTCAACCCGAACTCCTACTCAAGTGAGGCGCGCAAGGGGTGCGGCCCCTCCTTCTCTTCACAGCCGAGCTATTGCCACTGGCCGTGGGTCGCGCAATCCACAAGGCGCGCAAGTGCACAAGGCCCAAAGCGGTGCGCAAGGGTGCTGCCTAACCTTCCCTGTCGCGCAAGCAGTGGCGGGCAGGGGGTCCTCTTCTTGTCGCGCAATAAGGTAGCGCGCAAGGGACTCCTTCGGGCCAAGGATGGCACCGAGGACTTCAGCCGCGCAGGGTGCGCGCAAGGGATCTCACCGCGCAAGTGTGCGCGGGGCTTCGTCTTCGCGAGGCAGAGGTGCACTCACGGTTCTCCGGATCTTCAACAAAGGATCAGCAAGCAACAATGAGGTCTCGGCCTCTCCTTTTATAGGCAGAGATGCCTCAGATTATCCGCGTGTGATAAATCTTGAATCACCGAAGATTTCGGATCTTTAAAAATCCTTTAAATCTGGTTTCTATCCTCGGTTCACGCGTGTATTTATTTTCTTCGGTCTTCTTCACGTGCATGCGACTTAGAACGCATGCACGGCCTCTTTTCTTCCAATCTATGCAAACCACGAACACACGTGGCCTCGGCACCTTTGGTTTGCCTCGGCCGAACTTCGAATTCTTTCAAACATTGCATGCATGGTCATTTTTAGGCATGATCGTGTTCAGTGTGGCCAGACGAACTCGTTGGAGCAATTAGATTGGCCGGAGGTGGTCGGACACTCCATTTCTATCCTCGGGGAGGTCTCTGGTTCGAAGGAAGCTCGCGGGTGGCCTCGTGCGAGCTTGGGGAAGAAGACGGTCGCTGGGCCATTGGATCAACTGATCAAAAGACTTTGGACGGCCTGGATCAGATCGGGGGCGCGGCGGATTAGATGAGCGGCGCCGATTGTCCGCGAGATCAGATGAGCGGCTGGGATTCGTTCCCGGTGAAAAATGCGTGTCCCACATCGAATCCTCGCGCGGTTTTTCTACGGTTTATCAATATGCCGCTCCCATCCCCACTTCAATTGAACTTCCTCCTCCACGGTGCCGCCCCGCACCGTGTTCTCCCTGCGGGCGCGCTCTGCGCCCACTCTGCTCCCTGCGGGCGCGCTCCTAGCGCCCACTATGCACCTCGGGCGCGCGGGTTTCACCACCGCATGTCCTCGGGGGCTTACACACGGCCCCTGCCACTCGAGCTGGCCACATGGGATCCCCCCTTGGGTGTGGCGCCTTAGGCCCACATGTGCCTTGGGGGTTGAACCCTTAAGGCTGGCTTGAGATGGCTAATTTTTTGCAAGTAAATAGAACAAGTACTTTCTTAAAAACAAAGTCACCAAGTTCAAATGCCATTCCTTCTTCTAAGCCATTCTTTCCATTTCTTCTTATTCTTCTTAAGAATTCCTCCATTTCTTCTCCTCACATGATCTTCACTTAGGATATGGAATTCAAAAGGTTCACCATCAACCGAAGCTCCTGAATCAAATAATTCTTCAATGTTCTTCAATGATCCAATTAGAGGTCAAGTTGGATCACATTCACATTGACATGCACTAAGAATTAGTACATGGTCTTCTGTAATCCACTTCATCCACTTAGAACTTATGGATGGATCACTTTCAACTCCTCATGCATTGTCACTACAATGCATGGTCGTCAATTATTGTTGTGACTTTGTATCATCAGGATACAAGTTCTTTGAACTTTAAGAGCAGCTCAACAATCGTCAGATATTCTTAGAGAATGTTTCAACCATCATCTCCTATGTCACTTAGTGAATCTCTTAAGTGACATGCATCTTAGTACCATGGCCATTCTCCTTCATCACCAACACCATCACAACCTTTGTCATTCACATCTTGACATTCCTTGACTTCCATTCATTCCAAGACAACTTCATGCCTCATTGACAACAAATGCAACATAGTTCACTTCAGATGGTTCTCCATTAAATCATCGAAAACAACCTCTATGTGGTAAGTATGATCCTCCTCTATCTTGGAATATATCAATATGTCGTCAAAAAAACATAAGCATGAAGGAGTCCAAAAATTGTGGAAGGTCTATTTCCTCAATTCTTTAAAGATCATAGGTGAATTGGTAGGCATGAAAGGAATAACCAAAAACTCAAAATGCATATACTATGACCAGAAAGAGGTCTTTAGGCCATCCTATTCCTAGATCCTCAACTAGTTGTAACTGGATCTCAATTCAATATTCAAGGGCCAAAAATATCTTCTAGGACAATTCAATAGATTTTCAATAATTTTAAGTGGGTATTTATTATTTATGATAACCTAATTAAGATTAATATAGTCTCTACATAGTTGGAGGATTCCATCCGACTTCTTTTAAATAGGACTTTATAATCCCATAATGATATGCTCGGTAGGTTAAATCACTTTCCCTTGAGATCCTATTGATAAGATTTTAGATATTTTATCTTGGGAAGATCCATCCTATAAAATGGTAAAGTGACAGGGCTCATCCTAGGTAGAAAATTAATAGAAAAATCAGCCTCTCACTGGGGTGGAATCTTATAAAAATCATCTCAAAAGGAACCAGGGTACCATTCCATGATCTATGGTGGTCCACCTATATCACTCTACTCTAAGGAATCTAAAAACATCATAGAAAACTATAAATAGATCATACCCAAATCAGAATCAACTAGTCTTGACCTCCTAGATAATGAATCCAACTCACCCTAAAATATTTGAATTCCCCAATAAAGGGTATGAAATAGACCCTTCATTGATAAAAGTCCATATACACCAAAATTTTGATCAAACAATCCATGTTGATGATAAGTTCTAAAATAACTTCGTCCAAAAAAATGAAATCCCAAATTCAATATACATTTGAAACCAAAAAATGGAATTTTGGGCACTTGAAATGTTGCTCCATAATTCTACCCAACGGGGAATAAAATCAATTCAAAAATATAAAATCTACTTGTATACCTAGAGAATTAAAAAATGTCATCAAGATAAAATAATGGGAATAAACTGAATCAAAAAATAATATATGTCATGGAAGAAGAAATAAACATTGTACCCCTCATGTTGGCTAACCCAGAATCTAATTCTTATGGAATGACCTAAACATCATGATGATGAGGAGACTCAAGCCCACCCTAATCCTTCTTCAATTGCTGAGAATATCCTTTCTCAAAAGGGTGAGATATTTAACCCTTAATGGCATCAGACTATACATAATAATTTTTTCATAACATGGAGCCTACACCACTCCCCCATGGAAAAAACTCAAGGAATCACTGAATATTTCCCAAATGTCCACACCGGTTTCATGACCAAATAGTCTATGGGAATTTCAACCCAGTTTGATCACCCTTACCACATTGATAGTAGAAAACCAAATTATTCCCTATAGAATCTAATATATCTATAATCAAGGATTGATAACCACTCTTCCCACGACCCTGGTGAGACTCTTCATATTTCCATTTCTGACCTAAAGAAGAAATCTGGCCACCGTCCCATGAAGAAACACCATGAGACCTATAATTCTAGTCATATAAACATATTTCATAGCCTCTTTTTTAACCATGTCTGGTAAGGTTGGAAAACATAGAAGAATAATACTGGGTCTGATCTCTAACTTCTAGACCATCTCCAAATGTTGAACCTTGAGTTTTTTGTTTATAAGGAGATCTGGAGAAACAAAAATGAACTAGGTAAGTTGAGTGACATAATCCATCATCAAATGGTCTCTTTTCTCCAACTTCAAGAACACAAAATACTTCACCACTACCTAGGTCTCTAGGAATAATTTTTTAATAAAGGCTTATTTGAAGGTACTCCACATGATAACTTCAAATCACCCAACCAGTACCACTAATTCCCATCACATCATACCCATTCATTATAGAACATAAGTGGATATCCTACCATGGAGTTCTATGTGGTCTTTATAAACTCAAATATTCTCTCAATGTTACTCAACCACTACTCAGACAAATTAGTTTCTTGTTCTCTATGGAATCTGAGTTGATTCTTAATAGTAAAATCTTGTGCATGGTCTATCATCTGTGTCTTTTCATGACCACCTACATGGCCTAAGGAATAGATTTTACGAATCATGTACTGCACTATAATTGGATTAAACAGTGGTTTTATATATAGGATAATATCCATAGAACCCTGTATAATCCTAGAAGAGGGCCTATTGGGATTATTTTTTTATAATACAAAAAGAAAAAGACTAATTAAAACATTTTTAATCCAAAATTACACTAAATAAATTTAAAGAAACCATTATCTTGGGTCACAAAATACAACACTGGTATCAATAAAAAATCCAAATAGAAAATTAGTGACAAAATAAAAAAAATTATTCATTTCCAATTGTGCATTGTTTGTCCGAATGGTTATGAAAACTATGTGCCATTTGTGTAGGACACAATGTATCTAGAATACAAGACTATACATGCTACACACAGTTATTAATATCAATGTTCTTTAACTGTGTGATTTTAATAGACAACCTCATTGCACCCCACATGAAAAAATAGCTTTTGGGATCACCCTAAGACTCAAAAGAAATAGGTAAATACCTCAAAATATAATAAAAATATCCATAACATGGATCAAAATGTAATCCCAATCCTAGACCACCCATGGAAACTCAAGGATTATCATGAAGAAGATCTAGACATGCACTCCCCTACTCCTACCTCCTAGGACCTACTAGTCCTAGATCCAGTATACCACTGACTACCAAAGAAAAAATGAATCCAATGATACAATATTATAATTGACCAACTTGGGTCAACCTGACCCATCTTCTGAGCTAGTACATTACACATCCTGAATCATATTTTTAATCACCATGGGCTTGAAACAATCAAAAGGAATGAAAAATATCTTATTTGGAATATTTTCTCCCATGATAGACCGAGATGACCTATCTATGAAATGGGATGGTCATACTGATATCATTATAGTAAACAATATAATAAATAAACTATAACATCACAATAATGAATTAATTGATAACATAAAAAACAATATATACAAAACATTCCATAACGGGACATAAATAAGGTATCTCTAGTAAAATATCAAAACACAAAAGAATGATAATAATGTGAAACAAGGTCTATACATACATCCAATGGAATAATATTCAAAAATAGATCCTCCTCAAATTAACCCTATGAGGCCATGTCTCCTCTAGAAAAATGGTAAACAATGTTGATCATGAGAATCCACCTAAGTGCATGGTTCTCATTCATTTACCTATATCCTACAAAAAAAATCAATATATACTAATTGCAATACATATGGTTTGGGGAAAATCCTACTAGGATATCACCATTAATATATTTAAGGATTTTGAATCCATTAAAACCAATAAAGTAGTTTGAAAGATAACGTCTCAATACTAAATCACTTGAAAACCCTTCACTTTAAAAGAATCCATTTAAATCCCTTTGAAAATCATTAAAAAAAATTGTTTCCAAATAAAATCACTACCACAGATCAAATAAATAAGTAAGGGAATATGACACAACATGCTCAGTATACCCAAAAATTCATAACAAGGGTAGGCATATACAATATCATCATATATCCAAATAACCTTAAATGGGAATAAAACATGATTTCACATGCAAAAGGGACATCACATAATTCATAAAATCATAGATATTAATCCAACATGATTTAATATCACCAATGTCTCTAACCATAAGGGTATAAATAAAATGATAATAAAAATCTTATTCTAGTCGGCTAAAAAAGTGGACTCTCTCACGGTCTACCCTTATCCTAACTCCAAGATCTTCCACTATTTCTTTTACAAACAAATTGAAACTCTTGTGGTATTCTAACCAAAATATTTCATGGTCCCTTGGAAAACTAGTGGAATATCCCAAGATATTCCTACTAAAGGCTCTTATAGTCCCTTGAACAATCCCCCCTCACACCCCATGTATCTTTCATATGACACTCAATACCAATAATAATCACATCACAAGTGCCATATATCCAAGTCTATTTCACAACACACATTAATAAAAAACGTTCCCATTTTATAAAACATATTTTTATAAGGTAAATTATTTATAAAATATCCTTATATATCCATTTAAAATCATGTAATCCCATTGACACATTTTATCAAACACTTAGAGTCAACTCAAGCCTCCCCTATTTGGAAAACTCACTTTAAACATAAAATTACCAAACCAAACCATTGTTAACATCAATTATTGTATAAAAATAAACAATAAATCATTTAACATGAAATTAAACCAATATAAAATATAAGTGATTTACAATTTGAAGGGAATCTATGTGAATCACCCTTATATAGAGACACCTATCTCCAAAAATTTTATAACCTCATTACTATAAACCAGAATCACCCAAAATGGAATGGAAAGGGAATAACACACCTAATATATAGAAAAAACCCCCCATTCAATATACCAGTTTTGGCCAAAACACCATTTATGGTTTCCACCTTACATAGAATTGGAAGAACACACATAATGAAGGGGAAAATAGGAAGAAAACTCAATGAAATTGACATAACTCAAGACAAAACACCATATAACTAATTATAATCCAATAAAAATAGATAATATTAAGTTTAAACACTAAGGGAGAGGTCTTGAACATTATATGAAGAATAAATGAGGCCTATGGGTTGAAATTGGATAAGGGAATTCTGGTAAAAATCCAAAATTTTAATTTTCAAGAAAAAAACATGGTTTGGACACATATTTAGGAAAACTGTTTGGAAACCAAATTGGAGTTACTTCCAACCCAAAAATAATACATGATTTCTCCTTATCTTTTTGTGATTTGATAAACCATGGTCAAACTGTACAAAAGTTCATTGTCCTCCAACCATTACCACTTTCATCGTTTGCCTCACGGTTAGAAAAACTGTGTGCCAACTGTGTGCCTGGGTCAGCCCCCCACCCCTAATAAAAAACTCTAATTTTGACCCCCTAGAACCCACAAAAATATAAAAAGTAACCAAAAGGTAAATGAATGATCAAAAACAAATGTACTAGTGACCCGAAATGTATCACATATTCCAAAACCTTATTCATATAGAAAACCAATTTAAATTATTTTCATCCAAGGTAATATGACATGTTAATAATTTATAAAATATAAGAAATATCTCATTATTAAAATAAACTTTCATTTCTCCCTTCCCCATAATATCAAAATATTCATATTCAGTAAGATACACATTATTAAATTTCATGATACATAATTTTATATGCATTTTTTTCACTTATAGTATGGAATAATTCAATAGAATCAATGATACATGATTATATTTTTATAGAAACATCCATAAGTAGATTTAATGTAAATTCACCTACTACAATAATATCTTAAGATGAATTCCTTCAAAAATTTTTCATCCTATCATTATAATAATTCTTGAGGTGACCTCACTTTCTGTTATGCCAACGCACATGCCCTCTTATGGAATAATTCTATCTGATCCTTTCCCTTGATTTTATCTTTGAAAGATTATTATTATTATGATTATATGAGAATAACCTTACTTATATATTTAATACATCATCAGTATATGTTTAACTCTCTCTTCATGAGATCTCCTCATCGTGATTCAATTTTTGAACATTAGCATAAACCAAATAATTGTTTCTGTTGGAATTTCTCATAGCTATAACCATGGATTCCCATGATTCCAGTAAATATGATAGTAATAAAATCAATCATACATCATTCTTGAATTTATCATTTATATACTCCAAACGTCCATGGATTAATTTCAAAATAATTCAATATATTTGATATATATATTTTTTAGATAACCTCATACTGAATAACCTATACATCAAGAAAAATTTGTTATGTATTATAATTTTATAATATATATATTCCATGGATTCTAATAACTCTACTTGATTTTTCTTATACTGGATGTTTAGAGATGTGTTCTAGACAAATTAAATTCATAACAAGACAAGTTTCTTCTGATCTTTCTTTTCCCATTCACATTTTTCCGTTGCTTCAATTTTGAAACCCTTCATCATAAGCTCCATATATTTCTGATTGAAAAAATATTATATCATTATTTTCTATAATATTAAATATCTTCCATTGAATTTATTAATATTAAATTTTCCTTCCTCCAAGAAATTATTCTTAAAAACAATGACTCCCATTGAAAATAAACAAACCATCATAGTAAAAGAAAATTAACTAAATAATTGAGTTAACTATTGAGCCTCATAAGGACATCCTATTTGATGTCAATTATTTAAAATCATTTCAAATATACTATGATTCTGATAGTATAAAATAAGTATTCATTCTAGAATAACATGGAAGAATTCAATTTTATAAAATACTCTTCCATCTTAATGTTTCAAAAAATGATATAAAAAAAAGATCACCCAAATCACCATAATATGTTATAGAACCTCCCTTCCAATGGATATAACATTCCTGCAATATAAATTAAATGTAATCATAAAAAGAAACAGGTTGATTTTATATCAATTTAAATGATCATCCTACCTACATGGTATAATCATTGAAGTGTTTCATTTCTATAGAATAAAAATTATTACTCACTGACTTATGATTCACTTGGATTACTAAAGTAAGTAATCATAATTGTGTTCAACACACTCTACAAACATAGGTTTCCCTAACCCTTATTTTTAGAGAGTGACATCTTGTCATCCAATTGTACCGGCCTATAAGAAGTGTGGGGGTCCATCTATTCCACTATTCCAACTAACAATACCATATAGAAATGTTGAATGTGACCACCAACTCTGGAAAACAATAAAATATAGAAATCTAAATAATCTATATTATGAAATAATAACCTAAACACTTCTCAAAAAATCCCATTGAACATGGTCAAATAGGAAGATTCATCTTCTGGAATATCTCCTTCTAGAAACCTCATTCAAAAAATTTGAAGGAAACCACTACAATACCATAAATAAAAAAACTAAATATCCTCTAGAAAAACATACTCTAATAATCTCTTTTTTTATCAACGGATATATCGTTAACACTTTCAATAGGCTAAATGTCACCAGAAATAGCACCCTTATATAATCATGCCTAAATCTAGGGTAGCACCCATCTACTAGTCCATATACCCAAGGTCACCAAAGTGAAATTAATAACCACCCCATTTACAATAAAAATCACATTTCAAATTATTCACACATAAATAATTTATAAATAATAGGAAAAACCCATTTTAAAAGTATTCCTTGAAATCCCCATGGAGTCAATGCTCCCCTTTATAAAATTTATCAAAGATAATTTTGATATAAAACAATACTTAGAGAAAACAAATTTTTCGAAATAAAAACAATCATTGAAACCAATTTAGATTCAAAAAATCCTTTGAAAAATTTCATCAAATAACATTAGAAAAAAAATATCAAATTTTTGTAAAAAAACACTAGAAATTATCATTTGGAATAACACTTCCCATGAAACACAATAATTGTCACATAATAACTCCCAAAAAGTTACAAAAAAAGATAATTTTTCAATTTCAACTAATGGAAATTCATGATCACATAGTATTACATGGAAAATACAATTATGTTGAGACACCTACATCTGAATAAAATATAAACTCATTACCTTTGTCAGAACCTAGAAGAATTGAGTATAAGGGGTTCGAATGAACCTAAACGACCAACAAATCTCATTAATAGATCACCCATAAATCTATGTTTGGCACTGATGGACACCAAGGGTTCTAAAACTCAAAGAACAAAGAATAAGAATGTATTATAAGAATAATAGATGAATAATTATAAGAAACATGTGACTTACCTAAAGAAAAATCATCAGGAACCTAAGTTAAATCACTAAGGGACCAAATATAAAAGGGGAAAATATCTAGGAGAAGGTTTAATGTGTAATGGGTACAATAAATGATGGGAAATGGGTTCAAAAATAGTTATATTAATAATAATAAATGCATTATTTTCAGAGCATTGGATAGACTGCATGGTTTGGCTATATGCCTAAGAAAACTATATGTCAATTCTGTAAGTCACTCCTCCCTTTAAAATAATCTACATTGTTTATGGAATATTTCATCACTATTTACCAAAATTAATGAAAACTATGAAAAATGATACTAAATACCATACTACTATCTCGCATAGTCAGGTTGATAGTTAATACTAACCATGTGCTAATCGTGAACCCAATACTGATTTTATAAATTTTGAAAAATATGACAAAAAAATCTTAAAAACTTTACATAATATGAAATGAAATAAAAAAACTCAAATAAATCTGTACTAGTGACCAGATAGGTATAACAAGTCTCCCAACAACACCACTTTATTCACCCAAAATGTCTTTAATGCTTTTCATAAATGAGAAGGTAACACAAAAATTCTCCATCATCACGGTATGACATTTTTAAAACTTATAGTCATATCTGATCCATTGCTTTAAAAAATGGACTTACAATATATAGTAACATAAATCACTATTCCTCACCATCCAAAACCATAAACAGGCTTGTTAACAATGATGATATTGTGTTTTCCCAATACTCCTAATCAATAATCACAAGAATCAAAAGGGGAAATATGATTTATATAGAACTATAAGACTTGAAGTCCTGACAAAACAAAATATAAACTAATCATAATGATGGTGTCACAATCGAGGAAATACTTAAGATGGGTACTTAAGAACCAATAGAAATCACAATAATGATGATAATAACACTAGGAAACTCCTTGGTGGTCCTAATCCATTTTCAATCCTCCCAAATCAACTGAGTTCCACTAATCATCTCTAGAATGAAACTTGTTCTAGAACAGAAGGCTCACCCAAATTTTTTTGGAGATAAGGGACATTGACAAATCCACCCTAAAAGGATTCATTGGAGGAATCCACATCAGTGTCTTATAGTTATTCATAAATTATTTCAATACATATAGATTGTTTTCATGTAATCCTACACAATCGAATATACATTCTCATTAACCATAAATTAAATAATTTTGTTTTCCTACATAACAAATCCATCCATCAAACAATTCAAACTGGGTTCAATTGGGAAGATTCATGCTTTTTATAGCACATATATATTTGAAAAGTGAGGTACACGACTTTTTCAAGAAGATTACAAAAACATGAGAAGTATATCATTATTTTAGGTATCCCCAACATTTAAAATTCCCATCTATTTGTGTAATAAAATCATTCCACATTTTAAAGAGTGATCGCTTAATGGAATTCAATCCCAACAATTACAAAAAATGATATTTCACCGCAGATTTGCAACTAATAAACACAGAATAATACATGAGTTTTTCAAATAAAAAAGAATTTGTCTTGAGAGAAAAAACTAGTGATCATATGTTGAGGTTAATCAATATATTCTTACTAAAATTAAGTAGAAGGATAACTCAATAAACACACTCAGAGAGAAAGATTATATCACAACTATGAAAATCCCCTAATAACTAGGAATGATCAGAGAACCCCAAAATGACATACTAAGGAGAGTTACTTCAAAATTATACATCATAAAATACATCAAACATAGATCCCAAACAAAATATTGTTTGAAACACACTATGATTCATCTTTATATGTAACAACAATAGTTAAATAAAACGACTCATCAACCTAAAAATCCAACTCTCTCTAAGTTTCATCATATACTAAACCACCATCATATAAGGAAATAAAATACTGTTTTTGAAGATATTAGATGTGGTCCAAAATTAATAAGACTATAATTCCACCACTCAATTTTTAGTCTTGATATTGTCTATAAAAAAGTGCCTCTCTCATGCAAAGAGAGAAGTCACATAGAGTTCCAATTTTAAAAATATACAATAAACCTTTTACTAAGGCCATTATAAGAGGTAGATTTCAAAAAATATAAAACATTAGTCTAACTAATTTTTTAATAACTAAACAAATCGAATAGTCACATAATAATGAAAAAAATACTTGAAAGAACATATAAAAAATTAGGATGTATTGAAAAAATCCACTATTAATCTAAAAACCAATAAAATAACTCCCCCGTCCATTAAAAATGCATAAAATTTCATTAAAAATATACTTTTTAAAAATTAACAACTAAAAAGAATCCATTTTTATTTCACATTTCCCATACCCATAATTTTCAAAACTTATAAATTAGTTTTTAAAATACATTCTAAATTTAAACACAAAATCTATCACTTGAAAAAATCTTCATTTACAAGCAAAAATTTGGATTTTAATTTAAAACATTATTACATTCATAAGAAAAAAATGACATAATTCTATTCATATAAAATACCTCATTTTAATATGATTTATCCCTCAAAAGTTTTTGACAATTTTTTTTTTCAAATAGAGAAAACTAAATTGATCCACTCTTATCTCATCAAAACCTTCATTGTTTTTAAAATACATAAGAGGTAAACCAATTTTATAAACCTTTCCTGAATATCAAAATATTTTTATAATGAAGTCATGAAATATTTTTAAAATATATCCTAATAACATTTCAGTAGGATCAAAATGATTTTATAAAACTCAAAAACCAATTTAAGATTTTCTATAAGACCTATTTTAAAATCAAAAAATCTTATAAAATATTTTTTTCCCAAAAGAACATGAAGAGTTTCATTACGGGTGTTCACATAGCCTTGAAATTGTAACTCAAACTTCAAAATAATTTTACAAACAACCCCTCAGTTTAAAAAAAACTCATAGTAAAATAATCACATCATAGTCAATTTGAAAAGTCACATTTTCAAGGTTAAAATTTTTATAAAACTATTTTTAAAAGAAAACAATTATTTTGATCCTTCCCATATCATAAAACCAACTCTCACAACTCATACATAAGAAAACAATAAATGTAAAACATCCAATATAACCATGTAAAAATTATAACTACATCACAAAAAATCATTTGAAATAATCATAACCCCAGTAATTATATCATAAAAACTACCTCATTAAACCTCAATCTAATATTAAGGACTATGGGAGTTTTAATTTGATGTAATGGAAGAAAAAATAATAGTATATAGGTGTTATAGAGAAATGAATAAATTGGATGCATGGTTTTGAGGACCATGTGAAAACTATTTCACAACCTTTATAGAGGTTTCAAAACCATCTCCATGGGCTTTGTGTAGTTTTTTAGACCATAAAAGGTAAACTTCATGCCCTAGTTCCTTCTCCATTTTCACCCAAAATGTTAAAATTATCAATAAATCCAATGAAACTCATATGAGGATCAACACATCATCATATTAGATTATATATATATATATATATTACCAGTTGATTTAATTATAAGAAACAAAACACATACACACCTAAGATTGCTAGTGGGTTAAACCTAATACCTTACCATAATGAATGGAAAGCACCCAATAGACCTATTTTATTACAATACATAGCCCAAAGGTCTATAGAAACAGAGGCCTTTGAACATGGGTGGTTCTAATGTTCAGTGGGCAAAATACAAAAACATGGTTACCCCTTTCATGAGAATTTTGCAACCTATCATTCCACCTGTAATTATCCACACCACCCCATTCCCGAGTCAGTTCACATATTGTACCATTCATAAGTGTTTCATTACCCCTTCCAAATATGTTGTATCATAATGGATTGATGAATTGTGTTTACACACACCTCCATCCCAAAATGGTTAGTGGGAGGAAGTCTATGTGATAGGTTTCAGCACACCAATATCTTTTTCAAGCATCCCACCCAAGGACTCTTAGGAAGCACCCAGCTACACTGCCAACCTATTTCTATGTAGCATAAGACTAGTCTAAATTTACTGACTGTCACCAATAAGGGAACCCGTCTATCTAAAATAAATGTATGGATGACTGGTTGATAGGTCTCAGCACACTCGTCCCTCTATAAAGGCCACTCACCCAACATCACCTATGTGTCAAAATGTTTGTACTACCTACCTAACAAACTTGGATAAATCTTAGTCCCACCATGTGCCTTCATAACCTAATAATAATTACTTATGTTCCCTTTATTAATTTCATCGAGTACCAAGTATCCTCATACATAATAATTGGATTGAAAACCAACTAATTAATGATTTCATGGTTACAACAGCATTTTTATAGTACACTACTAAAATAATGTAACTGTAGCTATGCTAGTTGGGGTTGAACCCTTGACCATGAGGATTCCAACTCAAAGCATG
Source organism: Viscum album (assembly GCA_963277665.1). Taxonomy (NCBI): domain Eukaryota; kingdom Viridiplantae; phylum Streptophyta; class Magnoliopsida; order Santalales; family Viscaceae; genus Viscum; species Viscum album. The sequence goes on along the minus strand of OY728119.1, from coordinate 1,960,472,052 downwards.
TATGACTTATGTATAGACTTTTTGTAATATTTTCATTTTTGATTGAGATTAATGATAAAAAAATAAAAATATAACTCATAATGATATATTTACATACAATTTTTTTTGGAAAATCAATTTTCATTGTAACACCCCAAGATTTCATAGTATGTTATCTTATTAAAGTAATTTAATAGCTTTCTCTACATGCAACACCGAGATTGAGCGAACCACAACTTACCAAACTAACTATTCAAAAAGAGTTTATGAATATTATTAACTACATTTTGAATAATACATATAATTTTAACATCCATATTATATGTTTCTTTAATATAATATAAGAACAAATTCAATTTTTCAGATAAATAAGTATTTTTCAAAAAATGTAATTTTACCACCTGTTAATGGAAAACCCTTTTAAAATCAAATATTTGACACTTTTATATATTAAATTTTACCCAAAAAACTTATTATTTATAATAGGTACATAAAAATTTAACTTGGATAATTTTTTAATGTTTTCTGATAACTTTCATATTTTGATGAATAGTGAAAAATACTAAATTTTAATTGAAAACCACTTTTTAATAAAAATAATTTATAGTGTTAAATTATACATTTGAATGGTTATAAAGTATAATTATATTATATTTTTATCATTTAACCAAATTATGGTCATTAAAATTAATTTTACATTAAAATGGGACATAAACACATATCAATCTTTTGATAGCTTTTATTTCTCAAAAACCAGCTTTGTGGTTTTGACAATGGGAATTAATTTTAAATTAATTAATGAAACTTATATGTTTTTAATTTTATATAATTGACATCATTTTTGAATTTGTAATAACAAAATTGTCATAGGGTGTATTTTTGACATTTTTCTGAAAACTTTCAATTTTTGATGAATAGTGAAAAACACTGCGTTATTGTATAAAACCATCATTTATTTAAATAATTATTAGTTTCATATAAATTTATTTTAAAGTAAAAATATATAAATAATACCTATATTAGTTGAATTTAATTTATTATATTAATTTTATAACAATATTAGATGTATAAAAGTTTATTGAAATTTTTATCATCTTTTACCCACTTTCAAGGCACATTTGCTAATTTGCATAAAACGTAATGTTACTGCTTCTGTGAATTGAATTTAAAATATCTGAAAAACGTGGTTTAAATTATTAAATGAAATTTTGTTCAATAAGATGAAAATAATTTTTGGTGAATAGTAGCTTTTGAATTTTTTTTACCATGGTTAAAAGTAAATAGGTTAATTAAACGTAAAAATAATATTAAAATTTCCCACAACATGTCCTAATTGAATTGGATAAGTATGTTTCGACTAAAATCAAAATTAGGACAAAAAAAGATCATTTTTATCCTTTTGGGTTAGATTATGATATTTATTATATTTTATTTTAAAAGAAGTTAAAAGAGTTAAATTCATTGTTTAATAACAAAACCATTTTTAATATATGGTTACAAACAAGATAAAATCTACTATAAATATTAATTAGAAATATAAAATTATTTCCTACATAATGGTATTTTATTCATAATTTCTAGACATTAAATAATTAAATTTATTTATGACACAATGATGATACAATAATTACTTTATTATTGAAAGACTAAAATAATTGATATTATAAATCTAAAAATAAATGTAAATTGAGACTTTTGAGGACATATATGAATTTTCTAGGTGAATAGTACATTTTAGGTTTGATTTAAGGTTTTTTTTGAAGTAATAAATATGTTATGACTTTGAGAAAAACCAAATACCAAATTGTGTCAAAATTAACATAAATGTGTTTTTAAAACAAATACTATATTATTAAATGATATAATAGTCCTAAAAAATATAAGGTTCCTCCGAAGGACTTATATACTGATATATATGTCATTAATGAACCACTTTAGGTTCTCTTGGAATTTTATAGTCTGTTTATTAACCATGTAATTTAAAAATATCAGAAGACGTTGTAAAAGTTAAACTATTTAACGAAGAGATAAATCTAAAAGATAAGGTTAATATATTGACCTAAACTTGTCCAAAAACTATTGGTTGTGTGATTTTATACCCATAACCATATTATACAAGAAATAAATCCATTTTGAGACATTATAAGCCAAGAATGACTTTATAATAAAATAATACTTCAAGCTTTTCCTAACGTGACCCTCACCTCTCTTATAAAATGGTACTTCCCTTCTCTTAAATTCACACCTCCAAATCCATTTGGATCGGCCAAACTCTGACAAAATATCCATCCAAATACCCCCAAATCAACCTAGAGGCTTTACTTTTATCATAAGCTAACCTATGGATCCCTTTTGATCACATCAAAAGGAAGAACTCGAAGAAGAGGTAATTACTTCATCACCACTTTAAATGTTTTTTTTTCTTCTTTCACTTCCACTTTCTTTGTTGTTTCCATACTAAAATAATAACTCCAGTTCCTTATAAATACTTAGATATTATTATAAATATGTTACAACCATATTAATTATTCTATTTATCCTATGGATGACAAAGTCACCATACCTGCGCACGCACAGCTTACTATCTCCACATGGTGGTGTGGTTTGTTATTCAACACTTCATTATTTGGATGGGTATAATAATTATTATAATTGATGTAAATAATAAATATAACAGGTTAATGATTCTGTATATATAATATAACATCCAATTACATATGTTTCACCCTTAAATGTAATGATATCATCGCTCGTACGTACGTAGGGCATACCGTCTCCACGACGCGATGAGATTCATGTTCACCATTCAAAGATGACTATAAATATATATATTTAATAAGTATGAAATATATGAAATAATAATGCTACTATATATATATATATATTTATTTACATATATCTCATCCACTTACTTTCATTCAATACGATATGAAAACAGAAACAACGTTTATGTGTACGTACGGCCAACCGTCTCCATAAACGGTGTTTTCCATATCATATATAAATCTATTATACATACTTATATTATGAATATATATGACACATAACTAATGTTTTATTTTATTGAATCAATTAAATCATTATATAAGTTATATGATCAATAATAATAAGTTAAAACACGTATGATAAAGAAAGCAAGTATTACCCGAAATGTTATTTTAACATAGAAATTATTATTAAATGTGTAGTATGAAGCCATAAATGAATCAAGTGTGATATCATAAATATGAATATGGTTTTGTTACAATTTAATAACATATTATGGTCATTAGAAAGGAGGTTAAATATACCCTCGACTAAAGGAAGGTACACGGTAAGGGTTAATTCCTCATTCTCATTATTATATGAGATTGTTTATGTGTAAGTATTTACTGGGAAATTTTTATCATTCATGTCAATTTTTTGTAAATTTTTTTTCAAAATTAATATATATTAAGGATTTTTGGAAGGTAATGTTTATCAGGATTATTATTTTAAATTTTTTAATGATTTATTTTTCTAAATCTTTTTAATTAATTTCCTAGTTTTAAAAATTATTTTAAGGATTTATTTATATAGACATGATTATTTTAAAATGTTAATTCCATTCAAAAGTTTCAAATTGTTATGGGCCACTTTGATTCAAAAATCTCTTTTAAATAATTTCCTTTATAAAAGCATGAGTTTTAAATGATTTCATGATAAAGGATATTTCTCTCAAAGTGTGTTACATGTCATTTTCAACTATGTCAACATTGTTTATAGGATATTATTCATGATTGAGTTTGATTTATTATAATAAAATCTTTCATATTTTATTAAATGATTTGTGACATTTTTGAATTTAGATTTTTTATTTTTATACCATTCATGGTTTATGGTTAAATTATTGACATTTCGTATGCTAGTTTTAATACGAATGTTTGTGTTATGTTTCAACATTTTCATATGAGGAATGCATTAGACTTATTAAGTGGAGGGGGAGCCTGCTATTGCTACTCGAGGCATCAATAGGTCTCATGAGACAAATTAGTGTCTTGGCACAAGGCCTTGACCAAATATTTATTTGTAGTCTTGGCATGAGGCCTTGACTATGTGTTTATGATTTCTAACATTACGCATTCCCTCATCATGAAATTAGTTATTACCTGTGATTATTTTACTAGCATAATATCCATGTGCATTTTTATATGGTAATGATAGATTTATTTTTTCCATATTATGTTCAAGATTATGTTTTAAAATTATTTAGTTTTTATTACACATATTTCCTTAAAATTTTATAGCTTTCGCTAAGTTATTTACCCTTACTGAGCATCTGAGCTCAAAACCTTTCTTATGTTTTATTTTCCCAGGATTCCAAGAAGTGTATTATGATTTATATATAGGTTTAAAATAGAAAAAAAAATTGAATTATCAAAGGATTTTTTTTATATTTTCTATGAATGTGTAATGTAACATTAATGTATGTAATCTATTTTTCCAAACTACTAAACTGATCGGTCCTTCAGGACTTGATTCCTTGTAATCAAGCCAATGTATTAAAATAATGCACTCACTCTGAGCTTCTATGGTCGGAGCATTATAGTTGGTATTAGAGGAAGTTTATCAATAACCATTGAAATAGATTTAGATAAACTCTTATTAGGAAACATTACCCTAAGATAGACATTGAGTATTATTATATAAGAACTTCCTAGAATTTTGTTAATGAAGATATTTTTTGAATTTTCAAAGCAATACATCCCTGTCTAGACCTGAGAAGGTAGTGGTAGCACTCGAACAGATGTATGTAGGGGTAAAACCTAAAAACATTGCAATGATCTAGACTCGAATGGGAACTAGTGTACAAAAATTAGCCTTGCTACACTCTTGGTTACAACCCTCCTGGGGGATATGCTTTGGATAATTCACATTTTATTTACAAACCATTATAAAGGATTTATGATTAAATATGTTAGAAAAGAAACCATTTTTATGATTATGAGACTAGATATTCAATTAATGTTGGTAATTTTTCTAGTTTTTGGATTATACATTTATGATATGATGTAACATAGTGTATTTTTTCATTTAGAAATGGTTCCCAATAGAAGGAATGAAAACTCCATAAAAATTCGTGATCTAAAGAGTAATAAGGATCATATATTTTATGGAATTAAGACAAAATTTATAATGGAAATCGTCTCCCACGTATTCTCATCATATGAAGAAATAGTATCGTGTATTAGTAAGATATGTAAAGAATTCTATGAGTCGTATGGATTCAAAGGGAATCCAGAGAAGAAGAGGTTGGTAGATAAATATATGGATAAATGGAAGAGGGGAAAGAATTATTTCCCCATATGTGATAATTATGGAAATAATCACCCTAGGAAGTGCTTGAAAGGAATGGGAGTTTGTTATAAGTGTGGAGAGAAAGGACACCAAGTTCATGATTACAAGGGTAAAAAAAGGTTTCAAATATACAATTCTTCATCTGAAAGGAGTTGGGACACTACGTGAATCAATTTCCAAATCATCAAAGTACACCACAAATGATGTTATTGGATAATAATCAAGTTTTGATACTACCGCAGATGAAGAGGAATGATTAGTGTTTTTATGTTGTTATTAAATAATTGTGTCATTCGAGTACAATTTATAAGAATTATAAAGTATATAAATATTTTACAACTATACATTTTCATTAAGGATTTTAGATTTTATGGTACCAAGTAATGTGATAGTGTTTCAAGTTAAACATTTTGGAAAATATATAGTTAGGTGAAACATAACCCTTAATATGTTTCTAAAACTGAGATAATGATTTCAGAATAAGATACAATTGAGTTGGATAATGTATATTGGATATTATTGACTACCTTGGAACTAATTAATTGTTTTTTAATCCATAATTATTAGAGTTTACGACATTTTTGAATTTAAGGGGTATATCTTGTATTCTATAAAGAATAAGGGAGCATGAACGTATTCAATAGGAATTTATGGTAATTCATGGTATTACCATGTTTTAAGAAAATAATGATGAAGGTATTCACATGTTATTATGTGTAAAAAAGAAGTATTCATTATGTTTACCTCCCATATAAATTTCTAGACTGTGAGTTTGGACATAAGTATTTTTGGAAAAGTCTAGTGGTTTGAATGAAGTAATTTGAGAACTTGATATTTTTTATGAGGTTAAAGTATAATTTATTGGATACTCTGACCTAAAATTTTGGATTTCAGTTAACAAATAGAGTATTAAGGAAATAATTATGGACCTTATTATTTATCAAATTGGCATTAGGCGTAAAAAATAATTTATGAACATTCATTTCCTATTATAAGGGATGAAGTAAAAACATATCGAAGAACAAAAAAATGATGAGATTATGATTAAGACATGTAATTAGATCAAGTATGTTTTCAAGAGTTCTGATCTTGATAGAAAATCAATCCCTCCTCTTCAAAAAATAATGTATATAAAGAATTTGTTATCCTAATACATTATGCTTTTTTGATCCGGTGATATTTTAAACCATCATAGATTTATGGATTTGAGGCCCTCAATTTTTTCCCTTATTGTTCACTTGTTTTTGATTGATGACATCAATAACTCTCTATAAAAATTTAAAATTTTCCTCTAATTATGTTATTATTATTTCCACCAATGTTCTCCTATTACAAACCCAAATTTGGTGGTGACTTTTTCATTTCCATTTGCCTCTTATTAAGACTAAATTTTAGTAACCCTATTTTTAATGTGGCTTTTCCACAAAGGTATTTTCTATTTTAAACCTATTATTTTGGAAGAACAATTTACAATTTATAGTATACAATTTATTTAAGGAGGGTAGAATGTAACACCCAAAAATTTCATAGTACATTATCTCTTTAAAATAATTTAATAGCTTGCGCTACACGCAACACTGAGTTTGATCAAACCACAAAAAACCAAAATAACTGTTCAAAAAGTGTTAATGAATAGTATTAACTACATTTTGATTAATTAATGTAATTTTAACATCCATATTATGTGTTTCTTAGACATAATATAAGAAAAAATTCAATTTTTCAAATAAAAGACGTATTTTAAAAAAAATGAAATTTTTCCGCCTATTATTGAAAGAACTTTTTAAATAAAATATTTGACAATTTTATATATTCAATTTGACCACATAAAATTATTCTTTAAAATAAGGAAATAAAAATATAGTTTGTAAAAATTTTTTGTGTTTTTCTGATAACTTTCATGTTTTGATGAATAGTGAAAAATACAAAATTTTAATTGAAAATAACATTTTAATCAAAATAATTTAGACTGATAAATTTTAAATTTTAATGGTTTTAAATTTTAATTATATTATATTTTTATCATTTAATCCAATTACGGTCATTAAAATTAATTTTAAATTTACATTAGATATAAACACGTATCAATCTTCTCATAGCTTTTACTTCTCAAAAACATGCTTTCTGGTTTTGAAAATAGGAATTAATTTTAAATTAATTAATTAAACTTTTATGTTTTGAATTTTTTAAAATATACATCATTTTTTAATTCATAATATCAAAATTATCTTAGGGTGAATTTTTGTCTTTTTTCTGAAAACTTTCAATTTTTGACGAATAGTGAAAAACACTGCGTTATTGTTTAAAACAGACTTTTATTTAAATAATAATAATTATTATTTAAATTTATTTTAAAGTCAAAATATATACATAATATCAATACTAGTTCCATTTAATTCATTATACTCTTCTTATAAAAAGATTAGATTTATAAAATTTTATTGAATTTTTTAACGTCATTTAACCACCTTCTAGGCACATTTACAAATTTGCATAAAACGTAATTTTACCGCTTCTATGAATTGAATTTTAAAAAATAGTGGAGACATGATTGACATTAGTAAGTAAAATATGGTTCAATAAGATGAAAATAATTTTGGTTGAATAGTAACTTTTGAATTTTATTTACCACTGTTAAAAGTAAATAGTGTAATTAAAGGTAAAAATATTAATAAATTTACCCCAAAATATGTCCTTATTCTATTGGATAAGTTTATTTAGAAAAAATAATAATAATTTGGACACAAAAATATCCTTTTGATCCATTTGGGTTAGATTAGGACATTTATTATATTTTATTTAAAGAGTTAAATGTGTTAAATTCAATGTTTAATAACTAAACCATTTTTAATATTGGGTAACAAATAAGATAAATTCAACTTTAAATATTCATTAGAAATATAGAGATATTTCCTACATAATTTTAATTTACTTAGAATTTTTAGATATTAAAAAAATAAATTTATCTAAGACACAATGATGATATAGTAATTACATTATTAAAGATAATTCAAAATAATTGATATTGTAAATATCAAAATAAATGAAATTTGAGACTTCTAATGACATCCCGGAATTTTCTAGGTTAATATGAAATGTTAGGGTTATTTAATGTATTTTTTAGAAGTAATGAACTTGTTATGACTTTCATGAAAACCATATACCAAATCGTGTCAAAATTGACATAAATGAGTTTTTTTAAAAAATACTTTATTATGAAATGATATAATAATCCTAAAAATATAGAGTTCAGTAAAATGAATTATATAATAATATATTTTTTATTAATGAACCACTTCAGTTTCTCTAGGAATTTTATAGTATGTTTATTAACCATGTAATATAAAAATACAAAATGATTTGGTAAAAGTTAAACTATTTAACTAAAAGTTAAATCTAAAAGATATGGTTAATATGGTGACCTAAACATATCTAAAACCTATTGTTTGAGGGGTATTTGACACATCCCCACCTTATCCTATAAATAAATCCATTTGGAGATATTATAAAAATAATAATTTTAGAATAAAATAATAATTCAAGCTTTTCTTAAAGTGACTCTCACCTCTCTTATAAAAGGGTACTCCACCTTCTATTACATTCACACCTCCAAAGCCATTTGGCTCGGCCAAAAACTACTCAAATCTCCTCACAACTACCCCCCACTTCAAACTGTAGTCCTTTATTTGATCATAATCCAACAAAATAATCCATTTTAATCAAATCAAAATGAAGAACCTGAAGAAGAGTTAATTACTTCATCACCTCTTTCAAAGTTCTTTTCTTCTTTCACTTCTTCTTTCTTTGTTGTTTCCATAATAAAATAAAAACTCAAGTAACTTATACATAATGAGATATTATTATTAATATGGTATAAAAATATTATTTATTCTATCAATCATATGAATGAAAAATTCACCATACGTGCATAGGTACGGCTTACCGTCTCCACGTCGTGGTGTAGTTTGTTTTTCAACACTTCGTTATTTGGATGGGTATAATAATGAGTATAATTGATTTAATAATAAATATAACATGTTAATGATTCTTTATTTATAATATTACATCCTATTACATAATATTTCACCATCAATTTAATGATATCATCACGCATGCGTACGTACAGATTACTGCCTCCACGGCGTGATGAGATTCACGTTCACCATTCAATGATGATTATAAATATACATGTATTTAATAAGTATGTAATATATGACATAATAATTATACTAGAAATATATATATATATATATATATACATATTTATTAACATATATCTCATTCACTTACATCTATTGAATTTGATATGAAAACAGAAACGACATTTCTGCGTACATACGGTCTACCGTCTCCATAAACGGTGTTTTCCATTTCATATATATATCTATTATAAATACATATATTATGAATATATATGATATATAAATAATGTTTCATATTATATAATAAATTAAATCATGAATTAGTTATACGATCCTGAATAACAAGTTAAAACACGTATGATAAAAAAAGCAATTATTACCCAAAATGTTATTTTAACATAGAAATTATTATTAAAGGGGAAGTAGAAAGCCATAAATGAATCAAGTATGATATCATAAATATGAATATGGTTTTATTATAGTTTAATAACATACTATGGTCAATATACATGAGGTTAAACGTACCCTGTAAAAAAGGAAAGTACAACGTAAGGGTTAATTCTTAAATTTCATTACTATCCGAGATTGTTTATGTGCAAGTATTTAAAGGGAAACATTTTATCATCAATTTCCATTTTTCATAAAAATGATTTAAAAATAAATATTTTAAGGCTTTTTGGACGGGAAACTTTATCAAGATCCGTATTTTAAATGTTTTAGTGATTTATTTTTCTAAATATTTTATATTAATGTCCATGTTTTAAAAATGATTTTAAGGATTTATTTATATGAACATGATTGTTTTAAAATGTTAACTAAATTAAAAATATTCAAAGTGGTATGAGAAAATTTGTTTAAAAAATATATTTTAAATGAATTCCTTTATAAATTTGTGAATTTTAAATGATTTTGCAATAAGGGATATTTCACTTAAAGAGTTTTACTGATCATTTTCAACTATGTCAACATCTTTTCCTGTATATTATTCTTGATTGAGATTGATTTATTATAATAAAATCTTCCATATTGTATTGACTGAGTTATGATATGTATCACTATGGATATGATATTTTTTATACCATTCATGTTCTATGGTTAAAGTATTGACATTTCGTATGCTAGTTTTAATACAAATGTTTATGTTATGTTTCAATATTTTCATGTATGTAATGCATTGGACATAGTAAGTGATAGGTGGAGGCTGCTATATCTCATTGATGCATCAGTAAGACTCATGAGACAAATTAGTGTCATAGAACAAGGCCTTTACAAAATATTTATTTGTAGTCTTGAAATGAGGAATTGACTATGGGGTTATGATGTATGGAATTATGCATTCCCTCATAATGAAATTAATTATTACATGTGAATATTCAACTAGTAGAATATCCATGTGAATGTTTATATGGTAATGTTAGATATATTTTTTCCATATTATATTAAAGATTATGTTTTAAAAGGATTTTGTTTTTATTACACATCTTTCCTTAAAGGTTTATATCTACTGCTAAATTATTTACCCTTACTGAGTATCTGAGCTCACCCATTTCTTATGTTTTATTTTCCCAAGATTCCAAAAAGAGTATTATGATATATATGCAGGTTTAAGCTAGAAAAATAATGGAATTATCAAAGTAATTTTTTTATGTTGTTTGTGAATTTGTAATGTAATGTTCATGTATGTAATATCTTTTCTAATAATGATAAACTAATCAGTCCTTCGTGACTTGATTCCTTGAAATCATGCGAATGTAATAAAATAATGCACCAGCTCCAGGCTTCTGGGGTCGGGGCATTACAGTCATCATAAGAGTTAGGGGTCAAGAACACACCAGTGATCTACATATTTTTCTTCAACGATACTATTCCTCTTTCAACCATGACATTACCCAAATTATAATAGTATTATTTGATAGCATTTTGTAATGAATCGTCCCATGTTTATCTAACATGTCACCCAAACAGCTCCACCATAAGGCCCGAAGTGAATTCCCAAGCTCTATAAGATGAAAAAAGTGTCGGGGCATCAATATAACCATTTCAGAATGGTTTTTTCCTTAGATACTAAAAAATACATTAAAATAATCCCATTGATTATCCAATATGACCCTTCCTTAAATTGTACAATCATTCAATCAAATAAATAGTTTTAACATACATAAATTTCTAAACTGAATACAAAAATAATAAAAAAACCAAAAGCTTAGAAAAATATACCATAAGTATAAAAAATATTTAAATTGATATCCATATACAAAATAAATAAAACTATGGACGATGATAGAGAGTCTGATTAAAAAAATAACCCAAGGTCTCATAGACGATACCAAATTCTCCCAAAGAACCCAAACACCATGTCATATTCAATCACCTCAAAACAATATACTCAAGAAGAAGGATCTAATAAAGATGAGTCAATATAAACATGAAACTCCTTTACATATCTTTTTAAAAAAACATTTATATATATACCCAATAGAATATAAAAGGTGTTAGGAAAATATTTTTTGGATTTAATTATGAATATGCATAATGAAATTAACCATAAAATCTATTAGTCCAAGTCTGAAACATAAAATGGAAATCCCTTTTTCATTTTTTAAATAGTTTTATCAAGTACTTAGTTTTTCATTAAAATAGTTCCATATGTGTAAAAAAATATAAGATAAACAATCCTCAATAAAAGTGAGTAAATAAAGAATAATCACCACAAATATCAAAAAGTGAAGTGTGTTATAAGTAGTTACACGTCTAGATCAAACATTACATGAAACATCACAGTCATATAAAAAAATGGTGGAGCACTAACCTATATGTTCCAAATGAACTAGTACTTACACATAGAACACTATCCAACTCATGTGATCTTAAAAAACTAATACAAACAGTGCCTCTCATGGCTAATGAAAACAACCCCAGCTAGAATCATGCTTAGATATAAGGAAATACCTTTTTGGTCACTCGTATTCCCAAGGTCACCCATGACTAATGAATATCTATCCCATAAACAATAAAACTATAATTACAATTTATGTTCGCATTACTAAATTATCATTCCAAGCTACACCCACTTCTAAAATCATTATTTTAAATCCCCATAGAGTCAATACTCCCCTTAAGAGAATTTATAAAATAAGTTTATTTTCATAAAAGTAAACTTCATGGAAACCCATATATATATATATAATATATGTATGAAAATAATTTTGTGTCAAAACACTCTTTAAAAAATTTCATCAAACATCTTCAAGAAAGAAAACTCACTATGTTGGAAAAAAAATTATAATAACCATTTGGAATAACACATTACAAGAAACACATAAATGGTCACACCAAAAATCCAAACATGTCACCAAAAACATAATTTATTAAATTAAACCATAATATATTCATGGAACTGTGGTATTACAAGGGATTTTCCATTATTCAGAGACACCTACCGAGAAATTAGATTTAAACTCATCATCATCTTAAGAACCCATAATAACATAGTATAAGGTATCCCCATGAACCTAGATAGCCATGAAATTACATTAGAAGATCACCCTTAACCGTAAGATCAGCCCACATGGATACCTATTGTTCTAAAAATTAAATAAGAAACAAGAAAAACGGATTAGTTGGATAATGGAGTATGAAATTAAATAATAACAAGACTTACCTTAGAAGAGACCATAAAGAATAAAAGAAACTTCACTAAGGGACCAAGGAGAAAGGACAGTGTTGTTGGTGAAAAGGTTGAGTGCATGGTGGATTTTTAGATGAGGGGATGGGTATTAAAAATCAACAAGGGAATAAGTATAAATTCAAATTTTAATGTGCAGAGGATATAACACAAGGTTTGGTTTCATGGTTATCTAAATTGGGTTCCAACCATGAGGGTTTAACCAATCTTTCAAAACATGTCACATGGTTTTTTGGATATTGTAGAATAGTTTTACTAATCTTGTGACAGTTGTGAAATATATAATTGGAACCCTACTATCATATATGGATAGGGACATAGTTAGTTCTAACTATTTACCCTAACCATATTTATAATTTTTTTAGATTTGACTTCAAAATACTAGAAACTATAAAAAATTAAATAAAAAATAAAACTCAAATAAATTTGTGCGAGTATCCCAATGGGTTCCACATGTCTTATCTTAAAAATAAACTAATATTTCCCATAGGCCTTATCCATTGACCTGTTTTTATTTTCTCATTGTATCACTAACCTTTTACTACTCTTAATTTCAATTACCTATCAATTTTTTTTGAAATTATAACTACCTTTTATCTCAATTGTCTTTTTCTCCAACCTTATTCTTCATTTACAAAGATAGTACATCTTTGAGAGAGATTGAACCCTATTTTATCTCTCTTATTTTTTATTATTATGATCACAATTTATTTTTAATTTCTCATTGATATTTACATTTAATTTGGCCATATTTCTATTTTTTTGAGTGAACTCAAGCTCCCTATATTTTTTTAATAAAATAATTTCATTATTGTGTTTTTAATGTATTACAATGAATCCTTTTGTAATAAGATGATATTTTAGTTTTTATTATGTTGAGCATCGAACACTTAAATTTTTACATTGAGTTCAACATTTAGGTCAATAATTACATTGAGTTGGTCCACTTTATAAATTTTAGACTTCGTTTTCTTTAATATTTACATTATAACATCTTATATGTCTAAAAATATTCAACCTCATCTTCATTATACTACATTCCATCATTATCATATTCTTTACTTAACATGTTTCTCTATTTTATCCTCTTTTTCAGAGATTTCTTGATTTAATGTTTCATCTTAGGGGAAACATTATCCATTTTACTGATACAACATGATTCTCAACTCCAATAATAGCCTTTCTTGGAAAAATTACTATGATATTCTGAACCATTACATAATTAAACCATTCTAATTTTAGCATACCTTAATACCTAAAAATTTCTATCTTGAATTTTCTTATTAGTATTAATATAAATTTATCAATGAAATATTTTTAATTTTCCCCACATTATTTGTCTTTATATTCATAAATTCATTAAAAAATATCATTTGATTAATGGGTGGATTTTATTTTTGATTTCACATGAATTTAATCAACCACCAGCTTGTTATGAGTATCCTCAGGAGACAATTCCATGATAACTTGTTCATCAAAAGGTGTATCCTTTTCATTATACATATATGGAAATATTTATACTATTTTCATCATAATTTTAATATCATTTAATTTATAAAAAAGAACATGGATAACTCATTTCCTATAATGAGATGGTTTAAGAAAGAATCTATATTCTCATTTAAAATTATATTCAAATCAATAAGTGTTTTAGGTTGTACTTTTAATTTTTCTTATTTTACCTTACTATATCCTTTATGAATATTAGTTAATTTTTCTTAAATGGATTTTTATAGAGTCCTATGACCTATTTTGTGCACTGACCAATGATAACTAAATTTTTTCTACACATATTTCATAAATTCTCTTTCAATTATGTCCCTTGAAATTGTGATGGTTCTTTATCCACTCAATATTATCTCTCAATATCACCTAATGTGAATTTTTAATTTTATAGAGAGTAGAACACATTATTTTAAATGTTCATAATAAATCCTGCAAATTTATATGTTGTTTAAACCCCTAAAATGGATTCTATACTATAATATTATCATCAATTTTAAAGGATCATGTAAAAAAGTGATATACACACCAGTGGTCAATTCCCTAGTTTATAGTGGTTATACCCCCCGCCCCCAAAATCCAAATCATCTTCCTCGGCTAGATATACCCCAAAACCTTATTTTCTTACTTCATAGTCCCATTGAAATCATCCCCCACTCACAACTCCAATTAATATATGTCTTCACCTTCTAGTACCAATTGAAAGACTTGTCCACTTTTTTAGGGTTGATCAAAGACTATAAATATCTACAACCATTCAGGGATCACAATATTCTTCCATGAGATTATTGGACTATGTTTTCTCATGTACACTTCATGATCTTCTTCACATGATAAATAATAGTTTATAGCCTTTCTTAAATAATTCTTATCACATGTACATGATTAGTTCCATTATTTTAATAAATAATCAGGATTCAACTCCCCCTTCTTCAAATGATGTCCTGACCCCACATATATGTGTACAATATATGAAGAAAATATCTTCTATGTTATTTTATCCAATGTTACCCTTACACAACATAATTCGATCTCTTATTTAATTCTCAATTAATCCTCACTAATATCACTTCATCCATGTATACTACAATGCAAATACATCTTATTATTCATAATTGTTGTTTGTGGGATCTAATCAAGTGCCAAATCATCAAAATATTTATGTATCAATCATTTCATGGGCATAAGAACTTTCTTATTTACTTATTAACTTTAAAATTAGTTTCACAATACCTTTCAAGCACACATACACTGCATTGCTTCTTTAAACCCTACCCCATGTATTGATTCACTATTTCATTATTAAAGTCAATCAAAATATTTATTTTACTTATGAAAAAAATCTTCTTTATTGCAAGTATATCACACAATGAAACTATTTATTTACACAAATCACTCATCCTTATGAATGTGTATGAACAAATTTACCATGAAATATTTATTCACAAAACCCTGTACTACTCATGGTAGTACTACCTAATTTCATTATTCCTATTCACATTCAATAGAATAGTTACGTGGAAGACAATATAATTTTATTCTAATAATATAGTGGGAGTATACTTCAAAATAACCACCTCACATAACCCCTCATGTTTTCATGAATTAATAATAAAAAAGACCTTATTCTTATTCATGAAACAATGGATATCAAAATTCTCTATATTTCCTTTGAAAAAATGAGATCTCTCTTTATGTAAAATTGTTGAAAATATATCATCATTGGCTGTTCTTTATTTATTGGTGATTCTACACCACCTTAGACAATGTAATTCAATAACTCATCCTCCAAAAAAATATAGTTTCAATCAATTATTTGAAGTATAAAAAATCTCTTTATTTGAAAAATTCTAAGGCAGTTTTCTTTATTCTTAGAATCTTTATAAAAGTGATAACTGTAGTGTCTTTTATTATGTGGAAAATTATTGCGTGAATTTGATAATAATCACACACTCCTTATTTTAAATATTGAGCTCTATAATGTACAATGGATGTAAAGAATGGCCTTAGAAACTTTATTTTCATTTGTAAATTCCAACTTCTTTGAATAACCACATGTATGGATTATAAAGAATAAATTCATAGAAACTCTCCTTATTTTTCTAGAGATCTCAACCATGTTGTAAAAATAATGGATTCGACATTGTGACATGCAGTGATATCACTCATAATAGTTTCACTTATTCATACTTATGCCTGGAGAATATGAAAATGTAGCTGAGTTAATTAGTTATTTATAGTAGAATGGATCAAACGACCATAGTTACTTCTATACCTTCTTAAACACTGGAACATCAAAATGATTTTTGTGTCCCACATATGTTTGTACTTCTGTAAATAACTTCCACATATAACACCATGATCCATTGACTTTGAATATAAGAGTATCGTTTTCTCTCCTCTAGAAACCACAAATCACACATTACCTCACACATCTGTTCCACCTCGAATAATGGATCTAACACCTCCATGGACACACTCGTGTTCACCCATATGAATCCATGCACATACCCACCTTCCCTTGAATCTAAACACCCATTCCACCACTTCTTATGTCATAAATGATCCAAGTACCCACCTCAGTAGTGGGTACACATGAGTCTCATGGCTGGCTTGTTGGCTATCATAATTTTTAATTAGACCACCATAGATATAGTTACGAAAATTCTTATAAAATTCCGATCCAATATTCAAAACTTCATCAGATTTTATTCATAGAAAAAGGTTATATATTTTTCATGGCCTTCTCAATTAAAACTCCACATGAGAAATTTGTTTATAATTCAAGGACTTATTTAAATAATCATCTTTATCTTATTATAAACAATGTTTCATCTATATCATAATCAACATATGTCTATTGATAATAATGGAAAACAAAATAATCAGCAAACAAATAATGTTCAATTACTCAAGAATTCAATATAATGAAAATAAAATGTTTCCACAACAATTATCCAAGAATCACTGTAACAACCCAATATTTTATGAAATATTTTTTATCAAATAAATTTAATTTCTTCGATATATTTTATTATATGAAACATCAAGTTTTAATGAAAAATGAGATATATTAATTTCATTATTTCAACATAACTATTATAAAATATCCATTAAACATGGTGGTATGAATATGAATGACCAAATTTATGAAAATAATTACAA
Source organism: Viscum album (assembly GCA_963277665.1). NCBI lineage: Eukaryota > Viridiplantae > Streptophyta > Magnoliopsida > Santalales > Viscaceae > Viscum > Viscum album. The sequence goes on along the minus strand of OY728119.1, from coordinate 1,960,454,262 downwards.
AGGTTTTATACAAATAAAATATATTCATAAATAAGTACCAATTTTTTTCATGTATTTATATACATAAAAAATACATTCTCTAATAAAAATAATTTTTATTGATTTTTTTGAACAAATAATAAAAAACAAATTCAAAATTTTATAAAATTTATTTAACAAAATTAAATTAAATTTTTGAATAAACATATAAAAATCAACATTGAGTGATTTTTTTATAAAAAGTATATATTTTAATGAACAGTTAAAATGAGTTATTTTTATTGAAAACTACATTTTCATTTAAACCATTAAAAAAAAGTTATAATTTGTTTTCAAATGGATAAAAATTTAATTACTTCAATTATTTTATTATTAATCAAATTTAGTTCAATTTAATCAATTTTATATTCAATCTTGTCATAAAAACAACTTACACTTATCAAAACATTTTCTTTGTAAACCCACTTTTTTGTCGTGTCTGCATGTTTAATTTTAAATTAAATTATACCTATTCTATGAATTTATTTTTTAAAATTGATTCAATATTTTTAATTTTAATAAATAATATTGTATAATAATTTAAACATAAATTATGATCATAATTAATTGTTAATATAGTTAGAAAACATAATTACTATGACTATGGTTAAAAAGTGTTTTGTGCGTTACAAGGGCATGTTTTAAAATTAATTTTAAACACACATTGAATTTTTAATTAATAAATTTTGTTTAATATTAATAAATAATGTATTTAAATTATTTAATAAGCCTAATTTTGTTTTTTATACTTAAAGGATAAATTACCAAGGTAAATAAATAGAGCCCTCTTACCCCGGTGAAAACTCAAATGGTAATAGTTGTTAAACATAGAGGCCATGCAAATAAAAAATTTAAGATGTGTTATTTTTTGGTATAGGTTTTTATTAAATATATATTTCTTCCATTAAATTGTTTGTCAATTTTTGAGGAAAATGTATTGAGTGTGATTCCACATTATTCAATAGTATTGGGTATTTACAAAAATGTCACTCCCTCTCAATTATAATAGGGCGCATCCCCACCACACTTATTAACACATAATAAGAACTTTGGATCACCAAAAACCTAAAAAAATATCTACCTAATATAATTATAAACATTATAGAATGTATGTTCTTCTTAAAAGACCAACTCTATAGGTCTTTAATAAGATAATCATATGAGGTTGTTCTAAGAGAATGTAATTTTATTCACTAAGATATTTCTTATTACTTATTATATTACAAACTTTATTCATGAATTAATAATTTAAATATAATGTTAAAAGTATGTATAATATACCTATATGATATTATTTTAATTTAATAACTTATATCTATCTTCATTGTCCATCAAATGGGAAAAGAAATCATTGATCGTGTGTACGTCAGACTACCATCTCGCGAAACGATGTAATTCGTTTTCCATCACTACCTCTCACATATTAAGATAATGATGGGATTAATTATTATATTTTATAATTATGAAATATTTAAAATCCTATAATTACAATGTAATATGTACCTTCTTACCTTCCAATCCATTGAAAAATGTCAATGTCGCTTCTAAGTATGTGTGGACTATCACGTCCATGATGTGATGTTATTTGTATTTATTTTTATTTTGATATAGATAGTAATAAGGATAAATTTAGTGAATATATATTGTATATATGATATAATTTTTTTTACTTTTGATATGTAATTTACCATTCTTATGTTCTATCCATTGACAAAATGGAAACAACTTTCTTGTGTATGTACTGACTACCATCTCCATGAACAATGTAATATATTTTCTATATCTAACATTTATGGATAAATATAAATATGTTAACAAAAAAAATTATATGATAAATATATCATGTTTAAAATTATATATATTATAGAATCATGATAATTTTAAAAGGACCAAAAATACCAAACCAAAACATATATAAAAAATAAAGGAGTTATTACACAAAACATGATTTTTAATATAAGTTATTAATAAATGTGTAATAAAAGGTAATAAGTACATAATATATGGTTTTATATATATTTGTATGTTTTTAATAGATTTATAAGAAACCAATAATAATTATTCAGGAGGCTTAAATGGGTACAATGAAATTTGATACTTGAGGTAAGGGATGTTCTATCTCTCTTTTATTTCTGGGAGACATATTCCATATTCACCACTTGTTTTTTATGTGGTGTATATTATTAAAATAAATGTATTTTATGATTCTTATTAAGAAAATTATGGGTATTTACATATCCATATAAGTTTATTTCTTTCACGGATCTTATTATTAAAACATTACTAAAGTGGTTAATGTTTAATTTTATAATTTCATTGTTTATGAGGATTTTTTATGATTGTGCTTCTAATGATATAATATTATGATATATCTCTCAAGAAACTCGTGTATTTTCTTCTCTGATAGTTATTTCTGTAGAATACATGTTTTCCCCTTTATTTTGATCTTTTTAAGTACTCAAAATACTAAAATAAAATATTTAATAAAATCAAACCAATTTAACTCTTTGGATAAAAATAATTTCTCTTCAGTGTCTATGTTAAGAAATATATTAAAATTATCAAATAATTTTTAAAATACATTTTTACCCATGTATGTGTTTTTTAAAAAATAAAAATGATTATTACTATCTTTTAAAAGCATGGATCTTTCGACTTTTTACTAAAAATGTGAAAGGATTCTTCATTTTATTGTGCACAAAATCAAAGGAAATTCCCATCATCATAACCACTAAATGATTTAGATATTACTTTACAACATTCCAACATTATTATTTTAAAAATGTTTTGTTAAATATTTTGAATTTGTTTTATATTTTAATGAAGTGATTTTAAAGTAGAAAGGATATATTCTTCAAGAAATGATCTAATTTATCCTTAAAAATTATTTTTCATCTAAGATGACATCCATTTATGTTACTTAAGATTTATTAGGGATACGATCCAATGATATCCTCCTTATTCTTTATCTGGATGGTTTATTCTTTTTGGGGACAAGATATTTATTAATCCCATTTCTTTTCCATGAGATGTGGTATGTTGAAATTTTTTTGAAACCCATTTCTTTTCATGGGATATGATATGATGGATGTTTGAGGATATTATGGATCACATATCTATGGTTTATTATGTGATTAGTGGTTCTATTATAAACAATGGATGGGTTGTTCCATTAGAAACTAAAGATGGTGGAATAAATTTCATCTCACCAATGCATTGGGTAAATATGGATAAATAATTAGTTAAAAATGTTATACATAAACCGAATTGTATGTTCATAATGTTGTGAGTTGATCTATTTTCATGTCCAAAAGGTTATGTGTGGACTTGAATTCATGTCTATAAGGTTATGTGTGGACCTAGCTTCATGTCCATAAGAATATGTGTGGACCATTTTTCATTTCCATAAGGATATGAGTAGACCTATTTTCATGTCTATAAGTTAATGTGAGGGACTGATTTCATGTCCTTAACTTAATGAGTTACTTATTTATATTTATACATATTCATAATGTTATAGGATTATGTTTTTTCACATTAATCTGTCTATGTTATGATTTAATGGATTATGTTCATTTATTTTATTTATGATTCATGTCTTATGAACTACCAAGATCTATTACATGATTCATTATTGTGATCTATGTTATGTAGGGTATGGTTTTCAAATGTTAATATTATATTATCATATCTGTTGACCTCACCTGGTTTGATAATCCCAATAGTGCATTTATATGTTTTGATAATCCCAATTATGTGTTCATATATTATGCTACTCTCAATTACTGATGATCTACATTTTAATTCTTTCAAATCGTTGATCAAGTTAATAATAATGTTTAAATAATCTCTGATTTAAGTTAATATCGATTATCCCTATTTAGCTTTGAAAAAATTCTAAGTCAATTAGATGTGGTTTGCATAAGAGCTACCGATAGCCAGAGCTACCGATAGCCAGAGCTACCAATGCACACAGAGCTACCGATAGCCATAGCTACCAATGCACACAGAGCTACCGATAGCCAGAGCTACCGATAGCCAGAGCTACCGATAGCCAGAGCTACCGATGCACACAGAGCTACCGATGCACACAGAGATACCGATGCACACAGAGCTACCGATGCACACAGAGATACCAATGCACAGAGAGCTACCGATGCACACTGAGCTACCGATGCACACAGAGCTACCGATGCACACAGAGCTACCGATGCACACAGAGCTACCGATGCACACAGAGCTACCGATGCACACAGAGCTACCGATGCACACAGAGCTACCGATGGAAGATTCCTACACTGGGTCAACTATACACGTCTACAAACAAACGGCTACCTATAATGAACTATGGAGTCAAATCCTATATCCTCGACACTATTTGTTTATTATACTAACGGTTACATTTGTTACTTTTGATGCATTTAATGTTATTAAATGATTTATGTTTCCATTTCAGGAAATCGTACCAAGTACGATCAAAAAGCATAATCATTCCTTCTTGTCAGAAAAACAAAAAGGGTATAAAGAGGACATTATGTATGTATCAAAGGCACGGTGAAAAAGAAAAATAAAAAGATCAAGCCCACAGAACACATTGGCGATCAAGCTCAAAACGTGCCAAGATCAACTGGAGAACTTGCACTCACGAGACTGCTACTACCAGCCTCTAGAACATAGACTACTACTACCAGCCTCCAGAACATAGAGCATACATCGAGCAATCTATGTTAAACAAGAACCTCACAAAACTCATCATTCTTTTTGAGCCGATAAGAAAGCTGAACTTCGAAGTCAAGGAAGCAGATGGTACACTGTTTTCCAGACAAAAACCAGAAGAAGACTCAGAAGGAATTCTAATCAACAAAAGAAGTCAAGAGTTGCACGAAGATCACTAGAGCCATTTCTAATCTCTAAATCTTTATCTCTGTGATTTACTTTTTACATGACGAGCAGTGTGTGTTATCTGTTGTATTTTACACACACATTGTCTCCTGAACCTTAATTGGAGGATTTGTAAATCCTCACTCGTTATCTTTTCATTCCTTTTCCCACTGTGGATAGTGGTAGAGGTCGTGTGTGACCTGGACAGCTGGTTGCTGTTGTTTTGTTTCCCACAACTAACAGTGGTAGAGGTCTTGGACCTGGATAGTTGTAAACTGTTGAACCCCGATCCAGGGTGTGGATTATCCTTATATAACACTTTTGAGAGGACTATGTCTCGGCTTGAGACTGAACCTCTTAGTTAACTACTCTGTGTTTTTAGTTAAAGTTTATATCCATAAAATACTTTTATTGCATATTCCGCTGCTATTGCTTTGAAATATAATTTATCTTCAAAGCTACTTTGATAGTTAAACTCGCAAGTGTTTATATTTATTGTAAACCAGTAAGTTAGTTTCAAAAGTTAAATTAATCATTAGATTAAGATAACTGAGAACTAATCAATCTTTGAGAAACTAATTGAACCTTTATAATCTGTATAAATTCACTACAGTTTAATCTGTTTTTGAAATTGGTGGATTTTAATAAAAATTGTTTTTAGCAGAAATTTTAATTGGCACTCAATTCACCCCCCTCTTGAGTGTCCACTCCGACCAACATTTTGTATCAAAGGATTTATTAATACCTTCTAAATTACTCTGTTTTCAACTGTGATTTTAGTTGTATTTTAAAGTTCTTAAAATTTATGTAATTTCTAAATTTTTATCTCTTTAAATTTTTTTTACAATGGATAATAGACTTGAGGGTGATGCTACTAACCGACCACCGTTCTTTAAGGGGAATAACTATGCTCAGTGGAAACATAAATTGAAAATTCATCTAGAAAGCATGAGTTTTTATATTTGGACTGCTATTGAATCTGAATATAAGGTTCCCACTACTGACAGATCTACTTGGGATGAACCTACAAAGACTGCTTACAATAATAATTGTAAAGCTATGAATGCCATGTACTGTGCTCTAGGAGATGAATAATTTAATATAATTTCTTCATGTAAAACTGCTTTTGAAATTTGGGATACCTTGGCTGTTTCTCACGAAGGAACAACTAATGTTAAAGAAAAGAGATTAAACACTTATACTATTAAATATGATAATTTCAAAATGAAGCCTGATGAACCTATTTCTGACATGTATCTCAGGTTCAATGAGATAGTAAACACAATGAGCTCACTCGGAAAGATTGTTCCTGCAAAAGAACAAATCATGAGAATACTGAGATGTTTGCCAGATAGATGGAGAGGCACGTCTGTCTCAATCAGAGAATCCTGTGACATTGGAACACTGCCTGTCAAGGAGTTAATTGGTAAACTAATGATATATGAAGAAGAATTGAAGGTGAATAACGAAGAAGATGATGAACCCAAGAAGAAATCAGTGGCATTTAAGACTACTGCATCAAAGAGTAAAGACAAGGAGAAAGTACATGTGCCTACTGAATGCTCGTCTAGTGAAGATTCAGATTCTGAAAGTGATGAAGAAATGGATCAAATAGTCAGGCGATTCAAGAAGTTCTATAGGAAGAAGAAGTTTTTCAGAAAACCTAGCTACAAAGGAAAGTATGATCAACAAGGCAAATGGAAAAAGGATTGGAAGAAGGGTGACAGGACTGATGAAGTTGTCTGCTATGAATGCAAGCGAAAAGGACATATCAAAGCAGACTGTCCAAAGTTAAAATTCAAAAAGAAATATGATTATAAATACAAGAAGTACAAGAAAGCCATGAATTCTACCTGGAGTGCTTCAGAAGACAGCACTAGTGAAGAAAAATCTTCAGACTCTGAAAGGAATCGAGCCAACATGTGTTTCCTGACAAATACTTCTGAGGTAACATCTGACACTCCTGTTTTAAATTCATATTATTCTGGAGATGATTCCGATTCAGAAAACATGTCAAAATCTGAACTATTTGAGTACTGTGATATGTTGGAAGAAACCTGTAATTAGCTTAAAGACAAATACAAAGGCTTAAAAAACAGTATGCTTTGAGTGTTAAGCATAAATCTGATCTTGATATAGAAAAGGAAAAGAATGCTCAACTACTAAAGGAAAATACAAAAATGAAACTGTCAAATGAGAAACTTAGAAAGGATTTAGAAAAATTCACAAATGGAAAGGATGTGTTAACTCAAATGCTAGGAAAGAAAGTTGCACCTAGATATGCTACTGGTTTGGGATACCAACCTGGACAGAGACAATTCACTAGAACCCGATTTATTCCTAAGTCTGAAAAAAATTCTGCTAGTTCCAGTTTTGGAAATTCATATGCTTCAACAGGTTGTTCACATGGTTATAGACCAAATAAAGTTTATCTTTCAAAATCTGTTGTTTCTGTTAATTGTATGGGACCCATAAAACAAATTTGGGTACCTAAGGCCCTGATTGCTAACCTATCTGGACCCAAGAAAATCTGGGTACCAAAGTCATTTCCTGTTTAAATCTGTTTTATAGGAGACCTGCTTGAAGAGCTATCACAAGAAGATATGGTATTTAGACAGTGGGTGCTCAAGACACATGACTGGTGATTATTCTTGCTTCAAGAGCTTAATAATGGTTGATGGAGTTCAGTCACCTTTGGTGACAACTCTAAAGGAAAAATCATCGGCCTAGGCCAGATTGGTAACACTGACTCAGTATTGATTTCTAAAATTTTATTTGTTGATGGAATTAAATATAACTTGCTTTGTATATCTCAATTATGTGACGATGGTTTCAATGTCATGTTTGAAAATGACTCGTGTGATGTTTTTAACTCCAAAAACTCTTTAGTATTTTCTGATCTAAGGAATGAAAATGTTTATGCTATTGATTTAAATTCATTAGCCAAATAAAATATTTCTTGTTTGAATGCTTTTCATAAATAATCTTGGCTATGGCACATAAGATTAGGACACTGAAACATTCACTCACTTAGAAAACTGGCTAGGAAAAACATAGTTAGAGACTTACCTAAGTTAGAATTCCCAAATGACAAAGTGTGTAATCCCTGTCAAAAGGGAAAACAACACAAAGTTTCATTTAAATCAAAGAAAGAAGTATCAACTTCTCAACCACCTGAGTTGGTTCACATGGATTTGTTTGGACCATCAAGAGTTTCTAGTTTAAATGGGAAGCATTATATCTATGTTCTTGTAGATGACTTTTCTAGATATACTTGGGTGTACTTTCTAGCTCACAAAAGTGAAGCTTGTTCTTACTTTGTTAAATATTCCAAGTCTGTAGAGAACCTTAGTGGACTTATGATTAAAACCCTAAGAAGTGATCATGGTCGTGAGTTTGAAAATCATGAGTTTGAAACTTACTACTCACACAATGGCTATAATCACAATTTTTCTGCCCCTAGGACACCCCAACAAAATGGTGTAGTAGAAAGGAGAAACCGAACCCTTCAAGAAATAGCTAGAACCATGCTCAATGAATATGAACTGCCTATTTACTTTTGGGCTGAAGCTGTTAATACAGCTTGTTATGTTATCAATAGAGTCTTGATCAGACCTGTTCTTAAGAAAACCCTATATGAGTTATGGAACAATAGAAAGCCTAAGGTTAATTACTTAAGAGTTTTTGGTTGCAAAGTCTTTATACTTAATACTAACAACAATATGGATAAGTTTTCTCCCAAAAGCGATGAAGGAATTTTTATGGGTTACTCTATTTCAAGTAAAGCTTATCGAGTTTTCAATAAGAGAACCAAATGTGTGGAAGAATCTGTTCACATCAAATTCGATGAAACTGATCCACATGAGCCTAAAACCTCTCTTGAGAATCTTGAAGAAGATTTGTCTATTCTGGACCTTAATGATAAATCTAAAGAACCTGTTATAAAAACATCCAGTTCTGGACTTTCTCCAGAATCTTCTTCTGTTTAACCCGAACCTATAGATGAACCTGAAGTTTCTAGTCCAACCTTTACCAGATCGACTAAGATTCTAAAGAATCATCCTTTAGATGCTGTTGTTGGTAATCTTGATAGGGGAACACAAACTAGAGCTTCTCTAAGGAACCAGGTTGAACATCAAGCTTTTCTGTCACAACTAGAACCCAAAAATATCAATGATGCTATCAATGACGAATTCTGGGTAATAGCCATGCAAGAAGAGTTGAATCAATTTGAAATAAACAATGTCTGGGAATTAGTTGACAGACCCAAGGACACCTTGACAATAGGCACAAAATGGGTTTTTAGAAATAAAGTTGATGAATCAGGAAACATCGTTAGAAACAAAGCTAGACTAGTAGCACATGGATATAGTCAAGAAGAGGGTATAGACTATGGAGAAACGTTTGCACCTGTAGCTCGACTGGAAGCTATTAGGATCTTACTTGCATATGCATCACATCTGAATTTCAAGTTATATCAAATGGATGTCAAAAGTGCATTTCTAAAAGGTTTTATAATTGAAGATGTTTTTGTGGAACAACCACCTGGATTTACAAACCCTCATTTTCCAAATCAAGTTTTTAAACTTTCTAAAGCTTTATATGGTTTAAAACAAGCTCCAAGAGCTTGGTATGATAGACTCAGCAATTTTCTTATTTCAAAAGGTTTTACTAAAGGGATCGCTGATCCAACTCTGTTTATCAAAAGAATTTCTAAAGATGTTTTAGTTGTACAAATCTATGTTGATGATATTATATTTGGATATTCTAAACACTCTTTATGTACTGATTTTTCAAAAAGCATGCAAAATGAATTTTAAATGAGCTTAATGGGAGAGCTTAAGTATTTTCTTGGTTTTCAAATTTTTCAAACTAAAGATGGAATTATTTTAAATCAAAGTAAATATACAAAAGATCTTTTAAAACGTTTTGGATTGGATATAATTAAGGAAAATGATACACCTATGAGTACTACCAGTAAGTTGGATACAGATGAAGCTGGGAAACCAGTGGATCAAACCAATTACAGAGGTATGATTGGGAGCTTACTTTATCCTACTGCTAGTCGACCAGAAATTATGTTCAGTGTATGTATGTGCGCTAGATTTCAAGCTAATCCTAAAGAATCACACTTACTGGTTGTTAAAAGGATTTTTAAATATCTTAAGAATATTGTACATTTAGGTTTGTTTTATCCAAAAGGACAATCATTTGACCTAACTAGCTATTCGGATGCTGACTTTGATGGATGTAAGTTAGAAAGGAAGAGCACATCTGGAACATGTAATTTACTTGGTAAATCCCTAGTGTCATGGTGTAGTAAGAAACAGAACTCAATTGCATTGTCTACTGCCGAAGCAGAGTATATAGCTGCTGGTAGTTGTTGTGCAAAAATTCTGTGGATGAAACACACTTTATTGGACTATGGATTTGAGTTTAAACATGTTTCAATCAACTGTGACAACACTAGTGCAATAAACATATCTAAGAACCCTGTATCTCACTCTAGAACCAAGCACATAGATGTAAGACATCATTTTCTGAGAGATCATTATCAATAAGGAGATATTACTCTTGAATTTATTGGCACTGAACATCAATTGGCCGATATTTTCACTAAACCTTTAAGTTCTGATAGGTTATGTTACATTAGGCACGAGCTGGGAATGATAAATTCTCACCAATGTTTAAATTCTCACCGATGATAAATTCTCACCGATGTGAAATTCTCACTGATGTGAAATTCTCACCGATGTTGAAATTCTCACCGATGATAAATTCTCACCGATGTTGAAATTCTCACCGATGATAAATTCTCACCGATGTTGAAATTCTCACTGATGATAAATTCTCACTGATGTTGAAATTCTCACCGATGATAAATTCTCACCGATGTTGAAATTCTCACCGATGATAAATTCTCACCGATGTTGAAATTCTCACCGATGATAAATTCTCACCGATGATAAATTCTCACCGATGTTGGAATTCTCACCGATGATAAATTCTCACCGATGTTGAAATTCTCACCGATGATAAATTCTCACCGATATGAAATTCTCAACGTTTTTTTAAAAAAAACTTCTGTCTGCCGCCAAGAATATGAATCGTTTTTTTTTTGTTATTTTACATTATTAATTTATTTATGATTCCTACATGATAAAACTATGCCTAAACCGCTTCTCACTCCACCGGACCCAAAACCTTTCACCTTTGAATCCTAAGCTCCCTAATCGACTGAGAACCCTAAATCCGCGATGGCAAAAACCAAGATTCCTGCCAGAAGAGATGACAGTGTAGAGCCTAAAACAAAGAAGCAGAATGTGCAGCAAGAATCTCGTGGAAGTAATGTCAGAACTAGGTCGGGAAAGCGACCAGTAAACCCTCATTTGCAGAATAGAGATATTGTGATTGAAAAGGAACTATGCGTATATTGGTTACTACCAAGCAAGTCGTTGGTGCTTGCAATTCTGGAAGATCAGAGATGGGTAGATTGTTTTTCACATAACAATGGTCCCTACTACCCGAAGTTAGTGAAACAGTTCTACGAATTCGTAAGCTTCGAGAAGTCTGAAAATGAGAATCGGGTAAGTTCTTTTTTAAATGGAAAAGAAATGTCATTTTCTTCAGTAGAGTGGGAATAGTCTCTCAAAGTCCCACATGAAGGTGTATCCGGGTATGTCTCAAGAGCAATTCCACCTACCAGTAACATCTTTGACTATGAGACCGCTTTAAAAGAGCTAACGGGTAATGGAAGTCAAAGGCAAGTGGTTGCTACTGAATTGGATGGAGAGAACAGACTGCTTTTCAAATTTGTTCAACATGTTTTGATACCGAGGAGAGGAGACTTTTCTAATCTGAGATATCAAGATATTTATCTTCTACATCTGTTAAGACATGGTGTGAAAGTTAATCTGTGCAGACTGCTGTTGAATCAAATGGAAGACATGATTAGGCCAAAATCAAAGACTAATGCTTTATTCTTTGCCAAAATGATCTCTGTGATGATAAAAGTGAAAGGGATAGCTGAGTCTCAGGATGAGACAGTTGTAGTTAAGAATAACTTTTGTATCACTACTACAGTTTGTAAGTACATGAAAATCAATTGGAACCCATGGAAAAGAGAATGGGTCAGTGATGACCAGAGGGTGTATGATAAGTTTAATCCTGTGGATTATCCTTCAAGGACAAAGGATAGAAGAGATCCAGGTTTAGGATCTGATGAAGAGGAACCCGAGTAAAGTGATGAGTCAGAAGAAGAAGAAAAAGAAGAAGAAGAAGAAGAAGAAGAGGAAGAAACTCCTATGGATATTGGAGGAGATCCAGACTTGCCCCCAAGTCCTGTTACTGAGTTTGTATACTCAAGAAAAGGAAAGGTAGAGGAAGTGTTATCTACTCATGAGGAAGACCAGCCAGTTCCTCAGCAAGAAGGAGGAAAAGAGAATGTATCTGAATCATCTGATTCTGCTAGGTTGAGTCTGATTCCATTGATTGAAAACTCAGTTGTGCCTACTGATGAAGCAGAAAAAGAAAGAGAAGAAGCTGTATCTGTTTCAGAAAATCTCCTTACTGCTGTTGAGATAGAAGTTGTTGTGGAAGACTCTGATGAAGAAAGACCAGCATAAAATGTAGTTGTTGTACATAGGAATGCACCCATTGAGGGGGAGCATCATTCCAATCTTGGAAATGTTACAGTGGCTGTTGAGATTAAAGACTGGGTAGAAGACCCAGGTTTTATAGTCTGTGGTTTAGATTATCCTGATTCGGATAATGAAGTATCCTTGAATAGACCAAAGATCAGCTATGACATCAATTCTGAGTTATTACCTGATGATCTGGTCCGAGTACATGATTTAAATGTGCTGAAAGAAAATCTCAAAGTCAGTTTTGTAGAAGAAGTAAAGACAATGGAATCTTTTTTAGTTTCATCGATTCAATCAGTCATGAATGATTCCGTAGTTAGCTTAGCTTCTGCAAGAGTATCTACTACAGTTGCTCCTAATGATTTTGTTACAAAGTCTGATCTTGAATCCTTGAAGCATGAGCTGAAAGAATCCTTAACTGCCTCAGTTACTGAGATGAAGCACTGTTTTCGTGAAGAAATGAAGTTACTAGAACAATCTTTTGAGCTTTCTCTTGGTTTAAATCTGTCAACATTTATGGGTGAGCTAATGGAAGCGGTTAAAGAGTTCCAGACCCAATCTTCTAGAGTAGAAGCAGATCTTGAAGCCTTACAGAAGTCTGTTACTGCTTTAGATTCTTACAAGAGCTCAAAGCCTCAAACTGATAAGGATTTAGCCTATGTGAAAAGTGTTGTAAGCCAAATGGTCTCAGTATTTGAAGATTTCAAATCTTCTATAAAGGATCATGTTAAAAATCAGGACTCTCAACTACAAACTCTGATTAGTGGTTTGACCAAAAGTTTCAAAGAAACTGTATCTTTCTCAGTTGGTCCTCTAGCTTCAAAAACTGCTTTTGATTTGAATCAATTAAGAGCTATGATGAAGGAGGAGCTTGGTTCTATTTCAACCAGTGGCTCTGTGGACTCATCAGATCTAAGTCGGGTAGTGCTCTCTACAAGATATTCAGTAAGGGAAATAATGAAAATCGTCCACGACACTATGAAAGAGGCCTCTGCCTCTCAGGAGGAAATCAAGAACAAGGTGGATTATTATTTCCAAAGGATTTTTACCAAGCAACAACTCACCCATCATTTCAAGCTGATGCTGGAAAACATGAAGTTACCCCCTGTAACTCAAGCCTTCCGAGAACAAGTGAGCAAGCTAAGAGAGCTGACTCCCGCCTTAGAAAAAATTATGGAGAACAAAGATGATTTTATATCTGATATGGAAAGAGGAGGTGGAATCATTATGGATTTCATAAATCTGTTGCTGCCCTTCTTGCATGTTGATGCCAGACCTATTATTGTCCCTCCTGCCTTGCCTGCCTCTGCCTCTACTGAGTCTCCACTCCAGATGACTCCTGCTCAGGCCATCCGAAGCCTCACACCTATGATCACTCAACAAACCTCCCAATACAGGCCATGCACTGTATCAGTGGCTCAGCCTCCTGTGATCATTTCTGGAATTCCAAAGCCCTCACTCATATCCTCACCACCTACCTCCTCTTCTGATCCAAAGGGCAAATCTCATGTTGAAGATTTGGATTGCTGAAGTGGACAGGCTGTTTGATAGGAATCATTCTTTTCTGTCATTCTGTTCATGTAATTTTTGTCTGATCTAATACAACTACTTTTCTTTACACTTTCTCTGATTATCAGTTTTCTATGTCTGCTTTCCCACTTTTTGATTATCACAAAGGGGGAGAAAAATACATATAAAGGGGGAGAAAAATACATATAAAGGGGGAGAACATATAAAGAGGGGGAGATATTTGAGCTTTTGATACTATTTCTTATATTTCCTTCCTTGGTACCAATTATTTCAAAGCTCATCTCTGATACTATTGTACTTCATACTAACTATGATAATATTTGATCTATTACTATTTCCTCTATTTTCTCTGATACTGCTTTCTTTGATAAATTCGAATATAAATGCTATATTCTCTTATACTATATTCTCATTTTGTTTTATGTTATATCATAAGTTGTGATTATCAAAAAGGGGGAGATTGTTGACCTCACCTGGTTTGATAATCCCAATAGTGCATTTATATGTTTTGATAATCCCAATTATGTGTTCATATATTATGCTACTCTCAATTACTGATGATCTACATTTTAATTCTTTCAAATCGTTGATCAAGTTAATAATAATGTTTAAATAATCTCTGATTTATGTTAATCTCGATTATCCCTGTTTAGCTTGGAAACAATTCTAAGTCAATTAGATGTGGTTTGAATAAGAGCTACCGATAGCCAGAGCTACCGATAGCCAGAGCTACCGATAGCCAGATCTACCGATAGCCAGAGCTACCGATAGCGAGAGCTACCGATAGCCAGAGCTACCGATAGCCAGAGCTACCGATAGCCAGAGCTACCCATGCACACAGAGCTACCCATAGCCAGAGCTACCGATAGCCAGAGCTACCTCTGCACACAGATCTACCGATAGCCAGAGCTACCAATGCACACAGAGCTACCGATAGCCAGAGCTACCGATAGCCAGAGCTACCGATGCACACAGAGCTACCGATGCACACAGAGCTACCGATGCACACAGAGCTACCGATGCACACAGAGCTACCGATGCACACAGAGCTACGGATGCACACAGAGATACCGATGCACACAGAGCTACCGATGCACACAGAGCTACCAATTTGAAGAGCTATCGATGGAAGATTCCTACACTGAGTCAACTATACACGTCTACAAACAAACAGCTACCTATAATGAACTGTGGAGTCAAATCCTATATCCTCGACACTATTTGTTTATTATACTAACGGTTACATTTGTTACTTTTGATGCATTTAATGTTATTAAATGATTTATGTTGCCATTTCATGAAACCTTACAAAGTACGATCAAAAAGCATAATCATTCCTTCTTGTCAGAAAAACAAAAAGGGTATAAAGAGGACATTATGTATGTATCAAAGGCACGGTGAAAAAGAAAAATAAAAAGATCAAGCACACAGAACACATTGGCGATCAAGATCAAAACGTGCCAAGATCAACTGGAGAACATGCACTCACGAGACTACTACTACCAGCCTCCAGAACATAGACTACTACTACCAGCCTCCAGATCATAGAGCATACAACGAGCAATCTATGTTAAAGAAGAACCTCACAAAACTCATCATTCTTTTTGAGCTGATAAGCAAGCTGAACTTTGAAGTCAAGGAAGCAAGTGGTACTCTGTTTTCCAGAAAAACACCAGAAGAAGACTCCGAAGGAATTCTAATCAACAAAAGAAGTCAAGAGCTGCACGAAGATCACTAGATCCATTTCTAATCTCTAAATCTTTATCTCTGTGATTTACTTTTTACATTACGAGCAGTGTGTGTTATCTATTGTATTTTACACACACACTGTCTCCTGAACCTTAACTGGAGGATTTGTAAATCCTCACTCATTATCTTTTCATTCCTTTTCCCATTGTGGATAGTGGTAGAGGTCGTGTGTGACCTGGACAGCTGGTTGCTATTGTTTTGATTCCCATGACTAACAGTGGTAGAGGTCTTGGACCTGGACAGTTGTAAACTGTTGAACCCCAATCCAGGGTGTGGATTATCCTTATATAAAACTTTTGAGAGGACTAAGTCTCGGCTTGAGACTGAACCTCTTGGTTAACTCATCTGTGTTTTTAGTTAAATTTTATATCCATACAATACTTTTATTTCATATTCTGCTGCTATTACTTTGAAATATAATTTATCTTCAAAGCTACTTTGATAGTTAAAATTGCAAGTGTTTATATTTATTGTAAACCAGTAAGTTAGTTTCAAAAGTTAAATTAATCATTAGATTAAGTTAACTGAGAACTAATCAATCTTTGAGAAACTAATTTAACCTTTATAATATGTATAAATTCACTACAGTTTAATCTGTTTTTGAAATTGGGGGATTTTAATAGAAATTGTTTTTAGCAGAAATTTTAATTGGCACTCAATTAACCCCCCCTCTTGAGTGTCCACTCCGACCAACAATATCCTTACACTCATTATATACTTATGTGATCATTTATATCTCTCTTTCATACCCTTATTGAGTATCTAATCTCACCCATTATTTTGTTTCCTTTCTTTAGGTCATGAAGAAATGTTTTGAGTAGGGTACATCTATGAATAATACTAAATGAGGAGATCTTTGTGAGAGATATTAAATATATTTCAATAAATAAGATGATTTTTTATCTAGTATTCAAAGTCAATAAAGCTTTACAATCCTTAGAAATGTATGGAATATTCATTTAAAGAGATTTAATATTTATTAATGGAAATCAGGGGTCATTACAGTTGGTATAATAAAAATGGTTTAGTCAATATTTAGATATTAGGTTTATATATATTTGTTAAAAACCCAAGGCATAAATCTATGTATAGGGTTAGATACTAAAGTTTTGGAAAGGAAGTTATTTTGTGGTTTTACTTGAAATGCATATATTTATAGATACTATAAGTGTATGTGGATATGGTGCTCTTGTACCTAGGGTAAATAACTCTGAAAAGTGTGCATTGAGATTGACTCGACCGTCACCTAGTGTATGATAATGGGACTTGATACAGACATGGTTAAACACTCTTGGGGTGATATTTTTAAGTTAATTCAAAACTTTTTCATCCATTATTATGTATTTCAACCGATGATAATCACATGTCACTTAGGTTAAACCTAAGGTTTCATATATTGAAAACGGTGTCATGATTTAGACTTCCTATAAATTACTCTTTATGATTTGTTGGTTTCCTACTGTGATCAGTGCTGATCACACTATGTTTTTTGTTTTTATTTAATTGATGGAATGTGAAGGTATCATTTTATTCTTTAAAATTATGGAAAATGTAATGATCATACACTAGAGTAACCAAATTCTATGGGATTCGGAGTGAATAACCTTTGTTTTTGTTGTCACATAACATTCTCAAGCCATGGATCATCCTGAGTAACCGAATTACCAAAGTAGGGAACAATATTTTATTGAATCCTTCCTGAGGTGGCATACAACCTCTTTTATTGGGTCGACTAATCCAATAGTTTCTAAGAAAAAGATTAGAATGATTAAGTTATTTCATTTATATATCATTTAGAAGGTGGACATGATCAATGGTGGAATCTTATTAATAATATAAAGAGATGAGACGAAACTAGAACTATCTTATGGGATGAGTTCAAGATATTTTTTCTATAAGTACATTCCTTGTATTACTCACACAAAAATAAAGAAGGAATTTCTTGAGAATAAGTTAAAAGATGACGAATCTATTAGTACATATGAAGAAAAAAAATTAATACTTTCAAGGTACACCTTTAATATTATCATCCAACCTGAAAGTGAATTTTATTAATTATTTAGTTTCATAATTCCATGTATCCAAATGGTGATATCCATTAAAGACTTTGTAAGCTATGAATAATCCATTAGATGTGCATTAAAATTGGAAATGGAAGCTGGAAACCCTCATGCTTTTGGTAATTAGAAAAGGGAGATGTGGCTTCATAGAAGCTCTAATGATATGTCACATGGAGGGAAGAAATTTTTTAATATCATACCTTCAAAAATATTTGTGAAGGAATACTCTGGTTAATTCCTAAAAGTAACAAGAAGGTGTTTCATGTGTGTAAATCCTAGCCATCAAGGAAAATAAAATCTTTTCCCTAGTAGTCAAGGATCATTTCAAAAACTATTATAGTAGAATTTTTTTACACCCTAAACCATTTTAGTAGTATAGGTTCACTCCTTATACCATCAATGTGGACAAAGTACCTTATTGAACTGGTTTACTCCCCATTCTAGTTCTATTTATCTCATGAGATATAAATATTTACCCAATGCATTCGAGAGATATTTATGTCCCACTTGACACATAATTAAAATCATACAAATGTGTGCCACAATATCAAAAACAAATAATCATATAAGAACCCACAAAAAGAAATGTGATTTATAAAAATTCCTTAATATTAAAACTTTGGGAAAATAATCATGTTTCATAATAATTTTATCCATTTATTACAACATAACCGAAATTCCATAAGCCTGTAAAGGGGCACAACGTTTTAGGGTTTACCACTCATCACCACTTCCTTTGGATCGAGTTGAAGTGGCGGTCCTCCCTGCACTTGGAGAGATCTGGCGGCACTCCTTTGTTGTGGTGGCTTTGTGGAATTGGTCGTCCCATTTACACTATTTCTAGCCCTCCTCGCCTGATTCCTTTCTCGTAGGATAGGGTTACCCATGGCGGCACGGTGTCGGTCCGTGACCGAGTTCCCAGATCCAGTGGCCTAGGGATCTGCCTTATCTCCGGTGTGGGTGGTGGGTGATTCTCCATGGCCGTTGCATGCATTTGGGTTGGCAGCGACGAGATCTAGGTGATGGGTCTCCTTCTAGCGCCCTGGTTTTGTTCTTATGTTTTTTGTTTTTATACAGTTGTTTATGGGTTGGGAGAAGCTAGCTCAGTTCATGGTGATTTTTTGCTAAATATGTGGTTCGGTGATATTTTCTGGATCTTCGGCTTCCGCGAGCCTTTCCCTTGTTCATGTTCCTCTTCGGTTTATATGTTCAGAGGCATCAACAATATTTGGAGGGGTTTATGCTTCTGATGGTGATGGTAACAATGGTAACCCCTAGTTCATGAATAATGACTGTGAGGTTGAACAATTTTCTCTTCGGATTTGTTTCCATTGTGTGCTTTTCGACGGCGAAGATGGTTCTTTTATGAAGATGGTGATAGAATACAGTGGTCTTCCTTGCCGGCGATATGGTGATACGAAGGGTCGATTTGTGTCAGGGTATGCATCACGAGGTGGGTGGGGGCCCGAGGCGATGATGTTTGTTGCAGTTTGATATTTGAAATGGTTTTTGTGGTTGTTTTTGTGGCGGTGGTTTTGTAGGGTTCCCACTTTCCAAAAAGTGGATTTTTTAAATAATAAAAAAAATGTTTTGAGGTGGTATTATAGCATAACCCGTGCAAATATAAGTGGGTTTCCTAATAATTCAATCATGGTATTATCTATGGAAGATAAAAAATTTTCAAATATATTATGTCATCATAAAAAAAACATTAAGAGATAGAATAAAAATGGAATCCTTTGATAATATACCTAGTACTTTATATGTAACATCAAATTATATCATCTTATATATAAATGATTTTGAAAGAAAAATCACTTGGAAGTTTTCTTAAGGAAAATATACTTTCTTGAAAAATAACATTTATAAAATGAAAATTTTATAAAATATTATATAAATCCTTTTATTTGAAAACATAATTGATAATTATAATGTAATAATGAATTAAAATTATAGTCATGATATCTGAAAGTTCTATTCATTCTATACACAATAAAACAAATATTCCTTCCACATTTTTAAAAAAATCCAAATAGGTATTGTTTTGGAAAATGACCTTAAAATTTATTTCTAAAAAAATTGTAAAAATTAAAAAATGTGTCAAAATGCCTATCATATATAATATCAATAATTTTAAAAACATTTTTTAAAACACTTTTAGAATAGATGGTTCTGGAAGAACAAGTGTTTTCGATCAAAGAATAAATAAAGATGATTTAAAAAAAACATCATTTTTAACTCTTCAGTACATAAATAGGGGAAGAAGAATGTAAAAGATGAATTATACATAAATAAAAATATAATAATAGAATAAATGATTTTATTCATATATAGATCATAATATATTATCATTCGAATCATACTCATGAGAAATCACTATAAATGATGAGATACCACCATAAAAATCTTACCACTTTGGTAACTTTATGTCCTAAGTCCCACGAAAGAATAATGTTAAATGAAACTTATAATATTGGTATAAAAAATAAATTCATGATATTATATTTAAAAATTTCTGTATATATACCTCATAATAGAATATAGGTGCACAACATAACATATGTTTCAAAAAAGGAAAATTGAGATAGAAATATGTTACCTTAAACCTCAACTTCCTTCGTACATATTAAAAAATCTTTTATAATAAATATAATTTTATTATACATACATTACATAAATATATATGTATACCATACCATATATCAGACCATATATTATTTACTTAGGCTATTTTATTAACCATTTATTAATAATTCAATGTTAATGTAATATTTTTGGAAATAACTACTTTGTTTTTAATATATGTTTTGATTTTATTTTTTTGTTCTATTAATTTGATCATGGTTAAATTATAGCAATAATTTTAACCATAATAATAATATCATATATATTCAGTATATATATAGTAATCCATTAAAGTTAGAGATAGAAAATGAAATACACAGTTCTTGGAGATGATAGATCATACATATCCATAAATACCATTTCCATTTTCTCAAAGTATATAAATAAATAAATTTCAAAAATATATTAACTTTAGAAAATCATTGTTATGTCATATGTGTCACATATTTTCATTAAAACTATCTATATTAACTTCTATGCAATCTATGGATTAATCACATCACATCATGTGGTGGTAGTCCTTTATACACAAAATTGACGTTATTGTATGCCCAAAGAATGAAAAGACATAAATTATATGTGAAATAAAAATTCAATAAGTATAATAATATCATAAATATAATATAAAAAAATTAATTTATCATTATATATATCCATGAGATGTGGTGATGGAAAACAAATTACATCAGTTCGTGAGGAGGTAGTGTGCCACACACTTGAAGGATGATTTCATAACCCATTTGGTGAAATTTGAGATGGATATAGTATATTAAATTAACATAATAAAAAATATGAATATGAAATATAATGGTTTTATTATATCAGTAAAATTTAATAATATTTTAAGGATTTATAAGAAAAAGTAATAAAAATCACATAGTAAAAAACATTACCTCTACTTCAGACATCCTCTATAGATTTTCCCTAAATCCTTTATAGATTACTTTTTTGATCTCAAAACGGACTATAAAATATTGGGATTAATTTATGGAAGATATTTAGGAAGGTATTGGGAAAAATAAATGTTTCATTAAGTGTGAAGATGAGAGGAGAGTGGGTGGCCTTTTATAAGTGGGGGATAGGACATAATCAGTATTTTTGAAAACAATAAAGTGTAACCATGCTTTTTATATGAAAAAGGATCTAAAATGTATTATTATAAATCATTATATGTTATAAGTTAAAAATATGTCCAACCAATTAGTTTTTTACAAGTTTTTCATTATTTTTAACCCCTTTTATTTTAGTTTAACCCTGGGTATACTCATTTTTAATTTAACCATTATGAATATTGTTTTTTAATTTTGTTTATTAATTATGGTAAGAAATTAATTATAACTTATTATATAATATAAATTATAACTATTTTAATTTTATAATCAATTTTGTCAAATGAAATTGAAAAAAATAGAAGAATTTTTATTTAAAATTAAACTCGCATGTGTGATGAGAAAGTGGTTTTCGAAAAAGACAATATTCAAAATTTTAAAAGTTTTATATCAAAAATCAATATGAAATTTATTTAAATTAAATAATTTGAATTTATAAATATATTATTTAAATAAATTTACTTTTAATTACATATTAAATTTTTTATGTTTTTTATAATTTTAAACGAAAATGTAAATCTTAATAAAACATGTATTTTTTATTATTCACTAAAAATTTACTTTTTTTAGAAAATTATAAAAAATTAAATCCAATATAATTTTGAAATGTAGATTATACAAATTATTTTTCTTTTATAATATAAATTTTCTAAAATTAGTAAAAAATAATTTTATTCTTAATTCACAAAATTAAATAAAAAATTTTTCTGATAAAATATTATTGTCAAAACATATAACGACTTTACTAAAAAGTAAGTATGTATTTTTCAATATGTTTTTTATATAAAACCATTATAATTGTTCTATAAAAATTATTTATTAATAATCTTATATATAATTTTAACATTTAGGTTATGATATTTTCACTTAAATAAAAATATTAATAATATTTCACAGTTTGTTAAAACATAGTGGCATGTGTAACGCAAGCTAATATCAGTGTTTCATGTAACACAAGTTGTAAAAGAAATTTAATTTGTTTGAAAAAATATGTATTTCAAAAAATATAGGGTTTTTACATTCTACCCCCCTTAAAATTAATTTCTACCCTGAAATTCTATCACTCTGATATAAATAGACGACGATAAAATTAACTTATCATATCCTCAAGTTCCTATTTAGCTTTTTCGAAATGGGGGTTTGGACACCAAACATTGACCAAGTGAGTAGTCTTGTTTTGTATAATTGTATCTATAAGATCTATAATCTCTACTAGTTATTCCTCATAATAAATATATTTTTCCATTATTATTTCCTATGAGTTATTTACAAGTGAAGGGTATGTTATTTACTTCCACATGAGAGATACAAGGAACACATCCGGAACATGAGAGAGGTTTATTGGAAATTCCAACTGATTGGTTACCATCCTGATAAGATCAATGATATTCAAGGGATCAATTAACTAGGTCTTAGTTTTCCCTTGTTTCCAAATATGATTACTTTCTTCCATGGAGAAATACTTATAGACACCTTATCACTAACTTCAAATTTCAGATCATGTCAACTAATACCAGCATACCGTTTTGATTGATGTTGTTCCACACTTATGTTTTCTTTAATGGATCTAACCTTCTCTATCATTTGATCAATTATTTTATGTCCCAATAGATTTTTACTTTAAGAACATTCTAGAACTTTAGAGATATATACTTCTTTCTATAGAGGTATTTATAAGGATTCATCTGAATACACATGTGAATGATATTGTTGTGTAAAAATTCTACTAGAGTAAGTTGTTGATCCCAAAAAACATTGAAATATATTGAACATGATCTCAAACTATCCTCTATGGTATCAATTGTTCCCTCAAATTGAACATCTATCTAAGGATGATATGAAATGTTAAAACACAACTTCATATCTTGCACTTACTGAATACTTTTCCAGAACTTCTGAGGTAAACCTCTGACCCCGATTAGATACAGTTGAATATTGTACTCCATAAAACCTTACAAATTACTTAATGTATATCTTGACAAGATAATCTAGAAATAAATATTTTATAATAGTAATCAATTATAATGAATTATTAATGTTATCTATTGTAACCCATATAAAATTATACCCTTTAGATGTTTTGGAGAGTCCATAAAAAAATCCATGGTGATGTTTTCACAGTTCCATTATGGTATAGGTAATGGATGTAGAATCCACTTGGAATTTTTTCTATAATCCTTTTCTTTCATACATGACAAGCATCAAAATACAAACTATGAAATATATCTCATCATGCCATCTCACCATTAATAATCTTTAAAATATCTATACATCTTCATACATTCATGATTAATACAGAATGAATACCTATGATCCTCCTCTAATAACTTCTTATAATATGGTATGTATGGAATATATACATTGTTTATAAACCTTATCATTCTACCATGATCGTGTTTAAATTTTGGAACTTTTCAATGCTTATTTTGCAGCTCTACATATTCCTTCTTCAACTATTTAATCATCAATTGTATAGATGGTTGAACATTCAATTGAGATAGATAATATTTATCACCTTCATTTAGGATTTCTAGATCCATCTTTTAAATATCATGAAATATTGGATCTTTTTTATCCTCGTCACAGATAATCTAGAATGATCCTTTCAACTCAAAGCATTGGCCACCATGTTAAATGGCTGATATTCAAATACCTCTATTTTAATATATACTATAAAAATATGTGATTGGTATATATATCAAAATTTTATCCATATATATAATTCCTCCATATATTTAATGACAAAAATACTACAAATAACTCTAAATCAAGATTTGGGTAATTTTTCTCATGATCCTTTATTTATTATGATTCATAAGTTATAACCATGCCATTATACATAATAACCCATACCAATACCTTCTTGTATGAATCACTATAGATTGGAGACCCTTCTCTATTTTACGGTAATGTAAGAATAGGTGTGTTGAATATTCTTCTCTTTCATTCCCACATTTATTTGTCTATAAGAAATTGTATCCCTTCAAAGTTAACGTGGTTAGTAGTTTAGATAGTCATGATGAATTCACCGTAAAAAAATTGATAATATATAACTAATCCAAGAAAACTATAAATCATAGTCATTATGGTCGATATAGGAAAACATTCAATAGCCTCCGTCATTGATATATCTATATTTATACCCTCTCTTATGATTGTATAACTTAAAAATGAAACCTCTTACAGCAAAAATTCACGCATTGTAAATTTTTCATATAGTTTCTCATTCTAAATATTCTTTAGAATAATTATCAATTGATACTCATGATCTTCCTTTCTCTTTTAATAGATGAAAATATCATCTAAAAATACTACCAACAACTAATCATGGTAATCCCTAAACACTCTATTTATTGAATTCATGAAGATAGTGGGGGAATTTTTAAGACCAAATAGAATCATGATATATTCATATTGCTTGTACCTTTTATGGAATACTTTCTTGGATATATTCTCTTTCATGACCCTCAGTTTATGATATCCAGAATAAAGGTCCATCATGTAAAATTATTCAACTCCGCATAGTTGTTAAAACTAGTCGTCAATATGTTATAGATGATACTGGTTATTAATTGTGATATAGTTCCGCTCCTGATAATCAATGTGTAGTCACATTGATCCATCTTTATTCATAACAAAAAGAATAGGTACGCCATAATTTTACACAATTTCCCCAATGAATTCTATGTCATTGTTCTCTTATAGTTTCTTCTCTAACCCATACAACTCAATTAGTGACTTTCTATATGTAATCTTTGAAATTAGTGTGGCACCAGGTATGAGTACTTTTGAAAAATAAAATTCATGATTTAGTGTAATACTAATAAAATATTCTAGGAAGAAATAAAAAAATTACCACACAATAGGAATATCATTGATTTTGAGTTTCTCCCCAATTATGAGATAGGAATGAAGACTCATACAATTGATATAATCTCTATCAGAATTCCATAATTAGTATCACATTTATAGATGATCATAGGTTGATTTCGAGTGTCAAATGTGAAATCCATTCATTGGAAATTGATGTGGGATTTATATATATAAATCTAATCCATTCCTAAGATAACATCAAATTCAACCTATGGAAAAATGATAAGATTTACAGGAAGAAAATTCCCACAAATGTCAACCATAGAGGAATATTATAAATGAGATTTGATCATCATACCATTGGGGTTTTTTATTGGTAATGATATATCTAATCATTTGGGATGAATCTTGATACCCTTTTAAAATCATTCATATGTGAATGAATGTTTACTTCTAAATTTAAATAAGACATTATTAGTTCTAGAGTGGATGGTAATTATCCCTTTCACAATGTTGTTATCATACCCCTCTTTAGAAAAAATTATTTCATGAGATTTCCACTTGTACCACATATTAAGAGGTTCTTTACATCGATCATCATAATTATACATTAGATTTGGTCACTAGTAAACATAGTTTACCTACTCTATTCATTTCAAACACGGGTGTGTGGGTGGTGCATTCTTTGCAGATTTCTAACTATTCGCAGCAGTGGCTATCTTCCTCCTATTACTTTAAAAATAAATTTCTTGATGTCCTTCCTTCCCACACATAAAACATTTACTAGTCCCTTTAGGATAATTTCCTCCAAGTTTCCTTCCGTGCATTGAGTATAAAATAAATATAATCTTCTTCTATCCTTGATTTTAACAGTTTCCTTGGAACTCCATCATTATTTTTTGGTAAAAACTATGAGATTTATGGGTAACAATGATCTTTATTTCCACATTTAGGGAAAATTTAATTATTTATTCATAGATACTAAATTACCTTATGAATAATTACATTAAGAGACTTAGTTTTTATCCACTAATGAATCAATAAAAATTACTCTCAGGATGAATGATAATTCGTAAAACATACCTAGAAAGTCATAGAAAATTTTCCTGATAAGAACTAGAAGATATATTATCCTTCTACTTTTTATCAATAAATTCATTCTCCATTTTTTTATGAAGGATTAAAAGGATTTTCTTATTGAGAAATAATCTCTTAAAATCATCCCACTTCATAGAGTGATTTTCATAATTTTCCCTTATATTCATGATGAGATTATATCGTTGAAATTCTTCTTCTTCCAAATGATAAACAT
This sequence comes from Viscum album, assembly GCA_963277665.1. Lineage (NCBI taxonomy): Eukaryota > Viridiplantae > Streptophyta > Magnoliopsida > Santalales > Viscaceae > Viscum > Viscum album. Next base: position 1,960,427,522 of record OY728119.1, on the reverse strand, counting down.
CCAAAATTAATTTTTCCTTTTTTCAATTATGTATAATGGAAAATATATTTTTAGTTGTACTGATACATTTCTTATAAACTATGGGATTAATTAAATAACTAAAATAAGGTGGATGTTTACTCATGAAGGACTAAACATAAGGTTTTCCCCTTATTTTCTAATTTAGAGGATAAGTATGATTCGTAGTTGGAGAAATTTTGGTGAGTATAAGAATGATATTTTACATTCCAACTCTCAAAATTTTTGTCTTCTCATGAGGAAAATAATTTCATTTTCCATAACACTCAACATTAAGAGAATTGATTTGTGTTCCAGCCAAAAACTAAAACCAAAAAACATAGTGTGGTAAAGTCCTCAATCCATAGTTGTATTTGTATTTTATTCTTTGAATCATTTTCTACTTTTTCGGTTGTGCCCTTTTTTTAGTTTTGAACCACATAATCATGAAAACTCACTTATAAGATGTCTAAATCTTGACACCTTATTTTTAATCATTGAAACCATAGTTTTAACCTAGGTCATTCATAGTTAACATCTATTTAAATCCTTCATGATGGTTCATAAAGAAATTATGATTTTCAAATCATATCCCACAGGGAGTATCAAACTAGGTGTATATATAGATCTGTTATCATGCACCTAGTGATGATCAAGTCCAGCTCAATGCTGCCCTTTCAAATTTTTTACCCTCAGGAACCTCTCTTTCAGTGCCACACCAACTTGTAGAATCTAGATAGGGATTTAATTTCTTAGAAACCAGTTTATCTATCCTTTACCAAAATTCCATTACATTTTACTATAATTTAGATCATCCTTAGACTTATCCTCAGACATATCGTTTAACATATCCTAAGAGTTCTCAATAAAGTTTTAAAATCCTAGTTTACAAAGTATAACATAACATATCCCATGATACCAACTATAATGACTTATACATCAAATTCGTACACATTACATTATTTTAGATGCATATTCATTAAATTACAGAAGAACATACCTGAGGATTGTAAATGTATGGTATATTTGGAAACATAGAAACATAAACCACTGGTATATAAGATCTATAAACTGGATCCCACTTAGTTCCTCATTACTAACACCCTTATTATAAATATCTAACATAATACATACAATCACTTCCAAGAGAAAAGAATTGTAATAAAGGGTGACCTCAGATGCCCATTAACCGTAATAATGAAAATATATAAACACAATTTGAGCATAAGGTTTTGGGAATGTGAGCATAAAATATGAAAACCATACCCTACATATCAATGATCCAAACCTTGAGTCATAACATAAATATTTTCAGATAATTATACATGAAACATAATGAAATCCCAGGATAATAACATTGAAATAATACATGGAGGTTTGGAACACACATAATCATATAAAATCATTTCCTTAGTAGTCCATTATCATTTTCCAAACATTAAAAGTGGAATGTTTTCACTCTTTAAACTATTATAGTATTAAAGGTTCCCTATTAAGAATATCATAGTAAAAAAATTCCTATACTGAACTATGTTAAATCCTCATTATAATTTTTTTTATCAAATGATATACCAATCATTACTAAATTCATTGGAGGGAGATATAGGCCCCACCCGTCACAAAATTAAAATCATATAAATGTGTTCCAAAAGATCATAAAAAATCCATCTTATTAGAATCCATAAAAACAAATGGATTTTTTAAAATTTTAATCAAAGAATAACCAATGGAAAAGAAATAAGTTTTATAACAATTTAATCATTTCTTGTCCTATGGAAAAAGAAAGTGGGTTTCAGAATAATTTTATCATTATATAACCTTAGGAAGAGAATATTTATTCATAAACATTATTTCATTAGAAACATAGACCATTTAGATAAATAATAATAACAGTATCATTGGATCATATCCTCATCAAATAATAATAAACGTAAAATAATTTCATCATAGATGGAAATATATTTTGAAGGAAAAATCAATTGGAACGTTTCGTGAGGAAAATATCCTTTCTTTGAAAATCACCTTTCAAAAATTAAAAATTAAAAAATATAATAGAATTAATTTTATTTTAAAATAAACATGAAAAACAAATAAAGGAATCATTAAATAATATAATATCAACAAAATTTGGAAAAATATTCCCTTTAGTACACATTAAAATAAATATTCCTTTAAATATTCAAAAAATCCAAACGGTCCATCATTGGGAAAACTGCATGAAAATTCCTTTACAAATTTTAAAAAAAATAAAACATGGGTAAAAATTAATTTAATAAGTGTTTTTTATAATGTTAAAAATATATTTTTTAAAAATATTTTTAGAAAACGTTATTTTAAAGAAAATGTATTTTGATCTAATAAATGAATAAATATGATTTTTCTAGAAAACAATTATTTTAAACTCTTGAGTGAAAAAAGAATGGGAAATTAAAGAAAAATAATTTAGTCTTTAGGAATAAAAATAGGAGAATAAAATTATAGATTTTATTTACTGATTGGTCATAATATTTCATCATTAAAAGCGTAATCATGAGTATTCATGATAAATGATGATATTTTAACCTAAAATCGTTACCACTTTGGTAACTTTGCATCATAAGCTCTATAAAAGAATAACATTACATAGAACATAGAATATAATAATAAAAATTAAATTCATGATATTACATTTCAATGAGATATATATATATACCTCATAAAATATGATATATTCATAATATAACATATGTCTAAAAGAAGGAAAATTGAGACAAAAAACTCTAACATTATGTCTCGACATCCTTCACACACTTCCAAAACCATTGTATAATAAATATAATTTTATTATAAATATATTAAGAAACCATAATTATATATATAATACCATATTTTATTTAATTATTACCTTTTATTACCCATTTATTGTCAATTCCTTGTTAAAGTCAATTTTTGAGCAATAACTACTTTGTTATCATCTATGTTTTGATTTTTTATTTTATTTTGATCCTATTACTTTGATAATCATAAAATAAAATGAATAATTTTACACATTATATAAATATAATAAATATTAATTATATATGTCTTTTTAGTAATCCATAAAAGTTAGAAATAAGAAATGAAATACACAAGTCATGGAGACAGTAGGCCCTACGTACGCAAGAACGTGGTTTCTATTTTCTCGAACTATTGAAATAAAGAAAGTTAAAAATATATATTAACTGTATAGAATCATTTTTAGGTATTATATATCACATATTTTTATTAAAATCAACCTTTTTACCTTACTTGTTAAGCATTAATGAATCACATCGCTTTGCGAGGCGGTTGCCCGCCGTATGCAGGAGACATGTTGTCTTATTCCCATAGAATGGAAAATAAGAAGGTATATGTGATATAATAATTCGAAAAGTATAATAATATCATATATATATATATAATATAAAAATTTAATCTATCATATATATACACAAGTAATGTTTTAATGGAAAATGAGTAGCAAATATTCACAATGTGGAATTCCTCCATACACACGAATAATGATTTTATATCCCATTTAAAGAAAGTGGAGATGGTTATAGGATATAAAATTAATGTAATAAAATATAATTATATATTATATACTTGTTTTAAAATATCATCATAATTTAATAATGTTTTAGGATTTATAAGAACAATTGAAACCAATAAACATAGCAAAAAACATTACCTCTTCCTTAAATAACCCCTATAGGTTTAACCTAAATCCTTACTATATTGGATTTATAATCTAACCATGTCCTAAATGATGTGGGTAGATTTGTAAGTAAGATATTTGGATAAGTATTAGTAGGAAAAAATATTGTTTTAAGTGTTAATATAATAGTATAGGGGGTGGTCATTTATAAGCAGGGAAGTGGACACTCTTGGAAAGTTTTAAAAGAATAAAGCTTACCCATGTTTTTAATAAGCCGTAAAGGTCCAAAATGAATCATTATATAACCTAAGAGGTTATATGTTCTAAATATGCCTATAAAATTTGTTTTTTACATGTTATGGGTCATTTTTATCTTGTATATGTTTTGTTTACCCCCCATAGTAAAACAATATTTACCTTAACCACGGAAAATAATTTTTACATTTTTACTATTTATTATGGTAAAAAATTAATTTTAACATATTTTATAATATAAATTATTATAATTAAAATTTAGGAATATATTTTCCAAAATTAATATAATAGGAATGGTAGAATTGAATTTAAAATTAAACCCACATGTGGGTTGAGAAATCTATTTTTGAAGAAATTGTTTTCCTAAATTTTAAAAAAATATATATAATATGAAATTAATTAAAAATTCATAAGTCAGATTAATAAATATATAATTGAAATAATGTAACTTTAAATACCATCTAAAAAATTTTAACTTTTAAAAAGTTGTATATTAAAATACATTTCTTAATAAACCCCGTATTTTTCAGAATTCACCAAAAAATATTGATTTTTAGAAAAGTCTAAAAAAATAACTCCAATAAAATTTTAAAATGTATATGTAAAATATTAAGTTTAATTTTAAATAAATTTTCTAAAATATATAAAAATTTATTTTCTTTTTTATTCACAAAATCAATACCATCATTTTTTAGAAAAATGTTATTTTCAAATCATATAATGATTTTTCTTCTAATTAAGTGCATTTTTTTCAATATGTTTTATTTATATAAAACCATTATAATTAAAATTTAAATAGTAGTTATTACTACCCATATTGGTAATTTTAATATTTATGTGATAATGTTCACATATAAATAATAATATTAATAATATATCATGGTTTGTTAAAACATTGTGTCATGTGTAACATTAGAAAAACATAGTGTTGTGTGCAACACAAGATATAAAAAAATTAATTTATTCAAAAAAATTATTTCATAAAATCTCATAGTGTAATAGATATAGATTATTTGATTAAAATAATAACATCAAAATATATAGTACATATTAGGTTATTATATTAGTATATCTGAAGAATATTTGAAGAAGTTGGAAAAATAAATAAAACAAATAGACATGTTAAGAATTTTACTGCTTCTTTGGATAATCCATTTAGGATTAAAACTAAATCCTTACTAGATTGGATTTCTCATTAAATGTCATCTAGGATGTGGTTAGGGGTTATTAAACATATTTTTTAGATCTTGGAAAATACATAGGGATTTGGGAGTGTGAATAGGAGAGGATAAGGGTTGTACATTTATAATTGGGGGAGAGGACACACTTAAATTTTTGAAATGAAAAGGTTATAACCACATTTTCCTCTGGTAAAAAGACTTTAAAATTATTCCTTATAGAAACATGTATGATATAAAGTAAAAATATGGCCATAAAATAATAATTGGAAAAGATTTAGGTTATTTTTGACCCTTATATTCTTATTTTAATCTATGTTAAACCCGTTTTCACATTAATTATGGTAATTAATTTTTTCTTTCTTAACTATTCAGTATGGTAGAATATTAATTTGATAATATTTCTTAATATTAATTATTATTATTAAAAATATTTAATCTATTTTTAAAAATTCAATTCATATATGATTTATAATAAAATTTAAAATTATACCCGCATACAGATTGAAAAAAAGGTTTTTCCAAAGAAAAAAATTAAAAATAAAAAACAGTTACATTAAAATTCAATATAAAATTGATACTGATGACCTAAATTAATTAAATTATAATATATTTGAACTTATTTTTCTTTAAAAATAATTTAAAATATAATTTAACTTTTTAAATAATTTAAACAAAACTGAAATTTTCAATAAATAGTAATATTTTTCAAAATTCATCAAAACATAATATTTTCATAAAATTCTAAAAAATTCACAGAAAGGTAATTTTGAAATGTAGATTTTGAGAAATTAATTTGATTTTGTAAAATAAATTTTTGATAATTTTGATACAATTAATTCTAAATTATGTTCATAAAGCGTGACTAAACCACCTTTAAGAAAAAATCAATATTCAGAAAACATTTGTTTTTCTTTAAAATGATTCTTATTTAATTTATAATCAATATATAACCATTGAATATATTTTATAAATTTTTAAACCATATAATATTTATAACTTATTTATTATTATTAATACCCACCAACTTAACGGCTGGGTTATAATTATCATGTTTAAATAATAACATTTTAATATATTATTATGTTTTACTTAAAACCGATATTTCGGGGATCACAAGGTATCAAAGAGATTGAATTTATTTAAAAATATATATATCATAAAGTCTCATGTTGTTATATTATCTTTTAATATTAGTGTTATGTGTAATATACACTATCTACCATGATGTTCCTCTTTTAAAATCATACATCATTACATATTTTCTTAGAAATAGATGAACATAAGGTATAAATTAAGGGTGGAGTATCTATAGTCTTTAAAATTTTATATTTAGTATACTCCTACTAATTTAAACATCGTTGTTGATACCCGAATATTTAATATTAAACCTTAAATGGTGATAAAGTTAATGTAATTGTGGATATTAAGGATTGTAATGGATAAATTCCACATTGATATGATCTATGATCATAGTGGGGTATATTTACACCAAATAAATCATCAAATATACTTCATGGATTAGATCAAGGACTCTAAGATCATTGATCATGTTTTTAGAATTATTAGAGAGATACTCATTGGTGGGGAGATCCTGATGGCTGGTTTAATTATCGTTATTAATTATTATATGTTCAGGGAGGATTCATTGTTAACACCAGTATAGAGGAAGAAGTAATAAAGGAATTTCATTCTTCTCGATAGAATGTTCACCCTTGTATATAGAAAATATATCATGATATAGATTATTAGTTCTGGTAGATTGAACTGAACAATGATGTTAATAGATTTTTATCTATATTTATTACTTCTCAAAAAATCAACATATATGATATGAATATCACTAGTACTCTTCACCCACTCAATTTTCTAACATGAGATTATATCGCAATAGGCATTTTCAACCACTTACCTTAGTCCCCTAAAAGTAAGGATGCAATGTGGGTTACCATGGACTATTTAACAAATATGTATCAATTATTTCCTATAATATAAGATTATTTAGTATATAAACATTAAAAACCTTATGTTAAGGAAATCATAAAGCTTCTTGGGGTATTGACATAAATTGTATCTAATAAGGACTTGTGGTTTACTTATCAATTTTGAAAAGGGTTTCAATTAGTAAATAGTTTAGAAGTGAAATTGTGTATTATATTCCACCCATAAACTGATAAAAATGTTTTTGTAAACTATAAATATTTAGGAGTATATACTATTTATTCTAGTAATTACTGGATATAGGAGTATCACCTCACCCTTATGGAATTATCTTATAATAATAGTTACACTTTTTTACCCAGATCGAACAATTTGAGGCTCTCTATGAAATTTCATATCATTCTCCTCTTTATCATATTGGAATTGGAAAATACTCTATGAAAAGAATAGATATTTTATAATAGATAACCAAATAGGTGAATCAAATTCAAAGAAGGATTATAAGGACTAAAAACTAGGAAAAACTCTATTATGACCAAGAAATGAGTGGAATATAATTCAATGTTGGAAATAACATTTTCCATTCAGTTTGACTAAGGTCATATCATTTAATATTGAGCAATAAGGGGATGTTATCCATGAAGTTTCTGAATTTTGCAAGATTAACCGATGATCTTTAGTAGTAGAATAAAATCATGAACAAGAGTTACATTTCAATAAAATATGAAATTATAGGAAATTTAAGAGTAAAATAGGAATAATTGAAATACTTGTACCTTAATTATTATTCCTTGATGAATGCTTAATGGAGATAACTAAAGAAAAATATCAATCCACCCATGAAAATAGATTATTTTCAAATCAATATTTTCAATGAGAGGACCCTAAATCACCAAAGAAGTAGTATCTCTTTCACGGAGTGATTATTGGTGATTTGAAAAAATATAGTTTTAACAATGGAATGATAGTGTCAATTATTTGTCAATAATTTAATTGAAACCATTTTATAGGACCTCCATAATACACTATATTGAATGAAGATGATGGAGAATCGACTACCATCTCATGGTAGCCGACATGAATTACTTGTAATGCATGTCTAGTGATTGAACATTATTGTTTGAAAATAAGGTATCTATTAATGAGTCAATATTCATTATTTAAAAACAACTATATGGGGGGATGTGGTAAAATAATTCACTTATATCCCATGCATCATATATCATAAGTCTCATCATATGCTAAAACATATGCCAATAAAAGCATCCCATGCCCTCTTAAGATATATTAAAAATTTTAACAAGATATATATCTCACCCATGTGTCTTAGAAATCAAAGGATATCATAATAAACATTATCCCTTGATTTATTGAATCTCAAAAAATACACCACTTTCACTAAAATATATATGAACTTGATGCAAAACATCACAATTCATCATGAATCTACCCCCAATCTATTTTGGATATGGTCTATCCGAATCAATTAATTTTGGAATTCATAATTTATAAAAAATGTAATACTCATAAAAAGGTATAATTTTATTACCCAGAGGAAATTAATAGCATTGATAAAAAAAAGTGAAACCCAAATTTCACAGATGTTAGAAAAGAGTGGCTTATAGTAAAGCATCAGTGCTACTCAAGATACTAAGGCATGTGATTTAATCTCCATCAATCATACTCATATCACCATATAGACATGTCTACCACAAGATACATCACATACATCATATGTAGGCCTATATAATCCCATTTTCTAGGACATCATGTGACCACTAGATATAGAACATTGTTAAAATAGAATAGTTCATCTCAAACTTTTTTGATCATCTAAAAATAAATTACTACGTTGATGATTAAATATCATATAATTCATCTAGAAGATGAGTACATAAGATTTGAAACCAAGAGATATTTTGAATATTTTTTTTTCTTTGGAGATTTTTTATATAAGTATTCACCTTGATAATTTAGTATTATATCTAGAAAAGAAAAAAATGGAGATGTTTAAGTGGATATGGTCTACTATGTTGGTTCTTTCTGTCAATTCATAAAATGTATTGAAAATAAATTGATATATTGTTTATTTTTTGTGAGGTGAATGTTATTTAATATTTTAATTTATAGGAATCTAGTTTGAAGTAGTTTATAAAATTCTTTTGAAAGATATATAATTGGATTTAATAAAGAAAATGGAAAAGGCATAATGTTTTAGTATGACTTTGAGTGTGTGCATATGACTTTGACTATTCTAGTGGATGATTTTGAGTTAGGTTTATGAATTTGGACATATCCATATTTTATATATAAATATGACTTCACTCTGTGTGTATTAATTTATGCAACCCATGCATTATAATTTCAGGTTGTATAGTACATTACCGACATAATGTTCATATAACTTTTTCTATTACACCGTCTGACTTGGAATTGAGGGTCAAACATTAGGGTAGTTTGTAAGACTTCAAAGTTATCCAAAATTTGTTGTCAAATATGAATTTATTTATCCAATCCAAAATTTAATGAACTTTGCATGAACTTAAAACTGTGTTATACTTCTATAGGAGTCATTTATTACTTTTTTTCTTATCCACTTATGAATTTTTGTCTATGTTTGACTTTTCATTTAACAGATTTGTGAGAACTCAGCTGTATGAAAGATAATTTTTTTCAAAAATATTTATTTAGAAGAATATATTATTCATTATGATTCACAAGATATTATTTCATGGTTTATATTTCACAAAATGTTATTTTTTATTCTGTAAATGTGATATAAAGGTTTTCATGATTAAGATACTAGTTGTGTTAGAATCAGTTATTGCTATATCTTTTTGGAAACATTGTAACCAGTGTCACAACACCATGATAACCTGAAACCAAATTTTGAAAAGAAGAATAATCATGAACATGTATAAGATGTCAAGAAACAATTATTTTACTCATTTTAATTTTAATTTAGAATTAAAAATCAATTTTTTATATGGTTTTGTAATAAGAATTACATCATGCGTGAAAGGAATAAGAAGATTGAATTTGTATATAATTATAATAAAAAATAGAGAGTAAGAAAAGAGATAGAGAATACGTTTTTACAACTACTTATTTTGAAGAACACTATATATCATAAAGAATCATACATTGGTGTAATTATTTTCATGTTTTTTTGTTCATAGTACTTGAATAGGTGTATTTCTACTATATAAGTATAGAAATAAAAGCACCCAACACACATAAAGCTTAATATAAGTATTTTTTGTTGAATACTCATCAATTGTTACTTACATTTTATATGATTATAAATTATATGATGCACTTGTGTGTGGGACATACTAAAATATTATCTAGATATGTGTAACATGAGTTCAAGGATAAACCCTACTCATATGTACATAAATTTTGATATTATTGAGTCATGTGATCATGGGATTTTTAATCGCACCAAGGATAATATTTCTAATTTTTATAGGAGAACCTTTTAAGAATCTTTTATCCTTTTTTATGTTTTTGGACATATGTGGATTAAAAATATCACCCACATTAATAGTTCTTTAATTTTATTTTTAATTGAACATAATAATAATAATTATCACTAATTTACTACCACTCTTAGTGATCTCTTACAGACCATGTAAGAGTTTTCAAAAATATCCCTCATCTAGTTAGTTGAAAACATCATATGTGACTCAATTAAGAATGGTCTACAATTTCCTCAGTCTAATAAAATCAAGGGATATATAAAATATCTTAGGATATGAGTGGGAAAATCCCACCATGTTTAAGATCCAACCAATAACATGGTCAAAAATATAATAACCAATGCCTTATTTGCTAAGACTCAAGAATTGTATAATAAATTCATCGAAGTATATAGTTTATCAGGCTCAGTATCTCAACAACCATGGGTCAATATATTGATAATAAGTTTACACCCATAGGTATATCAATGATTGTATGTAATTCCATGAGATACACATTGATGGGATGATCCAAATAATAAGTCTCTATTTATTATCTCATGATTTCACAACTCATGATCAACGTAACAAATTATCAAAACTTGGGATATCTATAATGATCATTGATTTAGGAAAAATAAAATTCATAATTTGAGGGGCTATTATCATTCTATAATTCATGTAAAGTTAATTTTATCACACATGAACGAATGTTAAGAAAGATATTTCCTTATATTGTGAGATCACAATTCATTATACCACCAGTTCATTAATATATTATGTATTATATACTAAAATATTCACAATAACCCTCATAATTATTCTATTCTAATGGTTTCATCAGCAAATCCTCTACATTATAATGTATATCCACCAAAGTAATCTTATCATTGACCATATCAAAAATCTATTATTTAAATTGGTATTTGAAATGTATATATATAGTCTTTTTCTAAGACTGAGGTTCCATGTATTGATCAATTCCTCAATTTTTTCGTATTAAATATTGATTACACCATTAATGTTAGGAATGACCTAAATTCTAGAAACAAACATCCTGATAAAAACATATTTCTTCACAATATCAAATGGATGAATGTGCCCTACCTCTATTATTGATCATGACTTGGCGGCTAGTTCGGAAATCATCAAACTAATAGCACCACCATTATAGAAATAAAATGACCTAATTGATATTTTATATCATCTCTATTGAAATGGAAATTTTCATTTGAGTAAAAATTTATATGTAGATCATCCACTCCTAAAAAGACAAAGAACATATCCTTGGTTACTCTCATGTAATTATAGTTGTTTTTAACAATAATCAAGGGACTCTCACTAGTATTTTATTGGTATCTACCAGAAAAAATATACCATAAGAACCAACTGGATGAGTAGAAAACAAGGAATGCATAGTATATCATATGGTGGATGCATAAGGAATTATATCCATCCTTTTCAACTATTTAAAAGAATCCTGAATTTTCTTATGGTTGATTCCATGAAACACTGGTAAAGAACCCTCTTAGAGTTCTCAATGTTAAAAATCTTTTAATATTTTCTATTGCAAGTGTCCAAACATAGTACAAGAATACTTTTTGATATATCTCTATTGATATTCATACCAAATATGTATGATGTTTCACCCTTGTATTTCATCGAGAATAATTTTCCCAAAATAACATGATAGTGGATATTTTGGATTCTATTAATAAAAAATAGTATGTCATGCACATAAAAAATAATAAATACAATAACACACCCACTAATAGATGTATATACAATGTAATTTTAGTGTTTTTGATGAAGAAAAACCCTAGGATCATGTTATGAAACCAGATATTCCAACTCTGAGAATATTTATATAATCCATATATGAACCACTTAAATATAAATACCCTAGTAGATTCATTTGGAATTTCACAAAAATCATTCTCTATCATATACGTGTCCTCAAAATAAATTCCCATTAAGGAAAAAAATATTTGACATCAATTTTATATAACTTAGAATCAAAATGAGGTTTAATGAATGGAAATATCTCTATGGGATTTATTTTTCAATGGGTGAAATTTTTTGTAACCCTTTACTTCAATCTAAGATTTATAGGCATACACTCTACCATCCATAGTAATTTTCTTATATAAAACCAAAATTCTCCCTACATGCATCACTATTTTAGGTTTATATACAATTTTCCAAACATAGTTAGTGTTCATGGAGTCCATTTCAAATTCCATGGATTTTAATTCTTTCTTAGAATACTAACACTAAATGGAATCTTAGTTGGTAGTAGGTTCATTCCAAATGAGTATTACACCACCATCATTTTATATGATAAATTAATATATCACATTATCTTCATGAATACTACCAGGCCTTTGAGGTGATGTGTAAATTGAGCTAATTATTTTTCCTCAAATATTTAATAAACCATATAAACTTACACTTTATGAACACATCCTAATTATTGGTCTGGAAATTATAAAAGTTCAACATACCCCACATGGAATCCCAATTTATTCCCTCCTTCTCAAGGGAAAAACCACATTATAAAAAAAAATTTTTGTTTCATTTGATGGTAAAAGTAATATCCCACAACTTCTTGTCTACATCCCAAAAATAATAATTTATCATATTTAGAGTTGAAATTATTTGAATTAAAATACAAATCATATTCTAAAAACCATTAATTTTCATAAATTATATTTTGGGAAACTTATCATACCAAATTATATATAGTGTATTTATGACTACATTAGATGGAACATGGATATGTAAGAATGAATTAGTCTACATAGCATAACCCTCGAATGATATATGAAAGTTACCATGACTTATCATTTATCAAACCAAGTTATTAAGGTTTGATTACATTTCTCAAACCTACTACTCATTTGTATAGTTTTGCGAGGAGTGAGCCTCAGCTTAATTCTATAGTCCCTCATAAGATTAATGAATTACCCACACTATTATACACCACCATAATCCAATTAAAGAATTTTAATAAAATTCCCTATTGTTTTTGTAATTTTTTTTAAAAATTTCATTCTTGTTTGTCATAAAAAAACATAAATATTCGAACTAAATTCATAAAAACAGGATCAAAGGAAAAACAACTACCACTTTCTTTAATACTCATTATTTCGCATACATTACTATGTATAAATTCCACTATTCCCCATCACCTTTAACCATTTCTACTAAAATTTTATTTGGTGATTTTTTATAATAAATAATATTCATAAGTATCAAATAATTTATAATATAATGGTTGAAACAATTCATATATATAGAGTCTTTAGATGAATTTATTGTTTATCTATTCAAGGAAACAATGCCCAAGGTTGGTTGGATTAGAATCAACCATCACCTTATTATTAATAATATAATAGATTTTATTGTTCATATCCATAATGTATAAACCATTTAACATAATCAATATGATAGAAACCTTTTTATTCCTATATATTGAACAATGAATTTTATCATTAATAAATGAAATTATCATCCTATATAAAAAATAAATATAAATAAAATTTAAGTTTATTGATGGAAAATAATAATATATATTTAATTATAGAGTTAATCAGCTTGTTAAAGTTATATCATAAGTGTTGAATTCTAATGCAACAACTATTACTCTATTAAAATTACAAAAAATCTACAACACCAATTTTAATTTCCCTATAATATTTGAGTCATTTATTATTATCAAAATGTATGAAGCACACCCACTACAAGAAAGAGGGTCTAACCCCATAGAGCTATACCCGCAATTTTTTAAAACGTGGGTACATCCTGATTAGGGTTTTTCTATACCCCTGGTTTTGATTAAACAGTGGATATAGACAATCTATAGCAAAGGTTTTTATTAAACCATTAGTATAGAGGGGTGAATATTTTTTCCCCACTGATTCTCCCCCCTCCCCACAAATTAGACCTCACCACCACCACCACCACCACCCACACGCACACACAGGTCCCTTTCCTCCCCCCGTGTTAACCTCGCCTGATACCCCTTTTCCTATTCTGGGCGTCGCACCTCCCCACCCCTCATCCTCCTCCAGTCAACACACATCACACCTCCTCCTCCTCTAGTCAAGCTTCTCCTCCTTGTTCAAGCATCCCCCTTGGTCGAGTGGTTTTCTCCCTCACCTGAAGTGCAAACCCCAAGGTTGAGCATACCCTTCTACTAGGCATAGCATCTCCTCTGGTCAAGCATCCCCCTAGGCCAAGCATCCCATTTTGTTGAGCATCCCCTTCTACTATTAGATGTTTTTCTAATTTTGGTCTTCTTTGATAGTGATTTCATAATCCTTCTTCTAGTATGTTTTATTGATTCAAATTTAGTTTTAGTTTTTTTATTCAATTTTTATCATTTCATATTGTTTCATTTATCTTTGATATCTTATTGGTTTTAGTTTTATTCACATTGGTTATATTTAACGCATTTTGATTTAGTATACATGATTTGGTTATACATAACAATGTTTTGTTTAGAATATATGACTTTTGGTTGAGTAATGTTTTCAAAGTGGATATATATATTTTTCTAAAAATATAAAAATTGTTATCATTGTTTTGTTTTTAGATAAAATTAGTTGAAGTTTACATAAGAGATGCCATGACAACATGATTTCTTTACGATTTAGGTGAACAATATATGATGTGTTTCTAGTTTCATAAAGAATATCATATTCTATGTGAAATCATTAAAATCTTATAAAAATTTTAAGAATATTCTATGTGTATAATTATTCATACCATTGATGCTTTCTGGATGTAGTCATCATGTGAATCGAGTGTTATAATTTGAAAATTAAAATTTTATCAAATACATACTGTTTAAATATGTACATGATGTATATGAAGGTAAATTGGTTTATGGATAACAGTTATGTTATTTTTAGATTCACATATAGTTAAATGGGTTACCCTATTTTATTGAATTATAAAGTGTTATGTAGATGCAAAGTACCCCACAAAATATTGCTTTAACTGATGGGAAAGGTGTTGAATCTTTTTTAGAGATGTGATTAACAAGAATGTATTTTCATATTTTCTCCATGTTGACTTTTTCAATGAAATGACAACACTATATAAAGGATTCATTTGGAAAAATTATTTTCCTTCACAATGAAATATATATGTGTGGAGTACGTGTCTAATAAAATTTCCATTCGAGTGTTGTTTTATATCAATACTCTTTAAGAATAATTAACTCAATTTAATTTATTTGTGAAACAACATTTCGTGAAGAATAAAATTATTAAACCAAAAACATGAGATATGATACATATTCTATGAATGGATCATATAATTTATCAGATTATAATTTCATTTACTATATAATAATCTTAAATTTCAGATGTTTTGAATTTCTAGACATTAAAACGTATATATTATAGGGATATTTTATAGATACTGAGCTATAATGAAATTATCTTTTATCAGGAATCATGAATAAAGTGACCGCATTATAATCAGTTCATCTTGGAGGATATAAAAGTTTAATCGCTTTCAACTATTTTAATTCAAATAAGAATACAAAATTTATAATTCTTGTTTTATTTTAATGGTTTTTTATTGGGTGGTGTGATGTTTTTCTTCCAGTGGGATTATAGAATGCATATTTTGACTCTATTCTAGAGAATATTGTATGGAGTAACCAATTGGGATTATATTGAATAATCTATGATTGTTGCATCTTATCAATCATAGTAAAGAGTTGTCTAGTGTTGAGACTAAATCATTTAATATTATTGTGTCGGTATTCTATTAAATATTACTACATCTGGTTAAAGATATTATTATTTTTTAAAAAAAGGATTACATCCTAATATTTATATTATGGTTAATCTACATATAATTAAAAGTTATAAAAATATCATCTTATTCAACCCCCCCCCCACCTTCTCAGTGTTGAAACACCTATATTAACTCTTAAAATCAGACCAAGTCACCCCACTACCATACTATACATGGTTAGAGTTTAGTAGATGGATTATGATGCTTATAAATAAATTATATTTTCTGATTGTATTAGGTATTAGAGATGGTTACTTCATAACATGACACTTGTTTAACATCCTAGTTATGGATGTGAATGTAGGGGAATTCAAGATCCAATAACGGATCATTAAAAAATAACTCCTTCTCATTAACGACTATGAAAATTAATACATTTATGTTTTAAAGGATCTATAAAAGGGATTTTTTGTTCGATTCTAGCTAGATAAGAGATGATAACATTAACATGGTATATTTCAACTATAATGAAACATACCACTCTATCATAGACATTTAACCTTCCTTGGCCCATTATCGTTTACCTTTTTTATCATTCCTTTATATGATAGAGGTAGTAATTTTATCTCTAATACTGAAAGGGTTGAAATTGGTGATAAAAAATAAGGCACTTTCAAAAAAAATGTGAATTATATTTAACTATTAGGTTTTTATGTTCTAATTGTTTTATTTTTTATAGTACACATCCCATTTTAAATTTATTATTCTATGATATATCCTATTTTATTATAAATTGTGTCCACTAATAAAATTTTATTATCAGGTGGGATAAAAATTTATTTTAATTTCATCTTCAATTAAATCCCTCTTGATGTTATGGTTTGGTTATCAACAATTACAACAATTTTTTTAGAGCATTCCTATTTGATGTTTTTATAATATATTTGATATTAACGACTCTTCAAAAAGGATTATGGAAGATT
Organism: Viscum album; assembly: GCA_963277665.1. NCBI lineage: Eukaryota > Viridiplantae > Streptophyta > Magnoliopsida > Santalales > Viscaceae > Viscum > Viscum album. The sequence goes on along the minus strand of OY728119.1, from coordinate 1,960,410,298 downwards.
AATGATCTTAGTGGTTCACTATTGAACATAAAATATTTATGATACCAAAATAATAATTAATTTTGCATAATATTACATGTTACACATCGTACCATGGAAGTATAAGAGTTAGAAATTTTTTATTTACCAAATCCATTATATTTTGATAGTTTATTTTAAAAAATGAAATTCTTGACACTATTTACAAGCGTTCTGTATTTTTTGAAAATAATTAATTGGGAAAGATGATATCTACACAATGAGATTACGAATGATGGTAACCCATATTTAAAAGAAACAAAAAATGTATAGCCTCAAGTAAATCCATCAATTTAATTGTTAAATATGATTACCCACTCTTACACTTTTAAATCTAGTGCTAAAATAGATATTGTTCAACCCTTATACCATATGATATTTCTATTATTCCTTGTTTCTCTAGCGACTAGAATGCTTTCATTAATTTAATAATAAAATTGATTGTACTGAATTTTGTAATTATGTTTTACATTTTTGATTGGAAGATAAATTTTTTCCCTTATTATATAATGTATAATAGTTGGATGTATCATATCGATCAGATTTCAACTGAGTTTCAAAATAATTCGGTGAATTTTTTAGATTTATCAATTAACAATGCTTCAGATGGAGTTTTTATATAGTTTTCATGCAATAAATGTGTAGGAAAACCATGGTTAAGATGAGAAGACGTTATCTACCATATAAAAAAATTTGTATTTCAAACAAACTGTTATGTTTGGTGTCACCATAGAGAGATGAGTCATCATTACACTATTCATGAACGAAATGAAATAAAAGGCATGGAAAATTTTATATTTGACAATTTTCCATTTGTGCATCATCCCGAGAGAGAAAATATGTTATTGCAAGAAGCCTATGATATCAATACACATGCTGAAAATACTGAATATGATGATTTTTGAGAGAGTTAAAAATTTACTTGATGATGATAGAACTCCAGTCCATTAGGAATGTAATAAACTAATTATGTTGGAATTTTTTATGTGGTCATACCCTGGGAAAACCATGTATGTAATAAATAATAATATCAATGATTATATTATTAAATTTGAGAATGAATTTCTTCTTGATGGTTTAAATATTCTCTCAAATCATTACAAGGCATATAATTTAATTAAGCAGCATGGATTTGCTACTAATAAAGTCGATGACTGTTTGAAAGAATGCTATTTATTTTTGGAGGAAACAGCTAACCGTAATGACTGTAAATAATGTTATACTACTTGATATAATAAAAATTAAGATGGAACACCATCTCATGTGCCATATAAAGTCATGTGTCACATTTCATTGATTCTCATAATTCTAAATATAATAATTTCTATAGAAATCTGTGCCAATATGTGACGACATGATATAGAGAAAATTAAAGGTTACAATGAGTTAGTTCATCCTGTATATGGATTAGCATGAGGAAATTTTATTCACTATATCCTGAATTTGAAGCTAAGGTGTGTAATGTCAGGTTGGGTCTATCCTGTGATGGTTTAAATCTATTTGGTTAGATGATTACTACTCACAGCATGTGGCTAGTATTTATTCTTATTTATAATCATCCATCATGGATGTGTATGAAAAAACCTTTCACTTTCTAGAGTATACAGATATTTGGACCATCTAATCCCAGTAATGATAAAGATATCTACTTGCATCCTTTATTAAGAGAGTTGAAACAACTTTGGGATTTTGGTTTGCGTAATTTCGATGCTTCTACAAAGAATATGTTTTAAATGAATGTTGCCCTTCTATAGACCATAAATGATTTCCCTACTTATTCCATGATGTCTAGGTGGAGCATGAAGGGAAAACTATCAGGTCATGTTTGTATGAATAATACATGTTCATGAAGGCTTAAATATCATCTTAGGTTTAGTTTCATGGGTCATCGATGATTCAAGATAATGGATCGACAATACAGGATGAATCATCAGAGGGTTTATAATACTATTGACATTAAAAAACAACCTCAACATATTTCAGGAAGTGATATACTTAATAAATTGAAAGACTTTAGTTTTTCATTAGGTAAAGTTGGGTTTAAATCTAAAAATAGGATAAAATTTGACACTAAATCCACATATAATTGGAAAAAGATAAGTATTTTTTTTGGGTTTCCATATTGGTCTACAAATTTATTATTTCATTTTTTAGTTGTAATTAATATTGAGAAAAATATTTCTGAAATGTTGCTTACGATTATTATGAATATCAAGGGGAAGAACAATGATGAATTTTGATCTCATCAGGTCTTTTTGGATTTTGGTATTCGAGTAGAACAACATCATGTGTGTATTGGGGAAAAAAATTGGAAGGTTCCTTGTGCTTCTTATGTGATGAAACTTCCACAGAAAGATCAATTTATGGTAGTATCGGGGAAAATAAGGGTTCTTGATGGTTATTCCAACAATATATCTAAATGAGTGATTAGAAGATATTCGAAACTGAAATCCCTAAAAACTCATGATTATCACATCATTCTTATAGAATTGATTCAAATAAAACTTCAACATTTTATATCCAATAATATAAGGGTGACAATGATTTAGTTGTGCCATTTTTTTAGATTGCTTTATGCTAAAAGGTTATCCAAGTTATTCTTAGTAAAAAAGCAGTAATATGCGTCGTTATTTCTTTGTGAGTTGGAAAACATTTCCTCCATCATTTTTCAACTACATGTTGCATTTAACAGTTTATCTTCAAACTGAGACACTTCATGGGGGATTGTTCACTTTTCAATGGATATTCCCACTAAAATAAATATGTGCTCAATGAAATCATATGTCTAAACAAGAATTCTTCTGAAGGTTTCATTGTGAGAGGTTATATGGCCCAAGAATATATGGATTTATTTTTAAATATATTTTTATGATGTGAGCACAAGATATAATCAGACAATGAGAAATAAAGATGGACATTATGAGGAAATTCATCCCTCTTTTCCATATCTTCCCTAACCAGGATGAATTTTTGGGTCATATACATTGGTTACATTGAGCTTTTAAGAGTGGGATATGACACATCACATAGCCTTGTTTAACTATGGTTTGTTCGAGGACTATATCAAGTAATTTATTTTGATTTCTGAATTTTATCTCATACTATGTCATTTCAACATTATACTTTTATTAGAATTTTATTTAGGTAACATAAAAAAATTATAAGTACAGTTCATCATTATTTTCCCTTGATAAGGAGAGAGGATTTTCATAGACAAGAGTTTTCAGCTAGTTTGAAATCAAAGGTCTAACCATTGCATTAAATAGATTAAAATATAAAAAACCATTTAATTATGTTACTCATATCTATTTCAGGCATTAAGTTTACATTCTGACTCAATTTCTCCATAATTAAGAGCATTGGATTTTGGTCCAAATTCATTGGTTCGTGAATGAAAATCTTTAATAATCAATGGATATAAATTTGTTACAAGTGATAGAGCATTGAAAATGATAACACAACATGATTCCATTATGTAAACTACTAAAATAGATAGTTATGAAAATGAATCAGATAGTCAATCTTGATATGAATATGTGTGTTATTATGTAATGGTTAAGAAAATATTATTATTCGACTACTAATCTCAAGGTCATGTCACTGTGATGAAATTTAAATGGTTTGATTCAATAACATGACAAGGTACTTTTATTGATGAATGTGGATTTAGAGTTATCGACATGTGTCGATTCCTACATACTGATAAACCACACATTTTGGTATCAATGGAAAAATCAAGTGTTTTATTTGAAATATCATATGAGACCAGATTAAGGTATCATTAATGAAGTAATCCCAAGACATATTTTTCATGACTATGGGTAAGAGATTTTCACTATTTTTTCTCTCATCGGTTTTGACCAAAATATTGCATTTAATAACTCAAATATTCCCCTTGTGAGATTTTATGTTGAACTTGAGGTAGTAGAGGGGAATATATAGAAGAACCCATATATTTTCAGAGTTCTTTTAGTTTACCTTGACATGTTTTTCTCATGTTGGTATAAATGTAATTACGTTAATTTATTGTTATTTTGGAATGATATGTCAGTTTTTGTATTTTTTGTTACATTTCATTTAATTATTTTTATTTTTATTTAGAAAAATGTGTTTAAAATGGTTTTTTAATTTATATCTGGTTTTAAATTTTTATTACTGAAAAATGTTATGACATAGTTTGTCTTCTTTGACTTCAATGTTATATGCATTATAACGTCCCAGTTCTGGGTGCTGCCTAGAGTTTCCCAATACCTGTTTGGTCACATGGACTCAAGTACTTTTCCAAAAAAAATCCATAGGATTACAACTAGCAGTGAGGGCCTTGGGTGTGATAGTGGGGAAACTATTCCCTCATTGGCAGAGTAATGCAGTGAAAATTAACAGATAACAATAACAGAAGTAGTAATAAGATGAAATTAAATTAGTAGAGGAACTTTGAAAGTAATAAAAAATTAGAGAACATAAATAAGTGAGGCATGATGCATATTTATAATAAAACATCCAAACAAGTCACAATTCTAGAATAAAATACTAAACCAAAGTACAAAGAAACCAAATAAACTCCAGCAGCATCACAAGCCTCATCTTGTTCACATGCTCTCCAGCTCCACAGTAGTCAGGTAACTAATGTAGAAGGTCTCTTTCCCTTGTCTATACCTACAACAATATAATCTTTTTGGGACCAAAATCATTACCTAAATAGGGTGTTCGATGAATCCTATTAGGAAACCACCCAATGATATGTGCCTAAAAGTCACTGAATATATGGTAGGAAAAAAAAATTAAGAAGTAAAAAAGGGAGTACTCAGAAGTAATCAAACCAACAGTTTCAATTCCATTCATTTTCATATATCAAGTAAGAAAAAAATAAAAAAACTAACCCTCCGGGAAGTACTCATAGCCTAACCCCTCTAGTTCAACCAACCAAACACAAGCAACCGTCTCAGAAGTACTCACATTCTAACCCCTCTGGTTCATCCTTAGAAAAGACTCTCTGAGGAAGCACCCACCGTCAATTCCCCCTCTGGTATTTTATCGGTAAACTACAGACACTCTAGGGGAGCACTCAATGACCAATTCCCCCTGTGGTCTCACAACATAGAACTATAGACACTATGAGGGACCACTCATGTCCATCCGCACTATGGTCTCACAACATGAAAAGGTAACAAACTCCCTAGGGAAACCCTCAACATCCATTCCCCCTATGGTCTACTACACCAAGTTCCCATAGCCTTGTGCAAAGAAATTGGGCACCATGATGTTCAATTGCCAATTTAAACCTTAAGAAGTACTTGGATAACTACTATAAGCATATAACAGCATCAGATAATATCACACCATCCAAACAACACTAGGTATGGAAAATAATCAGCCTAATAAGAAAAACAGGGCCCAACAACCAATATTAGTTCAAAAATGGGAAAAAGACATCCATAGAAAGGTAAATAAACCTATTCACAATCAAAAAAAATATAATCCGGAACAAAATTCATAGAAGGCATTAACAGGACTAAAATCCCTAAACACGCAAAACCCCGTTCAAGGTTATTGGGAACTTTTGCACCTAATATTCAAAGACTTACTATAAAAATACACAATCCACCTACCTTAGAATTGTATAAAGAATAATCTCAAACATCAGCCCTTTAATTGGTCTATAATAATGCAGATCTATAAAAAGGACAAAACATACTTCCTTGATTATCTCAAACAAGAGGATAAATCAAGAGAAGAGGCTATAGAAGAAAGAAGAACCCACTATGGTGATTCCAATGCAATCGAAGATGGTTTATTCGAAGAACGGACAGTGGGTTGGAGGCTCAGAGAATATTCATTGTCTTTGGTCGCTCCTGGATGATACATGCTGAGAAGAAGTGTTTTCTGTGAACAAGGGGTGATCCCAATATGATATAACAATTAAAAAGAAAAGTAAACAACATGTCTTTTAAAAGTACACGGTGTGTATATGCCTTTATGAAGCCCCACTTTAAGTGGTCTCCTGGTCACCCATACATGGCCATGTACTAAGCCATTACATGGCCAGTACACAATCACCTATGGAAACTGGGTACACAGTGTGTACTTCTATGTACACCACATGTACTTCTTAAATTTCTAGAAACTCCTATTTTTCTTAAAAACACCATAAATCAAGATCCACAACTGAGATTAATATCTGGGTTCTTACAAACTTCCCCTCTTAAATAAATTCTTCCTATAATTTTCCTAGTAAGGTGGAATAGAAGAAGAATCCTCAAATTTCTTCAGCCACTGGGATCGTACATCGGCCACCCTCTACCAAGTCTCATTCTATAATAACCTAAGATGTCATAACACTCGTACAAGAGGAACATACTGTCCTCGAAGAACCTTCTCACTTCAATCAACAATCTGGATTGGATGATCCTCAAACGAGGTGTCCACTTCTAAATCAACCTCCTCATGTTAAAAAACATGAGACGAGTCTGAGAAGTAATGTCGTGGTTGAGAAACATGGAAGAATTCGTGCATAGCCCGGTACCTCTGAGGTAACTACAATAGATAGGAAACCAGACTGAATCTCTCCAAAACCTCAAATGGTTCAACATATCTAGCAAAATCATTCACTATCTTTTAATCCTTATGTGTCCCGACCTCAGTGTGACATGCACGAAAACCTGGTCTCCGACTTTGAACTCCAGAGGTCATCTCCATCTATCAGTATAAGACTTTGGTCGTGACTGTGCATGATTCATCCTCTTCCGAATCAACTCTATCTGCTCTGAGGTCTCTTGGACAAAATGAGGTCCCAGAATAGCTACCTTTCCTACCTCTAGACAACATAGGGGTGACCATCATGGACTACCATACAAAGCCTCATAATGTGTAATCTGAATAGTAGCTTGAAAACCATTATTATAGAGAAATTCCATAAGAGGTATGTTCTTCTCCGAAGAACATCCAATGTCAAGGACACATGCTCGTAGAATGTCCTCCAGAACCTTAATGGTACGCTTATATTGGCCATTAATCAGGGGATGGTAAGCAGTACTCAAAAGTACCTATATACCCAAATCCCTCTGTAGTCCCTTCCAGATCCAAGAAGTAAAACGGGTGTCCCTGTCTGAAATGATGGAGTGTGGAAATCCATGTAAACATACAATATATTGGTTTTACAACCTTCCCAGATCATTAACACTAAAGGTCTCCTTGATTGGTAAGAAGTGTGAAACCTTTGTGAGTCTATCAATGAAAACCCAAACTGCATCATTCCCTTGAGGCGATATTGGTAAGCCTATCACTAATTCCATCACAACATCTTTCCACTTCCACTCAAGAATGGGTAACTGCTGCAAAAGACCTAGTGGTCATTGATTCTCTGCTTTCACCTACTAATAGGTGAAACTCCTCATGAAAAACCTATTAACATCTCTTTTCATACCTAGCCACCAATACTGACTGTGTAGATCTTGATTCATTTGGGTGACACCAGGATGATCTTCCCCAACTGAATAATGAAAATCCCACATCAGCTCCTCACGTATGTCTCCTAACACCCATACAAGCCAATGAAAATGAAATATCTCAACCTCACCTATGGTTAATCTAGGAATAGGTTCCTCCCATAACACACTCTCCCATTGGACTAGGCCTCTAGAATCTAATAGCTATGTCATTCGCACATGATCTAGTATAGTAGAGGTAATTATTAAAAAATAAGGATGCATCTGCCCCTATCTGTCATGCACCACCAAATGAATCTCACAGAACATATCCATAAGCTGCCACTAACTACTTTGAACCTGAACTATCTGTATCTGAGTCCTCCAAATTAGTGTATCAGCCACTGTGCTGCCTTTCCCAGGCATGTAGGAATGCTCAAAGTCAAAGGACTGAAGGTATTCAATGCAACTTCACTATCTTATGTTCTGATCGTGTTGTGTGAAGATGTACTTGAGACTTTTGTGGTAAGTGAAAACCATAAAATGGTCTACCAATAGGTAATTTATCCAATATTGTAAAGGATGAACAACTGTAGCCAACTCGAGGTCATGTGTCGGGTAATTAATGTCATGTGGCCTCAACTACCGAGACCCTTATGCAGTGACTCCTTCCCCCGGCATAAGAAACACTCATAGCCTCATACCTAATGAATCATAGTACACAGCATAGCTCTTTCCTATCTATGAAAAAACTATTATCAATGATGAATTCAACCTCCCCTTTTCATCTCCTAAAAGGCCGACTCACAAGAATCTGACCGTAATTACTTCCCACCCTTCTTAGTGAGGCCATTCAGTGGTGATACTAATCGTGAAATTTCCTGAATGAAATGTCTATAGTATCTATAGATCCCTAGAAAACTTCATACCTCAAAGAAGTTCTTCGGCTGCTCCTAGGAAACTATTGCTCTCACTTTCTCTAGGTCTACTGATACTCCTATCTCTGAGATAACAAGACCTAAGAAGTGAATCTGGTCCATCCAAAAGTGAAATTTTTATATCATAACATATAACTAATTCTCTCTCAGTGTACTCAAAATGATCTCAAGATGAGTGGCATGGTCGTGTCGAGTGTGAGAGTACACCAAGACATCATCCATGAAGACTACCATGGAAGAATCCAAGTAGGGATGGAACACTCGGTTCATCATGAAAACTAAAACCGTGTTTATGAGACCGAATGGCATAACTACATACTTTTATAAACTATACCTGCTCTGAAAGGATGTAAGAGGTATATCATAGAGTCTAATGTGCTACCGATGACAGCCAGATCTCATTTCAATATTCAATAACATGCGATCTCCTTAATGTTGATCAATGATATCATCAATCCTCGGCAAGGGATATTGGTTCTTGACCGTCAACTTGTTCAGCTTCTGATAATCCACACAAATTCTGAGGGTACCTTTCCTCCTTTTTCAAACATAGGATAGGTGAACCCCAAGGAGAAGTGTTGGGTTAGATGAAACCCTTCACCCGTAACTCCTCTAACTACTTCTTGACCTCCTGTAACTCTGGTGTAGCCATCCTATATGGAGGGATAGACACCAGTGCTACTCCTGGCACAAGATCAATAGAAAGGTATACATGTCGCTCTATAGGAAGACTTGAAAAATCCTTTGGAAACACATCCCTGAAACAATCATCCACTACAGGAAAGTCCAACTGTGAAGTCCCCTGTTCATCAAGATATATACTAGAAATTTGGGTTGTAACTCCTCCCAACTCATGATGCTTGGGTCCTACTCTTCTTTCCTAGACATCCCATTCACCCTTATGAAGAAACGAACCACCCTATAGTGATGTGAAACTCACCCTATGGTGATAGAAGTCAACAATACCTGGGAAGGGAACTAACCAGTCTATTCCGAGAATGACATCATAGCCTTTCATCTCTAAGAAATAGAGGTCCCATAAGAAGTGACATATGCCAACCTTAAGAGGGAACTCATTTAACTGACATACACTTGTCGTTCTAGTCCCCAATGGTGTGTCCAATACCAATAGATTAGCTGAAGTAAAGATATAGAGCCCAAGGCTCTCCACAAAAGCAACATATATGAAACAATGGGAACCCCCTGAATCGAAAATTGTAGAAGGATCAAGAGAAGTAAAGTATTCATGTTTTTCAAATCAGGGATACATGGCGTGTATGACCCCTATACGACATGTTCCTTTAAGCCTTCACATGGGTCTGTACTCCTTCCAACCCTAGTCATGTAACACCACATTCACACGACATGTTCTTCCAAGAAACACTGTGTACTTGAATCATTTTCCCATGCCCAATTTCTTCTACATGACTAACCCACATGGTTCTCCTAGTGCAAGACTACATGATGCTTTTTTTCCAGACATGGCGTGTACTAGAAACAACTTCACCAACCCATGTTGTTAGTCACATGACCAGTTACACGACTGACTCTACCCGGTGTGTTTGTTCCAGACATGGCATGTACTAACTACACATAATCCACCCTTATCATTGGTCACACGGCTTGACACGTTGTCTATAAACATGAAATATATTACCGGTACACGGTGTATTCCATCATGGATTTCCCAACCCCATGTTTCTACCCACACATCTAGTGACACACTTAGAGACTACACGATGTGTATATACACTACACGGCCTGTAATTAAGAAAAATAGTTCCTTCATGAACAGAAGGATACATGGAGTGTATTCAACAATACACACTTTGTATTCTAGGTTATTTCAGATAGTTGGCCACATAAACTACTCTGCAACCTAGAAAAATCAAAAATGAACATTAAAGTCCCAAATTCGGATTCATGAGGGCCCATACTCCACACAAATAAAAGTTTGGCATCTTATACATGTCATATACAATCATAATAGTGCAATCAGTCACATAATCCACCAAATTCTGATGCATGTGGGCCCACTATCAAATAACAGGTATTCTATCAAGGCATCTATCACAATAAAATGAATATCTAGTAGAACATCTATCTCAATAACTTGCAATCAATAATGCACCCTAAATGGCATGGCAGTAATACATGACATGTGATCTCTAGGAAGTGCGCGTATGATGCATGAGATGAAATACCAAAACATTTGAATCACCCAATGGTCAAATCAAATAAATATTAATAATTAAAAAAATAGAAAAAAATAACAATATAAGAGGTAAATTGGCTTTCCCCTATACGCGGGTTAGCTACCCCCAGGCACAACTTATTACCAAGTACCTATTCCTTCTTATCCCTCGCTATAGGCTCCAAACAATAAGTCAATAAGAAAATAATTCCTATGATACCACTTGGTAAAATCCCGGTTCTAGGTGCCGCCCAGAGATTCCATGTACCCTGTTGGTCACATGGCCTCATTCACATTTCCCCAAATGCAAGAGGCTACTGACTAGCAGTGAGGGCCTTGGGTGTGATGGTGGGGAAACTATGCCCTCATTGAAAGAGTAATGCAATGGAAATAAATAGATAACAATATCAGAAGTAGTAATAACATGCAATGAAGTAAAGTGTGGATGAATTAAATTAAAAACCAATTGGAGAACATACATAAGTGATGTGTGATACATATGTCTAAGAAAACAGCCAAACAAGTCACCACCAATGGCCTGAAGGACATTATTTTTTAATGATTTTTGACAATACACCTTTCAAGGGGTGAGGTGGAACCCTTAAAAGGCCCGTAGACGTAAGTATTACATGGCCTGTAGGCCTTATAGGAATTCATTTCCCTTAGGTTTCAAACAGTACATACAACGAAGACTAACTACTTAGCACTACTCCTCCCCAACATCTTCATCATGAAATCAGCTCTCCACCTTCGCATGGATGTTCAGCTAGGCTTTACCATGTATGCACATGCTTGTCCCGATGGCAGGATCCATACCATCTCATTCTTTCAATCCATTGAGCTTATTCTATTGTGAAATCCTTTTTCTCATCCTCCTTCTAGATCTTGTTACTTATAGGTTCCCTGGTTTGTATCGACACTTAAGGTGGCACAAAGGCCTTAAGGTGGCCTGAAGGCCATGAAGTGTCCCAAAGGACTTACTGACCCAAAGGCCTGGGTGGACAAAACAAGTCACAATGCTGGAATATAGTACTAAACCAAAGTACAAAGAAAACAAATAAACTCCAGAAACATCGTAAGCCTCAGCTTGGTCTCATGCTCTCTAGCCCCACATCAGTCAAGTAACTAATGTAGAAGGGCTCTTGCCCTTGTCTATAACTTGTACAATATAATCTATTTTGGCACAAAAGAATGACCTAAATAGGGTGTGAGATTAATCCAAATAGGTAACTACCCAAAGATTTGTGCCTAACACTCAGTGATTATATATGGTAATCAATAAGAAAAATGAAACAGTAAACAAGGGATTACTCAAAAGTAAACAAACCTACAGTTCCAATAGCATTCATTTTCATATATCAAGTAAGAATCAAATTAAAAACAAGTAACCCTCTTGGATTTAATCCCAGCCTAAACCCTCTAGTTCAGCCAACCAAACATAAGAAACCCTCTAGGAAGTACTCATAGTCTAACCCCTCTTGTTTAGCTTTAACAAAGACTCTATGAGGAATCACTCACCATCAATTCCCCCTATGGACTTTTATCAGTAAAATATAGACACCCTCGTGAAGCACTCAACATAAAATTCCCCATGTTTTCTCACAAAGTGGAACTACAAACACTCTGAGGGACACTAACATCCATCCCCCATATGGTCTCGCAACGTGAAAAGTAAACAGACACTCCAGGGAAGCCCTTAGCGTCCACTCCCCCTATGGTCTGATACACCAGGATCCCATAGTATTTTGTAAGTGAATCGTGCACAACCATGTTCAACAACATAAGTAAACCTTAAGAACGACATGGTTAATAGATACTACAATATAATAACATCAGATAATATCACTCTATCCTAACAACACTAGGCATGGAGAACAAGCATCCTAACAGAAAAAACTAGGCCCAACGGCCAATATCAGCTCAAACATGTTCAAATAAATCCATAACAAGGTAAATAAACCTATTCTCAATCAAACAACCTCTACTCATACACATGAGGCATAAAAGGTATTAAAAAGGCTAAAATCCTTACACACGAAATACCTCATTCTAGGGTATTCCGCAATTCTTCACATAATATTCATAGACTAACTATGTAAAGGAACAAACCACATACTACATCATTGTACGAAGAATACTCTCAAACTTAGGCCCTTTAATTAGGATAGAATGATGTAGATCTATGAAAAGTTTAAAAATGGAAATCCTTTATTATCACACACAAGTGGAGAAATCAAGAGTAGAGGCTCTAGAAAAAGGAAGAACTCATCATGTCGATTCCAACACAATCGACAGTGGATGATTCAGAGAACATATGGTGAGTCGGGGTCTCGGAGAATATTTGTCATCTTTGGTCACTCCTAGATAAGACAGGCTGAGAAGTAGTGTTTTCTATGAATGATATGTGATCCTGGTCCGATATGAAAATTAAAAAGAAATTTACACAATGTGTCTTTTAAAATAACATGGCGTCTATATTCCTTTATTAGGCCCCTCTTTAGGTAGTCTCCAAGTCACCCCTACACAGCCATGTACTCGGCCATTAAACGGGCAGTACACTATCACTCATGGAAACCGGGTACCCAACGTGTACTTCTAAGTACACGGTGTGTACTCTTTAAATTTACAGAAACTCCTATTTTTCATAAAAACTCCTGAAATAAAGATCCATACCTAATATTAAGATCCAGTTTCTTACATGCATTATTTTTAAAAATTGTTTCTACAAAATGTACATTTCATTCTTAAATAGATTATGAAGAATACTATAGAAGCTCACAGTAATATGTTATTTATTGTTGATCCTAATAGACATGCGTGTGGGATGCCTTTAGTGAGTATAATAACTATAATATTTTTCTTCTACATTACATGTAATTTCATGTTCATATTAAATATAAAATTGTTTTTTTGGATATGAAGCTCTAGAGTTTCCTCCTACTAGCATGGGTCCAAATAGGGATCCTCCTAGACCTAGATGGAGCACCCATATGACCACTTCCCAGACTGACCCATCGGTGAAAAACCCTATATACCACGAATTTCCATCCTCTTCTTGAGACTCCTAGGATGTTCCCATCCATGTCCCCATCATCATTTCATTTATCCTTTTATTCCCATTCCATGTCTATGCTAACTCGACCGATGTTCCCACCTTTACCATTTCTATATCCATTCATGTATCCCCATACCTACGACCCATATTCTGACATGACTATGCCGCCTCCTTTTCCTACCATCCATCCTATATATAATTATTATATTACTTCAATTTCCACTCCATTTCATAATGATCATCCAGAGCATGCAGTAGAACTGATACTTCCTTAAGAGGCTACTGATCCAGCATAGTCCATAGATGCATCACAGCCTATTCAGGATCCTACATCAGTTTTTTTTATTATAACTGTTCCAAATTATATCATTTAATTTTTTTTTTGTTCTATCATCACTTAAATATTTTTTCTCCCCTTATTATTTATTTAGTGGAATCTTATATTAGGAGACGTGGGAACACTTGTAAATGGGAGCCATAGACTCACAAAACTCATATTATGGTGGATTACACTCCTAAAAATCAAATGGTAGGTAAAAATTCTAGACTGTGTAGAAGTTACCTGGAAACTTTATCCAAATACAATGACATCATTATATGGAACTGGTCTCATGGAGACATATCAGTGATGACATCAAGGATAGGGAATGGGCACTGATATGGATAATGAAATTTTATAAATTTATATCTATATTAGTAATGTATTTATATGAATTAATGTGTTCATTGAAAGATTCGGTTTAACTTTACAAATGATGAAGATGCCAAATCTTCTACATTGATGGATCTTGGAGAGTTAGGGAGGTCATACAAGAATTAGTTACATATTAGTTAGAGGATTAGGGTGGGGGCTGATTTTGAGGGCATACCCACATACCCTAACTTTCCAAAAAGTCAATATCAAAAAATGATAGAATATTGGATGACTAAATAGTTTAAGGTACTAAAAAAATTAATTTTTTTCATATAGAATTTAATTTTTATTACCTATATTAAATTTTTTTTTCTTTGGAAGCTTCAGATAAAAAAAGAACAAAGACAAAATGATATATCTACAAACATTGGGGAAAACTAAAATGTCTGAGCATGATTATTGCAGGGTACATTAATCTGAATTAAAATAATGTCCTCATTTATATTATTACATAGTTACCTTTGCATGTACAATTAGACCAAACCCAAGAGAACACACCTCAGTACCCATAAGAAATGAAATTAACAAAGAACCACCAAAAAATGTATTCATAAATGTTTTTTTATTGGAATAATTTATGGATTTATGTTAACAAATTAATTTCATTGATAAAATTCCCTTATAAATTCATCAAAGCTTCACCTTTGTTAGTCTGTGTTTCGTAGAAATGACATATTATACCAGTAGGATAAGGCTCATCTATTTTTCGTAAAAAAATTGAAAAATTCCTTGAAATCGAATTCGGAAAACTACCAATCATTTATGACTATCATTTACCTCAATGTTTATATTTCTATGATGCAACATACATGAATCTATATTTGTGCATTTCTCATTTATTTTTACAATGCATATTTTTTTCAATTATCATTTACAATGAGATGTATTGGGCATTGAAGTTCCTTTACCTCATTCCAAATTATTTTTCTCTAGTAGTAGAAAAAGGATATAATTGTAGTAAATGCACAGATACAATATAATATTGTATGTTTTTTAATTTATATTTAAAATATTTGATTGAAATTCATAATTTAATATGTTGTTTATAATTTCAATAGTCTTTCTTGGAGGCCTTCGATGAGATGGAAGATGAAAAATTACGGCCACATGATCAATTGAATTAAGTGCTAGGTGTGGAACACATAGGGAGAGTCTAATATAGACAAGGAAAAAACATCATTCCCTCTAGGTGATGGTCCTCATCAGGCTTCTATCAAGCCTATCAGACCTCTGAGCTAGAAATCACATGTTCAGAATCCTTTGAGGAAAAGAAAATATCTTTAGAAGAGTGTGAGGGGAGAAAACAAGATTGTGATAGAATTAATCTATTGACCGAACATTTCATGAATTTTATGTCAGTTTTGAGTCATCCACTACCATTAGAGTCTACTAATACTTTTCATTCATATATGGAATACATTATCTCATTAAATGATGCCTTGGGTTATTCCCATGAGGTCCCTAGTGGAGATGATTGTGGTGGAATTAGAGTTGTTGTTGGCGAGGATGTTGTTGATGTTGATGTTGGTGATGAGACTACTGATGATGATGTTGATGGTACGGTTGTTGAAGATTTTGCTGGTGTTTCTACTAATGATGATGATGTTTGGAATGGGGATGGGGGTGGGGATGATGGTGATGGGGGGATACTAATCCCCTCAATTTTTGACTTAGAAGAGATACTTGTACAAGTACTTTAAGAATGTGGACTAACTATTTGTATGGATTAGAATATGCATGCATGTTTTATTTGATTTATAGGTGAAGTGTAGTTTCTTTCGTGTTGGAGTTGATTTTTTTTTCTCCTGTTTTTGTTATCTCCGGGATTTGGGATTGTTATTTGAGATATCATTTATATGAATTTGAAACTGTTTTTCACTCAAGGTTCTTGCTTGTTCAATTACTGAAGAGAGACAAGTGGACTCATGTACAACAATGGAATTTTATTTTTATTTATGATGTTGTTTGTGTTCATATTTAATGCATGATGTTTCCCAATAGGTAGCATGGCCATGGCCCAAGAACCTATTAAGGGAGTTAAAACAAAGAAGTAACCTCTTACTAAAAAATGTTGGTTTTGGTGGCTGGAATGGGTTTTGTAACCCTTTTTGGACATGATCCCGATGTTTTCTATATAAATCATCTTGATGGTGTTATTGGCATATTAAATATAGAATCATTTGATTGTTCTCAGTTTCTAATAGTTATACCTTTACTATCTCTATTTCATTTATAATTGTTGATAAAATCTGAATTTTTATTCTGATACTTTCTTTTCAATAGAATACCTATAGAAATCATGTATCTCTCTACAAAAGGATGTGTCACGGAATATGATTCTATGAGTTCTTAAAAATTCATTCTTTTTGGACTAGTAGTGTTGAAGAAGGAATTGGTAGATGGTGGTATTATAGAGGAAATCATGGACAAATTATACAAAACTAAAATGTGGGTTTTTTATTATTATAACTCAAATATTTTTTTAGAAACACCTATTGTGTAATTTTTATAGTGATGATGTGGTGCAACATGATACTGTAATGTGTGGAGACTCTGTGGATACAAAAAGTCATGAAAATAAATTGAATCCCTCTATGAAGGTAATGCTATTTTGATAAGTATGTCTCGCTTTGATTCCTTCTCTTGTCTCAAGCTTGCATTTCAGTTTTACAATTTATTGTAATCTCACTAGATATTTCTTAAATTTCTTTGTAGTACTTATTATATACATTGAATTTGATAACTTTTTATATAACATAAAATGGATTCTTAATTTTTTGGTATATTCATGAAATAATTCTTTGTGGTGGATCAGTTGCGACAATAATTCCCATATGTATCACTTTTGTTTCATACTAAATTATGAACTGTTTTATATTTTTCTTACTGAGACTGCTATATTTTTAGGGATGGGAGGTTTTTTGGAATACATAGCTCTTTCACTAAGGAATAGTGATATTACATAATCATCATGCCCATGGGACAAGGTATTGGACAAAATGTTTGATTTAGTTATCCCCTATGATAAGTCTAAACTGGTTATTAAAAAGGTTTTTTTGGTCAATGAAATCGTTTTTCCGGAATGTAAGTGTTAATAGTTTTTTAGAAATAGAACAAGTGTTACAAGTAGTTTTCAAAAAGTGTGCATGCCACATCGAAACGGGTTGGTGTCCTGGTAGATTTTGAACATCTAATTGATTTCTTTGTTCAAAAACCTGGGGTAACATGATAGTTAAAACAATATTAAATTAGTGTCTATTCTACATAATTTATGTGCACTCTGATCCACTTTTTACCGTTTTATCTTTAATATATTTTTTCTAACTCATATTTTATGTTTTAACGAAATGTTAATTCTAAAAACTCAATGGCTGACCACCTTTATAGAGCTATAGGTGTTGTAGTAGATTTTTCAGTAGTGAAGGTAATGAATATACCTATCTCACCTGAGGGTTGGAATTTTCCCTGAGGGTTAAATGGAAATGAACAGCCACCAAACATGGGGTGCACTGAACATTTTCAAAATAAGAGGAGACCATTAAACAAATGATTAAAACAAGTAATTACCTTGATGTAAAATATGTTTTAATGAATTTGATTTTCCTGGATTCATATTTAGAAAATTATTGGGAAATTTCAAAGACCAAGCATAGAGACAACATGCAATTCTGAGGCCCTATGTGCCCAGAATGGTTCATTGAAGAATGTTAATTTCTAAAATAGTGCTCATGAGCAGTTTTCTTGAAAAAAAAGATTAATAAATCTTAAATGGGTGATGGGATCAGAAATATAAGGGCAAAGTTATGTTTAAGATGGTGGATGTAACCTATGAACAACTTAATTTTAGTCGGTGAGGGCCTCCCCCCAGAAAACCTGAAAATGGAATAATTGTAAATAAAATTATTAAATAAAACTATTCTATTTTTCAAATCCTTATAACTCAAGAATGGTGACTCAGACTGAAAATATAAGACCACTGCTAAGCTCATGAGGGATTTCTTTCATTATGTAGAGCCTAACATTGGCTAGCATGAGCCAACTATGGAAAGTAGTTTTTAGGATGTGACTACAAATAAAATAATTGAATAAAAATAATTTTATTTTAAAATCCTTACAATAAATAAATGATAACTCATATTAGAAATCTGAGAGTACTCTTGAGCTCTAGAGTGTGTTCTTTCCATATGCAGGACCTAACCACAACCGGCATAGGTTGAGGGTAAAAGTTAATTTTTGGGCATTTTAAAGACAAATAAAATAAACCTAAGAGATATTATTTTATCCAAAATTATTTCAATGAAATTCAATGTTGAGCCAACTATTTAATTTCATAAATTAAATAGTGTAACGATGTTGCAACTCAAGTGTAATAGAATCATTGTTTCATTTCATTAATGAAACAGTATAATGACCCAGTGAATCAGCATAACAGAAATTCTGAAATGCATTTTCACCATTTCATTGTTTAACAGAGATATGAGATTGTTGGAACGATCTAGGATTGGCACTAAGGCTTTGGAGGAGTTCTTTTGGTAAGCGGTGAATGATGGTGAATGAATAATCTCTACAAGTTCCTTCTTTTCCCTTCAAAGGATCCCATCATCAATGAGGGTTTCATCTCAAGAATTGTCGAATGACGGTGGGGCGACTCTGTTCTTCATTAACAAGTGACTTGATTCTAGGTAGGGGTTTTGTTCATTTTGAATTGGATTCCCTATTATTTCTTTCTAAACAATTAATGTAGATCAAGCCACTAATAGGATGATCCAAGGGTCATTTTGTTTTGCAGGATCTGGTATTTTTTCATGTGAGGAGTTATGGGAGGTTGGATTCACATTTTCTTTATCCTTAGTTAAAATCCTAACAAGGACGAATCATGCCGACACGAACAAAGTTTGTGATACCTCCTTATTTTGTTCCTTATGAATTCTTCTAACCCACCCCTATACTTTATTTATTTGTGATTTAATGAAAAATGTGGTCCAAGAAGAACTGTAGAGGTGGCGATGGAGGGATACGACCAAGAGGGCCGCGGTGACGGCATGGGCCACCAACTCGAATGTTAGTGGCAGTGAAACCCATGGCAGCCACCGCGAATGGGGGACCACGGATGCCGGAAGGCTGCCGGTAGGATTGGAACACAAAAGTGGAGGAGGATGTGACCATTAGGCCATGGCAGTGTGGAACAACAACACCAGTAGGGTGCCCCGTTAGGTCGGTAAACCCATGACTGGGTTGCGGGGCGGTACTAGCACGCGGTCCGTGAGACCGTGTGCGAGGGAGGAAGTCAGTTGTGCGACTTAGGGTGTACATGGTTCCTACCACATCCGATATGGACTAAACCAGATCACTAGTGTGGTCTGGAAATGGGGAACCGAGACGTCAGGTGGCCCAGCTGAACAGAGACCGGCCCGCCAATGCGGGCCAGACCAGTAGAAGGGGACCATGCCTCTAGGAGGCCCGGCGGGCTGTACCCTCGGTCCAATGAGATTTTCCCTTGGGCCAAACCATACTGGTTGGGATTATACCTGACCGTTTTGGGTTGGCCAATCTAGGATAGGTCAGGTCGGTCCGACGAGACCTAAACCCCTCTGGCCCCTTTTGAGTAAAACAGACATAACTTCCAAATTGCACGTCCAATTGAAGAATTGATTGTGGAATTGGGAACCACGTGATGAGATGGTCATTTTGATATACTCCAAGTGGGATTCAATGGATGTTGAGATATATATGATGGATTAAGGATTAGATTATCCCAAAATCAAGGATGCTACGAGAAGAAATCCTACGACTAACTGTGACAAGAAGGAAGTGAAGAGCGGACCTCAGTGGCCCGACAGACAATCTGAACAAACCATAGTGGCCCGATAGATGATTATACCTTAGTGACCTAACAGAAGAGTATACTTGAGTATCCCAGAAGACCTCTGTGATAGATAGTCCTTAGTTTCCTAGTGGACGAGCGGACCTAGTGGTCTAGAAAACCTTAGTGAATCGTTAGGGATGAGTCCCTCAGTAGTACATGATGTTTAGATTTACGACTGCTAATCTTCTTTTCTATACTTTAGATTATACCTTTTTGAGATGAATCTAGAGACTCTCTTTATTGTACTTCTTTGAGGATACACTCTGTGTACCTCATTGGTAGTATGCTTTGTGTATTTATTTCTGGTATTCCTTTGTGGTTTGGGGTCCCTACTGAGTATTGTTTTACTCTCCCCGGCATGGGCTTCACCGACACATGTCATGTATTATGAAAACCATTGACGCTTTGATGGATTTCATGGTGGATAGGGACCAGGAGGTGCTTACAGTGGCCTGATAGACGAGACGTGCTTCTGTAGCATCAAAAATATGTTTCTGTACATAACCTTCAGGAAATGTTTTCTGCGGAGGAGTTCCAGAGACTTGTACATTTGCATTTCAGTTTTAGTTGGGATTTTATTATGTCCTCGTTTACTTTTAGTTTTCTGTTTTCATACCTTGTTTTTCTTACTTAGCGTTTTCACCTTCCAACATTAATGGCTTGGATTTTTGTGCATTTGTACAGGTACTTAGGAAAATACCTCCCATTTTTGGGATATGCCTACATAATGCTAGTCTCCAGCCCTTGTCAAGTGGGGGGTGGGCTTGGGGAGTCATAGAATGGGCCATGGGGGATAGTTCATGATAGAGTGGTATCATAGGAGGTCAGTTCTACCTTAAGAAACCATATTCTCTGAGTTTGGTTTGGGGAAAAATGTTGAGTGTTTCAAGTTCGTCTTTTAGGCTCGGTAAACTAGTGTTTTATGGAAGCCAACGTATCCATACACCTGGACCCCAAATTCTACTTTTAACTCCGTATATGAAAACACTAGTTGTAGGGGAAAATGATTGTACATACATCATATTGTAATGGGTTATGTTTTCCATTTCCTTATTGATTCATCTCACCAGGTATACTTTATTGATAGTGGTACATTTTTTTTTGTTTCAAGATGCTTCCACATAGACAGCTAGCTAGGATTCCATCGCATGATGACAAGGATGATTTGTGGGGTGAAGAGATTGGTACATGGGTTTGAATCAGAGACAATGTCACTGGGTGGTGTACCAACTATACCCCTACCCGTGGACTAGCACATGGTAATCATAGTACTAGAAAATGAGATGTACGGGCTGAGCACACATCACGTGTTTCAGTGACATAGACCCCTCAGGTTCTCAGGAAGGACCCACTCATAAACAGCTAAGGAATTCCTTGAGGTTTTGACCAAGTTTTTCGTCTAGTCACAACACCCTTAGATCAAATGGTGGTCCTGGAAGTGAGCCTTCTATAATGATTTGCAGGGCAATGGTGGGGTTTATATTACCCAATTTTTTGATGATGTGACTCTTGCGTGGATTGATCATTATAAACTTTCTTAGAAAAGGGGATCTCCCCAAAATATTTATGGTCTATGGATGCCCAAGAGCTTCTAAATCTTTGATAGAATGACATGACGGTACCTTAGTATTTATCAAGGAATACCGAACATTTTAGATACTCGATGAATATGATACGACTAGTGATTCAGTGCTCAGACCCCCGATCGAGGTGTGTTTAGGGAAATCTGAGCCAGAACTATTCCTTTGTGAATTAATTCCTATGACAAAGTTATAGAGGGAACCTTTTTGGTTCAAAGTCTTTTGGTTGAGTAGAAACAGACTATGGATCTCATTAGTGGAAAATCAGTAAGCCAACATCAGTCTCAGAGACTTGGATGTGTGAGACGTTTTGAGAAGTGGTCCCAATATAGGGGATATACAACTCGGGGCTCATAGAGTGAGTCCAATTGTCCTAGGAAGAGGTAATTATTTTCAAATGATTGTAGCGTACATCTCGCTAGAGATTTTCCAACCCATCATGCTGGTAGTGAAACAGTGGATGTGCCACCGGGGCAGAGACAATGATAGGAACAGATGAATCTATAGGGAGAAAGGTGTGGTAGAGTATCTGGGAGAGCATCAGGGGGTTCTATACATTTCGACATGTTACAAACACCACCCCAATGTTATCCACACCAGGATCGGGGAGCGAGAGGACATGATAAGTGAGTAGATGCATGCGGTCAATGAATATGACCCAAGGGCTCCAAGAATTATTCAAGGTATGTTTTGTGTCTACTTTTAGCTACCGTATTAATAGAAATAGGTGATAATCATTCTTTCTTGTCATGATTTTTGTTCAAGACCTAGAATTTTTTGTTAAACCGTTGACTTGACCCATATGTCTAGAGATACCTATGAGAGGGGACTCGATAATCACACTTATGCCGATTGTGTGATATGACCCTTGAGGAAAGAGTTTATATTGGAACCTCTTGGTGGCAGCGTCGAGGAATTACAACTTCATTCATAGAATTGATTGGTTATTTACAGTCCATGCCCAGATGGATTATTTTAGGAAAAATGGTGTGTTATGTCTGCAGAAATGAAATGGGGATTTCCTAGGTCAATGAAAAAGGAAACCAAGGAAGCATGAAACAAACTCATGCATAGGAGGGTGCAGCTAATCACTCTTGAGATGGCTAGCCTTACCCTATGTGCAATGGATTTTATGAGTTTTTAGTACCCATTAGTAGTGGTGGAGTACAAGGATGTCTTTCTAGGAAATTTTTCCACCTTTACCTCCCTATAGGTAGATAGAGTTATGTTTGTTCTATACCCTGAGATGGAACTGATATCAACACTGACATATCATATAGCTCTTATAGAGCTTCCTGAATTGAGGGTATAGTTGTAGGATATGTAGAGGAATAGATTCATGTGACCTAGGGTTTCACCAAGTGTATCCCCAGTATTTTTTTCAAAGAAAGAAGATGAGATAATGAGGTTATGTGTGGACTTATGGTACCTGAATCAGGTGATTGTGAATAATAAGTATCCACTACTGAGGATGAATGATCTCTTCGATCATCTGGAGGGAGCGAGATGGTTCTCATTAGTTGATACTACATGAGTAGAACTATGTGACCCAAGACCTTGAGTTGACAGTGTTAGTCTTCATAGTGAATATGTGGGGACACTACCTTATATGAGAATGGTTTATCATCTACTGTAACCAAAATAATATCAAGTATATATCCTCTCATAAGTATTTTCACTTGAGACAGACATGATGGTTGGAGTTCCTCCAAGACTATGAATTTGAATTAGTTTATACTCCTGGTAAGGGAATAATTGTAGTTGATGCTCTCTGTATGAGATCCAGTTCGTAGTTGTAAAACAGGGAAATTGAGAAATTGGCCTCGTTAAAGTTATCCTTTGTGGATAGGGATTATTCATATTACCTCCAATCGGTGGTTGTAACCCCTCCACTCTTAAGTGAGCCAAGGAGGCATAGTTCGATGATACTAAAAATGGTACTTTATATGCTTAATTGTTCATGGGGAGTTCCTCTAATAGACATTCAAAAGGTAGGGAACACTAAATTCCATTTAAAGGATGCACAATAGTGGCAGTGGACACCTGGAGTTGAGACATACATCAGGAAATGAATTTGGGAGTCATGGCAGACATCAGGGATGATGGAAGAGGTTGAAACTGAGCTTACCTATTGATATAAGATTTGAGCACTTGTTTAATCAGTTTTGTGGTTTGTTAACTCACTGTGAAAAGCCCTTATTTTTGGAAGGGGTTTCTCTTGTGTTTTTTGGGGTTCCAAGAAGAGAGTGAGAAAAAATGTCAATGGACTTTTGACAGGTTTATCATGTACATCCACGAGACACCATACCATCTGGGTGATCATTGACCAACTCACAATGTCATTCACTTCTTATATGTTTGGGAATGGAGTCTCGTAGATAGCTTGGGATACCTCTACGTGCATAATATAGTTCAACTCCATGGGGTCCCATCAACTGTAGTCTCAGATCAAGGTGCATGCTTTGCATCCCAATTGTGGAAGGGATTGTAGGAGGCATTTGGAAGTCAGTTTCACTTGAGCACAACATTCCACCCATAGACAGATGGCCAAATAGAGAAAACCATTCGAGTCGTAGAGAACACGATACGTTCTTACATCCTCAATTTTGGTTGTATTTGGAAGGATCACCTACCTCCGGTGGAGTTTTCGTACCAAAAAAGCTACAACTCTATCATCGGTATGGCACCATTCGTGGCCTTGTACTGACGGCCCTGTAGGTTTCCACTTTGCTAGACTGGCACCAGAGAGTCACCACTCATGGGCCTGGAGTTGGTGTGGGATACTATTGGAAAAGTGATGGTCATCCAAGAGTAGATCAATACATCATAGATCCGTTCTAATTCCTATGATAGTAGGTGATAGAGACCCTTACACTTCAAGTAGGGAGACCATGTGTTTCTTGGGGTCTCTCGTCGACATGGGATATGGAGATTTGGTCATGGCGGAAAGGTATCTTGGAGGTTCATCAGACTTTTTCTCATACTATGTAGAGTGGGTGAGGTGGCATACATCTTGGCTCTACCTCCGCAGTTAGAGCGAGTTCATAATGCCTTCCACATATCCTAGATGAGGGGATACATACATAAACCATCACACATCTTTTACTAGGGTGAGCTAGACATTGATGACGAGGATACAGTTTTGATGTTTCTGGTAGATATTGAGGATCAATATGAGAGGATAATTCATGGGTGATATATTCCTCTAGTGTGTGTTATATTTCATCACATGAATCTCTAGGAGAGCACATGGGAGAGGGAGGATTAGGTACATGCTCGTACCCTCATCTATTTAGGAATCCCTTGGTTTGGATTTTGGGGATGTAAATCTTTAAGGTAGGGAATATTAAATGACCCATATTTTCCTGGTTTCACTTTTAAAAAATTACTAGGACAATTATGAGACTATGTGCTGATAAGGTTTGAAATTATATGTCCTGGTGTGTCTGGAATGGTCCGTCAAAGAATGTTAAGTTTTTAAATTTCGTGCATGAGTAGTTTTCCTGAAAAAAAGTGGAATAAATATTAAACGGGTGCCCGGTTATAAATCTGAGGGAACCGTTGCGTTCAAGATGGTGGGTTTACCCTATGTGTGACTTAAGTTTAGTTGTCATGGGCCTCCTGTGGGAAAACCAGAAAATGAAATAACTGTAAATAAAATAATTAAATAAATTTTTTTTTTCAAATCCTAGTAACTCTAAAATGGTGACTCTAATTGAAAATAGGGGAGAATTGTTGATCCTATGAGAGCGCTCTTTCTTTAGGATGATCCTAATATTGGATGGCATGAGCCAACAGTAGAAGGTAGTTTTCGGGACGTGATTGTAAATAAAATAATTAAATGAAGATTATTTTATTTTCGAATACTTATAACTCATGAACAATAACTCGGATTGGAAATATGAGAGTATGGTAGAGCTCATGAGAGTGTTCCATTATTAGGAAAGGCATAACCTTGACCAGCATGGGTCAATGGTAAAAGTTAATTTTTGGGAGTTTTAATGAAAAAAATAAACTTATGAAAGTTTATTTTATCTAAAAAGGTTTCACAAAAATGCAACATCAAGCCAAATGTTTGATCTCATAAATGATATAGTATAATGATGCTGCAACTCAAGAATTATAGAAACACTATTTCATTTCATAAATTAAACAGTATAATAGAAAGGTTGTTTCATCTCATAAATGAAACACTATTACGACACAGAGACTCAATGTAACAGAAATGATGAAATGTGTTTCATCCAATTAATTGTTTAGCATAGATATGATATCATTGGAATGATCCTAGATTGCCTCTATGTCTTTGGAAGAGTGTCATTGGTAAGTATTGAATGATGAAAAATAAAGGATCACCACATAGTCCTTCCTTCCCCTATGAAGGATCCCATCATTTTAAAGAGTTGCAGCTTCAGAATTGACAAATAGTGGTGGAGCGACTCATTTCTTCATCAACTAGCGAACTAATTCCAGGTATGGTTTTTGTTCTTTATGAATTTTATTCCCCATTCATTATTTCTAAACAAAGAACACAGATCAACCCACTAATAGGTTTATTCACAGGACATTTTTTCTTACAAGATCCGGGATTTTTTCATGCGGGGAGTTATGCGAAGTTGCATTCATGCTTTGTTTATCCATCATTAAAATCCTAACAAGGATGAATCACACTGAAATGAAAAAAGTTCATGATCTGTCCTTCGTGACTTCCTTGTGCATTCTTCTTCACCACTCATTTTCTTTCGTTCTTCGTGACATAAGGACAACCGTAGTCCAAGAAGGACCATAGTAGTGGAGACGAAAAGTTGTGGCCAAAAGGGTCGTGGTAGAGGAAAGGACCAGTAGTTCGAAGTCCGGTGGTAGTGGAACCCACATCAACCATTGTGGGAGTTGGACCGGGGCCACTGGTAGGTGGCACACGACTGCGGCATGCAGGAGCGGCCATGTACTAGAGGTGAAGTGCGCCGGTGGTGCTCCACAGTAGGGGAGGATATGGTGAGGTGGAACTGCAGTAATAGTGGGGTGTCGCGTTAGGTAGAGGAGGCCATGACTAGTGAGCAGTGGCGATGCAGAACCGCAGTGCCAGTAGGGCGCCGCATCAAGTCGGGAGACCCGAAGCCGGGCCACAGGTCGGTGCCTGCACATTGTTCACCGGACCACAGGCGGGGGAGGTGGTCATCTAAGTCGGCCACATGACACTAGGAATAT
Organism: Viscum album; assembly: GCA_963277665.1. NCBI lineage: Eukaryota > Viridiplantae > Streptophyta > Magnoliopsida > Santalales > Viscaceae > Viscum > Viscum album. The sequence goes on along the minus strand of OY728119.1, from coordinate 1,960,383,321 downwards.
GTGGCACATTCCGCGTCCAGGATGGACCAAACCAGCCGGCAAGTGCTAGTCAGGCCATGGGGAACCAGGACACTTGGCGGATCGTCTAGACAAAAATCGTTCCATGAGCACGGGAGAGGCCGGTGGAAAGGGACCGGGTCACTGGGTGGACCATTGATTTGTACCCTTGTCCCAATGGGCCTGGACCATGGACTAGGCTAACCAAGCTTTGGTCAGGTCAGAGTGACCAAGTCAGACTGGGCTCAGACCCAACCGGTCCCTTTTAAATAGAAGAGGCATAATTTTCAAACCGTGCGTCTGATTGACGATCTGTTAGTGGAGTTGGGACCCCCGTGACAAGGTGGTAATTTTAACACAATGAAAGCGATTTTCCATGGAGGTTGAGATACAGCTGATGGATTGAGGAGTATATTCTCCTAGAATCACACGTGTATGAGTGGAAATCATGTGACTAGTTTTCACGGGAAGGATTTGATGAGCGGAACTCGGTGTCTCGGCAAACTAGCAGACATCATTGGCCCAAAAAATGACTGGAGAGGACCTCGATGGCCCAAAAAGAGAGCAGACCACAATGGCTTGATAGACAAGATGAGCGGACCTTAGTGGCCTGGTAAATGAGTGGACCTTAGTGTCCTAACAGATGAGTAAACCTCAGTGGCCCAACAGACCTTAGTGATGAATATACCTTACTTACCTGGTGGACGAGTGGACCTTAGTAGCCCGACAGACCTCAATTACTCATCGGGGATGAGTCCCTCAGTAGTACAAAATGTTCATATTTAAGAATGATAATCAGTCCTTTTATAAATTAGGTTATACCTATGTGAGCTGGCTTTAGTGACTCTCTTGGCTGTACTTCTTAGAGGATACACTATGTGTACCTCTTTAGTAGTATGTTTTATTTATTTTTTTGTGGAATATATTTTTGGTTTGGGGTCCCTAATGAGTATTATTTTACTCTCACCTACACTGGCTTCACCCACACATGTCATATTTTGTATAGATGATCGACACTTTGATGGAGTCCTTGGTGGACAGGGGATAGGGGGTGTTTAGAGTGACCCAATAGACAATACATGCTACTGTGGCTTTAGACAACTATTTTTGTACCTACCCTTCATGTAGGGTTTTCTGCGAAGGAGTTCAAGAGACATGTAATTTTACATATTGGTTTCAATTGCGATTGTATTCTAGCCCTATTTACATTTAGTTTTATACTATCATACCATGTGTTGTTTACTCAGTGTTTCACCTTCCAGTATCAGTGGATTAGAGTTCTATGCATGTGTACAAGTAATTGGGAAAATGCTTCCCATTTGTTTTGGATATACCTACTCGGCTCTAGATGTCATCCCCTGGCCTATGGAAGGTGGGGTTGGGGCAGTCAGGGAAAATTTGTGACATATATTATTAGAACCCTTATCACCATGCTGCAACACATTGCATTCCTATATGGTTGTTCTATAGTGTCTTTGTTTTGCACATGAATTGAAGCTGATCAGGCTTATAAAGAGTTCAACTCTATGTTGAATATTCAAATGGAATTATATGGTGGTATCATATACCACCACTGACATCGTTGGGAAGGTGTTAATTCCTCCAAGTGCATAGTCTAATTTGGACTCTACAATTCCTTATGTAATGTACATTTTTATGGGTTTTTTGGGTATGCATATTTTAAGCAATTTCAAGCCTGTATATTTTATGATTAATTCAAAATTCACCCTCCTAATCCATGAACATAAGTTTTTTTTATTGAAACACATAGTTCTGCGTTTAGTTTTTTTCTTAATGTTTAATATTTTCATATAAAGATTACTAGGTTTTTTATTTATTCTTAAATTTTGGAATTTGATAAAAAAACGTTTTCTTGAATCGTAAAAACACTATGTAAATCTTAGGACACTATTATTGTTTGAAGATTATGATATAATGACACAAGGTGGAAGAGGATCAGGACATTGGGGAAGAGATTGGGTGGTTGAAGAACTAGGTTGCGGCAAAGAAGAATCTGAATTTTTCATCAATGAACACAAAAATCAGGATGATTCACGAGTTGTATTCCCTTGAAAACATCATGTCTTTCGATATCCTTGCACTTTATTCCTAGTACTTAGTGAGTAAGATCAACTATTTATACCTTTGTACCCATTATTCTGATAAATGGCCTCATATGCATGCTTCCTTGAATAAAATCCTTCTATATAAATTTTTCATATTCGGGACCTCTATGGAATATAATTGGTAGTTTTACCTTCCCTTGAATACAACAGTTGTCCCTTCCTCCTCTTCTGTGTTTTTATTTTTTTGTTTCCAGTTTTGAATGTAATTCATGTTATTGTTGGAAAATAGAACTATAGTTTATACATGACATAACCGTCTAAAATATAGAAATGAAGCTAGAGAACTGTATGTTCTTTAATATTATCAAGCAAACATTGTCAAACTCAAACATGGTCATTATATTCAAACAACACCATCAAATTTTGTCACTTGGGTCAACAGTAGTTAAATTGGTTAAATTGTGTCCAATTATAATCAAATTTAGTTAAATAATGTGATCAAATGATTTTATACTTGGTCAAACAATTTTTCATGTGTTGTCCAATATCTTCTAAAATCCACTTCTATAATACCCTCTTTAACTCATCCTCACTTGTATGAAAAAAATGAGTCAAGTGAAATCTAAGACACATATGATCTTGTAATTACATAAAGTGATACAATCAGGGAAGATATCATCCTTAATACTCTATTTCAAAATATTTTAGTCCTCCCAATATTTTTTATACATGATCCCTCTTGACTGAAATCAATTCAATATCACTGAATGAAGATGATATTCATATAAATTTTATATGTTATGGCCTCTACTTTTTTCATTCCATCTAATAATTTAGTCAAATAAAGGGTTCCATCATTTATGCCTCTAGCTAAAACAATTGAACCTTGATTTCTCTTTCCCACTTTATTGGATAATCTCTTTCCAAAACATATATCATCCTATTAATCAATGAAAATTATTTTTCCTCATAATCTTGATATTTTTTGAATAACCTTGAATACTCATGTTTCCATGTTGTGTGATGTGTCCAGGTAAACCATAATAGGTACCCTTATCTTATGTTAAATTTTGAGATAATCATAATATAATTCTAGAATTTCAGTATCTATAGGGAAATCAGATATGGATAAGTGTGTGTCTACATCATCTGAGTTGCCAACCCATGTGACCCATGGGTTGTGTGTGTGATTATTGACTTATTATATGACATAAATTTATAAAAAGGATATGGTTTTTATTATTTGAATTTTTATTCTTGGTATAATAAATGCATATAGACTGTGTATGACTTGGGCTCTATGCCAACCATTGTTAGGACGTTTAATTTTATGGTGGGTTGGGTGATAATTCCAACCACATTATAGCTATATGGGATTGGATGTGATGAGATATGTGTAATGGGTTGGGAAATTATTCTAACTAGGGTTATGTGGGATGATGTGAAATAGATTATTCTATCGGTTTTAAATCATTCTGAATATAGGGAGGTTTTGATATGGGTTGGGTGATCATGGACACCATAGATGTGTGGGTTATTATGCAATGGATGTTGTGATGTGTTTTAGGTGTTCATTCCAACCATATATGTTCTTAAGGGATGTGTTGGAGGTTATGTGAACTGTCACCTAATGAATGTTTTTTGGTAAGGAACTCATGATAACTATGGAGGATTAATGAATATGATTTGATGTGTGTTTTGGGTTGGATAGTATTCCAACCATGGTTAGGCCTTGGTAGTTATGGTACGGAGAGTTGGATATGATACCTCATGAGGTGGTTATTGATGGTCCAATTTCCAAGTATTATGGTTGTGTAATATAACTTGTTTGTAAATGGGTTGTGTTATGGTTTGTATTGTTTTTATTGATAAAGGATGGAAGGAAGCAGGAAGGTGGGACGCTAAATGATGCAAGGAAGCATGAAGGTGTGTTTTTTCTTGCGCTTCTGGGAGAAGCATCTATACCCATGGTTCATTGAACTGTGGGTATATTATATGTGATGTCATAATATATACACATGGTTTAACTAAAATCATGGGTATCATAGAATTTTCCTGGGATATACCCATGGTTTCTATTAAACTATGGGTAGAGGCTTTTACCAATGCCTTGGTATCCTGCGGTTCATAAAACTGTGGATATAGCCTATACCCATGGTTTTATGGGTTATACTCCTGGTTTAAAACCATGGTATCAAATACCATTGAATTAGAGTTAGTGGAATTAAACTATATAAAATTCACATCCATATGTTCATAATTCTGTTCTTTGAGAATGATTCTCAACCTTAGACACTAATCTAGAATTGTTTTATTGGTCATATATGTAAGATATAGTAAAATTATTAATATTTTGTAAGAAATAATTTATAACTAAGACATATATAAGGTTGAGTATCATGTTTTGTATTATTTCATCGATGGATTTTAATTAATGTAATCCCACAAAAAATGATGACCCCATACATCATATCCATTTAGTGATCCAAAATGAATATTTTATCATGACTTATAATGGGTATCATATTAATATACAATGACTATATATTCTATAAAACAATTTTCATTCATATCAAATATTATTCTTGGATAGTTAAGTAGATAACTCTTTATCTATATAAATCTTTTTGATTCCCTCAACTCATTCCTCTAGTATCCTGATAGTTACGGTTTCACACCCATGTTTAACCCAATGTAAAATTCATGTACAAAAAACCTCTCAATTTGGGTCATATTAATACGTTATTTCTTTATACAGTATAATCTATTGTAACCAAATAGTTAGGGTCAACCATAGTGAATTATCAAGTTCTATTTAAGGTTCTCTTAAAAAGGAATCTCAAAAATAGTATTCAAGGGGTTTTGTTTCAATATATCACCATCTTAATATACATCTCACACATTCTAAATTCAAAACTATTTCATCTCATTAACCTTTTATCATTTAATTATTTATTCCTCTGTGTATTCATGCTTCCAATGATTTACTTTTTGGATCCCTAATCCATCAAATAAATTAATGTATTCACACCACATTAATGTTTCAATCATTTCACAACCCACAAGTTGGGGTTACTCACCAAATAATAGAAGCCATATATATATATATATATATATCATGTATATGGTACCTGAACCCTTTAGGTTATGAATTAGTATTAAATGAGTTTGAAAATCATCACATGAGTAAGAACATACTGACAACTAACCCCCCCCCCCCCACATGTCTAGAACAATGTTTAATCCACCATGTGAGTGGGTGGTTCACCCCCGAGTCCCTATCCTTGGGGAGACTTCACCCAAGAGAGAATATAATATATAATAATTCTATAACATAATATATACATAGTATATATAATAACTATATTCAATCTCATAGTTTTAATTTTAAATTGAGGTCATGGTCGATGAAAACTAAATCTTTTGAAATCCCACCTAGAATGCAATGAAGGGATTGAAAATATACTAAAATGAAATTATCATCAAAATTTGACATGCATAATATTCACATTTTGTAAAAATTTTATAAACATGAACAATCCAAATGAATTAACAATTAAATAAACCTTTTTATTAATTTTCCAAAACAAGAGTTCAAAATATAAAAATTTAATAATTAATTGAATAATGGAAAATATAATTTTACATGTTTTAAAACATATAATTTATAAAAAAAATTAGAAACCATAAGCCATAAATTTAAAATATAAAATATTATCATTTTTTAACTATATTTTATTTTATGACTGATAATAAGCATCATCATTCATAAATAATTATTGGAACTCATAAGGATATCTTCAAATAATATGATTATTGTCATTGAATACTAAAAGTGATATTATAAGTATCTAATCATGTTATATGATATCACTAATATAATATTTTCACTACAATACACAATTTTTACATATAATCAGGACTTTTTTTGGTATCCCACATTATTCCCTATACCATTGTTCAAATATGTGGTTATCCACTATATCATACTTTATGACATAGCATAGTCATATGGTATCACTAAAAAATATTTTTATTATATTATAAGTTATGATACTATATTCAATATATTATGATAGATGTGATATTTAAGAAATATTTTATAAACATAATGGTCAATTGAATAATAAAGCTTTAATACCATTGATCAGTTAAAGAATATAAATAAATAATTGTTATTTTTGGAAGAAACTCAAGTATATTCCTGATTGTTCTCCAAAAAATGAATTTTGAAATAAATATAATAATAAATTAATTAAAGATTCAAAATATCTACCTCAATCTGGATTCCACAATTCTTATTTGATAGAGATCACCAAAGTGGAAAAATTATCTCACTACCATAAGTAATATAATGACCTTAGACTCTCGTTCACAATGTGAGGACCACGAATCACATAAGTAGGGATGTTTTATTCACTAATTGATAGATGGTTCTTTAGGATAAATAGATATTCTACTGTATAATACAGTTATTGGGTATTAATCAATTAAGGAAAAACTTATATTTTATAAGCCCTCCCCGAATCTCCTCATTGAATGAAGAAGATAGAGCATCAACTAAGATATCATGGAAGATTATGTGTGTTACACATAATGCATGGCCATTGGTTGAACCTCATTATTTTAACACTTCAAACTATCAGGTATCCATTAATTATTCAATATTCTTGATTAAAAATAAAATAAATGATGTGGGAGTATGTTCTATATACATGCACTCACGTCACATTCAAAATATATTGTATACATTGTCATAATCTATAGAATATTCCAAAAGAATAATCTAATTCACTTCTATGATATAAGAAAATTATAAAACATGATATTCATCTTGTGAATATTGTGTTTTATGACTCAGTGAATATCAAACATTAAGTATCCCTTGGTTTAGTGATCAACCAACAGAGGTATGTCAGACATTTTTAGATCTTTAATATAGTTGGAGAAATGTCCTATCAGCTAGACTTACTATTCAAATTTAGTTTCATACACAATAAATTTCATATTTTATAATTGATGCAATATATATCCAACCCATTACACATGATCCAATACATTGATATTGAGTTGGAGTATGATGTATCTTACATGGAGACTTCAATCTGTGTTATAGGTTAGAGTAAAATGGTGTTATGATATAAGTTTATTCATGCTCCCATGTTTCTTTCTTAATATGAACGTGTTTCCACAAAACCTATACTAAAATAATGTTTTCCGATACTATAACATCCCTTTCATATCAAAACATTATATAGGCACATGAATAAATGTAGCATCTAGTTCAAGATCAACACGGTCCCATCAGATCACATGGTCAGTATTAGGAATGTACTTCTTTAATTGATCAACATGAAACATATTATCCATAGAACTAAAATTTAGTGGTAAATTCATCCAATATCACACATCACCCACTCATTTATGAATAATAAAAGGGACAATTTACAATAGAGACTACTTTACTTATTTACCAAAATGATAATGTCTTAGCCATGGGTAGATTCTTAAGAAAACATGATCAACTACATCAAATGATAAAATTCATTGACACTGATTTGTGTATTATTTCTAATAACTTTGTGTCATCTTCCTCCTCATTAAAATCATTTGAATCCTCATTCAAACATTTTGAACCAAAAAATGTAGAGAATAGAAAAGTCAAATAAACAATGCTATGAAAGGATCCATATGTATCGAGGAATGATAATGATTATTGTATGAGAACTCCACTAATGGTACGTGTTATTCCCATAAGCCAAAAAATTCATTACACAATTGGTAATCATGTATTACAATTTTTGTATCATCCTCTCAGATTTTCCATCCATTTGAGGATGATAATATGTGCTCAATTTCAACTGGATTCTAAGGTCTTGCTATAAGGATGTCTGAAAATGAGATATAAGCATGAGGGCAAGATTAGATTAAATTGAGTCTGTAATTTCCTATATTTTTACTATTTCATGAATGTAGATTTAGAAAAAATCATCCATCGTATAGGATTCATAAATAAGGATTAAGGGACCCATCATTGGGAGTTGATCCACAATCAACCATATGACATCATGCTTTTTAATCGTTCATGGTAAACCTGTCACAAAATATATATATTTCTAATTAAATTTCCTTATGTGTATAGATAAATATTGTAACATAATAAATTGATTTTAGCGATGTACATTGACTTAGTGACATGTGAGGCATGTCGAAACAAACTCTTCTACCTTCATATTCTATAAATCCAACCAAAACAATTCCCTCAATTCCTTAAACATATTCTTTATTCCTTGATGAAAAACCCATCTTGAATAGTGGTCTACATTTAGATATATTCCTTAGATATTGGAATAACTAATATCTTATCTCTAATCCGTAACATATTTTTTCCATATATATTCTATCTCTCAATTGCCTCACAAAAATTGAGTTTCAAAATAATTGTAACACATTCTGGATTCGATGTATGATCCTCTTTCACATGATCAATAAAATATAGAACTATCAAAACTAAAAATAACATTTCAATGTTTCCTTTCTCAATATACTCTATGATAATCTACTATAATGAACAATATATTACATTTATCTAAATCTTCATTAGCTAACTTCTTATATGAATTCCTACATAGTGCATCAAACATAAATTTCCCTTTACCCATTTCATAAATATAATAAAATTGAAACATATAAATATATTATATCCATCATAATATTATTTAGTTTGAGTATCATTGTGAGAAAATATATTTCAATCTCTGATGATCCATAAACACTGAAAAATTTCTCCCAAAATAAATAAGGATTCTAAGTTATTAAATAATTGACTGCAATAGATGCTTTCAAATCATTTGTTGGGTAGTTTTTCTCACACACCCTTAAATTTTCTGACCCATAATAAACCAAATGGTCACATTTCATGAGAACACAACCAAACCTAGATCATAATACATTACAACAAACCACCTAGCCATGACCAAACTAAGGAAAGATGAGAATATGTGCTCAAATTAGATGAATCTTTATCTCTTTTGAAGACTTATATAATTCATAATTCAATCATAATGGAATTACATTCTATATCAAATATATCATTTGAGAGGAAAGACGTGAAAAATCATGAATGAAGCATTGATAATATCATGATAATATAGGGAAACTACATATATCAAAGGCATTCATATGTGGTTGCCAAGAAAAAACAGCTTCTATCTTTTTAGGATCTTGATAATCTATTTTATCATAAATTACATGAATAAGAAAACATACTTTATAAATCCAAAAAAACCATTTTTAAATCTTATAATAAATGTGATTACCTCACAAGATGACTAACACTATATCCAAGTATTTCTCATGATCTGCTTTTGTCCTTAAATACACTAGAATTTCATGAATGAACACTTCTAAAATGTAATCAAGATACCTATTAATGAGGCTATTAATTAATTCCCTAAAAACTAATAGAGTATTTGTAAGTCCAAAGACATGAAAACAAACTCATAATGGCCATAATGGCTATGAAAATAATTATTTGGAATATCCTCTCTCTAAACTGATAGCTTGTGATATCCCAATCATAATTAAATCTTATAGATCCATTAGGCTCTAAAAAATTGATAAAAAAAATTCATTAATGGGTTTAAGAAGATATCAATTCTTTATCTTATGATTGTTAAGATTATTATAACCCACACAAATTTTAAGAGTTCCATATTTATTCTTTACAAAATGAATCGATGTCGCCAAAGGGGGTGTGCATGATTGAATGAACCCTTTGGTTTCTAATTATTTCAAATAGGCTTTAAATTCTCTTAATTCTATTAGTAACAACCTATAATATGGAAGGTAAATGTGATTGGTCCTTGGTATTATATCCATCATAAAATTCAATTCTCTTTTTGGTGGAAACCTCATGAAATTATTAGGAAACACATCAGGAAATTAAAAATCTACAGTTGTAAATTATCTATTTATGACACCATCCATAGATTCTAAAATCATCACTACCAAATGATAATAGATATATCCAAAAATCAGTACTGAAGGTCCCACTCTTCTTTATCCTCAACCCAATATCCTTTAAAGATATGTTTAACACAATTTGATAATATGAAACTCACATGTCAAGAATACTAGTCAATATGATATTTTGATTTAATCAATCAATACATTACAAAAATCAAGTCATATATTTCCATATCATGTATAGGTAAGTCTCATACCAATTATTCCCCATCAATAGTATGTGTACATGCTTCTCACATAAAAGATCATCACTCCCATTATCCAATAGGGTTTTGCAGTTTTAAAAAATAAATCATGGTCTTAACATGAAAACCCATAAGATCAACAAGATGATAAGAAATAATAGAGTGAGATGGACCTGTATCAAACAAGTATTGAATAGGGGTACAATTAACAAGAATCGTACCTCATATAGTAAAAGGGTCATATTGATAGTTCATGATCACTTTATCATCATTGTATAATTTCTTAGCCCCTATACCATGATTCCTTTTTTCTATTGAGATTGTATTTATTATGGATTAATGATGTTTCTAGAATTACCTTGACTTTATTAGTGTTGAACGTGGGGATATTCTGGTGAGATCTCCCCATTGAATTATAACATGTCTAAGAGACCAGAGATGTATTCCTATAACCAAGATTTGGAGTGCTACGAAAAAACATTAAAAATGTACCATATTATTAAAGTTGTGAAATGGTCTAGGTGGTGTCATAAAATATTCAATTATATGGTCAAAATAACCACATTGAAAACATCCGGTCTAATTTTATTTTTTAATAGGAATTTTTATTAATCATGTGGTTTGATTCTGAGATAGGCCCACACTCTGAAATTTGGTGTCACTCTCTCACTAATTACCAACATTGGAGCTCATACTAGTTCCCATGAGCATAAACATAATACCTCCAACCATATTTCTTGAGATATCTTTTTCTATAATAGTCTCTCTATTTACCATCTCTTTATAGTCTGTAATACATAGGATGGAAATCATTGAGTGAATATCAGATCGTATCCCTGACTCTGAAATGTTTGCCTTTAAGGACACACTTGTAGCTAATTCTAGTGAAAATCAAACTATGTTCATAAAAATAGGTTTATATTCTTTCATTGATAGATTCTGTTTGTTTAATATAATGTAATATATTATTCAAGTAATCTTGAATTTGTGAGGGTAAAATTTTTTGATAAATAATTCTTTGAAAGACTCAAATGTAATGTATGGACAACATTATCCTCAAAAACAAAATCCCGCTATTGGAATTATAGATCCTCAAGCATGTACATTATTATCTTGACTTTCAATTCAGCAGGTTTTTACAAGAAATCAAATATTACATTCATATTATTCAACCATAAATCCATTTTATTAGGTTCTAAATCCCCTAGCAATATGTTTGGATTATAAATTTAGAACCTAACTGAATGGTCCACTTATTGAGGTTTTGTATTCATATTTTCTCTATCCATGAATTAAAAATCAAGAATGATGCTTTTGACCAACTCTTAATTCTCCTATGGCTGAAGTTTAACCATATTTTCTACTATCTATTTAAGTTGATTCCTATGACTACTAATCAGTTCCATTTCTATGAGAGAAATAAAATATAATTTTTTCCAACTTACTAACAAAAAAACACTTTGAAATTCCAATTAATTAGATAAATAATTACCACAACCATTATTTTTAAAATTTAACCATTATAAACATTTTCAACATTTTTTATAAATCATAAAACAAAATATGATCAATGCATTCCTAATGTGAAGTCTTACTAATAATATATGATATGAAATACTCATTGGATAAAGTCATGGTAATGATATGACAACTCACCAAGAAGTCTTTAATATACTTTTGTACTCAATCCACCATAATAACATTAAATTCGTCATAAAAAGGTTAGCTGTGTATTTTTATGCTATAAATTACAAGTTAAAATGATTATATATCCTTCCTACCAACCCAAATGATAGAAAAAATGTCCAATGTTGATACCATATGTAATATCCCACCCATCCTAATTGGCTTGAGAAGTGATAGGGGAGCTACTACTCTTATGTGACATTTCCAAGGCACCAAAGGCATGTAGTAAATACCAAGGGCTTCAAAGAATATTGGGGTATTATTTTTCATTTAGAAATAAAACAACCCGAAAATGTAAAACAATAATCATACAATCCTCACATATGATTCATGATAACAAGAGTGATAAATAATTACAACCCAAATATCTAAAACAAAACATATCAATAATTATACCAAAAGAAACCAATAAAAAACTAAAAAGGCTAAGAATATCCAAGACCAAAAGACACCCATATACATAATCCCAATAAACAATTGATCATGCTCAAATATTCAACTCCACCTTCTTTTCACATGAAATTAAGACACATCACTATAGAAAATTAATGTCTTCTATTTACTTGTATCCCAATAGATGACATCTACAAATTCACTAAAGTTCCCAATCATGGGGTGAATATAAACACAATAGTTTTCCACCAAATACTTACTAACTCAAAACTCTTGGATAAAACATGTTATCGTGTTTCATATAAAATATTTTCAAGTAGCTATAGAAATTTATATCAAAGACAAGTGATTTTCCATGGAAAACAATAAACATGTATATGAAACTATTTGTCATAATTTTGTATACCCATTACTATGTTTCCCCACACACAACCAAACACACATGAATTCCAAATGATAGTTCCATACTCATGAGAAGTCTCTCATCAATTCACCAAGTCATCATAGGGTGACCAATTTCCAAGTGCCCTAATGGCACACGACCCTTATCCAGGGCCATGTCCAAGAAATAAAGCTGACCCAATGGAACATGCCACTTATCCTAGGTCATGTAAAAATAATGAATTGACACTAACCATGTATTTGAAATCCCATTCCTAGTTTCATTTTACAAAAACCGAAATCTTTGTATATAACTTTTCATCAAACAACTTGTGTGAATCAAAAAAATTCTGTAATTTAAAAACTATCATTTTAAAATTATAAAAAAAGAGTGTTTTCCAGAAACCATCCAATTTCCCATAATTCCATTTACATGTCCTAAAAAATGTTTTTCCTAAATAATCACACATGTTTTGAAAATTATTTAATGTAAAACATTTAATCAAAACTAATCTTTCAAGTTTTAATTCAATAGGATATTAGACAAAAGCCACCTAACTCTCAACAGATTGTGAAAATGAAAAAAACACTACCAATATCAATATACAAACAAGGATCATATTTACTTTAATAGATTTTATAATATATCATCAATATTCCCATAAAAACATATATCTATCCATAAGAGACTAGATATATAGCTCTAGGTGGGTGTAGAAGAGCATACCTAAGAAGAATGGGAAGAAAAAATTACTGAATGATGACTCCAAATCTATAATGCACTTTTATTCAACATTTTTATGTATATGGATAAAAAGTAATCACCAATTAAGCCTTGGGATAAAAGGTAATTCAATATCCTAGGATATTGGGGGACTGATGAGGGTTCCAACCCATAATTTGTATTAAAACCACAATTTATGGCATTAAATGCACATCACATTGTTAGGTTTCATAGTCTGTAAACCCATGCATAAACTATGCACATTCTACTGGATGATTCAAGTACACACATGGTTTTTTCACATGTATTTTCAAACCATGTGCCAACCTTGCATTGCTACTGTATCAGACCAACCCCTCACATGGTTAGCATACATGGTTAGACAAACCATGCAGCAATTATGCTTTTCCCCCCATTTCACTTTGCATGGTTTCCTCAAATCACTCACCCATATCGGCCAAAACATTCTCTAATAATTCTCTAACCCGGTGACTCTTGAAAAAGTTTCACTATTTTCTAGAGATGGTGCACATTTTCTACTAAACATTCTTAAATCGTGCATATCCAAAAACACGTTCATAACACTCCAAAACCACCCAAAAACCTCCCAAACATGACCAAAGTTTTATATAATATAAAATATTTTTAATTTACCTGAAACTATGTATGATACATAACTTTTCAATTATTCATGAATACTAAATAAGATTAATAACATTTCATTGTGAAAAAAATTACGAAACAGTTTTCTAGATATTAAATGTTTTAATTTAAATTTAATGTTATCTTATTGGAAATTAAATTACACTATATTAAAAGTAAATTTAGGTTCATAATATCATAATTTTTATAAGTCTTACCTTATAAATGTAATAAAATAAACACTACTAGATTAAGTAACCAAGGTAAAAATAAAAATGGTAAAATGTAAAAATCAAGTAGTAAAAATGATTTATTATTGTTTAAAACATGTTGAATTTTAAGTGTTGGAGACTTTATAGATATTATATTACTTAAAAATACATCATTTATATATTTTGGTCCCATTATACTTTGAATATTTCAATTTTATTATTGAAAAATAATGGGTATTCCAAAAAGTACCTTTTCTACACATAAAAACAGAAAAACTTCCACCCCTTCATTACAAAAAATATTTATTAAAATTTCATCCTTAAATTTCCCATTAATCTCCTCCTAGACACCAATACAAATTTCATAATCCTTTTATCTATATTATTAATCCTAGGCCCTTCATTTGAAGGAGACATTCAATATAAATTTCAAGGTCCCAATATGAGTATTACTTAATCTTTAACATTTTATTATTACTTTTCACTTCAAAAACTATTCTAGAAATATTATTATAATTAACACAATATACTAATTATAATTAAGTTAAATTATATTAACGTAACAAAAATTATTTATTTCTTCAAATAAAATTATAAAAATAAAAGATTTTTTATCATGTGTTTGTGCACGCAACCACCTCCAGAAAGTGACATCATTTTTTTCATGGTCACCTCTAGTAACTAGTTATAAGGATTTAATTTCATTATTAATGGGAAATATATAATAATAATAAATAAATAAATTATTATACACCTTTTTCCCATCATTTTTTAATGAAAATGCTAATTGTTCATTGTGTGGACTATACCCTCCATGAAGAAACATATCTCATTTTTTATTTTGATTCTTTATTATTAATTAATCTATATTAATATAAAATTAAAAAAATTTATATATCAAAATATTATAATTATTATTCCTTAATAAATATATTATTCCAAAAGACACCAAATTAATAACCTTTCTTATCCATTAATTATGGTATTTCTATGTCTGGGTATGTTTAACCACCGACCTGAACAATGAAATAAAATAATTTTATGGATTACTATGCGGAAATTATTATTAATGATATATAATATAAATAATTAACTTCTTATTTTATTTTGGTCCTATATTGAAAACAATTAGAGTAAAATCATTAATTAATATTCAATCATTTTTTAAAAATCAGTGAATCGTGTCTGTCTCCAATTTTGTCTACAAGAATTGTAACTACACATCTCACAAGAAAAAATTATAAATCCATAAACAATCATAAAAAATACATTATAGTTCCTTGTATTATCTGGTAATGATGAAATTTTGTGATTAAGAGTGTTATTTGTTTTATACAGGAGAATCAAGCGCTTTAGTGGAAGTCAGTAATGAAGGTTAGGGGATCTTTGTCTCAAATTTAATTCCTCAAGACATATTTATTATTATGCACCATGAAATATTTGAGATGGTTTCATTGTTTGAAAGTTAATTTATTTTTTATATATTAATTAAATTCATGGATTTTTTATCCATTTCACATTCTTTCATTAAATGGATTTATATACAAATGATTTTAAATTTGAAAGAGTTTTTACTCACTTATTTGATTTATAATACATCTTCTAGAACTTATTTATTATAAGATTAATTTCATCCACCATAATATTTTATTTGATAGTAATTTCTCTTTCTATGTAGATAAAAGGCACTTTTTATTCAAAACTCTCTTCTTGGTGAATTTATTCCCCAAAATAGTATATCATTATGGGGAATAATTCTCATACTATTTAATGACAGTTTCCCCTCCTTTTCTATATTTTCCCTTCCCACCAATTTTATCATTTAAAATTGGAAACCCAATTTTGTTTTATAACATAAAATCATATTATTTCCCTTATAATCTTTCAAAAAGTATTTGTTTACTCTTTTTATGAAATGGGTTTTCAACAAATATCTTTCAAAATATTATTCCATCCTTTCAAAATTAAATGTTTTATATTCCACTCCACATTTATTTTGATAACACTTATTTTATTTTAAGGATAAATTATGTTTTTTCAATTTTTTTTAATTCTTACACTTGAAATTTAAAACCTTTATGTATTTTGCAAGGAACCTTTATTGAAGATTATTTTTTAAAAGTAAATGTTTTCAAAAAATATTTTCACCCCCCTTTGTGAAACTTTTAATTATTTTCAAGGATGCATTATTGATATTTCTTTATAAACATTGATTTTTAAAATGAATTATTTTCAATTTCTCAATATTTATCTTTTCCAAAAATGACCTTTTAATGTGGCTGAAACATTATATTTTATTCCAAAGATAAAAGGATTTTCTAAAAAATCCATTATGATTTTACTACCATTTTCATTTTTTCTCAAAAGTCCATATTTCATTGGAAGATATTTTTTAGGAACCACCCTCTAAATATTCATATAAATTACTATTTAGCATTGATTAAATTTTAGGTATGAAACATTTATATTCTTGAGGTCAATTTTTTTATACCGTTTGGAAATATTGTGAAACCCATTTTTCATTATATGGATTCTTTATGATGTGTTTAATGTTTTTTTATAGAAATAGACATATTTATAGATGATTTATGCTTGGGGATCCCATATCGGACTCAAATTAATTATATATTATTTTATATCTTTGTTTTTAAAAAAATAATTTTGAGAGGTTTCCAATGGGGTTTATTCATGGAACCAAAATCACCCAATGGTTCCCTTATCCATGATGCCTAATAAACCTAAATTACAAAGGAAGGTAGCCATTAGGAAAAGCATCAAAAAAATATTTAGGGACTCACATTGGTTGTTGGAATGGGATTTCAGTCTCATCGCACCTTTTTGGGGGCAATTATTTATTAATTCGGGACTCTATTATAGATTTAATACTTATTCATGAATCCTTTATTAAATCTAAAATAAATAATATGTCACCCTTATATTAAAAATATATATTTAGTATGTAATGTATTTATAATCATATGTATGTATATGAGTTTCTTTTTTGATGGAGGCATATATAAGTATCTGAGTTTCTCTATCAATGGTATCCTATTGTGTTAGGATTAGATATTCTTATGTCTTTATTTATCATAATGCTAGTTTTATGCTGCATAGTGTGGAACTTTGGAATTTGTTATCATCTAGGAATATGGTATTTGTTTGGATTTTGTGATCAGACCCATGATATGGGATTCTTTTGTATCATTGTGGAAGGAAACAAAACCCATATAGTTATGTTCCACTTAACAGGAGACATCATACCTTTTATTATCATATGATGAGGGAAAGACTATGTAGTTTAATGTCATGTGGCAAGGATATCTAGGTAAAAGGTACCTAGATAAGTCCTGGTGTGGGACTTATGTCAGGTTTTCCTTAAGTACCCATAATGAATATGGCCCTCCGTGTTGAATATGACCCTACTAGGAATATATCCCATAGAATATTAGGATGAGATTCGTGGTTCTGGGTTTTACCCTCAATGAGGAGTCCTACATATCCTATTTATATGGGAATTAAATACCATTTAGTTGAAAAGGTTTGGGATATACACATATAGAGGATGCCTAAGGATTCTTCATCAAGAATATATCCCCTTGAGGGTTTTTCTCTCTCGGAATACGTCCCCTTGAGAAGATAGTGTCATATTTTTTGGGCTTATATCATGTCGGAGGAAAATTTTGGTGAAAATGGTTAGGGATTATAATAAATAACAGGCTTGTTTGGTTATTTGATCATAATAATGACAAGATCGCGACTAACCTCTAATCCCACATGATTCATGCTCGATCTGAGAAAAAAAGGAAATGAATATCTTAAAATCATCATAATCTCCTTCATCCACTCATGGAAGAGGGAGGGGATATGAAAGGTGGAGGAATTATCTATAATAAATACTGAAGGATTACTCTATGAGGTATTCCCTAAATAATATCCTCCTCCCCTCCCCTTTTGATTGGTGTAAAGAATTATGAGAGTGTGTTGATGGGTAATAAGTGGGGATTTCTGTATGATTCGCTTCACATTTCAAGAAAATGATGTCGTCCCTCATCATTAGAAACCATGTTCCACAATACCTAAGTTTGGACTTCTAATTACCATGAAAATTTAAGGTTGTGAACATTTTCTGGATCCCTCTTACAAGGGATGTTAAATATGGATCTTTTATTACAATGGGAATGAAAAACTGGATGGGTGACACGCTAGTGTGTCCTCTCCATCGACCAAATAAATCAGGTTACTGTAGAGTAGGTCTTAATGAAATCATTCTCGGGTTATTGTAGGTGATAATTTATGACATTTGGATAGTTTTTGAGAGATCCAACATGGGTTTGAATGCTACATGGAAAGAGGGTAGCAAGGGTGTAAGGGGAAAAGACCCTAAGGATACCTTATTCTGGATACTGGTCTTCACTATATGGGGTGGGAAATTGTTAAGGTTCCTGCAAAGGGATCTACATGACTGACTGAAAATTATATTTTTATTTGACTTTTAGAGTCTGCTTTCTGGGTGAGCAGGAACCATACAATTCCAGAAAACCGATTCAAAACACCAAAAAACACAATAGAATTCAACCAAGACATATTCTTACCAGTATAACCAGATTCAAAATTCAAACGTAGAGAGAATCCATTGCCTCAGGCTAAAACCTGCTATGAGCTACATACCATGACACACCCATGAACCCATACCCATCATTAGCGATGCCCGACGGAGCCACTCCTCGACACCGGAACTGCCGCATCAAAACCACAAAACACATCATCGCAGGATCCAAAAACCATCATCAAATAAAAACCGAATCAAGGAAAAAAACCGACACTTCACCATCAACATAACCCATTCCACAACTTCTCAAATCAACCGATAGAAACCCCATCCAGCATTTTTTAAACCTTCACTGCATCGCAAACCAACAGAGAAAATCCAAACCAATACACAGAATCAATAGAAATCAAGTATTGAACACATTACCAGAAAATCTCCTCTCACGTGATGAAGGAAACCTCATTGGAAACTGAATCGAACCAGAAACCCACCACCCGCCACTCCCATCATGCCAGCTCAAAGAGGTCGCACAATCCACCCCATTTCCTTGTAGCAGGCTTTAACTGATGGCCTTCACCGCGTAGTCAAGGCGGCCGAGCACACGAACCCTCACTGGATCATAATCACAACACCACAGGTTGAACAAACCCAATACCCCCACCGTAGGTCTCCCGCAAGAACCTGTACCCCACTAAGCATGGGAAGAAATGCAGCACCACCTAGGGCTGGAAGCACTGCCATCGAGCCAGAGAAGACCTCTGAGAATGACGCTTGAGGCGACCTGACCCGAAATCCTCCATTATGGTCTTGCCAATGACCCAGGACAGAAACAATCAATCGAAACCAGATGGTGCTCAGAAGATTGACAGGGAAGGGACTAAATCGAACTTCAACCGCGATGTGAGATAAGAGAAAGCAGAACAGATCTGAATCCTCAAATCCGCCACAGACTACACGCCTAACTCATAGGGAAGAAGAACAAAGGTGGGGGAGGACCGCAGCCACGCGAGATTGAGGATAGGATGGCGGTGGCGGAAGAACCCTAGCTGAAGCTGCGCCCCTTACAGGCTCATCTAAAAAATTATCTCTTTCAAAGGGGTCTGCTTTATAATAGAAGTTTTTTCCACAAGGTAACCTTATGTTGGTGACCAAATAGGTCCTCTTCTAAAGGATCACTTTCTTGGGTCTCCTTCATGGTATGTGGTATGTGAATTATCAACAAGATTATTCTCTAGTCTTCCTGGCTATCAGTATGTCTCTTCCATTTTTCAAATATGATTTATTTATAAGCAATTTAAATAAACATTTTCTCAAGATAGCCAATTGGCCACATAGTATACCTATTTCCATGAGATTAAGTAATAAAATTGTCATTATCACAGTAAAAAGAATTCCTCATGCTACGAATGAAATAAAAGATTATGGGGGATGTTAATTCACTTCCTTCTCCCAGAAATAAAAATCTCATTTTAGGGGTGTTAAATTAATGCCTTATCCTACAAATGAATATGTAATTTTTGGGGGAAATTAAGTCACTGAATGCTCATGAAAATGAAAATTTCATTTTAGGGGGTTCATTTCATCACCAACTCACTCAAATGAAATGTTCATTTGTGGGGGGGAATTATTTAACCACATCTTACCATAAATGATTTCTTTTCATGTGATAGAATTATGATCTTGTAACCTATGTGCTCTATATGGGAGGATGGGCCACTTTACAGTTCCGATTATATTACCAATTTTTAACACTATGAATGTTTTAACCAATCAATTTTATTCCCTTCAAATTCATCAGGTTTTTATCCAATTATTTTTAGATTTTTTTCACTCCAAAAAAATGCACCTCATAAAAATGGGGGCCTGATCAGAAATAAGGGGAGTTAATTCTAAAGAAGTTGTAAGCATTATTGAATGATCTGTAGGATTTATGTGGAACCTGAGGAGTGACCACACCTATAAAATGTGTCAATTGGTCTCATTTTAAACCAGAAACTATTGGAGTTGGTGTACTATGAACAACATTCTGTACTATGATTACATGTATATTCAGTATATTTAATATTAATTAAAATAATTATTACATATTTTTCTTTATTATTCATGACCCAAATGTAATAATTTCTTGTAATATATATCTTATTGATTAGTTTATATCAGTTCCCCACGATGATGAGAACCTTTATGTGCTATGAATATATTCTTAAATAATGTTTTTTGGTTGGGTGATATACTATTATGGGACACATGGTATATAGACTGTCAAGTGAGAGTACTTGTAAGTAGACGAGGACTCTTCCCATGAAGTTCACACTTTCTAATATCCATGTCATAGGATTATGAGAATAGACCCACCAATAGGAGTTCCACATGTTTTGGTGTTATCAGATATTTCTATCTGCAAGCATGTGTATTGGTCCTTAGACTTTAATATAATCACTAATGCATGTCATGACCCATGCACATATATTTTCTAAAGAAAACTATGATGACATATGTTAATGGAAATATAGGGTATGTTTGGTGCGTCATGATTAACATGTCATTAATGGATAATTTGATGAAGGATCTTCCATTACATCTTTGTGGGATATAGTATCTAATCCCATTGATTGGAATAGAACCATCACCCTAAATTCCATAGACTTGGGGAAATAACATATTAATTGTAGATATTTAAGGAAATATTTATCAAGCATATAGGATGGTGACACAAATGTCTAACCTTATTGATTTTATATTGTGAAATAGTGGATTTTATTATATTGTAAGTGTTCATGTTTGGTTTTAGTCATTCCAATATTATGTTATTTATGATGGGTACCTTGTCCAATAGGTAGATAGTATTCTTAGAATATTGGTAAGATCACCTAATACTAACGACAAATAATCATTGAGGGTTACACAATAAGTGATTCATATTATCTCGATTATAGTATATTTTAATTTAATTAATTGGATAAATATAATTCTCAAGACCAAGGGTTAATTTTATTCATTTTGTATTGATAAAAAATATTTAATGGTGAATGATATATCTTAATTTAATATTTATTCATGACTTCAACAAATTCTATAGGAGTTCGAACAAACCTACTCAGTGTCTGGTGAAAATATTAATTAACATGCTTGTTAACTAATATTTTTTATTACACAAGATGGTGTGTGACACAATATAATAATAATATTATTATTATTATGTTTAATGGGGTTTATTAAAGGTTATAATATTTTTTAAGGTCCATCATAAAATTAAATAATTATTTTAACCTAAACCCTAGCTCTATAAATAGATGGTTATGTCTATTGTGTAGGTTGTGAAATATAAAATAGAGAATTTTTGAGCACAATGAATTCTATATCAACTCCTCTTTCTCCATTCCTCTCAAGAATGAGAAATTCAAGAGATATTCCTTCAATATCAAAGGATGATCAATCAACACGAATGTTGTAAGACAATCGCTTCACCACACTAAAACCCAAAGATTGATTGGTGTTTCTCAAAGATCAAAGGAGAATATATGGATCACCACTAAAGGGATTCTATCCTTTTATCCTCACAGTACAATTAAGGTAAACTGAAAGGGTCTTTTCGAATGATCGACATATACATCAATGAATGAATCCTCAAATCGTCAATTTATTTCTTCTAATCTAAATAAATTAATTATAAATATTTTGTGAAAGGTCATCTCTTGGGATTTTGGGAAAGTCAATATTAAAATGAATTTTAATATATTTTGCACCACCACATGTTTCTTCTGCACCCTGAACCAATAAGTGGTATCAGAGTGATCTTTTTTAAATTCATAATTATTTATTTGATTTTTAATCAATACACAATAATGGTTGAATTTTAATTTAATAGTATTTATTTTTTAATTTTATTTGAAGTAAATTATTATCAATATATTAATCATGTTCATTAGGTGTTTTGTTTTCTTAATGTTCTAATATTAGATAAAGAATGATTGGATATGCCATTAGGAACTTCCCATTTGGTTCCAATAATATAGGGTTCACTACTACAAATTAGTTCATTAATAGAAGTAATAAAAGGGATTTATAAGTTCTATATAAGTGTTGATAATGTAAGAAATGATAATGGTTTATCTTTAACAGCTCTCATAGAATGTGATGATAATTTCCCCCTTTAACAATGCTGAAAAATTTATGATAAAGGGGGTTTTATCATTTCTTTTATAGCATTGGTAAAGGTCTTATTGATAAAGGGTATCAAAAAAATTTCAGGTCCCCCCCTTATCAGTGTTTCCTCCCATCAGTGCTCCCCCCCTTATTAGTGATTCCCCCACCACCTTATCAGTGCTTTTGATAACACCATATCCAAACACGTGCTCGTACCTTGAGTGAGATTCAAACATGAGACCTCCAGTATATACACCAACACATTTTTCGGTCCCCTATACAATTTTGTCTTACATTTTATGATATATCTATATATTTATATATATTTGATTATGATTTTATCCATATATTCATATATTTGTTTATATATATGTTTATATATATATATATATTTAAATACATTATATATATATATATTTTTTTTAAATGAAATTTAGTTTTTATTTATATAAGGTTTATTTATTAGTAAATATATTTTATATGTAAATATGGTTAATTATTTATTTATAAAATTAAATTTTTATGTATAAATATATAAAAACTATGTATATATTATTATATATTTGATTATAATTAACAATAAATTACATAAAATGAAAAAATTTCAAAGACTTAACATCAATATGAATGAAATACCTGGGAATAAATTATATACCCACTGAAAAATGGAAAAATTACCCCCTTAATTGAGGCTCATAATCCATCAAATGTTATGAAATTAGGACATGAAAGATAAAAACGTTGTTTTGCAGGCCTTATGGGCCTTTTCGCCTAAAAATATCTGATCAGTGGTCTCATGGGTAACTAAGGTGTAAAGTTCACTGCAAGATTCTATTTGATATGTGGTATATCCTAGAGGGACACACAGATAAGAAGTTAAGGTAGTTTGAAAGGTCATTGAATGTGAAAAAAGTGGGGTATGATGATTATAAACTCAATTTGTTCATTAATAAAGGTTATTAGGGTTTTTTTTTTGGGATTCCAAGGCATAAATATCAATGAAATATTTGATTTTATATGTGGTATAGGCAGAACAGACATCTGGATAAGAAGTTATAGCCATTTGAATTTAAGAAATTGGGTTACCTCGACTAAAAACCCAGTTTTCAAGGCCTTCCTATCCTTTTGTGGTTTTAACCAAGAAAAAAGATCATAAATATCATTAAATACCCTTGTAGTGTAGATCTCATCATTGGATTCGATCTGATATGTGTTGGACCCCAAATAGACACACTGATCAAAATTTATGGTTGTTTGAAGATCGAGTTTGATTTCTGATTTTTTGAAATTGTAATATATTTTATTACTTTGATTATAGAATGATTTAAATCTCTTGTGTTTTAGCTATGATTTTATTAGTTATGGAGCTGAAACGGACTCTCAGATCAAAAGTTATGGTCATTTTAGGGTTTGAGGGTTTCGTAATGTTTTTATGGGATTTAAGGGATTCTAGAGTTATTGTCTATTTTTCAGGGTTTTTTGGGGCTTATAGGGGTTTTCTAGAGTTATAATCCATTTTCACTAAGTATCTTATATATTATGTGTAAATTACTATTTAGCCTTATCTAAAACTTATTTAAAAAATATATATTATATTTTTATTAATATAAATATATATATATATAAATTAATATATCAACATATTAATATATTAATATATTATTTTAAATGAAGTATTTTTTTCGAAATATACCCTTTATATGGGATAATAAAAAAACCTAGATAAACGGAGGTCCTTATCAGCATTTTTAAAAAAGTGATGAAAAAGACCCCCTTATTAGTTCTTTTTTACTAGCACTAATAAGCCCACCTCTTTATCGGTGCTTTTTTAGAAGCGCTGATAAATGTCCTTTTTATCAGCACTTTTTTTACAAGCACTGATAAAGATCCCCCTTTAATTGGGGCTTTTTTTAGCACTATTAAGATCCCAATTAATAGTGCTAAAAATCGATGTTAAAGATCCCCTTTAACAGAACTTTTTCTGGAACTGAGAAAGGGGGTTTTAACAGTTCTATTAGCTAGTGCCAGATAAACACAGTTTTGTAGTAGTGTTTACACTATGTTTAGTTATAGTACACGTCATGTACCCTAGTACATTGCACCTGTCCATGTCATGGGATACCCGGATTCCATTAAGTTATTACATGTGGTGTGTGTCATATGTTGACCATACAACCTAGAACACAGTTGTCGTATTACATGATATGTATAAGGTGTACATGTTATGTAGTCCACACGGTTTAGAAGTGTAAATTGAGTAGTATGTGTGGTCATTATACAAGTTCAAACTCTCTGAGACTAACAACATGTATAATTTTGTATATAAACAACTTGTATATTGTGTACACAGTCTTTAGTTTATCAATTCCCACATCTGAGATACATGTCAAGATATCTAGACAAACAATATTAGAGATACACAATGTGTAGTTGGTGACACATGTCATTTAGAATCTCACCAAAGAACACACCAAGACTTTTAGTGGGTTTCATCATCACGAATCATTTTGACAACATAGTTTGCAGCATGCTTATACATTCTATTTGATCCCATTGAGATACATCACAATGACCGAAGTGTTTATCTTGGGCATATGGTAATTAGATACAAGACTTGTAGCAAGCTTGAACAAACCATGCAGTGTGGCTGATTCAACATGCCAAAGCCACATGTATGTCACTTGGATACATGACAATAGAGGTACACGACATGAAGTTTTATAGTGCACTCCATGTTGTCCCCCTAATTACAGGAAGAATTAAATTACATTAATTTGTAAATTATAACATTAAAACATTATTTCATTGGTAGGAACCTTCAGTTTTTGAATATTTAATAAGGGTTTTAAATCATTTTAAATTCTTAATTAAATTGTTGTAATAAATATGAAATTATTAATTCTTCCATTCATTTTCCATTAATGAATTTATGATGTTTGTCTCTAGAAGGATTCATATGGTCATTATGAAAAAAGATAATTAGTTAATTAATTAATTCATGTGGGTTTATCCTAATAAATAATGAACGAATAAGGGAAAAATGTTATCTGTTTACTTTTTCATATACGTTGCATGTATGACTGTTAATGAGCTTCAACAAGACTTCTGTATGTGTTAGATATTTTAATTTAATTTATTTCATTGTTTTTCAATTATTTATTATTAAATTAAATATGATAGAATGCCAGCCATCCTTCCCTCCATTATTATGTAGAACATGTGTGTCTAATTATATTTATATAATCACCCTATAACCAATCCTTTAGTTCCCCTTACCAACATGTTAGTTAAAAATAGTTGAAACTAATGGAGTTAACTAATATTCATGGAGGCAGTTCAATATGGAACCATAATAATGAAAACCCTTGTGTTATACAGGTGGATAGGTGGAATGTTGTAACTCATGCCAAGACGAGAAATAAGAGTGATTTCCCCTTTTTTATATGTTGATTTATAATCCTCTCATTAAATAAAACATTAGATAAATATCACGAATGGTTCATTTAAATAATTATTTATTTATGTCTGTGGAATAATTTATTTTATGGAAGAAATATTGTCACGAATCGTCCCCTGAGGCCAGTGTGGTGACTACCTCAAGCCCACCTTCCATAGGTCAGGGGTTGGTGACTAGCACAAAAGGCGTAATTCCCTAAAACTGGGAATACATTGCCTTTATAACCTGTAAAAACACACCCAATAAATCACACAGTTGGACAAAACAGCAAGTAAATTGTATAACAAAAGAGTGCTGATATTAAAAGGGGCCAGAATACATGCCCAACTGGAAAGTATAAGTACAACAGTTGTATAATACAATAGAAAGATAAGGGAAGACAGCTACTGGATCATCCCCCAGGGTTCCTACCTAATGGGTAGGTACAGATCGCCTCCTCAGCACTCCACATCCGACCGTCTCCTTCATGTACCGACTCACTGTATGGTCCACCACCAGGCACTGTCCAGTCCTAGTACTCTCAGCCTCAATCATCATTGTCTGTCATTTACATCCAACTCAACAAGGTGTGGGCATAGCCCGTGCAGGGGTGAGAATAACGATACTCATTAGGGACCCCGAGACCCTCAAGGTCTCACAAGATAAACCAAGGATAAACCAGAAAAAAAATGAAATCAATAGATAACCCTACTTAGGTGTATGCCCATACATATACCTAAGTTATCATGTGATCCATCTCAATCATGAAGAAAACACAGAAAAACTGAATCAGCTAAAACTAGGATTTTATTTTAGGAGTAGTATCATGTAACATCCCCAGTCACATTGTTGAAAACTCAGCTGCTGGAGAACTCCTCCTCTATCGAGTACAGTGGGCCCGCCGCGACACCAAGCGCGCTTCCCACTAATCTTGGACTGTTGAGGTACTCCTCCTGTCGAGTACCACAGATCTGCCACATCCCCAAGTGTGATCCCCACCGTGGGTCTGCCCCAACACCAAGGTACTCCCAATTTTGGGTCTTTCACGACACCAAGGTGCTCCGCACTAGGCTAGTCGAGTCACTCCAAGTCGAAACGGTCAGTAGTCATCATGTCTCAACCAGATACTAGGTCTTTGCACTATGCTCACACGTCTCCAGGAGGATCCGCTCCACAAGCTACGGGTCGATACTCCAATTGTCACGAAGTCCCATGAAGAGGTATCTCAAAAGTCCACCATGTCATAGGGGTCTCAATGCAATAGACGACACATCAAACAGACACCCAGTCTGTGAGTTATTAGTCTTTTAGTCCCGAGGGCTTGGTTGGATTCGTTCTCGATCAAACCTGACTGTATCCCATATCAATATAAAACTCTAGTGGAGTATACTCAAAGGGACCATCTCGCTCCAAGATTTCCAGTGCTGCTGACGGTTTGTTAAACGGACATCCAGTGTTAAAGATATTTCCAAAAGAAATTAAAGGGGCATATTGGGCCAGGGTCCGGTCCGACTCGGTTGGACCGACCCAGCCCGACCTGGCATGGGTCGACCCGGTTCAGGTTGACCTGTTCCGAACCGCTGGGTTAGGACCGACCCGTGATGCGGCCTGGTTCGTTGTGAGGTCTGGCAGGCCGCGAGGAGACGCAGAGCCTACGGGTGCCGCAAGGCGGCTCGGCCACGGGGCTACCGCGACGGTGCGGGGCCGGTTTGGTCGGGGTGCCGCAAGGGGGGGGGGGAGGGAGGGGGAACAGGGATGATTCCACTGGGGCGCCGTGAGGGGCGTGGTCCGGTTCGGTCGGGGTGGCACCTGGGGCGTGGGCCGGTTCGGTCGGGGTGCCGCGAGGGGCGCGGTTCGGTGGTCGGTGCGGCCGCTGAGGGTGTGCGGCCGGTGGGCTGTGTGACCGGTGAGGCCAGAGCACCACGGGTGTAACACCCTGAACTTAATTTCTTTAGTAATAATGTTTTTAATTATTACTCTTGAGTTAATTTGTTTTTTTATTTATGCAATGCCCGCAAAATAAGAACAAAAAACATGTAATTCATTCAAAACATTTGAAATTGATATATGGAAACAAGGGTCTAAGGACCATAACTAACCAAAAATTCCTACAAGAAGGCCAATCACAATCACCAGTACACCCCAAACCACCATAAACATGCCAAGGAAGAAGTGGATTTCCTTCGGATCTTCCACGACCAAGAACACTATAACCAGAACCACAACAATCGTACTAAGAATCAAGGGTGTGAAGAGCACCATCTTATGTATCTCTATGTTTGGAGTTATAATTCCTTAATCGTGTTTTATAATGCTTAAAATTAGACCGTTTCCATTTAAGCAGCCGTTGAGTTTACAACGACTATAATTATAGCCATCGGGTATTGTGGATTAGTTGACTATGAATATTAAATATTTTGAAGTATTTCAAATATAAGTTTAAGTCATTAACTCTTATTTATGTATTATGATTTCAAAACATAATTCAAGAACTTTTCTGTAATGTTTCATAAATATTTAGACATTATGGTGTTGTAAATTGATCACTTGTATGAAAAATTATAAATATTTCCTTTTTTTGAATGTAATTTATAATGATTTATCTAAATGTAAAATCACCTTGAAATTTTTTAAGTAATTGAGTGCTTTAAAATTCTATTGTTGAAAATATTTAAATTGAACTAGTCTTTCAAAGACATGGAATTTTAAAATCTTAATGTTTTGGTATATTTATTCACTTAAATTCAAATAAAAGTATGTATATTTTTTTGAAATTTGAAAACATTTTTACCTTTGTTAAGTAAAAGTTATATAGTTTGGTTTGCAATGTTTTTTGAATTTGAAAACATTTTACCATTACTAATTAAAAGTCATATAGTCTCATTTATGAAATGAAATAAATCAATCAAATTTTATGGAAGTGAAATATTCTATTTTTAGATGGTCATTTTGAAGTTTTGGGTTAATAAAAAATTTAACCCATTTGGCCAGCCCAAAGAGCCGGGCCGAGGGAGGCAGCACACATAGGGTGGCTGTGCCTAGCCCTCAGCCCAAGCTAAGGTCGGCCAAGCAAGGTTACCCTGAAGGGAGCACAGGAGAGCAGGAGCGCGTTCCACCGTGGGCATGAAGCTGCAGCAGAGCACATGTAGGCCGGGGCCCACGGGGGTGCGGGAGGGGAGTGGGAGCCTGTGTGTAAGGCCCCCATTTCGTGTGTACTTTGATTTTTGATCAGTGTAGCGGAGCCTCAGGCTTATACAGAAGCCCCACAACTCTCCCTGTTTCGATTTGGGAAGCATATTTTTGGAAAAAACGCGATCTGGGCCATTGGATCGCATCACGTGCAGTCCAGGATGTTTATCTGATCTCGTTTCTTATCCCTCACGACCCCAGAGTGCTACAATGATCCTCATTTACCGTCTGATCTACCTTGGATCAAATATCATCCATTCACTCAGTTTAAATTCCCCGCTTCGCCTCGTCCGTTGGATCTTTCTCCAGAACCGATCTCAACCACCCATCTTCTCCTCGGTTTCTCTTCCCTATTGTCTTCCCTGTCGCGCTCAAACCAGTGGACACCCATAGTTTTTTCCTTCTTCACTTTTTGTCTCCTCCTCCATCATTCTTTCCCTATTATTTTAAGGCCCCACAACCTTGACTTACACCTAAGGGATCTTCCCCGGTATCATTAATTTTACATTATTAAATTAATTTCTAAGTTTACTTTCTCTGGTTTCTGTATTGTTTCTCACCAGCGTTTAATATATGTATGTATTATAATCACTAGTTGTCTTCTTTGTGCTCTCTCATAAGAAACCTGCTTGTTTATTTTATGTCAGTCAAGCCTTTTCTTTTATTATATTTATGATATGTTATACATATGAAATATGTGAAACACCACGTATATATAAACCTTGTTTTCTTGCACTCAAAATCACTGGATTCCTTCTCATGACGTGCAAACGGTTCCTGCCCATTTTTGTTTGGCTACCCAAAGACAGGTAATGGATCCGCCTATTTTTGTCTTCATCCTTTCTGTAAAACTATTATGCTCTTATGTATATATGGGTCCATATGTTTATATATATATATATACGGTTTTATATCACTATTAAAACAAAACTCATGTTGAGTTTTCTAAAGATGTTTTAGGTATACAATACCAGCAAGAGGTTTCGTGCTTTCAATGTTACATGAGAACCCTTCTCCACTAATTTCTTTTCCCCATGGATATATACATATATTTATATATATATGTATATAATTTCTCCTTAAATCCGTTTTAGAATTTAAAATTTAAAATATATATATGTTCATATATATATATGTGTATATGGTGGCGACATCCCCTCCCCCTCGGGCTCGCGATGTGATGCCCTTGCTTCCATGGTAGTGGCGACGACCCCTCCTCCTCAAGGGGAGGGGCATGATCTTTCGCATGGGGTTTTAGTACCCAAGAGGTGTTCTTTCCTCCCTAGCATTGATGTCGCTCCAAAGGTCCTAGAAGTCTGTAATGGTCATCCAGTAGTTCCGGTTTCTTCCAAGGAATTCTTTGAAGCTTCTTCGCTTCTTTCCATATCCCTGGTCGCAAAGTTTGCTCGTCGTAGGCCTCCAGTTGAGGTGTTCGATAGGTGCATGAATTAGGAATGGGGTTTAGGTCATCATGCGGTCTTCGGGCTCCCTAGGCCGCACAAATTTCTTATTTGCCTCGCTGATGAAGACGACTTGGATCTGGCCTGGTCTCGTGCATGTAGATTCGTTAGAGGGTTTCTGTTTCATCTACATTGTTGGACGTTTGATTTATACATGAATAGTGATTATTCATCTTCGGCAATCTAGATCCAGCTTCTGGGGTTACCGCTACCCTTTCAGAATCCAGCTCTCCTTTGTTCAATAGGAAATTCCTTGGGCTGTTTCCTTTGTGTGGATTAGAAAACTGATTCTATGGTGCACCCGATCGTTGCACGCATTTGTGTTGAAATGGAGCTCTCCCGACCTCCTCCTGAGAAGGTTTGGATTATGATTGAGGGGAAATACAGGTATGTGAAAAGTATTTTCTATAAATCATGGTCGTCATTCTGTTCCTTCTGCCATAGATAGGGTCATTGTTTTGATGAGTGTCGCAAAAGGCCTTTGGCGGTTTTGTTTGACACTTCATCGGCGGATAAGGATGATTCAGATCAGGTTGAGGGTGATGGAGCATGTCCTGTCCATGGCACTGAACCTTCTGCACGCAAACAGGGGTCAATGGAGATGTCTTCGGATACCCTTCATCACGTTGAGGAACCTCGGGGTGTTCAAGATTAGGGGCCTTCTAGTCAATATGGGGTGGGGATGCCCCGTCTTTCTAATTCTTCTGCGGTGTATCCTACTAGCTCGGGGAGGGCGAGGCCTGCATGCCCAGTCTTTAAGGATTCATTAAAGGTCTTGGGACCTCAGGTGGAGGCAGTGTTTGATTGTCTTAGGAGGGATTTGGGTGGATTACAGGCGGCCAGTAGTATGGGGAAAGCGATTCAGGGCCATGCTGATAGGGCTTTGGTGAGGACTTCTCTCTCTACAGGTGATCCTTCCAGAACTGAGGCCACTTGTGGTTCGATCATGGGCTGGGAGGATCATAATCCTCAGCCTCAATACATTTGTAGGGGTTTTGATCAATCTGCAACTCAGGAGGAGACAAGGGAAGAGGAAGCAGTGGTTAAGGGAAAGGAAAGGGTCTGTGGGGTGGCGCTGGCACTGGGTACCGACCCTCTTCAACTGCATGGGAATGTCTTGTAGGTGCCGTTCTAGACCATTTTTGGAGAAGCAGGGGGTTTGGGCCATGGAAATCTACCAGGGGGTGCAAACTCTTCAGCCCGGACCACAGTCGTCTTGAGCAATAGGTTTGAAGGTCTTGATGAGGTAGAATCGAGAGATAAACCATCTTTTCTGGTTGAGGAAGGTAAATACTGTAGGAAGAACCTCGATGGATCTGATTTGGAAGGTCAGATCATGGGGCATGAATACCCAGAGTGTGCTAACGGAGGCAGGGAGGAAGAAGTCGTTGAGTTTTGTAATGGTTTTTCTGAAGAGGATCCCGGTTCGAGGAGCAACATGAGTAATAAGAGGAGGACGGGTAGGAATGACTACTCCTCCTTGCCTCCCCCTATGAGGAATCGGTCAGCAAAGAAGTTAATGGATGAGAAGTTGGACAATGAGGTCAGGTTTCACCTAAAACCACCTGGTCAGCCTCAACTATCCTTGGATTTTATTTTGAGTTCGGATGATGTGGTGACAGAGAAGGTGTTATTTCACAATGCCTCGGAAGAGGACGCATCCAAGATTATGGGTCAGAATCTCAAAGTGGATCTTAATGAATAGCAATATATTTGGGTTGACAAACAGGACACGATCCTGGTTAGGGGCTTCAATAATAGGATGATCAGGCTTGAGGAGTATATTCAGGTCTGGAATAAACGGACTTCTTCTTTTGAAGACCTGATGAGGGGATATCCACATTATCAGGTATCTAACATATCCTGTAAGTTGTTTAGGGATACGAACTCTGGCAGAACTCAATTTGTTTTCAATGATTATGCTTACCCCTTTCTAACTAATGCTTGGTTGCGCTATCGCCCTTGTTGTGTGTGGAAATGATTGAGGGTCAGATTGGCTTAGATAGGCTAAAGCACGCTGCTATTTCCTCTATAGGTCATTTGGGATGTGGTTGACTAAGAGGGATGGCTTGCCATCGGGAGGGACCATGCTTGCATGGGATTGCTGAGTGGTCCTTCATTGGAGTTGGCAGTTGCTGCTTATGTTTGGAAGAGGTTGTTTCTGGTTTTCTGTTTGGGTCTATTTGGTGTTTTTTGAACTTTATGGTTTCTCACTTTTCCCTCAAAAGTTTCTTTCTTAATAAAATAATAATAATTTTCAGTATATATATGTATAAAACAGCCCACTTCAGTTTATGATCTTTAAAGGGTGATCTTTCGTTTTTGAGTATTGTTTTCAAAACATAAACTATATACAGGGGGTCCAGTCACTCATGTTTTTTTGCATACACTTATTTGTAATTCATGTATGTTTGGATATATGAATATGTTATAATCGGGTTTTCACTCAACCATTTCATATTAAATTAAGTCATTCCACAGTTTAAAGAATTTATTAAATCTTTTTTTGGGGTGTGCAGATCCCAAACACACACTCTAAGTGTACATAAACTTTTGTTATAATTATCAACATTACCTAAATACATATGTATTTCGAATTCGGTTTCTCATGTAAAGGTTATGATGGTTATTTTTATGTTCAAATATAAATGTACATTTATGCATGAGCTCACGTGTGTAAATATTTCTTTTATGCTTAAAACATTTCATAGGAAATAATCCATGTTTTGTATTTTAAATGTTTCACAAGAACTACCTTTGGTAATTTATTTTTATTCTTTAATATTTTATAAATCAACATTTCATGGATTAAATGAGTACCTCAAAATTAGAAGGTATCAACATGGTTTAGAAAAGGCCACGTTCTTAAGGGTTTAAACGCAAGAGTTGTTATTTCATGTGATAACACATTATTTTATGTATACAAGTTCTTGTTACATGTTCATAATAATATTATTTTTCATACATGTCACCATTTAATATGAATCCAACAAGAATAATTCTTTTACATAATCTTTTTCAGTATGAACATGTGTAAAAAATGGGATTATGGACTAAGAATGTAAGTTCTATGTAACATGAGCACTATGAATATGAGATCATGCTAAGACATATGAGGAATGTATTGGACTAAAAATGATGTGATGGGTGCACTCAAAATTATACAGCGCTCTAATTAATTGGGTAAAGTGATGAAGTCTCATGAGTTAAGTGAAATGTTGCATGAACATGATGCTAGCTTCGTTCACAACCATGTATGGTAGTTAACCACGATTATGTTGGGTTTTTAATTATACGGTCATGGCGCAAGGACTTGACAAAGTCCAACATTATACTTTTCCTCACTATGGTATGGTAAATAATCAATCAAGGGATTGTGAATCCTTATATTAGAATCTTTTATGATCATAAAGCATATAAAGTGTGCAAATGGCATGTTATATAAGGGAAGAGTATCTAATGTTAAAGTCATATGGATCTTTTTTTTATGTTTTAATGAATCATGATATGAATACTTAGACTCATACCAAAGCTTTCGAAATTGGATTGATTATGTTATGTATTATGCACATCTCATACACATGCACACTTTGATTCATGTTTCGTAGGAGGCACAAATAAATTTTATGAAGATTGTCTTTTGGAAAAATTTGTGCAAGTAACCTCAGAAAATATTGATGTTGTGAAAATGTTAAATCTCTTTCTCAAGAATTGTTTTATGTTTGTTTTCAAGGTGGTCGTTTTGAGGTTGAATTTTCTCCAAATGTTTTAAAACCACTTATTGGGAATTTTTATGCTCACCCTAAGTTTAAATTTATGTTTTTGTGGTTTTTAGTATTTTTTCTCAAGCCCTAAGTACTTTTTGTAATGACACCAAGTTGAGGCTTAACCCTGTCATATTCTCAGAAGGAGTACTTCAGTAGCATCCGATTTTCCAAGATCCAAAATTGAGATGATCCTCTATATTGGGACAAGATGTGAAAATTTCATTCTTTTGTAAACCTGTTTTATAAAAAAAATTGCACACCATGTTTCAGGAACCGATTTCAGTCTTCTGTGGTCGGGGTCGTGACAGTGGGGGCAGCGCGGGTCATGGTGGTCGCAGGTGGCAGCGTCATTACCTTTGTCGCCTTCGTCGTCTACATAGCCTTCCTCCATTTCAAAGAGTACACCAAAGAAGAACATAAAAGGGTTCGGACCATTTTGGATTGGCCCATACCCTCCACGTTTAGGGTGGTAGCATTTGGCTCAACAAGAAAGTAGAACAATGAGCATCAAAATTTACAACCTCCACAAAGATTCTTTCCAAAACCCTAAAATAAATCAAGGAAAGTATTATCTCACAAATAAACCTCCTACCTCATTTTTTTATTGACATAGTCGTAGGGAAGAAGATGAATAGTTGGGAAAAGACGGACATCGGTTCGTCATAGTCAAAGACGTCCTACATCGGAGGAAGTCTCGAGTAAGAAGGTCGAAGTCGGGGTCGGAGTTCTTCATTAAAAGAACACATTATTTATTCGGAGAAGTAGTTCTTAGCTGGGGAGATTTTCTCCCAAGGCTCCACAAAAATGCAATGTGCTCCAAAATAATAGATTATTCAATCTATTATTTTGTTTACAGAATTCAAAATGATTAATTAATTTTGGTGGATTGAATAATTAATCAAGAGAAGGGTTGGAATTAACTAAAGGGGGTGGTGGAACCATTAAGTGGGGAGCTCAAGAGGTTTCTCCCCACTTAATAGGGATTTTCAAGAGGGTTTAACCTTGGGTGGTACCCACCACCATTTCCTATCATGGGAGGTTAGTTCAGGTGGTCCCCACCACTATAACCTTTCATGGTAAGTTTAGTTCGGGTGGTCCCCACGAGAAATATCCACATAGAAGCTCAAAATAAAATAAAATAAAGTTTATTTTATTTTATTATTTTTACGAAAAACCCAAAAACTAACTTTCACCCTCGTCCATCTATCGTTGAGGAGAAATGTTTCTTAAGAGAATATCGGTGCTGCGAGTTCAACGGTAGCCTCAAATTTCAATTCCGCACACCGGTTCAAAAGTTAGAAAAACCCACTCGCACGTTTACTGAACGTACTCGAAAAAAAGTTCATAAATTCATTCCAAGCACTCTGGGCCTCAGAATCACGCACCGTTAATTTTCGCAGACTAAAAAAACTCCCTTATATTTAAAAAAAATACATGGAAATTATGAGTCTCTACATTCTCCCCACCTCAGGGCTCTACATCCCTGTAATCAACAACTCAAACTAGGTAAACAATTGGGGGTAATCAGTATTAATCTGAGCCTCTTTCTCCCATGTGCTCTCCTGGAGGTTCCAGTGCTGTTAGCGTATGCGCACCAAAGGTATCGACCTTCCACAAAGGACCCACTCTTATCAATCCTCAATCACTACTGGAACCTCTGTAAAATTCTCCCCATTGTCGATGTCCAACTCTCTATGGTCGATGATGTGGGAAGGTTCGTGCACGTATCTCCTCAGCTGTGATACGTGGAAGATGTCGTGTACCCAGTGCAACTGAGGTGGAAGAGCTAAGCATTATGTCACCTCACTAACTCTAATGAGGACCTGAAAAGGTCCGATGAACCTCGAAGATAACTTGCCGCCTCGGCCAAATCTCTGCAAACCTCGTTGAGGTGAGACCAATAGAAATACACGGTCTCCATCCTCGAACCCTATAGGTCTTCATCTCTTGTCAGCATATGACTTATGCCTACTTTGTGCAGTCTTCATACTATCCTGGATGACCTGCACCTTTTCTGTGGTAGTCCATACCATCTCTGGTCCCACTAGTACTGACTCACCTAGGTCTGTCCTTTACAAGTGTGATCTACAATGTCACCCGTATAATTCCTCAAAAGGTTTCATCCCAATGGTGGAGTGATAGATGTATTTGTACGCAAACTCCACCAATGGATAGTGATCCTCCCAGCTACAACCGAAGTAGAGGACACAAGCACACAACATGTCCTCAACGGTCTGAATGGTTTGCTCAGTCTGACCATCCGACTGAGGATGGAAGGCAGTGCTCAAATGAAGCGACGTCCCGAAACCCTCTTGCAACCCCTTCCATAATTGGGAAGTATAACGTGTATCACGATCATAGAAAATCTTCATGGGTACTCCATGTAGCTGCACAATCTCCTACACATAGTGGCATCCCAAGCTCTCTACTGAACCCTTCTCTCTGATCAGTAGGAAGTGGGCTGACTTGGTGAGTAAGTCAACAATCACCCAAATCAAGTCATGTACCCTTGATGTACATGGAATACCCATCATTAATTTCATGGATATCCCATACAACTTCCACTCTGGGACCTCTAATGGTTGAACCAAGACTGCTGGTACCTGATGCTCCGCCTTCACTTGCTTACAAGTGAGGCATCGAGAGACAAACTCTACAACTCCTTTCTTAATTCCCGGCCACCAGTGATGTCGTCGGAGGTCTTGGTACATATTTTCCACTCCTAGATGTACCTCTACAGGGGATGTGTGGAACTCCCTCAACACTTCCTTATAATGTTACACTGGTACCATGGTACGTCCTCTGAAGAGGATGGCATGCTCCCCACCTTTAGAAAACCCATTGGGTTCCTATCCTGTGGATATATGAGCATGTCATGACTAGCAGTAAGCATCCCCACGCTGAGCCTCCCTGACTCGCTGATGAAGTGGGGAAGTGACTGTAAGAGACTATAGAATAGTTTCTCTGTCTCTATCCACAATGGATATCTGCAACGTAGCCAGCTACTCTGTCGCCTCACCTAGCAGTTGCATAACAGATCTACTACTAAGTGCATCTGCAAGAATATTTCTCTTCCCTGGATTATATACTATCTCGAAGTCATAGCCCTATAGGAACATAATCCAATGTCGATGTCTCAAGTTCAGGTCCATTTGGGAGAAGATATACCTGAAACTCTTGTAATCAGAGTACACTATAAAGTGCTCGCCCATCAGATAGTGTCACCACATCTTCAAGGTGAAGACCACTACTGCTAACTCCAGGTCATGGGTAGCGTTGTTATGCTCGTGTTCAATCAACTTTCAAGAACTATTTATGATCACTTCTCACTCCTGCATCAAGACATATCCGAGTCTGGTCCCTGATGTGTCGCAGTAGACAACATACCCTATTCCTTCCTCTGGAAGCCTCATAATGGGGGCACTAGTCAGCCTCTGCCTCAGCTCTTGAAAATTCTACTGGCATCTCTCTGACCACACAAAAGATTTGACGTTCTTCATCAGTGTTAATAGTGGTGTTGCAACTTTGGAGAAGTCTATCACAAACCTTCGGTAGTATCCAGCCAATCCCAGGAAACTAGGTACCTCCGTCACACTCCTCGGTGGCTCCCAAGAAAGTAATGCCTCAATCATTGATGGATCAACAGCAACTCCAACCTCTAATATGACATTTCCCCAAAAGTGAACCTCTCGGATCAAGAACTGTCACTACGAGAGCTTACCATAAAGTTGGTTCTCTCAGAGTGTGTCCATTACTACATGCAAATGGTAGGCATGCTCCTCCTCAGTAGTCGAGTAGATCAGAATGTCGTCGATGAAGACTACAACAAAGCGATCGAGGTATGGATGAAAAATCTTGTTCATGATCCCCATGAACACTACTAGAGCATTGGTTACACTGAATGGAATAACCAAGAACTCATAATGGTTGTACCGACACCTGAAGCACATCTTCTACACATCCTCATCACGTACTCTGAGATGACAATAGCCTGATCCGAGGTCTATCTTCGAGAACCATCATCCTCCATTTAGCTGATCAAATAGTTTTTAAATCCTAAGGAGTGGGTACTTGTTCTTCACGGTCACCATTTTAAGGTGTCAATAGTCAACAAAAAGCCTCAAACTCCCATCTGCCTTCTTGGCGAATAGAATCGGGGCTGCCTAGGGAGAAACACCAGGCCGAATGAATCCCTTCCCCTGCAAGTCCTCCAGCTATACCCACAACTCACGAAGCTCTGTAGGAGCCATCCAATATGCTAGTGTAGATATCAGTGCCATACCGGGGTACAAGTCAATGTAAAAGTCAAACTCTCTTTGAGGAGGTAGACCTGAGACATCATTAGGGAAAACATCTGGGTGCTAGTCCACCACTACAGGATAGCTCGGACTCTCCACATCAATAGATCTGAGGGTAAGGTTGGACAACTGATGACTGATCAAATGAAATATCCTCAGGGTAAGTCCATCCTATACTGCAAAGTCTACCTTCTCTCTGGTGAAGGTAAACCTGGTCCCATCCATGCGGACACACCACACTTTGCGCCTAATACAGTTTATGAGAGCATGGACTGTAGATAACTGGTACCTACCCAAGATGACATCATAAGGCCTTGATGCTGCTAATTGGAGATACTCGCCAAATCTCTCACCTCCTAGAGTAAGCTCACACTGCCAACACCAGTGTGTAATCATCGAATATTCTCCTGTAGGAGTCTTGAGCCGTAAGGATCTAGCCAGCAGCTCTGTCAGAATCTCCAAGATTCAAAAAAGGGTAGTGGTAATAAAAGAATGTCTGGAACTCGTGTCTATAAGTAATGCAGTTATGGTGTATTAGACACAGATCATACCTTGAATCATCTCTGGAGCACCATGATTATAAGTCTCAGATGCCTGGAGCTGAGCTCTCCCCTATCCCCATGCTCTCTATGGTTGGGGTGGACCTCCTGGTGGTAGTGGCAGTAATATCTCGAATCGTCCCCCACCGCCAGCTGCACGACCAGCTCCTCTTCCACATCTGCCTGCTCCCTGCGGACCACCTCGATGAAATCTTTGTCTCTGCCTGGGCAGTCATTCGACCGTCTGCTGATCATCCGAGCAACGGGTCAGACAATCACGAGCCATGTAACCCTTCCCACCACATGTGAAACACCGCCTTCTCCAGGCATGTCTGTCTCCGCTTCGAGTGCCCCTCATAATCGATCCTGAGTCATGTGGTCATCCACCTATAGTTCTGGTCCTCTTGGACCTCTGTGATGCTTGACTGCTTCTAGCTACATAAAACTCTTCTACATGATGACTGGTAGTGGGTATCCCTGCTGGTGACTGCTCAGCAATGAAACTCTCTACCAAGAGGGCTCTCTCTAACACCCCCGCCTGCGTCGGGATGCTAAGTGAGATCACTGAAGCCCTGATCTCCTCCCTGAGTCACTTCTCAAAGGTATTGGACCTGAAGAATGCATCCCACAACATATCTGTGGAGTAGCATGAGAGGTCAGTGAACATCACTGAGTGCTGAGCAACAATCATGTTGCCCTGCTGCAGATGAAGTAGCTCTATTATGCACACTATGTGATGAGTTGCTAGGACAAACTCTACCCGAAAGAGGCTCTTGAAGTCTGCCCAGAGAAGCATCACCTCATCGTAGACCTGGAGCATCAAGCTCCACCATTTGCCTATTGCTACCTATAGAAGGCTGGTGGTAAGAATCACCATGAGATCGGCTGGTGTCCCTACGAGTCGGAAGACTATCACCACACCTCAAGCCAATCCTCAGCCACCTGTGGGTCCGTCTCTCCCCTAAACTTGGGTGTCCTTTGGTGCTGGAACTCATGCAACGCACTCAAGTGGTGTGCACTATCTACTGCTAGGGATGGTGGCATCAGTTGACCAATGGGGAAAGGTATCACTGGTGCCTCAGCTGATGCCTCTATTGGAAGAGGCCCCTACACCGAGGCCTCATCGCTCGGTGGGCTATCAGGGCGTACAACTCCCGAAACTCTATCCGGTTGTCTATGTGGATGCTTCTGGAAGTGAAATAGGTGTGCTACAGTTAAAAATTATTCCTGGTGAGCTGAACTGGTGTGCAGACATAATGAAAACTTTTGATAACACACACACAATCCGTGTTTTCGTGCACTGAGTCGGAAATCAAAAGTCAATGTCCTGGTGTATGGATATATTAGCCATTGCACCAACATTGGAATCCCTAAACTGAACACCACACTCACTACACATAACAAATTTTCTTCACAGAAAAGATTAGTGTCCTATGTTCTGTGGTAGAACCGACTCCTCTAATACCAATTTGTCACGACCCGTCCCCCAGGGCCCATGTCGTGACTACCCCAAGCCCTTCTTCCATAGGCCAGGGGTTGGAAGCTAGCACCAAAGGCGTAATTCCCTAAAACCAGGAAGGAATTTCCTTTATAACCTATAAACACACACATAAGCAAGCACACAGCTGGACTAAACACCAAGTAAACTGTATAAAAAAGAGTACTCAAAGTTAAAGGGGCTATAATACAAGCCCAACTGGAAAGTAAAAGTACAAAAATGATACAATAAAACTAAAAGATAAGAGAATAATACTACAATATCATCATCTGGGGTTCCTACCTGAAGGGTAGGTACAGATCACCTCCTCAGCACTCCACGCCCGACTGTCTCCTCCGTGTACGGACTCGCCGTATGGACCACCTCCAGGTACCGTCCAGTCCTGGTACTCTCAACCTCAGTCAACGTTGTCTATCATCTACATCCAACATAAAGGGTGTGGGCATAGCCCATGCATGGGTGAGTATAACAATACTCAGTAGGGACCCCGAGACCCTCAAGGTCTCGCAAAATCCTCCAAGGATAAACCACAATGAATGAAATCAACATATAACCCTACTTAGGTATATGCCTATACATATAACTAAGTTATCAAGTGATCCATCTCAATCATGGGGAAAACACAGAAAAACTCATTCAACTCAAACTAGGATTTTATTCTAGGGGTAGTATCAAGTAACATCCCCAGTCACATTGTCGAATCCTCGGCTTCTGGAGAACTCCTCCTCTATCGTGTACAATGGGCCTCCCGCGACACCGAGCATTCTTCCCACTATCCTTGGACTGTTGAGGTACTCCTCATGTCGAGTACCATGGATATGCAAGGTAACCCAGCATGCTCCCCACCGTGGGTCTGTCGCGTCACCAAGCGTGCCCCCCCCCCCTCACAGCCTGCTGAGGTACTCCTTGTGCACAGTACCATGGGTCCGCCGTGACATCAATGCGATCCCCACTGTGGGTCTGCTGCGACACCATGGCGCTCCCCACTAGGCTAGTCGAGTCACTCTGAGTCGAAACAGTCAGCAGTCATCTGGTCTCATCCAGATACTCGGTCTCCACACTACGCTTGCTCGTCTCTGGGTGGATCTGTTCAAAAAGCTACTGCTCGATACTCCAAATGTCAGGAAGCCCCAAGATGAAGTATTTCAATGTTCGGCTATGACATAGGGGTCTCAACCCAATAGACAGTGCGCCAAATGGATGCCCGATCTGTGAGTTATTAGCCTTTTAATCTCGTGGGCCTGGTTGGATTCGTGCTCAATCCAACCTGACCATTTCCTATTTCAATCAAAAACTCAAGTGTAGTATACTCAAAGGGACCATATCGCTTGAATATTTCCATCACCACTGACGGTTCATCAAACGGATGTCTGGTGTCAAAGATATGGCCGAAAGAAAGTAAAGGGGCGTAGTGGGCTCCGGTCCAGTCCACCCTGTCTTGGGTCGACCCAGTTCAAGTTCAACCGGCATGACCTGCTGGGTCTGGACCGACTCTTTATGCGGCCCGGTCCGCTGAGTCAGGCCCGACCTGTGATGAGGCCCGGTCCGCTGGAGGATCCGGCAGGCCGCGAGGGGCCGCAGAGCCCACGGGTGCCACGGGGCGGCGCAGCCGTGGGGGTCGCGCGAGGGCATGGGGCCGGTTCAGCTGGGGTGCGGTGAGGGGATTAGGACAGTTCGGTCGGGGCACCGCGAGGGGAAGGGGTCAGTTCGGCCGGGGCATCACGAGGGGCGCGGGCCGATTCGGCCGGGGCACCACGTGGGGCGCGGGCCAGTTTGGTCAGGGCACTGCGCGGGGCGCGGTTTGGTTCGGCTGAGGCACCGAGTGGGGAATAGTCCGGTTCGAGAGGGGCACGGTCTAGTTCGGCTGGGGCACCCCGAGGGGCGTCGGCCAGTGGGCGGCGCAGCCAGCGACGGTGCGCATCTAGTGGGTATTGCGGCGGTTGAGCCTGGAGTGCCGCAGGGGCAGCACGGCTCGGGGCGGCTTTGGGTGGAGGCGTCGTTGCCTTCGTCGCCTTCCTCCATTTGGAAGAGTACACCGAAGAAGAACGACAGAGGGGTTGGGAGATTTTGGTTTGTCCCACACCCATCGTGTTTAGGGTGGTAGCATTTGGCTCCAAAGGAAAGAAGAACGTTGAACTTCAAAATTTACAACCTCCGTAATGATTATTTCCCAAACCAGAAAAGAATTCAAGGAATGTATTATCTCTCAAATAAACCCCCTACCTCATTTTCTTGTTGACGAAGTCGTGAGGAAGAAGACAAATCATTGGTAAAATACATACATCATTTCGTCATTATCAAAGACGTACTACATTAGAGGAAGTCTTGAGAAATATGTTCAAAGTCAGGGTCAGCGTTCTTCATTGGAAGAATGTGTTCATCATTCTAAGAAGTAGTTCTTTGTTAGAGAGCTTTTTTCCCAAGGCTCCACCAAAAGGAAATGTGTTCATCAAGAGAAGGGTTGGCATTAATTAAACGGGGTGGTGGCACCATTAAGTGGGTAGATCAAGAGGTTTCTCCCCACTTAATAGGGAGTTTCAAGAGTTTTTAACCTCGAGTGGTACCAACCACCATTTCCTCTCATGGGAGGTTAGTTCAGGTGGTCCCCACCACCTTAAACTCTCATGGGAGGTTTAGTTCGGGTGGTCCCCACCTGAAATATCCAGATTGAATCTCAAAATAAAATAAAAGGAAATTTTTTTTATTATTTCCACGAAAAAACCCAAAAACTAACATTCACCCTCATCCATCTGCCATCGAGGTGAAAGTTTTCTTAAGCGAATACGGGAGCTGTGATTTCAACGGTGCCCTCAGATTTCAATTCCGAGCACCGATTCAAAAGTTAGAAAAACCTGATCACACGTTTAATGAACGTACCCGAAAAAAAAGTTCAGAAATTTATTCCGGCCACTTTGAGACTTGGAATCACGCGCCATTAATTTTTGCAGACTCGTAAAATTCCCATATATTTAAAAAAATTACATGGAAATTCTGGGTCATTAGAAATAACGTGATCACATAAAGTAATTAATTAATATGGAAGGCGAAAAATTTAAATAAATGTATTATGTGTAAATTTTTTTCTCCAGCATGGG
Source organism: Viscum album (assembly GCA_963277665.1). NCBI lineage: Eukaryota > Viridiplantae > Streptophyta > Magnoliopsida > Santalales > Viscaceae > Viscum > Viscum album. The sequence continues at coordinate 1,960,339,030 of OY728119.1, read as the reverse complement.
GACTTAATTAGGTAACATACAATTAATATTAAAAAGAAAAGTAAATTATTAAATAAAATAAAATTTATGTGTAATAAATTAAAATAACTTAATTAAATATTATTTCAGACGTGTCCATCCAATACATGATTATAAATAAATGTCTTGAAACTAAGTGTTTGATCGACCCTTGTTGGGATAATTACTTTTAACATGGAAGTCTTCTGAAAGTTATGTGTTGACATAACCATCTTATATTAAGAGAATTATTCTTATCTAGACATGATGAATTATGGATGCAAGTGTTGAATAAATCCATCTTAGGACATCAGAATAGGGGATTCCTCTCAACAGATTAAGGTTCTACAATTCTATTGATGGAAAATACCTACCTACCTATATAACTTCAAGTAGTTTGATTAACGCTTTATGGGGTTGGGTGATGGGGAATATGGATCCTTGGCACCAGAATGTCCTAGCCACTACAAATTTTGAATTCCAGAGGGGGGGATTTTAGGAAATGATAAAATAGTCGTACATTTAATAAAAATCAATTAATTTATTATTTATCACATAATTTGTAATCAAGAAAAAGTAATAATAATCTTATCTTTAATTGGAGAATAAAATTAAAATCTTTTGATTCACACTATTTCTATTATCAATATTTGATAATGATTACAATTTAACTGGAAAATACTTCCAAGAGTGGTTTAGATGACTTTGGTTTATGCAACACCATGAAAGGAAATGTTACGTGCAATAATTTTTAATGCCAGATCTTCATGTCAAGGAGGTGAGGGATGAATATTTCATTATCTATGAAATATAGGTGATTGAAGCAATTTATTTTTAATGTTTTATTCTTTCATATATTTATAATAAACTCATGGATTATCATGAAAACATGGATGTGTAGGGCATTCTTGAGCACCTTTGTGTTCCTTACCAAGATAGATCTAGAAAAGAACAATTTGAGATTTCTAGGGTTCTCTTTTATATCATTGTTAGAGAGGATTCCATGTCTAGGACAAACATTGTTTTGATCATTAGATACATTTAGAACCTATATTTTCTATGGTTTTGACTCCCCCAAAGACCTAGTCACTGATCTCATTCCAGCATCACTTTCTCAAATATTCTCCATGTTTTTTATAAATTTTATTATGAATCTCATTGAGAAGTCTCTAAAAGATCTTCTTTCCATTATTCTCCAAGAAGATAAGGAAATGATGAGTAAAAATCCTTTATTCTTTATAGTGAAAAAATTGGGAGGGAATGAAAATAGATTTCATACCAAATATTCTTCACACCCTTCTAAGAAGATGAATATCAATGGAAAGAAAGAGAGAAAGATGTTGTTGGTTTCGTAGGTGGAAAGAAGGGACACTATAAGACAAACTGAATCCAACCAAAGATGTAAGGGGAAGCTTCTAGTATATACATTATTGATTGTAATTTATCTATTTCTATAAATTGGGTATTAGATACAACTTATGGTGCTCGTATATGTATTAAAATAAAAAACTACATAAATTCAAAAAAAATTAATAGAGGGTAGGTAGATCTATGAGAAGTAAATGAAGATAAAATTTCTATTTTATCTATTGAGGACTACCACCTCACATTACCAACTATAATGATCTTGGTTTTAAAGTGTTTTTGTAAGGCGTATTCAGTTACCAAAAAAAATATATTTCAATCCATACTTGATATGAATGAATTTATTTTCAAATTTGTGAATAAATTTTTCTTGTTTTATAAAGATATAATTTTTAGTGTAAGGAACATTTAAATAATGGTCATTATGTGTTTTATTACATAAAAAAACTAATTTAAATTGATAACATAGTTACTTGACATGAATCATACCACAGCCAACTATGGAATCACAAACTACGTCATGTAACTGAAAATAACGTGACTAAATTATACCAAGATGGATATTTAGATTCTTTTAAACTAAAAGAACTTTTTATATGTCACACATGTTTATAAGGTAAAATGAAAAAATCCCTATTTAGTGAAAACCATGAAAGGGCCAAATAGATTCTTGAATTAGTTTATACAGATGTCTGTGAAGTATTTTCTATAAGGAAAGGGGTGGGTACTCATACTTCAAAACTTTTAATAATTATTTTTGTAGATATGGATATGTATAATAAATGTGGAATATTTCAGATTATTTTAATGAATTTTTGGAATACATGAATGATGCTAAGAACCAACCTGGTAATATGATTAAAAACATGCTCAGACTGTGGTGGAGAATATCTAAATCATAGCTTCGATGATTACATAGAGGAGTCTGGGATCCTATTTCAACTCACTCATCATTATACACCTTAGTGGAATGTAGTAAGTGGATTTAGGGACTACAACTTGTTAGAATGGTGAGATAAACACATCAAATAGAGCCATGATATTAGCATAAGTATTTTTAACTGTAAGGAGGTGAGATATTATTCCTTATTTGAAATGTCGAGGTTAATGATGAGTCATGCGAGTCTTCCATTATCTTTTTTATGATATTCATTACAAAAAATAGAAAAGATACTAAACCAAGTTCCAAATAAAGCGACATTAGTTATACTATACCATTTATGGTATGGAAAGAAACATGAATTTTTAAATATACATGTTTGGGGTTGCGATGCATTTTTTAAGACCACTTCAGGTAAAAAAACATGCAACCCAAGGTACAAAGTGATTATTTATTGGATACCCAAAATAAATAAGGGTATATTACCTATATGACCACTCATAAAAGAAAGGTAATTGTGGAAAGAAATCCATATTTATTGAGAGAGAGAATCTATATAATAGATATTAGATGTGAGATATACTTCAATGAAGTCGAGGCTCATGGTATACAAGAGTCGGCAGTGGAATATATTCCACAAAGCCCCATGGAATAAGAAACTACTTAACAGACACAAGTATTGTGTAAGAGTACAAGTGATGTGAGAAAAATTTAATGGTATGGTTTTGTACTCACCTAGGAAAGTGAATCATTATTAATTGATAATAATGATCCTATAAAATATAAAGAAGCATAAGTGGAAAAGATGTTTCCAAGTGGTAAGAAGACATGAATTATCAAATGGATTCCATATACCCAATCCAAGTTTGGATTTTGGTGGATCCTGTAATAGATGTAAATACCATTGGTTTTAAATGGTTATTCAAGAAGAAACTATACATTGAAGGACAATTTGGTACCTATAAAGAACTAATGGTTTCAAATGGGTTAAAACAGTGTCAAGGAATTTCCTATGATAAACCTGTTTTTGACATTGGAATGATGAAATCTATCATAATTATACTTTTCTTTATGACATACCATGAATATTTGATTTGTAAAATGGATGTCAAAATAGCCTTTTTTTAATGGGAAACTTTATGTAGGTGTCTATATGATACAACTTGAATATTTTGTGACTCTAAAGGATTCCAATAAGATATTAAAGTAATAAAATACATTTATGGATTAAATTAAATATCTAGGTCAGGAAACATTCATTTGGATGAATCTATAATGGAATTTGGATTCATAAAGAATGAGTGTGAGACTTGTTTCTATGTATGGTTTAATGGGAGTGAAATCATTTTCATAATAGTATATATTGCCGACATATTACTCATTGGAAAATAAATATCATCCTCACAATCTGTTAAGGCATGGTTGAATAAATTATTCTCTACGAAGGTCATGGGTGATGAAGAATATATTCTTGGGATCATGATCCATCATGATAGATCCAAGTGGTTTTTCAAACTACCTCAAAGTACATATATTGACAAGATACTAAATATATTCAGTATGCAGTAATCCAAGAGGGTATTTTTTCCATTGTAAAATAGAATTCATCATTCCAAAAAAAACTATCCTCATACACATGTTGAAAAAAATATAATGTTAAGGATTTTATACACATAAAAAACTAGGTAATTCATCTATGTTACTCTATGTATTATGCTAAATTTTTATTATGCATTATGTGAGGTAATAATATATCATGTTAATCAAGGTGAGCGCCAATGGAAAGAAGTTATGACAATCCTTAAGTGTTTGAGGAATACAAAGGATATGTTCTATGTTTATGAAGGTGGTGAGGAAAAACTCATTAGAGGGTATTCGTATTCCACTTTCCAAATGGATCAATATAACATGAAGTTGCAAATGAGATATGTATTCACTTTGAATAGAGGTGTTGCGATCTATAAGAGATAAAAGTAGGCTATGGTCATAGATTATACAGTATGGTAAGAGTATATTATAGCTTCAAAGGTATATAAAGAAGCTGTATGGATGAACAAAATCATCCAAGAGATTGATGTGGTACCAAATAGTAAAGATCTTATCACACTCTATTGTGATAATACAATAGTGGTGGATCTTGAAAAAGAGTTAGTGTAACATTAGTGAATGAAGCACATTATTTGAAAGTATTATATCTTGAAGAAATTTTATCATATAGATGAGGTTATGATGATAATTATTTATATGGAAGACAACATGGCATACATATAAGAACCCATCTTTTTTCAGACTGTAGTTTTGAGTTGAAATGTGCATTTTTTTCATTTGGATACTTGTAAGGGGTAAAATGGTCTTTTCCCATAGACGATGATCTTGGATAATTTTTATGACAACTTTTTCTATCTCAGAATAGGGTGTTTTCCCAAGGATCAGAGTTTTGTAGAAATCAAATCCATTCAAATTTTGGCAGAATAATTAATAATTAATATTTATTAATTAAATATAAATTTATTCACGTAGTTTTGATCAATCATGAATTTTGAACAGATAATCAAATTAACATTATTCCTTTGTTATTGAGTCAAGAACATGGTGTTTTCCCTAGGTGAGGTGTAAACTCGAGTCAGATGTCGAGGCCAGCTCGACCCCCTTTTTATTCATTTTCCTTTTATTTTCTTATATTATTTTTCTTTTATTTATTATATCCTCATACTTATCACATACACCCCTCATAGGTCTTCTAGACTCCATGAAGAAGAGAGGAATGTGAGAGGGAGGAAATGATAAAGGGGGAAGGGAAGATAGGTAATGTTGCCAAGCACTCGATGCGCTGGTTCGATGTGTGGCATCCGTATACCATGAAATCAACCAAAGTTTCAACAGTTTCTTCCTAAAGGTATACCCATTTATTTATTTTCTATGGATACCCTTAAAATATATATTTTTTATGTTTTTATATCCATATATATCTTTCTTATGGACTCTTGAGGCCCGATCTATAGTTTCAGGGTTTAAACAGGTGATTCGAGAAATCTGAGGGTTTCCCATTCAAGGAAACCAGACTATATGGCCTGTAGACCAGGGTGATATGACATGTGTTCTTCCCATTTAGTGATGATGAAGTTATAGTAGTACATTCCATGTATTGGGGTGTACACATTGTGTATAGATACTTGGATGTGTGGCTGAGTACCCAAGCATGTCTACCTATGTAGGGGTACATGGAAGTGCAGAGTACATAGTCAGACCCCATGTGGGTAGCACGCCATGTGGTAGTACACGACTTACCCAAGAAGACGACCAAGACGGTTGAGGTACACAAGCATGTAACTCATGTCTGGTACACGTCGTGTACCCATGTTACACGTTGTGTACCTAGGGTAATTACAAGCCCAAGCCGACCATAATACATGCCCAAGTGGTGAGTTGGGGGTACAGGCATTGTATAGTCTCTACACACTGTGTAATTCCCCCTTATAACCCTTTGAAGGGTTTTCATGTTTTATTTACCTTGAGTTATAATTGGACACAACAGTAGTCCATTCTGAGTGGTTTTCCACTTAGATCATTATTATGAAACCCATGGAGTGTTCTGAGGACTCCTAGTGGGTGTTTTAGGGCTTTTATCTAAATTGGGAGATTCTTCCTCTATTTGTCATATTTAGTTTTCACTTAATAGTGATATAAGAGATTATATGATAGGTTGGGTGTTTCGACCAACCTAGTTTATATCTTGATCTGTAATGGGCCATCAGATATCTTTCGTGACCTATGATTTTAATGTTATTCCCCTTCTGAGAAATTCCCTTATGACCTATGAGACCGTGAGACTAGTTGCTTCCAAGGAACCCTTGAGGGATGCTTTTACTTATATACAAATCTAGGGAGTCCCTCATATGATCCATGTATCGATGTACCATTTAGAGGATCCTCGTTGTATGATTCCCCTATTGTTATCATTTGAGGAACCCATATAGGATACCTCCTTTACTGTTACAGCTAAGTATCCCGAGTAGGATGCATTCCATTGTGTTTAACTAAGAGATACCATTTAGGATGACTTTTAGTGCTTGCATTGAGGGACCCATAGGGTGCCCGTTGTTTTACGTACCTTGAGCTATTACGTCCGGTTTGGGTAGAGACGACGTTTGGGTGTCACCAAGAACATGTCCCAAACTGATATACCCACGGGGACTTGGATGGAGTGTTGGGTTGGATGTATGCGACACCCCCACTCATTTTCTTATATATGACTTGGTTTTTTTGATGCAGTAGTTTTTACCAGAGGTCCTTCATGTTTGGTGGTTGTTGATTCTAATGTGAGTCATCTTTCTTGATTTTCGGGATTCATGGGTGTGCTCTTTTGGGATCTAGATTCCTATACATGGTTTCTGATGTTTTATTGGTACACAAAGGTGGTACCTAAGACTAGGATATTGATACTTATTTGTTTTCTTGTATGCCTTGAGTGATACTTGGTTTCCCCGATGTAGGAATTCCTTCGATTGAATCATTGGATTGTAATATATGGTGGGGATGATTATGATATCCTTGGCCTATGATGACTGGGTGGGTATACCCATGTCTTATGATGAAATGTTTTACATGATTAGGTATAGTCATGTGGATTCTTGAATGGATTGATCGATGAAACACACTACCCTCTATGGATCTGGATGGCGGTAGTGGATGCCTTTTCTTGAGTATTCCCCTTGGGTATTGATTATTTGGGATTCCTCAGGCCTTGATACTCCACGGATCCATCTTACTTGAGATCGTATAGGAAATGTGTTGTTGACATGCTCCTAGGACCCCAACCATTTCTTGGACTAGGTTTCCACTAGGACGCCCAAGGAACTCGATGTGGATTCCTTGTATGATTCCCTTGGATTTTCATCTTCATGGTTTATAATTCTGTTGTGGATGACTTGGATGAGTTATTTGGATCTATCCCTTAATGTTCAACACTTTTTTTAGGAGTACTTGGATGAGTTCCTTGGATCTTACCCTTCGTGGTCTGACACTTTTGGTATTATAGTGTGGTTGTGGTGGTTGTGATATTTACTCGATTGATAGTTGTCATACAATATCCTTATTGGTGATTGGAGAAAAGTATGTGTGAACCCAGGTGTAGGATGAGTATCCCCCTGTGGTGAAGTAGCTTGCTTAGAGACTTTTCTGGAATTGGCTAAAGAATGTATATGTTGATCAGGATTACAAACCCATGGATCAACAATAGATTGGTTTTCATGCTATTTATTTCACTTACGTATGATTTTTATATCTATGTACATATGTATAGGTATGGTACTATACATGGAAACACCTATAGATGTGGAAATCCATGGTGGAAATTTCCCAATTAATAGGTATTATGAAACTTGGGTTCCATTATGGGTTCACATTTGGTTTTTCTTACATTTTGGTAGTGTCTCAACAAGAATGAGCAGTTTCTTTTACATACTTTTTAGCAAAGAAGTTACAGGTTTCTTGTTGGGGTGGCCCATTGAGATTATTTATCTCCCCTACGTGTTCACCTCAGTTTATGTCAAGACCTTGTGTATGATTTTTATGTTGATCACAAGTTTCATGTTGGACAGGGTTGAGGCTCGGTGTTTCCTGATTGAGCGGAGCTGCTCATGAGTTTTTATGATTAGGCCGGTGTAGTTTGAAAATGTTTGGAGACTGGGTACGTGGTCTAGATCGAAGTGAGTAATAGATCCATGTACTTTTACTTTCAAATTATTTTTTACTTTTGTATATGTATGGTCATCCCAGTGGGTAAATAGTGTTATTTTGTATGACATAGTTGTTTGGGATTTTACAACATTTCATTTATTATTATTGTAAGTTCTATTTTAGTTGTTTACTTCTTCAACACTATATTTAATTAATTTCTATGCATGATAGTTTTACATTTCCATTTTTTCTACTCTTATATGAGGTAATAGTCTCCCCATAATTTCACCCAAGTCCCTTGCTGCTATTCGGTAGCCTCTGGTGTATGGGGAGGCACACTTGAGGCCTTGTAACCCACCATATCAGAGAACCAAGTAGAGGCATCCAAGTCGGGATGTTGCAAAGTGATATCAGAGATTTTTTATTTTCATGGTATTTACTATTTGGGATATGGTAGATGGTATTATTATGAATGTTTTGGAACCTATTATGGATATCAGAGTAGTGCGTCGAGAATAGTTGTTCTGGTAAGAATTCCTAGTTTCTGGGGGTTTGGGATTGTTGTTCTGATTTCCAATGTTATAGTTGTATATGATTTTAACCTTAAGTGATGCACATATTGTGTGGATGTTATTTTTTAGTATGGATATATGGCTATTGGACATTGTTAAGAGGCTAGAGATGGATTTTGACTCTTGGCTAGCCAAGGCAAGAGGCATCTCATGCATCTTTTTTGGTATATAGGATTCCCATCATATAGGCCTTCTATTGTGTGATTTTATTTAATATTGAGTCCTCTGGGATAGCATTAAAATATATTTAACTATGATGGAAGTTTATGGGGATCTATATTAATGCATTGTTTTCCCTGATGATGACTCAGTCCTTATGAACAAGAGGTAGAGTGACCTTGTATGTCGATGTGGCACGTGATGCATTTTCTGTCGAACCCCTAGCATGGTGTTGTTTCTCAGGTCTATGTTCATCTAGTTGGATCACTGAGTATGATACTGATAGATACCATTAATTGTTTTTTTTTTGAACTAGACTTCCAGGGGTATTGACACATACGAATATTTGATGAGTTTCAGTTCAGTTTCTCTCTTGTGTTTGTTGTGACTTCCAGGGAGCATTTCCTTTTATGGATGCTTATAGAGGATCGAGGCCATCATAGGTCATGCTTTCAGCTATGACCCTTGTTTTCATCATTATATTTACCATCTTTTGAGATGTTAGATCTTATGGTATAAGTGTTTGGACCTCGTGACCTAGTTCTGAGGCGTGTTTTATAGGTCAAGTTGGGAGACCTAGAGGCCCTTAGTTTGAATCGGACCCTAGTAGGTCGATGTCTATTTCATTCTACAGAAACCTATGTGAGGAAGGATGGCCCATGTTTTCAAATTCCTTTTTAGGCAGTGATCTTGTTTTTACACTCATCCTATGATCAAGGCATAGTAGGTGCTCGAGTTTTATTTATAGTCATGTTGATGTATTCAGTATTAAGGAATCACCTAGAGTGCTTGTATTTCAAGACTAGTGTGATGGGCATGACTATTTGGGTTCCTAGCCTGGTCAGCCAATGTTCCCATTGTTGCCAATGTAGTCAGAGCATGGGTGGACCCTCATTATTGGAATGATGCTATGTATATAGTTAGAGTGATAAAGATACACACTAGTTATGAGTGGTATCTTTTGAATCTAAATCGGAGAGTGTCCGGAAGAGATTCAAGGACTGATGTTTCGATACATGTTGTGGGCTTGGACCCCAGAAGTTTTGTTGGATTGTCCCTCCATGGTAGAGGTGAAATCATGAAATTTTAGTGTACTGTGAGATAGTTGACCCATGGTTGAATCCAGTTCAGGTTTTAGAAGGATGGTGTGCATGGATCAGAGAGATTTCTACATTCCTTTAGTGGAATCTTAGTTTACTCCTATTAAATATGATCATACGCTATCTTGATTTGTATTAAGTATTCTTAGAGAGCATCATTCCTATAATGAGCTTATTTTATTTCTAAATGTTATTCCCTATAGAGGAATGAACCTTTTCAGGTAGTGCCCGAGGAGCGGTGTATGTTAAGCCATATGGTGGGGAGTGCACTGTTGGCTATTTGAGGGTGGTGACCCTCATTTTTAGTTAAACAATAGTGTTTTCATGGGTTCTTGAGCTCAAATTTTTGTAATGGGATGATGATAAGTGTATTCCTATGGTATTGATTACTAGATCATTCGTAGTTGAATTACTTCTGCATAGAAGGTAGTTCCTGACGCTATGAGACCTATCAGTGGACAGTCCATATAGCTTGGTTATGCAGATTCTGCAGTTAAGATCACAGATACTAGTCCTTGTACCAGGCTTATCGGGGATGATAAGGTTTATGGTGGGAAGTTTTTAAGAACCAGTGTTTTTTTTCAAACTGTAGTTTTGAAATGAATTTAAATTTTCTATTTTGGATGCTTATAATAGGTAAAATGGGCTTTTCCCCTAGCAGATTACATTGGATAATTTTGTTGAACAATCTGTTTATCCTAGAATAGTGTGTTTACCCATGGACAAGAGTTTGGTAGAAATTGGATCCATTTTAATTTGGAGGAATAATTAATAATTAATATTTATAAATTAAGTATTAATTAATTTACATAGGTTTGTTTGGCCACAAATTTTTATTGGAGAATCGGATTGAGATTTTTCCTCTTCCGTTAAGCCTAGAATGGTGAGTTTTTTTAAGGAGAGGCATAAACTCAAGTCGGGCATTGGTATAATAACCCTGCTTTTTATTACACACTTAAACATGATTTGTTACATAAACTCTTCCCTTGGTAAAACATGGAAGTTGAGAGTTCTAGTGTCTTTTGGGATTAGAAACATTACATAAAAACTGAAAACATATAACATATACCATCTTTATTGAAAACATCCTTTACATAACCCTGACATTCCCTCTAACATTGCATTGCATGGAATAACATGAGGACACACATGTGAAAATGGTGAGCTATAAAGCCTAGTAAGGGAGTAAACAAGGCATAACATGAAGAATAAAATAAATTTTAGGAAATAGGAATATAAATGGAGAATAAAAGAAACATGATCATAAAGTCGTGATATAGCATGATTATCATAACATGGAACTATGCCAACAACACATAACATGGAATTAGCATGAGCCAAGGCTCATTACACATGGAGAATGATTAAGCCCTCATTGAACTTGAATTATCATGAGTGAATCATCATTTCACTTGAATTATCATGAGTAAATCCTCATTTCAAATGATATATCATGATAATAATATTTACCTAATGCATTGGAACACAATGGGGGTGCACCCTTCTTAAACATTTCATTTCTTGCATAAGTGTCCCACAAGATCATACAACAAGGATTCATTAAATGTCATAATCTATTCCATGATAAAGGAATGTGGAATTAATACATTAAACTCTTCCATAAATCTGTAAATGTACGTAAAGGTTAATACCCTTGATAGAGAAATGGGCATGGTATTCACTACACAAAGATATTGGATTGGAAAACTGTGGTGCAATTTCGGCAGCATAATGGCATGACATAAGACTTCATAAAAATGGTTCATAAGGGAGAAAGGGGTATATCATAACATGTACATTAAATTGAAATTAAGGGTTTCATATACATACATTTTCCATCATATGTAATGGAATTTATATTCATAATACAAAATAATTTCTTGAATGTAAATGAGGAGAGTGAAATTCTTTTAGGAATTTCAACATGGTAACAGGTATACATGGAAGGCATAGATAAGAGATAAAGGGGTATCTCATAATTAAAAAAAATAGGATAGTATAGGGGAGGTTTTAAATCAAACCCTGACATTTATAATTGAAAATAAAAGGGCATAACAATATTAAGAAACATGGATGAAATGAGAATAGAAGGGATCCCTTACTTGGAAGTGTGATCCAAAAAGCATGGATGGGGATTGAGAAAGGATTATTGGGATATTTTGGCACCTTCGGAGGATTCTAGATAGAGGAGAGAAGAGTTTTGTCGAGCTCCAAAGTCTTTGAGTTAAGAGGAAGTGGGAGCATGGGTGAGTTTATATAAGAAAAGAGAGGGAATTCATTATTATTTATGTTCTGGACACCACACATTAAACTAATCAAAACCACAAACCATACCATTGTTTTTTACCATGATTTTTTCAAAAGTGGAGTGGAAAAAAATATTTTATAAGTACAATGTCCTAACTTCTTAAAATATTAGGGTTGCTTATGTGAAGGTGTGTCACACTCTCAAGGAAATCAATTTAAAAAGATTAAATGTTCTGTAAGTCTTGGAGGGTCCACAAAAACATTCTAAAATAAATAAAACAAACATAAAATAAGACTATTTTAATTTAAAAAACATATATTTTCTGAAAATAATGTTTATAGTATTTTATTATATCACTATTTTTTCATTATGATGTCATAAAACACATTATATATTTAAATGGTATTTAATTTTAACCCAAAAATTCGTCTGTCTCAGAAAATTATGAAAAATTCACCGTTGGATAATTTCGATTTCTTGATTCAAAAAATAATATTCATTGTATCTAAATAATTTTCTAAATATGAGAAATTTTACTTTTAAAATAAAAAGAGTCATTTATCGAAAATTCATGGGTTTTGACAAAAACAGCTTTCAAACCTTAATAAAAATTTCAATTGTATTTCTGAAAATTATATGATCATTTATATTTAATAAAAAGTAATTTAGTAATAATATTTTATTAATATATTATTTAATTCAAAAATAAATTAATTCGTCAAAATATATTCTATCATTGAATATTAAATAAAAATACTATTTGTGCTTTAAAAACTATTTACAGCATAACAGTAATAAAATGAATGAATATTCTTTATTATATAAAAAAAATAATGCACATAATCATAGTACTAGGGTGTCGTTACATAACCCCTTATAACACCTGAATAAGACTGAAGGGTAAGGTGTGTGATGGTGACAGACTCTTGGGGTGTCTTGGATAACATCACCCGAGTGGTAATCTCTATCAAATTCCACTTCTCCCGTAGGCAGTTCCTATCGAGCTTAATGTGTTAAAGCTCTACTTGTGATTAGTTAAGAGAGAATCCCAATGACCCCAGCTCCTTTATGAGCTCCGAAAAATGGGCTTCGTATTGGGAAATTCTACTGGATAAGGCCATCACTTCTTTTTTCTGAGTAAATTGGATTTTTTAAATCCCTATATTTATACTAATCATGTGATCCCTATTTAATGGATATATTAGAAATGGTCATAAATCATAATGGTATTTTAAAATTCAAAAACATAAAACCAAATAATTTCATCTATTGTATAAACATTTTATATAATAAGACATTTAATAATATCAAGAGGAATTTTCATTAACAAAAGTTTGGTTCACTACAATCGTCCCCCTTAAAAAATTTCAACCACAAAATTTCCTTTTCCCACACTAAAAAAGATGTGGGTAACTATGCTTCATCACTTACTCTGATTCCACATTTCTTCTTTAAACTTTTTGTTTCTCCTCAACACCTTGACAAGGGACATTGTCTTATTTCGTAGAACTTTTTCTCTAAGATCTAAGATCTTAACTAGATTCTCCTCATAAGAAATATCTTCCTCTATCTATACTACCTCTGAAGAGAGTACATGTGATTGGTTTTGTATATACTTCTTTAAGAGGGATACATGAAATAGATCATGTACTTTGGCCATGGTAGGTGGAGGTGCTAGTCATTAGCCCACAGCCCCGACACGATCATGAATCTCGAAGGGGCCGATGTACCTATGACTTAACGTCCATTTCTTTCCAAACCTCATGACCTTTTTCCACATAGATAGGCATAGAAATACCATGTCTCAAACATTGATCTCAAGGTCTCATCGAAAGTTATCAGCATAACTCTTCTGTCAACTTTGGGCTACCTTGAAATTCTAGTGAATGGTTTTCACCTTATCCAACATCTCTTCGACGATTTCAGGTCCTAGCAGCTTACGCTCACAAAATTCATTCCAACACACCAATTTTCTTCACCTTTTCTAATAAAGGGATTTATATGGTTCCATTAAAATTATTGAGTGGAAAATTTCATTGTATGAGAACTTAACAATAGGAAGATGTTGATACCATCCTTCTTTTAAGTCCATTGAGAATTCTCTAAACATGTCCTCAAGTGTTTGGATAGTCCGCTCCGATTGGCCTTCAGTTTGAAAATGATAAGCCATACTGAAGTTCAGCTGAGTATCCAGAGCATGTTGAAGACTCTTCCAAAACTTATAGGTGAATCTTGGATCTCGATCGAATACAATAAATAGTGGCACTTCATGAAACCTTACCATTTCTCTAATGTATATCTGTACCAGTTGATCCAGTGAGAAATCCTCTCAAATTGCAATGAAGTGTGCAGTTTTTATGAGATGATCCACAAAAACCCAGATAGAATTGTTTCCTTTGGATGTCTTAGGATGTCCGGTGACAAATTTCAGGGTGATGTTATCCCATTTCTATGCTGGTATGAGTAATGGTCACATCATTCCATTAGGTTTCTGCCTCTCATCGTTCACTTGCTGACATACCAAGCACTTTTATGTATACTCAATGGTCTCCTTCTTCATGTTATCCCACCAATAATGATCTCGACGATCATGATACATCTTTGTGTTTCCTAGGTGAATGATGAAATTTGAACAATGTGTGTCATCCAAAAGTTCCTTCTTTAACTCCAAATTCAAAGGAACACATATCCTTGACCCAAATCTCACAACTCCTTCTTCATTGAGCTGGAACTCTGAGGATTTCCCATTTCAAATAGTTTCCACCTTATTCTGAATTCCCACATCATCCTTTTGATCATACTTTAACCATTCCAAAATAGATGGTTGAGCAATAATTTGTGAAAGTATTGATGATATTCCCTTCTTTATGATTCTCATGTCAATCTTCATGAAATCTAAAAAGATTGGATCCTTTTCAATTCTCATCAATTATAAAATCGATGGGTCCTTTCTACTTAGAGAATCAGCCACCTTGTTTGCTTTCCAAGGGTGGTAATGGATTGAGCAGTCATAGTATTCGATCAAATATAACCATCTTCATTGGTGCATGTTCAACTCTTTCTGTTTGAATATATACTTGGTTCTTTTGTGGTCCGTATATATTTCACACTTCTCCCCAAATAGGTAATGCCACCAAATTTTCAAAGAAAAGACCACTATATCCAATTCCAGGTCATGTGTTGGATAGTTTTTCTCATGAACTTTCAATTTACATGAAGCATAGGCAATGACTTTGTCATTTTGCATCAACACACATCCCAGACCCTTCTTTAAATCATCACTAAATACCACAAAAATTTATCCACTTGTGGGTAAAATGAGCAAAGGTTCATTGATAAGCCTCCTTTTCTACTCCTAGAATCTATCTTTACATTCATCACCCCAACCAAAATTGACTCCCTTCTGAGATAGCTTGTTAAGAGGGTTTTAAAATCATGATAAATTTCTCACTAATAGACGATAATATCCAGTTAACCCCAATAAGCTATGGATATCCATTACCAGTGTTGGCATCATCCATCCCTCAATTAGAGTTATCTAAAAGGGATCGAGAGATATCCCATGGCTTGTAATGGTATGGACAATGAATGGGACCACCTTCAACCAGAACTCACACTTTCTATACTTTTCACAGAGCATATCCTTTCAAAAGTTCTCTAGTATAGTTCTTAGATTCTCCTCATGATCCTCCTTGGTTTTGGAGTATATTAGAATATTGTATATAAATATTACCACAAATTGGTCGAGGTAATCTCTAAATACAATATTCATCGAGTCCATAAAGATTGATAGAGCAGTAGTGAGTCCGAAAGGCATTACTATGAATTCATAGTGTTCGTACCTTATATGAAAAACATTCTTGGGGATATCCTCCTTATTCACCCTTACATGGTAATATTTTAACTGAAAATCCACCTTGGAGAAGTATTGTGCTCCACATAGCTGATTGAACTAGTCATAAATTCGGGGAAGAGGATACTAGTTCTTTATCATGAATTTTTTGATCTCATTATAATCAATGCAAAGGCGCGTTGACTCATCCTTCTTCTTGACGAAGAGGACTGGAACACCCCATGGGGAAGCACTTGGGCCTATAAACCATTTATCCAGATTCTCATGTAGTGGTTTCTTCTACTCCTCAAGATCCAAAATATCCATTCTATACGGAGTCTTGTAAATTAGAAATTCCCTAGGTATAATGTCAACTGAGAATTCAACATCACTTCTAGGAGGAAGATCATAAAATTCCTTAGGAAATACATCAGCGAATTCCCTCACAATATGCATGTCTTCATGGATGGTTTCTTCCTTGGACTCAATCATATGAGCTAGATATGCATGCTCATAGGGCAATAATATCCACACTTTAGATGATGGTTCTAAATAATATTCATCTTCCTCCTTGCACTTGTATAGAATTAGGGGTCGATTCTCGATATGGAGAGTGATTTCCCTCTCACGACAATTTATGTTGGATCTATATAAGGAAATCCAATCCATTCCAAGAATTGCATAAAATTTCCCCAGAGGGAGGATGACGAGGTTCAGCGGGATGTTCAATCGACAAATTATAATAGGAGAGTATTTATATTCATGGGATGCAATGATTTACACATTTCTCATACTCATCAACATCATTACTTCCATGATTTATGGTGGTGTTGTGATTGTTCTACTAAACTTTTGGGATAAAAAAGAATGTGTCGAACCAGAATCAAAAAGTACATTTTCTATTCTTGAATAAATAACTAGTGTACCTATCACCACTTCATTATCGGAGTTCACTTCAGTAGTAGTGATGGAAAAGGCTCTCCCTTATTGCAGTGGAGGTTGTTGGTTGCCTCCAAAAACCTTTTTCTTAGGGCACTGATTTGTAATGTGCCCTAGTTCTTTATTGTTGAAGCAATGAACAATGAGTTGAGGGTCTAATAGAGAGTTCATATCCTATGTTATAGCCACATGTTTTTCTTTTCGGTGGTTAATGGCCAGGTTCCCTTCTATTCCATACCTAAATCATTTCCTCGTCCCCTTCAAATAATTTTTGGGGTGCTTCTTTCTACACCTTTGGAAAGTGGGGAGTTGTATTTTCTTAACATCACTGGATTTATCCATTGGACTAATAGAATTAAATTCCACCTTAAACTTCTTATCCCAATTATACCCCTGAGATTTTTTGATTACCATTTCGACCTTGAGGGCACATTAGACAATTTCTTCATAGTTGTCAAAGTCACGGATTGCCAAAACTTTCTAAAGGCTAAGTTTTATACTACTAAAGAAGTGTTCAACCATGCATTCTGGGGTAATGACAAAGTTGGAGGCATATTGTACAATCCTTGTGAAGTTTACCTCATAAGATCCAATGGATTCGTCGTCTTTTTTCATGAGGCTAAGGAAGTCCCTTTCCATCTTAAGTCATAGGGTGCATGGAAAATATTTATCGAAAAACATTTTTTTTGAAATCGTTTCATTACAATGCCTCGAACTACTCCACATGCATCGTATTTTTGATCACTGTCCACCATTGATCAACTTGACCCTCCAAATTATAATCATACAAAATAACCTTCTCTTGATCTGAACATTGAATGATAGAGAATATCTTTTCAATATAGTTGAACCATTGTTCAGAGATTGAGGGATTAGATGATCTATTAAAAGTACAAGGCCTATGTCTCAGGAAGCTCTCAATAGTGAATTTTTTTTTCTTGGGGGGGGGGGGTGGGGTTGAACGTTCCTCTTGACCCATGTTTCAATTCAAATATTGAGTTAACCAAGAGAGTATTGTAAAAAATTTCACAATTCATGCTCCCATTGGATTGTGAATCTCATTAGAACAATAATCACATTGATATTTTCATCAGTTATCAGCCTGAGCCCTCCTATTACCGATCATTGGAAAGAATAAAAGGAAAGTTAGGGGTAACACATAAAGGGTAAACCACAGAAAAAATGGATGAATTATATATAACTTTTATTTCCTTAACTTATGAATTTATAGGCTTCAATATATGTTATCCATGATCTACTTTCTAACATATATTCTTAAGGGAATTTTTTTAATTCCCTTAATAATGGTTTATACTATGATTGTGAATTTACCCAAGAATATCCCCTGGGATTTTCATAACCAAGAGTGCAGCAAGTCCCATGGTCATGTATCGGGATACACCGAGCCAAGCTCAAAACTTCTTTTCAATGTTTTCACTCCTAGGAACATTTGTACCAGAGCTGCATCTACATGATCGTATATAGACAGGGATGTATTTTCTTGATAAACCACTTAATCAATACTCACCAAAATTTAGGGATGTTTTCATTATACTTAGTCTTATCCCTAATTCTTTCACTAGGGTTTTCTAAAGCTAATCCAAAAAATAACTAAACCTATCCTATAATACCAACTATAACAACCCTGCACTTTATTACACACATAAACATGATTTATTACATAAAATCTTCACTTGGTACAACATGAAATATCAAGAGGTATAGTTTCTTTGCGACTTAGTAACATTACATAACAACTTAAAACATAAAACACACAACATATTTACTGAAAAAATTCTTTACATAACTACGACATTCCCTTGTACTTAGAATTGCATGGGATAACCTCATGACATACATGGGAAAAGGGTGAGCTATAAAGCCCAGTAAGGGAGTAAACAAGGCATAACATGAAGAATAAAATACATGTTCAAAAATATGCATATCAATGAATTATAAAATAAATATTAACATAAATGCATGATATAACATGTTTATCAGAACATGGAAATGTGGCAACAACACTTAATGTGGTATTAGCATGCGCCAAGGCTCATTGCACATGGTGCATGAGTAAACCCTAATTGTACTTGAATTAGAATGATTAAATACTCATTTAACTTGAATTATTATGATTAAATACTCATTTCACTTGATGTATCATGATACTAATCATTACCCAATGCATTGGAGCACTATCAGGGCGCAACCTTCTTAAACATTTCATTTCATGCGTAAGTGTTCCACAAGAACATACAACATGGATTCATTAAACCTCATAATTTATTACATGATAACGTAATGTAGAATTACTACATGAAACTGTTCCATCAGTAATTAAATGTTCATAATGTTTAATACCCTTGATAGAGAAATGGGCATGGTATTCACTAAACAAAGATTTTGGCTTGGAAAATTTCAGTGTAATTTTGGCAGCAAAACGATGTGACATAAGACTTCATAAAAATGGTTGATAAGAGAGAAAGGGGTGTCTCATCATTTTTACATTAAATGTTCAGTAAGGGGGTCATATATATACATGTCCCAACATAAGTAATGTAATTTATATTCCTAATACAAAATAATTTCTTGAATGTAAATGAGGATAGAGAAATTTTTATGGAATTTTGGCATGCTAACAGGTATACATTGAAGGAATGAATGAGAGATAAAGGGGTATCTCATAATGAAAACATAAAGTGAATAGTATACGGTAGGTGATAAATCATACCCCCACATTTATAATTTAAAATAAAATGGCATAACAAGATTAAAAAACATGGATAAAATGAGAAAGGAAGGAATCCCTTACTTTGAAGTTTGCTCCCAAAGGCTTGGGAGGGGCTTGAGAGAGGATTATTGGGAGCTCGGGGAACTTTGGGAGTATTATAAAGAAAAAAGGTAAGAGTTGTTTTGAGCTCCAAAGGAATTTATGGAAGAGGAAGTGGGAGCTTTGGTGGGTTTATATAGGAAAACAGAGGGAATTGTTTACTATTTATGTTTTGGACACCACACATTAAACTATTCAAAACCACGAACCAACCCATGGTTTTTGCCCATTTTTTTTGACAAAGGAAAGTGGAAAAATTATTTTATAAGACCAATGTCCTAACATCTTAAAATATTAGGCTTTATTATGTGGAGGTGAGTCACACCCTCAAGGAAATCAATTTAAAACGATATGATGTTTTATAAGTCTGGAGGGTCCACTAAAGCATTGTAAAATAAATAAAAAAAACCTAAAATCACAATATTTTAATGTTAAAACATATATTTTCTGAACATAATGTTTATAGTATTTTATTACATTACTATGTGGTCATTATGATGTCATAAAACACATTATAAATTTAAACGGTATTTAATTTTTACCCAAAAATTCGAATGTCTCAACAAATTATGAAAAATTCATGGTTAGATAATTTTGACATCCTGATTCCAAAAATAATAGTAATTTAATTTAAATAATTTTCAAAATATGTTAATTTTTACTTTTAAAATAAAAATTGACATTTATTGAAAATTCGTGGGTTTTGAAAAAAACAGATTTCAAAACTTAATAAAATTTACAATTGTATTCCTAAAAATTATACAATCAATTATATTTAATTAAAATTAATTTAGTAATAATATTTTATTAAAATAATATTTAATTAAAAAAACCATTAATTCTTCAAAATATATTTCATAATTTAATATTAACTAAAAATACGATTTGAGATTTAAAAACAATTTACTAGGCAACAATAATAAAATTAATGTATATTATTTATTATATACAAAAATAATGCACATAATCATAGTAACAGGGTCTCATTACATAAACCCTTATAACACCCGCATAAGACTGAAGGGTAAGGTGTTCGATGGGGACTGACTCTTGGTGTGGCTCAGATGACATCGCTCGGCTGGAAATATCTATCAACTTCCAGTTCTCACATAGGCAGTTCTACTCAATCTTAACATGTTGAAGCTCAGATTGGGGTTTATCAAGAGCGAAGCCCAAAGATGCCACCTCCTTTCTGAGCTCCGAAAAATGGGCTTCATACAAGGAAATTCTACAGGATGAGGTCATCGCTTCCTTTGTGTGGGTAAATTGGATTTTTTTAAAGCCCTATATTTATACTAATCATGTGATCACTGTTTAACAACTATATTAGAAAATGTCACAATACATAAAGGTATTTTAAACTCAAAAAACATAAAACCAAATATGTTAATATGTTATATAACCATTCCATATAATAATACATTTAATTAGATCAAGAGGAATTTCCATTAACAAAATTTTGGGTCATTACAGTTGGGGCCTAGTCGGGTCCCTTTTTTCCTTTTCTTTTTATTTTTTCGTTATCCTTTTATTTTTCTTTCCTTTATTCCTTCATCCTAATTCTCATGTACTCCACTAATAGGGATCTTATGCTATGTGACCTAGATAGGAAATGGAAAGGGATAAATAGAGAGATAGGAAAGGGAAGAGAGGTACAACAGTGAAGCCCTCGGCGTGCTGGTTTGACGTGTGGAATCTGTGGACTATGAAATCGACTAAAGCTTCAACAGTTTCCACATGAAGGTAATACCATTTACATTTTCACTATAGATCCCAATTAAACTAATTTTTTAATGTCTTTATAGTCATATATTTTTAACTTGTGTCCTCTTATGGACTGATCTGTATTTTTTATGTTTTAAACAGGCGATTCGGGTGATTCGAGGGTTTCATGTTTGGGGGAACTAGGGTGTACAGCTTGTAGTCCAGGGTGACATGCCATGTGTTCTTCCTATTTGTGGAAGATGAAGTTTGTGGAGTACACTCCTTGTAAAGATGTATACACACCGTGTATAGGTACTTGGATGTGTGGTCAATTACTTAGGCATGTCTACCTGTGTAGGGGTACATGGCCTTGTAGAGTACACGACTGGCCACTATGTGGGTAGAACACTATGTGGAATTAAATAGCTTGGACAACAAGACGACCAAGCCGGTTGAGAGACACATTCATGTACCCTATGTTGGGTACACGCTGTGAACCCGTGTTACATGTCGTGTACCTGGGGTCTTTCAATGCCTAGGCCGATGAGAATAAAATCACATGTGGGGAGTTTGGGGTACATACCATGTATGGTCTCTACACACAATGTACTTCCCTCTTGTAACCCTTTGAGAGTTTTTTTCGATTTCTTTCCCTAAAGTATTAATTGGTCCTAATGATTAGTCTATTATGAGTTTTATTCCATGTAGATCATGATAGTCAAACCCATGGATCATTTTGAGGACTCCTGGTGTGGTTTTTTAGGATTTTATTTAAATGGATAGATTCTTCCTCTAGTTATCATTTTCAGATGTGAGGAGAGTGAGATAAGGGCATGAATGATAGGTTGGGTGTTTGGACTAACTTAGTTGAGATCTTAATCTAAGACAGGCCATGGGATATCTCTCATGACCTATGATTTTGAGGATGTTCCCCTTGTGATATGTTCCCTTCTACCATAAAAGGAAGTGATACTAGTATCTTCCAAGGATCCCTTGAGGGGTTCCTTTTCTTGTATTCTGATATAGGGAGTCCCTCATAGGATCTATGTACCTCTTTACCATTTATAATATCCCTGTTGTAGGATTCATTTTTGTTATTGTTTGATGGTCCTATGTAGGATTCCACTTTTACTGTTTAAATTAAGGATCCCAAGTAGGATACCTTCACTCATGTTTACCTAAGGGTTCCCAAGTAATATTCCTTTTAGTTTGTGGATTAAGGGACCCAACAGGTGCCAATTTGTTTACTAACCCTGAGTGGTAATGTCGAGTTTTGGTAGAGATGGTCTTTGGGTGTCACCTAGAACCCATGCTGAATTGATATGCCTATGGGTCCACGACTAGAGTGTTGGGTAGGGAATTTAGGTCACCCTCACTCATTGTTTTATATCTAACGTGGTTTTTATAATGAATTAGTGTTTACTATAGGTTCTTCCAGGTTGGTGGTTGTTGAGCCTGATGTGAGGCATATTTCTTTGTTGTTGGGATGCCTGGACATGTTCTCCTAGGATCCTGCTTCTAATCCATGATTTTTTATATTTTACTAGTACATAAAAATGGTACTAGAGACTTGGATATTGATCCTCATGTGTTTTTGTGTATGCCTTGAGTGATACTTGGATTCCTCAATATAGGAATGCCTTGGAAGGGCTCATTGGATTGTGATATGTGGTAAGGGTGATTACACTCTCCTTGGCCTGTGATGACTGGGTGGGTTTACACATGTCTTATGATGAAATATTTTAAATGAGTGGGTATAATCATGTGTGATGTTTGAATGGTTTGATTTATTCCACGGACTGATCTCCATGAATCTGGAACACGGCAGTGGATGCCTTTGGTTATGTATGCCCCTTGGGTCTTGATTCCATGGGATTCCTTTGGGTTTTCTACCCTATGGATCTATAATTCTTGGTCTTGCATAGGATATGTGTTGTTGACATTCTCTTAGGACACCAACCAGTGCCTAGATCGATTTTACACTAGTAATCCCATCGGACTCGATGTAGATTCATTGGATGAGTTACTTAGATCTGTCCCTTCTTTGTCTATAATTCTGATGTGTATGCCTTGTACAAGTCCCTTGGATCCATCCCATCATGGTCTGACACTTGTGGCTTTACAGAATGGCCATTGGTTTTGATCATTAATGGATTGACCATCAGCACACAATATCATTGTTGGTGAATGGAGGCAAGTATGTGTGAACCTAGGTGTATGACAATTATCCCCCTGTGGTGGAATAGATTTCTAAAATAATTTTCTGACATTGGTAAAATTAGGTACATGTCGATCTGTATTACGGATCCAAGGATCAATTGTAGTTGGTTTTCATGTTATTTGTTTCACTTATGCGTGAATGTCACGTATATGTATATATGTATAGGTATGGGACTATACATGGAAACTCATAAAGATATGGACATCCATTGTGGAAGTTTCTAATTTGATAGGGATTATGGATCCTAGGATTGAATGTGGGTTCATGTTTGGTTTTCCATACCTTTTGGTGGTGTCTCAGCGAGGCTGAGTAGTTACTTTTTGCATACACTTTTAGCAATATAGTTAAAGTTCACTTGTTGGGGTAGTCTTCTACGATTATTTCTCACCAATATATGTGAATATTGGTGTACATGTATACCTTATGTATTCTTTTCAGGTTGAGAAAAAGTTTCATGGCGGATAGGGATGAGGCCCAGTGTTTCATGATCTAGAGGAGCAGCTAGTGAGCTCTTCTAATCGGGTTGGTGTGGTTTGATAGTGTTTAGAGACAGGGTACGTGGCCTAGATCAGTGTGAGTAGTAGATCCTTGTACATTTACATTCATCTAATTTTGTACTATTGTATATGTATTATTATCTGAGTGGGTGACTAATGTTGTTTTTAATGACATAGTTGTTCAGGCCTTTTCAACATTCATTTATTATTACAACATTATTTATTTCAGTTGTTTACTTCTTCCACACTATGTTTACATTATTGTTGTGTATGATACTTATCTATTTCTACTATTTTCTACTCTAATATGAGGGAATAGCCTCCCCACTATCACACCCTAGGACTCGTATGCTAGTCGATAGCCTCTAGCATACGAGGAGGTGCATTTGAGGCCATGTAACCCATCGGCTCAGAGAACCATTTAGTGGCATCCAGGTCAGTACATTGCAATATCCCTTCATTATATCCTTGACTCATTATAAATATGATTAACATATGAGGTATAGTTTTATAAAATTCATAGGAAGTAGGATCTAGTATAAGTGAAATTTTGTTGGATTTGGTGTATTAGGACAAATTATTTGTACTTTGATTATATGTATATTCGATGTATTTAACAGTAATAAAAATTCTTATTAAATATTGCTCACTATTTTACATGAATCTAAAGTAATAATGTACTAGAGTGTACATCACATTGATAATGTCACAATAGTTCCCCATTATGATGAGAACCTTGAAGTGTTAAAATGATATTCTTAAATAATGTTCTATGGTTGGAAAAAAACTATGATGGGACACATAGAACATGGAATGTCATGTGCGAGTACCCTTAAGTAGATGAATATTCCTCTCATGAATTTTTCACCTAGTAATCTCCAATATGGTAGATTATGACAAGAAACATGTCAGTAGAAATTTTTCTTGTTTTTATGTCTTTAGAAATTCATATTTGTGAGTTTATGAAATGGTACTTGTACTTTAAGAATACCATTAATG
This sequence comes from Viscum album, assembly GCA_963277665.1. Classification (NCBI taxonomy): domain Eukaryota; kingdom Viridiplantae; phylum Streptophyta; class Magnoliopsida; order Santalales; family Viscaceae; genus Viscum; species Viscum album. The sequence goes on along the minus strand of OY728119.1, from coordinate 1,960,314,008 downwards.
AATTTAATCACTTATGAACTAATATTTTATGATGAAAATCATGATGTAATATGTTCAGGGTGAGGTAGGGTATATTGGGTGCGTCATGATTAACATGTCATTAATGGATAATTTGAAGAAGGACTTGTCTCTTCTATATTTATATAATATGATATATCAGCCAGTTGATTAGCATAGAACAGAAACCCTAAATTCAATATATATGGTTTAAATACATGTTAATAGAAACTAGTAAAAGAATGATGTATCAAGAATATAGGTTGGTGACATGATGTGCAACCTTCTTGATGTGATATTATGAAAAAGTGATTAGTTTATACAGTGAGTGTTCATATCTAGTTATTATTTTTTTGCATTAAGTTTTTTCTCTTAGGTTCCTTGACCATTTTCTAAATTTTAATATTGGACTTTAGGAAAGATCATCTAATTCTAATAAGAAATAATTGTATAATTTCACACATTAAGTGTTTTCAATGATTCTGATTAAATTCTATTTGAATTTAAATAATTGAATAAATATTATTCTCAAGACCAAAGAATATTTTCATTCATTTTTTTTCAATATAAAATATTTTTTGATGGATGAAATATTTAAATTAAATATTTATTCAGGTTTTTTAATAAATGTTATAGGAGTTAAAATGGACCAAAATCGTGTCCGGTGACAAATATTAATTAACAATCCATTTAAGTAATGTTTTTTTAAAGTTGTTGTGCACCAAAAAAATAATATTAATTTTATTTTTACTACATGGAATGGGTTTTATTAAATGTTGTAATATTATTTATGGGATGAATTGAAATTAATTAATTTTTTAACTTAAGCCCTATATTTATAAATAAATGGTCATGCCTATTGTGTATGGTGTGCAATCAAAAAATAGATAATTGTTTCACCCAATTAATTATCTCTTGACTCCTCTTTCTCTCTCCCTCTCAAGAAAAAGAATCCCAAAATAGATTCCTTTAAGATCTAAGGAAGAGCGATCAATATGAATAACAGAAGAAAATTAATTTGCAACACTAGCAACTAGAGATCAATTAATACTACTCGGAGACCAGTGGAGCACATGTAGATCACTGCTAGAGGATTATATCCTTGGATCCTCACTATATAATGAAGTTAAACTAAAATTTAATTTCAAGATGATTAATATCTACATATAATAAATAATTATCATATAAATTATTCATTTATTTTTATCTAATTAAATTAATTATAAATTTTATGTGAAAGATCCTTATTCAGGGATTTTTTATACTTAATATTAAATAATATTTAAATATATCACCTACCAATGCACGCTTCAGCTACACCTAGAACTAATAGAAATCAATCAGTGCTTTGTAAATTTTTATGATCTCACAACTTAGAATCCTTCCCCAAAAAGTAATTTCCCTTTTGGAATTTCTTTTTCTACATACTAAATAATTTCAATTTTCAAATTAGTATTCTCATGAAATAATAAATTTTCTTCATGGAAGAATGGTCTTTGTATAGTAATTTTAAATTATACATATTGAATTTGTCTTGTTATATGGTTTGTTTAACATGCTATGTGGGACACATAACACTCTATGCATAATTTTTAACATTGATAAATAAGATATGATTTTTACTAACTTCTCTTACTATAGGTATAAAATTAGTTAAGACCAAAATAATTCATCTAGTTTGATGATCAATTCTTTGACCATAACCGAGAGGAGATCTATTATTTCAATAAATAGTGAAGCTAACCCTCAACATCATATAATTACCTAAGGAGGTATTCAAAAGAATATATTTTTTCCATAGATTTTTCATTATCCATTATTTACCAAATTACCTTTATAAAACTTATCTATCCAATAAAATTATTAAATTCCATTGGATAATAAAAATCATCCATCTATTTGGTTTTAAATATCCTTGGATCATTTTCAAGTGAAAATTTATGTTGTGGGAAAGGTTACTCATGATTCACGTCAAGGGAAGGTTTTCATTTTGAATGGATCCTTGTGGAATAAGAGTAACTAGTATAATCACAACATATCCTTATAGTATATTATTCAATATTACCCATCCATTTTAATCATGTAGGAGGTGATTTGACTAGAGGTTTGAGATTATAGTTATATTTGTGTTATGGATAAAATTTGTCTGATGAATGCGCCTGGGAATTCAATGTGCATCCAAATTGCATTAAATTTTTTGAATGGTTAGAGGTTGTCAGCTTATACCAATCAGTATGGATTTATTGGTCCATAGCGCATTATCCAACTATTAGCTTTCGTACATTTATCGTTCATTGGTGTTCCATCACCAACACGTTTCACCTATCACATGGAGAAGTGAGGATTAGATTTTAGGATATCTACCAATTAGGAGAAATTCCAATTCTTTGGAACATTTATGATGATTTACTTCCCACATTAAACACCTATAAAAACACTAAACATGTTTATTCATTATTTAGAGACCTATTGATCATGGTAGATAAGTCACTGGGTCAACCCCTTCAGACCCATTCACCTATTACATTCAGTGACTAGATAAAGATATTTTTCAATCTATTGATCCAATTTTGAAGGTTTGGTGCACCAGGTATCATTCAACTCAACATTATCGAGGTGTTCCAGGTTCTTACTAGTCTAATAATGATGAAGGATGACATACTATGTGGGGCTATAGGATCTGGCCAGATATATCTCCAGACTTTGGGCTGGAAAGTTTATTTATCATGTTTTTGAGTGGATGTCTCTTTCCATATTGTGATTTGTAAACAAGTGTTAGAGTATACACCTTGATTATGGAATCCACGTTGGAAGATGGAAAACTTATCAACCTATTTGTAACTAGACTCACTCATATTTATGAGTTTTTCATAAATATATAGAAGTGAATATCACCACATCACCTTATTGGAACATTCCTATTTTTATATGGTCAGGTAGTGGAACACTTTCGATGTTATGAATAATAATATACCATGAGGATTCCTTATTTCACCTTTCATCCCGCACTAATCATAATTTTTTTTCATTATCACTATATCCCTTGGTGTCGACAGTGCTATTTAGTTCATAAATGATCTCACCTATTTTTCTTTCATTCCTTATTAGACACCTTCAGAAGTGGTGATAGATAATTGTAGAGTAACTTAATAAAAATGGTCCAATATTTTCTCATTATGAGATGGTATTTTGGTAGCTTGAATAGATTGGGTGAAAATTTATGAGCCTTTTGGTCCCTATAGGTTCTAACAATAATTTGGATGTCTGCAACAGTTTTCATCATCACCCCTCATTAGTATTAAAAGTGAATCACACCCAATCATTGTTCACTAGTTTTGGTTGATGATGATGTTAGAGGAATCCATCACCGAAATTATTTTACCTTTTGTAGATGAAATAAACTACTTTTTATGGGGTTATTCAAAATGTGGTTAGAATAATATCAATATGGTATATTGGGGAAACCTATCTTAAAATTTCATTAACAAATGGATTCACTGAGTTCCTTGAACCTTGTTCTTATATCACCAATTTATGAGGAATAAAATCATACATCCAAACATTCTAAAAATTTTTGGGATGTTTTTTCATTAATTTTCTCTTTAGTTGGGAGTGGTTTAAACCCATAATTTTATAATGGAATTGTCGTATGACCCATTGAAATTGTTCCTATTGTAATTATGTTATATAATTCACTAATAGATGCCAAAATTACCATTCTGACCCTTGAAATTTAACAAGAGGTAGTAATTGAGGAATTTCCCACAGATGTGTCATAACTTGGAGAAGGCCTATCGCTATTGAATGTGATCCCAGATTATATACTAGTAGTAGTGGGTGAATAGGGTCTAAAGCATAATGATGTCATCAAAGATTAAGTTGTACCAAAGTGGTTTTGGTGCCTACTTTACACTATCATCACAGATACTCCTTTAGAAAAAAATATTGATAAATTGGATAGAACTCATAAAATCTTTCTAGGATTTGGCATAGGTGGGTTTGATTGTTTGAATTTTCAAATCCTTATCCATAAATTTATCATTCCTTGGGAGGATTTTCTTGCTCAATAAAGTTATCTTATTTAGTTTATTTTTTATAACCATCATGGAAAATCATTAATGGGTAATATTATTGAGCTACATTTTTTAGTTTCTATGGAATCACAACATTATGATTGGATCTTTTTATAGACAACAGTGCTTTGAGAATATGAGGAACATGTGGCTAGTGTAATGTCCCAAGTTTCATTGAAAAATATAGGGCTACAATTCATTATTCATAAAATTCATGATCAAAACTCCTTTATTAATAAAATGAATCCATTATCTGAGGAAAATGTTGGGTAGAGAACCAATCATGATAAGTCCCTTAATGCATCCTATGAATAGTCACCTGATATGATGAACAAATTAGGTCAAATTTCACTATATTAATTTCATTTGTTTCACATAACTCAATGATATTATGGAGAGGGTCCATGATGTAGACATTCCTTCCCTAAATTTTTTTCCAATGAATAGAAACTAGGTTTTTCTTAATTGTATTTATATTTCTTTTATTTCCATCTTTCCATTTCATATAAATGTGTTATTTTAAAAACAAAATTAAAATCAAGGTAACCCAAATCATTCAACTATCAAGTAAAAAATCATCCATAATCATGAACATTTATCATGATTTAATATTTTTATTTTTCTTTTGGAATGGATCATGGATGGGTAAATGTATGATTACCATCACTTTAGCACCATAACTGGTTTTTTTAAATAATTAATGATCTTGAATCAAAATATTTGAATATATTATTTGAAATGTTATAAACATATGTTTTTTGCGCATTAATGTTTTATTATGAATAGGAACCTAGAAATCATAGTTTTATTGTTTCTATGGTCACATGACTTCCTTACAAATCATATGTCCCTTTGTTACCACCATAAATTTTTTCTAAGACTGATGAAAAATATAATTACTAGGAATAAGTCAACTTTTTCTGAGGCTTCCATCTACAAGTTTTCAACCGGATGAGTTTTATGCCTCTTTCCATTATTAGCTTGAGAAATTTCATGTCAGACTAGTGAAACTAGCGTTTTAGGTCAAACATTGTTTACCATGAATTATAGGAGTAATGACTTCAGTGTGTTTTTTTTTCTGAGAATTTTTTGACATTCATCATGTATGTTAAGGGAGTTTTTAAGTGATGAATTTTTTTTTATATCTGAATAAATTATATGGTAAAAGTATATTGGGGATGTCTGTGAAGTATATTGAAAAGAAATTTCAAATATGATGTTATCATTGGAGTATAGAGATAAAAGTTTCCTCTCTAGAAAATGAAGGTGCCTCTGGTTTACAAGACCTTCTAGGTCAGACTTATGTAAAGATAGACTGGGGAATATTATAAAAATTGAAAATAATGATTTCCTTTGGATTTCAATGTCTCTTTCACCAATGGCCAAGGGGGTTTTATGAGGATAAAATTTTCTTAAGACCATGGAGGGTGATTATTTAAAGGAATGTGTTTGAGAATGAAAGAGGCATCTCGGTCAATATGTGACATGGATGTGACCCTCTCCCCCACTCCACAAATTATATTTGTATGTAAATAAGGGAGATTTATATTTTGACCAAGAGATTGAAAAGGAGGGGTACTGGGGGAAATTCAGAACATCCTTCCAAGATTGTGGTTGTGTCCATGAATAGAGTAATAATCACATTTTAGTTTTTATAGTAGCTAAGACATGAATGGAGGATCTAGGTTCCCTTATGTATCTCATTGAGATGAGAATCCTGAAATGTCTGTTTTTTAGTAACTAAGCCTTCATATATATTAGAATTAAAAATGAATAGGGTTATTATTTAACATATTTCTGGGCCTAGGATAAGGGATCGAGGCGTCACTATGTGTATTTGATGAAATGAGAATTTTAGTTCTTCAAGGTGTTGTGGTGGATGACTGACACCAAAAGGAAAGGCTCCTCCCAAAAAAGGGTTAAATCATTATACAATTTAATATCATGAAATTAGGATGTGGACTATGCAGTTTAATGTATTATGGAAAGGATATCGAGGGATTCCATATATGTTCATTACTCATTAACCAAAATATTAGTAATTTTCAATATCATGGTGATCTGACGAAGAACATTCCATTATTTGTTTTATTCCTGAAGAGGGAATGTTGTAAGCCACAATCTGGGGGCTTATGAATATAAAAAATTTATATTGGAAAAGTGTGGATGGGATGACCTTGGATCATGTTTGATAATTAGTTCCTAGTATCATATTTTTTGGCTTATAGTGTTAGAGGGGGTTTCTACAGATGATAAAGGTGCCTCTGGTTGATAGGCCCAGTTGAGGCAACATATGAAAATCTAGACAGGTGTGTATTATGCATAGTTTAAAAAAAATTTCCTATGGTATCAAACATTTTATTATCGATGGTCAGAGAAAGATTATGGAGATTTATATTCCCTCACACATATTGTTTTATTTTCGTAATGAAGGAACATTAGTAATGAATGAGCATTTTATGCTGAAATAAACCAAGAATGGGGAAAATGTTCCCTGTATAGGTTTTACCCATATGTAAGTAGGGGATATCTTTATTTTGTAAATTGTGATCAGTCTAGAATAAAGGATTTGAGCATAACCACCTATCTCATCAATTTAATAATCAATACACATGTAGTTCTATGATAAATTCCCCACACTGATTGAATTTTTGGGTGGGGAGGGACATTTTATTATATTATGGCTAAGCTAGGATATAGAATCTTGGATTTACTAAATATGACATAATAGTGAGAATAAAGTTGTTTGTAATTATTATAATGAACATTCCCTGCACGAGTATGACTCATATGAAAAGAGGGGTATTTTTATTGTATTTTAGTTGGTCCTAATAAAAAGGATTTGGACATCACTATATATATTGTAATGGTGAGAATCAAACCACATATAGTTATTAAATAGAGTATTGATGGGATGATAGCTCCAAAGATAGTGGTCCTCTCAGGAGATATTCATAAAAATGTGTAGTTTTACGTACTGAAATAAACATCAACCCTATAGTTAACATCATGTGGTAAAGATGTTTGGTGTTACTTTTATGGTCTGGTAACTAATTCCATGCTAAACATGACTTCAAATGACACATCATGATCATGTGGGGAATATATTATCATAATTTCTAAGCATGTGAGAGCTATGATTAGTGTGTGAAACAAGGAATGGTATAGGATTGTTTCACCACATAGAGGGAATTAATAGATAGGGAAGGTGATTTTTTATCACAAGGTGGCTGGACCAGGATGTAGGATCTGAGAATCACTACGTATAACATATTGATGAGAATCAATCCATACATAGTTCTAGGAGCATATTAAAATAAAATTAGTCATGTGTTAACCATGATGTATAGTGTCTTTCAGTAAGGATGAAGGTCACCCAATTTGAAAAAAAGAATTAAGTCCTATAAACATTGTCTAGACATTCGTGGAATCATCTCATGAGAGGTATCTCATGTTGTACCACAAGGATTCGTAAGATAGTTTCCTAATTCATCCTATTATTAGTACATTGGATAGGAATACATTTTAACATCATGTGGTGAATAAATAGTCATACTATTTAATGTCTTTTGTCTAGGGTGATATGGATTGTTCCTTTTAGGGTTATGCGACCAGGATCTCTTGGTGGTTTAATGTGATGCTGAATGAACTAATGGTGTCTTGCAGTTTTAGGTCATATGACTTGGGCCTTATATCTTGGAAATTATTAGAGATATATGGATTTCTAGGCCATTTATTTTTCTATATAATTCATATGTAAGTAAGGAAATTGTAAACCCTGATCATAGGGATTCTCGGATCAGGTAAAGTGATATTGGACAAGTACAAAATGAGTGACTATAATGAATGCTTGAAAAATCATTACCAGTATGATGTTTTCAGGTTTTGTGGAGATAGATAAGGTTTCTATTGAGGATTTGGTGCCTCTAGTTGATGTGACCTACTGGGAGAGACTTTTGAAAATCCATACTTGATAATATTATGTGTAGTCAAAATGAAGGTATCCATCAGAATCATGCATTATATTACTTATTTCTAGGTAATTATTTCCGAGAATACAATTTTCCATGAACAAGGAGTATGATGCATGGGGGGATGTCTCTAAGCACAAATGAATCATTTTGAAAAAATAATCTAGTGGAGTGTAATTCTCCCTTCATAGATTTGGATCATTTATAGGGAAAGGGAATTTTTTTCCCATGATGGGATACTGGATGAGGGAACTTGGATTAAGATATTCTTTATGAATTGGGGTTATATGTTAGAGGAATGGGACACATAGTCCTCTTTTTAAAAGTATATGTGTCTACGTTAAGGGACTCAAGAATTACAATGTATCCTATGCAAACAGTAATGAATCAACATATAGTTCTAAATCCTTAATAATGGAAACACATGTGAAAGGGTCCATGTTGGTGTCCCCTATATATATCTTTGTTTTTATGTAGGATATGGCGAATTTTCCTTACTTCATGGATGGGATAAGGACACAAGGTATGGGCATCACTACATATCCAATTAATATGAGAATTAAGAAACACATAGTTCTGGACTAGAGGTGTTGTGGGGAGACCAATTCCATGGATTGTGATCCTCTCAAGCACAAACAAAATTGTTAAACAATTTTACGTAATGCCAAAAAGATGTAAACAATGCAGTTTTACATCATGATACAAGGATGTTGTCGTACAGTTTAACGTCGTGTGACAAGGATATTATTCTATATAGTTTTATAGTCTTACAGCTCAAACTAAAGTTTCTTATAGTTTTATCCCATATGAAAACGACCATAAGTCATTCCTTTAAATTAAATATGGAAAAGACTATTATCCATGAATACACAAAGTATTTCTGGAAAAATATTTCATTGGTTGGGTCCATAACAAGCTTTGCATCCATCAATATCAAGAAATAATCTTCATTATAGAGGATAATGTATATGGAATAATGTCCTTCTCACTTTAGTTCACTCTTAAAAGGATTCTTCCCTGGTATCATCAGAGTCATGACAACCGGTACTAGTTCTCCTTTGAGTAATGATAAGTGGAAAAATTTATTACTAAAAGCTCATGCAATACAATTTTGATGGACATAAAAGTGATGTAAGGTATCCAGTATTTTCTCATCAAGTTTCTCTAATTAATAAAACATTTTTTGGGATTTCACATATATGGATATTTTATCGCATATGGAAATGGAAAGAAGGTGTAATTGTACATCAATGGGTAGGGTCACTTCTATCCAATATGCCCGTGAATATGGGGTCACCTGTGTGGTGGTGTGGGTTGTAGTCTGATAATCTCACAAGGAACACAAGACCTTGTTAGGATAAGAATTTTAATATTTTTCCAACATATTCTAGAGTATGTTTGGTAAGGTTTTTCGGAGGCCTTTATCTATCCATTACCCACTATATGATAATGATATGAATTATTTGATTTTATATTATTCTCTTGATATAGCCTTCCTAACTCAGCTGAACAAAAAATGATTCCATTTTCCATCAGTATCATATGAGTGACACCATATATATTTATGATATTGGATTTCACAAAGATGACTATGATTTTGGTTTCAAATTCACTGATGGGTATTACATAATTCTATTTAGAGAATAAGTTAGTAAAAGTGAAGAGGAATTTTAATTACTTGGTTGTATCCAGTGAATACATTCCTACAATATTAATAACCCATAGAGAAAATAGAAAGGTGTATTTTTTAGTGTGTAGAAACTCTAGGGGGTTTTGGATGAAGTTTGTGTGTATATGGTAGGAATAACTCATTTTGGTGTGTTTTGGGAAATACGACATCATTGAAGGCCAGACGTATCCATGGCTATGTATTTTATGGTAAATATTGAACCCAGACTGGTGGGAACCATAAATCCTTATATGTAATTATTTTATGATAGTATTAGTCCCTTCTCTATCAATGAACCAGAGAAGGAATTCATCAAAACCCAATTCATAGAGTCCATTATAGTGATTTTGGATGTCATAAAGAGTAATGTTGGTCACTCATCATCAATTTATCTATTTTCCATATTTGTCTGATGGTATTATTCCATTTTGAAGGTAGTCTACAATTGGAGTCATCCAACTTGTTGCAAGACCATCTATTTTAGGGATGGAGTTAACCTTGTTGATTTATTCCATGTCGACAAGAACAAAAGGGGAGACCATTTAGTGGTGTGCAATGCTGATGATTATTTTATCCAATTTTAAATCATCCAAAGTTGTAGCCCAATTCTCCAATGCATCTCCCAAGTAATTCTATGATCATGGGAAATGAGTCAATGTTTTCTCTGAGGGGAATTTTTCCATTAGTCCTCAAACATAGTCATATAGGGAAATTAACTCTTCCTTTTTTATGGAACAACCACCATTGATATGATTAATCACCAATTCCAAATCATATTTTACCCACAATTGGTCAATGAGTATTTTTATTTTTATTTCTATCCCTACTATAAGGACCTAATAATTTTTCTTCATTGTTTGTGAAACCTCATGATAATACAAAGAGTAAGGGAATACTGCCTTTTATAGGGAGAAGCTAACAACTCCCAACCCGAATTTATTAATCTTGGGATATTCCACTTTCTTCCCTATTGGGATTCTAGATGAACTATCAAAAGGCACATCCCATGTATGGGGAACCTCTTTAATAAAAAATATATCTTCATCATGAAATTTAGTATTCAGTGTTTCTTATCATAAGGGTATGTTCTATATGGTTTTTTTCTAATTCCTAGACTCTTAACTCTTTGTGAGGAACAAACTAAATGTAAAGTTGGCACATGATGACCACCCATCATTCCAATCATCTAATCAACATAGGATGATAGTGAATTAATTTTGGAAGGTTATTAAGAGAGACCAAGTGGACTTAATGGTGTTGTGGGTAGCGACTAATCTTCCAAACCTTAAATATTAGTACTAGAAATATCTTCTTGATTTCAAAATAATGAGTCTCAGTATCCAGTATGGTTCAACTAAGATTATAGAGGTTATTTTCATTCCTGAAATCATACTTTTTTACATGGAAATAACCATGAAATAGTTCTATGTATACTTCATATAAATTGATATGATTTACCTTAATAGGTATAATAAACAATGGTATAATTAAAATATATTTTTCGATACTATGGAATGCTTCCTGACAATCATCACTCCAATAATATGTGACCCCTTTTTTCCACAACCTACTAAAGGGAAAACACTTTCCAACAATATTTTATATAAAGGATTCAATATAAGAAATGTATCATTGTAATCCCTTTAACTATTTTAGGTTTCTAGGAGTTGAAATATGAATGAAAACCTTTGAATTCTCATGATCAACTATAAATCCATGATGGAATACTAAGAAGCCGAGAAATGTTCGTGAGGTAACACTGAAATCACACTTCAAGGGGTTCATTTTCAAGCTATACTATTATAGTTTATTGAAGATGGTCACAACATATTCATGGTGTTTAGAATGTTGTGAATATTTAACCACCAAATCATATTAAAATAATTCCATTTACCTAAATAAATGGATTTTAATATGGAATTTATGGATAATTTATATTTAGTTCCAACATTCTTTAAACAAAAGGGAATTTCCCGATAACAATATACCCATTACGGTGATCTGAAAGGGTTTATTTCCTCATATTCATTGAAATATCTATTTTTTTTACCCTCAATATCCATCGATGAATGAAATTTCATGATATATGTTCAGAGAATCAATCATTAGTTATTTGGTCAGAACAAGGAAGTCAACTTTCATATAAAACTAGTGAAGATCTCTGAAGTCAATGTAGAATCTGGTTTTCTCATTTGTATTCTTCATAGAGACTATATTTTCTATCCATTTTGGATACTAGACGTCACAAAGTAAATTTTAATTGATTATATTATTGAATTCAGCCTCAATTTTTTAGGCATGATTCAGGTGTGTCCTTCTAGCTACCTATTTGTATCCCTCATGGTATTATGGAAAGCCTAGGTGGTTAGTGGTCAACTTCAGAATGAGGCCTGAAATTTCTCAATAATTAAAAAAACATGTCCAGATGTTTCTTTATAATGTAGGTATACACCTATTGTTCTTTGTAAGGCATGGTCTTGCTAATCAATTTGGGTTTTAGGTCCTCTTCCGAACATAGGTTTATTATTATGAGTTCAACAATAGTGGTATAGACACCTTACTCAAATGTTGGAGGGGAATCCATGAGGTCCTCATCCTCATCCTCTTTTTCTACCTCTTCATCTTCCTATTAATCTTCTTATTCCTTTAAACACTTAGGAGGGTAATGTGATGGATGAAATTTTCCATAGTTAAGAGAGAAATCATTATTGAGACATTCAGAAGATGAACTTTCTTCCCCCAACCCAACTAATGAAATATGGTTTCTTTGAAGCTCTAGAGAGGATATGAGGAATGGAGAAGAAGTATATTTACTCTCTCATAGTAACATGATTGGTTTTTATGTTTAATATAATGATACATAGATATATTGAATCTTAAGGGATGTAATGAGGGTATTTTCACCTGGTCTTTTTCTACTATTAAAAGGATCAACAACCTTTTCTACGCTATCAGGCTCAGTCATCCTGATCAATATGATTATTTTTTTTGAATATGCACCCAAATTTGGACTAATATTTTTAATCTGATTGATGGGTAGAAAAAAATCAGTTATGGTCTACATTAAAGGATTATCTGGAGACAAATTTATTCCATTTAAAGTAGTGAACCTGGGGAAACCATCAGTCATGTGTTGTTTCCCTTCCCTATAGTATAATACTAAATCAATATATTGTGATTATCATGACTAAAAAAATATTTATCACTATGAAATGTCCAAATTTTTCCATTAATGTAGTAATTAAGGAATTTTTGGTATGATAAGGGTATTGAATCAGGTTGATACAACTAAGGACTTATTGATAGAACATTGAAGGTTGTATCTTGTCGAACCACCAATAATTTTGAGTTGGATATGAGTTACCTAAACATAGCTCTATGATTGACTCTTCTAAAGATATTTTTCCAAATTTTGACACAAAACTGAATAATTATACTGGATGGGGATATGTAGGCCTCATTATAGCCCAATATATGAAGTGTTTATACTGGAATTAGTTTGACTCCTGATCCATTATCAATGAGAAACATCAGATATCAACATAATTTATCATGCCAAGAATATAAGGGTATGATGTGTCACTATATAATGGAATCATTGTCTTTCTTAGTGAGGGATATAATCATGTTGAATTATATAGGTCAATCTCCACATGATATACTTCATCATTATAAGCCACATATTTAAACTTCTAGTGACTCAGAAAATACTCTATGAGTGATTCACTGAGGTCTTTCAATAAACTCAGTGGATCTAATATTGAAAACTTGTCCAAAACCATAGAAAATAACATTAACATTTAATAATTTTGGGATAAATTTATATTCTTACCATCTTGAGTATACCCTTTTTAGTCTCTTTAGGAGAATATATACTTGATGTAGGTAGATTGGCCCTTGGAATGGGAGTTTAAAACTCTCTTGTTCTTAGTGGGTTAGGCTGAATAGTTCTGTTTACTCACTGAGGTGATCAGACAATTGCACAACGACTACCTGATCATCTAAGAAGTTCAGGTCAGGGAGACACCTGGAATACATGGGGGCATTCAAAACCCTTCAATTATCCTTTAAGGCTTATCCTATGAGTTTTCTCATCATAGAAATACCTATATTCAATGTGGCTGGAATACTGAGTTTTACCATGAAAACATCTTCCCTTGTATCCTTGGATCTTGTGGACTCTTCCTTGGGATCCCCAATTGGGTGTAGGGAACTCTAGAACATGGTAATACTCATTTTTTTAAAAGGTATCTATTATTTGAATGAAATTAATAGAACTAGAAATTAATTCTTCAAATGATGAGGATTCTTTCTGCAAGGTCAACTCTTGTGGTACCATTTTGTGGGGAGGTGACCATGTACTATGTGCTATAGGCATAAATATTGAGATATTCAAGGATGGTTATGGAATCCATACAATATAATATTTTTTTACTTAACTTTTTATCCTCTGACTTCACAGCTTCTCAAAGGACCAGTTCTTGGAGGACTATGGAACCAATATGTTTAGTTGTGCTGTAGAAGGGAAAAATAGGGGAATATTGGATGATTCAACTACACCTTGAGGATCACATGAGTTAAATTAATTGTACTTGTATTCATATAATCATTTAACTTCAATGAACCTTTTCTATAAAATTGTTTCCACTAACCTTATTCCTATGGGGTGGAAGCAGAAACACATTCTACTGGATCTGATGGATTTCCCAACATCACTTTCCCAGAGTCCACTATTTTTTTGCTGAATGTATTTGAAAATAAATCATTCTTGTATAGATTAACATTTTTTTCCATTGAAATGGGAAATAATTAAGGATATCATTGAGACCAATATGATCAGGCCTCTTGGTTATTGGTAAGATGATAAATTTATTTTCCAAAGGTGATTTGAAGTATTCAGGGACTAACACACCCTAGAATGAATAAAATTTATTCCTTTGTTCCTTGAACTAATTTTTCCATTATCCCTTCCTCTTATCCTCATGATGATGGTGATGTTTCTAATTCTCTAGAAGCATGTCGCATGATATTTTGTGTGATTTAGAGTTGGAGATAGCATAGATACTGGATTAAGCATGAAAGTAGAAGCCTCTTATTTCCTAATACTCTTCCAACGAACACATGATATTATTTGGTATTTGTCCTTAATTTGAGATATGGAATATTCCAATCTTTGAGAAAATGTGGTAATATCCTAAAAAATGATTATATATTTCATATAGATGAGTGGAGTTTTCAATTCTTCATGATTATTACATATACACGGGGACAAAAAATATTCTTGGGGAGATTTAGGTTTAGAGAGTAAGTAAACCTCTTTCGTAGTTCCTTGAAACATGTATTCTAGTTTTAAGAATCTCTTCTTCCAGGTGGTTTCCATTGGATTTATTTATAGAACCAGAAACATCCAATAGTTCATTATCTAAAAGGGGCCTTGTTTTCCAAAGGTTGATGTTCATTAATTATAAACTTTATGATACTTAATAACGTAGATTGGTCGAGAGGATGGGAGGTCTGACTCATCACATCCATTTGGTGGGAATTATTGTCTAATCTGGGTCACTCTTCATAAATTTAAGATATTTTCATGAATCCTTATTAATTCACCAAGTATGACATAAGTTTCCCTAGGTATTTTCAATCACTTATTAACATGTGTAAAATTTATAATCATCAGTATGTATTCAAGGTTCATCATTAATGGAGATATATGTCTCTATTCAATGATCTCCATCAATTGTATCTTCTAATATACTATTTCAAGATACTTTTAATCATTATTAGGATGATTCTGGTTTTTAATCCACTCAGTAGGGCACTCTGAAATTTATTGTCATCCTACGACACGAAGGATTGTTTTGATCTTGGGATCATACCCACAAAATGGGTTACCTACGTATCCTTGTGAATGGAATCAGAGCCCTTATATTTTAGAGTCTCTTAATGGGACACGTCATACCTTTTAAAATCATATGACAAGGACCCCTAAGAAAAAGGTTCTTAATAAAATCTTGGAATCAGACTTATGTTGAACCAGCCCAAGGCCCTTGGAAAGGATATGGGTTTCCATGTAGTACCCAACCTTGTTGGTAATATGGCCCAAGGAGATTATGGTTGATTTAAGGTATTGGTTTTTAACCTCAGGATGTTTCTTACGTATCCCATATAGGTGGGAATCAAATCCCACGTAGTTCTATTAGTGTCATAGGATAGTATAGTCCTTTGAGAGAAATGAGTTTGGGATTACATCTTGAAAATAATTACTTAATGATTTTGGGGGTTTAATTTGAGGCATATTCTTAAGGAGGATGCCTAGATTAAGGGAATTAAGGTTGGATTCCTGAAGAGGATATCCAGTGATCTCAGGCCCTGAAAGGGATTCCTACGTATCCTAGCTTGAACAGGAATCAGAGTTCTTGTAGTTCCTTCAATTATGAAAATTTTGTGACCAAGAAAAATCTCTAAGCCCACGTGAGTCATTCTTAGTGTGAGAAACAAGAGGATTTCAATGATTCAACAAAGGCACTTTCAAAATTTTCCTCCTTCACTGGTGGAAGTGGGTGCACCTATGGAAGTGAGGGTGGGTGAGGTCGAGGTGATCCTCGAAGAGGGCGAGGTGACGAGCCTTCCCTCTTTTCACTTTACATTGGGAAAGGGTCCAATAAAGAAGGAAGGGATGAAAGTTAGGTTCATAAACCAGGATGGTTGCCCATGGTGAAAAATGCCAATGGGAGAGGGAAAGGGTAACGAGTGACCTTGTGCCCATCTTCCTCTAGTCTTTAGAACTGAAGAAGAGAGTAGGAGCAATAATGCTACCTCCTAAAAGAAATTCTAGGGGCATATGCCTAGATGGTTTCCCTAAAATTGATCCGGGTATGGGAGGGAGACTTCTACTTTATCTTTAAAAGGAAAATTAGGTATGAACCATACCTTCCCCTACTAGACACCAGAGGTTCTGGGTCATCTCTTCGAGAAGGGAGAGGCAAGAACCCAACTCTCCCCCAAACAGGGAACTTCACAACACTATTTCTTGGAGAAAGGTCCATGTGACTATGGATATAAAAACTCATAGACATTCCATGTATCCTAAATCCCTTATAAAACAACTATGGGAAACCTTTGACTATGGAAATACAAACCCAAATAGGAGACATGCTGATGTGACTTTCCGAAAGTTTTGATAAGTTAGGAGGTTTTGGTGGAGGTCTCAACAGAATCCCTTTCAGAAAATGGAGCCAAGGAATAAGAAGCCTTTCCCTGAATGGATTTGATGAAGTCTTTATGGCTTGTAGACTGAAGAGAGTAAGTGAATCAAATAGGGGAACCCAAGAAGAGAATGTCACACAAGTATGGGTGTGAAAGTAGGATTGGGAGACCTGATGTTCACTTAAGCGATGAACATCCTATATGTTAATACTTGGGAGAGACCTTGATCGTTCCTTCAAGAGTATTCACAGGTGATCCTGGAAGTAGGGTTCTCAATTTCCTATAGAATGAATATGCATCGTGCAAGTATTTCTGATTTGGGGAGGTTGGGCACTTTAGGCGTGCATGTGTTATGGTTTTGAAACACTAAAAGGACATAAGTATAATGATACTCCCTTAAATTCTCCTCCCAAGGTGTTAAAGAACTACCTTGATTGTTTAGGAAGACTGGGGAAATTTACTAGGGAGACCAAAGTAGCAATTGGGTTTCCAGGAAATTCGTCTATACAAATGGAGGCCCGAGGGTCTATTTATAGGTAAATATGGGAACTTAGGAGAAAGTAATTTGGGTATGCAAGTGACATACACGCCATATTGGAGCCTACAAGTACCTTGCACACCGACAATGTTTTGGATTGACTAGGGTGCCAATTTTAGGACTTAGAAAAAATCATCACTTCATTCAACTACAACATGGTAGAATGTGGGTATTTTCATGTAGATACCTAAGGATAAGTGCATGAAACACATTTTTTTGAGAAGTACATGCAACAAATTTCATGGTGTATACAAAACCCCTTACACCTTGCAATGAAATTTGAGACCTTATCATTATCTTTCTATTTTACATTTGAGTGGTTGAGGATTTTTTCTGTAGCATTGAGCTGAATTGAAAGAGAAACGATCGATAGAGATCTTCCCATCTCATGATCAACTAATCCAGAAAACTTGTATACCATATGGAGTTTTTCCCTTGAAATACTTTTATGCAGCACCTAAGTTTCACCGCTTATTATTATTAATGGGTTTACATCCTGAGATCAACATGAGACATGAAATGTGTCAGATGTTGGTTCAGGTCCCTCGGGGCATTAAATATTAGAAATATAAGTCTCCAAAATTTTGGAGGGGGTAGTTTATCATCCACCCATTCAAGGTAAGGATTAATTTCTAGATGTACCAGTGCATGTCATTTCTCCACATCTTCCAATAACCATTCCAATGACTCCATAGTATTGATAATACCTTAAGGGATTCTTCTCTGAATAGTATCCAGAACAAGGGAATAAATAGGTAAGTCCTAATTTGTTGGGTATGATAATACCTATAGTTTTCAACTGGCATGGATTATCCTTTGATGTTTTTCTCGGTTCGGTTCTGGTTGTTGTCCTAATTGAGGTAATTCCTAATACCATACTTATAATTAGTCTAAATAAATCGGTTTTCTAGTCCCACGGTTCATGGGACACTCTAACTCCTTTATCATTGATATGATGATCATTTATTATTCAGGAGTATCATCCATGAGGGTGATATGAGGCTCTTCTTGAATGAAATACTTAGTAGGAATATTTCCTCTAAGTAGTTTTTCATATAACTTATTTAACTCCTACATTTTCATCTCATATTTTGTGAACATCTCTCCTATCATCAATGATTTGACTCTTTATATAAGATTATGGGACTAAGTTATTCCCCTACCCTTTTCCCTGTAGGATGATCAAGAAGGGTGTAGTGCTGGAACATTCAACGAAGTCCCCTTGTTTTTTGTGAGATTTTGATTCCTGATGAAAAAACCTTCTTCATTTATCTCAATGTGTACCATATTTCAGATGGAATATCCTCTTATCGCTCCTCTATGTTAGTGTCATCCTATGAGACATCAACATGTGTAGTAAAACTGACTTTTAGTGATGCATAATGTATTGTATATGTTAGATTAGGAATAGAATGATTGGAGGGTTGGATGGCCCTAGGATATGTACTAAAGGTACTGAGATATTCAAGAGAATTTTCACCCTTAATTAATCCATTTTTTTAGATTATTACTGATCCTCTGACTATTATTTTGGGATTTAATTGGATATTATTAGAAAAGGGTGAATCTAAGGGAACTATCACAAAACTTCATTATGTGCACGCCTAATGATGGAACTAGGTCACAAGATGGGACAAATTGAGAGGATTCATTTTGTGGTGTTTCTCTTAAATGGGAAATGAATTATTTCAATGATAGAGGAGGTCAAGGTAAAAATTACCCCATCCCAATGATCTGGGTTTACTCATGTTCCACTTTTGTTATACCTCAGGCTGAGTTTTTTGGCTTTTAAGGGACATGATTTATAAAAAATTCCCCTGTCCCATAGGGTTGGGGCTGCTACTGTATCTTGGTGGTTGTTGTTATCATGGCTACTCACATTATCTTATGCATCCTCGATTGAGTGTGGGTCAGGTGAAATATATCGTCTGTATATGATCCATTTTCTTCTAAAGAAATTAGTGGTATGTGGAAGTTGGATAACCTTAAGTGATAATATTTCTCTATATTCTCAAATGTCGAGTGCAAGAGTCTTTTAATAGCTTTCTTTCATCCGTCAAGATGCATCTGTGAATTTTTCTTGTAAAATTATTGTTGAGGGAACTATATTTCATGAGATTGTCCTAAATATGAGAACTGAATCGAAGAAATAACTTTACATGATGTATCTTATGGTGGATTTTGTTGATCAGATAAAAAGGTGAAATAAAAAGCTTTTTGGTTTCCCCATCCCTTGATATAGACACCAGGGAGGGGCACTAAAGATTATACGATGTAATTTTTTAATTATAATGAGGCATTAATGTTGAACATACTACAATTGTTTTCCCAATTTGGGTGTCCTATAGTTGGAAGGGATACCAAGTCAATTTTTCAAAAAAGTTATTCTATTTCCTTAACATGGTCTACATACACTTTGTATATAAAGAAAAACATTTGATAGAGAGATTTCTAGAGGTTTATAAGGATGTTTTTTATGAATTGTTCTAATTGTACCTTTATAATGTCAAACTGATAAGTGGATGAGGGCTAAAATATAATGGGTATATTGTCCTTATCCATTAGTCTTCTCATAATTAAAATATTATCCTCTTCTTTGGAAAGAGGTTCCATGACTTGATCTAACCAAAGTGGATGTTTCCCTACTTCTTTCTTATCAACAATAATATTGGAATGTATTTCCTCTATCATATTGGAAGGCAAGAGATATAAGGGTGTTTTAGAGATTCATTATTTCCTTGAGATATATTTTGATTGAAAAATAATTTTACTTGTCAGTGATGAGGCATCAGGCATGAATGGCCACATTTTCCCAAGTGCCTCAGGATAAGAAATATTTCTCACTGTTTATTTATAAAGGGGGCATCTTCTTGATGAAATGAAGTGTCATTGTAGGGAGGACCTTTATAGTTAATTCCATCATGCAGAGGACAACAATCATTGATTTATGTTCAACAGTAAGGAGAATTCCTAAAGATTATAACCTAGAGAGAACCTTCAAGGTGGATGATATAAAGGGGAGGGACTTCATTATATTTGATTCTTTAACCATAATGAGGGTTTTTGTAAAACTAATCAAGAGATGGAATCTCATGATCTATTTGATTGTGGGCATGAATCCTTCATAGTAACATTCCTCGGGAGGATGTCCAGAAATAATGGTAGCAATATTTGGGGAGGAACTTCATAATTAAAACTAATATATTCATAATTTGGTGATGGGTGAGTAAGATCTTGATCTACCATATATAAACATCTGAGGGCCTCAAGAACACCACCATTGAGCAAAGCAGGTTTATAAACGAGATCATCGGTTTCTAATCACATTTAGCTAGGATTTTTTTTGGATGATCTCTTATCAGTGACTAGGGACACATTGTATGGATTTCATATTTCATATACGAGGGATTGTTAGAGTAGATCCCCTATTGTTGCCATAATGTTCTTACAGTTTCTTGGAATTTTGGTAGGGATATATGTCTTCCCTGTAGTGGCCACTGGGATGGACCGATGACCTCCTACTAGAATAGGGAAATGGGAACAGTATAATTTTCCATTTACTTTGGTATTTTTTTCAATAACCCTCTTAAATGGTAGTAAGGATATGTTTTTGCCCTGGAGTGACCCTAACATTATGTTGATGAGTCACTCAAATTGTAGGGATATATTTGTGTGTCCTCCCATCAACCACTGGTTCTTTTTTCATTATATAATTCTAGGATAGTATGACGTGTATAAGAATTTGTGTCTTCAATTTCATCATTTTAACATTATTTTCAGTGAATTAGGTGGCCATGACTAGGATGTAAGAAAATTCTATTTTTAGATCACGGATGTGGGCCTACTTTGGTCCTCTTTTTTGTTATGGTATATATCAACATCCTTCATGTTTGGGGGTAGATATATGATTATGCCTCTATTTCATTGAAAGGATTTAGATTTGTTTTTTTGTGGTGTTATATAATTATGGTGGGATTGATATATATGAGAAGGTATTTTCATATTCTCATTAGTTTCCATCATATTTATTTTGACAGGTTCATTTGGTTTCTTTCAAACTATGTTGGCAGGTTTGAGCAGTATGGTAAAGGATTTTCATACGATTGTAAGCTACTACCATGTAATTTGGGAAGGCTTATTTAGAAGGAATAGGGATGTGAGCTTATCCACTATTGTTTTATTTCTTCCCTTAATGGGATTCAATGGGTTCCTGGGTATGAATAACATGATTTGGAGCTCCTGGGGTGGTTTTATCATCATTTTGAGGACTTTGTTCTATATGAAATTGAAAATGGATGTTTTTAATAGTATCCCATTAATAGGGACCTTGTATTATTGGGATAATTCTATTGGTGACCTCTTGATTATCCTCCCCAAGATTAGGGAAGAATTTGTTGCTATGTTTTGGGGAAGGGGTCTCGAAATGGTTTGAAGTGGAAAACAATGTGGTTTGTTTCTTATCCATCAATTATTGTTGGATGGACCCCTTCTGGTGTTTTATTTCATAAAGGGATTCTTTTTTAGCCTCCAGATATGGGATAGTACCATTGAGGTGGTTCTCCTAAATTATTTCATTTGAAACCCAATGTTGAAGATTTTTGGCTTGTGGTGTTATCCTCGGGGTAAGCAAGGACCTGCCTTTGGAAGAAACTGATGCATATATTCATGTCAACTATAAATATTCAGTTGGATTAAATGGAGTTTGAATTTAATGTTTCTTAATATATATGACAAACAAAAATAAGAAAAGTATATCAAAGAAGTATCTTAATAAATTAACACATTTGTAATTGATTATTTTAGACCCATATTTATCTTGATTTAATTTTATGAGAGCATGAAAGGGGCCTAAAATGTGGGAAACATAGTCATTTTGGATATGTATTTCATGTCCATATCACCAATTTTTTCATTTATAAAATACTTTGAAGTGGTTTCCAATGGAGTTCATTCATTGAACTAAAAAGAACCAATGTTTCCCTTATTCGTGTTGTCTCCCAAGCCTACTTTCCAAAGATAGGTGGTCATTGTAAAATGGTTTCAAAAACACTTAGGGACTCACATTGGTTGAGATGATGGGATTTTGAGGTCATCACACCTCTTTGGGGGGTAATTATTACCTATCCCATTACTCCCTTATATATTTAAGACATAATCCATAATCCTTTTTTAAATCCCAAATAAAGAATAGGTCACACTGATATTAACAATTGATCATTATCATGTATTTTATTTATAATCATTTGTATATATTTAAGGGTATTCATCAATGGATACATATACATATATATATATTAAAGGTTATCCATCAATGGTACTCTAATGTGTAGATATTAGAGATTCTTATTTCATTCATTATCATGATGTTGGTTTTAAGCTTTACTGTGGGGTGCTTTGGAATTTATCATCATCTAGGGAAATGGTAGTTGTTTTTATGATAGTATTGGACCCATTGTATGGGATTCCTATGTATCCCTGTGAAAGGATTCATAACCCATGTAGTTATATGGAACTTAATTGGACCCATCATTCCATTTAAAGTCATGTGACAAGGACTACCCCATCTAGTTTAACGTCCTGCATCAAGGAAATATATGTGAACGTTTCTTAGCTAATAGATGGTGTGGGAATTATTTATTGGCATCCTTACGGACCCATAATGAATATAGCCCTTTGGTTTGAATATAACCTTACTTGTAATATGGCCCATATAAGATTTGGGTGAGTTTCGGGTGATGGTTTTGAACCACAAGGAGGATTCCAACGTTTCTTATTTGAATAGGAATAAAATATAATGTAGTTCTTAAGGGTATAGTATTTCTCCTATGAAGGAGTCCTAAGGTTTATTAGTTAGGAATATGGCCCCTTGAAGTTTTATGTCATTGGTTATATGGACCATTGAGTGGATGGTGACATGTTTATGGGGCCTATACCTAGACGGAGGCCCATTTGGGTGAGTATGGTTGGGGATTATACCAAATAAGAGTCCCATTTTGGTAATTTAATTGTGTTTATGACATGATCACCACTAAACTATAAGACCACATGATTCATGTTCAGTGTGAGGAACAAGATGAATCAAAATATATGGTAATCCGAACAATCGCCTTTGTCTTCGTGTGGATGAGGGTGGGGATATGGAAAGAGGGGAAATAGCCTACAATAAAGTCTAGGGGACTAATCCATAAGGGATTCCCTAAACAAGATCCCCATATCCCCCTTTCAATACGTGGGAGAGTGTGTTAGGGAGGGGAGATAGATGAAAATAAGTTCTTGTCATATGATTCACATCACATTTCAGGAAACTGATTTAAATGCCCAGCATGGGATGCCATCTACCACCATCCTTAAGGTCGCGATCCTTATTACCATGATAATTCAAGGTTATTAAAATTATAAGGATCCCCCCCACCAGGAAGGTTAAATATGGGGATTTTATTACCATGATAATGCAAGACTGGATAGGGGATAAGATATTATGTACCGCCCAAAGACTAAATGAATTGGGTGGTCGTAGAAGAGGTTTTAATGAAATAATTTATGAGTTATGTTAGGAGATATGTGAGTGCATTTAGATAGTTCATGAAGAGGCCAACATGGGTCTGAATGCTATGCAGAAAGATGGATTCAATTCTATAAGGTAAAAGTCCCTAAGGATATCTTGTTCTGCATATTGGTCTTCACTATACAGAGTGGGGGATTATAAAGGATCTTGTGAAGGGGTTTAATTAACATGATATTTTTTTTGGCACAATTGTACCCTTTTTGATTGTCCAGATAGTTCCCCTCGTGAAGGATCCTTTTTTTGGGTCTCCTTCATAGTTTGTGGTAGGTGAATTGTACGCATGAATCTTCTCTAGTCTTCTTTTCTATCAATACTTCTCTTCCATTTCCGGAATATAAGGTATTCATAGGCATGGTAAGTAACTATTTTCCTAGGATAGAAGGATTTCCATGTATAAAACCTAAATCCATATAGGTAAGAAATAAAAAAGGTGTCCATATAGTAAAAAATAGATGCCTCATGATTCAAAAAAATCCATCTACAGTTGACATTTTTTCAAGAGGAAGTTGAGATCTTTTCCCAAATAAAAATCCCCCTTTATTAAAAATAAATAAGTTTACACAAAAAAAGAAGTAATTTTTATGAAAATATCTTTGAAAGAATGAAAAAAGATCTTTCGGGACATCATTTGGTTGTGTCAGCTCATAAAAAAATATCCATTTGTTGGAAATCCCATCCACTAAGTAATTTTCTTCCCAGTAGGCATGAGTGATGACATAATTCTTGGATGAGAGATAATCCGAATAGTTTCCCCATTGAGTGGTGAGTTTCCAATAAAGAAGAATACTACCATTCCTAATTTCTTGCACAATGGTGGTAAAATCACACTCAAAATATAAATTAAACTAACCACATTACATTTCTATATCGACTGCATTAATGATCCAAAGAATTTCAGCCTTTAGAGATGTGGAGATCCCATATAGACCATAAAGGCATCCTGTTGCATCAGTAAGATGGTTTCTTGAAATAGCACCATATCTAGAAGGACCTGGATTACCTCTCAAAGCTCCATCCATTTTACATTTGATCTGACATAGTGTTGTGTGAATCTATGTAACTTCCAAGGTTTTTATTAGTGCAAGGTAATTTCCTATAAAACCAAACTCCATTAACACTATAGAATCATGGATAGAGTTATCCAAAAATTATATTTGGATGGAATTTTCATTTTTTACAGCCCTGAATATTTTAACTAAGGAAGACTTCAAAGATAAAGGAATACTATCATGGATAATTTTTTCTGAGATTTCCAAATGACATAATGAATTTCCATGATGGAATCCCAAAAAATCATACGAAACTGGTGAGAAAGTGGTATCTTGGGGTTTGGAATAATTCAGACATGAATGTAGGTTTCTCATAGAATAGATAACTCAATGATATCAAAGGTAGTGAACCATAGTGCATTAGTAGTTCGTAAACTGGGGAATATGTGATCCATATCCTCACAATGTTGGATGCACAACATATAGAATGATAATATAATAAGTGCATCATGCTATAGGAAATCTTCAGTGGGAAGCCTTTCTTGCATGATCCTCCAAGTAAGTGAGGACCATAAGGGAGATATCCAGCTCCTATTTAGATTATTAGCCCAGTAGTGGGGTTTCCCCTAAACCATCACGCAGTAAGATGATTTCGTGGTTATCCTTTTATTGATGGTTGACTCCCAAATAAGAGTTTACTAATTGTTTCTAAGGGTATAATTGTTAATCACTTCATTAAAATAATTAGAAAAGTGGTCCGGATAGGCCTCCATTTTCTCTTTAACTATCAATTTGGGGTTAAGTAATGGATCTAGGGATCTTAAAAGGTTAATGAGAGGAATACCTTTCAAATTATCTAACAAAAAATTGATAGAATATTTAATGTTAACTGACCAGTGGGAATTCACTATAATCATGGAAAAGTAGTTTTTAAAAGTGGTCCTAACAGAAGAGTCCATGTAATTTTGAGTTCCATCTTTGAGACTTCTGATTAATCTATGACTAAGAAATAAAATGGCCTCTTATTTATCAGTGATGAGTCGGAACATAATGTTGATTTTCAAGTATTTATTGAATTTAAAGATTATGAAAATCCCTCCATGATCAGCTAGTTGACAACGTTGTTTCCATGAGATAGTGGATATTTTCCTTTGAAGAATGATTCCACTCCTGATAAAGTTCCTACTATAGGTACTTATATTTTTTATGAGAGAAAGTTGACATTTATAATTCATAATGGAATAGATTTATTTTTAAATAATCTGTAATTTCACAAGATTGGTTCTTCCACCATCAGGAGAGTCTTATCTTTCCAAGAGTCCAATTGATTTTTAGTTTGACCCACATTGTGAGATAATGATGACATCACCATACAATAAATGTGTAGGGGAAACAAGACCTATGACGACCCTAATATGTTTCGATTTACTAACATTCACCATGAAGAAAAAAATTGTGATCATATAATCTTTAGTAATGGATAAAATAATGGTACGAAGTGGATAACTTATTTAGATACCTCTAGATAATGTAAATTAACCTTCAGGAGGTTCATTAATAATCATAGAAATATGGGTTGAACTCAATAGGATTTTAAACCATTTAATAAAGGTCTCATCAAATAAAAAATTATGAAAAACCTTTCAGATGAAACCCCAATATAAAGAGACAACATATTTTTTCACATCAATATTTCTATAAATATTACCTCCCCTAGAGGGGTTTATGAGAATATTGACACATTCAAAATAAGTAATGAGACATTTTTTAATAGTTTTTCCTCAAATGAAATAGAATTGATTTGGAGATGCAATCCTATTAGTGATGCTGGCTAGTCTGTTTGAAATAATTTTCCCAATGACAATTTTTTATTATGTAACAATGTATAGTTTGGTGACACACCACACCTTTACTAGGCTCATCCCACCACCTACGCACCACAAGCCCCTAGATAAATTCAAGTGTTGAAGGAATCAAACCTATGCCAGTACCATTGATATGGAGTGGCTATATTACATTGTACCACATAACTAACCCTGGTCGTAAAATGTGTTATTGGGTAACAAGGTTTAGGTGGGCCCCACAACATGCCTATACAGGGACCAACCCACCACTTACACGCTGCACTCCCTCAACAAAATATGAGTGTGGAAGGACTCAAACTTGTAAAAGTTCCATTTATAGGGAGTGGCTGCATTATATAGTACCACCTAACCAACCTCAGTCATCAAGAATATTATTGGGTAACGAGGTATAGGTTGGAACAACACCACAGTGGTCCTAGGCCCATCCCACCACATGTGTGCCCTAGGCCACCAGCTAAATTCAGGTGTGGTTGGACTCAAACCTGCGCTAGTTCCATTTCTAGGGAATGTCCTCGTTACACGGTACCACATAACCAACTCTAATCGTTAAACACATTATTAGTTAATGAGGTATAGATGTGATCCACACCACACCTATCCTGGGGCCAACCCACCACTTGGGTTCCAAATGCCCCTAGTTAAATTTGAGTGTGGTGGGACTCAAAACTACACCAGTTCCATTTCCAATTAGTGTCTTCCTTACACGATACCACTTCACCAACCCCATTCAAAAAAACATTTGTATAGGTTACGATCGACTCCCAACAGGCAATGTTAAATCACAACTTACTTCTATAAATGAAAAGAAAAATTGTTGGGGGACTTATTTACACACCTTATCATACAAATGAAAAAAGGTTTTTTGTTGGGGGAATTATTTCAAAACCTCACCCAACAAATGATTTCTTTTTTATTTATAGGAGTTCCAAGTGGAGCGGCGATCCCGCGTAGTTTGTGTGATATGAGGAAAGGATGGGACACATTTCTGTTCTTGTTAATTTACTGATTTTAAACTATATGAATTCATTAACCATTCATATTTCTGTATTTTCAAAATTCACTTGTGATTTATCATTTTTTTTCAATTTTTTCTGGCCCAACAATATCTCGTGATATAATAATTTTGTTTTTGGATATGATCACATTATGATTTTTTCAAAATGTTATCCTGAACATGATAACATATGGATTTGATCACAATACTGTGCATGGAAATGATTTAATGTATCATTATTCACATGATTATATATACATATAGTCAAATATAGATTTGTTCTCATGATTTTTAAGGACATTACCGTATATGGATTTATCTACATGATGGTGTAGGGAGATGACCATGTATGTATTTCTACAAACTATTGTGTGTATACATGATCATGTTTCATTATTTTCACAATTTCAATGTTTACTATTGTTATTCAACATTTATATGTCATATGCCAATGACTAATCACCATTGTTCGTGTTTATTATCTTACATTCCTATTACATGGTATATTATTGTTAATTTTAGAAATATCCTTCTATAATAGCATATATAGAACTCTTATTGTTCCATGTTCTTTTAATAAAATTCTTCTCCTATGATTAATTTTTCTCATATACTTATGATCCAAAAATTTATGACATATTGATATGTTTTCCCTTATTGATAATTTGAGATCACACCATTTTTAATTCTCCATTTCCTAGGATATGAATATGAGTATCACCTAGGAGATGTATATAAGGGGCCTAGAATGGTGATATGCTATATAAATGTTCACAAGAATCATAAAATATGTTTCTTATATATCTAGTCCTCAAATACACTAAACCATTCAACCATGGGATTATAATGAGATATACGAGTTGTAATTTTTATCACATAATTTTTTTGTAAAATAAATATATGTTTAGTCTTGGTCACTATAGTCGAAATCATAGGAATGTTTGGTAGTTTTTAGGATTATTGTAGTTATTTTGGGGATTTAGTTAAGATAACGTTAGTTAAAAACCTATGGATATGTCTAAGGGATGATTCTAAGTATAGAATAATATCATGATGTTTGGGTAATGTAGATATTGTGGAGTATTATAGAAAACACATCCTTGTATGGATATTATAAAGTGTTTGTAATGGTGGAATATTTTTACCTAGGGTAAATAACCTTGAAAATGGTTGGTTGATTATCAAATCAATGTTAACTCAGGTACACGATTAGTGGGACTAAGATAGAACACCTATCTAGACACTCATAAGGGGTATTATTTGATTAATCACATTCTATTTACAAACCAATATGAATTATTTATATATATATTGGAATTTGAAGAAGTTTTAAGTTATATAACTTAACAATAAAATTAACATTGACATCCTAGGTTAAATTGAATGAGTGATTAGTGAGTTCAATTATATCATTGTTGAACCAAAAGAATCGTAGTTTGAAATGATGGTTTCATTATGGAATACGCCATAAGATTTAGTTTATCTATTAATATAATAAATTACAATAATTTGATGGGAAAATATCACAACCTTGTTTGTTTTGTATTTTTTTAGAAATAATATCATGAAAATGAGGATATAAAAAGTATATCCCTAATAACTCCCAATGAAGCATATATTGTATACAAAGTTATAGTATTACCAAGGGTATTAAGGTGGATATATCAATAGAAGAAATATATTGTGTTCTTTATAGAACCCTTCCCTTCATAAATTAGTGAAAAAAATAATTAAAATTCCATGACATTATTTATTTAAGGGGTATGTAGCAACCAAATATTTTGGAATACATATATATATATCCTGAAATTAATATAATGTTTGAAATCATTCTCCAAACGTGCTATTAAAATACATTTAGCAATGACATATTTATTATTAATAAAATTTAAGAATAATAAAACCACAATAAATATAAAATATTTGTAATCAATTAGAAATTGAATAAAAAATATGATTAAGAACACTTAATGTTTTAAAAATCCATCTTCAACAAAATAAGTATATATATATTTTTATTTATTATTTAAATTATAAATTTTTAAATTTTAATTTTAAAAAAAATTAATTTTCTATTCCACATATAAAAATTATCCTAAAGCGATTTTTAGTGATATTTTCTAAAATAAATAATTTTTAGGTGAATATTGGAAAATAAATATTTTTATAATACTGTAACATCAATGAAATAATCATAATACATGAATGAATTAAAAAAATAAAAATATTTTAATATTAAAATAAATTTTTAAAATTTAAAATAAGTCAATTAAAAATACTATGTTTAATTTATAAAAGCTATGTTCACTTTTTTTTAGAAACTTAAATAATATTTTAATCTAAAAATGATTGTTTCAAATATTTTAAAAAAAATTATCACTTGGATAATTTAAACCAAAAAATTGGATTTAATATTTAAAATCAAAATTTTAAAACTATATAATAATTTTAATTTCATTTTTATGCATACAATTATGATTTATATGATTAAAGTTAATGATCATTAAAATGGAAAAACTGTTATTTTCAAGGAGTGGTTTTATTAATATTGCGTAATTTTTATCTTAAAAATAAAATCATCCCTTATAAATAATGAATTTAATATAATTTTAAAAACTATTTATAAATATATCACCACTCATTTAATTGTTAATCAATACTAAATTATATTAAGAACAATTAATGGTCGAAACAACATTTTTTCAACAACATGGTTTTCCTGTTTATTAAATGTTTTAATATAAATGTTATTTTTATTGCATTTAGAAATTTAATAAGACAATATGGAGCATAAATTATGTTTTAATATCAAAATATGGTTGTGAGAATTACATTACATTTTTAATAAAATATAAATTAGTAGAGTAAAAATCAGTTACTAAGTTAAAAACATAAAAGGTAAAATGTAAAAAAATCATCAATTAAAATTATTGAAACATGTTTGAAACATTTAGTAATTTGAGTGGTGGAGGATTACTACACCGTAGGTCACTACACACTACCACTACTAGAAAAAAATAAATTTTTCAATTATTTTTCTGAAAACTATGGCTATAGGCCGCACCTATCCCCACATTTTTTCAAAAACCATAGTTATAAATCATCCTATAGCCACGGTTTTCTAAAACTATAGCTATATGGTTTTTTTCAAAGTCTATAGAAATATTTTTCTATAATCATGGATACATAGTAAACCTAAAACTATGGTTACTATAAACCATTTCTATAGTTTTCCCATACAATCATGGAAAAAGTGCAGGAAAATTTATTATCCCGCTTTAAGGCCTATTTCCACAATTTATAAATATATATATATATATATAAGAATATATATATATATATATATAAATTAACAAATATTTTTTATAGATTTGTGTTAATGTATCTTTTTTCTCAATATGGGGGGTCTAAGGTTCAATTTCCAGTAGCCACATTTTTTTAGAAGCCTATAGACATGGTTTAAAAGGGTTATATCCATGGTTAACAACTGATCTAGAAACTTATGTTGTTGGGAAACCATGGAAATAGGTCTATTACCATGGTGTAAAACCATGTATATATCCATATTACCATTTTATAAAATCTAGGGAATAAGGATATAGTAATTTTTTGGAAATCATAGTTATAGGTCTATTTCCACAATGGACAACTATGGTTATAGCCCTTTTAAACTGTAGTTATAGATCAAAGCTATATCCACACTAATATGATCCATGGTCAGATGGACTATGGATATAATATATAGAGATGGTTTTTACCTATATCCATGATTTTAGACCATTTATATAGGTTTATTTTCTATTTTTGCATTATTTAGAACTATTTGATCCACTTAAATTTGAATAGTGTCATTCCATTATTGAAATATTATTGGTATTTAAAAAAGTTACTTTTTATTCACTCATAATAGGGGAAAACTTCCACCCATTCATGGTGTCATGATTCCTTCAAATTTCATACTAAAAGTATTCAAATTTTACCCTCTTAGAAACTTCATTAATTTTTATAATCTTCTGGTCACAATTAGTCACACTAATCCCATCATTCCAAATAAAAAAATCAAGTGAAATTTTAAGGTCCCAACATGAGTATTACTTAATCTTGAATATTTTCTTCTTAATTTTTCACTTCAAACCTATATAACCATAGTAATATAATGGCCTATGAATAATTATTATATGGAAGAGTTAATATATTAATTTAATAATCATTATTTTTTCCTTCTCATCCTATAGGTATATAAAAGAACTTTGATTGTGCATCTTTGCATACTACAACCTCTATGAAGCGATGTCTTCTGTTTTTCACCATTGCCTTTCTTTACCAGTCATAAGTTTGTAATTGATTAATAAATTTTAAATTTATAATAATATTAAAATTAATAATATTCAAATTATTATTTAAATTATTTTACCCTCATTCTTTGATAAATTAAATCATTAATCATGTAATTTGCATACTACTGCCTCCATGAAGTAATGTTTATCATTTTTAATCATGATTCCTTATTATCTATAAAAATATATTTAAATGATATTAAAATACTAAAAAATATCTAAATAATATCATTACACATATTTTATAATTATATTATTCCAAAATAAACCACTTTCAATACCATATTGATCCATCAATTATGGTATGTTCATGTTTGGGTCGGTCTAAGCACCTACTTGAATAATGATATAAAATAATGTATTGGATAGATAAAATAACATTATTAGTAATGATGAATAATATAAATAAGTAAATAAATATTTTATTTTTTTTATTTATTTGTGACATTTATATTGAACTCATTAATTTATATTTCGATGTTCATTTGTTAAAAATAATTGAAATGTTATTATCGCTAATTTTGTTTGCAAGAACCATAACTAAAACTGTCAAAGGTAGAAATTATAATTATATAAACTATAATAAAATATCAATTTATGTACCTTTTTTCTATTATTGACTAAATTTGGTAATATAATTAATAACAATGTCGTTATTATAAAACTAGTTAAAAACAATCAAGGTAACTCACACTCAATATTGAAAATAGATAACTACTAACTAAAATAAATGTAGAGAATAATTATAAATGATGTTTTTAGAAGTTTATATTTTTTAAAATGGTTTTGAAATAGTATATTGTGAAATTTTTTCAATATAGGATATTTTAATTCTCTAGTGAAAGTTAGGAATTAAGGTAATGGGTTCTTTATCTCAAAAATAGTTCCTTCAGACATATTTCATATTAAACTTGATGATATCATTGATATGGTGTTATCAATTCCTAATGAATTTATTTTTACTATATTCATAAATTTAATGGGTTTTGAAGATCCGTATCACATTATTTATTTAAATATATTTTTATTCAAAGGATACAAAAATTATAAAGATTGTTTGGTAACTTAACTACCTTCATTGAGTTATAATGCATCTTCTTGAACTTCTTTCTTCTGAGATTGGTTGCTTCCACCATATTATATGATTTCATTTTACTTTTTATTTAATTATTATTAAAATTTAATATTTTATTAAATTATTCTTCCCCAATTAATTTAATCCCCAAAAAATGTATATCATTATTTAGAATAATTCTCATCCAAATTAACAACAGTTTCCTCTCATTGTCCATATTATTATTTCCTGATAATGTTATCCTTTATATTTAGAATTTCAATTTTGTGTTATATCATATTAACATCATATTTAACTTATATTTTTTAAGGATGTTTTTTACTATTTTTATGATTTTTGTTTTCAAAAAATGTTATATAAAAATAATTGTCTATCCTTTCAAAATAAATTTTTATTCATATACACCACATTTCTTTTGATAACCCTTATGTCATTTAAAGGATCTATTTTTTATGTTTATTTATCGAAATAGTTTTTTAATATTTCCATAGATATTTTGAATCCTTTATTCCTTTTTCATGGTTCATTTATTGAAGTTTATTTTTCAAAAGTAAAAGTTTACAAAATATTTTCACATCATATATTTCAAGTCATTATTTCTTTTCATGAATTAATTATTTAATCTTATTTTCAAATACAAATGTTTTAAATACTTAATTTTAAATTTCTTAAAATTACCTTTATAAAAATTACCATTAAAATTGAATACAATTATATATTTTATGCTAAAGATTAATGTGTTTTCTAAAAACTTTTTTATGATATCTCTACTATTTTTCTCTTTTTATATAATATAATTATTTCCTTGGAAGTTATTTTTCATGGATAAAACATTGAATATGATTCTAAAATAATATTATAGTGAGAAATTTTTTGGGTAGAAATAATTTACATTTTTATGAAAATTTTGGCGATACCATATATAAATTTTATGAAATACATTTTTCATTCCATGGGTTCTTTATGATGTGTTTCATGATTATTTTCTTATTAAACACTTATGTATGGACGATTGATGAGTTGGGTACCATATATACTTCTAATACATTGGATATTTTTTTTAACTTATGAGAAAATAATTTTTTTATAGATATGATAACATTGTGGTTTGTTTCAAGGTTTCGCATGGACAAGTTCATATATGGATTTGTCGTAATGATTATGTATAGACATTATCGTGTATATATTTTCTAACGTGATTGTTTGTGGAAATTATTGTATATATTTTCTTACATGTATATTCCTGGACATGATCACATATATATATTTTCACATGATGGTGCATGGATGTGATCATGTATGGATTTTTTAACAATATTATTTGTGAACATGATCACATTTTTCTTTGTTCACAATGTTCTGATTTACTATTATTATGCCACATTTATATGTCATATTCCTATGATTATACTTAATTATTCATGTTTATTATCTCACACACTTATGCCTTAGTATATGTTTAGTCATTTGATATTACATGTACTTATATGATGACTAATAGAGAATTCGTATTTTTTTATATTTTTTTAATAAGATAGGTCTCATACTCTTAATTTTTTAAAAATTCTTTTGATATAAACATTGAATACATGATAATGATGTTTCTATTACTAATATTTTTAGATCAACCCTTTATTTTGTTTCCATTCCCCTGGTTATGAATATGAGTATAACCTAGGACATTTCTATAAGGGGATCAATAAAGATCAAATATAGACAACTTTTCACAAGTATCATAAAATAAGTTACTTATGTAGTTTGTCCTTAATCAAACTAAGCCTTCCATTCTTGGGATTGTGAGATGATTTATGCATTATAATGTTTATATTATGGAATTTATTTTAAAAATGATATTTTTTGTCGCATTCCCTATTATGGAATCCATAGTGGATTCGATTTTGGCGGAGCTTAAATACAATAGGAGGTCATAGTAGTGGACAATATTAGGTCATGGATCTATATTATTATTAGGAAACCATCATATTAGTTATTTGTCTTGGTCTTTACCTTTTATCTATTAGGTGTGTATCTTTTCGTTATTACTTTATGAGTTATGTACTAGTTTATCTTTATTTATGTTAGCATTTTTGAATGTATTATATACATTAGAGTTAGTTATAATTAACTTTTTTTGCTATAATATCCTATGTGGAGTTGTGTGTTATATATAAGTGAATTTTACTAAGGCCTATAATTAGGTGTGTTACACCTACTCAATTGTAGTCATCAAACCCTGACCTATTGGACATGGGATTGGGGTGGCACAATCAACTTAACATAACCCATGATTGGTCTTAATGTGTTGGTTTTCATAATAGTGGTATCAGAGAATGTTTTTCCTAGGGATATATTTTATTATCAGGGTTATGTAAGGATGGATAAGAATTTGGTAAAATGTAGTTAATGGGGTATTGGTTTGGTTTTCAAGCCAGGGAAACCATCATAAGTGAAGTATTCAACGTATCCATTCTCTGGGACTCAAATAACCTATTACCGTAACCAGATATCTAATATGTAATTCCAAGGTATATGAATATTGGTACATGCATCATATTGTGGTTTTTTATGATCTTTCATGTACTCCCAAAGTCATATCATTCATATATTCCCTAATACTTATTGGTTAAACCTATAAAATTAATGGTGATAACTATTGACAACCTTCTAATGTAAGTATATAGGGTCATGAAAATCGATGCATGTTGTTGGGCCTCCCTCCACTTCTTAGTAGGTGATAAGTAATTATTTTTATATTCTTGGGTAAGAGGAATTATCTCCCTCTAATCAGATGAATTTTCCATCTCATTCATGATTAGGACATACTTTATAGTGGTGTGGATGGTATTTTCTTCATAGAGGGATGAAACTATTAGTGGTTATATATTCTATGTGTGTTTCACTAATTAAGGAAATTCTAATCCTTGGATTATGGGGTCTTAACAGGACCTTTGGAATTATGTTTTCATTTAGAAAAAAAATTACTTGATAGTAATTCTTTAATCCATCTTCATATATGTAATGATGATCCACTAGTGGGAAAACATTTCTCAAGATTTTAATGAGGATGATCTATTGTGGCTAGAGTTTGTTCTCTTGTCTTGGATGGAGTTATATAAGGGGTTTTAACCCTCTGTAGTGTGTCAGGATCATGTCTAAGTAAGCATTGAAGACTAAATACTTTTTAAGGTGTTACTTAGAAATGTTTTGTGATAAAAAAATAACAAACTTAATATTTAAAGTTGTGACTTTCATTTAATATATTTAAATATGTGGTTGTTTTTTTGATAATCAAAACATATATTAGAGTCACTTGAGTGTGGGTAGGATATTGAGAATTCTTGTAGATGATACACCCTAGGTAAGGTTTTGGGTTAAAAACCCACATAAAGGTACCTAGAATAGTGTCATGGATAGAAATACACCTTATATATGGTGATAATATTATTAACATTCATTTTATAGGCCCAATTACATATAAGGAATATATTTGTTTGAAGATAAAATTGTAAAAGACAAGTCAAAGGTGGATGATGAAACAATCCACTCCAATGAACACTATGTTTTGATAGTTCCTATTATTCATTGAGTGATGAAATTTGAAACTACAAAAAAATGTGCATAATGTATAAAAATATTTAGGTTCCAAAAGATGAGAAAAAACTATGATTTATTTTTCCATTTGGAGTAACTCGTACTAGATGGTATAAATGTGAGTTATTATCCTTTCAACGATTGTTTAGGAGTTAGATATTTTAGTAAAATCCTTATCCAAACTCTTTTTAGTTGGAAAATTTCTATATATAAAGAATGTATTTCAATCACCCTTTATATTCAAATGAGATTTTCCTATTTATGAATGGGGTTTGCGAGTCATTTTTAGTCAATTTTTTAATTTCAAATTGGTCATATCATAAATTCCTACAAGTTTCTTGATGAGAAGTGATGACTATATTTTTATGGTAATTTACTCCTTATAGATGTGGTGAGTGGAGATAACCTTCTTGAAGATAAATTTGGCTACCCTTAAAAGGGAATGTATGGATTTATTTTCTATTTGCTTATATGATGAATTTACTTACAATAATATTTTTTGAAATTCATAGATACTTATGAAGGTATAATTGTGGTTTTTTCTTTGATAAAAAACCATCATATGCATCTGATTATATTTTTAATATAGAATTTAAATTATAAATGTTTTGAATAATGAGAACCTTTGTGTAATTTATGAATCATGGGGTATGAACCCTCTCAAATATTAGATCCTAGGGGAATATGTTGGGAATTCTCGAAAACATCCCTAGTCTTACCACATGAGTGTCAATTGTATAGTAACCTCTCATAAAATGAGTTTTGAATATATTGAGTTGTATTGGTCTTCATGAAATTTAATTTATTGTTGTTTGGAGGTTTTTTGGAAACTTTTTGGCATGGTATTTGATTCCTCTCTTATAGGACTCTATATCTAAAAAATATAAGAGATTAATGAGAATACCACTTCAAGATATTTTAATTTTTCATAGAGAGGGAGATGTTTCTCACCTTCAATTGATAGTGGTGGCCCTACTCTCTTCCCTTGTGTGAGAAATTCTTACGATAGTGATGCCAACTTAATGGTCTTGTGTGACCTAAAGTCATCAATTTATAGACCTGATGGCTTTACTCAAATTTTATGAATAGGTTATCTACTTCTTTATGTTGATAATATTTTTCTGTAAGTGTTCATTCTATTTTTTAAATGAATATCTAGAGTGTAAATTTACCTAGTATTTAATGACCCTTAGTGGGGTATGTCTAGAAGATTTTTGTTGGTTCACCCATCACATTTAAACTCTTAATATATGGTGGTGGATGTTTCTTGGGAGGTTCATGGTTTTGACCACTCATGTTAGTAATAGAGAAGGGTTACCTATATAGTTAAGATCATACTATTCAGATTATGGTGGAATGGGAAAAAAATGACTAGTTGTGTGATATTGAGTCATTTCATGATTTTGGTGCTATATTAAGATGTTCCCGTCAATAGCTTTCATGAAATATAGATGATAGTATAATGAGGATATCATTATTAGGATATTTGAGACTCATAGAAAATCAAGTTGTGAAAGGTGGATTTTCATAGCCAGTTTCTAGTAGATTGGAGAATAATGCCCATGTCACTCTTATGTCATGAGCTAGTAATATTGGTGTTTATTCCTGGAAAGTATGAGATAATTAAGGAGATGACATGAAAATATAGGATAATTATTATTTGAAACTCTACTTGTTTTAGTGTAAAATACTTGTGATGAAATCAATGTTGGGGTATGGAGTGGATGAGTTTCTCTCATATAACAACCATCCAGAAACCTCTTTCTATATCATGGGTATAAGAGTGCTCACACAATATGTAACCTTGATTAAGAATCAATTTGTGATGTCCATGAATGGTTTTTTATTTTCTTTCTCCCATGTGGTAGGATAACATTTTAATGTGAAATGTGTTTAGGGAGCATATTTTTGGAAAGTATCACCTAGAGTAGATGAATGTCTTCACATGGGTTTTGTTTCATGATGTCTTGAGATGGTATCTTTTTAAATGGAATAGGGTGTTTCCCTCATGGATAGTTAAATACCATGTTTTATAAGATCCTAAAAGATCATGTGAACTAATCGAGAATTAAATAGAGGTTGTTTAGTACATAATATTACATTTTAATCTTCCTTATTGAGGAACTCTAGTTGATTTATTTTTGGGGATGAAAATGTATTAAGGTAAAAGGATGTAGTAACTATGGTTTTCAGAGATCATTCATAGAACAATATTGATTTTCAAACTATTATTACATCTCTAGGGGTGAAATGGTAAATTTAACCTAGCAGATGACCTTTTAAAATTCTTGTGAGGGTACCTAAAATTCCAATATATAGTTTTTACTCTCATATTGATCTAGTACAGAATTGAGGGTGAGAAAAATCCTCAATACAAATATATTATGTATCAAAATACATCTTTTATACAACGCATGTGTATTTGTGATTTTATGAATATATTTATTAGACGATGTATTTGGTGGGAAAACTAAGATAGTTGTCATGTTTAGAGATTATGTTTTACCCTAATAGTGGAATATCATTTGATGGAATTGGAGACCACAAGGGCTATCCAGCATTGATAGATTATATTATATTTTTAATGGGGGAATTTATAAATGAATTAATTTTTCATTATGGATATTAATTTTTTTAAATCATATCCATGTAATCTATATATGTTTATTTACTATAATTCATATGCTTTGTTTCGTGAACCCAAGGAATTGTGAGCACTAACAAGAGGAGTTTTAGAGAGTTATTTAGGAATGGATTTTTTGGATTGATAAAAATAATGGGTTCCAAAAATTCATCAATAAAAAGTCATTCTTAAAGGAATGGAAAGATTATTTTTATTGTTCTCTATTCTATATGGAACATACATTGGAATTATTTAAAATAATTGGATTGAACCTAATGGTTTTTTATATTTTATTTTTTAAAAATTAATCTTTATTTCTTCATTAATTAATAATTTCATCTAGTATACTAATCTAATTTATTTTTTATTTACATAGTGAAACATTATTTTGAATATTTTTATAAATTATTTTCACAACACTACCATTGGTATTTTTATTAGAGGTTCTCGATAGAGATGTTATTGTATTATTCTGCTTTTTTTCCCTCTTCTCTCCCTCTTTATTATTCTCTCTCTATCTCTCTCTTCATCCTATCTATTTATTTCTTCTCAAATTAGGACGTTGGACACAAAACCTAGAATTGGTAGGAGGATGTGTGGAATGGCGGCTCATCATGGGTGGTGGTGGAATGGAATTGTAGGGTTAAATGGAGATGGTGTAGTGTTAGTAAGCCTATGTAAGGATAAGAGGATGGATGGTCAGCTGTTGTCTCATCTAGAAAGTCGAGAAAATACCATTAACCAAAATGGATGTTGGTGTGTGAGGAGTGTCGGTAGAAGTCATGGTCAATAGTGAACACAGGTGAATATTACCACCTTCATAGTAAGATCATCATATTGAGGGGATTCTTACTCTGTCTATTATAATTACAGGGAGGTTTTAACACCTTGGAATGTTGTGGAGGGTCACCACCATTGGTTCTAGTCCCACGATCATTGTCCAAAATGGCTTGTCCTTTGTGCTAGGCAGTGCCTAGTCTACCAACCTAGTCCAATCCAATGTACTAGAACACACTGGATGGTCCCCCATGCCTAGAGGGTGGTTCCAAGTGACCATCCCCAATTTATTGGTGGGTGTGGTTGGTGAGTCATGTTTTCCTAACCCGACCCATCTATGTAGTGTATGAGGTGTCTGTTCACATGCACCGTTGTTGCATGACTCATGTCACACCTTATGGGCCACCACTTTTTCTAGACCTTGCCTTTATATATATTTTTATAATTCATCATAGAGTGTCCATTTTGTGAAATTAAATATCCTATCATGATTATTTTCCATATATATTGTTATAGTGTGGAAATTTGAGACATACAACATAAAAAAATACCTTGGATAATCAAATTTGGTAACAAATTCGGCTTACCACAGGGCCCAAAGGGAATTCAAAATCATCACAAGTGGGAAATCTGTTCCTAGGTATTGATAATACTCCACGAGAATGGGTGAACTCAGGAAAAAAATAACCATAAAATGGAATTCACTTAGAAATATGGCATAATTTATTCATGTGTCAGATTACCATGCACAAAATAAATAAATTCAGCATAAATAAAAAACCCCAAAAGTTTGATAAAAAATAATAACGATAAAATTAACACATAAATTGAAACAAAGAATAAGTTAAAAATGAATTCATATCAAATAAAATTATCTAAAAGAATGGTCTGGGGTGACAAGTCTGTTACAGACATTCAAAAATAAAAACTAAACTAAACCACTACCAATATTGTTTGGGTTACATAGGATCACTCACCACATCCCATATCATCTTTCATCATACTATTCAAAATTTAACCTAGAATAGAATGATGTATGGGAACCAGAAATAAAACATGAGAGATGCATACAACCACTGGTGTCTGTAGAGTGTGAGAAATACATTCCTTGTAGGATTCCACCAAATCTTTTGTGATATTTATTTCAAAATACACTTCATTAATGATATTATGAATTATAAATAGAAAATATTTGTTCCCATGAAAGTAAAATGAAACTAAATAACAATTTATAACCAATTTATTAAAACATTTTCATTTCCTTTATTAAGAGAGGACAAAATGCATTATTTTTAATAAAACAAAATTAAATAATTAAAAGAGGATCCATTAATTAATTTTAAAAAACAATCCTATAGTACATTTCCTCTTTCCAAAAAAATTTCTCAAACTCTTTTTTAATGTACACATCACTTCTTTTGAAAATGATTTTTCGAAAACAATTTTCAAATCATTCTAAATATAAACCTAAATTGTGACTAAATAGAACTACAACCACATACATGAACTAAGATATCAGAAGTAAGTAAAATAAATGAAGAAATAACTTATTTATTTGTTTTGTATACCAATTAATAACTAAAGGACATTAATAAAGATAAAGAATGAATCCATTAAAAATCCTCAATAGAATCCAAATATGATAGGAAATTCCCTAGGATTCAAGTAACATGCACCAGAACCTAGAGACTTAGAACTCTATTCTAAACTAATTAAAACCATCTACGGTCTAGGTAGTCCTGTCAATCTTTCCGATACTCATAATCCAATCTTGGGGAACTCAACATCCATGGGGAACAATCAATCCTGGGTTCACTCATTTTCCATGGGTCACAATCCCCAATCCATAACATAATTCAAATTGGGGTTTCACTCATCTAGGATATCTCTTAACTTCCTAGGGTTCCCATGACAATCATAAAGGATATAATAAAACAACCAATCAAATGTTCATCACATAATGTTGGAATAATTAATTTAAAATAACTCACATCTCACATCTAGTACCCTCACTAGAAACAACCCCATTTAAAAATAATTTTATAAAATAAGGATACATGAAATACCCTATTAAGAGCCACAATATATATCAATAAACACAATAAGGGGTGCAACTGAGGGTCTCACACATTTTCATAAAAACATTGTTAAAATTTACAAATAATCATTTCTTTAAAAAATAGTTCTGAATGTTAAGCCACTTTTCTAATAATTAAAATATTGTTTAAAAAAATTTCTTAAACCAAATTATAATGAATTATACATAAAATCATTTAAATCAAAATCCCCTTCATTTAAAACCATTTTGTGAACCTAGTAAATTTACTTTATACAAATATATCAATGAAAAAACATTATTTTTTCTTCTTTAATATGAAAAAAGTTTCAAATTCCATTTATCAAGATATTCATTTAAAATAAGGATTGTAGTAAATTTCAAAATATTTTGGAGCAAAAAACATTACTTTTGAAAACAATAAATCTATAAAACATCTTGATACTAATCAATAAAAATCATAAAAAAATATGAAATCAATAACAACTATCACATATAATCTAAATTTAAAAAAATTAAGCATTTTAAATAATGAATAATTTAATGAAGTACTATTTAAAGTAAAATAAAATATATATATACCTCATTCCATGCTTAAACAAGATGAAGAAAATAAACATTGATGGAGAAGGCCCAATCGAGCAAGGACATCCCCCACCCTGAAAGACATAAAATCCCAAAACCCCTAAATTAGAAACACCTTGAAACACTATTCTCATCTAGATATAAATTATTGTTCATGGTTGGATAGTAAACCAATGTGAAATGGGAGGAGGGAATAGAATAAGAGAATACTAATAGAATGGTGGTATTACCTCAAGAATCCTCTTATAATTGAAGGATAGGATCCCAAAACTGAGAATAAAGGAGGATAGGAGATCCCTTGTAATAAATGTGCACTAAAATATGCATTCATACGATGCGTGTACTTAAAATGCATTCATATTACTGATATATTATATGTATATATAGTATGTCTTACTATATATATGATAAATAAATATAAATAATTCATATGATATATAATTTTACCATTAATATAATGCATGTAATACTTGTATAAACCATACATTCATAT
Source organism: Viscum album (assembly GCA_963277665.1). NCBI lineage: Eukaryota > Viridiplantae > Streptophyta > Magnoliopsida > Santalales > Viscaceae > Viscum > Viscum album. The sequence continues at coordinate 1,960,270,604 of OY728119.1, read as the reverse complement.
GATTCAAGTACAGAAAAAATATGTATTCCAAAAATACAAAGCAAAATAAAATATTCATAAAATTTATCTCTAGATAATTTCATTTTGATTGAAAGATTTTCATGATGATCACTGAATATTTTAATGCACATTAATGAGGTGTATATCATATATATTATTTGAAAATAATTTATTATTATATACACATGCTTCATTTATAAATAATAATTAGATACAGAATATAAAAGAGGAAGTTGTTATTATTATTTCAATGTGTATAATGAATGAGTTCTTTTGATTTTGTTGGAGACTGTTAGTTTTCTTTAAAGCTTCTAAGATATTTCTTATTTTAAAATATCATTCATCCCCATTTGTTATGATGCTAACACCCCTTTAAGTGTATGGGAGATCTCTGATAAAGATAGGAATCTAGAGGCCAGTTTTCCTCCCTTAGAGGAAGTAGTCTTAGATATATTAGACCACATGGTATTACGTAAGAATTATTTACAAAAAATTAAAGAATAAGGTTGTTTCATAGAAAGTCCAGGTATAGTCTATTTTGTAATACATATAATACTTTAATATTTTAGAGATAAATCAACTTTTTTTTGATTTTTTCCACTATCTAGGATCATATAATGTTCATTTTAAACCCATAAATGGTATTATAGAAATATTATTCTATGAATAATTATGTTTAAATCACTATTTTAAAAGAAAATAAAAAATATTGAAATGTTGTGAATCACTTGTTACCTTTACCAATCTCACATAAAGTTAATAATTTTTTGCATTTTCATAGAGTACTCTATGAAAGGTTCCTCCTAAAGTATCCTTTAGCATATGGTTATGTGTAAAGGTCACAATTTATGTACCTATATGTAGGCTCCATAAACATGTCTACGTAAATTTAAATGTTGAATAACTTTACAAAAAATATATTGCATAATAGTCTTGGAAAACTATAATTATATCGAATAAATGGTGTAAAAGTCAGGAAAAATATGTTTATGTAGATTTTCTATATAAATGTCATTATAGGTTACCCCTACATAGAATGGGGTCCTATATAAGGGTAATGATGACTTTTTAAAAGTTTATATTTTGATAAATTTTATTATAATTTATATAATTTCTATAAATTAAAAGTGATGGGTTGTAAAATAGATTTTTTTATATTTCTTAATAAAATATGAAAAGATCATATTTGTATAACCTTTTTTGTAAAAAAATAAAAAATTTATTTATTTATTGAATTCCTTTTTATTCCTGAATTTAAATTTTTTTAATATTATTAATGTATTTCTACTTTATTTATGTGATAAATTTCTTCCAGGAGACAAAGCCTTGAATTTCATGTAATGAATGACTCTATTATATTTAGTCTACATCACCTTAACCTTAAGTTTTAATAAATGTTATTTACTTGAATTTAGTTGTTTGGAATAGTTTTTTCTTATTACGTTTTATAATTATCATGATTTTGATACTCTTTTAAGTAAAGTATCTTTGGGGAGAGGGACTTTGGGTAAGACTACTCATCATCCTATAAGTATATGGCTTCTTGTGGCGAGTTGAATATTTATAACTCTAAGCTTAATCATGAATATATTATCAATATGATAGATCTTAAAACCTTTATATATAGATTTCATATACATTGTGCATATGAAATATTTAAATATGCATGAATATATTTGGATTTTATTTTTTTGTGTATAATACAAGTGATGTAACGTTTGAGGATTTTAGTATATATTATCCTTCAAATAAATAGTATTTTCAATATATTGATTCAGACACAACACAAAACTAAAAAATATATATTCATTTTATTAAGATAAAATATTATAGTAAAAGATAAACATTAATACATTAAATAAGAATGAAATAAAAAGACAATATTAAATTAAGATTATTTGTTTTGAAATATATATTTGTATGTGTCATGTATTACTATTATGTAATATATTTTTAAAATTCCAAAAAAATTTTTAATAAATATATATAGATAAAATTTAACTAATTATTAATAAACAAGTAATATATCTTCATTAATTTTGCAATAAAATCATAATGTTATTGATATACTTTTTCTCAAAGAATTATAATTTTTCTATTTAGTGTATTTTTAAACCAATTGATAACTATTTTTGAATTTTGGATATATTAATCACACATATAAGAAATTATAGAATTTTTAAATAAATATTTTCCCTTTTTATGGATTATGAATAAATAAATTTTATAATAAATTTTTTTTTCTTCTAAAAACTATTTTTTTGAGATATAAATTCTTATAATAAATTTAATTTTTATAAATTATATATATTGAGTGAAATAAAGTGGTATTAATATTTTTAGTCCTAATATCATAATTTTTATCATTTTTTATTTTTAACAAAAAAATAATTTACCAATGTAAATATTAGCTACAATGGTAAAACCATTTTTTTCAATGAATTGTTTTTGTAAATGTGGAGTAATTTTTATAAAAATAAATTAAATAGATTTTTTAAAAAACTATGTCTCTAATAAAATATTTAATCATATAAAAAATATATTAACACTCATTTAATTAATCAATAATATGAAATTTGAGTAAGAAAACTCAATCTTTAAAAAAAATTCCAAAGAAACAGTTTTTCCCTATATCATTTGTTTTAATTTAAATATTATTTATATCATATTTTTAAAATATATTATACCAGAAAGATTTAAAATTTAGATTTATCATAGAAAAATTAATTAGGAGGGCCCATATTATATTATTTTTAAATGATTACCATGGTTAATTTCTAATCATGGGTAATAATGGTAAAAATGAGTAACATAAAGTGTATAAAAGTTTATAAAATTAACAATAATAAAACACCATATAGGATACCTTTGTAAGATTTTAAAGTCATAATTTCATGTATAGCCAATATTTATTCAACTAAATCACCTAAATCTCATGCAATTCCAATCTTACACATTATATACCATTTAATTCTATGGAAAAGTCCCTCTTTTCACCTATAAAAGGAGTTCACATACACCCACTTTAATACACAAATATAGTCAAAATTTCCTTGAATACCTACCTATTATAGCTCTATTATAATCCCATTATATTTTATTTCATCCCTTACTTAGAATATAGAGGCCCAATTCCTCCAATTCCAATAATTCATTGAAGCAAATACTTAAATCCACATTGTGAGTATTATCCGCCTATAAACATTCCATCTTTATCATTATCATAAATCCTCCTAAAATCCTATTATAACCACATTAATATAATTAAATAATTATAATTGGAATACCAAAAATATATTATATTAATGGAATTACCATTATCCATCTCACTCTCATCCATTAAAAAAATGAAAACGCCCCCCGTGCATTGATATAGACTATCACGTCTATGGATAAGGTAATTTTTTTCCATTATCACCTTACATGGATTTTTATAATAGTTTATTAAATGAATAAATATGATATATTTGACATAATTATTATTCTTTAAGGATAGATAATTATTTTACTCATTTTCTATTCATCCTTTGAAAAATGAAATATTCTCCCATGTGTAAGTTCAGACTACCACCTCTATCGGTTTTGTGTTTCATTTTACATGAAATACTTATATATATGGTTCTAAGATATATTTTCTGAATATATATTATATTAATTATGAATTTATTTCATGAATTAGGGTTAGTGTTTTCTTCTCAATTTTACTTAATTGAGACGTGTTTTCAGAATGTACATCCAGTATCCTTTTATAATGTGTTCCAACCTTCTAAGAGAATATGCAATCATTAGTGATGACAATTTCATAAATATTAATATTATTTTCCAGACCATTCATTCATAATTTTTATTTCATTTAATAGAAATGTTTTAAAGGTTTTTAAACTTAATTTCACTTCTCTGAGACTTTTTTTTATATTTCAATTCTATTATTATTTTATATGGTCTAATTATTTACCAAGTGATTCTATTATCATTATAAATTATTCTTTCATGGATTTTAAAATTATATCAAGCGAAATTACTCCATACACATTTATTTCTATCAATGGTAATGTGGTGAGAATTCATTTCTAAAAATTTCCTTGTGTGAGACATATTTCATATTATGTACCTATTTTCTTTTATATTTTGTATATAATGTATATTTTAAATATTATATAATGACTATATTAATATTCATGGTATTAAAATTTATATTTCATGTTTTATCTTTAAATTTTTTTTGATTTTGTTGTTATAAAATATGTAAGGGTTTTTCTTGTCCTTTTATTTATTATTTGATACATATATCATATTTACCACTTACATAATTTTTTTGGTGTTTTTATTTCCATATGGATTGAATTTTACTACCTTTTATGAAATTTAGTGGATTTATTCATCCATATCATGTTCCCTTTTTCAAGGTCTTTTTATTCAAAAAATAATAAGTCATAAGGGTTTTATCTAACTCAATTTTTATTCAATGAATTATAATAGATATTCATAAACATTATTCTTAAGAATTTGAAAAAATATAACATATGAGTGAATTATATTATTATTTATATATTTTTCATGTATTTATATTTCATTCCCATGAACTAATTTTTAAGGGTTGTTACCTTAACTCTTATTCGTTTATGGACTTATTTATTCATAAAAATGAAACATAATTAATAATAATCCCAATCAACTTTAATGGTTTTTTATTATCCAATTGTATGCACTTTATTTCTAAAAATTATTTCCATTAATATTGTGAAACCAATATATATTATCTCATGTTCACTTCTCCTTTATCTTTACCTATTCTCAAAATTTTGTTTTTTTGTCCTTTTTACATTGTTGGTTTTCAGTAAAGTTATTTCCAAAAATAAAAAAGGATTTATTTTCACATCCATGTTTTTATCTTTTAAACCACATTTCCTCAAGAAAAAAATACTTTATTTTTCATGGATACATTATTTTGATTTCCTTTAAAGTGGTTTTTCAAAAAGGTTTTCATCTTATATTCTTGAAAATTATTTTTTAAAATTAATTTTTAATTTCATCACTTTATAAAAATGTTAAGAAATGTTTTCAAAAAATAACTTTTAATGATTTTACATCATTTTCCCTCTTGATATCAAAAATAACCATCGCCTTTTGGAGTTATTTTTCATGAATCAACATATAAATTATCTTATATAATATTAAATTTGGGGAATTAAATTCATGGTATCAAACAATATAATTCATGATCACTTTTTATATAGTACCATTAAACTTTTTTTAAAGGGTTTTAGTATATGTAAACATTTGTTACCATTCTTATATTAAAATTGGGATATGTTCTTAGTCCATAATGCACATAATTACTATTTATGAATTTTGAATGTTTCTATGGATGTTTCTATGAAACTAATGTCTTTTCAATAGCCTAAATAATTGATTATTATAAAAATGAATATTTTCATGTTGTTTTAGAACACATATGTATGGTTTTAATTCTTTGATGTGTTGGAAGAGAATTAAATATCCCTTTAATTTATTGGGTAATGTTTTATATCTCATGAGATAATTATATAAATTGAGTATTTCTACTTCTACCACTATGGGAATTACAAAGTGACATCTTATCCACTATATTATGGGAATTAGGAAGGGATTTCTTCTCTACTATGTTATAAGAATAGGGTTGTAATGATAGATACTCCATGTTATTGTAATTAGGAAGTGATGTTTGAACCATTATGTTATGGTAATCATATAATGATGACAAATATATAATGTTATGCGAATTAGGAAGTCATGTAAGCTCCACTATGTTTTTGGAATCTGGTTGTGATGCCTACTCCAGTATGTTTTGATTTCCAATATTTATTCCAAATTGATATATATTTATGTTATGATCCATGGATAATGATTATTGGCTCATTTTTATCACTATTATTCCATGGTATATGTTGGATGATTTGATATTACATTTACATCTATTATAACTTATAAATAAATATTATTTTTCAATGATCATTTAAATAATATTTTTCTCTCATGATCATGTTATCTCACATGATTATATTTTCAATATAATGACTCCTGGAGAATTATTCCCGTATTTAGTGCTTGATATCACCCATTTAATATATTTTCCATTCCCTAGATTATGAATATGTGTATAACCTAAGATATGTCTATAAGGTGATATATTATGATATGATTTTGGTGAACTGTTCACAAGATTTGTACAATAAAATTTTTATGTAGCTAGTCTATAAAAGAACAAAACCTATGTATTGTTAGATCATGTTATTAATATAATATTTAATGTATAAATTATTTAAATATTTATTTATTTATTTAGATGAGGTGATATCATTTGGTATCAACATTGTAAATCGAAGTATTTTTATAGAACCAGACCAGATATTGTTCTTTTGTGGTGCCTCATTTGGTATTAAAGTTGGGTATAATGATTTTTGGGGTTATTCAGTTATTTTTGGTAATTAGGATGTGATAAAATAAGTGAAAACACCTTAGATAATCCTAAATACTAGAAAACAATATATAATTTAGGTAAAGTATATACTGTATTGTTTCCTATTAATGAATTCTTTACCTTGATATAAACTAGTTGATAGAGTCTCTAGCACATATTACCTTAGGGGTAAAAACTCTAAAAAGGTTAGTTGGGTATTAACTCAATCTTAACCTAGTGAATAAAAAATAGGCCTACTTTACACATGATTTTACACCCTTTAGGGATTTTATTTGGTGATTAACATGCTCTTTAAAAAGCATTATGATGAACATGAACTCATTTTATGGTATTGTTAAAGAACATGACAAGAAATAAAAATAAATAAAATATATTGAAAACTATAATTTTTTTTATTTTGGGTACATATTTAGTTTAGGATTTATTCCTTTTAAATCAATATTTTTCCTTTTTATAATTTTATTAAAAAAAATTATTATCACTAACTTAATTTTATTTAAATTTAATAGTTGAAGCTTGGAGGAATCTAGTTGAAAATGTGTCTAAGGAATAATGAATATATCTTATTAATGAAAAAATTTGACGATATAAGGTTTGTGGAATAAAATAACTAAACAATTCTCAGTTAACACTCCTTATAAATTAACAATAATATAAACCATGTTGTGCTCATAAATTCACCAATAGACTAAAAACATGTTATCGAGACTTTCATGAGAGAATTTTTACTTTCCTTTAGTGGGATATCTAACCCACTATTTACTGAGTAATGGATAAATGTTATAAAGAAAATATTTTACATTATTCAGTGCTCAGACCATTATAAATTCATTATAGCTATTTATTTTTTTTAAATGTGGGGTAGGCCAATAGTGGACTCTAATTTAAAATAGGATGAAGAATTAAGTAGTTAGATATATGTAATGAGGGGAGTTCAATAAAAAATTATTCGCTAAATGTTTTCCTAGAACTATTCACAAAAATATGGAGAGATAATTCCTTGAGTTGAAACAAATGTGGATGAATCCATTAAAAATTATAAAGAAAACATTACTTGGCTCACTAGATATGCCTCTATTTTTATTACTGAACCTAAAATAATGATTGGATAATTATTAAGTGTCCTTAAACAATAATTTTAAAATAATTAGCTATAAGTTACAATGGTATATATAAATAAATTGTTTTATATGAACATAAGGTTAAAATGGAAACATAAAACCATAATTTTTCTAGGAAAAATGAAAGATGGAGATTCATGGAAAATCAGATAAATATCTTATGGGAATTAATTTTCAATCACCCACATTTTAGAAAAGTGGGATGAAACAACTAGGTAATTTCATAAATGGATCAATAAATGTTTTTTATGTGGTAAAATAGTCCATCAAGAACACAATTGTTGATGAAATTAAAATATAAAAATAGAGGAAAAGAAGGACTCAACTGACAATCCACCCACACTTCAATGCATATAAATAAAGGAATTTTTGAATTCTAAAAATTAATTCCATTATTTAAGGTAATGTGAGGATAATAGAAATTTGAATCCTTAAAAACCAAGTGAATAAGGAAGAGTTTATCCAATCACTAATACTAAAGTGGGTTATGAAAATAAAGGATGAAAGGTAGAAACATCATGACCTCAACAACTTAAAATATCTTATTTAATTTTAATTATACCCACTCGCTTATTCATGGAAGGTTTTATAATAAATTTAATGATTATATATGTAATTAACTATGAAATCTCCTTGAAATATGATTTTTCACACTAGGTTTATGATCTTATTCAATATAAGTTTGTATGTGCTTTAGAAATATCTTATTATTATTCCTTTAGTGGAATTTGATGTGATTTTGGTCATTTATTTTCTCTCTCTATATAGTTATCATATTAATTTCTAAAATAAAGAAGTCACATTTCATTTCCTAAATTATCCTATGACAATCTATTAGTGCAAGGATAACTATAAACTCTTTAACAAAATTACATTCATTATATGGTTATTAATACTAAACTATGATATGAGTTCCCTAATATTTCATAAGTTTGTGAGAATGATATTTCATTAGAAATTATATATAGATTCATGACTATATTAATAATTCCTTCATCTATTCTAATAGGTGACAAACATTAAAATTATAAGGACAGAATTTATTTAGGGAGGGTATAATGTAATTCCCCATGATTTTAGTATATATTTTCCAATAAATAAATATTATTTTGAATAGATTGATTAACATAAAACACCAAAAATTACCAAGCATTGATATATTTTATTGAAATAAAATATTACAATATAAGATAAACATTAATATGTTGTGCAATAATGATAAAATAATATTTAACTAAAAAAATTTATTATGTAAAAAATATATATTTTTATGTGTCCTACATTTTTATTATATGATATATATATATATAATTAAATGAAATGTTTTTAATAAAAATGGTTTTATAAAATTTAACTAAATATTTTTAAATAAGTAACCAATTTTAATGAAAAAGTAATAATATCATTTAAAGATAGAAAATATTTTTCTTAGAGAGTTATACTTTTTTATGTATTGAATATTTTTAAACCAATTCAAAACCATTGGAAAATTTTTAATATACAAATAACACATATACAAATATTATTTAATGTCTAAAAAAATATTTTCTCCTTTCAAGACATATGAATAAATCCTTTTTATGGTAAAAAATAATTTTATCTAAAAATTATTTTTAATTGAAATTTGTGCTTATGATAAAATTAATTTTTTTCAAATTCGAAAATTTGAACCTAATTTAATTTTTTCATATTTTTAATTATCATATTTTTACTTCGTACCAATTTTATTTTAATTTTAAACATAAAAATAAGTTATCAAAGTAAAAATTAATTTCCATTATGAATAGTTATTTTTAAATAATTTTTTCTGTAAACATTGAGTAATTTTTTTCTAAATAATTTATATTGATATTTTTAAAATGAATAATATAATATGATTTTTAAACATATAAAAAATATATTAACTATCATTTATTTAGTCCTTGATGTGAAATTTGGATAATAACACTTAATATTTTAAAAAAACATTTTTCTACAAAAGTAGATTTTTTATATATCATAGTTTAAATTAAAAAGAAATTTTTGTCATATTTATAAATTTAATTAGATTAAAATGATTCCAAATTCATAATCAGTATATAAAATTTTGTATGAGGGGTCATATTATATTTTTATTAAATAAACTACCATAGTTAATTTTTAATCTTGGTTAATAATGGAAAAAATGAGTAACAAAATGTGACTCAAATTTTACTAAATCCAAAAAGACACCAACAGCATATAGAATACTTTTTTGTATTATAAATCCATATATACTTGTCTAACAAATATTTACTGACTTAAATTACCTAAATCTCACACAATTCCATTTTTACTCCTTAACTACCATTCAATTCCCTGGAAAAGTCACTCTTTTTCACCAATTAATAGATCTCACATCCATCCAATTCAAGACACATATGTAGTTCATAATTCATTAAAACCCAAAAACTTATACTTATCCTAGAATACATTTACACATTTTCAACCTTTGGTTAAAATAAGGTAGACCACTTAATCTGATTTCAATAAGTCTTTAATGTGAAGTATCAAATCCTCAATATAAGTATTATCAAGCTGTTAGTAGTTTATTATTTTTCATTCTCATAAATACTCATCTAAATAAATTATGACTATATTAATATAATTATATCATTATAATTGTTTTATATAAATTCTAGTATATCGATGGTAAAATAATTTTCTATATCCTTCTCATCCATTAAAAAAATTAAAATGTATCTCATGCGTACGTGTGGATTACTATCTCAGTGACCAATGTTCTTTATTTTTCATCACCATATTAAGTGATTCGTTCTAATAATGTAACACTCCAAAATTATAAAATAAGAACCCTAAATTCAATTATTTGGATGACACGTGACACCAAACACGTAATAGGATATAATACCATGATACTTTAAAATATAATTCCTAATTTATATAGATTTAATATATTTTATATTTTTCAATTAACGCAACACTGAGTTAGCATGTGTTACACTCAAGAGCGACCTTGTTCGATGGTTTGTGTTACACACAAGACCGAGTTTTACCGAACAATAATATATTATTCAAATATTAATATTTAATATAATAAGATATAAACTATTTATTATTAATAGTGTTAACTAAAATATGAAAAACTATGTTTTTTATAAATATAAAATGAATTCATTGGTTACTAACTAATTATAAAAAAAATAAGAACCAATTGGATATAAAAAAGAAATATTACTATTTATATGCTTCTAAAGGAGTTTTGTATTAATAAACATAGTTAATTACAATTATTTAATGATTTTAATTAGTTATATGTTTTATATATTCAATAAAATATTTTTTCTATTAATCCATTATGTTTGATATGAATAATATAATAACAAGCCCTATTTTACACATAGAAACCTATATTTTTTTAAAGGCAATTTTACCGCCTTTTAATAGAGAATCCATTCAAAATATGAATTTTGACACATTTATTGATTTAATAGGTAAAAAATAAATTTCATATTTGTAATAAAAACATACTAATTAGTTCATTGGGATATTTTAATATTTTTCAAAAATATATCATTTTTTCATGAATAGTAAAAAATACTGCATTTTAGTTCAAAACTTCTTTTCCCACGGATATATTTATAAGGATAAATAATGATTTATTTTGGTTTAAAATTTTAGTAAGATTATATTTTTATAAATTAATCCAATTTAGGTTATTATAATCAATTTAAATTTAAAATTGACTGTAAAAATATTTCAATCTTTTGAATGTTTTTACTTTAAAAACCTACTTTCTCGTCCCTCTTACGAGATGAATTTTAAATTAATTTATACCACTTATGTGAATGTAATTTGGAAAAAAGGATTCAATATTTGAATTAATAACAATTTTTAACCACTAATAAGATCAAATTATTTTTTTACCTAAAAAATTATTGAATGTAATTAAAATTAATTACGATTATAAAGGAAATATTAAACTTAATAAAGTAATAAACCATTAACTTAAGATCCAAAATGGCCTATACACTTGAAAAACACCAATTTTATCACAAATATCGTCCATAAACCTTCAATTATTGAGTTTGTTTGGTTTGGTATGACTTTTTTAGGTAATAAATTGTGTACACATAACTTATTTCAAAACTTTATGAGTCATTTTCCTTCCATATAAATGGGCACCAAATATCCACATTACTAACAACTCTACCCCACCAATGTCCATAAAATATCTACCAAAATAGAGTCACAAAATCCCACCCCTATTCCTTGAATCCTCCTTTTATTCAATAATCCTTCCAAGGAATCTGTTTGATATAAACTAAAAGAACTTACCTGATTAAGAGGTAACTTCTTCTCTCAAGCTCTCTTGTTTAATTTCCCGTATATGCCACCTAAAATATCTTTATTCCATTATTATATAACAAAATATTATCCTCAATATAAAATTATGTTTTTATGAAATTTTTTTGACCCAACTTACACACATCCCTATCTAATGGTTAGCTAACATATCGTTTCTGTGTACAACGAACTAATGCCTCACGAAATGATGATTGTTCAATCTTCCTTTTCCCCCTATCATGGTACACATTATTATAGAAACTATATTTATATATGATATAAATTAAATTTATTATGTATTTATACTTCTATAATCATTTTATAATACATACCTTTAATACTTTCCATTTTTTGTTAATATGATCACATCATTTGAGGATGTGTGGACTACCACCCCTCGAAGTGATGTGATTCGTTCACACCAAACATGGAATACATAAAGGATAGTTTTAATAAACCAATATAACATATATAACATATATATGATACTGTAATTATAATATACATATTTATTATAGAGTTTTATGTCTTTTAATACAACAATTGAATGAAAGTACGTACGACATATCGTCTCTATGAACGATGCACTTCATTTCTAATCTCTTAATATAATGGACTAATATAAATAAATTTATTCGGATTATATATGATAGTTAATTCATGTTTTAAAATCTAAATATGATGAAACCATGACCTAATAAATGATAAAAAACAAATAATAAGGTAAAACTTAGTCAAGCAAACTAGGCAATTAACACCCGAAATAGAGAAATTAAAGAAAGTTGTTAACAAATAGTCAATGGGATGTTATAAGATGTAAATATATGGTATTATAAACATGATTATGGTCATTTTATAAGATATTAACATATTTTAAACAACTATACAAGAGGATAATTACCACACAACAAATGGAAGGTTAAGGTAAGGGAATTTCATCTCAATTTACATTTCATTAAGGCTTATATGTTATTATGCACCAATTATCTTTTATTTAGTGTATATACTACCTTTTTCATGTTATATAATTAATTACCATTTCATCAAGATATTATATGTTTCCTTTAATTTCATACCTTTCTGAATATTATGATACATACATTTCAAAATGGTATGGGACACTTTGGAATGTTTAAAGATTATTATCCTCAAGATTGTTCTTAATGATTATATTTTCAATCTCACTTCATTTTGTGATTGTTAACCTCCTCTTGAAATAATCTCTATATTGTAATCATTTTTCATTTTAAATTTACTTAAATATTCATATTCTCATTAAATATATATTAGTATTTCTTAAACCAAATACCATTTTACATACGGTGTCTGCTTTTTCAGATATTGGATTATTTTGGGAAAATATTGACAATTATATATTTTTCATTCAATAAAGATATTTGGTAAGGAATATTATTTATTTTTATTATTAAATATGAGGAATTATTTGGATTGGAAATGTCTTGTGGAGCCTATAATTTATATATCTTCTCGATGCATCGATATTTTAAAATGACACAAATAAGTTGGCCAAATTAAATAGCTTTCAAGCAATAGTTTTAAACTGCCTTGTGAAAGGTATTGATGGTATAGGTTTTTATATGTCTCAAACATGATGTCCATTAAGAAATCATTTCCCTCATTTCTTTTTTACTATTATTCATCCATGATATTTTACGTTGACATATTTATAGATACATTTCATTTCATTTCATCAAATAAATGGCATGTGTTACAGTTTCTTACCTTTCATTATCTGGTTATTTGAAAGGAATGTATTATGATTTATTTAGATTTACATGTTAATTTATAATCATTTATTTGTTATTAATTCTTATTTACCTCACCTTTATAAAAATTTTATATCACCCTAATTATGTTTCATTTCTCTAACTAATGAAGAAAAAGTCTTTGAATAAGCTTTCAAGGATGTATTTTATTTCATTTATTTATGAATCATGTTTGTAATTTCTATTTCCAAATGTATTATGGGTATCATATATGTAATATATCTTTTCAATACTACTAAAATGATTAGTCCTTTATGATTTGTTTCCTTTAAATAATACCAATGTAATAATATAATGCAACGGCTCCAGACTTTTGGGGTCGGGGTGTTACAGATGGTATCAAAGGAAGTTCAGCAGAAACCTTGTAAACTAGATTTATAAAACATATATTATGGAGAACAACCCTAATATAGGCATTTAGGATAATAATAAAATAACATCCTTGAATTTTTTTAAGGTAGTTACTATGTATGTATTCCAAGAAATACATCTCTATCTAGATACTAAAAGTGGATGTGGTTCTAGCACAGATGTACCTAGAAGTAATAACTCCAATAAGGTGTTCCAGTCTTGACTCGAGGTGACCTGGTACACAATAATAAACATTACTACGTACCTAGTTTGACATTCCTATGGGATGTTCATAGGATAGTTCATATTTTATTTACCTTTCATTATGAAGGATTTGAAATTAATGATTTTTGAATGAAACCAACATTTATGATTCTAGGATTCATAATGCCTAAATTTATGTTATATGCTATGCCTTAATTAGAGTTATACAAAGTTCACAACATTATGAGACAATACATTGTATGCCATTGTTTAGAAATAGAACCTAAAAAGAAGAATGATATCAATACTCATCGAAAATGTATAGATTTCCCAACTGAGGAAACAAATACCACTGGTATTGGATCTGAGAAAGTTAGGGATATGTTAGGGCATCTTATTCAGGTTATCAGAAATAACCTTACAGGAATGGAGAAACCTCCTCCATAGAGATAATATCTTATGTTAGATCACTTTATATTGAAGAAGCCCCCATCATTTACTTGTAATACTAATCCAATTGTAGTTGAGAAATGGATTAAGTCTATAGAGAAGATATTTATGGATATTGAATGAAGCGTAAAGTAAAAGCTTACACTTGCGGCTTATTATCTCTAAAGTGGAACTGAGTAGTGGTGGTCTATGATTCAAAATACAAGGGAGGAAGAAGAAATTGAAATCATGGAATGGAGAACATATAATGATTCTTTCTTTGATAAATAACTTCCACATGATCAAAAAAATGGGATGAAGAGGAAGTTCCTTAGATTAAAGAAAAAGGAATAATAGAGTGTTGCATATTATGATGATACCTTTAAATGGTTATCCATGTATGATATGGATTATACATGTAATACATTTCGCATGATTGACCACTTATTTGAAGGACTTAAGCCAATTCTCAAAAGGGCGCTATTGTCTCTCTCAAAACTTTTCTTTATATGATGAAATAGTTTTATGTCCTATCAATATAGGGTAAGAATTCTCCATGTCTTCTGGATTTAAAGGAAACCTAGAGAAGAAAAATTATATTGAAAACCATCATAGGTGGAATGATTCAAATATGATGTAGGGATAGAAGGATTTTACACCATGTGATAACTATGGAAACAATCACCATCGAAAATTTATGAATGTATTATGAGTTAATTATAAATGTGGGGAAAAGGTCACCAGGAGAAATAATGCAAAGGAAATAAGTAAAACATTGTTATTCAATGATACAACTGTAAGGAGATGGGGCACTGTGTAAAATAATGACCCAAAAATCAAGGGAATATACCTTTGAGGAAAATATTGGATCAAGATCAATCATATGATATTGATACCACTAAAGTGGAATGATTAATGTACTTATAAATTTGGACCCAAGAAATATGTTGTAAAATTATTTTTTTAATGATGTTCTCATCATATGATTTATTAAATATGTAATTACTGAACAACATTAATTTTTACTTAAGGATTTCAGATCATATTTTTAATGGTACTAAGAGATATTGTTATGTGGAAAGTTAACCTTTTTGGAAAAGACATGATTGAGCGGAAGACAACCCTTAATTTATTTCTCATGTTGAGAGAATGATGATGAAATTATTGATTCGGATATGTTCAAACTACCATAATGAAATAGAAAAAAGTGGTCGATGATATCATTTATGTAGTTTATAACACATTTTTACATAAGGAGTATATCCAATAACTTGTATCATACTTAAGGAATAAGGAATAATGCGTGTTTCCAATTTTATAGTGATTCGAGTTATTAACATATTTCAATAGGATGCCTGGTAAAGTTACTAACATTTTGGAATGTAAAAATTTAGAGCTACTTCATTTTGATTAAAGGTTAATGAGAAATAAATTTCTTAAATTCTGTGAATAACCATCAGAAGTGGTTGGATCCTAATCTGTTGCAAAATTTAACCATTTAAAAAATGGTTTAAGATGATCACTAGATGAGATTTTTTACGTTAATGTATTACTTCACCATATGATGCATCATGTTGTAAGAGATGAAGTGTAAATATTTCAAGGTATATTAAAAGGAAAATATTATTTTTATAGAAATGTATATTTACATATATTCTTATAGAGTGACAGAATTCCTTAACTATAAAAAAATTGTTTGCAAACAAAAATGGTGTCATATTATCATCATTACTTTCTGATATAAATAACATTTATTCAAACCTATGGTTTATGGTTTTGTGGTAAGAAACATTCATATGAAAATTTTCTCTATAACTCAACATCAAAACATGATTGTTTGACTTTTTCATCCATATCCATTTTTCCATTCCACACCTATGTTTTTCTATTAGGGAACTTAGTTACATGACAGTTTTAAGTTACTTTCTCTCTTATTAATAAAATGTGATATTAACCCTTTTTACGATTTGGGTCTTTCAAAATTAGTTTATTTTCAATCCCTCTGTCCCTGAGATCAAGTTTAAATTGTGAGGATGCAATTTAATTAAGGTGTTGAGAATGTAACACCCAGAAATTCTAAATTAAGAACCTTATATTTGATAGTGTGCATGACATGCAACACTAAGTGCATAGGAGGATATAATACCATGATACATTAAAATATATTTACAATTTTAAATATAGTTGACATGTTTTATATTTTTCAATTCATGCGACACCAAGTTGGCATGCGTTACACTCAAGAACGACCTTCTGCGATGGCTTGGATTACACGCAAAACTGATTTTTACTAAAAAATAATATATTATTAAAATATTTTTATTTAATATAATAAGATATAAAATATCTATTGTGAATAGTATTAACTAATTTATGAAAATATGTATTTTCTATAAATATAAAATGAATTCATTTGATACCATCTAGTTAGAAAAGAAAATAAGCACCAATTGGATATAAAATGAAATATTATTACTTATATGCTTCCAGAGGACTTTTATCCTAATAAAAATTATTAATTAAAATTAAAAATTATTTTAATGAAATATATATGATATTTATTAAATAAAATATTTTTCATATTCATACATTATTTCTTATATTCCTAATATAATAATAAACCAAATTTTACATATAAAAACCTTTATTTGTATAATGTATATTCTGCCGCATTTTAATGGAGAACCCATTTAAAATTTGAATTTTGACACTTAAATTTATTTAATATGAAAAAAATAAACTTAATATTTTAAATAAAAACATAATATTTATTTCATGTTGAACTTTTTATATTTTTCATAAATATATCATTTTTTTAATGAATAATTAAAAATACAGCATTTTAGTTCAATACTATTTTTTATATGATTTATTTGTAAGGATAAAATATGTTTTATTTTAGGTTTAAATTTTAATTATAGAATTTTTTTATCAATTAATTCAATTTAGGTTATTATAATCAATTTCAATTTGAAATTGAAAATAAAAACATAGCAAACTTTTGAACATTTTTACTTTAAAAACATGTGTAATCGTCCTGCTTACAGGATGAATTTTCAATTAATTTATGCCACATGAATGAAATTAATTTCAAAAAATGGCTTCAATATTTGGAATAATAATAATTTATAATGCATAATAATGTTAAATTAGTTTTTTATCAAAAAATATTTGTTAAAGTAATCAAAAATAATTTCATTTATTAAGGAAACATTATGCTTAGTAAAGGACTAAACCATTAACTTGAGAGCCCAAATAACCTAGAAACATTCCAACACCAATTTTATGGACTTATATCAACCATAAACCTTATAGTATTGATTTGGGTTGGTTTAGTATTGATTTTTTAGGTAATAACATGTTTACACTTAACTTGTTTCCCAAAATTCCAAGTGAGTCATTTTTTCCCAATAAAAGGCCACCACCATTCCACATTACTCAAACCTCTCGAACCACTTAGGATCAGAAAATATATTCCCAAATAGATTCTAAAATCCCTCTGCCCCCCCCCCATACCTTTAATACTCCATTTTGTAAGGAATCCTTCTAAGGGGTAATTTTAGAACAAACCAAAAGAAGTTACCCGAATTAGAGGTAATGTCTTATCTCAACCTCTCTAGTTTCATTTCTATTATCCCCCCACTAAAATCCATTTATTATTTCCTTATATATAAAAAACTAGTATCCTCAATACAATTTTATGTTTTTTTGTAATTTTTTTACTTATTCTTACACACACATTCATCTAATGGGTAATGAACATACTATTTCTATGTATGTAGAACTACTGCCTCAAGAAACTATAATTGTTCAATTTTCCATTACCATGAACCATGTTGGCCATTATCATAAAAAATCTATTGATATATTATATAAATGATTTTTATTATTTCTTTATACTTATTTAATCCTTTTATAACATATACCTTCAATATTTTCCATTTTTCATTAATATGATTACATCATTTGAGAAAATGTGAACTATCGCCACCTCAAATCGATGTGGTCCGTTCACACTATACATGGAATGTACAAAGGATGGTTTTAATAAAACTATATAACATATATAACATATATATGATACAATAATTATAATATACACATAGTTATTTATTTTTCATTCTTTTAATACAAAAATGAAATGAAAGTAGTTTTCATGCGTATGTACGACCTACCATCTCCCTGAACGATACACTTCATTTTTAATCTCTTAATATAATGGAATAATATAAATACATTTATATTTATTATATATGATAATTAAGTCATGTTTTATGTTATATATATGATTAAACTAGGATAAAATTAATGATAACAAAAAAATAACATGTTAAAACTTACACAAACAAACTAGGAAATTAACACCCAAAATAGTGAAATTAATTAAAGTTGTTGAAAAACAGGAAATGATATATTATAAAAGTTCATATATGGATTTATAAACATTATTATGGTTTTATTATAATTTACTAACATATTTTAAACTATTATACAGGATGATAAAGACCATGCAACAAAAGGAAGGTCAAGTTAAGGGAATTTCATCGCAATTTACAATTCATTATGACTTATTTGTTATTATGCACCAATTCACTTTTATTTGGGATATATACTTCCTTTTTATGTTATATCCTGAATTAAATTGTTTTCATGATATTATATGTTTCATCTAATTTTATACCATTTTGTTTATTATGATTCAAATGTTTTAAAGTGGTATGGGGCCCATCGGAATGTTTAAATATTATTCTCTTCAAGATTGTTCTTAATGATTATATTTTCAATATTACTTCCTTGTGTGATTTTTTACCTCCTATTTAAAAATCACTATATTTTAATCATTTTTCATTGGAAATTTACTTTAATATCCTTATTCTAATACCGTGGATATTATTATTTCCTAAACTATATACCATTTTAAATACGGTGTATAATTTGTTAGTTATTTGATTATTTGGGGGAAATATAGATAATTAAATATTATTTATCCAATAAGGATATTTGATCAAGAATATTATTTATGATGATTCTTTAATATAATTAATTCATTAGATTAGAGATGATGGGGGTATCTTGGACAATATATAGATCCCTAATTCATCGAAAGGTTCTCATAAGACAAATAAGTTGGCCAAATTAAACAGGTTTCCATTAATAGTTTTAAACCATCTTGTGAAAGGTCTTGATGGTATGGGTTTTCATAGTCCTCAAACATGACGTCCATTAAGAACTAATTTCCCTAATTTATTTTCCGTTATTATTCATCCATGATATTTTTTGTCAACATATCTATGGATACATTTTATTTCAATTCAATTTATAGAATAAATGGTATGTGTTTCTGTTTATTACCTTTCAATATTGATTTTTCCTTATCTAGATATTTGAATGGAATGAGTTATGAGTTATATACCTTTCCATGTAAATTTAATCTCATTGATTCATTATTTTTTCTTGTCTACTTACCCTTAATATGAATTTCAGTTCACCCTTATTTTGTTTAATTTATCCAGGTTATAAAGAAGAAATATTTGAATAAGATTTCAAAGATGTATTTTATTTCATTAATTTAAGTATCATGTTTTTAATTTCTTCTTCAAAATGTATTATGGGTATCATGTATGTAATATGGATTTCCAAGACTACTAAACTAATTATCCCTTCGGGATTTTATTCCTTGTAATCATTATGATGTAATAAGATAATGAAATGACTCCAAGTTTCTGGGGTCAGGATGTTACAGTTGATATCAAAGGAAGTTTAATAGCAACCTTGGGAACTTGATTTAGAAAACATGGATTAGTGAGAACAACACTAAGATAGAAATTCAGTATAAGTATATGATAACATCCTATAAGTTTTATAGTGTAGTGATTATGTGGTTATTCCAAGAAATACATCCCTATCTAGATACTACAAGTGGATGTGGTTCAGGCACAGATATACCTAGGAGTAGTAACTCTAACAAGGTGTTTCAGGACCTACTCATGGAAACATGGTACATGAAAATGAGCCTTACTACACACGTGGTTTGACACCCCCAGGGGGATACTCTTAGGATAGTTCACATTTTCATTACCTACCATTATGAAGGACTTGAAATTAAATATTACCCCAACGTAACCAAAGTTTATGATTTTAGGATAAATTATTCATACCTTTATGTTGTGTTCTATACTTTATTTGGAGTTATAAAATGTTTGTAACTTTAATAGATAATTTGGTGTATGCCATTATTTAAAAATGATGTGAGGAAGGAAGAATGATATTAGTAATCATGGAAAATGAAGAGATTTCCATGCTAAGGAAACAAATGCAACTAGTATTGGATTAAGAAAGTTATGGATATATTAGGTCATCTTAGTTCGGTTATGAAAAATAACCTTGCATGGATGGAGAAACCTATTCCATGGAGAGAAAATCCTATTTGGGATCACTATATTTGGTAGAAGCCCCCATCATTTAGTGTAACTAGTAATCACGTTGTATTTGATGAATGAATTATGTCTCTCAAGAAGATATTTATATCCATGTAATTAATAGAAAAGGAAAAGGTAACACTTGGAGTCTATTATCTCCAAGATGATGCTGACCACTGGTGGTCTATGATCCATGGAGGAAGAATAAATTGAACTCATTGAATGGAGAACATTTAAGGATACATTATTTGATAAATACTTTCCTCGTGATCAACAAATTTATTTGAATAGGATGTTTCGTGGATTAAAGAAAAAGGAAGAATAGAGTATTGCAGACTATTAAGGTACCTTTACAAGATTATCCAGGTATGCTATTTATTATAAATGCAATAGAGAGTTCAAGATCGACCACTTATTTAAAGGATTAATCCATGTCTCTGAAGAGATCTAGTGTCTCAATACTTATCTTCATATGATGAAATAGTTTTATGTGCTTTCAGGACAATGAAATAATTCTCTAAGTCATATTACATTATGGGAAACCTAGAGAAGAAGAGATATTTGGAACACCATGAAAAGGGGAATGAGTCAATGAAGATGAAGGGAAATAATTATTTTCCGACATGTGATAACTATGAAAATAATTAACCTGGTAAATTATTGAAAGGATTTAGAGTTTTTTATGAGTGTGGGGGAAAAGGTCAATGGAAAAAAATAATGAAAAGGAATGGAGGATAACATTGTTATGCAATGTTACAACTGTAAAGACATGGGGCACCATGCAAATGAATTCACCAAACATCAATGGAATATTCACCAAATAATATTGGTTATCATAGTCAAGTATATTCTATTGAAACAACCAAAGTGGAATGATTAATGTACTTCTGTATTTGGACCAAAGAAATGTGTTGTAAATTTATTTTGTTTATGTTGTTCTCATCATATTTTTCATGAAATGTGTAAGGATTTTACTTTAGTACTTTTTCATTTGGGATTTGAGATCATATGTTCAATGTTACCAATAAAACTTATTAATTAAAAAGTTAAACTTTTCTAAAAACACATGTTTGAGGCTAAGACAAACCTTAATATGTTCATGATGTTGAGATAATGATGAAGAAATGATTTATTTGGAAAAGTTCTAACAACCTTAACAACATTTCAATAATTGGTCTATGGTATCTTTTATGGAGTTTAAAATAATTTTGGATTTAATAAATATATCCAATAACATGGATCTTACTTAAGGAATATGGAAAAATGCATGTTTCTAATGAGGTTTTATAGTGATTTGAGTTATTAAAATATTTCAAGAGGACACATGGTGAAGTTATTCACATTTTTGGAATTTGAAAATTTAGATCCACTTCATGTAGATTAAATTTTAATGATAAGTATATTTTGAAAATTTAGTAAATCCCCTTCAGAAGTGACTGTATCATAATATGTTGGAAAAGTTGACTGTTTATAAAATGCTTTAATATGATCATTGGATGAGATTTTAGAGGTTAATTTATTACTTCAACATATGATTCATCATGTTAAAATAGAGGAGGTAAAAATAGTTCAAGGCATAGTAAAAGGAAAATGTTTTTTATAGAAACTTATGTTTACTTATATTCTTATAGAGTGAAATAATTCCTTAACTATAGAAAAAAAAATTTGAAAAAAAATGTTGTCATATTATCATCATTTTTATCATATCAATGACCTTTATTCACACCTATGGTTTATGGTTTTGTGTTCAAAAACATTAATATGAACACGTTCTCTAGAACTATCCATCAAAACTTAACTGTTTGACTTTTCCTTCCATATCCATGTTTCAATTTTACACTTATGTTCTCCTACTAGGGATCCATGTTATGTGAAAGTTGTACTTTCCTTTCTCTCTTATTAATAATATGTGATATTAAGCCTTTTATGATGTGGGACATTGAACAATAGTTTATTTTAAATCCATCTATCACTGAGATGATGTTTTAATTACACGGACATAATTTAATTAATGTGGGGAGAATGTAACTCCCTGAAATTATAATGTAAGAACCTTATATTTGATAGAATTTCATACACGAGACACAAAGAGCATAAGAGGATATAATACCATGATACATTAAAAAATATTTACTATTTTAAATATATTTTTTATTTTTTATATTTTTCAATTCACGCAACATTTAGTTAACATGTGTTACACTCAAGAGAGGCCTTCTTCAATAGGTTGTGTTAAACGTAAGATAGAGTTTTACCAAACAATAATATATTATTTAAATATTATTAATTAATTTAATAATATATTTACTAGATATTATGAATAGTATTAAATAAATTATGAAAACCTATAGTTTTTATAAATATAAAATGAAATCATTGGTTACCAACTAATGAGAAGAAAATCAGAACCAATTAGATATAAAAATAAATATTATTATTTATATGCTTCTAAAGGAGTTTTGTCTTAATAAAAATAGTTAATTAAAATTATTGAATGATTTTATTGAAATATATATGTTATATATTGAATCAAATATTTTTCATATTAATCGATTATGGTTTAAATGCATAATATAAGAAAAAATCTTATTTTCCACATAAAAACCTATATTTTTATAAAGTAAATTTTACCGCCTTTTAATGGAGAACCCTTTCTAAATCTGAATTTTTCCAATTTGATATAATTAATATTTCAAAATAAACTTCATATTTTAAATTTAAACATAAGAATTTGTCTTTTTTTATTTTTTATATTTTTTGGAAATATATCATTTTTTAAAGAATAGTTAAAAATACTTCATTTCAGTTCAAAAATGCCTTTTCATCTTATTTATTTATAAGGATAAATAATGTTTTTTTTGGTTTTCAGTTTTTATTAGAAAATAGTTTTATAAATTAATACAATTTAGGTTATTTGAATCAATTTTAATTTAAAATTTAATATAGAAACCTAGGAGACTTTTGGACTTTTTTACTTTAAAAATTTGTGTTATCATCCTACTTACAGGATGAATTTTAAATTAATTTCTTCCACTTATGGGAATGGAATTTGTAAAAATGGATTAAATATTTGGAATCAGTATAAGTTATCATTTATAATAACTTTAGCATAATTGTTAACCAAAATATTATTGAAAGTAATAAAAGTTAATTACAATTACTATGGGAAAAGTAACTTCAAAAAGGGAAAATCCTTTAATTTAAGGGCCCAAATGACCTAGGCACTTGTAAAAAATACATTTTATGGACAAATATAGTCTATAAACAATATATTATTTATTATTGTTGGTTTGGTTTGACTTTTTGTGTAATAACATGTTTATTCCTAACTTATTTCAAAACATTCCAAGTGATTCGTTTTCCTTTCCTATAAAAGGACACCACTTCAACCCATTCCTCACAAACTTAAAACCACATAGGTTCAGTAAATATCTCACTAAATAGATGACAAACATACCTACCCTATAAATTGAGTCATACCTTTTGTAATTAATCATTTCAAGTAATACTTTTGGTACAAACCAATAGAAGTTACCTGGTTAAGAGGTAACGTCTTATCCCAGGCTCTCTTGTTTCATTCCTATTATCCACACCCTCAAATATTCTTCTGACATTATTATATAAAAAAAATAGTATAATAAATATACTAGGATATTTTTATGTAAATATTTTGACCTATACTTATACACACATTCATCTAATGGGTAACAAACATATTTTTTATGTGTACGTCGAACTACTGCCTCACGAAACGATGATTGTTCAATTTTATATTACCACCAGTCATGGTGGTCATTATGATGGAAAATATGTTTATATATGATATGAATGATATTAAACATGTTTTTATACGTTGTAGTCCTTTTATAACATAGACCTTCAAAATTATCAATTTTGCGTTAATATGATAACATCGTTTGAGGAATTGTGGACTACCGCCCCCTCAAATCAAAGTGATTCATTCACACCATACATGGAATTCATAAAGGATGGATTTAATAAGAATATATAACATATATAACATATATATGATATTTTAATTATAATATACATATGTATTATTTATTTTTCATTCCTTAAATACAAAAATTAAATGAAAGTGGCGTTCATGTGTATGTATGACCTACCAACTCCATGAATAGTGCACTCCATTTCTAATCTCCCAATATAATGGAATACAATAAATTCAAGTATACTGATTATATATGATAATTAATTCATGGTTTAAATTCTTGATATTATGAAACCAGGATCTAATTAATGATATAAAACAAATAACAAGTTAAAACTAACTCGAGAAAACTAGGCTATTAACACCCAAAATAGTGAAATTAATAAAAGTTGTTAACAAATGGGTAATGAGATATTATAAAAAGTTAATAAATGGTATTATAATCCAGAGTAAGGTTATTTTATAATTTAGTAACACATTTTAAACCACTATATAATAGGATAAATACCATACAACAAAAGGAAGATTAAGGTAAGGGAATTTTGTCTAAATTAATAATTCATTGAGACATATATATTGTTATTAACCAATTAACTTTTACTCATTGTATATTCTTTTTTTTCATGTTATATCATTAATTACATTATTATCATGATATTATAAGTTTCATTTAATTTCATACTTTTTTGGGTGATTATGATTCAAATGTTTCAAAGTGGTATGGGACACTTTGGAATGTTTAAATATTATTCTCCTCAAGATTACTCGTAATGATTATATTTGTAATTTAACTTCCTTTTTTGATTATAAATATAATATTGAAACAATAACTATATTGTAATCATTATTTATTGGAAATTTTCTTGAATATCCATATTCTCTTACAATGGATATAAGTATTTCCAAAATCGTATACCATTTTACATATGGTGTATACTTTGTTGACTATTTTATTATATTGGGTAAATATTGATAATTCCATATTATTTATTCAATAAGGATATTTGATCAAAAATATTAATTATTTTTATTGTAAAATATGAGGAATGATTTAGACTGTAAATGACGGGGGGAGTCTCGACTTTAAATAGCTCCTCAATGCATCGACAGGTTATCATGAGATAAATAAGTTGGCCAAATTAAACAGGTTTCGATCTGTAGTTTTAAACCATATTTTGATAGGTATTCATGTTATAGGTTCTCATGTGACTCAGAGATGACATCCATTAAGAAATAATTTTCCTCATTTAGTTTTAGTTATTATTCATTCGTGAGATTTTTCATCGACATATCTATGGATATATTTCATTTCATTTCATCGAATAAACATCATGTGTTTTAGTTTCTTACCTTCCCATATTGATTTTTATTATCTATATATTTTAATGGCATGTGTTATCAGTTATTTAACTTTATATATTAATTTATTCTCATTGATTTTTTGTTTATTCTTCCTTACTTACCCTTACTACAAATTTGAACTCACCCTTATTATTTTTCATTTCTCTAGGTAATGAAAAATAAATCATAGAATAATATTTAAAGGATTCATTTTATTTCATTTCTTTATGGATCATGTTTGAAATTTATATTTCCAAATGAATTATGGGTATCATGTATGTAATATTTCTTTCCAATAATGTTAAACTGATCGGTCCTTCAGGATTTGATTCCTTATAATCATGCCAATGTAATAAGATAATGAATCCACTCTAGGATTCTGGGGTTGGGGAATTACAAAGAATATATTAAATGAATAAATATAATATATATGAAATATTTAGGATTTTATAATTCAAAATAATATCTAAATTTATTTTTTCCCATTCAAGGAAAAATAAAAAAGGTACTCATGCATATATGTGGGAAACCACTTCCATGGACGATGTATTTCATCATTCATCACTAGCTTACATGGTTGGTCAGAAAATATATTTTATGAATATATATTATGTTAATGAGTAATATATTTCATGAATAGGGTTATGAAATAATGACACAAAAATTAATCATCTTAATAAAGTAATTGGTTGATACTGTTAAATTAAGAAAAACAAGATCATCATAGACCACGTTCTCACAAACCAATTCCATGTTTTCCATAAATTTAATACAAGGATTCATAAATACTTTATGGAAATTATTTAAAAATATTAATTAATATGGTAGTGAATAACATAGTATAATGTAATGGGTGTCGACATCACTATTCCAAAACATCTGTAAAATAATTGAAATTAATAACATCCGATGATAAAAAATGATTACTAATTAAAAAATTTAAAATGAAGATTATAATTTAATAGTATAAAAGGTAATATATTTGAATAATTTTATGACATATATTATCAATATACTTACGTTTTTTATACATAATTTTAATGCACATTCATTTATATTTAGATTTAATGTAAGAGTTTTGATCTCAATTTCACTTCATTGTGGAAAGTTTTCAAATTTCACAACTATTATTCATTTATATGCTGTAAATACTATCCAATTAATTATATTATTTTTATTATTACATTAATTTATTTTAAAAGAATTTTCATAACCCTTCTATGATACTCTTTGATTTCCTTTCATACCAATGTGGTATGGTTTTCTGTTTAAATTTTACTTTATCGAGGACTGTTTTTATATTGAACACATATTATTCATTTATATGGTATAATTAATTCCCAATAGATCATTTTTCAATTATTAATGATTATTTCATGGATTTTAAAACTCTATTCATGACCCTTTAATCATACTATTTTATTCCAATCAATAACAAATAAATAAGTGTTATCATCTCATTATTTATTTCCTTGAGACATGTTTTGTATTATGCATTGATTTTTTATATAGAGTATATACTAAGTATTTAAAATTTATATATCATGGTTATATTTATATTCATGGTATTTAAATTTTGATTTCAATTTATCTCTTTTTTTTATTTGATTGTTACAAAATTCATAATTATTTTTCACAACACAATATTTATTCGTTGTGACATATAACATATTCACCAATAATTTAATTTTATGTGGTGTATTTAATTACCTATGGAGTAAATTTTCATACATTTCATGAAATTAAAGGTATTTTAACACCCATATTATAATCTATTTTCAATGAATTTTTATTTGAATGTTACTAAAGTTTAAAGGGGTTTTTTTCAAAATCAATTTTAATTTATTGAGTTATAATAGTTCTTCTTAAATATTATTCTTATAAGTTGGGAGGAATATACCTTAGGACTTAATTATATAGTTATTCATATTATGTTTCTATGTATTTACATTTATATCTCATTAAATCCATTTTAAATTTTGATTACCTTAACTCTTGTTCATTGGAGGACTTCTTTATTTGTATAAATGAAACTTTGTTAAGAATAATCCTCATTCTCCTTGATGGTATCTTCTACTCTCTATATATAATTATTATTTACAAAAATTATTTACATCCTTAATTTCAAACCCAAATTTGTATTATCTTCATGATATTATTATATCTTTTCCTCTTTTAAAAATAACTTTTTATTATTCTTTTTATGATGTGGGATTTAAATAAATGTAATGTCAAAAAATTTAAAAGGATTTACCTTTCTTTTATCTTTTTTTATCATCCACTAAAATTTTAATATAGAAAAAATTATGGATTATTTCAAGGATTCTGAATTTGGATTTCTTTTAAAGTGATGTTTTAATTTTTATTTTTCATTTCTCATTTTTAAAAATGATTTTTTAATGTTATTTTAAATTTAATTACTTTATGATAATGGTAATATGTGTTTTCAAAAATCTATTTTTATGGTTTTGATTTTGTTTTACTGTCGATATGCATAATATCTATCTCACTGGGAGTTATGTTTCATGAATTGCTATTTAATTCTCATGAAATATTTTACTTTTGGGAGATTAAACTCATTGGATAAAATGATCCACTACTTGAACACTTTTTAATAGCACCATTTCAAGTTCTCTTAAAATGTGTTTTCATATATGATAACATGATTAATGAATATTATATTAGAATGGTGATATTTTATTATTTTACTATACACATTTCTCTAGGTGGATTATTAAATGTTCTATAGAATATTTCATGAAAATAATATCTTTTATAGGGGTTAATTAAGTTATGTTTGCAAAAAATTGATGTTTTCACATTAGTATGAATCAGATATGTATGATTTTAATTAGTGATTAGTGGGACCAAAATTTTAAATCCATTTAATTCATTAAGTAATTTTTTATATCTCATTATATAATTATGGTAAACGTATATTGATGCTCACTCCACTATAGGAATTAGGAAGTGATTCTTTAACTAATTTGTTGTGGGAATCTGAAATTGATGCCTACTCAACTATGTTTTGACAATAAGGAAGTGACTAATTTATTACTATGTTATGGAAATTAGGTAGTGATTCCTTCTCCACTATGTTATGGGAATCATGTAGTGATGCATAATACAATGTATTAGCATTTCATATTCTTATGTTTATTCCAAATTTTATATGGTTATGTTATGATCTATTGATCATTATTATTGTTTCAATATTTCACATTCTTAGTAAATATTATATTTTTGATCATTTGATATTACATTCCCTTGTATTATGAATTATGGAAAAATAATATAATTCCAAAATCTTTTAAATTAGATATTTTCCTCAGGCTCATGTCTTTTCACATGCTTATGTTCTAACCCTTATGACTATTTAATAAATTTCCCTTATTGAAAATTTGAAGTCACCCCTTTATTATGTTTTTCATTCCCCCTGTTATAAATATTAATATAACATAATATATTTCTAAAGGGGTTTTATAATGGTACAATTATAGAGGAATGTTCACAAGCATTATACAATAAGAATTTTATTTAGCTAATATCCAAATAAATTAAACCATTATGTTGTAGGATTGTATAATTATTGATACGTATAATTTTTAAATTATTAAAAATTATATATGTTTAAATTGAGTCCTTTAACTTGGTATTGAATCCAAAAACAAATATATATTTTAGAACAAAAAATTGGAGTGTGGGTTGAGGGCACCTCAAACTATAGTCTGTGTAAATAGTTACACATTAAAGTGGTGTGAAGATATTAGTTTGGTGGCTACAATAAGGTCTCCCAAAACTAATGAATTAAAATAATGCGTACAAAAAAGTAATATAACACAAGAAAATAAAAGATTTCATTGGATATAATAGTTATAAATATAATATTCTTGTGATTAATATTAGGTTTTTGGTATTTTAAAACAAAATATCTCAAATACTAAGTGTGATATTACCTCCATAGTGGCATTAATCAAGACCTCAATCATCGAACTAGGTAGGTTTTTCTAAATATGGGTGCCCATAGATTGTATTTTTTTAGTTTATTTTTGAAATTTTATTTCGATGAAACTTATCTATAAAACACATAGGAAGGATACTAGAAAATTAAAGTTATGTATATCCATATAATGTATTTTGATGAAGAGTTATCCACTAAACTTGTCACGGATCGTAACTATTATGATTAGGATTATTTCCTACCTAAATAACTATACAATGAGAGTAATTCTAAATAAACCTCATTTCGTATTGAAATATGGAACTTGGATCAGTAAATGGATATGATTTTTGAGGTTATAAAATATATTTAGAGAACTATCACTAAAGTTCTTTTATGAAAAGATAAAATACCTGATATTCTCTCATAAATATATTATTTTTGTATATTATGACACTATTTTTTAAAATCATATTGAGAAAATTAATAGGTATTATATATAATGTTTTTTAAAATTGTGATCTTGGCTTGAGAAGTGTTCTCATAGAGAAGTGTTCAGATCTCTCAAATGTAAATGTTATAGAAGTCAATTTTACCAACTCAAACTCATAGGTATAAGATACTGACTATTTAAAAACATATATTTGGAGATATAAAGTCATAAATAAATGGTAAAGAATATATTTATTATGTTAATAGAGAAAGAGTTGTTGCATTAGAAGTGGGAACTTATTATCCGACTCTACCAAGAGTACTATTCCTAGGAATGGAAAAATTTTCTCATGATCCATCTATAAATAGATATTGTATTTAAATATATTTATTGGAGAAGATGGTATTTTCATTCACTATTAGTAACATGTGTTTCTCTTTATAAATAATTGAAATATTTTATGTAATTGGGAATATAATGAATGGTTTATACATTTTAAACATGGATAATCCAATTTATAACATTCAGAATAAAAAGTTTAGACTCAGTTCAAATCCCACCTACATTTTTCATTGTCACTTTGACATATAAATAATAAAAACGTTCAAAGGAAATATAGATCTATAATTTTTGATACTCTAAATTAGGAATCACCTGATACATGTGAATATTGTTTATTGGAAAAAATGGAAAAGACACCTTTTGGGAGAAAATGTGAAAGTACTAGAGGAACATTAGATCTCATACATAGTAATATATTTTTACTAATGAGTACTTAGGGAAATAGTGGTTTTAGGTACTTTGTTACCTATAATGATGATTTTAGTCAGTATGGTTATGTGTTTGTAATGAAACAAAAATATAAAACATTGAAAAGTTAAAATAATTTTTCAAAGATGCATAAAATTAAATGGGAAAAATTATCATATTTCTCCGATCAAGTTATTGTGGTGAATATTTAATCAATTATTTTTTAGATCACTTAGAATATTATGGAATTTTTTCAACACTCACTCCTCCTGGTACACCACCATGGAATGGTGCATCTAAAAGTCGGAATAATACCATATAGGAAATAGTTTGGTCGATGATGAGTCTGTAAAACCTTCCTATTTATTCTGAGGTTATTCTATAAAGACTAATATATTTTAAATAAATATAATTACATCTAAGGTAGTTATAATGACATTAGATGAGATATAGAGTGAGAAACTAACCATTTATTGTTTTATGAGGATTTGGGTTTGTGAAGAGTACATGTGTTGTTTGGATTCTGATAAACATGACCCAAAATTTCACAAATTCTTATTTTCTTATCTTAGTGAATTTAGGGAATATTATTTCTATAAATCCACTGGTTAAAAGGTATTTCTGCCCTAATTTTTAACAGTATTAGAAATGGAATTTATTAATTGGATTATTAATCGGAGTAATATTTAACTTAGTTAAGTTCAAGACCCAAAAATAGGAAGTGTTTCTAAGATGGAGGTTGATCTCGTTTCCTAAAGTTTTCTGCAAGAAGCACAAAATAAATGTATAGAAGAACCATGAAGGTTGTATTGGATTCATTAATAAAGGAAAAGAGAGATCTGGTTTTCTCCAAGAAATTCCAGCTGAATTTTTGTTCATAAGCGATGGACTAAGTTCCAATAATGAAGCTACCAAGAGTTATGATTCCACTAAATGGTAAAAATAATTGGAATATGATATTGAATCCATATACTCTAACCAAATATGGAACTTTTTTGACGCACCTAAAGGGGTAAGTACCGTAGGGTAAAAGTCTATTTTCAACATGAAAACAAACATGTATTACAGATTTCCTACCTATGAAGCACACATGGTGGCTGAATGTTACAAAATAATGGATGGTATTCACTAATAAGAAACTTTTTCACTTATTGAGATGATAAAGTATATTTTTATTTTTCAAGTGATATGAGCTCATTATGATTATTATATATAAAATATTGATGTCAAAACTAATTTCCTCAATGATAATTTAGTTGATGAAAGGTATATGATACCACATGATGGTTTTGAAGTTATAAAAGACTTTACTATGGTGTGTAAGCTATAATAGTTTGTTTTTTGATCGAACTGGGATTCTTAGAATTAGATTATCTATTTTGATGATGAAATCATATATTTTGGATTCATAAAAAATGTGGATGATTATTATGTATATAAGTGGATCAATGGGATAATTATAGTATTTCTAATTTAGTATGTGGATGAAATACTTATTGTTGTAAATGATATTCCAAATCATCACTCTATTAAAATGTGGTTGGGAAAGTTCTTATAAAATAAAGACATGGTAGAATCTGTCTACATACTAGGATTGGAGATCTATAGAGATAGATTTGATAGGTTTACTAGACATATTTTAGACAAATATATTAGTAGAGTTGTAATTTGGTTTATCTTGGTGAACTCCGAGATGGTTTCTTTACCAATATTATATGGAAAAAAAATTAGCAATATTCAAGATCCTACTAAAGAGTTAGATAATATGAATATAATTCCTTATACACCTCCCATATGATCATTCATGTATGACATGTTATGTACTCAACTTGAAGTTGGTTAGGCACTTCATGGAACAAGTAAATACCTATAAATTCTTAGTGAAAGTTACTTGATTACTATTAAGAACATTATAAAGTACTTGAGAAGGACTAAGGATATGTTCTTGGACTATAGATGATATATTGAACTCTATGTAAAATGTTACAAAAATGCATTTTTTTAAACTGAAAATATTGATATGAAGTTTTAATTTGGTTTTTTTTACATAAATGGTGGATGTATCACTTTCAAATGATCCAAATAATACACCATAGAAAACTCAACAAGAAAGGCTAAATAAATCATTTCCTCATATGCTAGAAAGGAATTTTTTTTGATCAATAGTTCATTTTTGAAATTTCAATTGTTCCTATAATCAAGTGAATAATCAGTATTTTCTATGAAAAATGGAGATATTACTCAGGGTAAAGATCCAATTTCACTATAAAATACAAAACACATTCTTCAAAAATACCATCTCATATGGGAGATCATTTAAAGGTGTGATGTAAAGATTAGTGGTGTGTCTAGAGAGGACAATATAGAAGATCCATTGATGAAACAATTAGCACAAAAACAACATGTGGGTAACGTTAACTCTCTGGGTTTTAAATACTTGATATATTTATGTAATGATTATATGATTTAGGATGATTTTATAATAATGGAAATCTCTACTTCATTCATTCATATATGTCAGAATGTATTTTCAAGAATGATAAAATGATGATATACCCTCAAATTATAGAACTTTGAGTAATTTGAAATTAGTGACCATTAAAAAATATTATGGATTTTGATGATATATTATAGGTACCATAAATAGATTCTTATACTTGTTACAAAGGGTTGTACATGACATACAAATAATATATTATTGAGGTAATAAGTAGATATTTTTTTCTTTGACAAACTTTCCAAATAATATCTCATTGAATTTTATACAGTCATCAAAAGAGTTTGGTGTGTGTTGGTGTTAGAAATCCTTTGTACCCGATGTTGGAAGGATAACTAGCATAAGAAATTTCATAAATTGATATCCTACATACACATTTCAAAATAAAATCCTAGATAATATGGGGTGTTTATGAATATTTAAAATCCATTCATCAATTAGAGTTCAACCAAGACATGATTTTTTCACTTGTTTGATTGATTAAGATATCTAGACCATTATTGAATTAGATTAAGGAAACACATAGAGATTATTATTTTATACATGTATGATGTGTCCAAATATTGTGATAAGGTACATATGATGTACTCATCTTTCAGATAAATGAAATTTGTTGTATTCATCAACTTGGTCAGTATTTTTTAGAGAATCAAGAAAATAAGTGTTTGACTATAGTACATCGACATGTTCCCAATCAAGTGGTCACTCGATTTCATATAAAAAAGTATTATATATTTTTACATGAAATATATATGATAAATCTAGTGTTTTTAATGTTTTTATAAATATATAATTATTTTTTATGTATATCACACCATACCCCTTAAAAGATTGAGTAACATCGATAATTTTTTTAGGCTACTCTTTTCTTATATTTATGAAATATATATATCGCATTTGTTTTCAATACTATAAAATCCTATAGGTTCAAACAATTAGGACCTTGGATAAGGATAATGTTTAAGCAATTTTGTTTGGTAAATATGAAGAGTGATTGATTAAACTAAATGCAAAATATTTTAGATGGATTCTCAAAGAATTGGGATGTTTTTCACTATGTGATTTAAGTTTATTTAGGTGATTGATGGATGTGAACTAAAATGTACATGAATATAATGTATGTACTTAAAACATAGGAATATAATTCATGTATTATATGTATATATAGTATGTGATAATATATATATGAAGTGTACTTAGAAATCATTCATAACATGCATGAACATTACATATATACAATGTATGTAATAAATGAATATAGTTATATTCATGTGATGTATGCATAACTGAAATATACGTAGTGAACATGTTGAGATCAAACAATGAATAATATTTCTCCCTGTGAGATTTCATTCAAATTTATGGAATTTTACGATGGTCATTTAATGTTTAAATAGAAATTAATGAGGCACATATCACATGTATTATTTAATAATACTAAATTATTATAATAGAATTATTAATTTATGATGAATCGTCAAATATCACCTATAAAATGATAAGGGGTTATCCATTTTTATGTGTCTTGAATGTGTTTATTTGATACTATTGGATATCATCAATTTCATGAAAATTACACTGCACCAAATTCATAGTTTATTAGTGGTTTAATAAACCACCGCTAAAAATAATAATTTAGTGGTGTTTTTCAATAACTACCACTAAATGTTATATAGTTATTAATTAAACAAAAATTATTAATAATATCCACCATTATCCACTAACCCCCCACCCTAATCCCTCTCCACCACTACCTTTACACCCTTGTTGACACTTTAGTTTCCCCTGATCCCCCCGATCCCTCACCAGTGCACCACCTTCCCATAAGCCCCATAAGCCTGAACCCTCACTAGTTCTTCATATTCCTCTGATCCCCAATCCTAATCCCTCATCGGTACTCTGGTTTCCCCTAATCCCCTAGATCTCTCACCCTCTCCCCCCCTTGTGCTCTGGTTTCCCATGATCCCCCTCATCCCTCACCATCACTGGATTACTATTTTCTTCTAAGCCCCTCGGGCCCTCTCCCTTTCCCTCACTGCTTGAAAACCCTTTTCCCATGAGCCATCCCACCATCCACCATTCTCCCCCAACTCCCCTTCTCCCTTTGATTTCAAATAGTGGTAATCCCTCATTTCATTTTATTTTTTTCTTCCCCATTATTCCTTTTCTCCTTCACTCAATTTTTCTTACTCCTATAATCCCCAACCATTTTTTGGGGTTGGATTAAAATTCAGGGAATTTATAATGATTTATATTTGTGTTTTCTAGGTATAGGATGATTTTTATTATATTTATTGCGCTTTCTCCATCAAAGGCGAATGGTTTCAAATGTTTCCTCTTGACCTAAGGAAATAATTTCTTAGGAATTCCATTGTAATTCATGGTTTCCTCTTTAAGAATTTTTTTTGTTAGTTATATGATATAAAAAGGGAAGTTGTTTGACGCATGTTCATTTTTATCCAATATGTTTGTAAATATACAATGGTAGGTATATTCAATTGAAACTCATTTCATGTTATAAAATTTAAATAACAGTGGTAATTGATTTAATTCCATCATGAAAATACTGTTAGGGAGTGAATAATTATTTTTCATCATAATTATCTTTCCAAATATTACTTTATATTGTTATTATAAAATATTATACATGGAATGGTTTATAATAAATGAAATAAATTCTTAAATTCTAGTTAAAATGTTTTCAAAAAAAATTAGTGTATAATATGAATTAAAAAAAATACATAAATCATAGTATTATTTATGTTAAAAAAATTATGAATGAATTGGTTTTTGAATAAATATTTAATTGTGATTTATGTTTTTTTATGAAACCACAACCTCTTGTATTAGTATTCTTTATACCATGTTTTAAAAAATGTTTCTCATGCTATTAGTATTTATTTTTAGTGGCCTCTACCGTATCTCATACTTTTTTTTGGTTTTCCATTAAGTTTGAATTGTTTGTTTCCTAATCCATATCTTATGAAACATTTGTAATTATACTAGTATGAATTAGAAATTTCTTACGATATATCTTATCTATTGTTTATTTTTGTACTAGTATATTAATTTGTCTCATTTTCTATCTCATATATCCTTTTTTCATAAAACTAATTGTAACTAGTTGCATCATATGAAATATCTTATACTTTTTATGTTTATTGTTAATTTGAATTAGTTATTCCCTATTGTTCCCCTTGTAGTTTTCTTGTCTTACTATTAGTAAGGACGAGATTTTGGTTATTCAATTGTATAAGAATTTTTTGTATGGAAATTAATTTGCCTTGGTTTTAATTTATATCATACCTTGGAAATTGTTTATATTTCACACAGTATTCCATTATTTTTAGTCATTAAATGCCTTATAATTTTTATGAACCTAATAACCTAAATCAATTCTCATTTTAGTCTTCATATAGTTTCAATTTTTTTAAATAATTCTCAATGAACTAGGTGATATTACAAGTGGTTGTTGAAATCCCTAGTGGCATTACTAGTGGTAATTTACTATTTAAAAGGGTGTTCAACACCAGTTTTTTCTTTAAAATATACATGTGTTGTTTTAGAGGATTTTTTTTGGAATTTAATGTTGTTAAAATTTAATCACTTTTAAATGTTTTGGAGATCATAAGTCTTATGATGTCTTGAAATGTTTTGAAAAGATGATATTTTGTTCTTGAAAATGGGTCTGTAACACCAGTTGACTTTCTTTAAAGAAGGGTGTCTTTCCATAAAATGTTATTTTATTGAAATAGGTAGATTTATAAATTAGTTTTCAATGTGAGGTATAATAAATGATTTTCAAAGAACATTTGAAATTTTGTTTTAAAATGGGGTGAAAATGAATCGAATTTTCAAGATATTTATGAAAACCTGATTGACACTTTAATAAAAGTGTTCTTATAAATTTGTGAGTCCCTCTTGTGCCTTGTGTTACTATATTTATGCCTAAGAAGGATTGTGATCCCATGAGGTTATTATTTTTATTGATGTATATTGGTGCTTTTCGTAATTATTTTATAGTTTTTCTCTTGTTTATATTTTACATAATACTATACATGATTGATTTTATTTTTTTTACTTTGACCATTTTAGTAATATTATTATTCTTCAAACTACTTGGGTTTTGTTTTTTTCCCTTCCATTTATCTATTTTCCTACTTAGTAATTGTTTTGTGTTTTAATATTTTTTAACAAATTTTAGGCACATTGTGATGTATATAGATAAAATATGGTTTACATTACCAAGGAACACACCTTGGTGTGCTAAAGGTTTGGAGGAGTTTTTTGATTTTGAAATTTTAAATCAATCTATTGATGGGAAAATAAGATTTCCATGACCTAAAAGTATATTTAAAATATGTTTGACGATATATGAAGTTTATGAACTCTTTAAATTGAAGCAATTATGTGCACAATATTTGTTTTGTATTTAGTATGAAGATTCAAACATTACATAAAGTTTGATAATTGATATAAATCAATAGAATGAGACCCCAAAATCATCAAAAAAATGGACAATGAAATGAAAAACATTATAAATGATACATTTTTAATTTTAAGACAATAACATCAACATCAACACATATCAAAACAACAAGTTGAGGCTACTATAAATAGTAACTTGACAAGTAATGTTTTTGAGACTATATAACAACCCGATAAATATTGTAACTTATAAATGGATCCCACGCTTGATTCTCTAGAGACTAATATTAGAGAGAAATTTACTGAGTAGGAAAATTCATTTGATGATTTAGTTTATAATGGAAATCAAGATCGGTATCGGGGATGTCTGAAATATTCAAAATTTTCTTTTCTGTTGAAGTTGTACCATATTAAATGCCTATGCAGAATTACAAATAAGGTGATTTACAAGATATTGGAATTTTTTTGTGATGCATATCTTAAATCCAATAAAACTTATTCTTTTTATGATATGAAAATAGTTATTAACAATCATGGTCTAAATTATAAAAAAATACATGTGTTTCACAATGATTTTTTGATTTATTGGGGAGAGTATTCAATTTGAAAGGATTGTAAAAAATCATTATCTTCAAGATGAAAGTCAATTTGTGATGTTGGAAGTATAAATCAATATAATACTATAAATAAGAAGAAAAATTACCCACCAAGATTTTTTTGTTACTTTCCTTTAAAACCTAAATTGAAAAGATTATTCTTGTCACTGAGAACCATAGAGCACATGAAGTGGCATTCTTTTGATAATAAAACTGATGGGTTAATGTGACATCTAAGATATTAAAAACTGAGGATGTAATTTGATTCATTATATCCAAATTTCTCATTTGATCCTAGGAATGTTTGATTTGGATTGGTTTTCATTGGATTCGACCATTTAGGGACTTTGATAACTAGTAATAGAATTTGGCCAATTGTTTTCATTCCGTAAAATCTACCTTCATGGATGTGTATGAAAAAAACATATTTTATCATTTAGATGATTATTATAAGAAAAAATGAATAAAAATTATATTGATGTATAATTTCAACCATTAATTTATGAATTAGATAATTTATGTTGAAATATTGGTGAGACATAGGATGGATCTTCTAGAAAAATGTTCAAAATGCACGTTTCTCTAATGTGGACCATTAGTGATTTCCCTAGACTTGGTAACTTATCTCGTTTGAACACTAACATAGTTTGGCCTTATCATGTTTTTAAATTTGATTTTGAGCCCAAATTATTACCTTATAGAAAAAATGGTGCTTCTTGTGTCACTGAATATTTATTAATGCATCTCATATATTTCGATAGAACAAGATAAAATTCAGTGGTTTGATTAATCATAGACCACCTCCAAAGTTTTTGACAGGTTATTAATTATTGGCACAACACTGAAATGTTGAAATCAAATTTGGAAAGGTAAAACATTTAAATGATAGTGAGAAACAAGTTCAAAGTGTATCCTCAAGTGAAATTGGAATGAAAAAATGGATGAGAAAAAGAATATTCTTCAAACTTATGTACTAGTAATTTAATTTATTGCAGAATAATATTTATATTATGCATATTGAGAAGAATTTTTGTGAAAATTTTATTTTCCCATTACTTAATGATCATGGAAAATCAAAGCATCATCTCAATGCTCTGAGGGACTCGCAAACAATGAACATAAAGTGTGATCTCTGGCCAGATGGGAATAGAATTTATGCCTTAGAAATTTTTCAATGAAAAATTGTGATAAAGATACATTCCTTTTAATTTTAAAACATTTTAAGGTATCTAATGGGTATTCATGTAACATATAAACATGTTTACACTTAACAAATTTTAGGATACATGGATTAAAAAATCATGATTCACATATTTTGTTACATAATTTTCTATCATTGGAATTGTTTAAATTATTAACTTAAATGGTTACTATAGTTTTACTCAAACTATTCACATTCATCAGACAACATTGTGAGAAACTTTTACAACCATATATGCTTAAAAACATTTAGTACAAAATATTATTAACACTTTGTGCAATGGGGATGAACACTCCTCCATCATTTTTTACTATCATGATGCATTTAACTATGAATTTGGTCAAGGAAACTAAAAAAGGAGGCCCCATACATTATTAATGGTTGTATCAAATTGATCTGTACTTTATTTTTATATTTTTCATATTAACTAAAAACGTATTAGAATATCATTAAATACATAATTTTTTTTTTATTTTTTTTTTTCATAGATATCTTGGTTAGTTGAAACCTGGTGTGAAAAATAATGCTCAACCTCAAGGCACTATTTCTGAAGGCTATTAAGAATAAGAGTTCCTTACCTTTTGTTATAGATACATGTATTTTATTTATAAATTATTCAATCGAGTTGGACAGGTTGATGACAGATCGACTCAATCTCTACTATATAGGAAGCCAAAAATATTTCCTACTATTAGCTGATCAGTTAGGAGGATCTCAAAAGTTATATAGACAGAAATGGAATTATTACAAGAACATTGATATGTGTTTCTAAATAATGAAATTACATATCTATTTATTGAAGATCACATAATACAAACAAATAGAAAAATGATAAGTTGAACATGAAATGAAAAAGATATAAAAAATATGTTAATAAAGAGATTGTCGAATGGTTTACACATCCTGTAAGTTCATAAGTATTGAAATAAATACATATATTAGGTTGAGACATTTATTTTTTAAATATAATAATTTATATTACATTTTGAATACTATTAATTCTGATACTTAGGATGAGTTATCAAAAGGTTTGATATTTTTATATTGAGGTCCTCTACTAAAAAAATCAACACATAAAATGTGAATTGATTTAAATTTCATACAATTAATCAGGATGTGGGTTTCAAAACATAGAATATTGTTATATTTATAGTTTTTGAATTGGTATACCATGGAAAGCTAACTAATATTATCTAATTTAGATACTAAGGTCATTTTTTAGTTATTTTATTCAAATTAATGTTTTTCGATATTACAAGGGGTATTAAAAGATATTTCGTACAATTTACTTTTGTAAACTTCTCTCACATGATGGATGTTGGTGACTATAAATTACATGATCCATATATATTCTCATTACAAGAAAAATGTTATATTACACAGAATATGTCATGGATGAAGGGTGGAGTGTAGTTTTTAATATAAAATAAAGAGACTTTTATGATTTTGGGTGATGGAGTGAAATATTTGACTTATGACCATAAATCCCATAAAAAGAATGTAACAAACTTATTTTCCCTTTATGATATTGAAAATATTATTATTTTAAGGCTCGATTAAGTAGATGATGTAATGATGGAGTAGTAAAATTACATTATTAGAGGAAAAATGATTTTATGTACATTCATCCATTAATTTATCAACAACTTATGACATATGTTCAATAATTCATTATTATATCTGTATATATATTGTTTGGCAGTACAATGCATCTGCTATCACTGCTATGAAATTATGCATTAATTTTTTGAAATATATATTTTGAAGTTAATTTTATTTGATTCAATGTCTAGAATACTAATGAAGAATACTTTCATTAATCACAGTTGACTCTCAATTGATGTTCCCTCAACCACATAGATGGCTGATGATCCATCAGTATCCCTCCCTACAACATCTGAGACACCATCCCCCCCCCCCATTAGTGTCTCTCACACCCTCCTTGATTCCTTCAGTTTTTGAAATACACACATTCTATATCCCATTATCATCTAGGACATTTCCTCCCCATTAATCATGTTTATCATTGAGGGAATGGGTCACTACTCCTATTTCTTTATGAGGATATTAGAGGGTGACGGTTATAGGCACAAATTTTAATGTGAATAATGTTATTTCACTTTGTTTATACAACTGTCACGACCCGCCCTCGGGGCCCGTGCCGTGACTACCCCAAGCCCGCCTTCCATAGGCCAGGGGCTGGCGACTAGCACCAAGGCGTAAAATCCCAGTAAAAAGGGAAGGCATTGCCTTAATAAAGTAAACAAGCACCTCAGAGTAACAAGCGGAAGTAAAGCAGTACACAAAACTAGAACAACTGTGCCGAAGTAAAGGGGCCGGAAATACAAGCCCAACTGTAAAGTAAAGTAAAACTCAAAAGGGAAAACAACAACTGAAAGTACAAGCGGCTCCTGGGACGTCCTCCTCGATTCCTACCTGAAGGGTAGGTACAGATGGCTCAGCTCCTGGATCGTCCACCACGGATCCTACCTGAAGGGTAGGTACAGATAGCTCCACAACTCCTCGGGTCCAACTGTCCGCTCCGAGCACGTCCCGCTTAGTGGTCCTCCTCCGGGTACTGACCTACTCCGTAAGCCTCAACCGCTGTCAGCGCTGTCCGTCGTCTGCAACCAACACAACGAAGTGCGGGCATAGCCCGTGCAGGGGTGAGTATAAGATACTCAGTAGGGACCCCGAGACCCCCTGAAGGTCTCCTGAAATCCACAAAGGATAAACCACATGAAGGATACAATCATGAAGTAACATCCAGTATTGATTAGGTATATGCCCATACATATACCTATGTCACCAATTTCCGTTCGGCTCCAACACTGAGCCCAAGAACAACCCAATCCACAAAGAAGAGTAAACAGTACAAGTCCACACAGTTTATAACAAGTTTATGAAATCAACGGATAACCATTACCCAGGTATATGCCCATACATATACCTAAGTTATCAAGCGACCCATCTCAATCATGAGGAAACACAAAGATCATTGACTCAGCTCAAACCAGGATTTTTATTATCGAAACCGTAACTACTGAAGAGCTCCGTCTCTAGAGTGTACAGTGGTCCTGTCACGACTCCGAGGTACTGCTCACTAACCTAAGACTGCTGAGGTACTCCTCCTGTCGAGTACTGCGGGTTTGCGGCCAACTACCGGGCGCTCCGTCCGCTGAGGGTCTGTTGCCAAATACCGGGCGCTCACCCAAATAGCCTACTGAGGTACTCCTCCTGTCGAGTACCGCGGGTTTGCTGCCAACTACCAGGCGCTCCGTCCGCTGTGGGTCTGCTGCCAACTACTAGGCGCTCCGTCCACTGGGCTAGTCGACTCACTCCAAGTCGAGTCGGTCAAGCAGTCGTCAGGTCTCAGTCGGCTACACGGTCTCCGAACCCCGCACGCACGTCTCCACCGTCGCGGGTCTGTCGCTATAACCAAGCACACACACTCCATAGAGTATCGCGGGTCCGCCGCTACAACGAAGCGCTCCACCGCCAAGGGTCTGCTGCTGCATCCAAGCGCACCACCACTGTCAAGTACCACGGGTCCGCCGCTACACCCAAGCGCTCCCCCGCCCGCTCGTCTCCTGGAGGGTCCACTCCACGAGCTACTGGTCGATACTCAAAGAATCTCAAAGTCCAACAAAGAAGTGCCACATACGTCCGCTTCGTCAAAGGAGTCTCAACGCAACAGACGGCGCGTCAATCGGACGCCCGGTCTGTGAGTTATTAGCCTTTTCGTCCCGAGGGCCCGGTTGGTTTCGTGAGCGAACCAAACCCGGCCATATTTCAACTGTATCCAAAACTCGGGCGGAGTATGTCAAAAGTTCCATCTCACTTAGAGGATTCCATCAAAGTCGACGGCACGTCAATCGGACGTCCGGAACTCAAGATATGAGCGTTTCCGCTCCGAGGGCCCGGTTGGTTTCGTGAACGAACCAACCCGGCCGTACTCCACTTGCGTCCTAACCTCGGGCGGAGTATACCAAAAGATCCGTCTCACTAAGAGGAACTTATCAGAATTGACGGCACGCCGTTCGGACGTCCGTAGCTCAAGATATGGGCGTTTCCGCTCCGAAGGCCCGGTTGGTTTCGTGAACGAACCAACCCGGACGAACTCAAAGTGAATCGAAACCTTGAGTGTGATATACCGAAACGACCGTATCGATCCAAGGATCGCGTTGCCGCAGACGGTTCGTCATTTGGAGGTCCGAGGCTCAAGTTATGGCCCAAAAACTGATTCTGGTTCGAGAAGGAAGGGTCCGGGCCGACCCGGCCCGAACCGGCCCGGCCGGTTCGGCCGGCGGCGCGGCGGCGCGCGGCGGTGCGCTGAGGCGGCGCGGCGGCGCGCGGGGGGCGGCGCGGCGGCACGCGGCGGTGCGCGGAGGCGGCGCGGCGGCGCGCCGGGGCGGCGCGGCGGCGCGCGGGTGAGACCCCCGCCCTCCCCCATTTTTTCCCCCTGGCGGCGCGGCACGTGCCGCGCCGGTTTTAAAACAAAACCGCCCCCTCACATGAGGGGGCCTCCTGGACGACAAGGGGGGCTTTGCCCCCCATAAGGAAACCGCCCCCTCATTAAGAGGGGGGGGGG
The DNA here is from genome assembly GCA_963277665.1 of Viscum album. Lineage (NCBI taxonomy): Eukaryota > Viridiplantae > Streptophyta > Magnoliopsida > Santalales > Viscaceae > Viscum > Viscum album. The sequence continues at coordinate 1,960,225,778 of OY728119.1, read as the reverse complement.
GTTTTGATGAACCGGCCGGGGGATTTATTCCCCCGGTTTTCTGCCATCCGGCCGGCCAGCTGGCCGGCCGGTTTTCACCAACGGGACCGGAAATTCCGGTCCCGCCTTCGGCTTCCGACGCCGGCGGCCCGGCCGCCGGTCTTCATATCCCGCCGCGGCCCGAAACCGGCCGCGGTCTCCTCGTCCGGCGCGGTGCGACGGCACCGCGCCCCTTCGCCGCACATTTGATTCCCTTCGACGCGGCGCGACAGCGTCACGTTCTTTATGATTCTTCCATGGCGCGGCGCGACGGCGTTGCGCAAAAAGGATTGGCGAATATCCTCGTGGTGCGACGGCACCATGCCACCTTGATTCATCCACCCGCAAGCTATTCAACGAGGACGATGGAGGGGGTTCGGCCGTGTTTGTGCGGTCCGGCCCCCTCACGTTAAAATAATATCACTTATATATTCAATCCTCACGGTAGTCATGCGAACCACGAGCAAGAATAAAATAAGTTAACAATAAACAACAACCCCTACCTTGGTATAAGGTTCGAAGATTGTCAACGTTCCGCGGAAGACGACGTCGCGGAGGTCGGGCGTCGCGGTAGCCGTTCGTCAAATCCGATGATGAAGGAATGCGTCCGAAGAGACACGTCGTTGGCGAAACCTCGTACGCCGACGAAGGTTGTCCGAGGAAGAAGCGGTGTTCTCTCTCGTTGACACGGAAGACGAAGAAGAGCGGAGCGACGTTCTTCGTCGGAACTTGAGCGTTCTTCGTCAAGTCTTGAGGAAAGTCAAATAAAAAGAAAACAACGAACTCAAGAACCCCTACCTCGATAGTCGCACGTTGACGTAGTCGCGGAATATCAGTGTCGATTCCTTTGACGTCGGAGGAAGAGTCGTTGTCGATGGCGTTCGTCACGGAAAACCGTCGCGGAAGAGATGACGCAGAAGAAGTACGTCGCGTCGTGGATACGGCGTCGCGGATGGACCGTGTTCTTCGGCGGAGAAGTTCTTCGTTGAAGAACGGCGTTCTTTGCGTTCTTCGTTGAGTTTGAAGAAGATGAAGAAGACTTCCCTACTCTCTCAAGGAGATAAAATTCTAACAAAATAAAATAAGACTCTTTCTTATTTTCTTCACACAACCCAACCTCTTTGAATTTCAAAGGTTTGAAATTCAATAACCACACACAACTCACCTCATTAACTCATTACATTAATTAATTCTAGAGTTGTCAAAAATTAAAAGAAGAGATAAGTTGGCAAGAATTAAAGTAGGGGAGATTCACATAATTAAGAGGGGGTTTAGAGGGGTTAGGGAATTTGAAAAGGTGGGGGCTCGTGTGGGCCCCACCTCCCTCATAACCACACATGGGAAGTTGGGTGGTTCTGGGCCCCACCAACAACTTCCCATGAGAGAGTCTAACTACCATGAATAAAATAAAATTCACACACAAAATTTTATTTTACTTATCTTTTAATCCCCAAAACTATCTTTCAACCCGCAACAAACGCAACTCCCGAAAAGGTCTCTTTAAGCGAATATCGGCGCTGCGAGTTCAACGGTGCCCTCGGATTTCAATTCCGAGCACCAGATCAAAAGTTAGGAAAACCCGCTCATTCGTTCACTGAATGTACCCAAGCCAAACTTCGGAAAATGATTCCGGGCACTCCGGGCCTCGGAATCAGGTGCCGTCTGAAACCGCGCTCTTGTAAAATTCTAAAGAAAATTAAGAAAAAAATTCCCTTGAATTTTACGGGTCTTTACATTACTCCCACCTCAGGGCTTTACGTCCCCGTAAAGCTTCAACTCACACTTAAGGGAAACAAGGTAGTACTGAGCACGCAACTGAGCTTTACGCTCCCATATGCTCACCTGAAGATCTCGTGCTACCCGAGAAGCACCCCAGAGGAAGCAACCGTTCACGTAGAACCTGCTCCTGTCGATCCTCGATCTCTACTAGAACCTCTGTGCTTGTCACCCTGTCATCGACGTCCAACTCCCCGGGGTCGATGACGTGTGAAGAAACATACACGTATCTCCACAGCTGAGACACGTGGTGGACATTATGCACTCGGTGCGACTGAGGTGGTAGGGTCAAGCGGTAAACCTCCTCGCCTACCCTGCTGAAGATCAAAAGGGTCCATCGAACTTCGGAGATAACATGCCGCCTCGGCCACATCTCCGAAACCACATCGGGTTGAGACCGTATAAGAACGTGTTCGTCACCCTCGAACTCAAGAGGTTTCCCTTTTTAGGTTAGAACTGAAACTAAAAACTCCTGCTGCCACAAGGGTAGGGTTGACCAACTCAAGAGTGATCGGTCACACCCTCTTATGCCTGAGTTTAACATGTGCTGCCCAGGGTTTCCTTTTCGCCGACCAAGGAAAACCCATTCCGACGTTTGCCTAAAATAGTCAACCGGGGTATGATTTGTGAATCAAAACCATACCCAGATCAACGTCGTAAGGCCTCTACGCTGCCACCAAGAGATTCCAACCGAAACTCTCGCCTCGAGGTTAAATCACACCGTCGACCTAAGAGTGATTATCGAGTCTCCTCCCAAAGGTATCTCCAGACGTGAGGGTCAAGTCTACGGCTTACCCGGAACCTCTAGGTCTGGGACATGATTCGTGGAAGGGTAGAATGATTGGTTCCTATGTCTATAGATATGGAAGCTCGTAGTAGACATAATTCGTACCCCGAATCATTCTTAGAGCTCCTGGGTCACACTCCTTGACCGCAATGCAGCTATTCTCCTCCCCAGCCCTCCTGCTCCCTGAGCCTGACGGGGACTACTAAGTCGGGTGGTCGTAACATGTCGAAATGTACACCACCACATGCTGCTCTCCAAGCTCCGCTTCCACGTCTGCTACCCTGCAGATTCATCTGTCCTTAGCACTTCCTCCTCCTGAAACATTTTACACGCCCGAGTCTCTGAGACTGGCGCTAGTTTCCTGCCTTTCACTGCTAACGTTCACAACCACAAAGGTTCTCTCTAGCATCCTAACATAGGTAGGAATGCATAGAGGAAAAGAAATGGTTCGGATGTCCTTTAGACACACTTCGCTCAGAAGTTCGAGTCTAAAGAACTGATCACAACGTAACCAACGAGTACCAAGATTGATTGGTAAGCCACGTTGAGTGCTCTGCTTCCGACATGTCGTACTGTTGAAGCTGTATTAGCTCCAGAAAACTCACAACCACCTCCTCAAGCCAGTCCTCAGCCGCCTACGAGTCAGGCTCACCTCGAAACTTGAGGGATATCTGATGCTAAAACATATGTAAGGCACTAAGCCTGTGAGTCTCTGCTACCGGTACCGCCGGTAGTGTCTGCTGACCAACAGGTAGTGACATAGCTGGCGCTCTACCCGTAGGTACTATCCCAGGTATCGGTTCGCGTACCGAAGCCTCATTACTATAAGGACCAACCTCATGGTCACTCACTGGAAACACCAGGAGCTAAGATCATCATCCGCTCTACTAGTATCAAAGCTAGGCATAGAACTCTAGCAATCGCCTCCATCCAGTGCACTGCTTCCTGGGAAATCTGTCTCGCCTCGTATCCTCAGAGGCCTCTACTGCTGGAACTCGTGCATCGCGCTCTGCTAGCGTGCACCGTCAGCTAGTGGCATCTGCTGCCTAACGGGTGGTGGTGCTGCTGGTACACCACCCGAAGGTGCCAACACTGAAAAAGGGCCCTGCACTGGAGTCTCGCTGCTCGGTGGGCCATCATCGAGAACTCTCTCGGAACTCCAGCTAACTATCTGCATGGTGACATCCTGAACAATTGTGTCATGGTCAACGATTTATACCTGGTGAGCTGACCTGGTTTGAGCTGACTTTAAACCTTTTGGGAAACACACACGCAATCAGTGTTTTCATGCATTAAGTCGGAAATCAGAAGTCAGGGTCCTGGTGTACGGATACGTCGGCCGCCGCACCAACACTGGACTCCCTGGACTGATAACCACACTCAATACACTAAACACTATTGCTTCACATAGAAAAAAGATCAGAGTCTGCGGTAGAACCGACCCCTCTGATACCAATTTGTCACGACCCGCCCTCGGGGCCCGTGCCGTGACTACCCCAAGCCCGCCTTCCATAGGCCAGGGGCTGGCGACTAGCACCAAGGCGTAAAATCCCAGTAAAAAGGGAAGGCATTGCCTTAATAAAGTAAACAAGCACCTCAGAGTAACAAGCGGAAGTAAAGCAGTACACAAAACTAGAACAACTATGCCGAAGTAAAGGGGCCGGAAATACAAGCCCAACTGTAAAGTAAAGTAAAACTCAAAAGGGAAAACAGCAACTGAAAGTACAAGCGGCTCCTGGGACGTCCTCCTCGATTCCTACCTGAAGGGTAGGTACAGATGGCTCAACTCTTGGATCGTCCACCACGGATCCTACCTGAAGGGTAGGTAAAGATAGCTCCACAACTCCTCGGGTCCAACTGTCCGCTCCGAGCACGTCCCGCTCAGTGGTCCTCCTCCGGGTACCGACCTACTCCGTAAGCCTCAACCGCTGTCAGCGCTGTCCGTCGTCTGCAACCAACACAACGAAGTGCGGGCATAGCCCGTGCAGGGGTGAGTATAAGATACTCAGTAGGGACCCCGAGACCCCCTGAAGGTCTCCTGAAATCCACAAAGGATAAACCACATGAAGGATACAATCACGAAGTAACATCCAGTATTGATTAGGAATATGCCCATACATATACCTATGTCACCAATTTCCGTTCGGCTCCAACACCGAGCCCAAGAACAACCCAATCCACAAAGAAGAGTAAACAGTACAAGTCCACACAGTTTATAACAAGTTTATGAAATCAACGGATAACCATTACCCAGGTATATTCCCATACATATACCTAAGTTATCAAGCGACCCATCTCAATCATGAGGAAACACAAAGATCATTGACTCAGCTCAAACCAGGATTTTTATTATCAAAACCGTAACTACTGAAGAGCTCCGTCTCTAGAGTGTAAAGTGGTCCTGTCATGACTCCGAGGTACTGCTCACTAACCTAAGACTGCTGAGGTACTCCTCCTGTCGAGTACTGCGGGTTTGCGGCCAACTACCGGGCGCTCCGTCCGCTGAGGGTCTGTCGCCAAATACCGGGCGCTCACCCAAATAGCCTACTGAGGTACTCCTCCTGTCGAGTACCGCGGGTTTGCTGCCAACTACCAGGCGCTCCGTCCGCCGTGGGTCTGATGCCAACTACTGGGCGCTCCGTCCACTGGGCTAGTCGACTCACTCCAAGTCGAGTCGGTCAAGCAGTCGTCAGGTCTCAGTCGGCTACACGGTCTCCGAACCCCGCACGCACGTCTCCACCGTCGCGGGTCTGTCGCTATAACCAAGCACACACACTCCGTAGAGTATCGCGGGTCCACCGCTACAACCAAGCGCTCCACGGCCAAGGGTCTGCTGCTGCATCCAAGCGCACCACCACTGTCAAGTACCACGGGTCCGCCGCTACACCCAAGCGCTCCCCCGCCCGCTCGTCTCCGGGAGGGTCCACTCCACGAGCTACTGGTCGATACTCCAAGTATCTCAATGTCCAACAAAGAAGTGCCACATACGTCCGCTTCGTCAAAGGAGTCTCAACGCAACTGACGGCGCGTCAATCGGACGCACGGTCTGTGAGTTATTAGCCTTTTCGTCCCGAGGGCCCGGTTGGTTTCGTGAGCGAACCAAACCCGGCCATATTTCAACTGTATCCAAAACTCGGGCGGAGTATGTCAAAAGTTCCGTCTCACTTAGAGGATTCCATCAAAGTCGACGGCACGTCAATCGGACATCCGGAACTCAAGATATGAGCGTTTCCGCTCCGAGGGCCCGGTTGGTTTCGTGAACGAACCAACCCGGCCGTACTCCACTTGCGTCCTAACCTCGGGCGGAGTATACCAAAAGATCCGTCTCACTAAGAGGAACTTATCAGAATTGACGGCACGTCGTTCGGACGTCCGTAGCTCATGATATGGGCGTTTCCGCTCCGAAGGCCCGGTTGGTTTCGTGAACGAACCAACCCGGCCGAACTCAAAGTGAATCGAAACCTTGAGTTCGATATACCGAAACGACCGTCTCGATCCAAGGATCGCGTTGCCGCAGACGGTTCGTCATTCGGGGGTCCGAGGCTCATGTTATGGCCCAAAAACCGATTCTGGTTCGAGAAGGAAGGGTCCGGGCCGACCCGGCCCGAACCGGCCCGGCCGGTTCGGCCGGCGGTGCGCGGGGCGCGCGGCGGCGCGCGGAAGCGGCGCGGCGGCGCGCGGCGGCGCGCGGAGGCGCGCGGAGGAGGCGCGGCGGCGCGCGGCGATGCGCTGAGGCGGCGCGGCGGCGCGCGGAGGCGGCGCGGCGGCGCGCGGCGGGGCGCTGCGGCGGCGCGGCGGCGCGCGGGTGAGACCCCCGCCCTCCCCCGTTTTTTCCCCCTGGCGGCGCGGCACGTGCCGCGCCGGTTTTAAAACAAAACCTCCCCCTCACATGAGGGGGCCTCCTGGACGACACGGGGGGCTTTGCCCCCCACAAGGAAACCGCCCCCTCATTAAGAGGGGGGGGTTTGATGAACCGGCCGGGAGATTTATTCCCCCGGTTTTCTGCCATCCGGCCGGCCAGCTGGCCGGCCGGTTTTCACCAACGGGACCGGAAATTCCGGTCCCGCCTTCGGCTTCCGACGCCGGCGGCCCGGCCGCCGGTCTTCATATCCCGCCGCGGCCCGGAACCGGCCGCGGTCTCCTCGTCCGGCGCGGTGCGACGGCCCCGCGCCCCTTCGCCGCGCATTTGATTCCCTTCGACGCGGCGCGACGGCGTCGCGTTCTTTATGATTCTTCCATGGCGCGGCGCGACGGCGTTGCACAAAAAGGATTGGCGAATATCCGCGTGGTGCGATGGCACCACGCCACCTTGATTCATCCACCCGCAAGCTATTCAACAAGGACGATGGAGGGGGTTCGGCCTTGTTCGTGCGGTCCGGCCCCCTCACGTTAAAATAATATCACTTATATATTCAATCCTCACGGTAGTCATGCGAACCACGAGCAAGAATAAAATAAGTTAACAATAAACAACAACCCCTACCTTGGTATAAGGTTCGAAGATTGTCAACGTTCCGCGGAAGACGACGTCGCGGAGGTCGGGCGTCGCGGTAGCCGTTCGTCAAATCCGATGACGAAGGAATGCGTCCGAAGAGACACGTCATTGGCGAAACCTCGTACGCCGATGAAGGTTGTCCGAGGAAGAAGCGGTTTTCTCTCTCGTTGACACGGAAGACGAAGAAGAGCGGAGCGGCGTTCTTCGTCGGAACTTGAGCGTTCTTCGTCAAGTCTTGAGGAAATTCAAATAAAAAGAAAACAACGAACTCAAGAACCCCTACCTCGATAGTCGCACATTGACGTAGTCACGGAATATCGGTGTCGATTCCTTTGACGTCGGAGGAAGAGTCGTTGTCGATGGCGTTCGTCGCGGAAAACCGTCGCGGAAGAGATGACGCAGAAGAAGTACGTCGCGTCGCGGATACGGCGTCGCGGATGGACCGTGTTCTTCAGCGGAGAAGTTCTTCGTTGAAGAACGGCGTTCTTTGCGTTCTTCGTTGAGTTTGAAGAAGATGAAGAAGACTTCCCTACTCTCTCAAGGAGATAAAATTCTAACAAAATAAAATAAGACTCTTTCTTATTTTCTTCACACAACCCAACCTCTTTGAATTTCAAAGATTTGAAATTCAATAACCACAGAAAACTCACCTCATTAACTCATTACATTAATTAATTCTAGAGTTGTCAAAAATTAAAAGAAGAGATAAGTTGGCAAGAATTAAAGTAGGGGAGAGTCACATAATTAAGAGGGGGTTTAGAGGCGTTAGGGAATTTGAAAAGGTGGGGGCTCGTGTGGGCCCCACCTCCCTCATAACCACACATGGGAAGTTGGGTGGTTGTGGGCCCCACCAACAACTTCCCATGAGAGAGTCTAACTACCATGAATAAAATAAAATTCACACACAAAATTTTATTTTACTTATCTTTTAATCCCCAAAACTAACTTTCAACCCGCAACAAACGCAACTCCCAAAAAGGTCTCTTTAAGCGAATATCGGCGCTGCGAGTTCAACGGTGCCCTCGGATTTCAATTCCGAGCACCGGATCAAAAGTTAGGAAAACCCGCTCGTTCGTTCACTGAACGTACCCGAGCCAAATTTCGGAAAATGATTCCGGGCACTCCGGGCCTCGGAATCAGGTGCCGTCTGAAACCGCGCTCTTGTAAAATTCTAAAGAAAATTAAGAAAAAAATTCCCTTGAATTTTACGGGTCTTTACAACAACTTACTTTTTTTCATAAAATATTAAAAAAATGTTACTACTAAGACAAATATCATTAGCTCAGATGTTTGGAATCTGAGCATATTGAAGATAGTTGACACATTTGACTCTTATAGGTTCCCCAAAAACGATTCCATAGGATTATTTGGCTAGATTGTTGGCCAGCTAGTGGAATATCCAGTTACCATTCCAATTATCTTTCTTTATAGAGGGAATATGCCATAATATTAGAAGAATTAATGCATTGATTCCTAGAAAAAGGTAATTTTTATATAATATAGAGTAATTGAATTTCATTCGGTAATTAAATTCTAGTATTTTAAAAATGAAACTCATTGTATAGATGTTATTCCACTTTAATGTTTTTGATATTATCCCATGAAAGTGGATAAGGAATTTTTTTAATAATTGTAATGATTTTGAATGAAGATAATGGAATGAATTCAATGATACATAATTGACCACTTAATAGTAGCGTGATAAGGTACCTGAAGGGGTACCTAGAGAGCAGTGGAAAGTGTTTGTTGATATCCATCATCATGAGAAGCATGTGGTATTGAAATATATATTATTATATTAATATGATTTTACATATATACACTAATATGACAAGGATATGAAATTGAATAAATTACTATTAAATTAGATTCTTTTTATTTCAGGATGTTTCAAGGAAAAATGCATCATATCGGGCTAAAAAATCATCCCCTATACTACCGGGTCAAAGTGTTTTTCCAGAAACATATCATCTCTGGTAATATTTTCATTAGCCTACATATTTATAGGATAACATTATCTATTTCATATATTAAATTACTTATTTTTCTTTGTTTAATGTAGTCAAATAATTTAGGGAACCGATTCTCCCAAACAGAACTCATATTATATGTTCAATTGAAATTTGATGGGAGTTATGTGAATAATCCTGCCAAAGAAGTTGGGTTATGAATTTAATTTTCATTGTAGTAACTTATTGTCAATTTTTTCTTTGTTAATATGTATTTCATTAAATATGACTAATATTTCATTTATAAGTAAAAATATAAGAACTATGGGGTATGAATCCTTTGCAGTCCTTCTAAATCTACCAGGATGACCCAGTTGGTCAAGTCCATGGGAATGAGCATCCTAGTTGTAAGTGTGGGATGTATTTGGGACCGTTACAATTTGAGGTATTTGGAAGACCACTAGGGATTTCAGTAGAATATACTTCTAATTGTAGTTACTCCCTACCTCAAGATTCTTATAAGGAATTTTTTGCATTGTAAATCACAATTTAGCAATAGAGGAGCAGAATCTAGGAACACAAGGCTCATATAAAGATACAAGATAAAAAGGTTATTGCTCTGTAGAAAGAGTTGATTGAATTATATCATAATAAAATTGGATCTGTACTCAGTGAAATTATTCCAATGGATAGTTTGAGAGAGAATGTAAATAAAAAAACTTCATAAACATTTAGTACACAAAATTTTATTGGTTTTATGTCTCAATTTAAATATACAACACTGTTTAATTTTCAATAAAATTTTTATATAGGTTCTGGTGTTAGGGAGTGGAGGTGCATATAAAGATGGTGTCGATCAAAGTTCATTAGGTAATGATTAGGGTTAACATTGGATATTTTTTTGATGTGTTACTAAACTTATGATAGAATAATACTAATATAGTGATTGAGAAACCATGTTGTGGTTTTTTATTGGGGATATATGTATTTCCCTTAAATTGAATGAAAATATATTTGCTTAGTAAATTTTTTATGTTTTATTCTAAATTTTACCTTATACTCATCACTCTTAGGATTTTTTAGTTTTTGTTTTGTTTTATTACTCCTTGAAATTACACCTGTAATTTTTTTGTTCAAAATCTCTAGTCTCCTTCAAAAATATATAAACTATATTCAGTTCAAACTTCCATAAGGTAATTCACCAATTACTGCCTGGATAACTAAACATGTTGGTTATATTTCGTCTATACATCTCACTAGTATTTATATTGTATGTGCAACATATATATCGTTATCTTCACTATACTCTCTGGTATATCTCAGGATCATTATATATGGCCAGAGTTAATATAACATTGAACTCATAATACAAAGGGCCACCATCAACTTTTAATTTCTTCCTCAAACTTATCAAATCTTATTATATAGATTTTCCACCTAGAATATCAGATAGTGGACCTTAATCCATTTAATTCATAGAGATAAAATGTTCTTCAGTCTATACTATACAAAAAAACACTTCTATAATTGTAATCATACCTTAAAACTTATTTAATACAATAATATACCACAATAATTCTATATAATTATTATCTTGAATATATTCATTCTACAAGATGAAACATCTACATCATCTTTATCCTACTTTTCCAAATGATTATTCTTCATGTAGTATTATTAAGGTAATAAACACTATCCATCATATTAACTGTTACTTAGTATGGATAAATCAAGATAGAACATACTACTCTATTCTCATCAACATGATTGGGAACTCTAAGATAATTCATAGATATACCCCATAATATTTATTGAGTTAATCCATATTCACTTCATCTTTATTGATGAAAAATATAAGAAAACCCATGTGGGTTCAATATTTATACTAGATGAATCACCAGCATTGACTATGAATATTTTTTATCCCACCCTTATAGATTATTGTTAATGTATTTTGGGGTTTTTCATGTAAAATTTAATATGATATAAATATGTAAATTTTAATGTGATAAATTCTATTGAAAATATATTATAACCTAGTCACATCAGTTTTTAGGTGAAGGAATTTAGGGCCACTCTTTATCCATTGTCTCTTTTTGTGTTACCTTCCCTATAAAATTATAATCCATAGATATTAAGTAATTTTAATTTTTTTTAAATTCTATCCATTATAATCTATGAAAGGAACCTTCTTCTACCTATTTCAAGAAACACCTAATTTTTTATTGTTTAGAAGTTCATTTTCTATATTCCAACCATTAAAATGAAATCTCATGCTTGGAATCTCTTTATTTTAAGAGGAAACTATAAGTAAATTAAATAAGAATGTTTTGGAAGTGGAAACTCAATGTTATTATTTATATATAATAAATAATTTTCCTTATTTTTATTTTATCTTCGTAGCCTTTTTCAATATGGATTTGATTTATCTCTTCTATAACATCTAAATAAAATCAGTATACTTATATAAAAATGATATTATAACAAAATCACATCATATGCATTCACATACACTATAAATTTTGATGCACATGTGAAATGATATATAACATACATCCAGGTTGGAATGCTTTCCCTTATCTATTCATGCAACCTAGTCCCTCACAATGTTCATATCCATGGTTGGAATGAATTCAATAACCAAAAAATATAATATTTTTCATACCATCTCACATGTCCATGGATGACATGAACACCCAACTCACATTTCCATCATAACTCCCAATATCATTGACATCATGATCCATCCCAATCCATATAACCATTCTATAATATCACATTCCAATGGTTGGCATGCTCACCCAACTCATGTCACAAGTCACCCATATAAAATCTACACATAGATAATCTTAAGACACAATTAATAAGTAATTATTCAAAATGATAATATTAAACATAACAAGAACAAACATAAAATTACAAGGGTTATAATAGGTTAGAAAAAAACCAAACACTAAATGCTACACAATATAGGGTAGCTACAGTCACAAAGTTGACCTCTTTCAAATTTCTACTAATTCATAAGGATACCAAAACTTTTTCCTTACCTTAACATTATATAATTTAATATGGATGGATTCAAGGTTTAAAACTCAGTTCACTAGTACATTACATTCTTTGAAACAACCCACCTTGGTTCATTTATATCATTTATGTAGCATGAGGGTCAAAAATATGGTAATCTAAGACCTAGCCATCAAAATAAATTCAAGAGGAACATTAAATAACATTATTCATATTAATTAATTATTGGTTATTATTTTTTAGATTAAGGATTTATTTTATTATGGTTTAGTATAAATTGAACTTGACATGATCAAATTCTATTTTTATTATACTGTAATAGTTTGTTAACTATTTGTATAATATAATATCATTTATTCAGTTTTGGGGCTGCAGTTTCTGCCACTGTATTTTTTTTAAAAGAATTATAGCAGTGGTTTAAACTAACACGTAATATGAAAAAATATTGATTAGATATAGTTTAAAAGACCTCTATATAATACTGAAAAATTCTTAGAGTTGGTTCAAACAACCAATATATATTGTCAAGTTTAGCGGAATTTTAAACTATAATTATCACCTAGGTATTTTTTATAGGGGAAACCACTACTAAAAATGAAACAACTATCACTAAAAAATTAATGATGGTTTCTTGAAACATCCTCTTAATGAATGTAACTGACATGATTTAGATTTTGAATCAAACATTATTGGTGATTTTTGGAAACCATCGTTAAACCACATAGTGGTAGTTTTAACTTCCAAAAAATCAAAAAAAACTGCCACTATTAGATGATTTTTTTATGAAACATTTGTCTTCTTCTCATAGCTCATTCACCCCCATTGTTGAATAAACTAACTCCCCTTTAAGCATACATGATTCCACTAATAATGATCATGATCCCAGGACCATTTCCCCCCTCAGATGTAGTGGTATTATATAAACTACTCCTTGTGGTCATACTCAATAATTATTTAAAAACCAAGGAAGATAGAGCATACTATAGTGTAAGTACAATTATTCTCCATCTTATGATGAATTTAATACTTTGATTTATTGAAGATATATTAGCCAATTTTTTTGGGGTTTTCTACAATTCTAAGAATTATATAATAATAATCTGAAACCAATCACTTTGGTTTTGCCTAAGATTTATTTTAATGTGGACGGGAAAAGAAGGGGTCTAATCCATTAAAATTGAAAATAAAAAAATAAAAATATTTACATTTATGTGATTTTAGTTAGCTTGTATGGTTAGGCACACAAATTGGAAAATTGTGTTCCAACAATGTGGTAGCCCCTAGATAGAACCCCTACAATTTTCACATTTTGGATATATTATTTCCCCAAACTATTTTCCAACCACATGAGTCTCCCCCACACACAAAATAAGCCACATGGTTTCCCATTATAACCTATTGGGTTAGAAAAACCGTTCCCCGGCCATCCCAGAATTCATAATCATTAATTTAAACTCTATGCACAGTTATCCCACATGGTTTCCCCTTTCCATGTGACAAACATACACAAATATAAAAACTCTTTAATGTTTAAATTTTATACATAAATGTTCAAAAAAATTGAAATTCCCCAAAATAACATAAAATAAAAACCAAAAGTGTCACAGTGGGGTCACAGTTTTATACATAATCCCACATTCTACCATTATAAATTAATTGATAAAAGTGAAAGTAAGGGAAACCCAAAACCTTAACATGTATGTAGGTTATGGGAGGGATAGAAAAGTTTAATTCGGTTCCACTAAGGATAAAGCATTGAAAAACCATGCAACTCCACTAATCTTATATAAATCTAAATCACCACTAAACAGCTCCATGCACAATCAAACTCACATAAATTTAATAAATAGATCTAATAAGATGTGTGTGAAATCCAAAACTAGAATCCGCATGTCGGTTTCCTAATTTGGTTGGTCACATGACCTTAGGCACACCTCCCCATATGCTAGAGGCCACCAACTAGAAGCAAGGGTCCAATATAGATATTTTTTGGAGACTATACCATATTTTTAAAATAACAATAATAGTGGAAATAATAAAAAATATCCAACCAATGATAATCAATAACCAAAAAAAATACCATAACTAGTAAAGACCAGTATCACATGATAAACAAAAATATGAAACAATAACCAAAACAAAAGTTGTTGATATGTCAAGCCAAATATGTGTCATGTTTCAAATAAAAAACAAAAATAAAGAAACACTGAAACTCACAATAGATTCTCGATAACATGTTCAATTCCCTCATCAATTCTCCTTCCAAATGTCATCAATCAAACATATTACTCTTTCTATTATCCCATCATATTAATATAAATTCTATTAAGTTATCGATCTGGCAGCTGAATTAGGGTGTGAGTACAACTCAGTAAGCCACCACAACACCGTCTAAAACAATATCTAGTCTATAATAGTGTATTTTGTTGTGTAAATACTAATTTATAATAAATATATTAAATAATTTCACATTTAGTTATTATTAATTTAACCACATAAATCTCAATTTATTAATGACATCTAAACCCTGAATACTCACTTCGCCCTGTGCTGGATTTTGAGCTATCCCCAAAGGGATATCACATCTCATTCTATAATGGGAATAAATTAATTGATTTTTTTCAATTATATCATTCATACTAGGGGTCCTAGATCATCAATCTCGCACCCCATTCATATTTGGAGTGGCAGTCCCTGTCTCACAACTCCGTGATCACATATAATACATATATATATATTGGGGTCCTAGAGTGGATATTTTGAACCCCATGGGTTTTTGGAGTAGCGTTCTTTTTCCCATAAATAATTCACAAATATCACATCATAGGGTTCCATATTTCTAACCATTTCAAATTTTCATTTATCAATGAAGAACAACATATAATTCATCATTTTTATCTTGTCTTCACATACCAAGGGTGGAAACCCATTTCACAATTCAATTTCTCAACAAATTTCATTAAAACATTTATCATTAAATTTCAAAGTCATGTTTTTTAATAATTTAACAATCAGAATATTCCATGAATTCTATAATCACATTATTCCATCAATTGAAAAATCCCATAAATTAACTATCCCATTAATTAATTCAATTCAAGATACGATTTCCAATCCAGGAAATTGAAATTCCTAAAACACATACACGAAATTATAATCATGGATATGGAAATAAAAAATTAGTCCACCTAAGTTAATTCCATTGATGGATATTCTCAAAACTGAAATACCAAAAATTGCAATGGAACAATCAAGATCACAACAGTACGGATAATCTAGTTCCAAAACCTAATATCAATATGAAAAGGATTAATATCTATCAAAATATTGATCTAAAGCACCACCAATGGATGAAATAATCCTTATAAAATATGATAAAGATACAATAGAGATATGAGAAACCTAAAAGGGGGGGAATCACTTACCAATGGGAACTCAAACCCTCAACCATATTTTTGATTCTTCAATAATGTGTTCAGAGGAGCCTTAGAATCCAACCAAGAGACTCAAAAATTAAAGTAATTTATGTTAGTCCAAAATAGGGTGTTTAAGGATAATAATTAGGGGTTTTTGAATTTAAAATAAAAGTTTTAGAGAAATAAAATCTGCGTACATAGTTTTCTGGGATGGGTATATAGTTTTCCAAATTATGCACCTTAACCATGTTCCACTTATTAGGGATATCATAATGAATTCTAATTATAATTTAGTATGAAAAAACATGCACCAACTATGAAAATATGCTCTAAATGAGTTTTCGCAGTTTGCTGGGGTGGGCACACAGTTGGGGAAAATCATGCGCCAACCATGCACTGCCCAAAATCCCTCTAAATACTTTAAAAATTCTATAACATCACCTGAAACATCCACAAACTAAAACCCAAGAATGATATATCAAAACCACGATAAGGGAGTACCTAAAAATGAGCAAGATACATCTCTAAAAAAGGTCAAGATCTTGCAATCTCTTCACATTATAACAACTCATCCTTGTGCTTTACTCAAAGCATCTCTAAGATTCTGTTGTGAAAAAAATAGGACAATAATCCCACATATCTACTTCTATCTCTTATGTTTCCTCTAAAACACATCCTTGTTTCCACAATAATAAAACTATTAGAATTATATTTCCCTCAAAACATTCTTACTATGATACCTAACATGAATCAGATGCTCCTCGTAGGATGCGTCAGTCTCAAGCTCAACATCACCAACATCGATCACATGAGAAGGGTCAGGGTAATACCATCAAAGTTGTGACACATAAAAAGTAATCATACATAACACCACACCTCTGTATAATATCCAATAAATATTCCACCAGCCCAATTATCTCCACAATCACAAAATGTCCAACAATATTGGGCTCCAACTTTCCCTCTCTCTGAATTCTCTGATGACCCAAACTTGGTGACACCCAAAGTAACACATGATCACCCACTATAAAATCAAGGGGTCATCAATGTCGATCAGCATATGAATTTTTCTACTCTGATCCATAGTAATACATTACTAAATTATTTTATTCTACTTTAATGTCTCTTATATGAGATTTGGTCCCAAAAACTCTGACTCACCTGCCTCTACCGAACATAGAGGTGATCTGCATAGCCTACCATAAATTTTCTAATATATATCCATCTGAATAGTCACTTGATAACTATTTTGGAAGGATAACTCTATGATCACTATGTTATTCTCCCAATACCCTCTAAAATAAATAATTCATACATGTTTCATATCCTTTAATACATGTATAGTATGTTAGAATTCTCATCTATCTACAAACGAAAAGTCGTACTAAAAATAACTACATACTAAGAACCTTCTATAATAAATTATATATGCATAATATAAAATGTGAGTCATGGTATAAGAATTTTTTTTGTGGAACCTCCTGCATCTTTTCTATCTCCCAAACATATATCTCCCCAAACTAATCCACATTGAAAGTCTCCTAAATAGGAATAAAATGGGCTAATTTCATTAGTTGATCCAAAATTACCCAATATAACATCATTCTTCTACGGTTTCCTTAGAATAACCACCATAAATTCCATGGTACCATAGTGTCATTTCCATTTTGAAATGGGAAACCACTATATAAACTAATATTATACTTTTCCTTCACCTGTTTATAGGTGTTGAATTGTGTCACGAAACCTGGAATCTCATTTTTCATGCCCAGCCACCAATACTGTCGATATAGTTTATGGTAAATTTTTTTCAAACCTAGATTCACCACCCTCTTCTAGGCATGAAACTAATGGATAATATCCTTATGTACACACATATGTACAACTACATGGCCTCATATAGAGATGATATCGTCCTCATCTATAGACCAATCTGAAGGATACTCCCCACCTTCAAGAATTTCCCTCCAGTCAAAATACTCCATATCCTCATAATGTATTTACATGATCTTGATTAAATGTTTTGATTCCATTGATACTAATAAAAGAGTTATATACTACCCAACCTCCTAAACCAAAATATGCATCTCAACCGACAAGGTCATCATCTTCCACTCAGAACCAGACTCTGAAACAACCTGAGTCTCAGTTTTAATGATCAAAGCGTCAGCAACACTGTTTCCCTTATCAGTTGTATATTCTAGCTCAAAATCAAAATATTACATACACTCAACCCACATCCACTTATATAAATTCATGTCTTGAAATGAAAATATATAATGTAAGCTTTTGTGATTGGTCTACACAGTAAAATTTTCTACCAAAATATAAAGATACCAACACTACAAATAATAAACTACTATAGCTAACTCGAGGTTGTGCATAGGATAATTACATTCATATGGCCTCAACTCCTATGAACCATATGCCACCATTAAATATCCCTACATTAACACTTCTCCAAGTCTGTTCTTGGACACATCACAAAACAAGGTATACTCCTCACCTGGCATGGGTAGGATCAAGATTAGAGTGGTAGTCAAATTCTTATTCAACTTCTAGAAATCATTCTTATATGACCTTGACCATTCAAACACTAACCCTTTCTTGGTTAAGCCTGAAAGAGGAGATTCTGAGTAAGAAAAGTCCTAGAATATTCTTTGATAATATCTTATTATACCTAGAAAGCTAAAGATATAAAAAACATTTTTGGTATGCTCCTAAGAAATTACTATTTTCACATTCTCTAGGACTACTGACACACCTTACTATGAGATGATGTGACCCAAGAAATGAACCTCGTAAATCCAGAATTGACACTTAGATATCTTGGCATATATTTGATTCTTTATTATTTTACTCAGGATGATGAAAAGATGTTGGGAATGATCATCAGGAGTCTTATAGGTCACCAATATTTCATCCACAAAAACTAAAAAAAACCCATCCAAGTACGGATGTAATAGTCAGTTCATCAAAGCCATAAACACAATATGATCATTCCCCAGCCCAAATGGAATTATGAAAAACTCATAAAGGCTATAACGGATTTTGAAAGTAGTTTGTGGTATATCATAAGGTCTAACTCTCAACAAATGATACCCCAATCTCAATTAAATATTGGAGAAAACCAAAACGCCTCGAAAATAGTTGAAAAAACTATTGATACATAGAAGTGGATATTGGTTCTTCACTATCATCTAGTTCAACTTATGGTAATTAGGACATAAGTGCAATGTTCTTTAAGCCTTCTTAGCAAAACAAATGGACAACCCTAAGGAAAATACTTGTAATGATAAATCTTTTATCCATCAACTCTTCTATATGAGTCTTCATCTCTCAAATATGGGTAGGTTCCATTCTATATGGTGGAATTGAAACTGGTTCAGCTCTAGGTATTAGCTCAATGGTATACTCCTAATCTCTCTTAGGTGAATGCCCTAAGAAGTCCTTAGGAAACACATCATGGAATATGTCCACTATGGGTGGAAATACATCTTTCTTTACACCCCCATAGTCTAGAAAAATACTTTCAAACTTGGTTGTGAGCTCCCCCAATTGATAATTAACTAGCCCTCATGACCTTACTGAACATTACACTATCCACAATGAAATACATTGTCACCCTCAAGAGATGTAAAAGTGAATATCCTTTGGTAAAAATCTATGAGGGATTTTTTTCTACCAACTAGTCCATTCCCAAAATCAATTCAAATCCTGACATATCAAGTAATTAAAGATACTAGGGAAATAAATACTCCCCAACATTAAGAGAAAACCCTTTACATAAACATATGTCTCTCAACTTTACTTCCAAAGGAGTATCGATCATCATAACCCCGCTCAAAAATTCCACTTCCAAACTCTAAACATTCACTATTTTAGGAGATATAAAATAATGAGAGGATCATATATCAAATAAGGAACTATAAATCATAGAATCTACAGGAATTATACCTCTAACCATCTATGGTCCAACCTCATTTTCCAAACGTGCAGGTTAAACGGAAAGTAACTATCATTTCTATCTTCCATATATTATAGTCTGATTTATCTAAGCTTCACCACTCTACTGATACAATTTCTCATTATCACAACTACCATGTATACATCCTCAACTGCCACAGCCATTAGAACTGCAACTACCAGACTGATAAGGGGTAGAAGACCCCCTCCCAGTTTTTTGACTCCTTCTAGATCCTCTATCACTACCGACAGGTCGAGGTTTTATATAATACCTCTGAAAGTGACCCATCATGCCGCAAGCTTGAAACTCCATTGGTGGTTAGGGACAATGGGTATGAATATTTCCAAACCTACCATACTAATTGAAATAAATTCAATTACTACTCTGAGTAACTAATATCTCTCCTTGGACACTCTGTTTTCTATCTCCCTGGTTGACATTTTCAAAGTGACACTTCCAAATTTCAGAAGATGTACCTCATGTCCATCCAGTGAAAACCAAATGTATTCAATTAGAATCCACCTATAGATCCACCTTAGAAATGAGAGACTCATATACTGTCTTAGAAAAAAATTCATCCTCAATATGTTGACCTGGTACATAATCTTACATTTGATCCCATCTTGAAAATACCTCTCCACAATATCTTCATCCTCTAACAACCCTAGAACAAATCACTACAAATTATTAAAGTGGCCAATATAGTCCATCACTAACATACTCCCCTTGTTCAACCTCTTAAACTAACTTCCCTATCCTTCCTAAGCGGCTCAAAGTAAAAGTTCTCTATGAATTTCTCATGGAATACCTTCCATATCATATTATCCAACTGACCATCCCATGTCTAGATCTCACAGCAACACTTCACTTGACCGTGTAACATATAATCACCCATTTTGAATATTTTCCCAGAAACAGTCACTATGTGGTCAAGGATTGTCTGGATAGACACAATCTATAACAAATATACCTCAATTTCACCCTCTCGAGTGAATTTTGGAGGGTTTGGTAACTGGAACTCCCATGTCAAGTCGGACATATTTCACACAACCCGCACTGAGTCTCTTTCAATAACCTTTATAAACTGAGAAAAGTTATCATGGAACTACTCTATGTCTCTTTCACCCAAAACTATCAGATCCTTTGATTCCACTAGTGGAGGCACATTTCCAGTCATGTCTTCATGTCACCCTATCAACAAGTGTTATCATGGAGGTATTTATCTATAATGACAAAAACACATATTAGGACACATTACATGACATTATCACATTTACTTGACAAGTGTTCACAAAAATCAGTAACAATTCATCCCCCATATCCTACCACATGGTCAAAACCAATGCACTATCACTAACCTTAAACATACCTCATCTATATCATGGATAACATAGGGTAAGCATTTTCATTTCACTAGGCTTCTCATTAGACACCCATTTTATCCATTTAATTTACCATATGTATCCTCTTTAATAACATTCAATTTCATATCAAGCACCTTTTTCATTTGAATTACAAAACTAAGGAAAATAATTTTCATTAAAATAACTCCCCAAAAAACCTTATTTTTTCATGCATGCATAAAATGAGGCATCTATCAATAAATCCCAAGTGCCTAGAATAATTCATTTATGCTCAAATTCCATGCCATTCTAGGCCACGAGTGAAATCTCATAAAATAAAAACATCACAAAAAAAGTGCATCAATCAAGTTGAAATAACATTAAACTACAAGATCAAACCTCAAGACCATCAATCCCATCCTAGGTACTTTGGTTTTCTTCCATACATGGTTTAGATACACTAATGAATGTGCTCATAAATAGGTCTCGAGTCATCATAGTATCCTTTCTACCTTTCCCAAATAATACAGCAAAAGAAGTTAAAGAAATATTACTTTGATACAAATTTTGATGTCCTGACCCAGGTGCCACATATCAGTGCCCCGATCTGGTTAATCACATGAACTTAGGCACATCTCTCCATACACTAGAGGTTGTTGAATAGCATCTAGGATCTAATATAGATATCATGGGGAGACTATACCTCCTTATCAATGAAACATAAGAGTGTAAATAATAAAAAATAGCCATCTGATGATAAAAAATGACCATAATAATACCATGACCACTACAGACCAGTATCACATGATAAACCAAAAAAGGAAACAATAAGTCAAACTGAAGCTATAGATTTATGATTTCAATTATGTGTCCAATGTCAAATGAAAAAGTAAATTAAAGACACACTGACACTCCCAAGTGGGTCCCGACATCAAGTGGGGATCCCTTATCCATGATCTTTCCCAATCTTATCCATCTAACATAGGACACTTTCCCTTATCTAGTCCTATAAACATGAATTCTATTCAGGTACCAATCAAGAAACATGGGTAGGGTGTGATTATAACTCAGTAGTCCACCACCAATGGCATCTAAAACAGTATTCAATCTATTATAATGTATGAAATTTTATAAATAATAATGTATAAAAAATAATGTAAATAGTTTCATATTTAATTATTCTTTATTTGAACATATAAATACCAGGTTCAAAAAGAAACCCAATCCATCAATACCAATTTTGGCCTATTTTGGAGTCTGAACCGTCCAAAATGGATATTATCATTCATTCCATAATGGGTTTCCATTAATAAATTAATTTTAATTATATAATTCATATAATGGTAGCCTAGAGAAGTAGTCTTGGACCATGTGGTTATTTTTAGTAGTAGTCCCTATCCCACAACTCAGTGATCACATATAATAAATAAATATTTTGGGGGCCTAGAGCTGTATTATAGAACCCCATGGGTGTTTGGAATGAAATTACCTATCCAAAAACTCATTAAAAAATATCCCATAACATGGTTCCATATTCCAACCATTTCATAATTTAATTTATCAAGAAGAAAAAATTACAATTCATCATTCTCAACTTATTAGTACAACCCAAAGGTGACTACCTATTTCAAAATTCAATTGCTCAGCCAATTTCATGAACTCATTTATCAATTAATATCATAATCATGGTATTCACCAATTTCATAATCAGATATTTCCATCCATTCCACAATCAAATTATTCCGTCAATTCTATAATCTCATTAATTAATTATCCAAATAATTAATTCAAATCAAGATATGATTTTCAAATGTGTAAATTGAAATTTTAAAAACACATTTATGAAATTGTAATCAAGAGTATGGGAATTGAAAATTAAACCACCAACCACATGGTCGTTGATGTATGTTCGCCAAACCAAAAACCCCCAAATTGAAATGGAATGTTCAATATCATAATAAAGTAGAATATATGGGGATGAAACCTAAGATCAATATCAAAATTATTATGACCTATTAAAACCTAGATCAAACAAAACTACCAATGGAGGAAATCATCCTTCCAAAATATGAGAGAGAGTGAGTGAGATAGAGAGAGAGATTGGAGATAAATATGAAACCAAATGGGGAAGGAATCACTTACCAATGGAAATTTAATCCTTTAACCAGATCTTTTATTATTTAAAATGGGGTTTGAGGAGCCATAGAATCCACCCAAAAGCCTCTAAAATTGAAGGAAATCATGTTAGGAAAAAATAGGGTGTTTAGGGGACAAAACTGGTGGGTTAAAGAATTTAAAATAATGTTTTTGGAGATATAAAACCCACGTGTATGGTTTCCTGGGTTGAGACGTAAGGTTTTCCAAACTATTCACCTTAACTGTGTGGTTCCCATTAAGGGTCTCCTGGTTACTACTAAGTAAAATATGGTTTGAAAAACCATGCACCAACTATAAAAATCTCATCTACTTGGGTTTTCATAGTTTTTTGGGGTGAGCACATAGTTTGGGAAAACTATGTGCAGACCATGCACTGTCCAAAATCTCTCAAAAAACATTCAAAATAATTCAATTTCACCTAAAACATCCATAAAGTAAAACCCAACCAAGATATAAAAAATAAGGGTAAATGGGTACCTAAAAACGAGTATGACACATCTTTATAAAAGGTTGGGATCTTACTATGGAGACCTATTGTAGGTCTCACTACCATTTAAAATTCATTTAAAGTTGTGAGACAAATGAAAATCACTTATATGAGGATAATACTATGGTAGAAAACATATCTATTATAAAATAAATTATAAAAGGGGATTCTTTCACTAACTACAAGTGACCATTCTTGTGGAACTGATCAAATCCTAAAAGAGTGATACAACCCATAATAATGTCATATTATCTGTAGAGTGATCCTATCATCACTTTCTGGAAAAACATACCACTATCAAACACCCAATAGAAACCAACATACTCTATAAACCATAACAAAACATTCAAGAATATACCTCGTATGCCCAAAGGAAATGCATCTCAACTAACTACATCCTATATAACCAAAAGTTTAAAGATACCATAATTTATAACATGTCTCTTTGTGAAATAACAAGGGCTCTAACCTTGGGACACCAAACCGAGGTAAGTGATGATCTGGGACCACATACCCAAATCATCATCTCATGGTGAATCTAGTAAGATCAAAACTAGCACTATCTAGTTAATAATCTCAAATGGTCCTACATCTATCCTAGTTATACAAAACATATATCCAAGCCTTTCACATGTCCAAAAAAATATTAAACATCACAATCATCACATGTGTAATCCTTTGGGTGCAAAATAAACACAGAGGCATAAGAATGACAATAATAACCAACAACTCCCAAATGATGAAGCACAAATCATCAAGGAAATCATCCAGTATAAATAACATAAAAAGAATCAATCCACTATAAATCTAGTTACCACAAATCCCATAATAAACGATCTGTCATAGATACTATAGATAATTCAACAACAAAAATTTTGGGATACGATCCAACCACTTCATAACCTCAAGAGGAACTTGACCACTATAAGAAAGGATCATAACTCAAGAAGTATGGGAGAAAATAATATTTCAACTTCACCACTTCATTAAGAGTTTGGGAAGAGTCCAAAAGTAAAAGGTTTATTCCAAAATGAAAACAGGATTAACCCTAAGGTTCATTCTTAGAAGAAAATAATACAAACATTTCTAAAGACTCAAGAAGCATGAACCAAGAATAAAGCATTCAAGTTTCACAAACTATACAAAAAATTCCTAATACACACCAAAGGATAATAAAAATACATAATTTTACTAAGGTGAAACATCTTTAAAAACATATATTTTTTTCAAACCCTAAACCATTACAAAATTAATCCAAAAAACATTTTTCAAAAGTAATCACACTTTGAAAATAAACCAACAAACTTTTCATATGTTTCATATCAATTAATATCCCATGAGAAGATAAATCTCTTTAAAATTATTTCATTTCAAAGAGCATCTAAAAATACATTTCCTAAAAACACACACATAACTTCAAACACATTTAATTAAAAATCCCACTAAAAATTATAATGTTTTATATTATTTTGAAAATTTCCTATGTGCTCCATCACCACCAAAATATTTAATAATGATTTCTTCCATTTCCAAGAATTTCAATCAAAATCCACTTATATCTCAAATCATTTCTATAGATGTTATTTTTTTCAAAAAAAATTACAAATAATATAATAAAATCATCCAATTTTAAAACATCCATTGAAAATCATAAATCTCTTACAAATAAACCATAACATCTAGTTTTAGAAACTAAAACAATTCACCACTTTTAAATGAAAACAAATTTTCTAAATTAAAATTAAAATTTATTACTAATCACATTTAAAAAATTTCATGTGTGCCAAAATTTATTTCATTCCAATCAAAAATAGTTTCATAAACAAGTCACCTTATAAAAAGATTCTTTTCACACAAAAATCAATTTCCCCAAAATAAGAAGCCAGGTTTTTAGAAAATGATTCCAAATAAATAATTTAGGAAGTGTCAATAAAAATATCATCTACTAACATAAATTTAATATTGGAATCCATTAATAAACCTTCCATCATGAGTAAATACCATTGAGTTCAATTTAGGAAGAAAAAGATATAAGACAACGCATCCTGGTGGAAAAATGTGTTATGCACGGTTTAGCTACTAGGTTTGTAAATATTTTCACCCACTATGCTATAACCTATGATATAGTTTCCAAAACCAATTTCATGGGCTCATCATGATTTTAAAGATTGTGTTATCTAACCATTAAACTTTAGTAATTCGTTCATTTTGACCCCAAAATATTAAGAAGACCACCCCAAATAACTTCTTTACTCATTAGGGATCAAAATATCACCATCTAATATCAACACATTTTAGGAATAATAATTAAAGAAATCAAATGAAAAAAAATTATTCAAATTACCCATAGTTACACAAGGCTTAGGACAAGAAAGAGTTAGCTAGACTCTTACCAACACTACATTTCAAGACCCAACAGTCCTTATCTAATACTACTAAACTTCCTAATTAACAAGAGGGGTCCTCAAGAATATTGTCTTTATTTAAATCCAAATCTCAAAAAAAAATTGTAATAATATATTCCTGGTTAACCTTACCCGACAGCAATGTCAACTCGCAACTAGGCCCAAAGGGTGTTCCTGATCACCATAGCTAAAAACTAGTTCTATGGTATATCCTAAATGGCCTGAAGGCCATCTTTCTTTATTCATTTTTTATAATACCAATTTTAAGGGTTTAATGGGAACCTATACATGGCCCATAGCCTTTTTTAATTACAAGACCCTAAGGTTATAAAGAAATTATATTCTTGGGTATAGAGAATATTCATTAGGAATGAATTCATTATTAGATAAGAAATAAACACAACATAGACTATACCTAAAAATATGTTGTGACTCATCCTCGTGTTAGACTCCAATGTAAAAAATATATAAAAAATTAAATAACTAAATAGATTAATACTCTACAAAATTGATAAAAAAACTCAAAATTTAAATAATGAATAAATGAACACAAGGTATCATAATATTTTAAATAATACAAAAGAATGGATTGAGTCAACAATGTGGTGAACTAAACATAACATACATATATATAACATAATTTTAGATAAATATTTAGAACATGTCATAGCAATAAATACCTCAAAACCATAAAGTTTTAGTTTATTTGGAGACTAGATACATAATAATATTATTTATTTAAATATCTTAAAAATATCCCACAAAGATCTCACCACATAATAAAATTATTATACATACAATACTTAAAACATCCCTTTAGAATCTGAGGAAAGGAAATATAATAAAGGGAGAACAAAGATGCTTAGTAAGGGTAAACATAAGGGATATCAATCAATGAACATAAGTGAAAATAATATAAGAATAATGTTTTGAAAACATGATCCTAATTTATGAAAATGATATCAAATCAGTAAAGTTCCACTAATCATAAATAATAGGATAAGGATTTTTCATAAAGAATATAATTTATAAGTTTATGGAATCATCAATAATCAATTATGATCCATGATAAAATATTATATGAATTATAAATAAGTTTATTTAATATACATAAAAATAGAAAATAATTTTTTAGTCAATGATTACTATAAGACTATCATATTGGATTGGTTTCACTCCCCATAACATCATTTCCTTTGTCAATTTTCAATATTAAGGCTATTATTGTAGATAAATTCCCTTATTGAACTAGGATTTCTCCCCATTCTAGTCCTTATTATCTCATGTGATATACATATTTACCAAATTTATTATAGGGATATATAATTATGAACCCACTCATCACATAATAAAAACCATACATAGGTGTTTCAAAAGATCATAAAAATTTTATAACATCAAAACTCATGGAAAGTAAATGGGTTTCGTAAACATTTAACCATTATCTTCCTAGTAAAACATGGAAAAGAAACATCTTTCACAAAGGTTTCATCATAACATAACTAACTAGTGGAAAAGAAAAGTGTTACAAGGAATCAATAAAAAATCATCATCATCATAAGACATCTAGTGAAATAAATTTGAAATTATTATAATATCATTTCTCCAATGAATCATAACAATCCTTAAATGATGTTTACATAAATGAAAAATAACATTGAAATATCATTCGAACCATTATTTAATAATGTGAAAATATTTACTTTGATTTTGATAAAATTGCATCTAAAAGTTTCCATAATATTGAGAAAGTAATTTTAATTTTAAATAACCATGCGAATTTGTAAAGGTTGATTCGAATAAAATAATGTTCATGATGATGTGGAAATGTATTCATGGAATATACATTAAAAGGAGACATTCCATTCACAATTTTATAAAAAAGTAAAAAAACAACCTCTTTGGAAAACTTTTTCAAATATTTTTTATGTAATTTAAAAATTCGGAAATTGAACTTTTTAAAACATTTCCTGTATAGGAATGAATATTAATAAGATAATTATTATGAGCGTGGACATGGGAAAAATGTTTATCAACAAAAAATTAAATAATGTTGACTTTTCTCTAAAAAATATTTCTCTTTCATTTAAAGTACCAAAGAGAGGAAAATGGAAATAAAATATAAAAATTACTTGAATTACCAAATAAAAAATATATATTAGGGTTTAAAGGATAAGATCCATAGAATTACCCGCAACATTAATTCAGCAAAGTCAATCCCAAAAAGAAATGTGATTATAACATAAACCCTTACCTCAAGTCTGGTCTTTCTTTAGACGCATTAAAATATATTGTATAATAAATATATATTTTATATAAATATATTAATTAACCATATTCATAAATCACATACTATTTATCATTCCTTTTTAATTTCCAATTATCATTTTATTAACAATTTTATCATTAAAATGAACATTTGTGTAAAAAATGGTATAGTTCTCATACATGTTTCAATACAAGGGTTCCTGTATTTTCTCCCTTTTAATGGATTCATCATACCATGAATAATAATCATGAAATAAGTATCATATTTATTAATAATATACACTTTTAGAATTATTCATATAAAGTGTGGATGAAAAATGAATCACATCACTATGTGGAGGTGATAGTCCCCACATACAAATGACTGATGTAATAATTTTCCAATAAATGAAAAGATAATAGGATTAATATGATACTATAATTATATAATAATAATTATGTAATAAATATTATATATAAACATAAAATACATTATAATAACCAACCTTGATTGATGGTGATGGAAAATGAATCATATCACTATGTGGAGGTGGTAGTCCACATATACGCATGAGCGATACTCCAATATCATAAAAACAATTCAGTATATATAAGATACTAAAGTCATTATTTTATAATTTATTCCATCGATTTATAGTAGGTAGAATAAGAAATAAAATTAAAATTACTCAGTTAAGAGTAATACTTCTTTGTTGAGAAAACTACTTTGGATTACTCATTAAGCCATGAAAAGATGGTATTATGATCAGAAAAGGATATATAGGACATGGTGAGGGATTATATGAATGTATTTGGGTATATATTTTCTATTATAAGAGGCTCCTCAAGCCTTATGAAGAGATAAGTTGTGGTTTCCTTTTATAAGGGAGGGAGATGGAATACTTGGAATTTTTCAAAAGATTTAGATATATTAATGCCTTGATCATTACAAATGTGTTTAAAATGCTTCATTTTAAAATATTAGATGATATAGGTTCTAAATATGACCATAAAATAAGATTTATACAAGTTTTATGGACATTTTAACCATTATCATTTTAGTTTTAACCCTTTTAACATGTTTTATCTTTTACCATGGTGACTGACTTTTTACCAAAGTTTCTATTCATAATAACAAAAAATTAAGTGGACCTTATTACATAAAATTATTTATTTTGATTAAAAATAATTGATGCATTTTAAAATAATTAATTTCTATAATTTTTATTAATTCATTCTAATATATGTGGATAAAACATAACAAAATTAGTTTTTACAAAATTCATTTTTAAACATAAAATAGAGTTTACTTTCATTCAATGCCATTTAAAACAATTAAATGAATCTTAAAGAAATTTATTCAATATATTATCCAAAAAACATTAGTTTAAATCATTCAATATTATATATTTATTTTATTTATTAAGATAAAAAACCTTTTGTTCATATAAATAAATTTTAAAAAAAACATCCCATTTTACCTTCAAATGATTTTATTTTAATTTATGGCTTGTTGAAATCTAATTAATTCATTTTATTCACATGTAATCAGTAATTTTTCATAATTTAGTTTTTCATTTTCATACCCAACAATTCAGAGCCTTGGTGATGACTATCAAATTAAATAATAATTGAATAGTTCCTTGCAGTTTTTTAAGACCGAAGTTGCATGTAAAGCAAGATATTAAAGAAATAAAATTTATTAATAGAGAAATATATCATAAAATTTTGGTTTCTTGCATTATAACCCCCCTATATGAATTTATCCATCTAAATTCCATCACTTTGATAAAAAACTGAGGATACTTCTACCTCATCACAACTTCGGGTTCCCATGTTGCTTCCTTAAATTTCTAATTCCTCTAGAGAACATTAACTAAGTGAGTAATATGGATTTGTAACTCATTATATCTATGATATAAGACTTCTACTTGTTGTTATTAATAAGAAATATCATGATCTGGTGGTAAAATCTATTAGTTTTATACATGTGAAGGTTTTTTTGTATTTACTTAGGATATATATGTAGAACACATTGTGAACATAAGATAGGATCAGTGGAAGTTCCAAACAATAAGAAACTATACCAATATGATCAATAATATTGAATGGGATGATATATATAGGGCACAAAATTCTATTATTTCAAAATATCATAACCTTCTTCCATGGATAAATTCATATAAATTCCTTCTTACTAAATTTAAATTTCAAGTCTAACTAATGATTATCATCGTAACTATTTGTTAAAATCTGAGTGACCCTGATGTACTGTTTAATTCCTCTAACATTTTTTCACATTTCTTTTAACTCCCCAACCCCAGTTACCCAGATTCGGTGGATTATTTTAATACAATGGAATTATTATAAGGAATCAAGTCTCGAAAGACCGATTAGTTTAGCAGTCTTGTAAAATATATTACATACATGAATGTTACATTACACTTCATAACATAAAAAACAACATAAATAATCATTTATGAATGCCATTATTCCCTTGTCATAACCCTTCTTATCAATCACAACATACTTCTTGGAATCCTGGGAAAAATAAAACATAGAAAGGGGTGAGCTAAAATGCTCCGTAAGGGTAAGCAATACAGCGGAAACATTCATAAATAAGCATAAACATTTAAGGAAACATATTACAAAAACAAAAGACTTTTAAACTTGAACTTCAACATAGTATGGAAAAAATAAAATAAAATAATGTCATTTACTTATTCACATGGATATTCTACTAATCGAATAATCACATGAAATATCAATAACCAATTTCATAATGATGGAATCCATAATGCCATACTATCATAAGCACATATCCAAGGCCTCGTGCCAAGACTACAAATAAGATTTTCCCAAGGCCATGTGCCAATACACTAGTTTGTCTCATGAGACCTACCGATGCATCGAGGAGCTATAGCGAGCTCCACCCGTAACATATTATGTCCAATGCATTACCATATGAAAAGGTTTAAACATAACATAAACATTCGTATTAAAACTAGCATATGAAATGTAAATACTTCATCCATAAACCACGAATGGTATAAAATACATCCATAGTCAAACACATCACAAAAACTTTAAAACCATATGGAAGTTTTGTATCATAATAAATCATCTTCAAATAAACTTAAAATTCATCAAAGGATGTTGACATAGATGAAATCAAAACTATTCGAGAGAAATATCTCTTTTTTGAAGTCATTTAAAAGTCACACATTTATTAAGGAAGTAATTTAAAAGAGTTTTTTGGAATCAAAGTGTCCCATACCACTTCGAAACTTTTGAAAATAAATATCATTTCCAAACATTCATTTCCATATAAATAAATCCGTAAAATCATTTTGAAAACATGGACATTAATTAAAAATATTTAGAAAGATAAATCTTTAAATCATTTAAAATTCTTTTTTTTGATAAAGAGTACCTTTCATAAATTCTTAAAATATTCATTTTGAAATCATTTAAAAGTCACATAATTATAAAATAAAACATTTACATTGAAAATATTCTTATAATCATGTATGTGAATCTTTGACAATTTTATAACGGTGGTAAATAGCCACACCGCCATATAAGTTAAAAAAAGACATTCTTACCTTAAATTTGTCGAAAAGGTTAAAAGTGCCTTGTTTGGAAAACGACGGAAAGATTCCTTTCAAAACGCATAAGGGTATAAATTACTTTAATCCATTGAAAATTAAATAGTAAAAAATGTTTTGAAATACATTTTTAAGAAACATGGATGTGGATGATAAAAAAATCCTAGAAGATTATTACGTATAAACAACCTCGGATAATGAAGAGATTGTGAAATAAACCCTTACCTTGTACTTTTCCTTGGTTGGGGGTAGGTTAACCTCCTGTATAATGGTGAAATAATTGTTATTAAATTATACAAGAATCATATATATTAATATGATATCATATATGATCTTTTAACATTGATTTGTTAATATTATCTTAGTATTATCGTTGTTTCGGGTGTTAACTTACTCGTTTTCTTTTATATATTTTGTTATGAAATCCATGTTTGTCATGGATAGGTTTTATCTTATTCATATCCAGAATGATATCAAGTCCTTAGATACTATTATAAATTATTAAATGAAATTTAGACTTGAATGGATACGATGGAGAATGAATCTCATCGCATTCGTGGAGACGGTAGTCCGTACGTATGCACGAGCGACAATATCATTCTTTTGTTATTAAAATAATATATACTTGGATGGTATATCATATATACAGAATCATTATCATGTTATATTTATTATTTAAATGAATTACACATCATTATTATACCCATCCAAATAATAATTTATTGAATAACAATTACACCACGACATGGAGATGGTAAGCCGTACGTACGCACGTATGGTGACATGTTATTCAAAGGGTGGATAGAAGACTGAATATGGTTGTACTATATTTATAATAACATCACAGTATATATAAGATACTGGATTTATTATTTTAGAATATTAATAATAAATAAAGAAGTAGTAGAAGAAGAAATTAATTTGAAAAAGGGTGGTGAAAACATTACCTCTTCTTCGGGTTCTTCCTTTTGATTTGATCAAAGGGGATCCTTAGGTTGGCTTTATGATAAACCTAAGGCCTCTATGTTGTATTTAGGGAAGTTGGTAGAGTATTTGAGCAAAGGTTGGCCGAACCAAAAGGCTTTGAATGTGTGAATTAATGAGAAGGAGGAGTTCCCTTTTATAAGAGGGGTGAGGGGCACCTTTGGAAAAGCTAGAAATATTAATTTATAATAAATTCATATTAGGTTTCTAATGGCTCCAAATTGTATTATTTAAATTTTTAGGTGGGTATGGGTCTAAAATTACTCAACCAATAGAATTTAGACAGGTTTTGGTCACTATATTAACCTTATCTTTAAGTATTAACTCTTAGTTAATTAGTTTCACTTTTACAATGTCTCTTTGTATTTTTATATTATATGGTTAATAAACTTACTATATACATCAAAGAGACCCCCAAGTGGTGCACTAATGATAGAACTATCTTGATATAAGTCTCTTGGGTGAACAGTATATTTTTATGAATTTAATATCAATTCATAATATATTATTTGTTTTAAAAACTCTTTTATGTCAATTTTGACACTATTCAATAGTTGATTTTTGTGAAACTCATAATAGAATGATTACTTCGAAAACAGTCAATTATATAAATACTAATATGTAATATTAACCTATAAAATTAGTTTAATTCAATAAAAGTCTCCAATTATATTCATTTTGGAATTTATAATATCAATTATTTTAACTTTTCACTATTATGGTAATTACTGCATCATCATTATGTCATAAATAAATTAAATTATTCAATGTCTAAAAATTATAAATAAAATATAATTATGTAATAAATATTTTTAGCTTTATAATGAATATTTATAGTAAAAAATAAAACATATATAACCATATGTAAAAAATGTTTTTCTAAAAGATATATGCTTATGTCATTTTTGTAATTACTTTAACTTAATTAACATAAAGTGTCATTATCACATACAAGTGGATCCATGTGGTTCCAAAATCTACCCAAAGATGACCATGGTCGTCCATGTATCAACCAATAGGGGTAAGACACGTTTTAGGGTAATTTTATATTATTATAATATTATTTAATTACCTTTATTTACCGTATTTACCCTTTAACCATGGTAAATAAAATATTTACTGAAGTAATTATTCAAAATGTCTAAAAATAAAAGTTACCTATTTACACAATTTGGACATCCTGATTCCAAATATGGAATCAATTTTCTCAAATTCAATACACAGATGTGGTAGAAATTAATTTAAAATTAATTCCAATTGTTAAAACAAAAAGCGTGTTTTTAAGAAATAATAACTATCAAAGGATTGACAGTTGTTTATGTTCGGTTTAAATGTGAAATTATGTTCAATGACCCAAATTGTATTACATGGTAAAAATTTATTCTAAATATAATTTAAAACCACTCAAATTCATAATTTATCACTATTAATTTTTTCGATTAAAAAAATTGTTTTAATTAAAATTTAATAATTTTCACTATTCATCAAAATATAAAAGTTATCTAAAAAGTACCAAAATTTTACCCAAGTCTAATTTCGTTATTCCGAATCCAAAAATGAAGTCTATTTTACCAAATTAAAAAAATAAAAGTTTCATTTATTAATTTAAAATTGATTCCCACTTTCGAAACCAAAAGGCGTATTTTTTAAAAAATAATAACTATCAAAAGTTTGACACTTGTTTATGTCCAATTTCAATGTGAAATTACTTAAAATGACCATCATTGGATTTAATAGTAATAATATAATATATTTATAATTCAAAACCATTAAAATGTATAATTTAACAATATAAATTATTTTGATTAAAAAAGTCATTTTCAGTTAAAATATAGTATTTTTCACTATTCACACAAATATGAAAGTTATCAGAAAAACACCAAAACATTATTGAAAATAAATTCTTATGTCCCGATTCTAAAGAATAATTTCTTTTTGTCAAATTGAATATATAAAAGTTTCAAATATTGTATTTAAAAAGGCTTCGCCATTAAAAGGCGGTAAAATTTCATTTTTTGAAAAATACTTCTTTTATCCGAAAAAATTGAATTTGTTCATCAATAATGTCTTAGAAACTCATAATATGGATTCTAAAAAAATATAAATATTATATAATGTTTTAAAATTTAGTTAATACTATTCATAACCTCTTTTTAACGGCTTGTTTGGTAAGTCATGGTGCGCTTGAACTCGGTGTTGCGTGTACTGTAAGTTATTGAATTATTTTGAAGAAATAACACATTATGAAATCTTGGGGTGTTACATTCTACCCTCCTTCAATAAATTGTGTCCTCGCAATTTGAAATTTTTCATTGAAAATAAAAGGTTGAAAATAGAAAATATATGTGTGGGAAAACCCAAATCAGAAATTGGGTTAATAAAATTTAGTCTTAATAAGAGGAAAAGAGAAATGAAAGGGTCACCACCAAATTATGATATCTATTCGAATAACATTGGTGGAAATTAGAGACATATAAGTGGAGGAAAAATGTAAATATTTATAGGTAGTGATTGAGGTCATCAATCACAAACTATTGTAAAATTGAGGTCCTTAAATTCATCAATCTATGATGATTTAAAATACCATCGGTTCAACAAAACATAAGGTATTGAGATAACACATTTTTGACGTTTCAAAATATCTTAGTTGAAATCCCACATCGAAAAATGAATTAATGAGGCCTCTATTTAACATAAAGAGTGGTAAGTATGAAGATTACTGAAAATAACACATACTAGGGTTCCATGTAGGAAAATATGGATATGGAAGAGAAATATAACCATCAATTATCTGATGGAGAGTGGTAGAGAACATGGCTATGAAAAGGCCAACAATCCCAAAGCCATAAATTAGTGATGATCTAAGGTACCATCTAGGACAACATTTTTGTTCTACGTTCCTTTTCTTAATGTTGAGGAATTTATTTATGAGATTGGCTAAGACCATAAGGAGATATACTTATTTTATAATTAGAGTTTTATCCATTAATAAATTTCTACCACAAACTCATATTTCACCCCAAAACATAATACAACTCAAAAATACTCTATTTATCCTAAGCGTATAGGGTTCCAAATATAATGAATTTATAATTCACATATCAGATCCTTTATGAAAAGAAAGTACATTATACTATCCAAGAACTTCTTGTAGCACAATGGTACATGATAAATCCCAATTGCACTATGGTTTTGGGTTCGATTCCCGCAGCTTTGTCTGACACGACGGGTCATCACACGGTCTGCATGTTGTCCTTTTATAAAAATCCAAAAATAACCTTTCAAAATTAATCCATTCCAACCTTTAGACTTATCCACAATACTATTATCCAAACTCATAGTCCAAAATTTACAAGGAAGTTAAACATAATGAGGATCGTTTTTGCCAGGTAATAACATGTGAACTCCTTCCTCATATATTATTTTACAACACTGCAACATCCTGAATTACCAAAATTAACCATCTCTTATTCCAAAATCACTACCTTGGTATCAGAACCATATTATGGTTTATCATTATCTCAACCATATATTTTCCAAAAATTTAACCTGCTATTGAGTCACTTTTCTTTGTTCCACGCAATCTCAAGTCCTTAAAGAAATAGTACTGCAGTACAATCCCTATATGCTCTATAATAATTATAAGAAGTACATTGTTGATACAAAACTCAAATGACATAATCAACATAAGAACTCTAATCATTCCTCTTCATATATGGTAGTATAATAACTTGATTATTATCCAATAGCATCATTTGCGGCATAGTCTGATGACTGGGACATAGGTTCGCGTAGTGTCCAAACTTCTTGAAAATTAAGAATTGTACATTTGAAACCATTTTCTTACCCTTGCAGTCATGTACTTTGTGCCCTTTTCCTCCACACTTATAACAAACTCCCATTCCTTTCAGGAAAGTTCCAGGGTGTTTCTTCCCATAGTTATCACATATGGGAAAATTCTTCTTTTCCCTCTTCCCTTCATCCATCTTTCTCTCTTCCCTCCTTTTCTTCTATTGCTTCCCTTCAAAGCCATAGGACTCAGTAAACTCTTTACTTATCTTATCAACACATGATATTATTTCTTCATATGATGATAATAAATGGGAGACTATTTCACTTCTAAATTCTAGCTTAAGACCATGAAAGATATGATCCTTCTTTCTCTTTGGATCATGTGCATTACTGGAGTTCTAATTCCTTCTATTGGGATCCATTTATAAACAATAGCATAAACTAGGTCAGTTTATGAATTGCAATAAATAATTCCAAACTTTTAAAATACCTAATGCAAATTGAACAGTTTATGGATATAATCCATAATCATAAAAAAGTTTTCATTGAGTAATTACATACTCATGAGCCCTTAATCATGGTTTGTAAAGAAAATTAGAATTATCCTAAGCATATCCCTAGGGAGTTTCGTAACAAAGAGTGCAGCATGGCCCGTTTTCGTCCACCAGTTCGCGTTCGAGTCTAGCTCAAAGTGGTGTTTTCAGGTTTTACCCCTAGGTACATCTGTGCCAGAGCCGCCTCTACCTGCTCATATCCAGACAGGGATGTATTGCTCGGAAAACTCACAAAATCTCTACAATACCAAAATTCTAGGATGTTCTTATATACTAATCCTCAAAGTCTATATTAGGGCTATGTGCTCTAATCAGAGTTTATCTAAATATAGTTTCCAAGGTTATTACTAAACTTCCTCTGATACCAACTATAACGCCCTGAACCCAGTTACCAAGAGTAGGTGAATTATTTTAAAACATTGGCATGATTATAAGGAATCAAGTCTTGAAAGACCAATTAGTTTAGCAGTCTTGGAAAATAGATTATATACATGAATGTTACATTACACTTCATAACATACAAAACAACATAAATAATCCTTTATGAATGCCATTATTCCCTTGTCTTAACCCTTCTTATCAATCACAATATACTTCCTGGATTCCTGGGAAAAATAAAACATAGAAAGGGGTGAGCTCAATCACTCCTTAAGGGTAAGCAATACAGCAGAAACTTTCATAAATAAGCATAAACATTTAAGGCAATGCATAACTAAAACAAAAGCCTTTTAAACTTGAACTTCAACATAGTATGGAAAAAATAAAATAAAATAATGTCATTTACTTATTCACATGGATATTCTACTAATCGAATAATCACATGCAATATCAATAACCAATTTCATAATTATGGAATTCATAATGCCATACTATCATAACCACATAGCCAAGGCCTCGTGCCAAGACTACAAATAAGATTTTTCCAAGGCCTTGTGCCAAGACACTAGTTTGTCTTATGAGACCTACCGATGCATCGAGGAGCTATAGCGGGATCCACCCATCACATATTAAGTCCAATGAATTCCCGTATGAAAAGGTTTAAACATAACATAAACATTCGTATTAAAACTAGCATATGAAATTTAAATACTTCATCCATAAACCACGAATGGTATATGAATAATACATCCATAGTCAAACACATCAATAAAACTTCAAAACCATATGGAAGTTTTGTATAATAATAAATCAACTTCAAATAAACTTAAAATCCATCAAAGTATTTTGACATAGATGAAATCAAATCTATTTGAGAGAAATATCACTTTTATGAAATCATTTAAAAGTCACACATTTATTAAGGAAGTAATTTAAAAGTGATTTTTGGAATCAAAGTGTCCCATACCACTTCAAAACTTTTGAAAAGAAATATCATTTCAAAAAATTCAGGTCCATATAAATAAATCCTGAAAATCATTTTGAAAACATGGAAATTAATTAAAAATATTTAGAAAGATAAATCTTTAAATCATTTAAAACACTTTTTTTATAAAGAGTACCTTTCATAAATTCTTAAAATATTCATTTTGAAATCATTTAAAAGTCACATAATTATAAAATAAAACATTTACATTGAAAATATTCTTATAATATTGTAAGGGAAGCTTTGACAATTTTATAACAGCGGTAAATAGCCGCACCCACCATATAAGTTAAAAAAAGACATTCTTACCTTAAATTTGTCGAAAAGGTTAAAAGTCCCTTGTTTGGAAAATGACAGAAATATTCCTTTCAATACACATAAGGGTATAAATGACTTTAAACCATTGTCTAGTAAATAGTAAAAACTGTTTTGAAATACATTTTTATGAAACATGGATGTGGATGATAAAGAAATCCTAGTAGATTATTACGTACAAACAACCTCGGATAATGAAGAGATTGTGAAATAAACCCTTAACTTGTACTTTTCATTGGTTGGGGGTAGGTTAACCTCCTGTATAATGGTGAAATAATTGTTATTAAATTATAAAATAATCATATACATTAATATGATATCATATATGATCTTTTAACATTGATTTGTTAATATTATCTTAGTATTATCGTTGTTTCGGGTGTTAACTTACTCGTTTTCTTTAATATGATTTATTACGCAAGCCATGTTTGTCATGTATAGGTTGTATCTTATTCATATCCAGAATGATATCAAGTTTTTAGATACTATTATAAATCATTAAATGAGATTTATACTTGAATGGATACGAGGGAGAATGAATCTCATCGCGTTCGTGGAGACGGTAGTCCGTACGTACGCACGAGCGACAATATCATTATTTTGTTATTAAAATAATATATAATTGGATGGTATATCATATATAAATAATTATTATCATGTTATATTTGTTATTTACATGAATTACACATTATTATTATACCCATCCAAATAATAATTTGTTGAATAACAATTACACCACGACGTGGAGACGGTAAGCCGTACGTGCGCACGTATGGTGACATGTTATTCAAATGGTGGATAGAATACTGAATATGGTAGTACCATATTTATAATAACATCACATTATATAAAATATAATAGAGTTATTATTTTAAAAATATTAATAACAAATAAAGAAGAAGTTGAAGAAGAAATGAATTTGAAAAAGGGTGGTGAAAACATTACCTCTTCTTCGGGTTCTTCCTTTTTGTTTGATCAAAAGGGATCCTTAGGTTGGCTTTATGATCAAACTAATGCCTCTAGGTTGTATTTAGGGAACTTGGGAGAGTATTTGGGCAGAGGTTGGCCGAACCAAAAGGCTTTTAAGGTGTGAATTAATGAGAAGGAGGAGTTCCCTTTTATAAGAGGGGTGAGGGGCACCTTTGGAAAAGCTAGAAATATTAATTTATAATAAATTAATATTCGGTTTCTAATGGCTCCAAAGTGTATTATTTACATGTTAAGGTGGATATGGGTCAAAAAATATAATTTATACAGGTTTGGGTCACTATATTAACCTTATCTTTAAGTATTAACTCTAAGTTAATTAGTTTCACTTTTACAATGTCTCTTTGTATTTTTATATTATATGGTTAATAAACTTACTATATACATACAAGAGACCCCCAAGTGGTCCATTAATGATACATATATCAAGATATAATTCTCTTGGACGAACCTTAGATTTTTAGAAATTTAATATCAATTAATAATATAATATTTGTTTTAAAAAACACTTTATGTCAATTTTGACACTATTCAATAGTTGATTTTTGTGAAACTCATAACAGAATGATTACTTCGAAAAAAGTCAACTAAATAAATCATAATATGTCATATTAACCTATAAAATTATTTTAATTCAATAATAGTCTCTAATTATATTCATTTTGGTATTTATAATATCTATAATTTTAATTTTTCACTATTATGGTAATTACTGCGTGATCATTGTGTCATAAATAAATTAAATTATTTAATGTCTAATAATTATAAATAAAATATCATCATGTAAAAAATCTTTTTATATTTATAATTAATATTTATAGTCTAAAATCCAACATTTATAACCCTACGTAAAAAATATTTTTCTAAAAGATATATGCTTATGTCATTTTTGTAATTACTTTAACTTAATTAACATAAAGTGTCATTATCACTTACAAGTGGATCCATGGGGTCCCAAAATCGACCCAAATATTCCCATGGTCGGCCATGTATCAACCAATATGGGTAAGACACGTTTTATGGTAATTTAATATTATTATAATATTATTTAATCACCCTTATTTACCGGATTTACCCTTTAACCATGGTAAATAAAATATTTACTGAAATAATTATTCAAAATGTCTAAAAATAAAAGTTACCTATTTACACAATTTGGACATCCTGATTCCAAATATGGAATCCATATTCCCAAATTCGATACACAGAAGTGGCAGAAATTAATTTAAAATTAATTCCCATTGTTAAAATAAAAAGTCTGTTTTTAAGAAATAATAACTATTAAAAGATTGACAGTTGTTTATGTTCGGTTTAAATGTGAAATTATGTTCAATGACCCAAATTTTATTACATGGTAAAAATATATTCTAAATATAATTTAAAACCACTGAAATTCATAATTTATCACTATTAATTGTTTCGATTAAAAAAATTGTTTTTAATTAAAATTTAGTAATTTTCACTATTCATCAAAATATAAAAGTTATCCGAAAAGTACCAAAATTTCACCCTAGGATAATTTAGTTATTCCAAATAAAAATATGAAGTCTATTTTACCAAATTCAAAACATAAAAGTTTCATTTATTAATTTAAAATTGATTCCCACTTTCGAAAACAAAAGGCGTATTTTTAAAAAAATAATAACTATCAAAACTTTGACACTTGTTTATGCCCAATTTCAAGGTGAAATTACTTAAAATGACCATAATTGGATTAAATAGGAAAAATATAGTCTATTTATAATTCCAAACCATTTAAATGTATAATTTAACAATATAAATTATTTTGATTAAAAAAGTCATTTTCAGTTAAAATATAGTATTTTTCACTATTCACACAAATATGAAAGTTATCAGAAAAACACCAAAACATTATTGAAAATAAATTTTTATGTCCTGATTCTAAATAAGAAGTTCATTTTGTCAAATTGAATATATAAAATTTCAAATATTGGATTTAAAAAGTCTTCTCCATTAAAAGGCGGTAAAATTTCATTTTTTGAAAAATACTTATTTTCTCCGAAAAAAATGAATTTGTTCATCAATAATGTCTTAGAAACTCATAATATAGATTCTAAAAAAATATAAATATTATATAAAGTTTTAAAATTTAGTTAATACTATTCATAACCTCTTTTGAACGACTTGTTTTGTAAGTCATGGTGCGCTTGAACTTGGTGTTGCGTGTAGTGTAAGTTATTGAATTATTTTGAAGAAATAACACACTATGAAATCTTGGGGTGTTACATTTCTTTTTCATTCCCAGGTTCCAATAATTTTTTTATCCAATTCCATCCCAACACATTGTATTTTTTCACTTCCATCTATAGCGGGTTTTATAAGGATCCAACTAAATGCTTGATTGAATGAAATAATTATAATAGAATTTAATAAGAGGATGGTGTTTATCCCAACCACCATTGAATTCTAGAGAATAGGATCTCATCATATCCTCTAGGGTTTGGGTTTCCCTATCATAATGGATATATTTTTAAGGATGATAAGTAGTTATAAATCTTAATCCTATATTCAACATTGGATGAAGACTTGTTTAGAACATCAAGGTAAACTAAGATACCAATCAGATACAATACAATGTGGTACTCCATGAAACGTTGCCACATTCTTAATTTATATATTAGAAATATCATCAGGAGGTAAATCTTATATTATGTAAATAACATGTACTAACTAAATAAGGTTATTAACTCTAACACAAATAACATTATGACCTTTAGATTTTTTGTGGAGTATGTCGATAAAATCCATGGTGATGTTCTTCCATTTAAATTATGGTATGGGTAATTGTTGTAGCAACCCCTTATACTTTTTTCTCTCAAACATAACATTATAATATAACAATTTTCATGATACATACTCTACAATATCCCTTTTCATGTTATCCCACTAGAAATAATATTTTTGATCTCTACTCATCTTTTTATATCAATGATGAATAGAGAATGATGAAATATGAGCTTCATCCAATAAATCCTTTTTCCGTGTTTGATATTGATTGGAAACATATTTTATTCCTGAAACATATCATTCAATATCAATCCTTCCTGAACTCAAGAACATTTATCACCATCTTTTGAAGTTCAAAATTCTTCTTTTTCACCTATTTTATCATCACATGGATGGATGGTTGATTATTCAACTCAGAAAGATATCATAAATCCCATTTCCTTGTGATTTTAAGAGCCTTATTCAATAAATAAATAAATATTGTGAAACATATTGAAACCATATTTTAGGTATGTTACTTGGTTCATTTTTAATTCATTTTATCATCTTTTAGAAATTTATCTTGGTTTATTTTATGTTATTTGGTGTGTTATATGGTTTATTATTGGTTATTCTCTCATTTTTGAGGTTTTTAGGGGTTGGGAGGGTGTTATTTTAACATATATGATAGTTTTTGATGAATTATATAAATATTTGTGCATGGGACTATAGCTAAAAAGGCTATAGGATGTCTACCAGAACACTTGTGAGGGGTTTGGGAGGGATTTTTTTAACATATATGATGGTTTTTGAGGGATTCTGTAAAGAATTGTGCATGGGAATATAGCCAAAAAGGCTACAGGATGTCCACCAACACATTGTTGAGGGACATAGACTAGATGGTGGAAGTCTGATAGTATTTTACTCTTGTATAAATCCCACTGGCCAGCTAGTGAGTTCAATCAACAAGCTATTGGGTGGATATCATAAGTGGTTTCCAAAAAGGAGTCTCATCTGCAAGATAGTAAGAGACCATCGACTAGACATTCATAGCCCACTGACCA
This sequence comes from Viscum album, assembly GCA_963277665.1. Taxonomy (NCBI): domain Eukaryota; kingdom Viridiplantae; phylum Streptophyta; class Magnoliopsida; order Santalales; family Viscaceae; genus Viscum; species Viscum album. The sequence continues at coordinate 1,960,182,313 of OY728119.1, read as the reverse complement.
GCTGTTTTAACTTCCAAAACCTTATCTATTCTACTAATAAGTACCAAAAAGATAGTGACACAAATTTTGGATAGAATGAAAATGGTTTTATCATATTTATTTTCACTTAATACCACCTTTTATTTCTAAACTCACCTATCTTGAACCTAGATTGATTCCCTCGACCTTGGAGACTCTTTAGTGGTGTTGTGGTCATTCCAACCACTTTTCTTCACAAATTTACGTTTCATTTGATGGGTTGATTATCTTCAAGTAAGTATAATTTCAATTGTGTGGTTAATTATTCTTTCCTCATATATATTCTTTGAGAGCTGGGTGGATTCTTATATTGTTGATGAATCTGGATTTTGATATGAAGAATATGGGTTCTAGGATTCTTCTGTGATTCATTCTATCCCTTTTGAGTCTCTAATTGAATATACTATGTCAGTGATCAATGTAGAGACATAGTTTTTTCCTTGTAGTACTTTTAAATATTTCTATATATATTGTCAAAGAAATGAACTGATATTGTGTGTGATTATGAGGACCAACATGCCCAGAATTAATTTTATAAAAATATTAAATATATTTTATATTTTACATTTGCAACTTCTTAAATAAAATATGATAACTCTTAAAGAAAATATTGGATTAGAAATATGAGACCACAGTTCAGTCTGAAGCATGATTTTTACCCTTTTAATGACTTAAAATGTGTTAGTGTGGGCTGTTCAAACTCCTCACTAATTAGGTATACATTTAGGGAAATAATAATTTATTTAGTTAATTAATTATTTCATTCTAATGTAGAAAAAATTTATATAATAATACTATCATGGTGAATTATCCAGGGTTAGCGGCATAAATCTTGGGAGAATTCTAGAGTTCCTTCTTCCTCCTTCATTGGTGAATCACCTCAAACATTGATGAAACACAAGATCAGAGTATATTGGGATGCAGTGAATGAAACAAAATCCAACTATCATTGGCAGGTGCATTCTTCAATGAAGAACAATAAAATGTTTATGTAGGACTCATCAATTTGTGTTTTATGCCCTTTTTATTAAATACATTGATAATATCAATCCATGTTCTATCGATCTCCACCAATTCTGGCCTAAGAATGTGTATACATACCATATTTAAAGTGTTTTTTTAATTGATTTCTAATCCTATATAACCTTTTTTATCAATAGACAATAAATCTCGGTTAATGATTATATAAACATTTTTTTTGTAACTTCATACCCAATTATTCTTCGCATTCATCGTCGATAGGATATCAAGGTCCCGGTTCGACATTTTCAGGTTGTACTGAGCTTGATCGAACCCCCAGAATCACAATAGAATGACAATGGAGGTTCTTATAGATAAAATAATGATAGATCTATGATCATTAAAAGGCATGTATGATCGTTTTAATTATTGGAGATCAATAAATTTAAGGATGAAGGTTCGGGGCATGTGCGGTGTGAGTGGTGCATATGGGATTGCTTATAATCCAACTAAATTCAATATTTTGGCCACCTAAGGTCCGGTATTTGCTGGTTGATTATAGATCTGAAAATCCATTACAAAACTAAATATGGATTCAATTCGGTATGGCCTGAATTAATGCATGAAGAATGGATCTGAGAATATATAAAAAACCCAACAGCGGGTCGTATACAAGGATAAATGCATGGTTTGTAGTCCCTTATGTTTGGTGGCTAGTGTTTTAGGAAATCTTAAGGATATTATGAAATGTATACATCCTATATATCATGTACCACTTCCCCATATGAGAAACCCATGTGGTGGATGTAACTCTCTGACCCCAATTACCCAGAGTCGTTGCATTATTACATAACATTGGCATGATCACAAAAGATCTAGTCTCAAAAGACCAATCAGTTTAATAGTCTTGGAAACACTAGATATATTCATAAGTCTTACATTACAAAATAAAGTAAAAAAAACTACAACAATATCTTTTCTTCATATCCCCTCATACTATCCCTACAGGTCATTCATAAATTACTTCTTCACATCCTGGGAAAAATAAAACATTGAAATGAGTGAGCTCAGATGCTTAGTAAGGATAACAATATCGCATAAGCTTTCATAAATAAGCATAAACATTTAAAGAAAATGTATAAATAAAACAAAATCCTTTTAAACTTAAACATAAACATAATATGGAAAAGATAAAATGATATAATGTCATTTACTTATTCACATGGATATTCTACTAGTCAAAAAACCACAAGCAATATCAATAACCACATTCATAATGATGGAATGCATAATGCCAGACTGTCAAAACCACATATTCAAGTCCTTATGACAAGAATAAAAATAATATTTTGTCAAGGCCTTGTGCCAAGACACTAGTTTGTCTCATGAGACCTACTGATGAATCAAGGAGCTATATCGGGCTCCACCTGTCACTTACTAAGTCCAATGAATTCCTAATATGAATACTTTTAAACATAACATAAACATTCATATTAAAACTAGCATACGAAATGTCACTACATTCTCCATAAACCATGAATGGTATAAAAATAACACATCCACATTCAAAAATATCACAAAAGCTTCAATACAATATGGATGTTTTGTATTCTAATAAATCAACTTCAAATAAGATTAAAATCCATCAAAGGATGTTGACATAGATGAAATCAAAACTATTTGAGAGAAATATTTTTTTTTAAATCATTTAAAAGTCACATAATTGTAAAAGAAAATTTTTACTATGAAAATATTCTTATAAGAATGTAAGGGAAGCTTTGTGTATTTTATAATGGCCGAAAATAGCCGCACCTGCAGAATAAGTTAAAAAATACATTCTTACTTTAATTTTGTCGAAAAGGTTAAAAAGGACCTTGTTTGGAAAACTACAGAAGATTCCTTTCAAACCATATTATAAAAAGTCTGACAAGGGTATAAATTACTTTAACCCATATTATAGAGAATAGTAAAAATGTTTTGGAATAGATTTTTAAGAAACATGGATGTGGATGATAAAGAGATCCCAGTAGATAATTACGTATAAACAACCTCAGATAATAAGGAGATTGTGAAATAAACCCTTGCCTTATACTTTTAATTGGTCGAGGTTAGGTTAAAGTCCTTTATAATGGTGAAATAATTGTTATTAAATTATAACATAATCATTTAAATTAATATGATCTCATATATGATCTTTTAACATTGCTTTGTTAATAATATCTTAGTATTATCGTTGTTTTGGGTGTTAACTTACTCGTTTTCTTTTATATGTTTTGTTACATAAGTCGTGTTTGTTATGGATAGTTTGTATCTTATTAATATCCATAATTATATAAAGTCCTCCAACATTATTTTTAATCATTAAAATAGAATTATACTTGAATGGATAAGATGGAGAATTAATCTCATCGTGTTCGTGGAGACGGTAGTCCGTACGTACGCACGAGCGACAATATCATTATTTTGATATTAAAATAATATATAATAGGATGGTATATCTTATATACAGAATAATTATCATGTTTTATTTATTATTTACATCAATTACACATCTTTATCATACCCATCCAAATAATAATGTTTTGAATAACAATTACACCATGACATGGAAACGGCAAGCCATACGTACGCACATATGGTGACATATCATTAAAAGGATGGATATAATACTGAATATGGTTGTACCATATTTATAATAACATCACAGTATATAGAATATACTAGATTCATTATTTTATAATTGAAATAACAAAGAAATAAGAAGTGGAAGAAGAAAGGAACTTAAAAGAGGGTGGTGAAATTATTACCTCTTCTTCGGGTTCTTCCTTTGGATTTGATCAAAAGGGATCTTTAAGTTGGCTTTCTGACTAAAGGATGACCTTTAGGATGAATTGAGGGAAGTTAGGAGGATATTTGGGTAGGGGTTGGCCGAGCCAAATGGGTTTTAAGGTATGAATTAGAGAGAAGGGGGAGTGCCCTTTTATAAGAGGGGTGAGGGGAACCTTTGGAAAAGCTAGAAATATTATTTTATAATAAATTAAAATTAGGTTCATAATGGCTCCAAAGTTGATTATTTAAAGGTTAACGTGGGTATAGGTCAAAAACCACTCAACCAATAGGTTTTAGACTGGTTTGGGTCACTTTATTAACCGTATATTTTATTTTTAACTCTTAGTTAATTAGGTTGACATTTACCATGTCTCTTTGTATTTTTATATTATATGTTTAATAAACATAATATAAACCTCCAAGAGACCCCCAAGTGGTCCATTAATGATACACCTATCATTATATAAGTCCTTTGGCCGAACCTTATATTTTTAGGAATAGAATATCAATTATTAATATAATATTTGTTTTAAAAACTCTTTTATGTCAATTTTGACTATATTGGGTATTTTGTTTTTGATAATTTCATTACAGGATTATTAATTAGAAAACAATTTATATAACCAATCCTAATATTTCATCTTAACCTATAAAATTAGTGTAATTCACAAAAAAGTCTCAAATTACATTTATTTTTATATTTATATTATCAATTCTTTTAATATTTCATTAATTAGGTAAATACGGCATCACCATTATGTCATAAATAAATTAAATTATTTAATTTATAAAAATTATAAATAACATATTATTATGTTGGAAATCGTTTTATATTTCTAATTTATATTTATAATCGAATTTATCTTATGTATAACCCTATATTAAAAATGTTTTAGTTATTAAACATTGATTTTAACTCTTTTAACTCTTCTTTGAATTAAATAATAATAAATGTCCTAATCTAATCCAAGTGGACCTAAATGACAATATTTTATTCCTAAGGTTTTTTTTGGTCAATATACACTTGTACAATAGAATTAGGACATGTTTTAGGGTAATATTAATATCATTTTTACCCTTAATTACCCTATTTACTTTTAACCGTGGTAAATAATAGTAAAAGGTTACTATTCACCAAAAATAATTTTTATCCTATTGAACCACATTTTACTTCTTGATATTAACCGTGTCTCTCGGATTTTCAAAATTCCACTCACAGAAGCGATAAGATTATGTTTTATGTGAATTTGCAAATTCTCATAGGAGATGTGTAAAAGACGGTGAAAAGTTCAATAAAAATTATATATATATATTTATTATAAATTGACTCTAATGAATTACATTGAACTTATATAGTTATTATGTGTCTATTTTGACCTTAATTAAATTTAAATAAAATGAATAATTATTTAAATATAAATTCGGTTTTAAACTATCACTCAGTGTTTTTTTCACTATTCATCAAAAATTGAAAGTTTTCAGAAAAATAACAAAAATTCACCCTAAGCTAATTTTGATATTAAGAATCCAAAAATGAAGTCCATTTTGAAAGATAAAATTTATAAAATTTCAAAAAGTGGGTATTTCTATTCATAACGGCTAGTTTGATTGGTTGTGGTGTGTGTTAGAACACGAAGTTGCGTACAACACATGCTACTGTATTATTCAAAGAGGAGCGTATCGTGGAAGCTTGGGGTGTTACATTCTCTCCTACTCAAATAATTTCATCCTCGAAATTTCTATAATAATACCGCATGAAAAGACACGGGTGATTCTTCATTAAAGGTTCCTTGGGTTCTCACGTTACCTCTTCCATCTTATGGTTTCTCCATAGAACTTTTACCAGACAAGTCATCCGGTTTGTCAGCACTTTTTCTCTTGTATCAAGAATCCTGACGGGCTCTTTGCAATAAGAAAGATCGGGTTCTAGTTCTAATTCCTCATAGATGAGTACATGTGTTGGTTCATGCATGTATTTTCTCAATAGTGATACATTGAACACATCGTGAACTTTGGAGAGACTTGGAGGCATTGACAAACGGTAAGCTACAACCCCAATTCGTTCTAGAATTTTGAAAGTTCGGATGTACTTGGGACTCAAGTTAACCTTCTTACCAAAACGTATAACACCCTTCCATAGAGATACCTTCAAGAAAACATGATCTCCTACCTGAAATTCCAAATCCTTCCTTCGGTTTTCAGCACAGCTCTACTACCTACTTTGAGCTGCTTTGATGTGGTTTTGGATTACCTTTACCTTTTCCATTGTTTCCTCCTCCAGTTATGGGCCTACATGTTTTCTTTTTCCAACGTCATCCCAACAGGTTGGTGTGCAACATCTCTTTCTGTATAACGCTTCATATGGTGCCATCTGAATACTTGAATGGAAGATATTGTTATAGGAAAATTCTACCAGAGGTAGATATTGATCCCACATACCCTGAAAGTCATGTGAGAAGGATCTCAACATGTCTTATAAGGTTTTAATAGTCTGTTCTGATTGTCCATATATTTGAGGGTGGTAGGCAGTTCTCAAACGAAGTTCAGTATCCAAGGCCTTTTTAATACTATTCTAGAATCTTTATGTAAAATGGGGATCACGATCAGAAACAATCGATAGGGGTACTCCATGAAGTCTCAAAACTTCATTAATATATAGTCTTGTTAGGCGTTCGAGTGGTAAATCCTCCCTTATAGAAAGAAAATTTGATGACATGGTAACACAATCAACAATGAACCATATTGCATCATTCCTTCTTTGAGTCTTTGGTAGTTCCATGACAAAGTCCATCATGATATTATTCCATTTCCACTCAGGTATGGGAAGAGGTTGCATGACTCCTCCAGGTTGTTGCCTTCCAGCATTCTCTTGTTGTCAAACCATACATCTTGACAAAAAATCAGAAATCTCCCTCTTCATATTGTCCCACCAAAAATGTTCCTTCAAATCTCTATACATTTTGGTTCTCCTAGGGTGTATAGAGAAATTGGAACTATGATAATTGTCCAACAATTCCCATTTTAGATTAGGTAAATCTGGAACAGAAAGTCAATTCCAAAATTTAAAAATTCCATCTTCATACACAAATTCATTCAATATCCCATCATTCACAGCTTTAATCTTATTTTGAAATTTTTCATCGTCGGTCTGAGAACTCTTTATCCTTTCTATTAAAGATAGTTTGGAAACAATTTGAAGAAGTATCGATGTTTCACCCTCCATGGTTATTCCCATATCCAACTTTACTAGATTCATAAAAATAGGATCCCTCTCAACCCTCATCTTGTTCAAGACTCCATGATCCATTCTTCTCAAAGCATCTGCCACCTTATTTGCCTTCCCCAGGTGGTAGTGTATCATGCAATCTTAATCATTGAGTAGTTCAAGACATCTCTTTTTCCTCATGTTGAGTTCTTTCTATGAGAAAATGTACTTCAAACTCTTGTGATCAGTATAAATATCACTTTTTTCACCAAAGAGATAGTGTCTCCAAATCTTCAAAGAAAATATTACAGTTGATAACTCAAGATCATGAGTAGGATATTTTTTCTCATGAATTTTTAGTTATCGTGATGCATAGTCAATAACCCTATCATTCTTTCATAAGGACACAACCATGTCCTTTCTTCAATGCATCACTATAAATAACGAACCCATCATTCCCCGATGGTAGATTCAATATAGGATCATTGACTAATCTTCTCTTCAGTTCTTCGAAACATTCTTCACACTCTTTTGTCCAAAAAAATTTAACCCCTTTACGTGTGAGCTTTGTTAAAGGGTTAGCTAATCGGGTGAAATTCTGGAAGAAACGTCGATAATAACCTGCTAAACGAATAAAAATGTGTACCTCGGTTATACTCGTTGGTTCTGGACATTCTTGGATTTCATTGGTATTAGAAGAATCAACAGATATTCCATCCTTAGAGACAATATGGCCATGAAATGAAATCTCCTGAATCCAGAATTCACACTTGCTAAACCTCCCATATAATTCATGTCTTCTAAGAGTCTTCAGGATAATGCGCAAGTGATTTTCATGATCTTCGTAGCTTTTGGATTATATCAAGATATCATCAATAAATACCACCACAAAATCATCGAGATATTACTTGAAAACTCTATTCATTAGATCCATTAATACAGAGGGTTCATTAGTCAATCCAAAAGGCATTACTGTAAACTCATAATGCACGTACCTGGTTTGAAATACTGTCTTCGGAATGTCTTCCTTCTTCACACACAACTGATGGTATCCAGATCATAGGTAAATCTTTGAAAAGTATTGAGCTCCATGCAGTTGGCCAAATAAATCATCAACGTGAGGTAGGGGATACATGTTCTTTATTGTTATAGCATTAATTTCCCTGTAGTCGATACATAACCTCATAGATCCATCTTTCTTATTAACAAAAAGTATAGGTGCTCCCCATGGAGAAACACTAGGGAAAACAAATCCTTTATTACTCAATTACTCTAGTTGTTTCTTTAGTTCAACTAATTCCATATTGGCCATTCTATAGGGTGTCTTTGATATAGGCCTTGAACCAGGAATTAAATCAATGGAAAACTCGATTTCTCGTTTTGGAGGATGTCCAGGTAAATCTTCTGGAAACACATATACATATTATTTCACAATAGGCACATCCTCAATTTGAACATTCCTTTCCATACCCATAGTTATTTCATTCTCTTCCTCCCCAATAATTGAATTTAGTTGAGCTACTGGGGGTGGATCTAGGTAAGAATTCGGTGGTGACGATTCTTCTCTAAAGATAAGGTGTTCCTTATCATCATCATCAAAAATCTTAACCTCATTCTTCTTATAATAAATCTTCCCATCATGGTCCAAAATCCAATCCATACCAAGTATTATATCAACATCAATCATGGTTATGACGATGAGATCTACAGATAAAGAACATTTATGTGCTCTAATGGGGACTGATTCACAAAACTTTGTTGCTATGATACTTCCCTTAGGAGTTTTTTCAACAAACTACCTTGTTAAATAAAATTGAAATTATCTAATTTTCTTAGAAAACTAGGAAGATGTGAAACAATGCGATGATCCAGAATCAAATAATGCAGTTTCTAATTTTGAGGAAACTATTAAATTACCTACCACCACATCTTTTAGAGCTTCAACCTCAGCAGTAGTGATAGCATAGGCTTGTCCTTGATCCCATGGCATTTTCTGAGGTATGTTCCCCAAATTCACAGGACATTAATTTGCATAATGTCCCATCTCCCTGCATTTGTAGCATTGAACATCAGTAGATTCTTTCTTCCCCTTGTAATCACGAGATTGGTGGCCTTTTTCACCACAATTGTAACAGACTCCCATTCCCTTCAAGAAAGTACTAGGGTGTTTCTTCCCACATTTACTATAGGATGGATATTCAACTTTCCCATTTTCCCCTTATTTCCATTCCCATACTGATCATCATATCTCTTCTTCTCTTGCTTTGCTTTAAATTCGTAAGACTTAGACAATTCTTTTTCTGTCTTGATAGCGCATGAGACAATATATTCATACAAGGAGAAGGTTTGTGAAACTAATTCTCGACAGAGAAACGGGTTTAACCAATAAAAGAAATGATCAATCATACTTCTTTGGTTACGTAAATAATCTTCAACATACCTCACTAACCTTGTAAAGCTAGCATCATACTTTGTGACATTCTCATCCTCCTTTTGCTTCAGACTCAGAAATTACATTTCCATATCTGCTCGATGGTCACGAGGAAAGTCTTTTTCTAAGAAAAGCTCATTGAACTCACCCCATTACATATTTGATACTTCATCATCTTCCTTCGTGTTTTGAATCAATGGCCACAATTGATCAACATCTCCAGTGAGGCGGTAAAATGCCATGACAACTTTTTCCCTTTCACTACTCCCCAAGGCATGGAATATTTTCTCTAAGGAATTTATCCATTTCTAAACTACTAAGGGATATGTACTCCCATTTAATGTCGGTGGTTTTTGCCTTATGAAGAGATCTAACATTGATCCTCCACGCTGTGGATCTGGTTTCTCCATAAAAGTAAGGTTACTATTCATAACCTGGGTGAGTTGTCCCAGTATGGTGATAAGCTGATCAGCACCAGTTGCATCACCAGCTCCACTATAATTAACATGAGCCTGAGTTCAATCCCTACATGGAGTGTGTGCATTGATATGGTTTCCATTTATTCTACTAGTCACCATTTCTAAACAATGGCATAAACTAGATTAGTTTATGAATCGAAATACATAATTACAAACTTGTAAAACAATTAACAAAAATTGAACAATTTATGGATATAATCCATAATAATAATAAAAATGTTTTCTTTAAGGAAGTATATACTCATAAACCCTTCATAATGGTTTGTAAAGAAAATGAGAATTATCGTAAGCATGTCCCCTGGGAGTGTCGTAATCAAGAGTGCAGTAAGGCCCGTTGTCGTGCACAAGTTCTCGTTCGAGTCTAGCTCAAACCGGTGTTTTTAGGTTTTACCCCTAGGTATATCTGTGCCAGAGCCGCCTCTACCTGCTCGTATCCAGACAAGGACTTATTTCTCAGAAAACTGACAAAATCTCAACAATATAAAAATTCTAGGAAGTTCTTCTATACTAATCCTCAACGTCCATCTTAGGTTTATGTGCTCTAATCAGAGTTTATCTAAATCTATGTCCCAAGGTTTGTACTAAAATTTCTATGATACCAACTATAACGCCCTAACCCTAGTTTCCCAAAGTCGGTGCATTATTAAATAACATTGGCATGATCACAAAAGATCAAGTCTCGAAAGACTGATTTGTTTAGTAGCCTTAGAAGAACTAGATATATTCATAAGTCTTACATTACATCATAAAGTAAAAAAACTTCAACAACATCTTGTCTTCATATCCCCTCATAATATCCCTCCAGGCCATTCATAAATTACATCTTCACATCCTGGGAAAAATAAAACATTGAAAGGGGTGAGCTCAGATTCTCAGTAAGGATAACAATATGGCGGAAACTTTCATAAATAATCATAAGCATTTAAGGCAATGTATAACTAAAACAAAAGCCTTTTAAACTTTAACTTCATCATAATATGGAAAATATAAAATGAAACAATTCCATTTACTTATTAACATAGATATTCTACTAGTCAAATAACCACATGCAATATCAATAACCACTTTCATAATGATGGAATGCATAATGCCAGACTATCATAACCACATAGTCAAGGCCTTGTGCCAAGACTACAAATAAGATTTTGTCAAGGCCTTATTCCAAGACACTAGTTTGTCTCATGTGACCTATTGATGCATCGATGAGCTATAGTGGGCTCCACCCGTCACTTACTAAGTCCAATGCATTCCTCATATGAATAGGTTTAAACATAACATAAACATTCGTATTAAAACTAGAATACGAAATGTCAATACTTTCTCCATAAACCATGAATGGTATAAAAATAACACATTTGCATTCAAACATATCACAAAACCATCAATACAATATGGAATCTTTTTTTCATAATAAATCCACTTCATATAATCTTAAAATCCATCAAAGGATGTTGACATAGATGAAATCAAAACAATTTGAGAGAAATATCTTTTTTTTAAATCTTTTAAAAGTCACATAATTGTAAAAGAAAACATTTACTATGAAAATATTCTTATAATATTATAAGGGAATCTTTGACTATTTTATAACGGCATAAAATAGCCGCACCCACCGTATAAGTTAAAAAAGAAATTCTTACCTTAATTTTGTCGAAAAGGTTAAAAAGGAACTTGTTTGGAAAATGACGGAAAGATTCATTTAAAACCATTTTATAAAAAGTATAACAAGGGTATAAATGACTTTAACCCATAGTCTAGTAAATAGTAAAAATGTTTTGGAATACATTTTTAAGAAACATGTATGTGGATGATAAAGAGATCCCAATAGATAATTACATATAAACAACCTCAGATAATAAAGAGATTGTGAAATAAACCCTTACCATGTACTTTTCCTTGGTCGATGGTAGGTTAACCTCGTGTATAATGGTGAAATAATTGTTATTAAATTATACAAGAATAATTTAAATTAATATGTTATCATATATGATCTTTTAACATTTCTTTGTTAATAATATATTAGTATTATCATTGTTTCGGGTCTTAACTTACTCGTCTTCTTTTATATGTTTTGTTACATAAGTCGTGTTTGTTATGGATAGGATGTATCTTATTAATATCCAGAATGATATCAAGTCCTTAAACATTATTTTTAATCATTAAGCGAGAATTATACTTGAATGGATACGATGGGGAATGAATCTTATTGCATTTGTGGAGACGGTAGTCCGTACGTACGCACGAGCGACAATATCATTCTTTTGATATTAAAATAATATATAATTGGATGGTATATCATATATACAGAATAATTATCATGTTATATTTATTATTTAAATCAATTACACATAATTACCATACCCATCCAAATAATAATGTTTTGAATAACAATTACACCATGACGTGGAGACGGTAAGCCGTACGTACGCACGTATGGTGACATGTCATTCAAAGGATGGATAGAATACTGAATATGGTTTTAACATATTTATAATAACATCATTGTATATAGAATATACTGGAGTTATTATTTTAGAATGGAAATAATAAATAAAGATGAAGTGGAAGAAGAATGGAACTTGAAAGAGGGTGGTGAAATTATTACCTCCTCTTCAGGTTCTTCCTTTTGATTTGATCATAAGGGCATCTTAAGTTGGATTTATGACTAAATTAGGGCCTTTAGGATTAATTGAGGGATGTTGGGAGGATATTTGGGTCTGGTTTGGCCGATCCAAATGGCTTTGAAGGTATGAATTAGAGAGAAGGGGGAGTGCCTTTTATAAGAGGGGTGAGGGGCACCTTTGGAAAAGCTGGAAATATTATTTTATAATAAATTCATATTCGGTTTCTAATGGCTAAAAAGTGGATTATTTAAAGTTTAAGGTGGGTATAGGTCGAAAACCACTCAACCAATAGGTTTTAGATAGGTTGGGGTCACTTTATTAAGCTTATCTTTTAGTTTTAACTCTTAGTTAATTAGTTTGACATTTACCATATCTCTTTGTATTTTTATATTATATGGTTAATACACATACTATAAACATCCAAGATAACCCCAAGTGGTCCATTAATGATTCACCTATCATTATATATCTCCTTTGGCCGAACCTTATATTTTTAAGAATATAATATCAATTAATAATATAATATTTGTTTTAAAAATTCTTTTTTGTCAATCTTGGAACTATTTGGCATTTTGTTTTTGATAATTTAATAACAGAATTATTACTTCGAAAAAAATTATATAACCAATACTAATATGTCATATGAATCTATAAAATTAGTTTAATTCATAAAAAGTCTCAAATTATATTTATTTTGATATTTATAATATCAATTATTTTAATATTTCAGTAATTAGTTAATTACTGCATCTCTATTATGTCATAAATAAATTAAATTATTTAATGTATAAATATTACAAATAAAATATAATTATGTATTAAATCCTTTTAAATTTATAATTAATATTTTTAATCGAATTTATCTTATGTATAACCTTATATTAAAAAGGTTTTAGTTATTAAACATTGATTTTAACTCTTTTAACTCTTCTTTGAATTAAATAATAATAAATGTCCTAATCTAATCCAGGTGGACCTAAATGACAATATTTTATTCCTAAGGTTGTTTTTGGTCGAGATACACTTGTACAATAAAATTAGGACATGTGTTAGGGTAATATTAATATCATTTTTACCCTTAATAACCCTATTTACTTTTAACCATCAGAAATAAAAGTAAAAAGTTACTATTCACTAAAAATTATGTTTATCCTATTGAACCACATTTTAGTTCTTGATATTAACCGTGTCTCTCATATTTTCAAAATTCCACTCACAAAAGATGTAAAATTATGTTTTATTTGAACTTTCAAATTCTCCTAGGAGATGTGTAAAAGACGGTGAAAAGTTCAATAAAATTTTTATATATCTAAAATTATTATAAATCGACTCTAATGAAATACATTGAACTTATATAGGTATTATGTGTCTATTTTTACCTTAATTAAATTTAAATAGAATAAAAAATTATTTAAATAAAAATTCGGTTTTAATGTATAACGCAATGTTGTTTTCACTATTCATCAAAAATTGAAAGTTTTCAAAAAAACAACCAAAATTCACCCTAAGCTAATTTTGATATTACGAATCCAAAAATGAAGTCCATTTTGAAAGATAAAATTTATATAATTTCAAAAATTGGGTATTAGTATTCATAACGGCTAGTTTTATTGGTTGTGGTGTGTGTTAGAACTTCAAGTTCCGTACAACACATTCTACTGTATTATTCAAAGAGAGGTGTACCATGGAAGCTTGTGGTGTTACAGTGGATCACATGGATGGGATCCCATATGGAAGTACATATCTAGATACATTGTCATGTTCCCAAGTACACGGACACAACCAGGTCACATGGGCAGCACCCTGTGTGAAGCAGCAGGCCATGTACCTTAGTACATAGACATGGGGTATGTGCACTGATAAGGCCAGAAGGACACGACCTGGTCTCATGTATCATGGACACATTGTGAAGTCCACCTACACAGAATGTACTCCTACACAATCTAGAGCTGTGTTCCATCTAGGGACACGACCAGATGGTGTAGTGGGCCCACACACTATGTGGGTCCCCTCACACACCGTGTACCCCTTGACCTCTTTTGAGGATACTTCAAGGTTTTTTTCTCCTTAATTTGGACATAGATTTTGTCCTACAAGTACCCTATCATGAGTTTTTCTTCAAATAGAATGTTATGGTTCCCTTAGTTGTTGTTCTTGAGATACAATGTGGAATATTCCAAGCATGATGATTATTAAGGTGGCACCCGGTGAGTTTAATGATCATGAAAAATCATCAGAGACTACCAAGTTGTACCCTCCAGTAGAGATGGGCAGTGGGGTCCTTGATCTTTAGAGTGTAACCACCCATTATCATTAGTGTGGGTCCTCTACTACTACCTTCTGAGTTGAACCCCCTACCTGGTATCCCTCATGTCCTTGGTGACCAAAGTGGAACCCCCTATTATACCAGGGAAAGAGTCATCAACTTCAATGTGGAACCCCCTATCATATAGGGTGTGGGTCCTTGATGACTAGAGTGGAAACCACTATCACATCAAGGTACGGGTCCTTGACCTTTATAGAGGAACCCCCCATCGGTATGGTTGTGGGTCCTCTACCATAATAAGGGGAACCCTTATCAGTATAGGGAGAGGGTCCCCATGGAAATAGAGTTAAACCCTTCATCAGTATGGGTGTAGGTCCTCTATGGATTACATATATATTGGACCCCCCCCCCCCCCACCCCAACATACCAGGGCATGGATCCTCTACTTCAATTTTGTGCCCCCTCGACTGTGTGACATAGTGAAGAGGAATGGTCTGACTTGGATGGTTACATCTGGGAAGATGCATGAGAAACTGGGCATCGTTGATGGGATTTTGGAAGTATTGTATACTCTTCTTCTTAAGATGACTTTTGAGATGGATATCTTTTTAATCTCTTATTTTCTCTTCTTTTGACTAACCATATATATTTTTATATATTTTTATGTATTCATACCCTTGGTTTTATTTACTCTCTTTCTAGGAGAGATGAAGATACATAGGGTATGCCACATGCTTTATATATTTTTATTCTCATGGTTGTATGAGTTTAATCATCTATTAGAGGTGGTTAAGACCCAACATTTAGTTCATATACTCGCTGTGTTGATCCCATTATGTTTGGATGAGGCTACTTTCACTCTACTTCTTAGATTGAGCTATTCTCTTTCAATGTATCTCGCATCTACGCTATTTCTTTTCCTGTTTTATCACATAATACTCTCCATTAATATTTTGGGGTGTCCTGCTAGGTATGTATATAATCTCCCATGTGTGGGATTTTCATGCATGTGTTGTGTCTTATGCAGACAATGGAAAAATCGATGGTGACTTTAGAGGAGCTTACGGACACATGGTACTTTGGAACACGTACGATGGTCGCAGCTTGGGATTCAAGTGACGGGATTTCTCAGTAGTTTAATTTTCCAATTTCTTTCAGGTTGGGACATATTTCTAGTTGGTAATGTATTTTTACCCTTTACATTTCAGTTTACACAACCGTACTCTTTTATTGTCTAGTGGTTTTTTGTTCATGAATGTTCCCTTAGTTTTTTTATTCCTTTATTGTTACTCCCTCTGTACTTCTTCATCTAGATTGTTGTAAGTGTAAAGGTACTTAGGAAAATAATTCGTTGTGTTATTTATGCCTTCGGTACTAGTCTATATCCCCTAGCCTATGGAGGTTAGCATGGGGTAGTTGTGGCTCGATCCCCATCTTGGGTAGGGTAATAAAAGATTGTTATCATAGGTGGTTCGGTCCTTGGGATATTGTTGGGAATAGTCCCCTTATGAGGATTTGGTTGGGTTTATGGAAACATTGTTAATTTTTCTCGAGTGTAGCTATCAGGCTTGGGAATCTAGTGATGGTTTGGGTAGCTGATGTATACATTCACCTGTACCTTGACTATCTGTTTTTCAACTTAGAAAACTGAGACATTGGTTGTAGGGATCAATGGTACAAGCATTATATAGAATTGAGCCCTTGACTGGCCTTCTGGAGTAAACTCCCCAATTTTGTAATATATATATATATACTCATATAATTGGTGTATGTCTTGATAAATCTTAGTATTCCTCTGTGATGACAGTCAGCTAGGATACTAGTTCAGGATCATGATAATGATCTAATGAGCGATGAGGCCTCAGTTTAGGGTCCATCCTACGACCCCCTTCCTTCAGGTGGTTAGGTAGAATCACCTCCACCTTTTGACTAGTATATCATTTCAATATACTAGGTTGAAAATGCACACATGCTTAGAAGACTCCATGGGTTCCAATTCCAAAGGCGTTAATGGTTCTATGGCAAGCCATATCCTTAGGCAGCATATGATTATCATGATTCAGTGGTCCATGTATTGAGGATCATATAGACCCTGACATATCAGGTGGTTGCACAGGAATCTAGCCTTTTCAACATAATATTTGGGTGTTATTGGAGCCTTTTTAGGTAAATTAACAACGATTTAGAACTCTCATGGACTGAATTCCAACATTTTTTCCATTAGGAGTATTACCTCTCCTTCTTGCACTCAATTCAGATCAAGGAGCTTCTGAAACAATAGTAGGGAAGGATTATGGTGGTTGAGTATGCAGTGAGGTTCACAGACCTTACCCGGTACTCTCTTAACATGATCCTAAATGGAAACTTTCGAGGATGGATGTTTGAGTAGGGACTCCATAAATATATGTGTGCCAGTGTTGTTCTCTTGTGCATCCCCACCTTGGTCGGGGTGTTGGAGTGGGAACTGGTGATAAACATATTTATGTCATAGAGACTCCATAAAACTAGAGATGGTTATGGGAACCAAAAAGTTGAGTCATCTACTACATCTTGAAGATGTCAGGTGCTAGGATCCTGACTCATGATATCTCCCCATGATCAAACTTTGAAACATGGTTAGTGGTAGTGTAGAGTGTCGGGGAATCCCTGAGAAGGGAAGTTATTTACTTATGATGAGTGAGGTCACATGTCATGATAATTCTTGAACAGTCATATCGAGCAGCACATACAGATAGTTGATGGACCTCCACAATAGAGGAAATACCAAGATCAGGGATCTTCTAGGAAAGGATAGGGTCATCCCTAGGGAGGCGGAGCTGGCAGGGAAGTAGGAGGATCTATTGGTGGTGTTCAACTCTATGATATCCTTCTACCACGACCACAATGAAGCCCACGTTTGGCTCAAGGAGCTAGAATATAGGGCACAAAAAGCAACATTATTTGGATGTTTATGATCCTATGGTGCATGAGATGATCCTAGGTATGTTCTTTATGTTTTATTATATTACTTTAGTGTTTGTAGACACTAGTTCTAGACATTTAGTCATCTCTTTACACATAATGTGAGAGATTGAGCTCCTAGTTGAGAGGCTTGCCCAGTATCTTTATCTTGAGATTACTACAGGGAATGCTTCTTCAATATCTTTGATCTAACAACAGTGTGAGTTATCACTTGGTGGAGATAGGTTCAAATGGGACCTTTTGGTTATCAAAGTGGAACCCTATGATGTCATATTGGGTATGGATTGATTTTACATGGTATAATCCCAATTTTACTATCACTGAAGGAAATTTAGATGTTTGAGTACTCATGGGATGAGATTATCCTTTTCGAGCGAGTCACATATCATGGAAGGGTAGGTGGGTTCTTTGAGTAGGAGGATGAAACCCATCGTCCATTAGTTAGAGAGTATATCCTTTTTTTTAAAATGATCTCCAGGAATTCGGGTTCCTTTAGTTGTCGAGGATTGCATGGATGTCCTCCCTAAATATGTTCTAGGACCACCTATAAGGTGGTAGATGGAGTTTTATATTGTCTTTAATCTAGGTACCACTCCGATGTCTTCTATGTCATATTAGATATCCCTTACCAATCTCTAGGAGTTGCAGTTGTAGTTTTAGGACCTTAGAAAGAAGGGTTTTATCAGGCCCAGTGTGTCCCCTGGGAAGCCACAATGTTGTTCGGGAAAAAGGCGTACAAGATTTTGTGACATTGTGTGGATAATCATCACCTAAAATAGTACATGATAATGAAAAAGTACCCATTGGTGAGGATTAATGACCACTTTGACCTGTTGTGAGGTGAGAGATGGTTCTATAACATCGATCACAAGTTTGGATAACTCCAATTGATGGTTCACGAGGCAGATATTCCAAAGTTGGTATTCCAATCTCACTAAGGACATTATGAGTTCCTAGTGATTCCCTTTGGTGTGATCAATGTCCCAGTCATGTTTTTGTATTTGATGAACCAGTTCTTACAACCGTACTTGGACCTTTTTGTGGTCATCTATATCGAATATGTACTCATATACTCTACATTATAAAAGGATCATGTAGATAACTTGATGATGTCCATGATTTTATTTGAGGGAAATAACTTTATGGGAAACTCTTGATGTTCCAGTTCTGAATTCATGAGGTTCACTTTTGAGGTCATGTAATTTCCAATCATTTTTTATCCATATACCCATAAAATATCGATGTGGTGATTTCTTGTGAGCCACCAAAATCATTTTATAGGTACATATATTTCTTGGATTTTCAGGGTAATGTAGGAGGTTTTTGAGATACTTCTCTAGAATTGAATCCCCTTTGACCACCCAGATGTGGAAAGGGTAGTTGGTTACCTAGTCTGACTAGTGAAGGAGGTCCTTTGAGGAGTTAAGGTTGAGTTTAATGACTTCTTTAGTGTTGAGACTGCTAGGGGGTAAGGTGTGTTGTTCATAGTGTATTGTGATGCCTCATGAGATGGTTTTGGATATGTGTTAATGCAACATTAGATAGTAATCGCATATGGGTCAGGGACGTTGAGACCCCACAAGTAAAACAATGAAACTCATGACCAAGATCTGGTAGCAATATTCTTCTCCTTGAGGATATGGAGGAACTATCTTCTGGGAGAGTGCTTTATGGTTTACTCAAACCATCAAAGTCTTAAGTATGTCTTCACACAAGGATTCTTGAACATGATATATTGACATTGGTTAGTGTTCCTACAATACTATGACTTTAAGATAGTCTATACTAAACTAAAGTGAAATTTTGTAGTATATTCCCTTAGTAGGAAGTCCTAGGTTGGCTTATTGAAGGAGGATTTGGAGCAGTTGGACTCCTTGCAACTGAACCCAGTGAAGCAGAAGGGTACATCTTTTCTTCAATCGATGGTGTTGACTCCTCCGCTTCTTGAGCATGTGAGAGATTCGTAACTGGGAGAAATCTACTGTGAGGTTTTATATGACCATATATCCTTAAGAGACTCTCCAAATAGATATTCTGATGCATAAAATTACTACATCTTGTTCCATGGGTGAATAGTGGTTCCACTCATGATGCGAGAGGAGGTGACTCATGAGTTCTATTATTCTACACTATCTATACATCCAGGTGCAGGGAATATATACATATACCTTCAATAAACATTTTTGTGGCTCTACATGAGATGAATCACAGCTGAGTTCGTCTTTGGGTGCATCACGTTTTAGTAGGTGATGGCTAAGCACTATGTTCTGGTAGGTTTGTTGGATCCCCTTGAGATCCTAGAGTGGAAGTGGGATGGCATATCCATAGAACTTATGGTATGGATTCTATAAGTAGTGAAGGGTCATGACTCCATCTGGGTGATAGTTGATCAACTCGTGATGTCATAACACTTCCTTGTTATTAGGGAGTTGAGTTCAATGGACAGTTTTGTGTAGTTGTATGTATGAGAGATCATTCACCTTTATGGGGTTCCCTCGATGATTATATATAATTGTGATGTGCAGTTAATGTCATGATTGTGGATAGGCATATATGAGGAATTCAATACCCAAATGAGGATGAGTAACTCCTTTCACCCCCAGACCAATGGGAAGGCTGAGCGCACCATCTAGGTGTTGGATGATATGATGAAGACTTTCAAGTTAGACTTCAAATATATCTAGAAGGATAAATTTCCCTTTGTAGAGTTTTCATATAACAATAGATATCATTCTACCATCAACATGGAACCTTTTTAGGCCCTTTATGGGAGACCCTATAGGTCACCCTTGTGCAGGAAAAATATCGGTGAGACATCTCTTATTGCCAATAGATGGTTAAGCTGACAACAAAGAAGGTCCTGGGCATCCATTAGTGGATGAGGATGACCTAGATCAAACATAAATCTTACACAAATCGACTTATTGAACCGTGGTGTTTGATTAGGGATACTACATTTTTCTATGTCTCCCCACAATGAGGATTCCAGATGTTTATATGAGGAGGAAACCTATCCCTGTGGTTCATAAAGTCATTTGAGATTATGTAGAGGGTTGGTGATGTTTTTTACCACATCACCTTCCCCCCACAGCTGGAGTGGGATCATAACATCTTCCATGTGTCACAGCTGAGGAGATACATGCATGAACCTATACACATCATCAACTAGGTTGACCTTGACATAAAGGATATATCCAGCTTTGCAGATCACCTTGTGGTGATCAAGTATTGATGGGGGAGTAAACTTCATGGATGTATTATACCCTTGGTTCGCAAGTTGTGGAAGCACGAGAATGTGAAGTAGAGTTCATGGGAGTTGGAGATCCAATTGAGGGCTCAATAACATGATTTGTTTTTTTAGTTTTTTTTTAGGATGAAAATATTGAATGAGGTAATGATGTAGAGACAGAGTTTTTTTCCTTGTAAGACTTTGAAATATTTATATATATATTTATAGATCTAGGAACTAAGATGGCAAGGGATTTTGTGGCCTGGAGTGTCCAGAATGAATTTTATAAAAATACTAAATGTATTTTATATTTCACATGTTAATATTATTAAGGAAAACATGATTAATCTTAAATGAAAGCTTAGATCATAAATTTGAGACCACAATTGATTCTGGAAAACATTTTTTACCCTAAGTGCGACAAAAAATGGGTCAGTTTGAGGCATTCAGGATCATCACTAATTGGAGGTACATCTAGTGAAATAATAAATTCATTCATTCATTTATTCATTAAAATGCAGTGAAATTTCCTATAAGAATACTTCCATGGAAAATTATCCAAGGTTTTCCATATAAACCCTAGTAAAATTATAGACCAAATTCTTCCTTTTTGTTGGTGAATCACCAAATATGACAGTGAAACACTGGATCAGAGAAGACTGGGATGCAACGAACATGACAACATACTTCAATCATTGGAGGGCCCTTTATTAAATGAATAATGATAAACCTTCCAAGTAGTACTCATGAATTTGTGTTTTACACCCATTTTATTAAATATATTAAGTAGATCGATCCATGTTCTATCGATTTGAACCAATTTCGGCCAAATCATGGGTCTGTGAACTATATTGAAATTGGTTTTGGAATTTATTTCTAACCTTAGATCACTATTCATGATCATTGGATACTAAATCTTGGAAATGATCATATAAACAATTGTTTTTGTCACTTTCTCCCCAATTCCTATTCAATTTCATTACTAGTAGGACCCTGCGGTCTCGGTTCGACATTGTCCAGTGGTAACAAGCCCGATCGGACCCCCAGAATCACAACGGAATAATGATCGATGTTCGGATAGATGAAATAAGGATAAATATGGGATTATTACAAGGAATTGAAGATTTTTTCAATGATTATAGATGAAGAAATAAAATATTGAAGGATAGGTGCATGCATGGTGTGAGATGAGCACACGAGATAGCTCAAAATCAAACTGCATTCATGTTTTCAGCCAATGAAGGGCCGGAATCCACTGTCTGATGATAGATATGAAAATAACAAAAAAATGAAGTTTAATTTGAAGCGGCGTAGCTTGAATCAAGTAATAAAGAACAAATCTAAAAATCTATGAAAATATAGACTACGCATCATGTATGAGGATGAACACCTGGAGTGTATCCACTTAAGTGTACTAATTAGGGTTTTGGGAAATCTTAAGGATAACACGGCGTGTATCCCTATTACATGTCATTTACACCTTACCCTAATGGGAAACTTGTGTGGTGGGTCACAAATATGGGATCCTATGTGGAAGTACAAGGCCAGGTACATAGTCATGTACTCGAGTACACATACATGGCTTGGTCAAATGGTCGATACCCTGTGTGAAGCATTATGTTGTGTACCTAATTACATGGACACAGGGTTAGTGAATGGACACTGCCAAAAGGACACTGCCCAGTCCAAGGTAGCTGGGACATGTCGTGTAATCCACCTACACAGTGTATACTTCTACATGGTTAGGATCCATGTTTCAATCAGGGACACTACCAGGAAGTGAAGTGATACCACACATCTTGTGGGTCCCCTCACATGCCAGGTACGCCTTGACCACTTTTGAGGAAACATAAATGTTCTATATCCCCTTAATTTATACATTGAGTTTCACCTAGGATCAGCCTATCCTGAGTGTTTTTCACATCAAACATGATGGTTCCATTAGTTCCGGATTTCGATATACGATGTGGAATGTTTCGAGAAAGATTCTTATTAAATAAATTCTTGATTATGGTAGTGATCAGGAAGAATTGTCAAAGACTACTGATTTGTACCCTCTAATAGAGTTGAGTAGTGGGTTCCTGAATCTTTATAGTGGAACCCCCCATCATCATGAGCATGGTTCCTCTATAACTACCTTCCTAGTGGAACCCCCTACCAGGTAGGGTGAGGTTCTTAAATGACCATAGTGGAACCCCCTATTATAGCAGGGCACGAGTCCTCGAACTTCGAGTGGAACCCCCTATCGGATAGGGAACAGTTCCTTGATGACTATAGTGGAACCTCATATCACTCTAGGGTGTCGATCCTCAACCTTTAGAGTAGAAAATCCCAATCTGTATAAGCGTGGGTCCTCTACCTTACTGAGGGGAACCCCACCCCAACCCCCATCAGAATAGGGCACGGGTCCTCATGATACTATATTGGAACCCCCCATCTGTATTGGAATGGGTCCTCTACAGATTAAAGACAAAGTAAAAACCCCCTAAAGTTCTAAATTGTGGGTCCTATAGTTTGATTTTTTCCCCCGCGAATTTTCAAAACAGTGAGGATGTGTGGTTTGACTTGGACAATTACTTCTGGGAAGACACGTGAGATGTTGAGCATCATTGATGGAGTGTTGGAGATGTTGGATACTCTTATTCTTGGGATGAGATCTGATATGGATACCCCTTACTCTCTCAATTGGGTTTCTTTTTAATAATCATATATTTATTTATTTATGTATACATTCCCTTGATTTGGGTTACTCTTCATCCAGAATAGGGGAAGAAGTGTGGGGTATGCCACATGCTTTCTATGTTTAGATTCTTGTGGTTGGTTGAGTCTACTCTCCTACTATAGGTGGTGAAAACACAACATGTAGTTCATCTACACAATTTTTTGATCACCTTATGTTTGGAATAGGTTTCTTTCACTCTTATTTTTGGGTTGAGATGTTCTCTTTCACTGTATCTTGTATTTACTATCTTTCTTTTCCTATTTCCTCTCTTACTACTCCCACTTTATATTTTTCGGATTATTATTGGGTATGTAAATACTCAACCATTATTGGTATTGTTCTTCATGTGTCATGTCTTATTCATATGAAGTATAGGTCAGTGGGGACTTCATGTGAGATTAGGGATACATGGTACATTGCACAGCGTATGGTGGTCACATCTTTAGATTTAGGAGGCGGGCTCCCTTAATGGTTTAATTTTCTATTTTTTCATATTGGGACATATTTTCGGGTTGGTCATTTATTTTTTTCATTTTAATTTTTATTTTTTACTATCGAACTCTAGTATTGTCTATAGGGTTTTTATGCATAATTATTCTATTAGATTTTTTTATTCCTTTACATTTAATCCCCGTATACTTTTTCATTGAGATGGATATGTGTGAACATAAAAATACTTAGAAAAATTCCTCCCCATGTTGGTTATGCCTTCGGTGCTAGTCTCCAGCCCTAGACCTATGGAGACAAGCTTGGGGTAGTTGTGGCTCGATCCCCAGCTTGGTTAGGGTCATGAAAACCATCGATGCCTTAATGGAGGTAGGTGGTTTTGTAAAGAATTTCCTTTTATTTAAAACTATATTTTCTTACATAATTTGACCTAGATTTCCAATTGATTTCCAAACCTTTAATTGAGTATTTTGATAATTATTTTTGAATTGGATTGGTGTGCACAATGAAATCTCTTTAATAATGGATTTTAAAATATAGTTTTGATTTCAAGAAAATGATCTTGAATTGAAAGGAATTCTTTGAATCATGATTTTGATGATGACATTTGAGAAAATATAGCACAAAATTTTTTATGAATTGAGATGAAATAAATTTATTTGAATGGACTATATTTTTGACAAAAACCATTTAATGATGGTTTTTGAAATGAAATAGTGTATTTTGAAAAAAAAACTTAGGTATGATTGAAATGATTTATTAAAGTGATTTCATATTGATTGAGAAGAGTGATACCTCATGTATGATTTATTTAATTGAAGAACATGGGAGTCTGGGTAGTAAGGTTTGAAGAACAGACTCTAGGTAGGAATTATCTCTAACTAGCAATGGAATGACAATGATAATTTTGACTAAACATATTGATGGTACGATTTCATTCTTTATGGTGATCTATGATTCCCCCAAGGATTTTGGATCTAGGAAAGTGTTCTCACACTTGGATCTATATTTCACTAATATGTGTGAGAAAAATTATATTAATCTAACCATGTGTATCTTAACCATGGTGCTATGATTGTAATTTATTTATACATGTAAGTGTTTGGTTGAAATTCACATTCATGCATATTTTTATATAAATTATTATTCTTGATTATTTTTAAAAGTATGCTTATATATGTTTATTTGGAAGGAAATTCAGTTTTTTACTTTTTCTGTTTTGGCCATTAAAATGTTATGAAAATCATGTTTTTATTTGAACAATGCAAATATTTAAATTCCATAATTTATTTAAAATTAAACATATTTGGTTTTTGGCTATGGATTTATAATTGAATAATTTTATAGATCCTAATGGGATTTTTTTCTCACAGCCTACCTTTTCCTTCAGTTAGTTATAGATTTTCTTATTCTAGGTCTAGGAAAAGGGAAAGAACCACCTCAAGGTGGTGGGTGTTCTTTGCTAGTGGGATCATGGGAGTTTGTAGTGATTGGTGGAGGATATGATCCACTTGTTACATTGAGATATTTTGGAGATTTATTTCATGGTTTTATGTTTTTTATTTTGTTGAAATATAATTTTTGGGACTTTTATCTATTTTTTTCGAACTTTTATCTTGAGGATTGTCTAACATATTGATTTTTTTATTCTTATCCACTCTTTCATCTTGATTCTTATTTATTATAGTTACATTGTTCCCTCAAATTTTTATTTTGATGCCCAATTCATAGTCATTAGTCCATGGAGATCAAGAATTTCATTTGTTCTTTGTTAATACTAATTTAGGTGTTTTTTAGGAGGTATATATGGTTTGATTTATGAAATATTAGATATATTTCAATCCTCATCATGGAAAAACTATCATGGCCATTCTAAATCAAAGCATCAACCACAATGTTCACCTTACTAGGGTGGTTTTGCTTTAAGTAGTCATAATATTTAATCAATTATAACCTTCTCCTTTAGAGAATATTTAGATCTTTACATGTGAATATATAATTCAAAATTTTATGATTAGTTTATATATCACATTTTTCACTGTATAAGTAATTATTCTATATTTTGAATGAAAAAAGTATTACTTCCAACTCCAAAATCATGTGTCGTGTAAATTTTATGATGAATTATCAATTATTGTAATGGATAAACTATAACCATTTCATTATTGATGATGATACATCCTAGTTCCCTCTTCATTGAATAATTATAGATCACAAATTGTTCTCTATTATAGGGTATTATAAGAACATGTTCACTGACTAACTTTATTTTCATCTCCTTGAAATTTTTCTCACTATCATTTTTTAAAGGAACTTATATCCCTTATGAGTTAAGTTGGTTATTGAATTATATATTTGGGAGAAATACCTCAAAATGTTCCATAAGTATCCATCCTACCAAGAAAACTATAGATCTCGATTGTTGTAGTTGTTCTATGACATTTCTCAATAACTTCTAACTTTCAAGGATCCACTAATATACAATCTATTGAGATTATATATCCCAAGAATGAAACCTTTTGTAACCATAATTCACACTTTATAAATTTGGAATAAAAATTATCTTTCCTTAGGGTCTTCAACACCATCATTAAATTATCTTCATAATCTTCCTTAGTCTTGGAATATATTACAATATAATCTATAAAATCAACAATAAACCAATCAAAGTAATCTTAAAATACACTATTCATTTAATCCATGAAAATAACATGGTAATTGGTAAATCCAAATAGACTCACTATAAATTCATAATAACCATACATTATATGAAATGATATATTGGGTAAATCCTCCTTCATGACACTCAATTTATGATATAAAAAATGAAGGTAAATCATTTAAAAGTATTGATATCTATATAGTTGATCACACATGTTGTCAATATGGGTTAGAGGATATTTTTTCTTGGTAGTTATCTTGTTATGTTCTCAATAATGAATGAAAAGATAAACTTACCTATCTGTATTCTTAAAAAAAAAGAATTTTTTCACCATATGGTGGTATTCTAGAGTTTATGAATATCTTTTCAATATTTTCCTCTAGTTTCTTTTCCAATTCATGCAACTCAATTGTGTAAATTCTATATGGAGTCTTTGAAATGGGTGTAATTCTATGTATGAGTTATATTGAAAATCCAACATCAAAATTTGAGAGAATAATATAATAATGTTTAAGAAATACGTTATTATATTCCTTAACAAATGGAATGTCATTAATGTTGAGTATCTTAAAAACAATTTAAGATAAATATCCCACATATATTGGATGTAAGAGAAATATAATAGAAGTAACATCCATTAGAAGTTCATACTCATACTCATGAAAAATATGATCATATATTTACTCAAAAATATCAAACATGACATCTTATGACACCCTAAGATTTTATGGAATATTTCTTTCTAAATAAATTTTATTTCTTATATAGCTTTTTCTATAGGAAACACTGAGTTCTAAGAAACTAAAATATACAATTTATATTACTATGTAACATACTTGTTGTGATCTAGCTGTTAAACTTCGAAGTTTGGATTGGAATAATAAAAATTTTAATATTAAGAATAATTTTTTAATATAAATAATATATACTGATAAAAAATACATTTTTCCTGGTAATTTCTTTATATGTTCCGAAAATTATATTTTCTCAATAAAATTATTTTAGATCTTTTTGTGAGCAAATAATAAAAGTAATTTTTGAAAATTTTAGAACATTTATTTTAAAAAACAAACATAATTGTTTGAATCAACGTTTCAAAATTATCTTAAAAATAATTGTATGTATTTTTCTAAAAAGGCTAATTTTTTTATGAATAATAGAAAATACTTGTTTTTATTGAAAGCTGCATTTTTATTTAGAGACGTTAAAAGGTTATATTTTATTTTAAAATGTATTTAGAATAAAAAATTATTCAATTATATTTTATTTTAACCAATATAGGTCATTTTAATCAATTTCATATTTAATTTTGATATAATGTTTTTTTAAACTTCTGAAACTTTTCTCTTCAGAATCCCACTTTTTCGTCACGTCTGTGGGTTTAATTTTAAATTAAATTATTAAAATTATGTGAATTGAACTTGAAAAAATAGATTAAATATTTTTAATTATTATAATTAATATTATCTAATTAGGTAAACTTAATTTTTTACCATAATGAATAGTGAAAATAGTAAAAATTAATTACTGCGGTTGAAGTTAAAATGAGTTTAACCGGTTGTTAAATTACAAACATAAGGGGTAAAATGAGATAAAAACTTTTTCAAGACCAATTATATGACCATATTTTTACCTTATAGACTCTATTTTTCTATAATGACCCATTTTTAATACTTTTTTCATCTAAACAAAGTGGGTACACTTTATTCTTTTCAAAAATTCCAGGTGTGTCGTCTCCCCGCTTATAAAAGTCCACCCCCTCTCCTATCCTCTTCTCATCACACTTAAAAAATCAATTTTTTATACTAATACCTATACAAATCACATAAATAATTTCCTCACCATATCCTTGAATCCCTTTTTTATCGTAAATCCATCCTATAAATTATTTTGGTGAAAACCTAAAGAAGTTGTCTAAATAAGAGGTAATATCCTTAATCGTGCATTTTATTTTATTTATCCTTCCAACTACTTAAAATATTATTAAAATATTATTATATAATATCCTAAATATATTAAATATAATTATATGTTATTTTATTAAGGTAATGAACTACAACCATCTCCTCCTCCCTCAAATGGGAAACGAAATTTTTGATCATCTGTACGGTGAACTACCTCCTCATGAATCGATGAAATTTTTTTTCCATCACCACCTATTACATATGGATATAATGATGTTTAAAATGATTATATATAATATTCATGATATAATTACATTTATTTATTTTCAATATCGCATAAAACCTCTAACATTTTATTTTGTAGGGAATATGATAGCGTCGCTTGTGTGTACGGCGGACTACCGCCTCGCAAAGCGATGGGATTCATTTTTCACATAATATTTACATGGAAGTAAATAAGGAGTAATTTGATGTTTATATATTATATAAATTAAATATTATTTATTATTTAAAATAAAACATATCATATATATTCTTACCTTACCATTTATTGAATAAATGATAATGATGTTCGTGTGTATGGCGGGTTACAGCATCACGAAGTGGCGTGGTTCGTTTTACATTGATAATTTACATGGAAGGTAATAAAATATAAATTTAATTAATATATGTGATATATAAGAAATAATAATGGGTATTTTAATGTGATATATTATTTACCTTCCATTATTTTGATCCACTGAGATAATGGAAAGATCGTTCATATGTACGTATGGTTTACCGTCTCAATGAATTATGTAACTCATTTTCTATATATAACTTTAGTGCATAAATATAAATACATATATAATAAAAAATAATATATTTATATCATTTTTAACATTATTAAAATTATGGAACCATGTTCAAATTAAAATTATTAAAACTAAAAATCCAAAACATATACAAAAAATGAAGCTATTTTTACCCCAAAACAAGATTTTAATAAGAAATTACAGGAAAATTGGTAATAAATATTCATAAGTTATAATATATGGTATGCAAATTTTTAATATGGTTTTTTAATAGATTTATAATAAATATATATTTATTATATAGTGTGTTCTAAAATGTAATAATAAATTTCATACATAAGGTATGGGTTTTTTGTTTCAATTTTTTTTCTTTGATACAAATTTTATGTTATCAGCCTATATTATTTTAAGAGTTGTATATATTTCATCATTGAAATGTTATATAATGAATATACTTATTTTCATTATATTTAAAGTTTCATTTTATGTTGATCTTTAATGGTGGTCATGATTCAAAGGATACCCAAGTGGTAATGTTTTTATATTTAAATCTCATCATTTATAGGTATTGTTTATGATTATAATTCCAATGATACAAAATTATGATATATATCTCAATAATCCCATTTATTTTCTTACCCACTAGTTATTTATTTATAATACATGTAAAAATTTCATTTTCCTCTTTTTATGTACTCAAGGGATTAAAATTATTTTTATTAATATAAAACAAATTTAATTATATCTTCGGTCGAAAATGATTTTTCTTCCATATCCATATTTTTTTAAAAAAAAATTAAAGATTTTTTTTACAAATATACTAAGATTGTTTAAATTAATTTCTAACAATTTTTTTAAATTTTCCTCAATAATGTTTTAATGATTTTTTATGGAATTTATATTCATAGATGAAAACAACCATTTTTGTTGCTTATATTTTTCTATGGATATGATCCATTTGTACCATCCTTATTATTTATTTGGATATTTTATGATTATGATGAAGATATTTTTATGAAATGCATTTATTTTCTATGGGTTATGGTGTGATGAAAGGTATATTAATCCCATTTCTTTTCTATGGGTTATAATATGATATAATGCTTATGAAACTCCTCTATTTTCATTAGTTATGATATGATGAATTTTTTATGATGTTCTGCAACACATTTTTATGGTTTTATTCATTTTATGGGTGGTATATGTGTCTTCCTCCAATTCATTAGTTAAATATTTAAATCTCCTGAGATAAACATGACTAGAATTTGGAGTGAACTCAATTTAGTAAGGGTCTTTTTCCACCATGATAATATTGGGAGTAAACCTGGACTACTATAATGGTTTGGGTAGTGAATCCATACCACTATGATAGCCTTTTAAGTGAGTCTTGACTAGAATGGAAATGATTTTATATGCTTATATCTATGCAAAAAATCTGTTTCTTATTTCAATGTTATGATCTCATAGATCAAGTTCATTGATTCCATATGATTCATTTCCTATGAACTACCAATATTTATTCCATGGTTCAAAATATTTATATATTATATACAGGGTATAGTTTTCATATGTTATGATCACGTTCTTATACCCATATTCTCACATTATATTTGCATATTTCTTTATTTTACCCTTACTAAGCATCCGAGTTCAACCTATCTTATGTTTCCTTACCACAAGTTATGATGATAGGTTTTCCATGTTATATGTCTAAGAAGGGTGATAATTATGAGTAATTAAATGGGAGATTATGTAGATCTCTTATAAACTAGTTATTTATGATTCTAAGTTTCCAAATCCACTATAAATTTATGATACTCAAGTCTGTGTTTGTGTAATGTAATGAATGTTCATAAAAAAAAGATATATTATGTATGTATGAAAATACCAAGTCATTATAGTTGGTATCCAATTCTAGGTTTAGTTACCATTTGGAAACTAGGATGAGAATACTTCTGTGAGAACACTTAAGATAAGCCAAAGTCTAGGGTAACAGCCTGAAGTTTTTGTAGGGAATATTTTATGTGGTTTGCCTATAAATACATACATTTATAGATACTACAAGTTGATATGGTTCTATCACAGATATATCTAGGCATAATAACTCCATAAAAGGAATGGTAGACTTGACTCGACATTTATCTTATACAATATAATGGTCCTTACTGCACAGCTGGTTTTACACTCATGGGTGATGTTCATTTATTAATTTACATTTTCTTTATGAATCATCATAAAGGATTTGAATATATAATTACTATGAATAACCTAGGTTAAACCTTAAGTGTTATGAATTTAAGAGATATTATCTTGATTTAGACATCCAATAAATTATTTTTTCAAGACTATTTGTTTCCTCACTCTGATTATTATTTCTTACACTATGCTATTTTGGTTTTATTCAATTGTTACAACCCAAATGAACCATGTTAATGTTGAATTCAATGGTAAATTCAATAATTTTCCTCATGGGAAACATAATGTTATGGTAACTGGAATGAAAAAAACTCATTGTTATTCTCACAAAAATTTCCCAAGTTATCAATAATGCTGAACTTATAAATAATAAAATGAGGGAACAACATTTTTTTGAGCCCTTCATAAGGAATATTCCACCATATTTATGTGGTTTTATTGATCTACTAGTTGATCCGTACTGCTAAAAATATATTTTCTATTATCTATTTCTAAGAACATTAAAAATTCATTTTTTTCCTATCGTTTGGAAGGAAAAGTTGATCAATGGTGGAGCCTCATCAAGAATATAAAGAATCATGATGAAATTGACTCTATATAGTTGGAAGAGTTAAAGAGATTATTTTTCAATAAGTACTTCCCTTAGGTTATTCATACCAAAATTGATAATGAATTTCCTGAGATAAAGTGGAAGGATGATAAATTTGTTGGTATATATGAGGAAAATTTTAACTTACCTATGAGGTTTGCTTATCGAATTATTATCCAACCTAAAAGTTAGGTTGATCGATTATTAAGTGGATTATAACCAAGTATCTAAATGGAATTATCTAGAGGAGAATTTATTTTCTCTTAAAAAATCATTAGATGTTCTTTCAAGGATGAAATGGAGATTGTAGTAACCCATCAATCACATGGTTTTAATAATAAAATAAATACGGATTTCAAGAAAAACACTAAAAACTATGGGGGCAAGAATATGACATTTCCTTTATACTCAATGTATATAAATAAGTATGAAGAAAAGTATCTTAATTTTAGGAGTAAATTGTTTTAGTATGGAATGGAAGGAAATGAAACAATTGAATGTCAATGTCATGGGAATAAGCTAACTAATTATGGTAATATAGATAAATCCCCACAGAATTCACCATCCAGACTCTAATGTTTAAAATGAAAGGAGTATGGTCACTATACTAACCAATTCCAAAATCCAATGGCTAATGATGATAAACAACATCAAAAACCAGATAAGCCAAGGGACATGGGGAAATTTTATGTGATATCTATTTCTGATGAGGGTTGAAATAGAGAAACCATGAAAGGTACACTTATCATCCACTCTAGAACCTCTAATGTCTCATTTGAATATAGATCTAACCATTATTTAACATTTGAATAATTTTCTATAGGTATCAATATCCCATCACATAGTTTGATGTATAATTTATAGTGAAACCCCCTAATGGTACGATGATCGCATATCAAGTATATGATTCCTCACCAGTTGATTTTTTTTGGAATCTGCTTCATATAAATATTTTCATTATTCTTATGGTTTAATTTGATGTTATCTTATTCATGAATATCATTTATCTAAATAAATATCACATAAAATTTAATGGAAGGGAATCCACATAAAATATTCCAAACCATCCTATGATCTTCTACCAATGTGATGATAAATATAAACTATAAATGAAAGTCACAATCATTATATGTGTTTTAATTCCTCTTAAAAAATGGGTTTTTATCTCATATGGTTGGGTAAAAACACAACATTTATGATATTCCTATTAAAAGGGAGTTTTAATGTATTTTTTGAAGAGGTTACTAGTCTTCCATTGAATTGTGAAGTTGAATTTTCAATAGAAATTAGGTCTTCTGCTACACATATTTCAAATATTCATTATATAATGTAGCCAATTTTATTGAAAGAGTTATAGAAATGAATCCATTAAAATCATGAAAAGAAATTTATTTGGAAAGGTCTATCACCTTGGGGTGAACCTATTCACTTTTTCAAAAAGAAATATTGATCGATGCAATGTTACATTTATTATCAGGAGTTGAACAACATCAAAATCAATAAAAAGTATTATCTACCCCATATTGATGACTTGTTTGATCAAATTCATGGATATCAATAATTTTTTAATATTAACCCTCATTCAAAAAATCCTCAATTTAGGTTCAATGAGGATATATCAAACACAAAATTCCTTATAAGGTATGGAAACTATGATTATATAGTAATACCATTTGGTTTTTATAATGTTCTAAACATCATCATGGATTTAATTAAAAGAGTATTTAGAGATTACCTTCATCAATGTTTTGTATTCTTTATAGAAGATATTCTTATCTACTCAAAGTGAATGGAATATCATGAAGATCACATGATAATTGTATAGAAGACCCTGAGTAATCATAAGTTATATTAAAAATTTTTAATAGAGTGAATTTTATCCACGAAAGGATTCATTTTGGGTTATATAATCTCAGGCGATGGTATATCTATGGATCCATTAAATTTTGAGGCACTAGAATGTTGGCCCAGACCAATCCATGTGACTGAGATCCAAATATTTCCTGTTTTGGATAGATATTATCGATGGTTTCTGGAGAATATATCATAAATATATAATCTACACTCCAAGTTAACTCAGAAGGGATCCAAGTTCCTTTTGATGGATGGATGTAAGGAAAATTTCAAGGAACTAAAGAGAATATTAGGCAGCACACCTATGATTACATTATACTACAGTGGAGAAGGGTTTATAATCTACATTGATACATCTAAGAAGGGATTGGGATGCATTCTTATGAAGAATGACATGGTTATATCTTATATGTCATGAAAATTAATGGTTCATGAGAAAAAATAACCAACTCTTGATTTGGAATTAGCTGTGGTGATTTTTTGATTAAATATTTGGAGTTATTAACTTTATAACGAAAAGTTTGATATATATATATATATATTAATCAACAAAGTTTAAAGTAAATATTAACACATAATTATCCGAACATTCACCATAGGATATGGTTAGAGCTGATTAAATATTATGAATTCTCAATACATTACTGCCCTGTGAAAGAGAATAAGGTGGACAATGATTTGAGTTAAAAGGATTGTTCTAGATTATACTAATAAGGATAAAAAAAGATTAAATATTTCTATATTTGAAATATTGATCTATAAATCTAGATGTTATGGGAGAAATATTTTCTTTCTTAGATGATTTTTCAACGATCTATCCATTTGAATATTAAAGTGATGCATAAGGATGATATAGAGTTGTATTAGAAGGTCATGAATGTTCCCAAGTTTACCCTTGACTCAAATGGAATGATAAGGTCCATAAACCATGTATATCTTCCACCCATACCGTATTTGAAGGAGTTGTTAGAGGAGGATCATAGTTTTCTACTCTTTATTCATCTTGGAAGTATGATGATGTAAAGATATTTAAAATAGTATTTCAGGTGGGATGGCCTAAAGAGAGATATCATAGAGTTTGTATCATGATTCTTGGAATATCAAAAATTTAATTCTCAACGTAAAAAATCCTTAGGTTATGTTACATCAATTATATATATACCAAAATTGAAATGGGAAAAAATCCCCATGTATTTTGTCATCAGACTCCACAAAATGTCTAAAATGGAATAATGTTATATGGTTTATAGTTGATCACCATAAAATTTTATTATACTTCATCATTATTTGGTCATATTTAATTTTATCATCTTTTCAATATATACATTAAGTAAGTAGTAATGTTTCGTGGAGTACCATATTCCATTTTGTCTAATCAGGATCAGATGTTTTCCTCAATGTTCAAGCAATGTATTTAGAAACCTCTTGATATAGAGTTGAGTTTCAGTACTGCATAGAATCTTCAGAAAGATGTTCAGTCTAAGAGAAAAAATTAAATTCTAGATGATATTTTGATATCTTATTCTTGGAATTTTAATGGTTTTGGGGATCAAAACATTCCTCTATTTGAGTTTTCATATAATAATAGCATGTACATTATTATTCATATGAATATTTATGAATACCTATATGGAAATAAGTGTAGATATCCAATGTCCTAGAATGAATTTCGATAAATAAATATATTAGGACCTGAGAAAAATAAATAAATGGTAGAGAAGGTAAGATCCATTCAATAACACATAAGGTAGACACATTGTTGATAGAAAATTTATACTAACAATCATTGACGTGATCTAGAATTTGAAGTTAGTGATAATGTGTTTCTAAGAATTTATCCATTTAATAAGTTAATGATATATGGAAATAAGTACAAAAATAATCCATATGAATATCTTTCCCTTTGAAATTATTGCTTATATTAGGAAAGTAGACTACCAGTTTTCTCTTCCACCAAACCTCTCTCAATTCCATGATGTGTTACATGTATCTCTCTTAAATAAGTACATATCTGACCCTTCACATGTAATGAACATATATTTCATACCTCTAGATAAATATCTTTCTTATAATTAATAATCGGTGGAGGTTCAGATAATAGAGGTAAGGTTCTACGAAACAAGACCACTCACCCGGTCAAAGTTTTACGGTGAATCCACCATTTTGAGGAAGTTGTGTGGGAACTTGAGGATGTTAGAAGGCAAAAGTATCCTATATTGTTTGTAAAAAAGTTGAAAAAAATTAGGGATAAATTCATTTTTTGGGGGAAGAATGTAACACCTTAAGAATTTATGAAATAAATTTTTCAAAAAAATTTAATTTCTTTTATAGCTTGCACTACACACAATATCGAGTTCTAACGAACAAAAATATACTATTTATATACAATATAACATGGTCATTATGACCTATCCATCAAACTAATTGATATTGATAATAATAATCTCATTTTAAAAATTTTGTATAAATTTATTATATAGAAGAAACATATTGATAAAAATGTAATTAAGTTTTTGCAATGTCTTTATATGTTTCGAAAATTCTTTTTTCTCAAAAAATGATTTTGTTGCTTTTATTGAAAAAATAGTAAAATTAATTTTTGAAATATCTATATTTATTTAAAATTAAGATAATATTTTTAATCAAAATTTCGTAATTACCTACGTTTTTATTTTTCTAAAAAGATAAATTTTTAGATGGATAGGGGAAATACTTGTTTTATTGGAAACTGCCCTTTCATTTAAAAAATTTATATGGTCAAATTTTGTTTTAAAATTATTTTAAAAGTATAATTACTTAAATTATATTATAATTAAGCCAATATAGTTCATTGGAATCAATTTTATGTTTAATTTTTATATAAAAACTTTTTAACAGTTTGAAACTTTTCTCATTGGAAAACCATTTTTTTGTCGCATCTACGGGTTTAGTTTTACATTAATTTATTCCACTTCTATGGATCTAAATTTGAAAAATGGATTCCATATTTTTAATTAGTATAATTAATATTATATAATATGTTAAACATAATTTAATACCAAAAATAATAGTTAAAATAATAAAAAATAATTATTTTTGTTGAGGTTAAAACAGGTTTATCAGGGGTTAAACTAAAAAGATAAGGGGAAAATAACCTAGAAACATTTCCAACGCCTATTTTCTGACCTTTTTTGAAATTTTAAAATATAAATTTAAATAATAACCCATTTTTATCCTTTTAGAATGTGGAAAACATGTGTAAACATTATCTTTTCGAAAATCACATGTGTGTCCTCTCCCCTGCTTATAAAAGGTCACCCCCTCCAATCTTATCTTCTCCTATTCACACTTCAAACCCAAATTTTTTTAGAAAATAAATTCCTAAATATAATCCTTAATACCCTAACCTAATCATATAATCCTTAATTTTATAATAAATCCATCCTAGAATGGATTTTGGTGCAAACCTAAAGAAGTTGTCCAAAGAAAAGGTAATGTCATTAACCAGGAATTTTAATTTATTTATCCATCCACCTCTTTAAAATATTGTTAAACCATGATGATATAATAACATCAGTATATTCCATATAATAATATGTTATAATGTTAAGTTAATTAATTAAAATTGTCTCCTCCTCCCTCTAATGGGAAATGAAACCATTGATCATGTGTATATCAAACTCCCGCCTAACTAACCGATTAAATTCATTTTCCATCACCACTTATTACAGATATATATAATGATTTATATAATTATTATATGTTATATTTATGATATTATTATACTTAAGGAATTATAATATCTCATATACATTCTTACTTTCCATTTCATAAGGAATACGATAATGTCACTCATGCATACAGCGGACTAACACCTCACAAAGCGATGTGGTTTGTTTTTCAATTACGCTTTAAAATGAAGAAAATAAG
The DNA here is from genome assembly GCA_963277665.1 of Viscum album. NCBI lineage: Eukaryota > Viridiplantae > Streptophyta > Magnoliopsida > Santalales > Viscaceae > Viscum > Viscum album. Next base: position 1,960,144,234 of record OY728119.1, on the reverse strand, counting down.
TATTAATTTGATGTTTATAAATGATATTAAATAAAAATTAATAATTATATAAAATAAATATATCATATACTTTCTTACCTTATCATCCACTCAATAAATGATAACATCGTTCGTGTGAATGGAACACTACAACCGCACAAAGATGTGTGATTCATTTTTTTACTAATGATTGACATTGAAGGTAATAAAGGATATATTTAATGAATATATGGGATTTATATGAAATAATAATGACACTTTAAATATTATATATTATTTTCATTCCGTTATTTTTATTTATTGAGAAAATGTAAATAGTGTTCACGTGTACATACAACTTACTATCTCCTTAAATGATGTAACTCATTTTCTATATCTAAATTTAATGGATTAATATAAATACATATATAATGAATATATAATATATTTATATAAAGGTTAAAAAAATTATTATTTAACCATGATCAAAGTAAAAGGATCAAAAATACCAAATCAAAACATACTTGAAAAACTATGTAGTTATTATCTGAAACATGAATTTGACAAGGAATAATTGAAAAATAGTTAATAAAGGTAATAAGTAAATCATATATGGATTGATACATTTTAGTATGGTTATATAATATATTTATTATAAATTTATAAATTTTATAAAAGAGTTTCAAATGTGTATGAAGGGTTTTGAGGCTCAAGGTAAATGATTTTCGTCTCAATTCTCCTTATTTGAGATGTATGTTATGTTATAAACCTATATTCTGTTAAGAGGTTTATATAATTCCCATTTGATATGTTATATAATCAATGTACTTATTTTCATTATATTTAAATTTAATTTTTATTTTTATCATTAATGGTGCTTATGATTCAAAAGAATGAAAATTGGTAATGATTTTATGTTAAAATCTCATCAATTATCTCAATTATTTATGATTATGTTTATAATGACGAAACCATGTGATATATCTCTCAAAAAAATAAATTGTTTCTTATCTTATTTTTATTTATTTAGAATACATTTTTCCTTTCATTTTCCTCTTTTTGAGTACTAAAGGGATAAAAAATATGTTTTTAAGAAAAATTGATTTTATTTCTATCATTGGTTAAAAATGAATTTTCTTCCATATCCATGTTTTCAAAAAAAATGTTTTAGATATGTTTTTACAAATAAATTGATATTATTTAAAGTAATTGCTACACTTATTTTAGATTTCAAAAAATCTTTTAAAATGAATCTTCTTATCGTTTTCTGAATGAGTTTCTTCTACATTTTACTAAAAATGTGAAAGGAATATTTTTTTTAAAGTGTATGACATGAACAGAATTTTCTTCCATTATGAAAACTATTTTTTTTAAATATTCAATTATATGTTTCCAAAATTATTTTCAATTAAAATTATTTTTATAATATTTGGGACGTTTTTTATATTTTAAATAAGTTTTTTAAAAATAGAAATGATATTTTCTTCAATAATATTTTTATTAATTTTTATAGAATTTCTATTAACTAGCAATAACAACCTTTGGTGTTGCTAATGTTTTACCATTTATATGACCCAGTTGTACTATCCTTATTATTTCTCTATATGGTTTATGATTATGCTGAAGAGATGTTTGTGAATCCTATTTCATTATCAAGGGTTATGCTATAATGAAATGTATATGAAACCCATTTCTTTTCTATGGGTTATACTATGATGTATTGCATATGAAACCCATTTATTTTTATGGGTTCAAATAATATAAATTTTTTATGATATTTTGGAATATATTTTTATGATTTTAATTATGTGAAGGGTGGGAACTATAACTCTCTCCAATTAATTGGGTAATTATTTAAGTCTCTTGAGATTAATAGGATAAGAATGGAGAGTGAGCCCAATTTAATAAGGGTGTTTATCCATTATGATAGTCTTGGGAGTGAACCTTGACTGAAACAACGGTTTAGGGAGTGAACCCATTACACTATAATATCCTTTCCATTGATCATTGAATACTATGGAAATTATTTTATATTCTTATTTATATTCAAAAATTCCATGTCTTATGTAAATGTTATGTTGTTATGGGTCATGTTATTTTATTTCCTCATGGTTTAAGTCATATGAACATCAAATCTTTATGAAATGACTCAATATTTTTATCTTTTATTTTTATCGTTATGGTTTTCATATGTTATAATCATGTTCTCATACCCTTATTCTCATATTATGTTCATGTATTTAACTTGATTACCCTTACTGAACATTTAAGCTCACACTTTCTTATATTTTTTCCCCCAAGTTATGATGATAGTTTTAATGTGTGATATGTCTAAGAAGGGTGATATTTATGAGGAACAAAGTGAAATATGACATAGAACTCTTATAAACAAGTTGATTATGTGTTCATGTTTCCCAACGAATTATACCTTTATAATCCTTAGGTGTGTGTTTGTGTAAGTAATGAATGTTTGTCAAAAAATGTATTATCAATATATAAAAAGATAGGGTAATTATAATTCCCTTATTTAATAATTTATTTTATATCTATATAGTGATACACAATCCATACCCAAAATTAGTTGAATTTTAACTAGTGGACGAATCATAAGATTTACCAGAAGCGCATTCCCAAAAAATCCTCTCAGAGAGGAGCTATTGACTTGATATGAGATCACCATACCATTATAAGTTTTACTGATAACTCAACATTTAATCACATAGGTGGTAATGTGATACCATTAACAAATCATTTAAAAATAAATTAGCATGTAGATCTAGAATAAAATAAAACATTTTTGGGTCTCTAGTGGATGGAAAATGTATCTTTCACCACATTGTTCTGTTGACCCATTTTAGATGTTATGATTGCATGATATTTCCATTTATATCTAGTAATAATAGGTTTCTAAGGAAAATTTTAATCCATATCCATTAAATTTTTTCACTAATTTGAATAATTTACTTATTGAAATTATATCACTAGAGTAGGGGTGGTAGATTCAGTTGATATTTTTAATTATTCTTTTTATTAGCTGGCCTCTTCACATTAATTTGATGATATTTTTCTCGTTGACCTTATTTTCCACACATAAAACATTTTCTAGACTCCATATGAAAATTTATTATGTTCTTCCTTCCACACCTCAAAAATGATTTAATATTAATTGTTTTCCTCTCTGGGTTTATTGTTATAATTTTCTTAAAACTTCACCTATTACTTTTCCCCCCAAAACCATGAGAACACTAAGAGAAATAAGTTTTTATTTGTAGATTAAGATCACATAGAGTTATTTATTAACAGATATCCAATTATCTTATAGATATTTAATTTCATATACTTGTTCTCAATCCACTAAAAAATAAATCACTTTTTATTTCTGATCTAATAATAAAATTAGAATAATATCTTGCATGTCTGGTGAAATTTTCATCATAGGTTCTAATGGAGTTTTCATCTTTCTTATTCAGTTCTATGAATTCAATTTACATTTTTATGTGAGTATTTCATGTAAAATAATTATTGAAAAATATATTCGTAAACTCTTCCCATGTCATGGAGTTAATTTCCTCCTCTTACCTCATATTCTTGATAAGATCCCACCATTGTTTAGATTCACCTTCAAAGGGATACATGAACAAAATAAAAATATCATGGTCTAATCATTGGATAACATAAAATGACATTTATATTGCATTGATCCATTTATATACAATAAGTGGATTAGAGGAACCACTTGAGGAAGGTGGTTGTTTCCACATAAAATACTTAATGGTGAGTTGTTAATTTCTTTCTCCATTTTGATGTTCCGCATGATTCAGGTTACTGTTCATAGATTAAGATATTTGGGTGAGTGTAGCCACGTGATTTTGCATTTAATATCCCATATTATTTGGTTTATCATGATAATGGTCATTTTATTTCCGATCATAATTTTTATTAGCATGAGTCCTCCTTAGTCTATCCATTAACCATGAAACAAAAGCATAGTGTGAGTGATAATAATCATAGTGAGTAATCATGTAATCATAAAAAACATTCATAGGATATCTAACTAATGACACCTTCTTCTCAATATATGAAACATTACTCTTAACCTATGTCATTCATGTTCAACATATATTAAAATCCTTAACAATTGTTCATAAAAATGAATTAACCTAATAAAATCACCATGAGTTTCTAGTCATGTGTGTAGTCTTAAGCCCACTCATCATGTACCGGTAAAGACGGAGTTAATACCCAATCCACCTTTTTATATTTTTTACTCCTATTTATATATGTGACACAACTTCATCCACTTTCTTGTCTCTTTATGTGTATGTATTTTATAGGAAAACCAAATAATATATATTTTACTAAAGATTTTGAATTTTATCCTATACTTTGACTTATTCCTAGAGTTTTCAATAAATTTAACTAATCCTAATCTCTGAAAATAACTAAACCTCGATATAATACCAGCTTAGGAAACCTTATCATAACATTCATAAATATTACATCATTTAAGATAAATATTCAATACATCTCATAAGAATGCATACCCTATTACTATAAGGTTTTAGTGTCTTTAAAGACTAGATGCATAATCATATTATATAATGAAATATATTCAATATATCTCACAAATAACATCTCATATAGTGCACTTTATTAAACATGAAATACATAAAACCTTTCTTCATAATATAGGGAAAATAAATATAATAAAGGGTGATCTCAGATACACAGTAAGGGTAATCAAAGGATAAATCAATCAATGATCATAAGTGAGTATAGGATAACTATAATGGTATAAGAGAATGATCATACCTTATGAAAATAATTCCCAATTAGTAAAATTACATAAATCATAAATCATGGAATAATTATTTTTAATAATATAAATTCATAAGTCATAAGTGAGAAAATCATCAATAATAAATCAGAAACCATGAGAATATATTATAAGTATAAGACATGAGTTTTTGGCATAAACATAATTATTGAAACCCATTTTCTCTGTCAATGATTACTTCCAAGACTATCAAAGTGCATTATGTTAAATACTCATTGCATAATTTCCTTATTCAAGGTTCACTCACATGATTATCATAGTGGAATGAGTACCTCAATGAATTGAGTTCACTCTTTATTCAAATCCTTGTTATCTCAAAAGATATCCATCTTTTCCCAATGCATTTGAGGGATATATAATTTTTTATCCATCCATCACATAATAAAAAATCATACATATTTGTTCCACAATATCATAAACAATTCATCATATAATAATCCATGTCAATGAGATGGGATTAATAAAAATTTCTTTATTTCTTCATATCATAACTCATGTAAAATAAATAACTTTCACAAAGGTTTCATCATTTCATAATAAACCCATGGAAAATATATTAGTTTCATAGAATCATCCTTAAATCATTATAGTCACAATAAATCTAGAGAAATATAGTGTATGGTAACATAGGATCATATCCCTAGTGAAGGAAAACAATCCATAAAGGATGTTTACATAGATTAAAATGCCTTTAAATGATTATTTGAACCATTCTTTGAAAACATGAGAAAATGTCCTTTTCTTTTGATAAAATGTTAACTAGAATATTGAGAACATTATTTTATTTGGAAATAAAAAATCTTAACTATAATTTAATATTCAAACAAAATAATGTTCATGATGGTGGTAAAATCTTTCTATATCGTATACATTAAAAGAAAACATTACTTTCGCACTTTTGTGAAAAGGTTAAAAACAACTTAATTAAAAAACTATTATAAATATTGCGTTTTAAAACATTATTAGTAATATAAAAGTTCGTTAAAATGAACCTTTTAAATCATTTCAAGAGGAGTTAATAATTTTTATAAATCAATTTTTAATATAATGGGATTAAAAATGAAATTTCATCGATGAAAATGGAAATAAGGTTAACTTTTATTTAAAAAAAATCTTAATAATTATAAATACCAAAGAGATTAAAATGGTAATAAGAAAATTATTAAATAACCATATTATAATAAAATATATTGTGGTTTAAATTATAATATCCTTATAATTTATCTCAATGGAAATTTATCATAGGCGACCCTGAAAATAAATGAGATCGTAACATAAACCCTTATCTCAAGTCTCATATTAGATCATATGCATTCAAATATCTAGTATAATAAATTTATATATATATATTATAAATGTTTTAAAAAACAATATTAACACATAACATACTTTTCATCACTATTTTATAATTTCTAATTATTATTTTATGAACAATTACTTCATTAAAATGAACTTTTAGGTGAAAATTTGAATGTTTTTCATGAATGTTTTGGTTCGATGGTTCTAGTACTTGCATATTTGTCATGGTTTCATCTTGTAAATAATATTATAAGTATAATATTTATTCATCATATAGAGTTTTATAGTTATTCATATAAATAATTGATGAAAAACGAATCACATCATTGTGTGGAGGTAGTAGTCCACACATATGTATGAGCGGCGTTATTATTTATAAAGAGATAGAAATGTAAGAAGTTTGATAATATATTGTAATAAAAAATAATAAATATGTAATACATATCATATATAAATATTAAAACCATCATAATAATAATCCATTAATGATGTTGATGGAAAATTAATCATTTCACTATATGGAGGTAGTAGTCCACACAAACACATGAGTGATACATTCATTTTCCATTTGAAGGAAAAAGGGGGAGAATTGTTAGACCATAATCCTAATAATAATTTATTATTTTGAATATACAAAATTCATTATTCTATATTGGATTCTATATATTTATAGTATGTATAATAAGATATAAAATTGAAAGTACTCAGTTAAAATTTAAACCTCTTTATTGAGAATCCTCATTTGGCTTACAGCTTAAGCCTTGAATGTATGGTATTGTGAAAAAACAAGATAATATAGGAATTTTTTAGGGATATTAGGAATGTATTTGGATATGTGATGTAAAATCAAAGAGTCTTTTTAAGAGTGAGGAAGTGAGGGGTGTTGGTTCCCTTTTATAAGGGAGGGAGAGGCCACACTTCGAATTTTTTAAAAGATTAAAATATATTAATGTCTTATACAAGACAAATGGATCCTAAATGACTCATATAAAAATAATAGATGATATAGGGTTGAAATATAACTATAAAATAGGATTTATATAGTATTTTAGGCCATTTTACCCATATCAGTTTAGTTTAAACCAGTTTTAACTCTTACTGTGGAAACTGACTTTTTACCAAAGTTACTATTCATAATGACAAAAAATTATATTGAGATTATTAAATAATATTAATTATTATAATTAAAAATTTGGGTTCCATTTTACAATAATAAATTTTTAAAATTATTAGAAATTCATTTTTAAAATTGAGTTAAATAACAAAACAAATTTTTTTTAGACAAATGTATTTTTAAGTATAAAACAGAGTTTACATTCATTTCATTCTATATAAAAACAATTAATGAATTATAAATTATTTCATTGAATATATTATCTTAGAATTTAATTAAAATAATTCCGCTTTATATATTAATTTATTTTATTAATTTAAAATCACATAATGCGTATAAAACCCATTTTTTAGAGAAAAATATTATTTTTTACCTTCAAGTGATTTGATTTTTAAATTATAAAAAACTCAAAACTACTGAATTAATTTTCTAAATATGTAAAAAATAACTTTCCATAATTTATCTACTCAAATTAGTACCCAACAATCCAATATCTAGGTGATAACTATCAGATTAAATAATAATTCAATAGAATATTATGGTTTGTTTAAACTCGAAGTTGCATGTAAGGAAAGATATTAAAGAAATCAAATTTATTAAAATAGAAATACATCATAAAATCATGGGGTGATAAAATATTCCAATTAACAATTTTAAAAAATAAAACCAAATATGAACCACTACTAACCATCTTCTGGTGACCAATAATAACTCACTACATCCCATATCATCCTTCATCAAATGAAATAGAATATACCCTTGAAGTAACTAAAGCCTTGAAACTAAATGGAAACTTGATCACTATATTCAACCATTTTCTTTTTCAGGGTGTGAGATAAACCTTCCTAGTAATATTTTACCATAATTTTTGTCCTATTCCTTCTAAAATCCATTTAATTAATTCTAGTTTGAATTTTTAATAAAAAATAATTATTTAATATGAAAATAAAATGCAAGAAAATAGCATTATATAATCAATTTTAGAAAATGTTTCCTCATTTTTTATTAAATAGAGAGAAAACCTATTAATTTAAATAAAATACTTTTAATTCATAAAAGGAGGATCCTTCAATAAATTTTTTAAAAAGATCCCAAAATACTTTTCCTCTTTCCAAAAATTATTTTTCAAACCCCTTTTTAGAGTATATATCCATTCTTGTTAAAAGAAATTTTTTGAATAATTTTTTAAATTATTTTGAAAGTAAACACAACCCATAAAAAATGGTAATAAAACCACATTCAAGGAATAATATATAAAAAATTTAAAAAATAAATCAATAGATAAATAAAGTGTTGGTGTGATATAACCAGTTCATAACTAGGGGACACTAATAAAGAAAAGTAAGGAATTCCCTAAGTAATCATTAATAAAATAAAAATATCATGGGAAACTCCTTAGTAACCAAGTGATAATAACCTAAACTTGAAAACAAAGAAATATTGTCTTTTCTAATAAAACCCTTCTATTATACAAGAAGTCTCATTAGACTACCTCAGATATATAATTAATCTTGGGAGTGTTTTGTTATTACAAGGCATTATCTTTCTTTGGAGCACTCATCTACCATGAGAAACAATCCCCTAGCCCAAGAATACTCAAAAACAAGGTTACACTCATTCATGTAGTCTAATAAATTCTTACGTTTCATATGATAAACTCAAATTAGGTGAGAAAATAACTAATCATGCATTCATCACAAAATCCTAGAATATGGAATTTAAAATAACCATATTCAAATCACCAACAACCTCATAAGAAATAACCCCATTTAACAATCATTATAAATAATGATACACGACATTTCATCTTAGGAACTAGAATATAGATCTAGAAATGTGATAAGGGGATCAATTGATGGTCTTACACATTTTCCCAAAAAACCTTATTAAAGAGTCCAAATGATCCTTTCTTCAAAAACAACCTCAGGATGAAAAAAATAATTTTTCACCATTTTAAATATTACTTCAAAAAAATTGAACCAAAATATAAATAATCATACATAAAACAATTTAGAAAACCCCTTTAATTTAAAAATATTTTAAGAATCCAATAAATTCCATTCATTTAAAAAATATATACACTACTATATTTTCTATTTTCTAAGTTTTAAACTAGTTAAATTTTGATTTATCAAAAGTTTCATTTCAAATTGGGCATGTCGAAGATTTCACAAGCTCTTAGAACTCCAAAAATTACTTTATAAAAGGTGAAAAACATGAAATACCACTACAACAAGTGATAAAACTCTTAAATGATTTATCAAATCTATATAAATTATAACATTTTATATTAGTTTAAGAAAATAAAGCATTAAAATTGTCAAGAACTTAATGAAATTCCATTTAATGTAAGATCACAAAGAAATATTACCTTATTATAGGAGTAACCAAGTCATGATGAATTTTCTTCGATAATGAAGGCTCAAATGAGTAAGGAGACACCCCATATAATCTATAATCACATAAACCCCACAAATTAAATCCAAACTGAAACCCTATTCTCATTCGGATAATCCCTAGGGTTTGTGTGAGGAAGAAAAAAGTTAGGAGAAATTAGATAAGGGAATATTAGATGTGAATATAAAGTAAATTCGGGAAATTCACTCAGGAATCCACATAGAATTGGTGGAGATTTATGGAAAACCCAATAATAAGGAAGTAGAAGAGGTTCGTAGTTCACCCCATGCTTTGGTTGAATGAGGAGGGAAAATAGGGGGTCTAAAACCATAAAAAACCAAGGATTAAAAAACTATAAAATCACCTTTATTTGATTATTGGAATTTCACACTATTTGGTCTTCTGGTTAGGTAAACTATGTACCAACCATATAGGATCCACTAGATAGAACCTGCACCCATCACAAAGTTTAAAAAATTATGAGACAATTATTAAAAACTCCATTTCCAAGATCTTAAGCAATACACATGGTTTCCCAAAATAGCATAACAATTTTTCTAGTGTTAAGACTCATAAAACATTAAATTTAAAACCCATAACTTCAAAATATTATAATTGACCCAAAATAAAATAAAATAATAACCAACAATAAATAGAGGGTTTCACATCCAGGAACATTTATGAGGCATGATAGACAAACATTGGAACTGGATCTATAGGAATTATGGAGGGATTTAGGTGAGACAATCATAGTATTCAAGGGACTTATACTTATCTCTCATATTCTATATATTACTCATCTACAATTATATTCATTCAATTGTTTTTTGACACCCAAGTTTACTTTGTGTTATTCGATGGGGCACATTTTCATCATTATGCCTTCAATGTGTCGATAATGATATTACTTAGTAATTTGGATTCTCAAGACTGTGTATTGATTATTCTTTGTATTGAATATTTATTGTGGTACTTCCTTTAGTGTCTCAGGTTCCTCTTTCCTTAAGTAATTATTCGGTGGCTATGATTATTGAATTCAGTAACTCCTTGACTAAGATCTATTATTGGATGTGGCATGTATTCCCCTATGGGTTTTTGGTAATCTTCCATGCTACAATAAACTAAAAAATGTGATGTCCTATGAATAATGCACATATGATTTTTAAGATATGGTTTGTCTTAGTGGTTATAATATATGGGTAGAGGAAAGGTTGAGAAGATTAGATTCTTTAGGACTAGTGATTCCTTAAGAACCCCTTAGAATCCTTTGATACATGATGGTCATTTGGGATATTGACTTCGTACTATGTGTATTATTTTTAGTTCTAAAAGAATTCATAGTTTCTTTTCAGGTAGTAACTTCATGGGTTGGGTTTTAGATTATTTGGGACTTCACTATGTTTCCAACAATCTTAGTTGTAGAGAATATCTGAATTGTCTTTCCATATCATCCTTGTAGTTACATTTATATAATAATTATTGGAGTTTACTTAATGATTTTATTTTTCTTTCTGTTTTTATTTTATCCATCTATGTATGTTTATATTCACCCCTATATGGGAATTTTCCCACATTTTTTATGTCTATAAATATTACTTATGGTTCAATTCATATGTATTATGGGAAGATGCAGGACTTATGTGAATTGTTCTAAGCTGATACCCATTATAGAACATTTTGGATAAGTGGTTTGCAGAGCATAAATATGCTAGGAGTTTACAGAACCTAGAGGCATTAATTCTTAGATCCATCCTGCTGTGAGGACCTCATTATATTATCTTCTTGTCTTACTCCTTCCATTTTTGTCATTGGGAATGTAACTTACCCATTTTTATTTAATATTTTTGTACTATTATGTCATTATATATCGTAACAATTATTTCATGCATTATATACAATGGATTTAATTTTAATTTTAATTTCTACTGATTTATATCTTATATAGTGGTGTGTGTTATATACTTGTTTGTTATACTAAGGCCTCCTACCTTGTGTCTTATTCTCTCTTTAGATGGTCACCAACCCTTGAACTATTAGAGGCAATATTGGGGTGAAACACTCACCTTAAGGCCACCCAGGAGGACACTCTATAGGCCAAGTCATATCAATATCACCTCTCATGACACTTACACTATGTGTGAAACATTAATAAACATATACATCAAGATGATACAATTAAGGTCATATAATAATGAAAATGTCCTATGTCACTACAATGGAGAGAACTCCTTTCTCATTATAGATGTTCACTCTCTTCTTCACATGACTAGATGGATATTGATCGTATTCTTTGGTTTCATTAATGAAAATAAATCTTTATACCTCAATACTCATGGTATTTTATTAATGGATATGAACTAAAACCTGAAATATAATATTATACAAAATAAATGAGTTTTAACTTATGATATGGCATGCAGATACATTCATTATAGAATATAATAGTTATCTATCATTATGTATGATAGGTTAAAAATATGGGGTATCATGTGCATTTATTCGACCATGTCTTGGAGATGATATCCTTCAGTTATAAATCATTGTATTGATTCATTTATAGATATATACATTTATGATAAGTTTTTGAAATCATCAAATTGTTATATACTCAACAATAGTTTTTTATTTTGATATATAATGATTTTAAATACTTGGTACATGATGTTTGACTCCCTTAAATAAATTAAGGGATCCTATATAAATGGAAGGGATTCCCTTATTGAGTCAACATGATACTGATAATGCATAGTCAATGCACTCTCTTCCAGCTTTTTAATCATTCATATAAGGGGAAAAGGAGATAACACAGCTTTTGTGTTTGGGGGTACTCTCAAAACATATGAGGATCCTATAGTTTGGGTCATCCTTAAAAATATAAGAGTTCAAAAAATATTTTTATGTTATCTCTATAAAGAAAACTCTATCCAGTTTGATAGAGATGGATGTCACAATAATAAAGGTATTCCTTTTATTATTTATATTATTCCTCCTCCATGTTGTCTTGTGAAGATAGCTCTGGAGTATATATAGTTGTATTCTACTTTAATGTACATCTGATGAACCATTAAAACTAATCATTCCTATAAAACCCACTTTCATCAACAAATAAACATGTTCTTTTTCTATTTTTGTAAATAACATGCGCATCATAATTCTATTTTTTATTGTCCTAGGGTATGGAATGTGTGTATTCTTGGTTACTATATATTTATGACCCAATGATTTTTCTATAATGTAAGCTATGATATATGACATCATAACCTATGATTTAAGACCAATTTAAATGAAACCAAAGGATCAATTCATTATTATGATATAGAAAATATCATATTATATAGTGAACCTATATGTAATAAATTTTTGTATATAAGATTTCTTCCATTATGAGATAAAATATTATGTATGGGTTGACAAATACATAATGTTTTAATTTTTTTTCAAGAGATACACTTACGTATGGGATACCTCATGTGTAATAATTTTCTTTTGTTGTAAGATTTAAAAATTGTTATCTAATGTTTTTTTGTATTGCACTTACGTATGGGTTACCCCATTCATAACATTTCTACCTTTTTAAATAACACAATATGTAATTTTTTACTAATATATAAGGGATACATCATAAACAATATTTGATATGTAAGCATTTTTTGTGTAAAGGTTCCATATATAATGGTTACTCCATGCATATGGGTATCAACACTAGAACTTTTTGCTTTTCTATAGAAATGAACCATAAGGTTACTCACTAATTGAATAACATCTTATGATTAAAAATATACCCGATTAATTATAATATGAAATATAATCCCAAAACATTTAAATTCAGTATTTTTTTATATTCTTATTGTTTATAATTTTTTTATAATTAAAAAGTTTTTGAAATTATAAATAGAATTTTTCAAGCGTAAATTTAATATGAATTGATCATAATTATATTTTTTGTTTGGAAAATATATAAAATTTTTATTTATTTTATATTGTTTTTAAATATTCATATATATTATTTTTTATATTATTTTAATCTTGTTTTTTTCTTAATGTATATGTTTACACTTATAGATTGTTAATCATTCATAAAGGACTAAAACATGAGACTGTAACAATTGCAAGAGATGAAATAGTTATGGATTTATTATGCATATGATATATATTAAATTGATGAAATTAATATGGAATTACTTAAAGTTTAGATATAAAGTATTTATATTTATATTATATGTGTGATTTTTTAAGTGTTCATAAATTAAAATATAAGTTCAAATTTAAAAGAGTTAATTTTTAAAAATTATGAATTATTTAATGTTAATTAATTTGAAATTTTCAAATTGAGTCCTAATTTGGGAAATTTGTTATAGTGAATTGAAATGAGTTTTGATTAATAATTTAATCAAGGATTAAATAATGTTTAACATATTAGATATAGATTATTTAAATTTCTTACATAATATAAATTTTATTATAAAATATTTATAATCCATTAATATCATATATTTAAATTGAATGCCTAATAATGAATAATATGAAATTTATCATATTATAAAATTAATCTAAAGTGTTTATATTAAAAATTTTGGAATAAACATAAAGAAAAGTTGAATTATAAATTGTTTATTTTTATCATTATTTATGAGTTATTCATAAATATTTTTTCACATGTTTAAATTTATGAAATATTCATTTATTTAATTTTATTATCAATTTTATTCATAGGTATAATTGTTATTTTATGAGTACTAATGTATAATTTAGTTTAAAGGTGTTTAAACTAATTCTAATTTATCATACATGTGCCTAAGGAGTTACATGCTAGGTATGATATTGAATTTTGTTTTCATCTACCATGATTACTTTATAATTAAAGTTATTAGATTGAATTTGGTTATGGAATATAGTTTATACATATTAGGTGTTAGATTTATGATGAATTGGAGTCTATCTTGGTTAAATTTTTCGTGGGTAGACGGACTTTGGGTTAGACTTCCCACAATCCAGAGGATTATCTCTTATTATAAAATTGTGGGGGTTGACTATCTATAGCTCCAAAATTACTCATGCAGGGATTGATAATTTAAGATAATTTGAAACCTTTACATGGATATTCCATTTACACTAACACAAAATACACCTATAACCACTGGGATATAGCCATGGGTAGGATGTTAGTGGATATAAGTCATTTGTAGCCATGAGAACCAAATATCTATGTATATAGTACATCTATAGCCATGAAAAATATTACCATGGCTTTATGTTAATGTGGGGACTTTTTATTTATGTGTGAATAAGGGGTTAGATTTTTTGTGGTGGGAAGAACCATATCCATAAGAAAATTCTTGTGGCTATGTCTCATTTTTGTAGAGAACATATTTTCATAGGCATAAATTCCTAGGGATATATCCTTTCCATGTCGAATATACAACCCTAAGATATAGTGCTTATGGCTATGTGAATCATATATTTATGAGCAGTTTAGATCATAGTAATAGGTTTAGCATGAAAAATCATACATATGTATAGATATATATAAATTTTATATTAATAAATATAAAAATGTTCCCAGTGGAGTGGAATATTTCACATGATTTTTTACCAGAGTCGTGAGTTCTAAATCTATCCCTATGTTTTTTCACACTTGTATAGATATATATGCATCTTTAAGTATTTTTTTAATTAAATAATGAATGTTAGTCACAACATAGTGGAAGAAGGAATTCACACAGTATGTTGATCTTAGGATCAAAACACACTTTAATTTATTTTAAAGTCACTTTTTATATATATAAATATTCAACATTGAAAATAAATATTTATAAGATAACATATAGTAGAGTGGAGGAAGTTTAGTGTTTTTTATTCTGAGGTTCCAGTTTAAGCCTCACATGTTGTATATTATTTTTCAAATTTTTAATTATTTTGTTTAGGATGACTATAGAAATAGAGTTTTCTAGGTGGATCAACCTCCACCACACCAATCAAATATGTCTTTTGGCTAGAGCCATAATATTTTATTGTGTCTATAGTTGTATGTTCCCATGGACATACATCATGGGATATAGGCATGAAAATATTATCCAAAAAGTAATTTAACATGGATATAACCAATATCCTTCAAAATTTGTATTGAACCTACCAACACCACACATGGATATAGTATTTTTACCACTTTTGATAGCTTATGCGTAAGGTAGATTTATATATGTGTAAACATGTATGGTATATATTTATGGGTGAGTAACAAAAATTGTGAGTTTTTTAAATAATTACATTACATTATAATTCAAACATATTGGTTTGTTGGAAGGAATAACATTCCAAACTAAACTATTAAGATCATGTATACATATAAAAGGAATAACATTTGATAATGTAGTTAAAATTTAAAAGAAACCCATGTAAATACTAAGTGTAATACTTCTTATAAATAATAACCTATCAATACTTTGATCATTACGTATGGGTGACCCTAACCATTAGGTTTCAATATATTATTTTGTTTATAGAAAGATATAAATTAGGTTACCCTAACCATTAGGTGCCATGTTCTTGGTAATTTCTTTGGGTCACACTTAGATATAATAACCAAATCCTTAGGATACTAATGGAACGTATTTGGGTGACTCTTTGTGATTTATCTGGATAAAGAGTAATCCACTCAACTATCAATGAGTAATATATGATATGATTGAAAATATTATTCTACTAGGTATACCCATGTTTTATTTACAAGATAAAACTAGTGTAAGTAAAGGGGAAAAAGGTTCTTAGCTTAATTAATGGAAATTATGTATGGGGTCATTATTTTAGTGGGAGTACATTCATTCAGATTATTTGAGGAAAATATATAAAACATGATACTCATTTGGTAAAATATT
Source organism: Viscum album (assembly GCA_963277665.1). Classification (NCBI taxonomy): domain Eukaryota; kingdom Viridiplantae; phylum Streptophyta; class Magnoliopsida; order Santalales; family Viscaceae; genus Viscum; species Viscum album. The sequence continues at coordinate 1,960,127,754 of OY728119.1, read as the reverse complement.
TTTTTATAGATAACAACAACATCATCATTACACATAAATTTATGATTGACCATTGAAAAATAGATTCTTGATATCAGAAACATCATATACTAGTATCTTAAGAAAATTTATTATGACAAAAATTCTATTTGTTAGAGGACACCCTTGCAAAGTAAATAAGTTATGATGTTCTTCAAAAATTTTATATAGATTCTTCTAAGAAGGATAAATTTATTTATTTAAGGTTTCAAAGGAACAATACTAAGATGACCAAAGGTATTTTAATATTAAATTGTATACTCAAAAGTATTGGTATGTTAATGATTTAGTGAAACTAAAGGTTTTTATAAAGTTTCTTCTAGTTAAAGAATTAATTTTATTATCAATAATTGAAATGGTTATATATTGATAATGATTTAAATAAATTTTTACCCTATTTTCTTGATGTTTGGAGGATAGATAAACTAGGGAATGTGGTGTATAGTTTATATTTTTGTTTCAATAATATAAGTGGGTAAAATATTAAACTAGATAAATAAAATTTAAATATAGAGTCTAATAATGTTTATTTAAATATTTAGTAACGATTATTGAAATTTAGAGTTTTTAATAAGGAGGAGTTATGTTTCCATATGATGGAAGTTTTCTAGATACCTGAAAGAGTTTGTTAAACACTAAGTAATTTCCATGTCAGGTATCAGTGTTACGGAAATAATTTCTTTTTTGTTTCATTTTTATATGACACTGAATAAATAATTTATAGATTTTATCAATATATAGGTGTTCCAAATCATGGTAAGTATTTATAGTGTTTGTGGTTTTTATTCATGTGATTAATAAAAGAGTTTCTATATCAAATATTTGAATGTAATTAAATAAATCAATCTTACATGGATCATATTAAAGTATGTGTATAATTATCTTATTTCCACTATAAGAGAAAATTATTTATTTACTAAAAAAATTCTTATAAATAACAGTAGATGTTATAGATGGTTAATGTTTCATCAAGTCCAATAACTTTTTTTATATGAATTTGATGATAAAAATGAATTATCTAGGATAAAAATATATACCAAGATGTTTGTTAAAATATGAGGAATAAATATTCCACTATAATTAGGGAAATATTTTAAAGGATAATAATCATTTAAAGAAAATGATCCAAACAAAAATAATACCATATATGATATGGATACAATAAATTATTATTAAAATATTCTCACATAGGGAAATAAGTGTTATTTCTTAACACAAGGAAATTTGTGTATCATCGCATGATATTATAAAGATAATATATTGTCTAATATTTCCCCCATGCTTGGATGGTGTGGTAAGGGTGGAGAGGGGTTTTGGTCAGGTCGCAGGGTTAAGTCCCTTGGCTAGCAGTTTATTTATATTTTCTTCTTGTGATACGTTCTGCTTTCACAGTTGTACCCAATTTTTTTATATTGTCTAAGAGGCTAGTGGGAGTATGTCTAGACTTATAGAAATTAAATTTAAACGAATAAAATATTTTTCATGTCAAAATTCAATGTTTTCTTCATTTAAAATCAAAAAATATATATTTTAGGGTATGGTGGTAAAGGGAAATACAAAGAGTTATATTTTATTACTATAAAAAAGTAAATTTCATTTAATATCCTAATAGGTTTAGTGTGTGATGGTAGAAGATTAATGTAAATAGTAACATTAGTTATTGAAATATTATAAGGGAAATTTTGATGAAAAGGTTTCCCAAAAGGATAGAGATAAACTTTAAAATAGTTCTTAGTATAATGGAGGAGCTATTAAAATCATAAAATTGGATATTGTGAAGTTAAGGAGTTCAAATATGTTCAAGGAGTTAAACATTAAGAAAATTATTCCTAACACTCACTATATTAAAACTTTATTTCGTTATAGATTACATTTATTAAAGTGTTTATTGGGAGTATTTTATTAAGTTGTCACATAGATATGCTTTAGTAATTAAATATATATATATGTAATGAGTTTTAGAAAACCTTCAATATAAAACAAACATAAGGTTGAATTTGAATTCTTTAATATATTGTATGTTAGATAGGAACTTATATGTGGTTATAATAAAATAATTAAAAAGTTTTTAAGAATATAAAATGTATAATGTTATAAAAAATGAAATATTTATTTATCATTCATTCATGTGTTTTTTATTTATATTGCATGAACAATATAATTATAATATCCTATCGAAGTATAACAATGGGTTTTCTTTTATCGATGATCACTATGAAGTATTTTGGGGTGACAAGATAAGTTAATATTAGTGTGATTAGAATCTTGTAATCGCTGAAAAGAGTTTCATATGATATATGAAGAATAGACTCATGACATAATAAGTTTAAACATATTATCAGGACTAACTCACTACATTATATCACATGGAATGTAATATGATCAATGATATATTTTGGGATGTATTCTTATTTTTAATCCAAATTACCTAAGGTTATTGAGACACTTATAATGGGGACCTTTTTGCTTTGATATATTCCTTATATAGACCTTGAGGATTTTCAAATCAAGTGGTGTATGGGTATATTGTTAATCATGTCATAGATTGGATATCAACAAGGAAGGTATTTTTTTACTCGTGTGATGAGTAGAGACATCATGGACCTTGATTTAATTTGATTGGGGAAATTCATGGCCAAAACTTGCTGAATAACATGTGATGTTCTCAACTACTTGGATGAGGAACACGTGATGTGATCAACAACTATAGAAATGATATTTAGTGTATTTATCAACATGGTCAGTGTATTTCCGAGAATCATGAATATATGTGATAGACTATACTAGATTTTAATGTTCCATATCTAGAGGTCAATTTATGTTATTGTAAAAAGGGAACATATAGTTACACGTATAATCTATATGATATATCACATGTTGTAAAGTATTATTTTAAGATATGGGTATGTTTATTTCCAATCACATTGGAATTATTTATATCATAAGTATATTCAATGTTTTGATAAAGGATGCTCTTTGTTTACATCTTATAAATTGAAACATCATATTTTTTTTGTCAATGTTATAAATTATTTTAGGGTCACACATTTAGGATTTGGGATAAGGAATGAATTTTAGACAAAGTATTTTTTATAAGATAAATCGAGTTTGATAAACTGTTTCCAAAAATAGTTTGGGTGGATTCAGCCATGTCTTTTGCATAGTTTACTTTAATTATGAATCAAAAATTTGACTTATTTGTCACTCTATGAATTGATTATTATCATTTTGATATTTGAAATTTTTATTGGCTCAACATTAATGTGTTATTGTAACAGATTATAAATGTTAATGATTTGTTGAAACAATTCAACTCCCTTAATTGAATAAAGGGAAGTGAGGATATATAAATAGAAGGCACCATCCTATTGAGTGTACATTCTATTGATAATACATTTCAATATTTCTCTTCTACCTCATTCAAAATTCATCATTGTAAATAAGGTGTTATAATACCCTTTTTTTAGGGTTCTCTTATAGAATACACGGATCCTAGTGTCCAATTTCATCCCTATGGAGGTATGAGTTTTGTGGTTTTTACTTATTTATCTCAATCAAGAAAACACCTTCATGTTTGATAGATATAGATCTTTCTATGATAAAGGTATACCTATTGTTATTCATTTTTCTACACTTCATGTTGATTTTTAATGAAATATATGGCAAATATATTCTTTTTTTCTACTATAATGTTCATGTGATAGCCTTGTAAAACCTGTCATCTTTAGGTTCAAATGATATATTTATATGTACAATCATTGAACTGACAATTACTCCTTATATTTTATTTTTAAACTTTTTATAAATTATCATTTAATAATTAAATTATCATAGGTAAAAATGTAATTAAAGAACACTATAAACTAACTATTATGTTTATATATAATAATATTAAAGATATCAAACACATTATCAGGTTTCTATTGTATAATCCTAAAACTTTATTCAATGTTCCCGAATAGTGGTGTTATATTTCAATAATTTGGAAGATAGAAATTAAAAAAAAATTAGTACTCAATATTCCAAGTTAAATAACATGTTTCCTTTTTTTATATTTAAATAACTATAAAAGTGGTGTAGAAACCTTTGTATACTCTTATTCAACTCTATTAATTTATTTTAGTTCAGTTTAAACCCACTAAAAAACTATAATTTAATAAATATGTTGGAAGTTCCATGAATATGGATGGAAAAACTTCATTATAAAAAACTTTCCTCTAATATTTAAGTGCATGGGTTAAACATTGATAACCCATTTTTTAATAAAAAATTAGATAGATAAATAGATTCCAAATAGTTTTTTATTTACCCTAAAATAAAACAAAAAGAATTTGGAAATAATATATTCAATTCTCACTAAGAATATTACAAGTGGGGACTCAATTCAAGGAAGTAGTAGGTTTTATAGTAAAATTCCATGCGTTTCCATAGGAATCCTGGTTTAAAAAAATGAAAAACATTTATATTCAATAAAACAAACATAAATGTTGACTCATTACACCATTTAAGGAACTATAATCTAAGTTATAAAGATAAATTGTACGTTAATATTTATCAATATATAAATAAAATATATATTAGTCTCTATAATTCCCAATAAAATATTTCTTCCAAAAATATAAACTATTACTATAGAGTGAATTATATATTTATTTATTTGATCTCTAGGGACTATTAAATATCTCTATAATAGTCCCAACTAATTTATAAAATATTCAAACATTGTTTGAATTCTAAAATATATATTGGAATTCACTCAGGTGGATATATCAGGAAGAATAAATAATTATCATAAATTTTATATCATCTCATGAATAATACTTTTAGACACCAAGTTCACATCCTATTTCAATCTCTAAAAATCATATTCATTCACTTTAACTCAATTTAACTCATCATGAGTTGCATGAGTGTGTATCATGTCATGTGATTCGATATTTTATCTTCCCATGTGATTTCTCATATGGGAATCGTGCTTCTTATCCTTGATTATCTATCTATCATCTATATTGATGTATTTAAAAATAAGTTGTCTTCTTTAATTTTTTTATTAAGTAAACCTCATATGAAATATCACTCCTATTATAAAAATGAATCTATTTCAAGTGTTATTTTCCTAAAAAGTAATATAGAGTGGATTACTATTTTATTGTACTATATATTCCTTAAATAAATCTCTTTTTCATCATTATTTAATAAAAAACATCATGGGTTAATCTTGTGAGGCTTCTATTTTTAGGGATTCCTTCATATGAAAACTATTCAGTACAAAATGGCTTAGGGAATCTGTAATCATATATATATATAATGAAATAGTTAGTGTTTCAAAATATATACTATGTGTTTTACTTTTAATAACATCACATTATACCAAGTTAATAGAATATGTGTTATCATTCCTTTATTGAAAAAATGGAGTATGGATATGAAAACCGAATAACCTTCAGGAAAAATCTACATCCAAGCATGTATTAATTTGAAATAATAATATACATAAAATTAAACAAATTTCATATAAATTATATTATGTATAATATAATTATTTTATATTTTTAATGAAAGACTTGATTATACCTACCTTCATTTATTGATGAGTTCCATAGAAAACCCACAAAGGGAGGCTCCCATCTCCATGCCACTAGTTTAGATGATGTTTTTTAGGAATAATCATTACTTTATTTAGGAGAAAATTTGTGGATCATGGAAAATAAATTTGAATCATCTCATAAAATATAATAATCCTTTTTTATTCTTCACTTATAGTTGTCCTCATTGTCACCTAATTGTATTTTATTTCTTTTAATGACATGGAAAACCCTGTATTCATGATTCCAAGTGTATAAGTCATCATTTTCATCCTCATATAATATAGTTTGTTATGATTACTAATTTTCTCTCTATGGAATATACCTTTATCCCATAGTGATCATATTTTAGATCTCTTTTCCTCTTTTATTACTTATCATCTAGGATCTTTAATTTTACATTGATAAAAACCAACATTGAATAGACATGTCATTGATCACCCCCATTGGATTTTACTTCAATATATTATCACTATAAATCCTAAATTTATAAATAATGAACATTAAAGAACTTAAAACACTAATAACATAATAGTACACTCAACCCCCATCACTTTAATCACACCTTATACTGATCAATATGAAATTATATATTTTATAATGAACTATAGATTTGGAATTATATTTATCATTATCTCCCAATTTAATAAAATAATATATAAGTAATGTGAGGGAAGGGTAAGGAACCCAAAAATCAATGACACGGAGGAATCATTGACAAGATACTGCATTCCACTTGTGCTTGGTCATATAGATGATCAATGAATAATTATACACCTTTTAATAAAAAAGGATATATTCTTTTCATATTATATAATTATTTATTATTTATAAATGTTTCCAACATTTGAAAATTACTTCTCAAGTTTGAGGATCCAGGTTATGAAGATAAAACCCCTTGTAGGTGTTTTCCATGCCATTAGATGGAACGTTCAATTTCTTCTTTACTCGCTACCTATATCACTACCAAGATTCAACAGTTTTCATACTTGATATAAGAGCTTTATGCCTATCAAATTATGGAGTGGATTTCTAAAATTAATTGGATGAGTGACTCTAAAAAATATATATAAAAATCCATTAAATTTCAATTTTAATATTGTAAGAATATTTTTCCAACTTATGTCCACTATTTCATGTAATTATTTTGAGGCCCTTTTCAAAACAAATTCATGTGATAAAATTGAAATGAAATATTGTACATTTACTTTAATTTCAGAATAATTTTATTCATTTTTTGAAAATACATGAAGTTATATTTGTTTTATAAATAAATCTGTTTCTATTGAAGATACATTTTGTAAACTCTATATTCACTTGTGGTTTGGTCACTGGTAGAGCTCCATGTCTTTCTTATTCAATAATAATAGTTTTATTATTCAATGATAAAATATTTAAACTCTTATTCACATGTATGATTCTACCCATAGACTATTTTATATCCTTGTAAGACACATGGTTTCTAACCATTTTTCTTCTCAATCCAAAATGTCCTTATCTTTTGAAAAAAATGGTACCATTTTTCTTCTATTCACTATCTCTCCCATATATGATATTTTACCATATGTTTCTTGTATTATTTTTATAAAATATAATAGATGTAATTCTTCTGTATAAAATATGTTTCTTTTTATGAAAGTAATGCACTCAACATTTTCGAGGATTTTTCCCATCCATCTGTATGTTTTAGTGTTTCTCAACCACTATATTATTTTATTTAACCATGTATTAAGGACTTGATTATTTTAACTTGATTTTAAATTATACTATTAACACTTTATTTAACATCGACCACCTTTAATTTTACTTTAATTATTTGGTAACAATCAATATTTCTTTACCTTTTGATTACTAAAATTTTAACTCTATGATATCTTGATCTCTTATTGTGATTATTTATTCAACAGATTTATTCATATCAATATTATTAGATGATAATACTACTATTTTTATATTTTTGTTTGTTAATTATTTTTGGGGTTTTTCTAATTGTGCCATTAATATTTTTCGGATTTATTCTCAGGCTGTAGGAATGAAATTATTGATCTTAATAATTATGACCTTTGAGTATATGGATATTAATATGCCTTGAAAAAAATGGTTGAAAAATATTAATAATTATATATTATATGTTATTATTTTAAGTTGAATAACCATAACTTCTATATATTTCTATAAACACTTGATATTGAATTTCTTTTCATCACAAACTCTTTTGATTTTATCCTTTATCGCTACCAACTTATAGATTAGGTTTTTAGGAACAACTATTTCCCTAACCATATTTTCTCATAATCTATGCACTTTAATTTAAAAATATTCATTCTATTACTTTTAATTTCTCTTTAAATTTACTAAGGAATCACTAATACCATGAAAACTTCTTTTATATGTTCCTTTAAGAGAATATCAATGTCAATAATATATTTTTTCATTAAATCCAAGAAAAAACATCCATTATAGTTCATGAACATTTTAACATATGGGAAATCAAGTCTTTGATTTCCTCTTATTCCTGATTTTTCATTGTATATGTTGAATTTTCCACATTTTCTATTTATTTCTCAATTGGTGATTAATCAAAGAAATTAATTTTAGCAACACCAAAGTGAATCATATCTTAATCACAACCCATGAGTGTTAACAAATTATCTTATTTATTTCATTCCATATTCCTTAATTTTATATCCACATTTTCCCTTTTATTTTTAAAAATACTTCTAGATATAAATTCAACAGTATATATATAGTTTCTAAAAATATTATAGATGTGTCTTCAAATATAAATTTCATTTTACAAATACAATTAATAAAAATATAAAATTTAAACACACTAAAATAAAAATGGTCATCTTTAATCAATGTTGAGGGAAAATGATAACCATTATATTATAATATTGATCAATGAATGTAATTTTAATAACTTTAATTAGTACCACAAGTGAGAAATATAAGAGATAAAATATGTAAAAAAATAGTTTTCATCAATATCACTTGAACAAAATTAATTTTAATAACTAAATAATGGTATTTATAAACATCACATTAATAAAAAAAATAATAGTAATAAAAATGAGTTAAATTAATATGGTTTGGTTTCTTATTGTACCACTTGTATGGCCTATTGTATGTGTGCCGCAAATTGGGGTGGGTTGGTAAATTAATGGTCATTATGTAATTCAAAAATTTACACATTTTGAAAAAATCACTTTAAATTATAGTTCCCTATTTTTAGTTGTTGTACCCCAGGTTTCTGGTATGTAACCCTTTCTTTTTTATTTTCACGGTTTTAAAGTTATGGGTGATGTATGGGAGAATCGGGAGATCCTAGAGTGATGTTTGAAGCAAAGGGGAAGGCGCACGGGTGGCGTACAGTTTGTCAAACCATGCGGCCAAACCGTGTGTGTCTGACTGAGGAGGCAGTGGCTTCCGCATGGTCGGCACATGGTTAAGGGAAACCATGTGATGAGGTCGTGCATGAAAGATGGTCGAGGAAGAAGATAATGCACGGTTAGCGCACTGTTTGTCAAACAGTGCGGTCACATAAAATTAGATCCTTAAATTGTGGATCTAACTCGTTTTGCCTCTAATAGCCTCATTAAAGCTCTTAAGCAGCCCTAACTCGGGATTTTGGTTCTCCTAAGGTCAAAGAGGGTCCTCCCATCATTCCGGAGGCAATCTGAAGGCTTCTCTTGGCGAATCGAAGCCGGATTCTTGAGGTATGTGATTGTTCTCCTTCGTTCTTGAATGGTTTCTTAGATCTACTTAGATCTACTTCTCGTCTTCTCTCAGTTTCTTAGATCTACGCCTGTTCTAGGTAGATATAAGTGTGTGTATTCCAAATATGATGAGATTTGTTCATGGTTGTGTTAGGAGAAGTGATCTAAGGAGGATTCTTGGAGATTTGACCCGGTGTTCTTGAGCATTCTTCGTCCGTTGCTTGGTTTCGCCTTTTTGTTGAGGTAGGTGGCTTCACTCTCGATTCCTATTTATTAGAACATGAAGGATTAGTTCAAATTGATTTAATCGCTTGGTTTTGATTGTGAGATTGTGGTGAAAAGCATGTCATAAATCTTATTTAGTGATGATTTATGGGTTTTGATGAAATTGTGGAAATTGAAGGAATGGTTTGTGAAAAGTGTTTTGGTTTCTTGATTTTAAAATAGTGATTTTAAAATATGGATTTATGGGATTTGGAAAATGGTTTGTGGGAAAAAGGTTTTCAATAAAAGGGTGTTTTATATAAATGGTTTTGGCATGGTTGAATTGGTATGGTTTTTGGGCATACTTGGTGTGTGTGTTCATATTGCATTTACGAGGCTTGGTTAAAATATAACCTTGTGCTCGGTGCCAAAATTGTAATGGAACATGGGGAATAATTACCTTGTGATGACTTGGTAGATCGACAAGAGACCACTCATGAGTATGGAACTGTCTTAACGATGCATGCATGGTTGATTTCACGGGTTTGTGAAATGGTTGGGAATGCCAAAATGACCTGTTTGTGAAATGGTTTGGAAATGTGTTCAGTTATTTTTCTGGAAAAATAACATGTTGGAAATGCCGGATTAAATTTCACTTTGATACTTTCGAGCATGGATGGTTTTGGAAAACTATTTTATATTTAGTTATAAACTGCTTTAGTGAAAATGTTTTATATAAACAGTTTCATATAAATGTGGCTAACAATTCTATCCTAGTAGAATGAGTAGGGAAGTCATTGGGGAAAATCTACTGAGTTTTATACTCACCCCTGATTTGGCACTTTGGTGCTTTTGTAGATGTTGTATTCTGAGACACAGGTAAAGGTAAAGCATCTCATTACTAGTGGCTTGTGGTGATGTTTGGGAGATGGTGTGGAGCTTGGAGCTTGTGGACCACTGAGTCGTGGTGTCTTTTGGGAGTCTTGTGTTGTTCTATTTCTACAGTGTAATTTGATGTTTGGTTTACTCTTCCGCTGTTGTGTACTCTAATGTGGTTTAATATAAATGAAGTTGTTGTTTGGTCTTTTATTTGTTGATGCACTATATAGTGAATGATAAATGTATGGGTTGATTTATTAAAGGGAAAATCATCCCCCACTTGTATTTGAAACCCTTCGGCATTTATTTCCTGCCTTTGGCATCTTGGGAATGTCGCTTAAGGCCTAGTAATGACTCGTTTCACTCTCAAGCCAATGAGAATTGGCGGGTCATTACGAATGGTATCAGCTTATTCGGTCCTTTTCTAACAACTAGTCATCGATGTTCTTGGTCTTGGAGTTGAAATTCCTTCTTTTCTATTCCTTGGGTGGTCATCTTAGACAGGAGTGGGATTGTCAGAACTTGAAATGTATAGCATAAAAGGACATAGCTAACCTGTTTATGTTGAACTTCAAGTTACCAGGGTGTTGGGTACATAAGTGTTTTGGATACACTTCTAGAATGTTGGAAATCGCATTGTCATGGGTTTAGCCAATGAGATGAGCATGACATGCATTATAGAGGAATCAATTCCCACTAGGATTGCATAAACCATTTTGAGAAATGGATTATGGTTTGATGCAAATTGTGATTTCTAAAAAATTTAAGCGCATTTTAGAATGAATGATTTTGAAAAGATAATGGTTGATGTATTTTGAAAATAGATTGATTTTCAAAAGAAATAAAATATAGGTTTTAGAAATGGTTGGAAATAAATGTTTTTATAGTGGTGTAATAGAGATTGAAATGATAATCCTTTAGTTGCTAGGAAGTGAGACTAATGGCGTGCATTGTTTGTATAGAAAATGGCACCCGTTAGATGTCATAGAAACCAAATGGAAGAAGCTACGGAGAATGTGGTTGCACCTGAACCACGTGTGAACCAAGAGCTAGTTCAGAGTATCGTTCAAGAGTTTCAGGCGGTGGACACGGGGAATTGGAGGGATGAGTCAAGGCATGTAGACCATTCCGTCCAGTTCCAGAAGCAGAATCCACCCATCTTTTAGGGTGATCTTGAACCAGAAAGGGTGGAGGTGTGACTGAGTAGGATGAATCATATCATTTATTTCATCAGCACACCAGCAAAACTGAAAGTGAAGTTGGCGACATATCTGTTGGAGGATCATTCTCAACAGTGGTGGGAGCTAGTGGTGCAGGCTATGGTGGATCAAGGCCTAGGCTGGGAGGAATTTGAGGAATTGTTTAATAAAAAATTCTATCCTCACACATTCAAGATCTAGAGGACAACTGAATGTTTTAACCTGAAGAAATAAAATCTCTCTGTCACAGAGTATGCGGCTAAATTCATGAATTTAGTACGTTTTGCACCAGAAGTTGCTGAAAGTGCATCGCTGAAGGCATGCATCTTTGAATCAGGGTTGTGATAGGAGATTCATTCGAAGATAGCTATGCTATGTATTACCGATTATACGGAGATGGTAAACAGAGCAACAGTTGCAGAAAGAGACATCTCAGGAGATATGGGAGGAGGAAGTATGATGATACCCATGGGAATGTGTCACGACCCGTCCTCGGGGCCCGTGTCGTGACTACCCCAAGCCCGCCATCCATAGGATAGGGGCTGGCGACTAGTTCCAAGGCGTAAATCCCGGTAAAAATGGAAGGCATTGCCTCTGTAAAGTAAACAAACACCACATAGTAAGCAAGCAGTAGAAGTAAACACTAATTAAAAACTGAGTACAATAGTAAGTGTGGAAAGTAAGTGGGCCAGAATACAAACCGAAACTGGAAGTAAAGTATAACTCAAAAAGGGAAAACAACAACTGAAAGTAAATCTGCAACGTCGAGCCTCCCACTAGAAGTCCCACCTGAAGGGTGAGTACAGATAGCCTCCACAGCTCCTCGGGTCCAGTCGTCCGCCCCGAGCACGTCTCACCCAGTGGTCCACCTCCAGGTACCGTCCTGCTCCACAAGCCTCCACCACGATCGGCGATGTCCGTCGTCTGCATCCAACACAACGTAGTGCGGGCATAGCCCGTGAAGGGGTGAGTATAAGCTACTCAGTAGGGACCCCGAGACCCCCAAAGGTCTCCCAGAATCCACAAAGGATAATCCACAAAGGAAAGATACAATTATGAAGTAACATCTGACACTACATAGGTATATGCCCATACATATACCTATGTCATCAATCCCAAGTTCGGCTCCAACATCGGAGCCCAAGTACAACCCAGTCCACACAGGAAATCACAACCTAATCCACACAGGAAAGCAAAATGTAATCCACACAGGATAGCACAACACTATCCACAAAGGAAAGAAAAACAGGATTCAGCTCACACAGGTATACTTCTTCGTATTATGATAGAGATGATCAGATATATACACTGATTCATCTAATCAGTCGGACCCACAAAGGATCGATAGGTACTAACCCCCGCAATGACCCACCAAGGATCTAACCCACATAGGATCGATAGGTAACTAACCCCCGCAATGACCCACAAAGGATCTGACTCACACAGGATCGATAGGTAACTAACCCCCGCAAAGACCCACACAGGATCAGACCCACATAGGATCTGTAGGCGCTGGCCCACATAGGACCGCTGAGCGCTAACCCACACAGGATCAGACCCACACATGATCGGTAGCACTGATCCACAAAGGATCGATGAGTTTTGTAGTCATCGTCGTCGAATCCACTGAGGATCTCTGCACAGTCGTCGTCGTCGTCGCAGTCGCAGCCAGCTCTAGGGTTCCCGCACACAGCAAGCTCGTTCGGGAGGGTCCGCTCCACGAGACGAGAGGCTGATACATCAACTGACACATAGTCCTGAGTTGATGTATCCAAATGTTCTGTATCGTCAACAGGAACTCAACGTCGCAGACGGCGCGTCAATCGGACGCCCGGTCTGAGAGTTATTGGATTTTTCGTCCCAGGGGCCTGGTTGGTTTTTAAGAAAAACCAATCCGACAGTACTCCACCTGCATCTAAACCACGGGCAGAGTAAGCCAAAAGATCCATCTCACTTGGAGGAATCCATCAAAGTCGATGGTACGTCAATCGGACGTCCGATGCTCAAGATATGAGCATTTCCGCTCCGAGGGCCCGGTTGGTTTCGTGTACGAACCAACCCAGCCAAACCCAAAGTACTCCGAAACCTTGCGTGCGATATACTGAAACGATCGTCTCGATCCAAGGATCAGAGCTCCGCTGACGGTGCGTCGATCGGAGGCCCGCACATCAAGTTATGAGAAAAAGACCGAAAAGGTCCGAAAACGGGGGGTATGGGCCCAGACCGACCCGGCCCAACCCCCCTGGGTCGGCTCGAACCGGGTCGACCCGACCCGGGTCCGGGTCCAACCCGGCCGGCGTGGCCTAGCCCGGCCTCGCTGGCCCGGGCCGGCCTGGGCGTGACCCGGCCCGGCCGCCAGGCGGGTCGGCACGGTAGTTACAGCCAAGCCGCAGGCGGGGGGCGTGCTGCCCCCGCATGAAGAACCAGCGGCCCCGTGTGGGGCCTCCCTTGCCAGCGGACGCGGCCGGGCCGCCGCATCTCATTCCTCCAGTCCCGCGCGGTCGCGGCGGTTCTCCACGGCAGCACACCGGGCGCCGCCGCCGGCGCCACCGTGCCGGCGTGGCGCGCTGGCGGGTCGCTCCGCGGACCACCGGACGAGTTCTGGTGGTCGGAAATCCTTTCCATCTTCGCCAAAATCTCTCCCGGGGTCCGTCCTTCACTGCGAGGAACTTACATCGCCCGTGGGGTTGATTTTTTCGACGTCCGCCGTTTCGCACACCAAGAACGAAAGGGGCGGTGGGTTCGGACTTGTTTGTTAGTCCGCACCCACCATGTTAGCGGTTTTAGAAGTCTTCCAACAATTTTTAATAATCAAACGCTGTGGGTATAAATCACAAAGATTTAAAAGAATCAAAACCCCTACCTCATTGTTGTCGTCAGACGTGAGTTATTCGCGGGATTGACCGTCGCGGAAGAAGAGGATCGTAGCATCGCGGAAGGGGGCGTTGCATCGTCGCGGTACACGGCGTCCCGTCGACGATTTCAAGCAGTTGATGATAGGAGATTGTTGCGGGGAAGAACGTCGCGGAAGAAGCATCGCGGAAGGAGAATCTTGGGCGTCGCGGAACACGGCGTCGCATCGTCGATCTCCGAGGGTTCGGCGTTCTTCACATTCTTCGCGTTCTTCGCGTTCTTCGCGATAGAGGATGAAGATCTCAAGCCTTAGAGTCTTCTCTAAATCCTCTCAACGAGAAATCCCCCAGAAAGACATGTGTTGGTATTATTTTATTTTCATGCCAAAAATTTGAAAAACAAGTTACGAAACGAACCATTAATTCGGTTAATTAATGGTAACATATTAACTGTCCAATTAATAGGAGCGTTAAGAGTTTTAGAAAACGCACCAGTTGACTTTCATTAAAGAGGAGTTTTCGCGGGTGTGTTACTTAGAGGAAAAGAAACGTTGGGGCTCGTGAAGGCCCCACCTCACAAATATCCTACCAAGAGGGTAGGATATTTTAGGTTCCACCCTATCCGTTTCAACTTAGATTAAGTGGCTTTATGTGGCTTTAAGTGAAATAAAATAAAGTTGTCGCACCACTTTATTTTATTTTCTTAACTTAACCCCAAAATTTAAAAACCACACCCAAGAAAACGCGACTCCGGAGATGGCGTTTCTAAGAAAATATCGATGCTGCGATTCCATCGGTGCCATTAGAATTTGATTCCGAGCACTGGTTCAAAAGTTAGAAAAACCCGCTTGTTTGTTCATTGAACGTACCTGAGCCAAACTTCGGAAAATGATTATGGGCACACCGGGACTCTGAATCAGGTGCCGTCAGAAACTGCGTTCTTGTAAAATTTCAAATAAAATTAAGAAAAAAATTTCATTGAAATTTACGGGTCTTTAAAAAATGGGTGGGAACTCTAATGCTGGGAACAAGTGGAAGAGGGACACGTACTTCCAAGGTGGGAGTGCAAATCAGAATCAGATGGCTGGATTGGTGAATCATTCTCCACGAACCATGATGAAAGTTTGGTGTTTTCAATGTGGTAAGATTGACCACATGAAATGAGAATCTACATCACCACCAAAATCATGTCACAATTGAAACAAGATGGGGCGTCTTCAGGGATATTGTCACAGTGCTGCGAGGTTGGGTGCACGTGACACTTCCCAGACATCTCAAGAATCTTATGCTTCGACAGGGCGAGGACAGTAAAATCAGCCTCACCAGCAGAATAGAGCTAGTTATGGTGATTCCCAGAATACCATGACACCTCAGGCAGGGAAATCTCAACAAGGCAATAAGGAGAAACGTTCAGAAACAAAGCAATTGTATGGAGCGGAACAGGTGATTGTTGATGACCAGTCTGGACAGTATACGGTGACAGGTACGATTCTTTTGAATTCTACCATCATGCAAGTGTTGTTCGATAATGGTGCATCCCATTCTTTTCTTGCTTCTCTAATTTCTGATTTTTTGAACTTCAAACTTGAAATGATTCCTTCGGTGTTAAAACTGCAAATTCTTCTTGGTGAAAGAGAATGTCAAGCCTTCGTGTGTAGAGCATGTGCTATAACTATTGATGGAGTTGAGCTGAAATGGGACTTCTCCATGTTGTCCATGGATGTCTATGATGTAATCCTGGGTATGTATTGGTTGACATGGTTTAAGGCTCACATCAGCTGTTATAGGAGAACGGTTTATTTCACGGCGGAGGATAGAATCGACCATCTCTTCAGAGGAGAGAGGATGGTGAAGAAAGGTGGAAAGATCTTGTTCGAACCAATGGTGGGAAACATCTCTTACCAATTGGTAGCATTGAATTTGGAATCATTGGAAGAGATCACGGAAAATAGTTTTCTAGCTATGGTGGATCAATTTCCTGATGTTTTTCCTGAAAACATCTCAGGGTTACCACCTGTAAGAGAAGTGGAGTTTACGATTGATCTCATTCCAGGGAGTAGTCATATCTCACTTCCATCTTAAAGGATGGCACCAATGGAGTTAAAGGAATTGAAAGTTCTGTTAGAGGAGCTGGAAAGCAAGGGTTTCATTCGGCCAAGCGTGTCTCTGTGGGAAGCACCAGTTTTTTTGTAAAGAAAGAAGATGAAACTCTATCAGCTATGTTTTGATTATCGTTAACTTAACCAAGTTACAATAATGAATAGATATCCACTTACATGCATTGATGATATGTTTGATCAATTAAGGGGAGCTCAGTGGTTCTCCAATATTGACTTGCGATCTGGATATCACCAATTGCGAGTTCGGAAGAAGGATATTCCAAAGACAGCTTTCAGAAGCAGATATGACCACTACGAATATGTAGTCATGCCTTTAGGTCTAACGAATGCACCAGCGGTCTTCATGGCATTGATGAATCGGATATTTCAGCAATATATTGATTCTTTTTTGTGGTGTTTGTGGATGATATATTGGTGTATTCAAGAACAAGGGTTGATCAGGAGCAACACTTGGCGATAGTGATGGAAATATTGTGAGACCATCAGTTGTATGCCAAATTATCAAAGTGTGACTTTTGGATATAAGAGGTACGTTTTCTAGGCCATGTTGTTTCTGAGAAATGTGTTATAGTGGATCCAGAAAAGATAGAAGCTCTTATTTCTTGGAAACTTCTGAAGAATGTCTTTGAAATACAAAGTTTTCTTGGTCTATCTGGTTATTATCGATGCTTTTTCTATGACTTATCATGACTAGATTTTCCTATGACAGCATTGAAAAAGAAGAACAGTGTATTTCAATGGACTGAGGAATTTCAAAAATATTTTCAAGAGTTGAAATATCTCCTTACATCGGCACCTATCTTAATATTTCCAGAATCAGGGCAAGGATATGTGGTGTATTGTGATGATTCATGAAGAGGGTTTAGTTGTGTTCTCATGAAAGGAGACCATGTGGTTTCTTATGGATCAAGGAAGTTGAGAGTTCATAAGAAAAATTAACCAACACATGATTTGGAGTTGGCTGCAGTCGTCCATGCTTTGAAAACATGGAGACATTATCTCTTTGGTGAGAAATTTACTGTGTTTATGGATCACAAAAGCTTGAAACACATTATCTCACAGTGAGATTTGAATCTGAGGCAGAGGAGATGGATGAAGTATCTTAAAATTTTCAACTTTGACTTAATGTATACATCGAGTATGGGCAATTCGGTGGCCGATGCATTAAGCAGGAAGTCATATGCTCAGTTTTCAAATGATGCTTCATGTGAATGGCAGTTGATGTCAGTCTTAGCCGATATGCCTGTGGAATGTGAAAACCAAGGTGATGATGCAGTTTTCTTTTTAGCTACACTTGTTCCTAAACTGGTAAAAGTGGTCAGAGGCACAAATATCTGATGTTGAATGTCTGATAATGAGTTCAAAACTCAATGGTATGGAGACCATTGATAGCTAGGAACTAGAAGCGGGTTCAGTTTTGTGTTTCATAGATCGGATGGTTGTACCTATATTTTTTCAAGAACGACTCCTTAATTCTTACCACCATTAAAGATGGGTTATACATCCGGGTACAAAGAAGATGTATAAGGCACTAAAGGCGCAGTTTTGGTGGAGCGGCATGAAAAGGAAGGTGGCAGAATTCATCTCGCGATGCTTAACTAGTTAGCAGGTTAATGCATAGCATCAGAGACCAGCTGGTATGTTACAGTCTTTACCTATTTCAGTATGGAAATGGGAGCAGATAGCAATGAATTTTGTTACAAGTCTTCCAAGAACGGTCCGTAAACACAATGCCATTTGGGTGATAGTGGATCATCTAACCTAGTCGGCCCATTTCATCCCAATTCGTAAAACCCATTTGGTGGAAGATCTTTAAAAATATATATCTAGGAAGTGGTAAAGATACATGGTGTATCATTTTCTATCATCTCAGGTAGAGATTCGGGGATCACATCTCGTTTCTAGAAATCCTTACAATAAGCCCTTGGGACTCAATTGACTATGAGCACAGCATATCATCCTCAGACGGATGGGCAATCCGAGGGGATGATATAGACATTGGAAGACATGTTGTGGGATTTTGTAATGGATTTTGATGGCTCATGGGAGTAGAATATACCCTTAGTGGAGTTATCATACAATAACAGCTATCAAGCCTCGATACGCATGGATCCATTTGAAGCATTGTATGGGCGTCCTTTTCGTTCTCCACTATGCTGGGTGGAAACTGGTGAAACATCACTAGTCAGGCTGAGCCTTTTCCAAGAAACAACAGATAAGATTCAGTTGATTAGAAAGAGGATTGAGACAACTCAGAGTCGTCAGAAATATTATGTAGATCATTGTCGAAGACCGTAGTCGTTTGTAATGAGTGATCACATCTTTTTGAGAATCTCTCCAAGGCATGGACAACGTCATTTTGGGAAGCAGGGAAAGTTATCTCCTCGATATATAGGCCCTTTTGAGATAGTGGAATGGATTGTCAAGGTGGTGTATCGGTTGGCATTACCACCATGGTTCAGTGCAGTGCATAATGTGTTCTATGTATCTCAGTTGAAGAAGTATCATCCTTATCCTAACCATGTGATCTGATGGGATCACGTTGACCTAGAGCCGGATGCATCGTTGGTACATATCCTAGTGTGGATTGTGGATTGGAAGGATAAAGTCGTTCATGGTAAAAGAATCACTCAAGTGCAGGTTTTGTGGAAACATGGTCAGATTCAGGAAGAGACTTGGGAACACGAGAAAGAAATGAGATAGCAGTTGCCAGAACTCTTTCAGACAAGCATTGGTTTTCTACTTTCCGGTGACGGAAAGGCCAATGGTGGGGAGGATTTATTACCCCCGGTTTTTGGTATGTAACCCTTTATTAATGATTTTCAGGGTTTTAAAGTTATGGGTGACGTATGGGAGAATCGGGAGATCCCGGAGTGATGTTTGATGCAAAGGGGAAGGCGTACGGGTGGCACACGGTTTGGTAAACCGTGCGGCCAAACTGTGCATGTTTGACTAAGGAGGCAGTGTCTTTTGCATGGTCAGTGCACGATTAAGGGAAACCATGCGATGATGTCATGCGTGAAGGATGGCTGAGGAAGAAGCTAACGCACGGTTAGCGCACGGTTTGTCAAACTGTGCGGACTAACCGTGGGGTCACTTAAAATTAGATCCTTAAATTGTGGATCTAACTCGTTTTGCCTCTAATTGCCTCATTAAATCTCTTAAGTGGCCCTAACTCAGGATTTTGGTTCTCCTAAGGTCAAATAGGGTTCTCCCATCATTCCGGAGGTGATCCGAAGGCTTCTCTTGGTGAATCGAAGCCGGATTCTTGAGGTATGTGATCGTTCTCTTTCGTTCTTGAATGGTTTATTAGATCTACTTAGATCTACTTCACTTCTTCTCTCAGTTTCTTATATATACACCCGTTATGGGTAGATATAAGTGTTTGTATGCCAAATATGATGAGATTTGGTCATGGTTGTGTTAGGAGAATATATCTAAGGAGGATTCTTGGAGATTTGACATGGTGTTCTTGAGCGTTCTTCTTCCATTGCTTGGTTTCTCCTTTTTGTTGAGGTAGGTGGCTTCACTCTCGATTCCTCTTTCTTAGAACATGAAGGATTAGTTCAAATTGATTTAATCTCTTGGTTTTGATTGTGAAATTCTGGTGAAAAGCATGTTATAAATCTCATTTAGTGATGATTTATGGGTTTTAATGAAATTGTGGAAATTGACAGAATGGTTGGTGAAAAGTGTTTTGGTTTCTTGATTTTAAAATAGTGATTTTAAAATATGGATTTGTGGGATTTGAAAAATTGTTTGTGGGAAAAAGTTTTTCAATAAAAGGGTGTTTTATTGAAATGGTTTTGGCATGGTTGAAATGGTGTGGTTTTTGGGCATACTTGGTGTGTTTGTTGATATTGCATTTACGAGGCTTGGTTGAAATATGACCTTGTGCTCGGTGCCAAAAGTGTAATGGAACATGGGGAATAATTACTTTGTGACGACTTGGTAGATCGACGAGAGACCGCTAAGGAGTATGAAACTGTCATAACGATGCATGCATGGTTGATTTCACGGGTTTGTGTAATGGTTGGGAATGCCAAAACGGGATGTTTGTGAAATGGTTTGGAAACTTGTTTGGTTATTTTTCTAGAAAAATAACGTGTTGGAAAATACGATTTATATTGAACTTTGATACATTTGAAAATGGATGGTTTTGGAGAACTAGTTTATATTTAGTTATAAACTGCTTTGGAGAAAATGTTTTATATAAAATGTTTTATATAAATGTGGCTAACTCTTCTATCCTAGTGGTGTGAGTAGGGAAGTCATTGGGGAAAAACTACTGAGTTTTATACTCACCTGTGCATTGGAACTTTGGTGCTTTTGTAGATTTTGTATTTTGAGACACAGGTTTAAGGTAAACTATCTCATTACTAGTGGCCTGTGGTGATGTTTGGGAGAAGTTGTGGATCTTGGAGATTGTGGACCACTGAGTCATGGTGTCATTTGGGAGTCTTGTGTTATTCTCTTTCTGCTTTGTACTTTGATATTTTTTTTAGTCTTCTGTTGTTGTGTACTCTGATGTGGTTTAATATAAATTAAGTTTTTGTTTGGTATTTCATTTGTTCATGCATCATATAGTGAATGGTTAATGTTTGGGTTGATTTCGTAAAGGGTAAATCATTTCCCACTTGTATTTGAAACCCTTCGGCATTTATTGCCAGCCTTTGTCGTCTTGGGGATGTTGCTTAAGGACTAGTATTGACTCGTTTCACACTCAATCCAATGATAATTGGTAGGTAATTACATTAGTAAAATATTATACAACTCACTTATTTATTTGTTAAATCACCTCTCACCCATGTGAAATTATTTAAATGGTATTTATTGACATGTCAGTGAATAGACATTAGTGAGAAGTGAGTGATGTCCCACATATCACAAACTTTTGTTTTTATGTTCTGAGATCACTTAGACCATGAGAATATACTTGGACACTATAAAAATTATATTTTATCTCTCAAAATTTACACTATGTGAAAAAAACACTATAAATATCAATAGATTTCATAAAATAATGGTGATATACCAATAAATATCTTCTAGATATCCTTTATAGAGAGAACAATCATATCAAGAGTGTCTTATAGATGTTAAATCTCTTATTCACGAGACCAGATGGATATTTCTCCGTCTTATTGAGTTTAGTAATGAATATAATGTTTCATACCTCAATACTCATAGTCTCATCTAGATCTAAATAATAGTTTTCAATATGAAAGTAATGAGTATCTTATTCCTCCATCTTCTTTTTTGTAAAAATTATTCCAACTAGGGATAAGAATTTACTAATGAATTTATTCATAGTAGGTATAAATGTATAGATAATTCTTTTTAAACTCCCTCATTCTTATTATTTTATATATAAGGATCTTCATGATGTCATATGCATACCCACACCTCTATCATAAGCCCTTATTTAGTTCCTCTACATTATCTAGTGGTAGTGGTGGAATTATTAAACATAGAAGAGAGAATTTTAATAAAAAAATGTATACAGAACATGTTTTGTGAAATAGACTGTATCCCCCTTATTTAGTGTCGAAAGATATACAATAGTGGTGTAAAAACATTCCAAAACTCTCATTGTTAAACCTTGATATATTTTAGTTCAGTCCATCCCAATTAAAACACTCAAGCATATACATGATATGGGATATTCCATAGAGACATACTAGACCCACATCAATGTAATCAATTTCATTTAATCTCCTAAATCATGGGTTAAACATTAATACCTAATTTTTTGATCAATAAATAGTGAGAAAAATGGTTACTAGTTATTTTTTATTAAACTTCAAACCATAAAAAACACAATTTAGAAATAGGATGTTAAATCTCTATAAAAAAATTATAAGTGGGAATTAAATTAACAAAATTATAAACTTTATATTGGATGTATACTACATTACAATCAAATTCAGGTTAGAACAAAATCATAGTTTCCTTTTTTAAAATGACCACAACATTTTACTAAACCCATTGATTGTAGAACAAAAAATAGATTTAGAAAGAAATTTTTTTTGGAAACGTTTATACTTTTATAATATATATATATAAGTCTATATTATTCTGAAAAAAATAAATCCTTCCACTTAAATCTAATTTCCTGCTACAAAATAAATTTTCGCATTCCTTCATTGAGTCCTAAAGACTATAAAATATCTCTAAAACTTTCATAATGAATTCCAGTCATATTCAAAGAAGATTATACACCTTAAGTACATGTTTTAATTTACTATTGTGTATATTTAGTCTTTAATAGCTCTTTATAATGTATTTTATAGTATTTGATACACAATTCATGTAGACATGAAACTAAACTTATTTTTATAATATTCAGTAAACTCCTTCAGTCACATTAACTCAAGTCAATTAATCAATACGAAAATGAGTTTGTATCATGTGAAACACATAGTATTATAATATTTATATGTGTTATAAAATGTTATCACTATGATTATTCTTGATTATCCATCTATCTTTAAAAAAATTTAATTAATAGGTCTGTTAGCATATTCACCTTCATTGATAATCAAGTGAACCTCATATGAAAAAACAAAATTATTTTAATAATGAATCATTCTCAAGAGTAAATTATAAAATAATTTAGAGTGTTAGTTACTCTAATATTAGACTCCATCACCATACAATAAATCTCATGTTCATACTTCATTATTAATTACCCTTTAATAATGAACCTTAGAAATATCATATTTTGGGGGATCCCTCCCCATATGTACTCTTCATTTAAAAATAGATTGTATACTTTCAAACAATACCTTCATCATATACATGTAAATTCATAAAAATAATAATTAAAATATAGAAAACATGTTATCCTTCTCGTAGAATAAAAAAATATAATATCATGGGAGTGATGTATTTTCATCAATATATAGGTTGAGTTAAGATATGAAAAAAACAACCTTTATGATTTAAATCCAACCTCAATGCATCTCATATGAAATCTTGTCTTAATTTGAGCTCATGATACTCCTATAAGAAAACTACACATATATAAATGATATTATTTATACTATATTTACATTACCATAATAATGAGAGACTTGGGATTATATTCCTTCACTGATAGGTGAATTTTATTCCATACTCCTACAGGTATACTCTCACTACCATATCACTTACTTTTATGAAGTTTTTTAAGAATATCCATTCCTTGGTTTGTGAGAAAAATTATGGCTCATAAAAACTTTTCTTAAATATTATCATGGAGTTTAATACTATATTGTGATTATTTAATCATGGTATACCTCATGGTGTTCTCATTTATCTCATGTAATGGTCACCTTTTGTTTTTTATTCTCTAGTGTTTGATTCACCGCGTTTTTATTCTTGTTATGTACTTTGATAGTATTTATCTTATTTTTTGAATTGTATATTCCTTATTTTCATAATGATAAAAGGGTGGATTATATTCTCCTCATTTTTCCTTAATAAGATAGGATATCCACTTTTAAATTGATATTAAATCCATCTTGGAATATACAGGTTCATCAAAGATGATTTATGAGTTAAGATTATTTGATTTTTTTAATCAAGAGTATGGTTTGATTATTTTGATAAATTATGTGGCAAGGGTTTTTTGTATGTTAAGTGTGATTTATGACACTATTTTTCTTTTCGGTATGTGATATGATTATTCAATAAATATAAAACTAGATTTTGTATTCTATATATGATGATTAAATGTGATATTCTTAAGAAAATAAGTGGATGTGGTATTCTAATGAGGTTGATTTTTTTGGAAATATACACTAAAACATAAAACAAGATATGGTGGGGTCCACAATGATATGGGTCATGTTATGTCATAGTTCTTAATACCAACTCATATTGTATGTTATGAGTGATATTGGTGAAATTAAAACAACAATATATTAAGTATTATCATGATTATTCAGTTTACTGAAACATCATGTGATGATGTGCATATTATGTTTTGACTATTAATGGGGTTTAAGAATCACATTATTAGTGAGGTTTATGTTATAAGAGTTAAAAAAATTAATCTGAATGTTTATACATTTCAAAAAAATTGTAATATCAAGAGTTCAAATAAACACCTTCATATAATGAAGTAGGCCTATAAATTAAATTTTATAGACATAATTTTAATATATTAGAGTCCATTCTTACATAATTAAAGCTCTCCCCATTTCCGTTCTCATCATTTTACTTTGATGTGGAGACACTAGTACACCAATTTTTAGAATAGTTCCTATTAATTATTTTGGTGATTCTATTGGCTAGAAAATACATTAGAATAAAGAGAATATTGGTTACTACTATGTAAAATTAATCAAACTAACATTGGGACATGAATTAAAATGTTCTTGAGGTACACTTTTCATATTGATGTTTTATTTTATTATTTATTCCTTTATTGATATATCTTGTGTTTTTTAATTTATTTTCACCTAGATCTTATGGTGAAATCGATATTTTACAAAACACTTTATTGGTATACGAGCCATTAGTAATGACGAATAAATGAGATGGTATTCAAGAAAATGATAATAGGTTTTTCTTTCTAGAACCATGGCTATTTTATAAAAATACATAATTTTTCATAGAGTTTTTTTCTAAAAAAGGAAATAGTTTATTACAACATTAAATGGTTTAATGAATATTTTAGAAAAATAGTCCTATTTTGAGATAAAGTCCATGGTTTTATTATTATAAAACATAAACTTGTTATTTTATATTACCGCATTAGGGATTTCTAACCAAGACATCTTGGTTTATAAAAAATTGATTTCCATAAGGAATAATCATGTAATATTTAATGTTTAATGGTCATGTTAAGTGATTTCAACATATAATAAAGACTTTATGTGCTTGGATACTACATTGTGGTATATGGTGGTACATTCTATCAATTAACTAATTCAAAATATATTTTCTGGAAAAACCACTATGTATATATTGGTTATAGTTTTAAAAATAAAAAAAACACATTTTCTCAAAAAAAATTAATAAAAATAATATCAATTGATGTTTTGATAGAATTTATTCTTAGGTAAAGTTTTCATATATGATGATAAATATTTCCATTATTCATTTATTTAAAAATTACCTATTCATATATATATATATATTATTTTTGTTATTAATGGTATGGAATTCAGTTTAAAAAATTTATACTACTATTTTAATTTTCATAAAATGTATATAAGAGTAACATTCTAGGTGTGACATAAAATATTTATGCTTCATTCATCCAAGGCTATGATTTTTCATTTGAGTTATGATTTTAATACTAAGGGTAGATTAATATTTATGAATACTAAGTGTTAAATTAATATTAAAATTATGGGTTTTATTAGGTATTGATCCTTGGATAGTATGACTTTAGGTCAATGTTATCACTGGACTGGGGTCATATGCCTTGTCTAAGAAATGTTTGGGCTGGAAACCTGTCATATCATGCTTGTCCCTATATGAAATTTCATTTTGTGTCATTATAATACTTTAAATGGAAGGGTATAATATACCTTATGTATGGTATGTATTTGGATATATATAGATATAATTGTTTTTTATTATTGTATATGTAAAAAAATATTTAGTTGTACAAATATTTGTACATTAATTATTTAGAACATATTAATTTGGTTAAAGGAATAAGATTCAAAAACTAAATCATTAGAAGAATGCATACATGTAGAGATAACATGAGATATGATGATTTTATGGGATATGATAGATAAAAAGGATATTCATATGCTTCATATAAAAAAAGTAATACCATAAAAAACACCATTAAATATTATGTTTGATATTTATTCCCAGAAAACAGATATATAATCCTCAATCATCCAAATGGGTAGATTTGTGCTAAATTAGGTGCCCATGGATTATCATGGGTAATGAATGGTGGATATGGATAACATTAAGAGTAAGGTAACTTTATCATATTATAAATGATGGTCAATACTTAAATGAGAAACCCCATGAGTTAATATACTATGATAATACAGTTGAGTTTATCTATATGATTAGCAAAATGACATGCCTAAATAACAAATTTTTGATAAGAACGTAGATTTTGGCTCAAAATCTAGTGAAATCTAGATCTTTTCCCAAGAAATAGATATAAGGTACAAAACCATGATTTTTTAGTGTGAATAATTTAAATAAATTTCTTTATTGAAATGATATAAAACATGATAATCACTCAAAGATATGTCTTGTTATTGTTAATGACATGTATATTGAACATAATTTTGAGATCTATTTTAGGTTGGATCTATAATATAATAAATTTTTATATAAGTTTTAGAAGTGATATATAGTATAATCATTGTAGGAATTTTGATTTCAATATTATAGAAATCAATTTTTTTAATTTTGAATCAATGGTATTTGATACTGAGTGTTCATGAAATGGTTGTGGTTGTAAACATAGACACGTAAATAGGAGAAAATTCATAAAAGGAGAAGTAAATATTTATGTTGTAAAGGGGTAATGATTTTATTCTTTTAAGTTCAACACTTATGATCTATGTCTACCCAATGGATTAGTTTTAAAATCAAAAAACTATTACTAGTTTCTAGTTATAAAAAGAAATTAGATTTCTATATCTGGTTTGTGTAAGAAGGTATTTCTATTCATGATTAATAAAACGTGGTATTCTATATACATGGATAAATTTTTTTATTGATTTTTGAATATAGTAAATTGTATATATAATATTTATATATATAATTTTATTTATAAAAAACAAGATAAGAAGTCCAAGATTTTTTTATCACCAATTATCTTTGACAATGTTTACTTGGATATAAAAAAGAAGAATGCATCCAAATAACCTACAGAGATAGACTATTTGAATTATTTTATTATGAATGGTTTAAAAATTACAAACCTTATTTATCAATAAAAATGACCAAATATATTTTTAGTGGAAATAAGAAAGGGTTACGCATTTATTTGATCTAATATAAATGGATGTTTGTGGACCAATGACTACTTAAGAATGTGGTGGGTATAAGTACATTATAACCTTTATTGATGACTTCATTCATCATGGATATATATTTCTTACGAGTCCCACGTTTAAAAAATTAAAAATTTCAATGATTTAAGATATTAAGTACATGATAAATTAATAAATTCTCCGGTTAGATCAGGGTGGTGAATATATAGGCAAGTAAGTTATTAATCATATAAAATATTTTCGAGTATTTTTATAGTCTGTCTTTCTAGAAAATCATATAAGAATATAATGTATTAAATAATTAATTAACTTTTTATACATCTCTCAATCAATTATGAGTCAATGTGACCTTCTTATATTATTCTAGGGATAAGATTTAGAAGCTTTTATGTATTTACTTAATCATATTTGATATAAATCTTCCATAAAGTTTACGTATGAGATATTAAATTAGAGGTATCCCAATTTATCTTTTATAATATTTTTGGGTTTTGAGGAATATGTATACTATTTTTATTTTAATAAAATTCAATATAAGTATAAAAATTACTTATATTTTGGTTATACCAAGGAAATTGTGGGATATTATATCAATAATATTTTTTTAAAAATGTTTTTGTGGCTTAATATGGTGTTTTCCTTGAGAATAATCTCATGGATAGAGGAGTATATAGGAGGAAAATTAAATATAAATATGTTTATTACCTGAAAAGGAAATTATACTAATATGAAAATTGATTTTATTTCACAACATTTATCGAAGAAGAACCAACTCACACTAGAAAAGAATTATGAATGTATCATAGGATTCACCAGTTTCCTGAGA
Source organism: Viscum album (assembly GCA_963277665.1). Classification (NCBI taxonomy): domain Eukaryota; kingdom Viridiplantae; phylum Streptophyta; class Magnoliopsida; order Santalales; family Viscaceae; genus Viscum; species Viscum album. The sequence continues at coordinate 1,960,099,382 of OY728119.1, read as the reverse complement.
GTTATAAATTTTTTATATAAAATAATAATGATTTAATGTTCATAAATAATAAACCAAATACATATTTATAATCTATTGAGAGTTTTGATTCCAATAAATGGTCAGTGGATAAGACATCTAACATACGCTCTATATGCACTAATCAAATTTAGAACCTATTGGATACACATGAATTGGTGATACCCATATGGCGTAATTGGGTTTTCTATGAGAAAATTGACATTGATAGTAGAGTGTCTACCAATAAATCAATTTCAGTGAAAAAATATAAACAAATTCTTGGTATTTAATATGAAAATACATTTTCACTATTTTTGGTGATAAATTCATTTTAGATATTACTTGTCATAATATTTAATTATGATAAAAAAATATATCAAATGGATATCAAAACATAGTTTCTTAATTCTATTTTAGTTGAGAACATTTATATGATACATTCGAAGGGTCCTGAGGCCACAAAGGATATTTCAGATGTTTTCAAATTATAATGTTCCATTTATTGATTAACAAAATATTTTTGGTTTCATAATATCCAATTTGATAATGCAATTAAATATTTTGGTTTCATTAAGAATAAAAATTATTCTTTTATATAAAAGAAGTTTATTATGTGTTTTTTAGTATTTCTAGTGTAGTTTCAATAATATATAAAGGTCATCAAAAACAATATCCCAACATTAAATTATGTGATGATATGGTTTGGAAAGTACTTATTGATTAAAGATATAAATGAATCATTCTACATACTCGGTATGAATATCTATAAATATTGTTTTAAATGATTTATCAGACAATTTTAGGACATATATATTAATAAATTGATAATTTTTTTAGTATGAAAACTCTAAAAATGGGGTTTTAGAACTATTACATAACATTATTCTTATATAGAAACAATATCCTTTTAAAGAGTTTGAATATAGAAACATGGATAAGATCCATTTTTTTTTCTTCAATATGGTCTATCATGTATACCAGTTATGTACTTGAACCAATTCCTCTTTTAATTTGAGAATAACTATTATAAACCAATACAATACTTATGATAGAAAATAAATTAATATAAATAACATCATTAATTACTTGATAAAAATTAAGGATATGTTATTGGCATTTGGAGGTGAGTATATCCTCATTATAAGGGGTTACACAATTTTTAAATTCTAAACCAAAAGTATTATATGATATCTTAATGTGGTTTTGGTTTTTCCTCAATGTTGGAGATATCTATTTAAGAAGTTCAAAAAAATTAACCATTTTCAACTTGATAATAAAGGAAGATTACATCATTTAATCTGATATTATGAAGTATTATGTTTGGATTAATAATTTTATTACTATATTTTGGGAGGTTTTAAACATTGAGGAAGTAATTAAGCTTTAATTTGACAAAAATAGAGGGATATATATAAGTCTAAGGAACATTGGTCTCGTCAATGCTCTAAATACATCCTTTGAAAATACCGTCTCTTTCAAAAAATCATGTAGATCTGTGATGTAAAGATATATTAGGTGAAAATATAAGTGAATTTAGTAGATCTAATAATAAATATATTAATATATTAGATGCATAAAATTCATGTGAATTCCATATGTGTTAGATACATAATAAACTAGATTTATTGGTTGTTGTTAATATAAATGTTTCATGGTTTTATAGTAAAACCAATATCCATTTACTATTCATCAAATTATCTCTTTGTATTATATAAATAATGGAATAATAAAATGAAAAAACTTTATAACTTTTAATTATACCTAATATATGATAATCAGGGAGTATTATGGATTTTGATGATATATTAAGATTAACAAGTGTAGAATCTTATATATGATACAAAGTAGACTCTTGAGTTTATAAGTATAGAATTGTTATCTAAACTGGACCATAAAAGTGTATCACATTGAATTTATTATGTTCATTGATATAATTAGGGGTGTCTTCTTCATATTAATCCACATTAACTAAGTGTCATAATATACTTAAAATGTAAACCTTCATACTTTGATACCTTTCTTGTGTTACCCTTGCAGTTGGGATAATAAGGGGGTGGTTGGGTATGTTACTAACCATATCATCAGTTTTGTTTAACCAATATGGTATATTTCATCATGTATGACTTATGATACCTCCATTTAATTGGAATATGGAAATACATTTTCATTCTTAATTAAGTTACTTGTGATGTGAAAAATTTCTTAGATAAATTTCATGTGGTGTATACATTAAAATCGAATATTTTATTTTAAAGAATCAGGGATGTATAAGATAGCCTATAGTATATTAACATGTTCCATATCTAGTGGTCACATGATTTCATAGATGAAGGGAATATATGAGAATATATATAATTCATAAGGATACATATTATGGTGTATATTCTCATATTAATATATGAGTGTGTTTATTATAGATTATGTGGGATCCCACTACAGCTTGAATAATAATGGAATTCTTTTAGAGGTTGGTATTTTCATAAAATAATTAATTGTGGAATTCATAATTTCATTCAATGTCACAAAGTCCCATATGGTAACAAAATAGGCCCTAGGACAAGGATTATTTTTTAAAAAAAATTATCTAAAATTTGAAATATCTGAAAAGATAATCATGTCAAAAGGAGTTTGTATGGATTCACAAAGAGTTATATAGTTTTTCATAATGTTTGTGAGGATTTTTTTCCAGGTGGTATATTAATGTAAATCTATAGTAATTCATAATCTACAATGTGTTAAGGGTCACCACAAAATGGTTTATGTTGTTTTTTGGTTCTTGATACCATGATATTGTGTATGTTATCAATTATATAGGCATCATTCATCCAATATTCCATTAATGGTTATCATTATTATGAAACCTATTCACCCATCATATGATAATTTATAGATATATTTTTATTATTAATATTGTTTTACAATCATATAATCAACATGGTGGATGTTATAAGAGTTGTTTCACTGAATACCAATAGTTAGTCATTTCATAACATTTTAAAAAATATGAATTCCCACATAATAATTTACTCATTAAAGGAGGATAGAAATTGGATTTTATAGACCTCATTATATTATAATATATTCCATTATCACATGGTAGAATATCTCTCAATTTCTATTATCTTTATTTTACATTAAAAAGGATGTGCTAGAATAAATTTACAAAGAATAGGTTCTATAAAAGAGTTTGGAGAGTCTTGTGGTTGGTGGATACATTTAGAGGTTGATTAATATTCAGAGAACTCAGTAAAACTCACTATTGGTAATTAATCATCATGGAAATATGTTTTATAGTTTTTTATTTTATCTTAATTATTCCACTCCTGATAGCTCTTTTATTTGGGTTTTTTGTTTTTTCTACTTCGTATATGGATTAATTTGTCCAAAAAACCCTTTAGATTTGATGTGGAACTCCCATGAGTTGGAAAAAATATAGTATTACAATGTATATGAATGGTTTGGAAATTAAATAAGAAGATATTCTTGATGATTGGGTTTTTAAACTCATTATATTTTTTATATTTCTAAAAAATATAAAATATTTATTTAATATGGTTAACTTCTTTGATATTTTCAAAAGATCTAAATTGAGTATGAATAATATATTTGATTGAAAAAGATTAAAGTTTCATTATAAGTAAGGATTTGATTTTATTATGATATTTGGGATGTATATATGTCATATTATATTATATTTATTTTAATTCTAAATAGATTTTTTATTTTTCTGATGATATTTAAACATCTCTTATGTTGGATAAAAAATGATTTTACATATATGTTTCATAATATTCGAAGTGAAATATAACTTCTATATTATATTACATGATTAATTATTAGTTATCTTACTCATAATATATTTTATTCCATTATCAAAATATAATATTTCATTGATATATTCATTTAATAATGTTATATTCCCTTAGAGGAGTTATTTTCCCTGACAGTAATAGAGTTTGTGAAAAGTTATAGGTAGGGGATTTTATGAATATTATTTTTATGATAGTGTGAGTTTTATTATTTATAATTATGTTTTAAGGGATTATGATTATATTTATACATTTATAGATATTGGATTATCCATGGGATATGCTATATTTCCTTTTTTCTATTTCTTTCATAAAGGAATTTGTCTGATTTGTCGACATTGACACATGAGAGATCTAGAGGGGGATCCTGTTGAGTGTGGTATATGATTACCCCAACATTTATCCATTATTTTAATATACTTAGGTCCATTTTTGAGGTAGTTAAAGGCTATAATATTAAGTATCAAATCATTTTTTATATTTGGAAGTGTTTGTATTTATATTTAATCCTTATATTGAGAATATTATGGATTTTTGGCATAGTGTTTTTTGCTTCTTAGTTTTTTTTATTTCATGAAATATCATGAATATAATCAATTATTTATGTTTTCATATTGATTTACCATGGAGTTTAGAGTTTTTATTTTATTTTAGTGTGTGTATTTCCACCTCATGGACTGTTAGAGGTGGTATTTGTTTGGAAACATAAAGTCTCATTTCATGTTCAAATAATTTTCATCTAGAAAGAGAATTTTCTAAACTTGGATCAAACATGAGGAAGGTTTTTTGTAGTGCAATTACAAAAGAGTCATGTTAGTATAAAAGTTGAGGTTCCAAAAATTGGTGTCCAAGTGGTTATTTATAGATGTTTATGTGTGGAATAAAATTATATATAAGGTTAAATATATGTTTCATTAGGGTACATGTGAGTTTTTAATGTCTTTGTGACTCCTCTAATTCACTCATATGTATTTAGTATCTTTATCTATGAATGTTGTGTGTAATACTATCTAATATTGTAAAATTATATGAAATATTAAAGTATTATCACTTTAAATAGATTATTAGTCTTGGATGAATTTTGATGGAATTTTAGTTATTTATGTCATGATAGGAATGATTGATGTGCCCATACCTATACTCCTAGGTCTGGAGATAATAACAAATTATTTTAAAAATTAACATTCATTCCAAATGAGATACTCCAATTTAAAATTTCACAAACTTCACATTTGTATTACGTCTCACAAAAATCTCACACAACTCGGAGAACCATTTACATTAGTTTCTTTGAGTACTTACTACATAATTTATTTATTTTTAGATCACAATAGATCATTTCTTCATAATAAAGCTCCTATATACTCCTTTATAGACTTACTACAAGTAATACTTATCTTCATAACCTGAAGAAAGGAAACATAATAACAGGGTGGTCATAAACACTTAGTAGGGGAAAACATGTCAACATGTCATCAAGGTTTAGATCATAAGAAAATGAGAATTCATGGATAGGGGATAACTTTTTTTATAAAAATAAAATGAAAAAATTAAATATATCTATAAATAATCATTTATGGAAATGTATTCTCAAATAAATGAACCTATAGATTGTAAAAAGAGTATAGAATCATGAAATGATAAACACGATTTATGGATCATAATCATGTGCATATGACATGGAAATACACAAAGTCCTTAAAACATAGCATAGTAATAAACTTTGGCATATATATTATCATATGAAAATTAAAACATTTGGAGACAATTCAATCATTCCCACACATTAATTTTTCAATAAACAAAATTTTAACACATTATGTTATGAAACAAAAATCATACATAAAATTGTGAAAAAAAAAATTTCCATGTATATTTTTGTTAAAAAAATATTCCACACTTCTAGTTGTGAAAAAATAAAATTTAAACACATAAAATCATCATCTTATGAGATATAAATCTTTATCTAATGCATAAGAGGGATTTAACGGACCTAAAACATCATAGTGTTTTATTCGATCAAAACCATCTAATAAATTTATAATACCCAAACCATCTCAGGGATTTATTAGACCCAAACTATCTCAAGATTTTATTAGACCCAACCCACTTTAAGGATTTATCATACCTAAATTGATTCATTGATTTATCAGACACAACCTAACTCAAGGTTTTATCAGACCCAATTGGTCTCAGTGATTTTTTAGAGAGAACCCATTTTAGGGCTTTATTGAACCCAAACAGTCTCATAATGAAACTCCATATGCATTTTTTCCATACAAAAAAAATCAATCCAATATTATAAATTGAATAACCCATGGAAATAAAATGGGTTTCATGTCATTTCCATATGGTATTTTACAAGTTGACCTCAAGAATGTAAAAAGTTGATACCCAATATTCAATAACCCCAAAATAGTATTTTATAAGAACTTTTATAGGGATATTCATGAAAAAAATTCTATTTAAATAAACCATTTAGATATAAAGAAAAAATGGTAGTAAAATTGTAAATGTTTTTACAAAAAATGATTTTTTATTTGGCATAAAAAATAAGATATGTTCATTTCTAAAATTCATTTCTAAAAAGGTAAAGTAATTTTTTTGATATATATTTACTTTTAAAATGAACTTTTAGTGGATTATCCTTGAAAAGTACACAAATATTTCAAAAAGATGAACTAAAAACACTTCAGAAACTTTTACTTCCAAAAATGATCATAAATAATATAGCATTAATATAGATATAAATGTTTCAAAATAAGGAATTTATAACTTTAGAAAAGATTTAATTTTTAAAAAAAAAATTGATCCTTGAAATTATATAAAGTATATCAAAATATATTTCAAGTGTATGATAAAACATATCATTTTGAAATTATGGAAAAACTTTTTAATATTTAGAAATACCTTTATTAGAAACCCACATCATAAAAAGAGGAAATAAAACTTCTATATGAAAATTTGTGATGGAAAATAATAATATCACATGATTAAAGACATATTTTTATTTCATAATAAAAAAGTAAAATATTTTTGGGAATAACAACATGAAAAAAGAGTAAAAAATTTCTTTAAATGAAATAATATTTTCTAATAAAAATGTTTCATCTTTAGGAGAAATAAATTAATTGAAAAATATTATTTTTTGTAAAAAACATATGTATCCCCTTAGTGGAAATATAAAATACTTTGTGATATAAGAATTATACTAATTTAACATACTTATAAGAGTGATGCACATGTAATAATATCTTAATACAATTAAAGTAAATTTGAGTTAAGAAAAACATTCAGATTTCATGAATCAAGAAAAAATTGGAATGGTATTTATGTGGTATAAATTTAAATTCATTTTAAACAAATATAAAATATCATATAATAAAATAAAAGGAATAATTTTCCTGAAGTATATGAAATTAGTCCAAGAATAAAAATCATAACTCAATGAACGAGAATTGATTTTTCCAAAAAAAACCTTATGACAACGGTAATGTAATAATAAGATGGTGTTAGAATTCCCAAAGAATTATATTGGATTTATTAATAATAAGTGTGTTGAAAAATAGTGGATTCATTGATAATATCTTTGGAGGAGTAGATAATTATAGGTGTTTTTGATAATTCATTAATGGTTTTTGTGTTGGATACATTATCCACACAATAGAATGAAGAAAATTTAGAGCCAATATGTAATTGAATAAGATGGAAGAGAGTTACCCAAAAGTTAAATAAAAAAAATAATTAATACCACATCATATTAGTGGTGATAGTATTGTTTTCATAGGATATTTTTAGGTTAACCATTCCATAATACAAGCCTAAGTGAAGAAGGAAATTTGCAACATAGTAAACTAGAAAGGGAACATTCCATGGTAGTCCTCATAGCGGAATTTTAGAGCACCTGTTCAAAATAGTCATAGATAATATAGAAGTGGGGTAGACCATGGTCGAGAATTTAAAAGGCTAACATAAACTTTACTAAACTTTTAAGCTCTACGTGGAGTTATGGAGGTGTGCCTTAGTAAAATATGAATAAGTAGATCATGGTGGAGGACATTATATTAATATATCAAACACATGATATTCCACACCATAGAGGTTGGGTTGGTGGATTGAGATAATCATCATGAAACAAAGGGAATTCCATTATGTGTGTGGTGTAGGCCATGTTTAATAGGTAGAACTGCAATCCAAAATAGCCAACACCACGCATCTATGTTGTAGTGTCTGGCATGTTAGATTAAAAATAGGAAAAGATTTTTCAACACAAAATAGTGAAGGTGGTATCAATGTTTGATGACTATAATTTGGTAGAATTCATTCTATAGACTTAATAATGGGTCATGAATTATTTTTTAATCATGTTTCACAGTTTTAGATTATGATTTCATCCTGAATCGAGTGTGATTATAGTGTTATATAGGTGAATTAATTAGATATTTGATTTACACTATAAGGAAATGGAAATGATACATGAGCAATTTATTTTTTATAGAGTGGTTATGGAAATCATATAGAAAAATACTTTTATTTATATGTGATTTGAATGACACATAATGATGCTAATAGGTGTCCATGTAATTGTTGTATGGCCTTCTTCTTTCATGAATGGAGATCGAATGGAAGTAGGTTTTTTGGATAGAAAATAGAACACATTGAATATCTGATTCTTAGAGAAATAGAGGAATTATAATAATGATTCTAGAAATAATAAGAATAATTTGGAATCTATTGAAGATTTATCTAAGGAGAATAAGTTATCACTATTTTGTAATTAAAGTGATATTCTATAATTACACTAGGAAGAATAATAAGTTATATAGGAAGATATTCAATTTTCATGAATAATCATCCTAGTGAGACTTCAATAGACCATCTATATACATTTTAGGGTACACACCAAACAATTCATATAGGAGAGGGGTCTTATGAGTCCATAAATTAGGTTAAGGTGACCCTTTCCACAAATAGTCAGAATAGAATAGAAAATTTGATGGAGTGACCGTTGGGATGATATAAGATGTCCCTAGAGAATTTTGATGGAATTGACCACTATGGAATTCCATGATCTTTATAGTGATTAGGTTTATGAAAAAAAGCTTATTAATGCTTCATCAATTTATCCCAGTGAGGTTAAACCAAGTGAATTCTCAAGACCATAATTAATTTATGCATGCACAACAGAAATATAAATAAATATAAAGTATATAGGTAAAATAGAATAAAATTTGACAATCAGGGTTTATATATAAATATCAATTAGGGAAATTGATACATTAAAAGAAATTTTTTTAAAAAAATTGCAATACATTGCATGCCTTGATTCACCCCCATCGTTAGGGTAATCTCACACTAATCCCCTATTAATGGATTAAAATGGTATAATATGATAGGTTTATCTTTCTTGGATTTTTTATTTCTATAAATTAATATTATTTTTTTGAATATAAATTTCATCCTCAATAAATAATCCAATATTTTATGTAAAGAAACTCAAATAATAGAGAATGGAGTTTTTCCTACACGGAAGATTCTCTTGGAGTTCCATAAGATGTTGTGGAGGGAAGAACTGTTTTTTTAGAATACATGAAATTATATTTGAGATAGATCAAATAAACATTGAGATTGATCCCTCAATAAAAATGGAACTTAAAGGTGATCTTAGAGAACATATCTATATATTGGTTTCAAATGGAAGGTTATAAAAATATATGTGGATGAAATTAGAATAACTCCATGGAAAAGAAGAGGATGAGTTATTCATTTCCAAAGGAAAGAAGAACAATAAGCATATAAGTAGGAATTATTCTCCTACCAAGGAAACATATTATGAATCTAAATTTATATATATGATTCTAACATTAGTTTGGATATAGTGTGTTGAATTTCAAACACTATTTCTATGATGAAAAGGTATGTGATGAAGAAGTGTGAAAGACATAATGTTTCCAACCACGAAGGTGATCATGCAATGTCCAAGAGGAGAAACCAATTATATATGTGAAGGAATAATAATTGGAACTCATACATGAAATTTATTTACCTATTATTGAATATGTTTACTTTGAAAAAAATTTGAAAAAATAGAAAATTGTCACCAAGAATTTCAGTATAGAGAGAAATAGAAAAAAGATAAAGTAAAAAATTGACATGATTGATGATCATTCTCAAGAGATTACAAAGAAAATGTATATGGTAAATGAGTCTAATATAAATACAATTACACTAAAAAATAAAATTGAAGAAAGGAGGAAAACAGGTATGGGTACTTCTTTAATTATATTGGTGGAGGTAACATAGTTGAAATAAAATGATAATAACATTAGAGAAATTTATGAGGTAATAAACACCTTAAATTAGAAGATGAAAATCCCTCCAAAGGAAGACAACAAACAAATAATGGTTCTTGATATGAAATAAAGAAAGAAGATTAGTTGTGTGAAAAATATCAAATAAGTGATCCACAAAAGTAATAGGCAACAAAATTTTACTATTATGGAAGGATTTGGCACATTATGAGGAGGTTTTTTGAATCCAAACATACCAAATATGTGAGAAATAATCCAATAGTTCCAACATATCAATCATAGATAGTGAGAAAAAGGTGGGATTATCATGCCAGATGTTTTATTTTTTCTAACCTTAATCACACTGAATGCTACTATTGTCAGAATAATGCATGTAAGGGTAAAGGTTATATAAGGATACAATTTAATCCTATGACATTATAAGAAATGTTTTGTCAAATAATAAAGACTATTAAGATTGAAAATAGTCTCAATGTTTTAGAGAATAAATATAATCATCAATAAAGGGTGTATCCTAGTCCAAGATTCTGATTCTCACAACATCTCTCTTGGATGAAAATAATGAAAATATATATTCAAAATAAATAGGTTGCATAAACTTTGATAATGGTAAGAGAACAGGTAAATGAGATTCAACCTATAAATAATAATTATCCCTTGATGGAACTCTTGGTCTCTAGGGAAGAAGTTTGAAACATTGGTTCCATACAAACATATAAAAGGAAAAGTTTTAATATGAAATGGAAAAAAAAATTTGGTTTGATCCCCTTAAAATTATACATAAGAAGTTACTCATTCAAGTGTGATCAATTCCAAAATATTGAAAAATACCAAGCTTAGGAGGGATGGAAAATCTCTCAACAATAAACATAAGTATATAAATGGTATCACACAAAGTAGATACTTTGGAAAGAGGTTTATAAGTCCTACTATAAATAATGATAATGAGGTTTAAAAATAATATAATTCCTTTTCCAAAATATGAAAATGGAAAAATAAAAACATGAAATTAGAGGGTTTGAAAAATCTGTGTAAAGACCCATAATATTCTATATAAATATTTTTTATTATTTGTAAATATTATGAGTCAGTGAAAATTGATGGCACGTGATTCCAAGGCCTGGAGTGGCTAGAATTAATTTATTAACTTTCTTTATGTACGTTCAGTTCACATGCGAGCGGGAATTTGTAACTTTTGAAGTGGTACTCAGAATTGAATTATGAGGACACCGTTGAACCCACAGTGCCAATAATCACATAAGGAGAACTTCACTTCAACAATAGTTGGTCGATGGTGGAATTTGAATTTTCAGTTATTGTGGAGGAATAAAATAAAACAATTATTTTATTTTTATTCCAAATCTCTCCACCACCTTTTGAATTTGGTGGTGGGGACCACCTGACCTTAAAACCCCTCTTTTAATATGGTGAAATTAATGGTTAAGTTAAATATAATAACTTAACTTAAAAGAGATGGGCTCCTCACATCTCGGGGTGGGGGAATTGTTGGAAAAAGTGGTTTTTCTGGAGATATATTAGTGGAAGAACGTCCTCCAACAAAGAACCTCCTCCAATGAAGAACGAATCTTCAGATCAAGAACGTTGAACCAACGTCGGAGCACGGATCAGAAGCATATTGCGATAGCGATGAATGTCGGCGTCTCCTTCATCGTCTTCGTCTTCTTCCTCACGCCTTCTCCAATGAACAATTGAGGTAGGGTTTGTTCATGATCAGAAGCGTATTGCGAGAACTGTACCTACCCTACAAGTAGGATCCTTTGTGGGTGTTCACAAGAGTTGTTTTCATTTTTACTTGTACTTTCCAGTTGGGCTTGTATTCCTACCCCTTTATATACTGTACTCACTCTATTTACTATACAGTTTACTTTGTGCTTGTGTCTTGTTGTGTGCTTGGATTGTGTGAGTTTGTAGGTTACAAGGCAATGCCTTCCCTATTTTAGGGATATGCCTTTCCAGTACTAGTCAACAGCCCCTGGCCTATGGAAGGCGGGCTTAGGGTAGTCATGGAACGGGCCCCAGGGGACGGGTCGTGATAATATGGACCACCCCATTCTTCTACATGAGGAACCTTGAGGTACCCATATCTTCGTATTTTTTACTATTTCTAATTGTTTGTGAATAGATTCATAATTATAGGTACATATATCCCATGAAGTGTTTTTTCTATAAAATAATATCTTGTGGAGTTAAAATATAATTTGATAAGTCCAAAAACCAATTATTGTCAAGATTTGAGAAGGAATAATGAAGGTTATGGGAAATTATCACTTTCACAAAAATTAATTTCCAGAATATTTTTTAAAATATAAAACGTGGCATGGTGTTTGGTATCATTTGATGTTTTTTAGGATATCCAATAGTTACTAATAGGAAATATTAATTCCGAAATTAAGTATCATGAAATTAAAAAACAATAATTTATTTCATAATCAAAAGTATTATTTGGAGTGGTGATAAAAATTATAAGGAATATTATCCTTATCTAGAATCTTAATATTCCTATAAACAATTGTAAGTGAAGGGTTTCAATTAGTATCATTTTTTATTTCACAATTAGTATTAATTTAAACATGTTTTATGATACTCACAATCAAATGATTTATTTATTATCTACTTACCATTGGTTGAGGATGAGTTGTAGTTCATAGGTTTTTTATGATAATCTAAAAATCAAAAAATACAACAAGTTTTTCATTTTTTTCATTATTTATTCAGGATAATTTCACGGAATATTGTTTCTTACAATGTTTTCAGGATCTGTGTACTTAGGGGATTTATTGAAAACCCATACACTAAGTTTTATTTTCATTAAATGTTTCTCTTAATGATTTTGAGTGTTAGATAAATATAATTATGGGAGTTTTTTAGAGATGGGAATTCCAACCATATTTTTTTTTGATTGGTTTTAGAGGATTTGGCTCATAAATAGGTGTTTAAAGAAAATGTTTGAAGATATTATCAAAAGGGGAGATGAAATTATATGACTAAGTCCTCTCAATCCCCATTGGTGAGTTGAATCCTGTGAGGAATACTTATTGGAAGTTGAAGACAAAGGTGGATATTTATTGGAGTTTCCTCCCACACATCAAGGGGTTAAAGGATTCAAAATGAAATTAGATGATCCAATTCAATGGGGTGATTAAATTTAAAGAAATATCCTCAAATTTGATGTAATATTACGTTCCCTTTGAATTAAATTCTAAAAAGGGGGTAAGTCTGAGATAAAATATGATATATTGTTGATATATTATCAATAAAATCCAATGGGGATATTTTAAGTAATCCTAATGGTATATATTAGATTGTTTTTATAATTATCAAATTCATTGTTAATATAATTTGGTGAGAAGATGATGTAGGTATTTTTTTGACATGTCCTAAATGATTTTTATAATGGATTCATTATCCACACAAATGAATTAAGGAAGCCCAGAGTCAATCTGGAAGTGAAGGGAATTGAAGAGAGTTTCATAAGAGTGTCACATGACTAACCCAGGAAGACCGCATCATAATGTTGACCACAGTGTAGGTTCCAAATTAGATTCCCAGATTAAAAATTCAATAATATAATCCATGGTGAAGAAAAAAATAAAAAACAAGGGAAAATATAAAGAGACCACACTATGGTGGTCCCCATGGTGGAATTCCAAAGGAATTGTGAAAAATTATCAAGGATAATATTTTCATGAGTTGGTCCATGGTCAAGAATTGAGAAGGCCAACATGACCTATACTAATTTTTAGATCTTTACTCAGTGTGTTAGAGGTGAGGAAAATAAAAAATGACATAATGAGATTACAGTGGAGTTTATGTTCTAATAAGGTTCAACACATGATGGGACACACCATAGAGGTGGGTGTGGTGGCTTGATAGAATCCCTATGAAACACAGGGATTCCCATCATGGGTTTGGTGGAATACATGGTCGATAGGTAGAGATGAAAGAAAGAAAAGACCAAAACATAAGGCAATTCCATAGTGCCCAATATGGTGGATTCAAAATGAGAAATGATTTTTTACCACACCATGGTGGAGGTATTGTCTATGGTTGATTCATAGAATTTGATATATTTCATTATGGAAAAGAAAGAACGAATCGTGAATGGTTCTATAATCATGTGTCTTGGATTTCGACCATGATTCCATCTTAAATAAAGGGTTATTGTAGCATTACACATGATAATCATGGGGATATTTAATTTACACTTATAGTAAATTGAAATTATCTATGTGTAGTTGTTATTTGGAATGTGGTTAATAAAATCATGGAGTAAAAATCTTAGGAGTTATAGGAAATTTCAATAGCCCATAATGATGTTTCTAGGTGTCCAATGAAAGGGTTCATTGCATTATTATTTCAAGAAGGTAGGTCCAATGGAATCAAGTTATATGGAGAGAGATTAGAACATATTTAATGTCTTATTCTCAATAGAATAATGGATTTCTAGGTAAGGGGACAAAACATAAAGAATAATAATTTGGCAACTGATGAAGATCTTGGAAATGAGAAGAAGTAATCACTATTGTACAATAGAGGAGATGTTCCATAATTAATCTATAAAGAAGAATAACTGATTCAAGGAGATATATAGTGTTCATGAAATGTAATCCTAGTGGGACATAAATGATAATATATCTACATTTTAGGATGAACACAGTGAATGTAATATTGGGGATGGGACCTTCAAGTCCATAAACTGTATTGAGGTGATATTTTTCACTGATAGTAATTGTTTGAAGGAATGTTTGTGGGGGTGAAATTTGGTAAGTAGAGAGATATCAAAAAACCATTATAATGGGAGTGACCTTGGTGAATATTGTTGAGCTTTATGATGATTTAGTGCATGAAACAACACCAATCCATTCTATTTGGATGTATCTAAGTAAGTGTGAACCATGTAAATTCTCTTTTCCCTATTTACATTATGCATGAAAATAAAGACCTCATAAAACCTCGAGTATATATGGTAAAATAATATAACATGATATCCTCAAGTTTGAAATGTAAATATTTATTAGGTAAATTGATACATGAAAGGAACACTTGTTTAAATTGGACAACACATTTTATACCATAATTCATCCCCCCACTCACGGTAATCTCACACTTAACGCCTGTTATCGAACCAAAAGAAGGTTGTAATTAAATTGAAATTAAAATATCATTAAATGAAATATTATATTTAATTCCATTAGGTAGTTAATTAACTATATAAAATAAATTATGGTGCACAACATCAAACTTGTATCGCGGATTTGAAAATGAGACAAAGAAACCCTTACATTAATTCATGACCACCTCTAAATTACATGAATATCCTTAATAAAATAATAACTATCATAATAACCTATTTCATAAAATTATTCATTTATATAACCTTTTATAAAATTCATTTATAATTATTCTATAAATGTATATTAGTTATTTATTATCTATTTTCAATATTTGGTGTGAGTTATCTTGATTATTGTAAACTGGTTTTATAATAGCATTGTAATTATTAATTCTTATCCCAAAGTTAAAAATTACTTAATCATTTAATTTTAATGAATAGATAATTTATATTGACTTATAAATTTATTATCTCATTCCATTATTTTTTGGTTGTGTTGTGTGAAAAAGGAATCAGAGTCGGCTTATTTTCTTAATATCGATCAAAGATGATATTTTATTAATATGGTAAATATTTAATATAACATTTACATAACCAATACTCAATCATAATTTTATAATTAAATTATATTAATTTAATTATTTATGTTCCCATAGTCAACCATGATATATTTTTATAGTATTTTTCAGGTAGGTAGTTAGAATGACTCCTACATGAACATACTAGAACATAATTGTTGATTATGGTTAATAAATTGTTTATTTTGACAATATAAAACTAAAAAATAAAAATAATGATATAATTTTTATTTTATTTTTGGTTTGGATAATATATTATAATTTTTTTTAAAAAAATGAAAATCAATTTGAAGAGGTAATAGTCCTTACAATGTGTGATTAATGTATTCATTTCCCAACTAAGGAGTGGTAATGAAGGTGGATTATAATTTTTCTCCCAATAATCATAATTATATTATATATTTCTTAATTATTCATAAATTACTTCCATATAACCATTGAAGAGAGGTGGTAGAGAAAAATAAAAGATGTCTCTTTGTAGAGGTGGTAGTCTGCACAAACGCACGATCGATGTTCTTTTATTTTTATAAGTGGATGGAAATGGATAAAAAGTAATTGTTCCATAATAAAATGTACAATTATTTAATAAAATTTTTATTATATAATTATAAAAATATGGTTAATATAGTTTTGAAATGTAATAAATAAGAAGAAACTATTAATGATTAAGTAATACTCACTTTAGGACCTTAAACTTTCACTTTAAAGTATCCTTAAAAATATAGGGATTGGGGTGACTAATGTTGAACATGGGACATAGATCATTCAAGGGAATTCCATTATATTCATGTTGGGTTGGTATTAAAAGAAAAAATAAAAGGGTATGTGTGGCTTCTAGTGGGTGTAAGTGGGCCCCATATATAAGTGAATAAATGGACAATATTGTGAATACCATTTACTTTTAAACTATATCATTACACTATTAAAATGTAAATGGATAAAAATTTAAAAAAATAAAGGATTTAAAAGTGATATTGGGTTGATAAAACCTCAACTAATAATTTCCTCACATGTTTTAAACATGTTTTAAGTAATTTAGTCGTATATGGTCACTTTTACCCTTTTTTATCAGAGTAACTAGTTTTTACCCTAATAACATAAGTTTTTTTAAATATATAAAATAATACATCATATAAAATTAGGGTGTTATGTACATATATTAAATCACCATTTAATATAATTGAAATCCAAAGTAAAAAATATAACTTTTAAATTAAAACATTTATATATAGAAAATAAATATTAGATTAGAAAAAATGATGGTTTTACCAAAATGTGTTATTAATTTTATTTCACATTGATTTCCAATTAAAATTGTTTTAATATAATTATATATTTTTTTAAAAGTAATATTATTGAAATTATATTTAATATATTAATTTAATTGATTAAGTAAAAATTAAATAATGTTAATAAAAAAGTCATTTAAAATGACAATTTTACTATTATCATAGTAAATAAATTTAATCCAAGTAATCATACATAGATGCTTAAAAAATAAATTGATCTTTTTAAATAACCTGAAAAATATTTTAAAAATTTTTTATTTTTATTTTTTATATTTAATTTCAATAATTGATGAAAAAATTAATATAAGAGAATGAAAACAGTTTTTAGAGTAAACTATTACTCAATCTTCCAAAATGATAAACATATATTTTTTAAATTCAACATATTATTTTAAATGATTTTTATTATTTTTTAAATATATATATATATATATTATAAAAAAAATTAATCTTTTAAGTCATTCTTGTGTTGGTATAATGTAATAAAAATGACAGTTTTCAGTAAAATTGGTATATTTCACTATTCATCTAAAAATCAATTATTTTAATAAAAAATAAAAAATTAACCGATGATAATTCTTTATATAAAATTATAAAATGAAGTTAATTTTTTAAAATTTATATTATAAATTTATAAGTTTATATTTTAAATAAAAATTCAATATATATATAAAGAAAAAACTACTTTTATTGAAAAACATACTTAAAACATTAAATGTTCATAATCAAATTATTATTTATTTATAACTAATTACAATATATTTTATTTAAATAAGGTTTCATTATTCTTAAAATTTTCTTAATAATAAATATGTATCATCTCATTTTAGTTCAGTTATTTAGGTGGATCAAGCAATCAAACATATTCTTTATATATATATATATATTCCGGAATTTTGGGTTGTTAAATCATCCCTCCTTAAATAAATTGTGTCTAGAAAATTTTAATTCTCATTCATTGTAGTTAGAAGATAATGGATCTATAATAACTCAAGATATATCTTCAACTAAGATATCCACCCCATTATCCTTAGTAATAAAAGGAAACTATTTATCCCAAATATGATTCTTTGGAGTTATTAGGGATATACCTTTCACAAATTTATTTTCATGACACTGTTTCTAACAAAATACTAAAACCAAAAGAAATTATTATAATTTCCAATAAAATCATAGTAAATGATCATGTAAATATGAAAACTCAATGCTAAGATATCTTCTCCAATGACACCTCTACTTCAACCTATGATACTTTCAGTTCAACTATAACATAATTGGACCATCCAATCACTCCTTAAATTTGAGCCAGGTTTCCTATTGTCATTTTTCTATTAGGTTATCTAACATAAATCATCATTGAATTCCAATATATATATATAATATTTATATTAGTTTTTAATAATAATGTGATTAACCAAAGTATATCCCCTTTGAGTATCACACAAGGTTTATAGTCATGGGCCCTCTCATCATACCATAGAGTGAATACTTAGATGACACTCAATCATCCATTTCAGAGTGATTACCCCTAGGTTAATTTGTACCATAGTTGCATCTACTTTCTAGTATCCAAACATGGATTTAATTTCTAGGAGAATAACACATTATATACTTTACTAGAACATTAGGATACTATGATATACTTAAACTTATTCTTTACACTTATCCCTATTAATTTCATTAAAAACATTTTATCATATTCCCCAAAAAGTAACTAAACTAATCCAAAAAATATAATCACTCCTTTGATACCAATTTAGGTTCCCATGCCAACACTATCGGGTCTAGTTCTAAAAAAACACCCTTTTTACAAATTATCTTTGATACTCAGTGATATGATCAAAGATACAGTTTTTCAAAAGTTAAATTAGTATTACATATCATAATTATCTCAGAAAACTCAAAGAATATTTTAGTTTAGTGTCTTTTTGGACTAGCAACATATGAAATTTATTTTAAAACACATGCAAACATTTCTCCAAAATAAAACTCATATAGACAAACTTTTGGACTTCACAAAGTTAAACATATCTTCATAACCTAGGATATGGAAGAATAAGAAATAGATGTGATAAAACACTCAGTAAGGGAAAACATATCAACAATTCACAAAGGTTAAGATCATAATAATATGAGATATCATCAGTATGGGAGAAAATTATTATTTAAAATAATGTGGAACGATAAGATATGCCTATAAATTATAATAGAAGGGACCCTATTCTAAAATGAACAAAACATTTCCACAAAAAAAGAGTGCGGACTAATGAGATTATAAATATTATTCATTGAGATTAATCATAGGTGTATGAAATTTAAATTCACTAATACATTGAAACATAACATAAAAATTAACATTAGCATAAACATTAGAAAAATAAAATTATAATATTATTAGAAAATTAAATTATGGAAACCCATTAAGCTATGAAAAAAAATATACAAAAATATGGTTGTGAACAAACAAATTTCCATTCTTCCTATTATAAACAAAAAAAATGTACATGATTCATGTTTTTAACAAACAAGATGTACATGATTTAGGTTGTGAACAAACAAGATGTTAACACATAACATAATTCTCTCAAGAGATATAAATCCTAACCAATGAATTTGAGGAATCTAACAGACCCAAAGCATCTCAGATATTTATTACACTCAACCCTTCCTAGGAATTTATCTAACCCAAACTATCTTATGGATTTATCTAACCCAAATCCTCTTAGATATTTATTGAATGAAAACTATCTTAGGGATATATCAAACCCAAACCCTCTTAGGTCTTTGTAAGACCCAAGCCATTTCCATGATTTATCATAATCATACCCTCTCATAATTAAAATACATATAGAATTTATTTATATATAAAATCAATTCAATATCATAACTTGAAAGACATATTGAATTAAAATGGATTTCACATCAATTCCAAAAATTACAACCCAAACTAACGTCAATAATTTTAATGTTTATGTCACGAACCGACCCATGCCAGGGACCAAGCTGCAACTACCCCAAGACCACCTCCATAGTCTAGTTGTGGCGACAAAAATAGAAGGCACAACAAACTTGGGGATGCCTTTTTCTAAGAACTTTTAAACACACATGCGTCCAATACAATGAAAAAGTGAATAGGGAAAGGAACAAAAGATGCAACCCTTCTATAAATAAACCAAACATTCATGAACCACTAAATAGAATAAGTATGCTAAATTAAACTGAATGGAAAATGGGGGAAAATACATACCCAACCAAAATGGTTCCATAACCTAGCAGTAACTGAAAATGTAAAATAGGTGAGAGAGCATCGCTTATAAATCCCAAGCTATGACCACTATACATGGTTCGAGAGCATGTATCCATATGCTTCTCTGAAGGCATGATCAACCTATACATCATCTTCATAAGGCACTACACATGCAGGAAAACCCCATTAAGGGGTGAGTATAAAAATACTTAGTAGGAATCCCCAAAATGAGAAGGGTGAGTTTCAAGAGATACTCAAAAAAATGAAAGTAGTAGATAGGATATGGTATAGTAAAAGGAGTGAAACTCAACCCAAAAAGAGTGTGAAGTAATTACATCCAAACACAAGAAGATATAAACAATAAGAATATGAACTTCTTGTAGAGTCTTCACTACCTAATGCAGAAGATTAGACTCATCCAACTTTGAGAATATAGACACAGAAATATTAGGGAATACCTCGTGCATATTTTCCTCTCATTGAAGGAGAGTAACCAAAACCCAAGGAGTGGGAACTGGAAAGAGAATATATATATATATATATATTCTCAATAAAAGAAAACACAATTGAGTGAGTGAGGGGATCTCCATCTCACAGCTTAGCCTAAGAATAATAGCAGTTAATCGTCCCAGAAGCAACCACCATTGATACTGAGCATCCTACACGTCTACTCTACAGTTCAAGTCAAAGGGACTCAATCATCGCACCATGATATTATCTGCTTTGGGTGGCATTGTCTCATCCTCATAGTTTTAGGTCACCTCACATGGACGTGTCTTGATGGGAAAAGTGTCCCTATTCCATGAGATTCCAATGATATGTCAAAGAACATTATGACACTATGCCACATAGTCGATAGGTTGGGTCTCAAAGTTTAGGATCCATGCCTAGCCTAGTAGGAGGGTACCACTCAAAACTTTCATCAGGGACCAACTACCCAGCCCTGCTGGTGGGTAAGCCCGGAACTACCATTGGGGACCACTTCCCAACCCACCTGAAGGTAAGCTTGGAACATCCATTGAGTAACACTACCCATCCTAGCTAGAGGATATCCTGGAACTACTATTGGGGACCACTACCCCGCCCAATTGGAGGTAAGCCTGGAACTGCTCTAGTTATCCCTAGTAGATGGTACCTCTTGAAAAGCAATGAGGAAATCCACTAGCCATCCCTACTAGATGGTACCTCTTTGAAAGCATCGGCGAACTACACTGGCTATTCCTATTAGATGATACCTCTTGAAAAGTACTGAGTAACTACACTGGTCATCCCTATCAGATTTCCCCTCTCAGAAAGCATTGAGGAACTACACTTATCATCCCTGTTAGATGGTACCTCTCGGAAAGCACCAAGGAACTACATTGGACATCCCTATTTGATGGTACATCGACAAAATCCAACCTAGAACATTCACACCACATATCGTAAAGTGGTACATTATTTGAATGGGGCCCACCTGATGTGTGACCCCTCTTAATCTATTGGTCATGTACCTAAACATTTTTAGGTACTAGACTGGGATCAAGAAGCCCTAGTCAGGATAGTGTGCTCCCAACGTACATGACATATCTATCCATAATTCTAATGAGAACACCTTGCTTATTATTTATCCAAAAGGAGAAAACGTAATTCACTAACACACCTCCTCAAACATCCCTAGAACATTTGATCACATCTCTTCATATATCTTCTACACTCTCACAAGATTCGATGTTGACCAAGGATCTAGGTTATCTTCAAATATAGTAGAAGGATATACCACCAAAATTCCTTTCATCTTTCCACAATTAATGAGATCATGAATAAGACTCTACACATTCAAATGGATCACACCATCATGATCCTTGTGTAAAAACTCACAAGATCAATTACTCATTTTTCCAAAACCAATACCCGGTGAAATGGTTTAATTTCACTACAATACATGCGACCAAGGAATTGTGGGTCTTGCACCATGATTTTGGTTTAAACACCAAAAAGTAGTCTTTAAAATTCCTCTAAAATTCAAGGGTCTCTCAACCACTGATGGTACGTTAATCATACCTCACATGCTGATGCCACGTCCGAAACAAGAACCCCAAATAATAATTATATTATGATTGTTAAACTTGTGACTTTCATAAAACCAGTCCATGAAACCAAGTTTTAAAATTCACAAACCAACATAAAAAATATCCTTCTCATTGAGAGGAATGTGTTTCCATAGATGTTGCGTCAATCGGATGCCTGGTGTAAGAGATGCAACCATTTTAAGTGCGTTAGCCTGATTTGAAATGGTCAAGCCCATTCTAGCCCAACCCCTTTGCCTAGGTGGGCCCGCTCATGATGGGAATAACCATTTCATGGTCCCTCATGTCATCGGCTCAGCTTGGTCTCTACCTCACTAGTCCGCATCAACGAGCCCCCCCCCCTGAATCAATTAGCCTCATTTCGCTTTGGTTTCCCTGCCTGACCGTGACACAGCTCTGATGTTTCCCCCAGTTCCTCTGCCTAGAACAAGAACTAGCTACCCTACTAGAAACCCCATCATCTCTCTATTCTCAGTGTACCTCCCATCTCCACAATCAACCGGCCATGTTGCCCTAATCGATCCTCGCTGGCTCATGCGGCCTTTGCACGCCATCTCAGTCACCGCCAATTCATCAGCCGACCTGCTCCATCTGGCCACCCCCAATGGATTCTCTCACACACCGTACTGATCCATCTAGTTTCCCAATCTCAAATCTAAAAATGGATCAACAATCCAAGCCACAAGATCTTCAAAACACTAGACTCTGCTCAATGATCCATTGGTGGATTGATGCATCCAAAAGTGAGTGATGAAAATCCATGAAGAACAGACGGATTATTAGATAAAACATGGGATTTAAACATGTATTGATGGTTGTGTTCAAGATTCCATTGAGTATTTATAAATGAAATGATGAAACGAAAAACCAAGGATGAATTTACAAGAAAAACTTAAACCGAGAAAAAAAGTGGAAGAAATCCTACCACAATTGTTCTATTTATTGATGTCGACGTGTATGTCACGCTCCTGCATCGATATACCAAAGTTTTGAAAGAGTTTCCTCTTTGATTCCTCAAATAATTAATTATATAGAGAGATAGAGAGATCTTGTTGTAGAGAGATAATTAGGTTCTAACCCAATCCTAAATTCTTATGTGTTTATATATAGAAAACCACTGAAACCCCCACCAAAAATCGTGGAATCCAAAACCCCCCACACCCTCTCCTTTTATATCATGATTAGGTAAGACACCCCATTATGAACCTAATGGTGATATTAGATTTACAATATGATTATCTGATCCAAAGTTATTTGATATGACGTCAGGGGTAAAATAATTAAGTTTAATTATTATTTTTATAATTTTTCCCCTAGGTGACTATTCTCAGGAAATCCTGCACTGAAAAAACTTATAACATGCCTAGGGTAAACTTCACATTCTAGACTCCACCATAGCCTCGTATTTCTGATTTCAGTTACCATTTGAGATATATCTCATTTCCTTTATGTGCATCGTATAAAATATACATAATATTTTTTTTATAAAATTCATTCTGTGCACATTGGGCCTCAGAAGTTCACATCAACATAGTTCCAAACACTGTAAATGTATATAGAAATTTTTAAATGTTTTCAAGGAAAAAACTAGGTCTCTACATCATTCCCTCCTTCAAGATTTTTGTCCTCAAAAAACAAAACTAATGAAACAACTCGGGATACTGAGCTCACACCTAGCTCCCCTGCTTCTAAGAAAACCACCATGTTCCCATGTTGCCATAGCATGCGAACCAAAGGGATGGTCTATCCCCATAAGGTCTTCTCCTACTGATGAAATTCATTAGAACATGCACATATCTCTTCAGTTGCGACATGTGAGATATATCGTGTGCCCTCTCCAGCTATTGGGAGTAGGTTAAGGTGGTTAGTAACCTCACCATCCCGCTTCATGATCTTGAGAGGCTCAAAGAAACTTGGGGGATAGTTTTCCTTCCTAGCCGAACTTCTACATCCCACGTCATGACTGGAATCACTATTTGTACCTAGAACAAGGTCATGTGATTCCCTCCCTTAGAATATACATCTGGTGAAACACCTAAGGATATTTGGTCTCACATAATTTCATAGTTGATGCATCAAAATTGAGACTCTCTTACACACTCAGGAAGCGAAGGATTCAACACCATCAACAGAAGAGAAATTGTACCCTCCTACTCCACAAGGTTAAACTGCAGGGAAGCTAACTGCTCTGAAACTACCCACACCAGGCAAGGCTCAAACTTCCTACTAAGGACCTCTACCCTAATATTTCCATTTCTCAGCATATATATTATCTCAAAGTCGTACTCTGCTCGGAATTTAAACTAGCATCACCACCTTAGGTTCAAGTATCTTTGAGTGAAAATGTACCTAAGACTCTAGTGGTCTATGAAAAGCACAATATGTTCTCCCAAAACGTAGTGTATCTAGACTCTTAGGTTAAAGACTATTGCTGCTAGCACCATATAGTTAGCCGTCTATTTCTATTCATGGGGTATCTATCACTTCGACCTATAATTGTTAACTATTGTATCACTGTTAACTCTAAGCACGCAAAGGTACCAATGAACAGGGTAGGAGAGTAAACACATCCAACCGTAAGAGGCTAGACATGGAAATGGTGTGGCATACCCCGTGTGTCTTATCCTCTCCTAGTATGAGAGTAACCCCAAACCAAACACACTACCACACCTGCTATTGGTATTCCAAGCAATAGGAGTTTAGGTAAAAATA
The DNA here is from genome assembly GCA_963277665.1 of Viscum album. Lineage (NCBI taxonomy): Eukaryota > Viridiplantae > Streptophyta > Magnoliopsida > Santalales > Viscaceae > Viscum > Viscum album. The sequence continues at coordinate 1,960,074,233 of OY728119.1, read as the reverse complement.
CTACACTATAAATTCCATGACCTGCTTCAACACTCCACTCCACAACTTCGTCATGAATGCACAAGCCATAGGGACTCATCCACCACACCTTGACTCTATCTTCTTTGGGAAGCACTGACTCACCCTCACAGTTTTTTATAATGTCACAAAAATTAATCTGGGTGGGGGTAGGACACCTCTTTCTCATACACTCAAAGATACATCAAACAACACCGACATAGGTTACACTGATTCCCCATGTCACCCTAGTAAAACCTCAAGAAAGGAGCAGGGAGAAAAGATTACTCTAAAAAGTTTCTAAGAATTTATTCTATTAAAATTAGAAAATACACAGAGAATACCTATTATTATCTCATGCACTAGAGGATCATAGACATCCAGAGATTCAGGTTATCTGCAACCCCAACTATCAGCTTCCTGATCCGGACGTGGGTCTTCGGGTAGTGTTGGTGGTGGATGGAACTTATAACATCATCCCCCACCTCCAACTCCACCTGATCCTCTTCTAACACCACCTCCCTGGGCACCACACTATACTCTCTTAGTAGATCCCTAATCACGATGTTGTCTCTATCGTAGTGGTCCACCTGTATCCTCTCTGGGGTTATCATTAAGTCTGTTCGAGCAATCTCATGTCATGTGACCTCACCCACAACAAGAATAGAACCTTCCCTCTAGGATGACCCCACACTCTATGCTTCCTTGGTCCCATACGACTATGTTCCTGAGACTGATTATAGGGTGGCATCCTACGTTAAGATCTTATCATCTGGCACAAGCTAGCTGATGAATATGTCTCAACTCTGTTGGTCCCACTACCAAAACTAGTTGTATGGTGTCCCTCTGACATAAATCTCTTTCTTACCAGCACCTCCTCTAACACCCCAGTATAGGTAGTGATGCACAAGGGTACTATTATAACATGGATCTCTCTACTGAGCCCCTAATCAAAATTTTTTCCAATGAAGTAGATGTTATAGATCATATCCAAAGTGTACCAATTTATGTCTACGAACCGAGTACTCACCCACTATCATCCCTCCATACTAAAACTATAGGAGCTCTTGAATCCAAATGGAGCACAAGCAGGAGGGGTAATACTTTTCATAAAACAACTGATGGATGTCATCCCACGAGATTACTGACTCATAAAGTATCTAATTAATGAGGGTCGAATAATTCCTAATTACTCCTTGGAAAACTCTGGCTTCCAAACCCACCATCTAATCTTTCAGTTTCCATACAAACTGGAAGAGGCGAACCACTAACTCTATCCAAACCTCTCCTGCCTGAGGGTCTAGCTCACTTAGGAACCTCAATAGTCTAGGGTGTTGTAACTCACTGAGTGTGATCAGCCTATGCATGTCCTAATCCTATCCTATTGGGTATTTAAACTACTCAATGGGTGGAGGTGAAACTACCTACCCACCTGGAGAAATGGGATCGCATTATAGATCCTGAATTAAGGCCTCATTACTCTTAGGGTCATCATTATGAACTGGAGTTGGTATCCTGGCTAGATGTCATCGCAGAGGCATCTTGAATGTTATTAAGGAGTACCGTGTTCAGATTAGTATATATATATATATATATCAACAAAGATGGAGAACTGTCTCAAGAAGGATAGACAAAGAATCAATCCTATATGATTCTTGTACCATTGTTCCCTACAATAAGTTTCTCAGGGTTTCGAGTCAAGAAGAAAGTAATCAGGGTCCTGGAAAATGGATATGTCAGCCGCCCGTACCATCATTGGACTCCCTAGCCTTAGAGCTGCACTCAAGACACTTTGAAATTGTTAACCTAAACCCAACCAATACCTTTTTTCTAAAATGTAAAAACAATTTCCCAGGGGTCTAACCACCTATGATACCACTTTTTCACAACCCAACCCATGTTGGGGGATTGAGCCGCAACTACCTCGAGCCCGCCTCCATAGGCCAGGGGTGGAGACAAGTGATGAAGGAACAAAAAAATCAAGGGGGAATTTTACTAAGAACCTATACACACAGACAACCAGCTCAAGGAAAAAGTGCAGAGGGAAAGGAACAAAAGTTGCAAAACTACTATAAAAAAACCCAACATGCACGAATCACTAAATTGTACAAGTATGGTAATGTAAACTAAAAGGAAGAAGGGGTAAAATAAATGCCCAGGTTGAAAGGTGCCACAACCAGTAAGTAACTCAAAAGGTAAAATAGCTAAGAGATCCCTACCCCTGAATCACAAGTTATGACCATCGTACATGGTCCAAGCACCTGTATCCCTATTCTCCTTTAAAGTCGCGATCAACAAGTATGTCATCTGTATAAGTAATGACACATGCGGTAAAATCCCATACAGGGGTGAGTATAAAAATACCTAGTAGGACGCCCCAAAATATTAAGGGGGAGTTGTAACAGATACTTAGTAAATGAAAGTAGTAGATAGGATAAGGTATAGTAAAAGGAGTGCAGCTCAACCCAACAAGATAGTAAAGTAAGCTCATCTAAACATAATAATCTTGAAACAGTGAGAAGATGAACTTCTCATATAGTCTTTGTTACCAAATATAGGAGAGTAGACTCATCCAACCATAAGAATATTAACATATAAATCACATGGAATACCCCACACATCTTCCCCTCTCCTAGAAGGAGAGTAACCAAAACCCAACGAGTGGAAATAGTAAATAATATATATATATATATATATATATATATATATATATATACTTAGTCACAGAAACCCAAATGAGAGAGTAAGGGGATCTCCATCTCACAGCTCAGCCTAGGAAGAAGGGTATCCAACAATCCCAGATGTAACCACCATTGATGACCAGCATACCACATATATGCTCTGAACTGCAAGTCAGAGGGACTCAATTAGTGCTCCTTGATACTATCTACTTTGGGAATTAATGTCTCACCCTCATGGTTTTACGTCATTTCACATGGATTCATCCTGGTGGGAAAATAATCCCTCTTCCTTGAGAGTTTAAAGGTACATCAAATATAGTCTCGATGCTATGAAACATATTCGAGATGTCGTATCTCAAAGTGAAGTATCCCTATCCAGCCCGGCTGGAGGGTGCCACTTGAAACTACCATCGGGGACCTACTGCATAGCCCTGCTGGAGGGTAAGCCTAGAACTTCCATTGGGGACCACTACCCATCCCAACTGGAGGTAAGATCAGAAGTTCCATCACGAATGACATTCCAACATATCTAGAGGTATGCCTGGAACTACTATTGAGGACTACTGTTCATCCCACCTAGAGGTAAGCTCAGAACTACTCGATCCATATCTGATGGATGGTTTTTCTCCGAAAGAAATGTGGAACTCCACTATCCATACCTGCTAAATGTTACCTATCATAAAGCATTGATGAACTACAATGATAATACCTATCATATGGTACCTATCAAAAATATCTATGGAACTAAATTTTCCATACCTACCAGATGGTACCACTTAGAAAGTACTAAGGAACTAAACTAGTCATCCCTACTAGATTGTACCTCTCAGAAATAATCGAGGAACTACTGTGGATATCCCTTATGGATTTTACCTCTACTCAAGCCATCCTCAGACATTCACATCATGTATTTTAAAGTGGTACATGATGCAAATGGGTCCTACATGTTGTGTGACCCCGCCTTGGTACTTGGACATGTACCTAACCCTTCACGGGTACTAAACTAGGATCAAGCACCCCTAGGAATTCTAGTTTACTCCCATAGTACATGGAATATCTAGCCAAAAGGGTAATGATAACATGTCCCTCGATGTTGATACGGAGGGAGAAAATATAATTCACTGACACACCTCCTCAAATTTCCCCAGAACATTTGATGGCATCTCTTTATATATCTTCTCTACTCTTACAAGAGTCGATGTTGAACTAATTTGTGAGTTCTCTTCAAATATAGTAGAAGGATATTCCACAAACATTCCTTTCATGTTTATACAATTAATTATATCATGAATAAGGATCCTACAATCCAAATAGATCACACCATTGTGATCCTTGAATAAAAATGCACAATATCGACTAATTTTTCATCCAAAATGGACACCTAGTGAATTAGATTCATTTCACCACAATAAATGAAAATAGGGCCTCATGGATCCCACACAATTATTTTGGTTAAAACACCCAAAAGTAGACTTCAAAATTACTCCCAAATATTATGCTCATGCCACTACTGACGGCATGTTAATTGGACATCATATGCAGACTCCACATCTGAAATAAGAATGCCAGATAATAATAATTATATTTTTATTATTAAACTTAAGTGTTTCATGCAACCAATCCAAGAAACCAAGTCCTAAAATTACTAAAGTGATCTAAAAATATTTTTCTCATTGATATGAACTTGTATTAATAGACGACGTGTCAATCGGATGCTTAGTGTAGGTGATGTGTCCATTTGAAGCACCCTAGCCCGATTCGAATCGGCCAAGCCCATTCTGGTCAGACCCATATGCATGGACCTTCCTACTTAGGCTAGACCAGCCAACTTCTCTATCATGCATGCTTCTGGACTAGCCTAGTCTTTTCCTCACTGGTCCACGTTAACACGGCACCCCCCCCCCACATCAACCAGCCTCCTATCACCTCTGTCCCCGGCCTAACCACGACGCGAATCCACCATCACCCCTTGTTCCTCCACCCATCACATGGCCTTTCCGCCTTACTCGTGATCCTACATCTTTATCAGTTCATCGTACTTCCTAGATCCTCCTCCACCCACCCACACCTCCTTAGTCCAGCCTCACAGACTCCCACGACATTCACATGCTGTCTCGGTCACCGCCAGCTTGTTGGCCACCATACTCCACATGGTCATCTCCATCGTGCACTATCATGAGCCGACGCCACTATCAGATTCTTTCACATGTCGTACCGACCCCTCCAGTTTCTCGATCGAAGATATAAAAATGTATTGGAAATCCTCACAACTATAGCTTCACAACACTAGAATCTGCTCGATGATCCATTGGTGGATTGATATGTCCAATAGTGAGCAATGAATATCTGTGAAGAATGAACAGATTTTTGGATAAGATATTGGATTTAAACATGGATCGATGGTCATTTTCATGTTTAATTCAAGTATTTATAAGTGAAACAAATAAATTAATTTCCAAGGAATAATTCACAAGAAAAACTGCAACCGGTAAAAGAAAATTGGGAGAAATTCTACTTCGATTGATATGTTTATCACTGTCGATGCGTTCACCACACTTCTTCTTTGATCCAAGGATGTTTTGTTAGACTTTACTACATGATAATTCTATTAATATATGAGAGAGATAGATCTTTTTGTATATATATAATTAGGTTCTATCCCAAATCTGGAATGATTAAGTGTTTATTTATAAAAAAACATTGAAACCCTCTCCAACGATCGTGGAATGTGAAACTCCAACGTCCCCTCATTTTATGTCGCGTTGAGGTAAAACACCCCATTACAAACCCAACATAGGTCTCATATTTCTAATCTGATTCTCTAATTAAATTTTATTTGATATGACATCAACATTAAAATAATTAAGTTTAATTATTTTATTTACAGTTTTTCCATTTGGTGACTTTTCTCATAGAAGTTTCGTGTCAAAAAAGGTTATGACCCCCCTAGGGTAAACGCCAAGTTCTAAACTCAAATGTGGCCTTATGTTTCTGATATGAGTTAATTTTTTAGAGATATATCATTTCCTTCACATGAGTAGTATAAAATATATGTAATATTTTTTATAAAATTTCTTTCGGGCACACCAAGCCTCAGAATTTCACGTCGTCTCAGTTCCTAACTCAGGAAATGTATATAGAAATATTTCAAAATCTTACAAGGAAAAAACCAGGTCTCTATAGTTTATGTACCTAATTCAATCACCCCAAATGATTAATTTATAATAGAATTTATATGGTGATTCATAAAAAAAATTCCTAAGAAATAAATCATTTAAATAAAAAGAGGAAATAGTAAGGAAATCATAATAGTATTTTTAGAAAATTATTTTATCATTTTCATAAGATAATAATATCTAGTCAATTTTAAATGTAATTTTTGAAATAGTGAAGTGAAATATTTTAAAAAAAATTAATTAATTTTAACAGGTAATTTTAGTGGTAGAGCCTCAAAAATACATAAAGGTCTTAAAATGTTGAGTTAAAAATACTTTGAAAACTTTTCCTTTTTGAAAGTATCTTTAATAATGGATCTATGAAATAAATATAAAGGTTTAAAAAAGGTGAAGTGATGATTTTGAAAAAACATTAATTTTGAAAAATAAAATTTAATAATAAAACCTTAAAATGGACCAATATTTATCAAAATAAATTTAGAGGGGAAGATAAAAAAATATTTATTTTGATAGGAATGGATGAGCTTCTTAATATTTTCAAACAACTTTTTTGAAAACCCACATCATAAAAAGTGGTAAAAAAATCCCTTTAAAAAGTGGTAATGGAAAATATGAAGGTAATATGATTAAATACATATATTGGTTTCAAAATAATAAAGTAAAACATTTTTGGGAATAATGAACATGAAAATGGGTGGAAACCATCTTTAAAGGAGGTGAGATGTTTTTCATAAAAACATTGCACCTTTATGAGAAAGACATTAACTGAGAAAGATTACTTGAGTTAGAAACATCATTTTAACCTTATTTAAATGAGGAAATATCTTATAAAATATGAATTAAAATAATTTATTTAACTTAGAATAATTATGCTCAAGAAATAAAATTTTAACTCAAAGAAACGAAATTTGAGTTAATCAAAACCCCTATTGATGTCATGAATCAAAAAAACATTTGGAAAATGGGTTTATATGGTTGAAATTTAAATACCACATAAGATAATATGAAATAAAACATAATTAAATCAAAATATAAAAATGTTCCCAACTTATATGAAATAAATTTATGAAGAACAATCATAACTCAATGAATGAAAATTTAATTTTATAAAAAACAAGTATGGTATTGGTATCATAATAAAAAATGGTTAAGATGAAATGGACATTAAAATGCCATTAAATTAAAAATATTCATTATAAATTAATTAAATATGGTAGTGAATACACAAAATAAAATAAATTATGGTGTGAATTATCAAACATTCCTCATAGATTTGAAAATAAGACAAAGGAACCATTGCCTTAATTCTTGTCTGACACTAAATCAAATGAATCTATGGTATAAAAAATGACTTTCTTATTCAGATTTTTGAGAAACTAATTCTTATCTATAACGTTTTATAAAATTAATATATAATTATTCTATACATTTATATTATTAATTTATTATCTATTTTCAATATCTCTTTTGTGTTATCTTGATAATTTTGAACTAATTTCATAATATTAGTGTTATTATTCATTATTATCCCAAATATGATCATTAATATATTATTTTTTGTAATATAATATATAAATAATATTTTTAATAATTATATTATATCATTGCATTGGTGTTTTAGTTATGTTGTGTGAAAATTGAATATGTGTCGTCGTCTTTTGATAATTTTAGCGATTAAAAATGATATTTTAATAATAAGTTAAATACTTATTATTACATTTATATAATGATAAAAAATAATTACTTTATTATTAAATAATAATAATATAATTTATCTTCTCATAGTTATACATGATATATTTTTATATCAATGATCAAGTAGGTGGCTAGACTGAACCAAAAAATGAACATACCATAATCTGATGGGTGAGTGTGGTAAAAATATATATTTTAAAATAATATCATTAAAAACAAATAATAATGATATTTTTTTCATGTTTTCAATAATATTTAAATATTATTTTATAAATACTTAAATTCAAGATGAAAAATTAAAAATATTACTTCAGGGAGTCAATAGTTCGTACATCGCATGATTAATGTTTCCATTTCACAACTAATGAGAGGGAATGATGGTGGATTATAATTTGCCTCATTTAAATTATAATTATTTTATATATTTCTTATTTATTCTTTAACTCCATACTTATTTCCAGTCAAGAGAGGTGGTGGTGGAAATAGAAGACGTTGCTTCGTGGAGGTGGTAATCTGCACAAACACACGAGCGGTGTTCTTTTGTTTTTATAAGTGGATGAAAAGGAATAAATAATGAATATTACATAATAAAATAAAAAATAATTATACTTGTGGTGATAATTTTATTATATAAATATGGTTAGGATGGGTTTGGAATGGAAAAAATAACAAGAAATGACTAAGAATTAAGAAATACCCACAATGGGACCTTGAACATTCTCTTGAAAGTATCCTTGGAAATAAAGGGCTTAGGATAACTTAAGGTGACTAGGTGAATTAGGCTTTTCAAGGGACTTATAGGATTCAAAAATAAGGTAGTTTTTCGATACAATTTCTAAATTGATGTATAATTATAAGAGGGAGGAAGTTATCCCGATTTATATGTGAATAAAAGGGCTCTTCTGTAATTACCCTTTACTTTTTATGACATTATTACACTATTGAAGGGTAAATGACAAAAAAATTAAAAAAATTTAAATGTGGAGTGATTTTGGGTAGATAAATACTCAATTAATAATTTCTACAAACGTTTTAAACATTTTTTATGAGATTTACTCTTATTTTTTTCTTTTACCATTTTTTACTCGGATGGCTAGTTTATACCCAAGTAAATTAAGTTTTACTAAAAATATAAAATAACCTCCATTTCCAAATTTGGGTGATTTGAACCCAAATTTAATCCCAATTAAAACTACTTCCAATGATAAATTATAAAAAATTAACTTTTAAACTAAAATATTTTATATAAAGAAAACCTTTTTTGTATAGTAAATGATTTTTCAACCATTATGTGTTCTTAAAATTATTTATCATTGATTTCCAATTAAATACATCATAATATATTTATATATATTTTAAAAATAAATAATAAACTCATTTTTTAAAATATATATATTTAATTGATTAGATAAAATTTACACAATGTTAATAAAACAATTCTTCGAAATAATAGTTTTACCCTTTTTATAGAAATTATCTTTAATAATAGTAATCATTTTTTTATTCTAAGAAAATAAATATAACTTTATACATAATATAAAAAATTATGATATAAAATATGGAATCTATTTTTTGAGATTTAATTTCAATAAGTGATGAAAACTAATTTTTAATATAAGAGAATAAAAATAGTTTTCTAAGTAAAATAACACTCTATTCTCCAAAATTTTAAACATTGGTTTGATAAAATCAAATTAGTATTTCAAAATATTTATATTACGTATTAAATATATATATATATATATATTTTTTATTTAAAAAATATTTTATAAAATGTTAACTAATTATTATTTTTATATAAAGTCATAAAAGTAACATCTTTTAGAAAAATTGGGAATTCTTTACTATTCACCTAAAAATCAATTATTTTAGAACAAATACCATAATTTCACCCTAAGATAGTTTAATTATGTAAAATTAAAAAATGAAGTTCATTTTGTTAAATTAAAATCCTAAAATTTATAAATGTACCCTTCAAATGAAAATTTAATATATATAATGAAAAACTAATTTTATTGAAAAATAACAATGTATAACTTTAATTGTTTGTAATCCTAGTATGAATTTCTAATGTATTTTAATATTTTTATTTACTAGGGTTTTTATTAATCTTAAATTTTTATAATAATAAATGTTTCATGCCTTTTTTTCATTCGGTGTTACTTTTGGAGAAATTTATCGATCATATAATTAATTTACAGACATAAATATATATATATATATATATTAAAAAATCTTTAGGTGTTATGATGTTCATGGAATGTTTTAGAAAAATCATATTTTCAAGCTGAGAAACCTAGGAATATAGGCCCTAAACTCAAAGAATTGCATCATGAAAAAGTCAACCAGAAAGGCTAGATTGAAGCTGAACTTGATTCATGCTGCAATTCATTGATTAAAAATTACCATGAACATAACGAGAAATGGATAAGTCCTAAAAACAATATAAGAGTGATAAAAAAATACATAACAGTGACTCCTGATCTTTTTATGAGTGATATTTACTATGGAATAATTCTTCGCACCATGAAAGGAGTTATCACGCCACTACTAGGAAATATGTAATATGAATGAAGATCTTTGAAATACAGAGAATAAATAAGTGTATGGAGATTTCATATGATAAAATACTTTTCCAAAGTGTTGATAGAAACTAGTTTTTATAATACCTTCACTCCATGACACATCATATCACATCATGGAGGTAACTTCATAAGAATCACTTCAAAGAGTTTAATAATAATCCATGACATAATGAAGTGTGCCACAACATGTTTAAGGATTTTTAAGAATCATATAAACATGTTTAAAAATAATTTTGAAGTGAATATGAATGATCTAAGGGTATGTATAAGTATATACTCATCCACTAAAAAAGGAACTCCTCTCATTATATAACTAATTATTCCACACCACTAAAATATTTTTTAATATTTAATCAAGTATATATCTTAGTTGATCCCGTGAAGATATCATGCTAGTATAATGAGGGGATATTTTAAATAAGAAAAAAATAATAATGTTTTGGTTGTACTACAAATAAATATATTGGGCCACGATGGGTTTGGTGAAAATTACTATAAATGAAAAACATGTTATGAGGATAGTAGTTCATTCCTCATCACTTATTTCCACACCATGATGGATAATTTTCTATTTAAAGGTGGGGCCAACCAAGTTTGACCTGGGAACAAAATTTCTCTTTTCTTTTAACTTTCTTAAGTTTCCTTTAAATTAATTTTTGAATTCCTCTACTTCAAGGATTTAAATTTTTTAATCATCAACATTATTTCAAGTTAGTATCTATATTTCTGCATTTTTTCTTATATATACACCAATTATGTTTTCTTAATGTCTCTATAAGATTAATTTTTCTTGTGTGGAGAATTTTTACTCTGCTAAGCATTACTATTTACTTAAGGGGTGAGGGATTGAGAGTATATGGTTGTGAGAACTGATATTATTCTAATCTCACTCGAGGAAGGTCTATTCAATTTTAAATGGTTTAGATAGTAATATTTTTCATATCCTTTAACATTAATCTAATCGAGAGTTATTAAAGTTAATGAAAAACAAATTGATTAAGATAACTAGTCTAATATAATACATCTTGGCATAGGTTATTTTATTAAACAAGGGACTTATACAAGTTTAGATAGAATTTACATATTTGAACATAAGAATTTTATAAACATAGAATGATGTTTCACTCATTTAGATGGTGATCCATTAATTTGAAACATATAAATATTAAGGAATAATCATTCAAAATTAAATATAAACCCCTTCTTTAATATATTATTTTTAATCATAATAAATTTCAATTTATTTCTTAACCCAAAAAAACATTATTTTTTCAATGATTAAATCAACTAACTTCAAAGGATCATAGTTCATCCTCTTTAGGGGAGTACCATAATCTCCCTCTATGCTTCATCCATGAAGTTTTAAATGGATTGAGAAAATCCATAATTTGTAAAATCTTATGAGTTATCAGGAAGTAATGATGGTTGGGTGAATGTGATGTCATGACCTTGGTATTACACACTGATGCCCCAAACCAGTTTTTCATGTGACCTCAGGTGTACCTCCCCTCATTACAAAGGCTTCCGACTAGCAAAGAGGGTCGAATATATAATATGGAGAGACTATAACCTCTTTATAAAATTATTAAAATTTTAGAAATAAATAAACAATCACCAAGATATAATAACCATAACCAGAATAATACCAGTATCCCATGATGACCAAACAAGATATAATAACCAAAACTAAAGCAGTAGATATTCCACTCTATATAAGTGTCAAGTGTCAAATAAGAAACCAAAATAAAGACTCAATGACAACCCCAAGAGGGTCCTGAAACCATGAATGGTTCTCATATCCATGCTTCATCCCAACTCATTCATCTAAAATAGATATATTTCCCTCATCCTATCCGGAAAACATGATGACTATTTGGGTACCCAATAGGTTGCTGGAGTAGGGTGTGAGTAAAACTCAGTAGGCCACTAAAATAAATGTCTAAAATAATATCCAATAAATAATAGTGTATATAGTTGTATAAAAAATAAAATAAAAGTGATAAACGAGAAGTTTACATATTTATTTATTCTTTATTTAACCACATAAACCCCCAATTTTCTGAGGAGACCCAAACCATCAATACCTTCTTTATCTCATACCAACATCTGAACCATAAAACATAGGTAATCTACAATTTATTATCACATGGTCTTTCATTATCCATTTAATTCCATTTCACATCATGTTCATTTGGAACTATAGTCCAATGCCAATCTCATGGGATTAGAACATCATGTCTAACACCCCATGGGAATTTAGAGCATCATTCACTATCCCACACCACATGGGTATTTTGGAGCATCATTGCATGTCCCATAAAAAAATCACATGCTTGCATGCAGACCTAGGACGTCATGTTTATGACCCCTTGGGTTTTTTGATCCTATGTCCCACACCTCATTCCACAACCAAACAAACATATATCATATTTATCAAGGTTAATTACCAATAACCTTATTATCAAACATTCTCATCATGGTATAACATTTAAATTTTCAATTAAAACATATGTATTTCCTTTAATCTCATGGAATTATTTGACCATTTCATCATTAAACCATTTATCAATATTTATTCACATAACCCTTCAACCCATCATGGTTAAGACAAACATACATTTATTCTCAATAACAATCAATTCTATATCTCAATAATTATCAAATTACAGAATCTCATTTAATTGAATAATTCCATAATATGAATATCCGATCAATTTCATAATCACATCATTGAATTAATTAATTAACCAATCAGTTAATCCAATTAAAAAAATTACAATTACCCTAAATTTAACCCATTTAATTATCAAATTGAAATTAAATTTATTCAAATTAAATTTCAGATGCAATTTCCTAATCATGGAAATTGGAAATTTCACAATTTCATACAATAATTAAATCAATACTTTGAGTTTTTCAATTTATAAAACCTACATTTAGAATTGTGATGGACACTCACTAATAGAAACCCCCACATTTAAGTAGAATATTCAATTACATAATGAAGAATGAGATCTATATCCAATACCTAAATCTAATATCAAACAAATTAGATCCATGAAAACCTAGATATAAACCAACACCAATAGAGTAAATCATCCATTAAAAAATTAGTGAAATATGGGATAGAGGGGGGAAACCAATCAGGATGACAATATCTTACTAGGAGAGGTTCATATTATTCAATATGGTCTTTGATTCATCAACAATGGAGGTCGGAGCCCTTGGAATTTGTTTGAGAGCCTAAAAACATAGGAATGAGTTTAATCCCATGTGGGGGTGGTTAGCTATTAATATGAGGGGATTTTTAATTTTTTTAAATTATTTTAGGGATTAAAATCACACATGCTCAGTTACCTGTATAGGGTGTACATCACTCCGAAACAATGCGCCTCACTTAGGGGTTGCATGGTTACTACTAAGTGGTGTACGGTTTGAAAAATAATGCACCAACCATGAAATACATCTCTATTTGGGGTTTCATAGATTTTTTTGGGTAGGGCGAATGGTTTTGTAAAACCATGCATTAATCATGCACTACCCAAAACCTCCCCAAAAACATCTAAATTTTACACAAATTCACCTGAGACATGCCTCAACCAAAGAATAACTAAAACAAGGAAAACAATACGTGTAAAAAAGCTTGAGAAATATCTATAAAAGGTCAAGATCGTACAATGTAACTACCTTATAAAATATCATCCTCGAGTTGTGCTCCAAAGAATATCTATGATTATGAGGTTAAAAGATTAGGAAACTGAGCATGTATATCCACTTCTCTCCCCTATGTTTCCTCATGAACATGTTCATCTTCCCCAATACTCGAACTATCACCATAGTCTTTCCCCATAACACTTTCTCACTATGATCCAACACATGTATCAGATGCTCCTCAAATTACACATGAGTATCAAGATCAACATCACCCACATTGATCACATGAGAAGGGTAGGTGTGATACCGCCGAAGTTGTGAGACATTAAAAATTTCATGCATATCACTGTACCTATGTGGAAGATCTAATTGGTATTCCACTAGATGATTCTATTCATAACCTCAAATGGTCCAAGAATCATTGGATACAAATTTATATGACTTTGAATCCTACAGTGACCCAATCTAGGTGATACCCGAAGGAACACGCAATCACCCACTATAAACTCAAGGGGTTAATGTCATCTATTTGCATACAAATTATACATACTCTGATGTATAGCCATACATTTTAGAATCAAATAAACCTTCTCCAAAGTCTCCTACATAAGAATTAGTCCCAAAAACTCTGACTCACCTACCTCCATCCAATATAGAGGTGATCTTCATGGCCTACCATAAAGTGCCTCAACTGGTGACATCTAAAATTTTTTCTAATAATTGTTGTTGTAAGGGAACTAAATTAGCGTTAAGTGACTCTTCCAAAACTCAATTAAGTCAATAACACCTGATCTTAGAATATCCTACAAAAAAATGTATAGTATGCTCCGACTACCCATCTATTTGTGGATAGAAATCCGTACTCAGAACAACCTATGTACCGAGTGACTTATGAAAACCCTAAAAGAATCATGAAGTAAAAAAAGCAAGTCATGGTCTAAAACTATACTATGTAGCACCCTATAAAGATGAACTACATTCCAAATGTACAATTTTCCCAACTGATCTAATGAGAATGTCTCCCATATAGAAAATAAATGTGCTATATTTGTTAGTTGTTCCATAACCTCCCAAATTTCTTTTTTCTTCCAAGGCATCCTGGAGAGACCCACCATGAAGTCAATGGTAACATCATTCCACTTTCATTCAAAAAAATTCAATGTATGTAGTAAACCACCATGGCGTTGATGCTCATCCTTCACCTTTGGATAGGTGTAGCATCGTGTTATAAACCCAGTAATATTATTTTTCATGCTCAGACATTAATACCATCAACATAGGTCCTAGTACATTTTGGTAAAAACTGGATGCACCACTAACTTCAAGGTATGAAACTCATGCACCATATCCACAAACAATAACATAGGCACAACAAACCAATTTTCTACATAGATGATCTTATCTTCTTCTATAGTCCTATCGGAAGATGACTCCCCACCTTCATGGATTTCCCTCAAGTACAAACACTTCAGATCCTTATACTACCTCTCTCTGATTTAGCTCAAAAGTGTGGAATCCACTACTATTAATATGAGAGTCATCTACTCCTATCCCTCCCAAACCACAACATGCATCTCAGCCAATAAGTTCATCATATTTCTTTCAGATCTGGACTCTTGAACTGCCCGAGTCTATGTATTTATTCTCAAAGAATAAACATCATTATTTTTCTTCCAATGCATATATTCTAGATCAATGTTGAATTACTACATATACTCAACCCATATCTACTCCCATATATTCAAATATTACTGTGAAAAGATATACTTTAATATCTTTTGATTGGTATACACGGTAAACCTTTCTACCAATAGATAACACCTACAACACTTCAAATCATTAACCACTGCAGCTAATTCATGGTTGTGAATAGGGAAGTTATTTTCATTTGGACTGAACTACAATGACACATATTCCACAACTCAGTTCTCCTACATAAACACTGCTCCATGACCGGTCCCATAGGCATAACAAAACACTATATACTCCTCCCCTGGATCAGGTAGGATCATGATTAGTGTGGTAGTCAAACACTTCTTTAACTCCTGGAAATCATTATTATGTGATCTAATACATTTTAACATAACTCTTTTCTTGTTCAAGCTCGAAAGTGGTGCTTCCAAATTAGAAAATTCCTAGATGAACCTCTGATAATATTCTATTAACCCCAGAAACCTATGGATATTGAAAACAATATTGGGATGATCCCAAGAAACCAATTATTACACCTTCTCTGGGTCCACTAACACACCTTTCTTTGAGATGATGTTACCCATGAAATATACCTGGTCAATATAGAATTGACACATGGATATCTTGGAATGTAACTGATGATCTCTTAGTGTACTCAAGATAAGGTTAAGATGTTAGTAATGATTATCTTGATTCTTAGATTACAACAAGATTTCATCCACAAATACTTCAATAGACTAGTCCACATACTGGTAGAATATTCAGCTCATCAAGGCCATAAACACTACAGGGGCATTCATTAACCCAAATGGAATCACAAAAAAAATATAAAGGTCATACCTACTTTTGAATGTAGTATGAAGTATATCAGAAGGTCAAATTCTCAAATGAATATTTCCTAATATCATGTCAATATTGGAAAAACACAAGCTCCAATCAACTAGTCAAATAGATCATCGATATACAAAAGGGGATATTATTTCCTCACTATCATCTAGTTCAACTTCTAGTAATCAACACATAAGTGTAACATCCCATCAGCTTTCTTAGCAATAAAACTGGAGAACCCTGAGGTGATGTACTCATATGGATAAAACCCTTACCAATGAATTCTTCCAGGTGATTCTTGATCTCTTGAAGCTCTATTGGTTCCATTCTATATGGTGGAAAAGAAACTGTCTCAGCCCCCATATTTAGATGAATTTTCAATTCCACATCTATATCTAGTGGAAAACCTGAGAAGTCTTCGAGAAAAACATCCTAAAAGTGGTATACTATAGTTGGAAATTAATCCTACTACACACCCCCAACATCCATAAAAATAATATAAACATGGGAAATGATCTCCCCCATCTTCTGATAAACTAGACCTACATGGTCTACCTTGATATCCCAGTCTTTGTGATGAACATAACTGTCAACCTCGGGATATGTAAACATCACTCTCCTATGGTTACAATCTATGTGGTCTCGATATAATACCAACCAATCCATTACAAAAAATTAAATCAAATATAGAAATATAAAGAATATATATATACTAAAGATTAAAATACACCCCAACCTTGAGATAACACCCCTTACACAAATATATGTCTCGCGGTTGTACTCCCAATGGTGTATCAATCGCCATCACCCCACTCACAGAATCCAATTTCAGACTCAACCAGTTCAAATTTTTTGAGGATATAAAAGAATGATAAGCACTAGTATCTAAGGAACTATCTAGCGTATAATATACAAGAATAGTACCTCTAACTATCATGGTCCATCCTCACTATGCACAAGTGTAGGATAAATTACATAAAAATTCCCTACACCTGTTTCTTTTGTTGTACCCTGAGTCCCCTGAGATACACCACTCTATAGATATGTGTGATCATGCCTTGAAGCACCTCATACACTTCCCCACCCACCACAGCTAGTAGAACTCTAACTATGAGAATGATACGGTGTAGAATACCCCCTTCCCGTACTCTAGTTCTTCCAATATGCTCAATCATTACCCATCTATCATGGGTTCCTGTAGAACCATTTTAGATGTATCATCCTTCCACAAGTTTGTCACTCTATTAGTGGATGAGGATAATGAATACAAAAGTGACCCGACCTATAGAACTAGTGTAAGAAAACTAAGGAAATATCATAAGTAACTGATCCTTACCCCTTTTCACTCCTCTTTCCACCACTTTAGTAAACATTCTCATGGTGATACTTCCTGCTCTTGGAGGAGGTACCACATGATTGTCTAATAGGAACCACCTATCCTCTACAGGAAGCCTCCTTCAGGTTCCCCTCAGATATAAGAACTTGATCCACTACATGAGTAAACTTATTTAACTGAAATATGTTAACCTTGGGATTAATCTCAAATTTAATCCCATCCAAAAAACTTCTATTCTAGGATATATCATCCCACTCTAAAGCTAGAATAAAGCACTATAATTTGATAAGGCAACCAAAAATTCCATCAGATACATAATTCCTTATGTTATCTTCATAAACTCTTCTTCCCTCTCCTATATAAAAGTCTCTAGATAAAAGTTATCCATAAAATTCACTTGGAATTCCTTCTATACCATGTTTTCTAGTTGTCTATCCTAATTCTAGATTTTCCACCAATGCTTCTTCTGAACACGTAACATATAATAATTGATAGTGAATCTTTTGTTAGAAGGAGTCTATAGGTAGGTTTCCCACTAAACCAAAAGTGGATTTTAAAAACAAAAAAATGGGTTTAGGATAGTCTATGTTGTCAAGTATCATTTGGATAGACTCAATCCAGAACATAGCTTCCACAGGTCCACCCTCTCTTGTAAAATTCATAGAGTACTGTAACTAAAACTCCAATGTCAATTCATACATAATATTCACAACCCATATTGGATCTCTTTACATAAATTTAATTAATCTAGACAAGCTCTCCTAAAATTGTTCTCTTAATTCCTCACCCAACACTATTGGTGACTCAGGTTCCACTACTAGTGGATCATCTCCAACCGTAACCTCCTAACATCTCCTCAACAATCGTCATCATGGAGGAATATATCTATAATTACAAACACACTTCTTAAGACACATTACACAAAATTAACTCATTAATTAGGATTTATATAAAGCTGTAATGATGTATTCCCCCAACCCCCACCACACAGGCAAAACGGAGGCATTAACACTACCTGTAACCATACTTTATCCAGGTATAGGTTATCAAAGATTAAAAAAACTCACATTATTCAATTTTCTCATTAGAAACCCATTTTCCACATATTTCATCATTTACAACATTATATTTCATATTATATACCTTTTTAATTTAATTAAAAAAGAAAATAAAATAATTTTCATTTAATAACTTAGCCAAAACCTTCTTTTCCCATGCGTGCCTAAAATAATGCATGTCACACAATAATCCTAAGTGTATATAATTATTCATACATACAAAACTCTCATTCAATTATGTGAACCAAGTCAAATCTCATAAAATATCAAAAAATAATCATGTCACACAAAAAGTGTATCACTCATGGTGAAAAAACATCCAACTATTATAACATACATAAATTACAACAATCCCACCTTGTGTACTTGGAATTTACCCACATAAATGAGTTCTATACTATCATATGTGAGTTATTTACCAAGTAACAACTAAATATATTCTCCTATATATCTTTTCCAAATATTAACAAAAAATCAAAGAAAAAGAAAACTCTTCTGATACCACTTTGTGGCATCCCAAACTGGGTCCCACACATTGGTTCCCTAAGTCAGTTTTTTATATGATATCTAGTGTGCTCCCTATATGCCATACATTACTAACAAGATGTAATGGTAGAATATATAACAATGGCAGACTATATCCTCTTTATCAAATCATCAAAAAATTTGAAATAAATAAAAAATATCCAAAGGATAATTACCATAGCCTGAATAATACCAATATCACATGATGACCAAACAATATACAACAACCAAAACTAAATAAGTAGATATGTTATGCTATATAAGTTTCATGTATAAAATGAAAAACCAAAATAAAGACACACAAATACTCCCAATCATGTCCTGACACCATGCTTGATTCCCTCATCCATGCTCCATCCCAACTCAACCATCTTACATAGGGATCTTGCCTTTATCTTGTCTTGCAAACATGAAGTCTATTCAGGTATCGATCAGGAAGCCTAAGTAGAGTGTGAGTGAAACTCATTAGACCACCACCAATGTCATATAATACAATATATAGTCAATAATAGTGTATTTAGTTGTATAAAAAATTAAATACAAGTGATAAAACAAGAATTTTACATATCTATTTATTCATTATTTTACCACATAAATCCCTGAGCTTCAAAGGAAACATGAACCATCAATACCTACTTCGACCCATATCAGGGTCAAAACCATATCACTTTGGGAATTCAAAATTTATTATCACATGGGATATAATTTTCCATTTAATTTCATTTCACATCATGGTCATTTGGAACCACAATCCAATTCCAATCTCATGCACGTAGAACATTATCTCTCGCACCATGTGGGTATTTGGGGCATCAATCCCTATCCCACACCTCATGTGTATTTGAATAATCAGTGATTATCCCATGTAAATATTTATATTAATGAATTTGGGCCTAGAACATCATGGATAGGACCTCATGGGCATTTGTAGTGTCAATTTGTGTCCCACACCTCATTCCTTAACCAAACACAGATATATCAGATATATCATATTCATCGAGGTTAATCATCATTAACCTTATTGTAAAACATGATAATCATGGTATACCATTTAAATTGTAAATTCAAACATAACTCTTTAACTTAATCACATTCAATAATATGAACAATTCATCATTAAGACATTTGTCAATATTTGTTCAAATAACGCATTAACACATAAAGGTTAATCCAAACATCTCTTTATTCCTTTTATCAATCAATTCCATATCTTGATAATTAACTAATTACAAAATCCCATTTAATTGACCAATTCCATAATCCCAATACTCCATCAATTCCATAATTGTATAATTTTGTTAATTAATTTACCAATTTGTTAATCCAATTCAACCAATTACAATTGCCGTAAATTCAACACATTAAATTATCACATGGAAATTAAAGTTAATAAAATTAAATTCAAAATGAAATTTATCAGTAATGGAATTGAAAATTATAAAATTACATACACATAATTAAATCATGACCATGGGATTTGCAATTTAGACCACCTACCTCATGATCATCAATGGACACTCACTATTGGAAACCCCCAAATTGAAGTTGAACGTTCAATTTCACAATAAATAATGAGATCTAGATCCAAAACCTAAATCCAATATCAAATGGATTATATCCACGAAAAAATAGTTATAAACCATCACTAATGGAGGAAATCATCCCTTAAAAAGAAGAGATGAGTATTTGAGAGAGGGAGAAAACCAATCAGGATGAGAATCTCTTACCAGTAGAGCTGAAGATTCTTTAATCAAATCTTCAATTAATATATAATGGAGGTGATAATACATTGGAATTTATTTGGGATCCTCAAAAAAATAATAGGAATGTGTTTAGTCCAGAGTGTAGGTGATTAGGTATTAATTCCCTGGGGTTCAGGATTCCTTTCTAATTTTTCAAGGGATTAAGATCCCATGTGCACGGTTTCCTATACGAGGTGAAATTTTTTCCCAAACCACGTGCCTTAATCCTAAACCACACTCAGGGTTCACATAGTTACTACTAATAGGGTGAATGGTATGAAAAACCATGCACCAACCATGAAATCCTTCTCTATTTGGGGTTCTACGATTTGTTGGGGTTGGGTGCATGGTTTGGGGAAATTGTGCGTTAACTGTGCACTACCCAAAACCACACCAAAAACTTCCAATTTCTCCCAAATTCACCCAATACATTACTCAATGAAATTATAACAAAAAAACGATAAAATGATACCTATAATTGAGGTCAATACATTCCTAGAAAAGCTCAGGATCTTACAGGGAATGAAAAGTTTATTGAACAATTACTGGGGAGGAATAGTGACCATCAAAGTTTTAAATTTGGATTATTGACTCATTCACTTCTTATTCTCATTTATGTATTTACATTTTATTCATTTTTCATTCTTTGGTATATTATTTTTTTTTAATTTAAGGGAAATTAGTTCATTATAAGGACTCTGACAACTTGATCAAGGTGTGTTGACTCTTGAGATCCATTAAAGTAAAAAAATAAGAGATTAATGGGGCCATATTTATGCATCAGAATTTATCAATTAAAATTAAAAACAACCATTATTCACCTAATGGATATAATGCACAAAACATGCACTAGGAACTATGAAATTTTCCAGATCGATGCCTTCAGAGTTCACCACAATGGAAAAAAACTTTTTATCCACTAATGCTCCATTATTAAGCATCAATTTCCCATCAAAGCAAGATAAAATTTTTGAAAACAAGAGAGGTATCATTGATATAATCAAGTAAGTGAGTCATTTTAGTTTATTAGAAAATAAAGACCAACACATGAATCTTTCTTGTTTTTTGGATATCTATAACACATTGAGACACAATAGAGTGTTAATGGATTCTATACAATTGTGAGTTATCCTTTTTCTTTGTGGGACTGGGGAAAAATATTGGCTGAAAATGCAACTCACTAGATCAATTTACATATAGAACAAGCTTTCTAATATGTTTCTAGACAAATATTTCCCACCCATGTGGACCAAGAAGAAAATAATCGATATTCAAAAAAATTACAAGATTAATGGAGAATCTTCTTTGGGGGATTGGGATAGATTCAAGAATATTTTAAGGATTTTCTCACTCAATAGAATTGATGTTTGGATATATATATATATATATATATATATATAGACTTTTTTACTATGGATTACAGCATACTACAAGAGTCATAGTGGATGCCTCAACAAACATAGTTCTGATGATGAAGACGCTAGAGTTTGGATGAGATATCATTAATAAAATTTCACTCAATGGTAGCCTTTAGAATAGTGATGGTGGTACCTGAAAGAGAGGAATTCACTAGGTGGGTGAGACCCCCCATATGTTTTCTCAAGTTGAGGCACTCATTGAGAAGATATATACTTTCCAATTTTAAGGCCATTAGTCATCCCTACTACCACTAGTAGTTGAGGTGTAGTCTTGTGATATTTTTGGATGTTTACACATATATCATGAGTGTAAAGAAAGAGAGGAAGAAAACCAGCCCCACAATTTTAAATATGTTAGTTAAAATTAATACCAGCAATAGTTTTCAAAAAACTATACTCAACTGAGACCTATACATCCATAAAAAATGAAAAACTAAGGGTGGAACATGAAAAAAAAAGGGCTATAACTACCCAAGAAACCAAGTTTCACTTTGATATAAACCTCATCCATAAACCTTATATCCATTTTATCCATTAACACCACATAAAACTCGGAAGTATCCACTACAATATTTGTACTATAAATAATTACATTCCCAACAGCAGTAACCATCCCAGGTCTAGTAATACAATATTAAGAGTATGTTGTCCACATTCTTCCAAAAGGTGGATAATAGGATATTTAGTTGGAATAATATAAAAAACAAAATGGATTTCCTCAAAAACATCAAACATCAGTTGGGGATGATTTATCAAACACTTTCAAACTAAATTCTAGGAACACTCCCACCAAAACAGAGTTGTGTGAAAGGGAGGATCCTAAATATATGAATTAGAGAAGTGGGAGAGATATGGGAGTAAGGTATACAAGTGAGGATAAATAAAATGTGGATAATTATAAAAAATATGAGTATATAGTTGAGGATAAATATAATTTAATGGAAAATGTAAAATATAGAATAGTATAAGAAACAAAAAGATAAACATAGTAGGAGAAGGAAGTGAGAAAAAAACTTGAAAGAAATGTAGCAAAAAAAAGTTAAAGAAACGGAAAAATAAAAATAACATAAATTAGAAACACCTTATAGACTCCCTATATTATTCCTAAATAGGATGACTTGAGGGAAATAGAATTATCAATTCAAAATATTCTCAGATATTTTCAAATTGATTCACATTAAACTTACCTATTATGGAAGTCATTTTATAAATATCTGTATATGAAAAATTTCAAAAATAATTTCTCTTTAAAATATAAAATATAAAAATTTGGGCGTGGTCTCCCTTCATGAAGATTTTCCAATAGTGGTTCAAAGGAAGATCCCACAGAAGATGAGGTATCCAAGAAGTTTTTTGATCTCACACACCATTTGATCTTCCACATTTAGAAAGAATCATTGTGAATTAGGTTTAAGTTTTAATTTGATTATGATGAGTGTATTTTAGAGGATGTAATTATATGAGAAAAATATAATAATGGAATCATTGAAACATTTTTATCAATTAGTGAACTACCCCAAGGAATATTAAAGGTTGTTCTTTTTCATATTTGGAAATTTATTTTATTAGTGGATTTCAGGATTCTAGATATGTGTGAAGATGGATATGTTACTATAATTTTATTAAATAAATTACTCTAAAACAGAGAGGCACTAACTGATATGAATAAATGAATACTCGTATTTAGTTCTTGAAAATAAAAAAAATTATTTTTTATATTTTTAAAGCTGTGAAACAAGGGACTATCTCAGTAGATGTTCAATCTATTTTTTCACCGAATGAAAAGAATTATTAGTTGAAAAATAAATATAGAGTAGATAGTATGATTAAGAGTATAATGTTACAAATATAATAGATGATATGGTATCTGATAAATTAGAGTATCCTTAAGAATACAAAAATAGGTAGTTGGAAGTTGCACAGTACATAGAACCAATATCAAGGGACTCCCACTTAGAGTTCATCAGCTCAATTTTCAAGACACTAACATTAGAGTTAAATTCACTATTTATTACACTAAGGTACTCATTTTTTTGGTACTAAGTCACACTAATGATGATCATAAATAAAAATTTTACTAAGTAGAAATAATAAAAACTATATATAGTTTTAATAAGTAGGAATCAATCTATATCTTGGAGTATAACCAATATAAAGAGACTTATTGACATAGTGTGCACCAAACAATTCATACATGATGAAGGGAATAGTAAAATATATCAACCATAATGGATACAAACTCAACCTATAAAGGATTTCAATAAGAAATAAGTGTAGAAACTTTTTAATGTTGGAATTATTTTTTCCGTTTTATACAATTTGTGGGTGATTCCCCTATAAGTAAGGCCAATAGAAGGGAGCTTGATAGTGGTGAAAAATAAGGGTATTAAGATAATATTCAAAATTATAGTCACTAAATGATGAGTATGTTTGTATTAGAAACAATAAAATATATTTAATTGTAAATTATATTTCCCACTTCCCTTAATGGATCGAATGATGTGAAGTTGAGTTGAGCAACAATTCTCTTTATTTCTTGATTACTATTCTATTTATAACCAATTACTAATGGCCCAAGCTAACACATACAAGACTATATTCACCTTTCGATATAGAAATTTTTCTTATCACTTGATTCTTATTAGTTTAAGTAATACACCAAAAACTTTTTAAAGACACATGGAAGAAGTATTTTATAAAATGAAAGAGGAATTCATGATGATTTTTTGGGATGACTTCTCTATTTACATGAGATATTTTGATATTTACATTATAAATCTTGACTTTTTATTGAATATATGTGAATAAAAGTTTCTAGAATTTAATTGATAAAAGTTTCATTTCATGTTATAATAATGGATTTTTGTAATGTATAAAATTTTAGATCAAGGAATCATAATGAATCCTATGAAGATCCTGGTGATGAAGGAGTTTCTCGAATCAAATACGATCAATAGAATAAATATTTTTCTTTGGAATTCTAAATTTTATCACTACTTTGTAAAATAGTTTTCTAATATTTCTTAACCACTCTCCCATAATTTGGAAAATGATATACCATTTGAGTTTGATAAGTCTTTTCTAGAATCCTTTTCAATTGTAAATGGAAATATAGTGGATTCCTTTATAATTTTATCTCATAAAAGGAGAAATTTTTTAAAAATTTGTGTGATTAATAGGATTTTTATGTAGGATATTTACTAGGATATTGGTTGAATCGAATATTCAAATTCATTTACTATTCTAGACACATGTAAAATGGCACTAAGATTAACTAAAAACAATATAAAAAGTTCTTATAATTTTTGTATTTTATTTTTATAAATTTTGATTAGATCATATACTATATAAAATGGATTCTACACTAATCCTGAAACTTTTATGTATTTATTAATGAAAAAGGATTCCAAGACGAGATTAATTTAGTGGATCCTCCTATTTAAGTAAGTCTATATAATTATCGAGGATAATAAGGGATTATAGAAAGTGGTAGCTAGTTACTTAACAATTCCATAGTTGTTATTTATAAAGGAGGAAGAGGAAGAGGATATTTTGGATGAGTTTATAGAAGAGGAATTTTTTTACATTTAATTTAAATCTATGACATGGTTTGATAATATATATAATTACTTACCAACCAAGATTCTTGACCCTCAATTCTCATTCCATAAAATGAATAAGATTCTGGATGATGTAGATCACTATTTTTTGGGATGATTTACTTATTTTCCATCTAGATGAAGATATATTGATTCATAGGTGTGTACCTGAATCTGAAATTCTATTTGTGTTTTAATTTTTTCATTCCTCGGCCATAGGTGGAAATCATGGACTGACTGAATAGTGACCAAGAATCTTCATAGTGGATTATTTTTTGTGACACTACATAAATATTCTGAGAAATTTATGTGAATATTTTTTCATTTTCAGTACAAGGATAATATTTAAAGAATAAATTACATTCCACCAAATCCAATTATTAAGGTTGAGTTAATTGATGTGTGGGGAATAGACTTCATGGAACCCTTATTAAGATATTTCATCAAAAAAATACATCCTCGTATTTGTATATTACATGTTAAAATGGGTGGATTTTGAACTTAATTCTATCAATAAATCTAATCTAGTCATATAGTTTCTCTAAAAGAACATTTTTTACTCAGTTTGACATTTTATGATTTCTCATCAATGATTTTGGAAATAACTTCAAAAACCACTTAATATAGTGATTTATTGAGACTTGTGGTGTTAGATAAAACATAATCACCCCTATCACCCACAAACTAGTGTCCAAGTAGTGATTTCTAATCAAGAGTTGAAATAACTTTTTGAGAAGATAGTTAATGTAAGAAGATAATATTGAAGTATGATGTTGAACGGTGAATTATGGGAATACTGAACAACATATACAACACCAATTAGTTTGAAACCATTAAGGATAGTGTATGTAATTCCTTTCCATATTCTAGTGAAACATGAACACTAATATTTATAGGCTATGAATAATATGAATATGGATTCACATCAAGAAGGTGAGAAGATATTGAAGTTGGATGAGTTGGAGGACATTAGATGAGATGTTATGATAATGAAAAATAATATAAGGATAAAAAAATAATTATAATAACCATTAAATTTAAAAAAGATATTTTTGTCCTAGGTATAAGGTTATTTTATTTAACTCGTAACTATTATTGTATCCAAGTATGCTGGTTATGGTCATGACCATTCACAGTAATCAAGGACTTTGTACATCAAGTGGTTCAAATTCAATGGGAGAATGAATCAATTTTAAAGATGAATGGGTGGAGGTTAAAACCATATATATAACCCAACCAAAAAGGATTTATTCTTTCACTATGGTTGGAATGATAAACCTAATAGGTATGTCCCATTCTTTGTGATAAATGAATCACTAGCTGGGATTTAACCAATATATGATTTCATTTTAATTTTTGGAACTACCTTTGAGTAAGACAAAATTTTTGGGGTTAGAGAGTCTAGGGACATTCTACACCTTCCTTTTTGGCTTCTTAAAGTCTGAAACATTCATGGTATACTAACATTCAGAGTGACCATGTCAAGTCATGGTGTAAATAATTATTCATCACTACTACACATTTACTACAATTTTAGTTCATGATGTGATGATTGGATATACACTACAAATGAAGAAGAGAAATAACTCCTATATGATCTAAATTTTGATGGATTATCATAAAACTAAAACCTAGGTCCATAATGAGCACGCACATACATGCAAAAATTGGTTGTGATTTGCCAAATGGAGTCTCACCGCTACATTCTTATGGAAAATACAAATAATTATTCCTTAAAATTACTCAAAGATCCTCCACATGAAGGACATAAATCATGGGATGATATGACCTATATTTAGTCAAAATATTTTAAAATATTTATCATTTACAGGTTATGGTGTGAAGTGATTCACCATTCCATGATGAGCTAAGAAGATTTTAAATATTTGACGCTAACCCTATATCGGTGTCATGACCCTTTAGTTCCCTATCGCCCAGAGCTCTTGCGATGAATGAATTCTTATCTTTCTAACCTCTATACAAGAATCCTAGCCTTATTTTCTCATCAATCCCATCACTTTATGAAATCAGTGAATTATCCTCATATCATTTTATCTTCTCCAACTAGTCTTTCTTCCCTAGCCTTTACCATTCCCCCAACATTCTCTCCTACCAAACCATCTACATCCTAACTCTTCCTAAGATAAATCATTGTCCCTCTTCCTATAAATTTTCTTTTTATTTAAAATCCCATTATCCATATTCAATTTATTTTTTCATATTCATAATTTACCATGTTAAATCCCTAGACACTGAAATCCTATCCAAGTTCCCTGTCAAGTAGCCCTCCACCAATCGCACTACTAAGAGCCCTACCAAACCCATATCTAAACACCAATACCCTACACCAGCCTTCAGATATATGGAACCTTCCACTATCCCCATGGCCTTATCCTCATATGATTAATCATAAAATTCTACTCATTCCTCCAAGGGGGAGGATACACCGCAAAAAAAACCTTCACCCTTTCGTTTAGTTCACAGGCCACAAGAACTATGATCAGCTAGCCAAAATCCAAATGATTCCCATCATCATCAATAAAATAGTATAATTGCAGTTTGTTTGGAACATCAATAAGGAGGATTAATTTTTGGAATACCTTTTATCCTTTATACTATGGAACATTATTTATGTGAGTGTGGATACTTTGAAGGATTTTTTAGATGTCTATATATATTGGAGCTGACATTGGTGAGAGTTACATTCTGTCTTGGCTAGAAGGAGTATAGCCTATCCTTAATATATTTTTCAGTTAGGTTGGGTGTTTATAGTTTAGAGTTTATATATTTTAAGTAATAAAATTTCTTAGACCTAGATATAAAAAACATTTCTTCCAATAAGAATAGGGTAGGGATCTTAGATGATCAAACGAGTGGGAATGACCCTAAAACAATTAATAGTACATAGTTTTAGAGTCCTATGATTAAGATTGTTCATAGGGATCTATCAAATTATTGATTAGATAAGGGATCCTCCTAGGATATATTTTTCTTTCTGAAGGTGTTACTTTTTTCTAAAAAGACCATCGGGTCAAAATCACTACAGTTAGACAGGTTTCTTTATATTATTATAGACTATTGAGGAATGCCAAAGGTATTCTGATAGGAAGAAATTTTATCACATACATGGACAATACATTAGAGATTTTTTATTCTTGTATTCCTCTCTCAAAATTTGGTTGATTATAACTAATTGATTGTATTTTTATTCAAGATGAGACTGATAATAAAAGTGGTAAAAAAAGTATAAATGGGGTGATGAGTATTTCTATGTTTTATTAAAGGATAAATATCTAAAGGATCAGTCTTGTGCTGAATTTAAGACCAAGACATCCCCTACATCTACTAGAAATAGGGTATCTATAGGAATTGACTAGTAATCACCACTCCCCATTACTAAGGAGGTGTGGTTTTTCTATTTCTATATTTCCCTCATGTTCCTTATTTAATACTAAAGGGTTCTATTTTAGAATAAGAAGTGGCCATTTTTAAATCCAATGGTGCACACCTTTTCCCATCCTTGATATCCCTCTCCTATTCCATAGTCTCCAAGGGAATCATAGTAGCCTCCATCCCCTACCTCTTCACAAATGGATATCCCTCCATCATTGGTCATAAAATATATTAAAATATTGGGTGATACCATAGATATAAAGGCCTAAAAAGATTATATTGTTTACCATCACTAAAAGGGAAAGGGAGTCAACATAATTATAGAAAATTAGGCCGCATTTGTTGATCCATTTATGATACCCATGAACCCTATTTTGATTAGGGATAGTTTCCCTTCCAATAAATAGATGGTATAGTCCTTATTTTCCCTTTATTCAACTCTAGGGAATATTGAGGCCATTGATACCATAGGAAATATTTAACCGTCATCCTAGTATGAGGAGGCTTTCATTGATCTAGGGGATAGAATACCAAAGTATTAGGATTTTTCTCCAATACCTTTTTTGTCTTTTTGATTTGTATTTGTTTAGTTCTACCTCCATCAATTCATTTTCATCTTTATTCTTAACAGTACTATAATTAATACTATTATACAAGGATATATGTTTTCAACTCTCAATGTTTTTTTTAAATAATTTGTTATTTTCTAGTAACAAAATATTTCAAAGTGTATGAATTTCATTTCAGGCATCACTGATTTTTTTTATAGAACTAACAATGTATTTCAAGTTCACCATGGACCATGTTTTCATAAAAGGCATAAAATTACTCATGTGAGTTGTTATTTATCTCTTTTTATTCTTTTTATTCATTAAATCACTTTATATTATTTTCTTTCTACCTTGATCTCAAATAGTGGGTACACTATTTCATTTTTAAGTGTGGAGGGGACATTTTTTGGATTATCTGGAACCCCCATGATTTTTTTTAGAATGAATTTTCTATGTGAAATTTTTCATTTTTCATATTACATTTAATTAATAATTTCATAATACCTATGAAAATGAAATAATAAATTTTTGAGGAATTCATGGTAAATAAATTTCATATTAAATTACATTTTGAAATTGATTGGGATTGTTGAATTGGAGGTGATCACTGGTTTTAATTTTTTGAAATTATTATTCATTAAATAATTAATTAGCAATAATATATTTATTAGTTGAATAAAATATTTAAATTTTATTTATGATAGGATTTATAATCCATTTAGTCATATTCTTTCATGTAACATATTTTTTGAGAAAATTTAAGACACCCATCACTACTAGACCTTTCTTGTTTATCTTATTGAAACATGATGATTTTGGACAACATTTAAAGGATTAAGAACATAAACTTACTTGTCTTCAGACAATTTGATCTTAATACCTACCATACACTTGATCATTTAAGATCCCATAGAAACCATGAAATAATTTGATAGGATTCCACAAAAAATCATAGTAATCCTTACTACCCTTGTTCTTTGGTATCATTTCATGATTATTTTTTTGATATTTAAAAGTGATAAATAGGTTTTCATGGTTCCCTTATATGAGAATACTATGAATAATGGTGGGTTCATTTATTTATTATGTAGGAAGGAGTTTCGTTAATACTATAATTATAATGAATTTATTCTTATAAATTTTGGAAAAAAAATATAAGAGCATTAAGAAAAAAAGGAAGTGGAAAACTTAGCAAGGGAGATAACTTGGATTGAAATCAGGATAAAAACACCCCCTTATTATTCTAACAATAAAAATAGTTATTATAGGATATTGATGGTGGGGATCAATGTATTATCTTATTTTTACCTATAACATCATGGGGATTGATCTACCCACAATACAAGGAAAAATTTAGAGATCACAAAATTTAGATAAAAATAGGACCATTTTCAACAATATTTTGAGTGTTTATTCTATGGACACAAGATCAGGATAAATGGGAAATAGAAATTATTCCAATGGAGGGAAGTTTAAGGAGGGATATTTTTTAATGGGCTTACATTCAATATCATGATTTATGCTTAAAAATATAACCACATCTCCATGCCTTTGATTTTAATTTTCTTATCATAACCCACAAAACTTTAGCATTAGTGTTAACCCAACTAGGTTAAATACCCAAAGGGTGTGAATCGGGGATTGACAGATTAAAATAATTTCCCCATCAAATCTTGTCTCATTATTAAAAAAACACTCTTCTCTCCCATTACCATGGAAATGTATGAGTATAAATTAAATAATAAGTGAGACATATCAATTTTACATGGTTCACTTTCACTAGAATACATCCAGTGATCATAAAAAAGAAATGGGACTATGTAACAAATCCAATAAAGTGAATTTTTATTAAAAAAATTTAGATCGGAATCAGTTCCCCTCTTTGCTTACAATAACTTTCAATTTGAAAGCTCACTCCTCTATCCACTAAAATGTTCTCACTACTCATTCATAAGATTCCTATATTTATTTTATGAATCAATATTGTTAACACCACATTTGGTGAATCATTGTGTTTTACTTTCACTCACATTATGAACACCTCTTTACAATGAAATTTCTTGGAAAATCCTTTTTCCTCGTCTAAGATTCAATTTCATAGAACCCTTTTCCAATCTTTCTAAAAACATCAAAATAATTTATAAAACTTATCTCTTTTGTGAAACTTTTCACCTTCATGAACCTTTTTTATTTCATAAAACGTTTTCCTTTTTTGAAACCTTATTTCTTTGCAAAGTTCAATTCTTCACGTAATAAAAACCTATGTGAATCTGTTTCATGAATTGAGATCCTTTGGATCTTTGTTAATGATTCTACACCCAAAATGAGTGGGTCAATCACCTATTTATACAATTTACCTACCCTTCGTGAAACATTAAATCTCACCACCATATTTTCATGAAACTCTTCATAATTATTCAAGAAACACCATGTCTTCAAAGAACTTCAAATAAATTTTCCATTTGTGAAAATTCTCATAATCATGTAACTTACCCCCATTTTCCATTTTCGAAATTTCTCATAATTGTGTAACTTTATTCCATTTTCAATTATGGCTCAGTATTCTTTCATGAAACATTATTTTGTGAATCTATAAGCCTTTATGACACCAAAATTTCACAAATTCCATACATTTTCCATATTTTATGTACCACTCTCAAAGCTTTTATACCACCTTATTTATGATTATTTGATATACCTAATTGAAAATCACATTGGAACTCCACAACTGACTTTATCAACCTATTTTTTCAACAAACACAATCAACCCAAAAACACTACAAAGTTAACTTGAGGTATTTTTTCCCAATAGTTAGATTCATTATCTCCTAAATGAAAATTAATCCTGATGCTTTTAGTTCAATTGTTATGTGTAAATTTAGACAGCTTATAAGCCTATGGATAGGATCTATGCACGCGAGATTGATCATAAATCAAGTTTACATTAATTTTGAATTTGAGGGAAAATGTTTCTAAAAGGTAAATCACAATAATGTCATGGTTATTTAAGGAATGGTTGAGGGATGATAATGGAAGGTAAAAGTAATTATAATGAGAGTTTAATGATGAATCATGACTAGATAACTAGGAGGATTTAATTTTTTTTAAAAATCAATTAGTTTTTACTAAAACTTTGTTCTATTGTCATACATGGCTATGATTTTTTCCGTTTTGATGACTGTTGTACTATAAGATCTTTGTTGAGATGATTTTTTATCATGGGCCATAAATTACTAATGTGTGGGGGAATTTGTTACTTAAAATTCCAAAATATGTTTTTATTATCATTAGCAGTGACAATTGAGAATAATACTACATATTATGGTGAAATTATACCAAAATATTATAGGATTTTCACTTTGAATAAATTATGATATATGGAATAATTTTGATGGAATTATAGTCATTCATTTAATCATAGTTGAGTTTATGTTACAATGGAGAAAATTAATATTTTAAAGATGAGGAACCCATGAATCACGGCTATGACCTTAGAGAATTGGTCTATGAAAGAAGTCAAACTAAAAGGCCATATTGAAGTTGATATTTATTCATGTCGTGACACATGGATCATGATAAACCCAAGGACTTAATAATAAATGGTCATATCCTACAAAATACATAATATTGAATCCAAAACTTCTTAAGAGTGCTTCCCATTCTTCATAAGAGTCATGTCAACTATTGAAATATGATTCGAACAATAAAAAAAGTATTCATGTCACTTAAAATAAATGTATAATATATAGGGATTTTTATAATATGTAATGTAAATTGATAAGTGTATGGATATTTAATATAAAATAGAACATTTAAAAAGAATTGTGTGTTGTTAATTCATTAGATACCTTCATGTCATAACCTATTCTACCACACGATGGAGGTAACTTCATAAGAATCATTTAAAAGATCATAATAATAATCTACATTTCCAAAAAGAAAGTTTTTATATGATGGGGACTTTGAAATAGTTATATTTACTTTGTAATAATCATTATTGAAGTGCATAAAAATGATCCTAGGGTATGTATTAGTCTATACTTAGTCACTAAATAATGAATTCTTCTCATGTTGTGACTAACTATACCATTTCATGAAAATCTTGTTTAACGATAAAATAATAAGATATCTCATATGATACCTTAAAAATATCACACCTTAATATTAAATGGAGATTCAAAATTGAAAAATAGAATGTCATAGTTGTGACTCAAAGAAACAGATCATGCTATGATGTTTGTTAAGACAAGGCTTAAAATAAAAACATTTATATAACGTTGATGTTTTGGACTGTGAAACGCTTTGAAATACCACAATGGATGTTTTTTCTATTTAAAGGTTGGTCCTATTGAGTTTAATGGGGGAATAATTACATTTATATTTTAAACATTATTAAGTTTCCTTTAAAATAGTTTTTATATTCTATTATATTGAGGATTTCAATTTTGTATTCATAAACATTATTTAATGTTAGTCTCTCTTATTTTTCAATTGTTATTATTTCTACATTAATTCAATTTTTTAATTACTACTTAAGATAAATGTTTCACATGTGATGGATTTTTCCGCTATCGTACATGGCTAGCGACTTAAGGGTGAGGGATCAAGAGTATTATTTTGTGTACATTGATGTCTTACTAATCTCTCTCATTGAAGAGTGTGTTAATAAGGAGTTGGTTTGGTGATTACTTTTTTATCTCATCCCTAAACACAAATATAATCAAGGGTTGTTTGGGGGTAGGAAATCAAAATTGATTGAGAAAATAAATTTATGATCCATAGTCTAGATTTTTCTTTTTATCTAAGAGTCTAGAATAATGTATCAAAGCATAGTATATTTCAACAACAAATAGATTTATACTATTTTAGATATAATAGACCAATTTAAAAATAATATGTTAATAATCACATAATGTATTTTCAAATAATTAGACTAACATATCCATGAATGATAATGGAGTCACCTTTAATAAATAATCCTTCAAAATTGATCTCAAATCCATTCTTTAATTATTCATTTTTAATCATAATTAAATTAAATTTCTTTTTTATTATCCAAAAAAAACATTCTTGAGTCAATAGTTAGATCAACCTATTATGAAATATCACAATTAAATCTATTTATATGATAGACTCAAGCTTTAACTATACTACATCCTTGTAATTAGTAAAGGATCAAGTAACTATATAAATTCTAAACTCTGAACAAAAACTACAAGGTAAAGAAACTTGAGGGTACGTAACTATATAAGAATGAATTTCAAAACATTCATTATTGAGTGAAACACATAAATTAAGGTGGTATGTTTTATCAATAACTAGATATGGAAATACCAACAGTGGGCTCTCTATGACTTTCAAAAGGTAGTGGAACTAGTTAATCGATTGGGCCCTAAAATATATAGTTGGGGTAGGACCACTTGTGAATGTGTACTAAAGTGAGCATGAAATATTATATCCATTATCTTAGTCAATTCTGATTGTGATCTTATTCTTTATTAATTAGTATGAAATAAATCTACAGTTTTCTCCTATGGATAATGACCTAAAGTCAAAATTATGTAAATCACTTTTTATTGTTATTTATTTGATTTTTTTATATTTTTGTGTTTGTTTTGGTTATTTTGAGTGTGTGAGAGTCAGTGTTTTAGTATGGTGGATGGGTGAATTTTTTATCTTTATTTTACACATAATTTTGTGAGTTTATCTGATTAAGGGAGCTACAAACATTATTCAGTGTGTTGAATTTCTTGTTTTTTTCTTTGATATCAATTTTTCTATGGATCCCAAAAATTGGTATCATTGATTTCGGTTTAGAAAATATATTTAATCTTAGAATCCAATTATTTTGTTAATATTCTTATTTTATGATTTTTAATTTCAATGGGACTCAACTATTTTTAAATAATTGGTGTAAGAAGAATACATAGTCTAGATAAACAATTTTGATAATATATAATTCTATTTTTATTAAATACAGATGGTTGTTTAGGTTTTTTTAAAAGGATCTTGAGGTTCCCTTAAAAGGATTCAATTCAGAAGCAATGGATAAAATGGAATATGAAAGGTTTTAATAGAAGCACTTGGAATGATGTTGATGTTATTAATGAATAATTTTGGATATAACATCCATGGGGTGAAAACTATATTGGTGTCAATGAAGGTTGTCGAGAATATGTATGATAATCGAACAATAATGAAAAACAAGTACATGATACGAAGGTTTTTTGGCATGAAAATATTTTAAGGAAAACAAATGGATAGTCTTGTAATTTACTTCAATATTATTTGGA
This sequence comes from Viscum album, assembly GCA_963277665.1. NCBI lineage: Eukaryota > Viridiplantae > Streptophyta > Magnoliopsida > Santalales > Viscaceae > Viscum > Viscum album. The sequence goes on along the minus strand of OY728119.1, from coordinate 1,960,038,010 downwards.
GTAAACTCAAATAAAATAAATAGAAACTCACATATTATTTGGTTGATTTATAGTCTCTTACATCACTTCCAGAATCATGGGGACTGATGATGAATACTAAAAGAAATTATTATATAAATACAAACCTTGTTTTTGAGAATGTTCATGATCTTATTCTGAAAAAAGAGGACATGTGTAGGGACATCCAACCACCTTCTATAGTTGTTTTTTATATTTAAGGAAGATTATATTTCATTTAATATATGGTTTATAAGAAAATGGAAGATAGATCTTGGGATATGAGTGATGTAAATTGGATGGGTCTAGACCTATATGATGGTATTGTATACAGAAGGGGAATTTGAATAAATATTGTAGATTTCATATGGTGAATTCAAAAAGGGTAGATTCTATAATTTCAAGAACCATAAACATCATAGAAGTTGGTGAGATAAATTTACTACTATGTTTTAATATTCCATTATAATCATGGATCACTTAATTAAAGTATTTAATCCATTTTATGAAAGAGAGGGGATGCATGGTGAATTATTTGTCTGAAAGGATTGATATAGTGTATCTATCCAATAATGAATCTATCAAGATCATCAGGAATAGGGACATGAAAGTATGAATGTAAAATAGAAGATTGTGAGAGTTGTGAGGTATTTTACTCATACAAGTGTTATAGAAGAATCTAATTTCAATTAGTCAGTCGGATGAAGCAGGATTTAGAAAAAGATTTATTGATAGATTATATAAGACTAATTGGGGTTCCATGGTATTGGTCATGGGTATTAATGATAATATGCTATATTTGGAGATAATATCATATAAAGAACTAATTATTAGAATATAATCTTTTAGTAGTCTATATTTATGGAATTGGCACATTGGGAACATGAGTACGAATAATATGTGAGTCTTAGAGATTAAATGGGTTCTAAATCGCAGTCACATGGACATATAAAATTGTTATAGTTTTTTCATGGGAAATAATGGAAAGTTTTTTTAAAAAAATAAAAGGACACATATATCTTAAAAGTTAAATATTGTACATACAGATGTTTGGGGGTATATACCATTCTGTTATCCTAATGAGTTGTTGAAATTTTATACATTAGTCTATTATTCAACATGGAAAGTATGGGCTTACTTATATAAGTACAAATATAAAGTGTTTAATGTGTTTGTTTCATGGAGGTCTATAGTGGATGAAGATATTGAAAATAATCTTAAAATATTAGGGTTTGATAATGTTGGAGAATATAGTAGCATGAAATTTTATAATTTTTTCTAGTGAAAAGTAATCATGATGAAGAAAAATACTCTAAAAATATCAAAATAGAATGGTGTAGTGAAGTAGAAGAATTTAATGTTAACTGAGAAAACCAAGAGCATAAGGTTTCATGTTGGGTTCACAAAGGATTTTTGGGCATAAAATTTCAAATGTGCTACTTATATCATGAACATAAGTACTTTCTCATAATTAGAGAAGGGCATTCCAAAATAGGTGTGTCCTGAAAAACCACTAGAAATTTTGAACATAATTTTTTTTGGAAATCACTCGATAAACTATAACCCATATTACATTATGGACTTTAGATGTTTAGGGAAATCTAATGAAAAAATATATGGTGATGTTTTCTCATTTCCATTATATTATGGATAATACTTGTAACATCCCCTTATAATTATTTCTTTATTACTTCACTTGCTGACTACCAAGCACTAATAAACATACTCTACAATATCTCTCTTCTTATTATCCCAATAAAAATACTCTATCAAATCTCTAATCATGTTCATACTTCCAGGATTAATACAGAATAAAGAACTATGAGCTTCATCCATTAGCTCCTTATTCAATATGGTACCAAAGGAATACATTCAAGGTTCTTGAACCTTATTATTCCATCACAATCAAGGTTGAACTTAGAATCATTTATAACCTTCTTTTTTATCTCTACATATTCCTTTTTCTCCTCTTTAATCTTCACTTGGATAGATGATTGAACACTCATTTGAGACAAATAAGATTTTTCCCCTTACTTTAATATCTCTAACTCCATCTATTGAAAATAAATAAATATTGGATCTTTTTTTATAATCATCGTAACTAATCTATCATGATCCTTTTTACTTAGATCATCTTCTACCTTGTTCTATTTCCCATGGTGGTAAGGTATTGAGCAGTCAAAATATTTAATCATATCCAAGCATTTTCTTTTTCAGAAGGTCATCTCTTTTTGACTGAAAATATACATTAAATTTTTTTCTTGGTATATATTGTACACCACTCTCCATGGAGATAATTTTTTCATATCCATAATACATGAATTACCACAGCTAACTCCAAATAATGAGTTTGGTATTTTTTCTCATGGACATTCAATTTTCATGAGGCATAATCTATAACCATATCATTACACATTAGGACACAACAAATGTACCTTCTTTAATTCCTCACCATAGATTACATACCCTTTTCCACATTATGTTAGAGTAATCACAGGTTAAATGACTAGACTTATCTTCAATTCCTAAAAACATTCCTCACGTTCATCCATCTAAAGTAACATGGATTCTATACGAGTTAACATTGTGAGTGGATTTGATATATAAGAAAATTTCCACACAATTAGACAATAATATCTATCTGAAATAATAAAACTATGAATATTGGTCATAGTGGTTGGTATGGTCCAATGTTCAATAACTTCTATCTTTCAAGGGTATACTGATATACCCTCACTTGAGATTATATAACCCAAGAATGAAACTTTATAAAGAAAAAATTTTCACTTGGTAAATGTTTTATAAAGAATTTTTTTCCCTTGAATTATTCTTCACAATCCTAAAGTGATCATTATGCTCATCCCTGCACTTCAAATATTCCAGAATATGATATATAAAGACTACTACAAACTGATCAATGTAATATCTAAAAACTCTATTTATTAAATCCATGAAGATAATGGTGGAATTAGTAATACCAAAAGGCATCACTATAAATTCTTAGTGTTTATAATTTTTATAGAATATAGTCTTGGGTTTATCCCCCTTTTAGACCCTCAATTAATGATATCTAGAGTGAATATAAATCTTATAAAAGTATTGATCTTTGTGCAGTTGGTCAAACAAGTCATCATTATAGGGTAGAGAATACTTTTTCTTGATAGTGATATTATTAACTTCTCAATAATAAATAAAGAGTCTTATTGATATATAATTATTCTTAAAAATATAATAGGTGAACCACAAGGTGACGTACATGGATTAATGAATCCATTTTCATGATTCTACCAAAGTTTAGTCTTCAATTATTTCACCTCAATCAGGGAAATTCTATATGAAGACTTGGAAATAGGTTTATCACCATGTATGAGTTTTATCAAAAACTCAACTTCAAGACTTGGAGGAATATTAGGAAATTATTCTAAAACTACATCAACAAAATCCCACATAATAGGCATTTCTTAGATATTGATTCTCTACCTAACTATTTGAGATAAATTTCTCTTTTGAATAGGAATCAATAACCTTACAATGGATGTGATTTCCATTGGAATTACATATTTATTATTACAATAATAGATGATAACAGTTTGGTTTATAATATAAAATGTGTCTTCCCTTACTTGGAAATTGATGTGGGATTTAAATAGAGAAGTCCAATCCATTCCCCGAATAACATCGAACTTAGACAGAGAAAGTATAGTAAGATTTTCTGGAAGTACATTCCCAAGAACTTCTATCAGAGAAGAATCATATACTTCGGATGAAATAATGATAAAATTAAGAGGTTTTAATACTAATTCAAAATATAATCATTGAAGTGATATTAGTATACCCATGTAAAATTCCTTAAAAATACAAGAGTGGGTAGATCTAGAATCAAATAAGATATTTGCAGTTCTGGAGTGGATGATAAGTACACCTTTTAGTACATCATTATCACACCCTACATTATAAATAGTGATCACATGAGATTTCCATTTTTCTCTAAGATTAAGAGGTTGTTGAATAAAATAATCGTCATTAACCTTCAGATTTGGTAATTGGTTAGCATAATGATCATACTACTTGAATTTGAGACCCTAGATTATGGATAGAGAATTCTATGTAGATTTATCTTTATTCACATCATTAGATTAATTATTCCCATCACTTTTGAATTTAGTCACTCGATGTACTTCCTTTAAACACTAAAAACATTTTTTAGTACCCTTAAGATAATTTCCACCATATTTCATTCCACACATTGAGCATAAGGTAAGTCTCATCATCTTCTCTCCATGGTTATTAGAATTTACTTTTTATTCCATCATTATTTTCTTATCAAACCCATGAGATTGATGGATAAATATAATCTCTATTTTCACCTTGATAAAACATTTCATGATTTCTTCATAGCTATTGTAGTACCTTATTGTTAACAACCTTCAGAGACATCGTTTTCATCCAATGAAGAATCGCTCAATATTACTTTTAGGTGGGATGATAATACCAGAAGTGTACCTCACAAGTCTTGTAAAATTTTCCTTGTAGGTACCAATGGATTCATCAACATTATGTTTTTTATCAAGGAATTACTTATCCATTATAATATAAAAAATATTAGGAAATTACATATTGAAAAATAAGTTTTTAAATTCATCCCTCTGTATAGATTCCATTTCTTCTTATTATCTTCTGTTCTAGAAAACATTAAACCATTAATCTGCTTCACCTTGTAAATGATAAAGAACTAGAATAACAATATCATGTTTTGAACACTGAATAATGGAAAACATATCTTCAAAGGTACAAATCTATTTCTTAGAAACTCGTGGATCAATGGACCCACTAAAAGAATGTGTATGTTTCCTCATCAAGGACTCAACGAAATTTGTTCCCTCCTTTTCTCATTTGTAATCTCATTAGGATTCATATCCTAATAAAATTGTTTGAGCATTATAGTAATATTATGCATTCTATATCCCATAACAGTTGTTTGTTCAAGATAAAAATCATTTCATTTTCCATCAAATTCATTATTAACATGATTCCTCCTAGTTACATCCATTAACTAAAACTAAAAATCCTAGTGTGTGAAACAATAACCATAGTGAGGGATCATGAAAAATCATTTATATAATGTCTTAAATCATGAAACCTTCTATAAAAACATATGTTTAACCTACTTCATTCATAATAATTACAAGAAATATAGGATTGTATCCTATACTTAGACTTATCCTTAGGGTTTTTAATATGTTTTTCTCATCCTAGTTTCCAAAGGTTAACTAAACCTTGATCTGATACAAACTATAGGGACTCATGCTTTTCATACATAGATATTAAATCTTAACAAATGAATATCCATTAGATAAAATGAAGATCAATTCTAGAACCATATAGGTATAGTGCCTTTGGAACCTTGGAAATATAAAAAAATGGTCACTACCAAAAAATAGGTTTTTATCAGTGTTAAAAAAGGCCATTATCAAAGCTAAAAAGTGATGATAATAGAGTCACTATTAAAGGTTGTTCCCCTTTATCAACAATTTTTTAGCATTGACAAAGGACCCCCTTTATTAGCACTCAAAAAAGTGCTAACAAAAGAGAACCTTTATCAGTGCTATTCGAAGCACTGATAAAATCCCCATTTATTATCACTTCAATTAGCACAGATAAAGGGGGACCTTTATCAGCACTATTTGGAGTGTTGATAAAGGCTTCCCTATTTGGTTGTGATGTTTATATAATAGGACACCTAGAAACCTATAATAAATAAATATCACCCAAAAAGTAGACCAAAATAATCCGACTATGAAAAAATATGTTGTACAAACCAACAAAAACCAACCCAAAAATAACAACTCATAGTGTATACAAAAGAACCAAATACATGATGCAAATGATGAAAAAACAAACAGTGCACACAAAGCTTTGGAAAATAATTATATATAAATTTAATTGACATCATGAATACAAAAATATTCACTCAGGGTATATACCAAAAAATAGTTCTATATACATTTTGAACAATGTTTTATAAAATTACATTTACAATTATCCAACAAACAATTAAAAACATTAATGTTTTCTCTTTTGATGTCTGTAATCCTTTCTAAAAAATGTTCTTCGATGGTAATAGTCACCAAAAAAATAATCTCAACTCGAGAAAAAGGTTCCACCTATATAATAAAACAAATATTAAGTTAGTAATACTATAAATAAATAAATTAAACATTAATATGAAGAATACATTATAAATTTACAATTTTTTATAAAAATGACACATTTGGAGTGATACCGGCCACACCGTGTGTCATATTGAGGTGGAGTTGATTTCTACATGTCAAAAATTATTTATAGATTGTTTTCCTAAATTATCAAAATAATCTGAATGTGGTTTCCCAATTTTTATAATGTCAATTGTTTTTTTACTAAAATATCATTTCAAATCAAAAACACGCAATTTGAGTCATACAGGTTGCATCATGCATTGGTCTGATGGGATACCACTTCATACCCGTCACAAAGTACTTACAAATTATTGCCCTTAATTTTTAAGACAATCAGAGTGTGTTTCCTTGGTTTTCAATGAGTGACGTGTTTTGAGCTAAAATGTCAATTTTAAACTGATACTAGGCACTTTTAGTCGTACCGGTCACACCATTCGTCAAATTGAGGTGCGGTTGATTCCCACACCCCAAAAATGAATCACGAATAGTTTTCCTAAAGTATAAAAACAATACGAATGTGTTTACTCAGTTTTTAGTATGTCAGTTGTGTTTTTTTACTTCAATTAATGTCGATTTTAAATAAAAAGACACATTTGGACTCATACTAGTGACATCGTGCATCAGATAGACGTGAGGTTGATTCCTACACATCAAAAATAACTGATTGATCATCTTCCTATTGTACCAAAACAATAGGAATGCATTTCCTCAGTTTTCCATTTGTCAATTATGTTTTTTAACTAAAATTAAATTCCAGACCGAAAATATGTAATTTCAGTCATACTGGTCATATCGTGTGTCGGTTTAATTTGAGACTTCTTGATACACATCAAAAAGGAATTATGAATCTCTTTACTTAATTTTTAATAAAATTGGAGTGTGTTTGCTATGTTTTAAGTGAGTGACATGTTTTGAACTAAAATGTTAAATTTAAACTCATAATGAACAATTTTAGTCATACTGATCCCACGGTATGTCGGATTGAGGTGGGGTTGATTCCTACACGTCACAACTAACTCTTGTATTTTTTTCCTAAAGTATCAAAACAATCTGAATGCGTTTTCTTGGTTTTCATTATGTCATTTGTGTGTTTTTTACTTGAATTAATGTCCATTTTAAATAACAAGACGCCTTTGGAGTGATATCGGTCATACCATGTGTTGTGTTGATGTGGGGTTAATTCCTACGCATCAAAAATGACTGATGGATCATTTTCCTAAAGTATCAAAACAATTAGAATGCATTTCCTCAGTTTTCAGTGTGTTATATGTGTATTTTTACTAAAATGTCATTTCAAACCGACAACATGAAATTTCAGTCATACCTGTTGTATCGTGTGTCGGTTTGAAATGAGACCACTTCATAAAAGGTCACAAGGTAATTACGAATTGGTTTCCTTAATTTGAAAGATAATCAGAGTGAATTTCTAAGGTTTTTAGTGAGTGACACGTTTTGAGCTAAAATGTCAATTTTAAACTGATATCGGACACTTTTAGTTATACCAATAACACCGTTCATTGGATTGAGGTGGGGTTGATTCCTAAACGTCACAAATGAATCATCAATCACTTTCCTAAAATATCAAAAAAATCCAAATGTATTTTCTCAGTTTTCAGTATGTCAGTTGCATTTTTTTTTCTTGAATTAATGTCAATTTTAAATACCAAGACACATTTGGAGTCATACCGGTGACACCAGGTGTCAGATTGAGGTGTGGTCAATTCTTACACAACAAAAATGGTTGATAGATCATTTTATTAAAGTATAAAGAATATCAGAATGAATTTCCTTAGTTTTTAGCATGTCAGTTGTTTTTTTACTAAAATTTCATTTCAAACTGAAAACATGCAATTTGAGTCCTATAGGTCACATCGTGCATCAGTTTGATGTGAGACAACTTTATACATGTCAAAAAGGACTTAAAATTTGTTTTCCTTAATTTATAAGATAATTGGAGCATGTTTTCTTTGGTTTTACTAAGTGACATGTTTTGAACTAAAATGTCAATTTTAAACTGATAACAGAAACTTTTAGTTATACAATCACACCATTCATCAGATTGAGGTGGGGTTGATTCATACACATTACAAATGACTCATGGACCATTTTTCTAAATTATCAAAATAATCCGAATGAGTTTGCTCAATTTTCAGTATGTCAGTTGTGTTTTTATACTTGAATTAATGTCAATTTTAAATAACAAGACACGTTTGGATTCATACCGGTGACATAATTTGTCATATTGAGATGTGGATGATTCCTACACATCAAAAAATGATTAATATATCATTTTACAAAAGTATAAAAACAATCAAAATGAATTTCCTTAGTTTTAAGTATGTCAGTTGTGTTTTTTTATGTGAATTAATGTCAATATTAAATAAAGACACATTTGGAGTCATACCATTGGCATTGTGCGTCATATTGAGGTGCAGTTAATTCCTACAAGTCACAAATGACTCATGGATCATTGTCCTAAAGTATCAGAACAAATTTTAAGTACATTTTTCTGCTCGAAAATCAATGCACCCTTGCCTCTGAAACATAAAAAAGAGACCTAACCAGCTCAATATGCTCAATATACCCAGTTTAGAAAGACTGTGGAAAAACATTTGATCCCTATATGGTTGACACGGAATAACATCCTCCTTCTATAGAATATATTTAGTTATCCCAGTGAAGAACCAACTGTCACATATTCAGGACCACCGAATGAATATATTATAGTTGGTTCTTCACTAGGTCGACTAAAGTGGGGAACTGCCAATGTTGTAGATTGAATCGATGTTTTTTAGAGAAAAAAACTTCTCTTTGTTGAAAACAAGAAGAGTGGAGTATTATTATGTTCTCATTATTTCTCAAGATATCCCACAAAACTCAATGGATGGGGAAACCTCTTCAGGATACTCATTATCTTTTATGGTTTATCAAAAACAAACATACCCTGTAAATGAGTACCACCAAAATTTTTTCAAAAACCAACCAACATGCAATCAATTTAGTACACAAACAAGGACCACCAATAGCCATGATTTTAAGCGGGGCATTTATACCATACAAATAAATACATTACCATCAAAAAAAGAGAATGATAAGGCAGACAATATTATTAATGTTTAAATTATTTGAGAAGTTTATTATCTTCAATCTGTTTTTGTACATTCTTTCATTAGGTATGCTTCCCATTCATTTCTAACAATATCTACCTCATCTTGTGAATATGAATATTTTTTGAAGTCATGGTAGTACTAGAAAAATATAAATACACAAATTATTTATAATTAATTTAAATTAAATAGTAATTATCTTCGAAAATACCTCTTTAGGGATGCTGGTTTGTTCATGGAATACAATCTATTTCATAAATTTACAAACATAATAACCATAGTCTTTATCATTTTATTATTTCGAGAACTGTAGAAACATTGAGAAAAATAAGTGATTTTTTCTAAGTGTTTGGATAGTGAAATCTTATTATATATACCCTGATTTTTATCCAGTCGTAGTACTTATCAAGTTTCTTGTCCTTTTCCCCTGGCATCATTCCATGATGTAGACGATAGTCACACACTGCCCTATCATAACAAGATCCTGATTAAAATATAATATAAATTATATAACTAGATTTTTAGTTCTAAAATGTTGGATGTAGTGTATTACAAATTGACATCATTTGGGGCCGTTTTATTGGATATACATGCATTGAATCCAATAAATAAATCCTTGGATTGTCCAAATTGACCACAATGAGTATCCAATGCTACCTAAAAACACAAAAATGAATAAGTAATGAAAGAAATTAAAATATATTTGATATGATTAAATTGTACAGTTTTACCCCTACATCGTTGGGGTTAAGAAGATTCTGTCATCCATAATTTTGCTTTTAAACAATTTGAATGGTTCTTCCACTATTTCACCCTCTTTCTGGAAATTTATATCTGTTAGTGTTGTAGAGGTGACCTGAGGACTAAAAGGTCCAAAAAATCATGGGGTGATCCCTTCAATTTTTTTCATATATACACCTAAAAAAAATATGAAATTTATTTAGTCATAATTATCATATTATATCATCCTTTGGAAAATCAAGTCATGAAAGCATACCTCATTTAAACAATTACAACTGAGTTTCCTAACCATTCATAGTTGAGGATTTCATTTGCACTCTCAATACCAATGATGTCTGGATCTTCCCATCCATACATATTTGTGTCACGACCCGTCCACAGGGCTCGTGCCATGACTACCCGAAGCCCTCCTTCCATAGGCTAGGGGCTGGAGACTAGCACCAAAGTATTAATCCCAATAAAAAGGGAAGACATTTCCTTTAATAAGTAAACAAAAACAACAGACTACGCAACTGGAAGTAAACACTAAGTAAAACTGTATACAAAAAAAGTGCTGAAAGGAAAGGGGCCAGAAATAAAATCCCAACAGTAAAGTACAAACAACTGTAAAACTAGTACAACTGCAGAAAGGTAAAACACCAACTACTAAGTCATCCTCCAGGAATCCCACCTGTAGGGTGGGTACAGATGGTCTCCTCAGCACCTTAGGTCCGTATGTCCGCTCTGTGTACGTCTTGCCAAGTGGTCCACCTCCAGCTACCGTCCAGCTCTACAACTCTCTACCTCAATCAGTGTTGTCCGTCGTATGAAACCAACACAATGAAGTGCGGGCATAGCCCGTGTTGGGGTGAGTATAACGATACTCAGTAGAGACCCCGAGACCCCCGAAGGTCTCCCAAAATCCACGAAGGATAAACTATAGAATAACGATACAATCATGAAGTATCAACCAACCCTACTTAGGTTTATGCCCATACATATACCTAAGTTATCAATCACAGTTCGGCTCCAACTCTAGAGCCCAAGAAAAATCCAGTCCACACAGGAAGTAAATTCAATAACCTCAAAGATAAATGATTGAAAGTCAAGACTCATATCACACAGGTATACATATTTTGTAGAGTGATAGATATGATCAGATGTAGTCACTGATTCATCTATGCTGTCGAACCCACACAGGATACAGTACCAGCAAAGCTGTCGGACCCACACTGGATACTGGAACAGCTATTATGTCGTACCCAGATAGGATATAGGAACAGAAGTTAGAACTGTCGGACCCACGGAGGATCCCGGTTAAATAGTCATCGGTGTCGAACCCACAGAGGATTCTGGTACCGTAGTCATCTCTATTGAACCCATGGAAGATTCCGGTACAGTAGTCGTCGCTGTTGAACCCAAGGAGGATTCCAATACAGTAGTCGTCGCAGCCAGCCCTAGGGTTCCCGCACATAGCACGCTCGATTCCGGGAGGGTCTACTCTTCAAGACAAGTGTCAATACATCAACTATCACAAATTCCGAAGTTGGTTTATCATGTAGTTATGTCTCATCATAAGGAACCCAACGCGACAGATGGTCCGTCAATTGTACGCCCAGTCTGAGAGTTATTGGCATTTCCATTCTAGGGTCCCGGTAAGATTTACGCTCAATCCAAACGCGGCCATTTATCGAATTTATCCAAAACTCAATTATTTTATCCCAAAATGACTGCCTCATTGTGAGGGTACCAGTTCCGCAGACGGCGCGTCGATCGGACGCGCGATCTAGAAGTTATTCACATTTAAGCGAAGAGGGGCCCGGCCCATCAAGCCCAGTGGGCTAGCGGGTCGGCCCGACCTAGCTTGGCTGGTCCGACCCGGCTGGGGGGTTGGCCCGACCAAGTGGGGAGCGACCCAACTGTGGACCCGACCCATGCTGTATGTCGGTCCGGTTATCCTGGTGGCACCAAGCGGTACTGCCACCTCCTCTGTCCGGCCGACCATAGCCAGCCGGTTCATCCCAGCACACACGGCCCGCACTGCGGGCCGTGGTTCTTCCCACATGGCACCTGTGGGCGCCGCGGTTCCCCGACTTATCCAAAAATCAGCTGACCTGTTCTTCCAGTCAAGCAGCCCGCGGATGCGGGTCGTAGTCTCCCTCCATGCGGCGCCTTCGTGCATTGTGGATCCTACACGCGGACCGGCCAGATCGGCCGACCGGTTGTCCCACGGACCGGGCAGCCTTAGCGGCCGCCAGTCCCCCAATGCGGCCGGCATGTGGTCGCCATCGCCTCTTGTCATCGGTGTTGCAGCCTCTTCCGTCTGCTGTGGCATGCATCGTCGCGGCCCCCTTTTGTCCGTCGCGGTTCTTCTTCGGCGCGGTGCGACGACACCATGCCCTTTCGACTCTGCCTCCGACATCAATACAATGAGAACAACAACAAAAAAAAGGTGGGAGGGTTGGACCATGTTCGTGCTTTATGATCCCGCCTCATTACATTTCTAACATTCATCATCAAGAGCACAATACATTATGAGGAAAGAAGAGTATAACTCATACATAAAATAAATCCAATTTGCCCTACCTTGATTCGATGTTTGTTCGTTGACGACGGTGACTTTTTGTTGACGTCGGGTGCATCTGAAGAAGAATCATCGTCATTGGCAATCTTCTTCATGGGTAGTGGTGCTTCCCTTCCTTGCTCCAGTTAAAGAAGGTAGAATATGTTGCTTCACATTCTTCAGAGACGAGGAGCATTCTTCGTCAAGAGGATCGTGTTCTTCCAAGAGTTCTCCCAAGCTCTCCAACGATTATGCCAACCCTAAATAAAGGAATAAGTTCACTTATTTTAATGTTGGAATAATGAATTCAAAAGAATTCGAACACTCCAATTAATTAATTAAGTCATTAATTAATTGTGTTGGCACCATTAAGGGGAATTCCAAGAGTTCCCCCTATTAATGGGGAGCTCAAGGGGTTTCAAAGGAGGGTTTAAGGGGGTTGAGCTCGTGTGGGCCCCACCACATAATATCCTCCCATGGTAGGTTATGTGGGGGTGGGACCCACCTCCAACTTCCCTTTGGAGAATTTAACCACCACCTACATAAAAATATGTTAGTCATATTTTTATTTAAATTATTTAGAAAACCCCCAAAATTAACTTCCGCTCTCGACAAAAGGCAATTGCGGTAAAGGTCTTCTTAAGCGACTACCGGCGCTGTGAGTTCATCAGTTTCCTATAATTTCAATTCTGTGCGCTGGTTCAAAAGATATAAAATCTGACACATACGTTTATTGAATGTACCCGAAAAAAACATCAGAAATTGATTCAGGGCACACCGGGCCTCAGAATCAGGCGTCATCAGATACCACAGACTCGTAAAATTCACATGTATTTAAGGAAAAAATTTCTATAGGATTTCCTGGTCTTTAAATTATCCCCACCTCAGGGCTTTACATCCCAGTAAGCTATACTACACACTATGGAAACAAATGGGGGTACTGAGCACACATCTGAGCCTCCTACTCCCATGTCTTGTCGTAGAGGTTCTCGTGCTACCAGTGAACATGCTCCAGAGGAATCGATCATCCATGTAGGACCCGATCCTATCGATCGTCAATCTCCACTCGAACCTCCATGAATGTCCCCCCGTCATCGATGTCCAGCTCCCCATGGTCGATGATGTTGGATGGTTCGTGCACATATCTCCTTAGATGAGATACGTGGAAGACTTCGTGCACCCGGTGCAACTGAGGTGGGAGAGCCAAGTGATAAGCCCCCTCACCTACCCTGCTGAGGACCTGAAAAGGTCTGATGAATCACAGAGATAACTTATCGCCTCAGCCAAATCTATGTAGATCTCGTCGAGGTGAGACCCGTAGGAAGACGTGGTCGCCATCCTCGAACTCCAGTGGTCTCCGTCTCCTATCAGCATAGGACTTCTGTCTACTTTGTGCAGTCTTCATCCGCTCCTGGATGATCTGAACCTTCTCCGTCATAGCTTGCACCACGTATAGTCCTACAAGTGCTGACTCCCTTGGGTCAGTCCAGCACAGAGTCGATCTGCATGGTCGTTCATACAGTGCCTCGTAAGGTGACATCCTGATGGTAGAGTGGTATCTATTGTGATACAAAAACTCTACCAAGGGAAAGTGATCCTCCCAGCTGCAACCAAAGTTGAGGACGCTTGCACGAAGCATGTCCTCGAGAGTCTGAATGGTCCTCTAAGTATGGCCATCTGCCTGAGGATGGAAGGTGATGCTCAAGCGAAGCTGTGTCCCAAAAGCCTCCTGCAACACCTTCCATAGCCGGGAAGTGAAACGAGCATCTCGATCAGAGCTGATCGTCGATGGCACGCCATGAATCCGTACAATCTATTGTACATAGAGGCATCCAAATCTCTCTACCAATCCCTGCTCTCTGATCGGTAGGAAGTGGGCCGACCTAGTGAGTCGGTCTACAATCACCCAGATAGATTTGTGTCCTCTAGATGTACATGGAAGTCCCTTCATGAAATCCATGGATATCCCATCCCACTTCCACTCTGGGACCACTAAAGGCTAAACCAAGCCTGCTGGAACCCGGTGCTCTGCCTTCACTTGCTGACAAGTGAGGCATCACGAGACAAACTCTGCTACCGCCTTTTTCTTACCCAGCCACTAGTTCTATCGTATGAGGTCCTGATACATCTTTTCCACTCCTGGATGTACCTCTAGAGGGGAAGTGTGTAACTCCCTCAAAACCTCCTCCTATAGTGAAATTGTTACCATATTACATCCTCTAAAGAGGATGATGTTCTCCCCACCTTAAAAAAACCCATCAGGTGCCTTCCCTGAGGATATATGAGCATGTCTCATCTTACAGTCGACGTCCTCACATTGTGCCTCCCAGACTCGCTAAAGAAATGGAGGAGTGACAGTGAGATACTATAGAAAGTATGCTCCATCTCTATCCACAAAGGATATCTGCAACGCGGCCAGCTGCTCTATCGCCTCTCCTAGCAGCTAAATTCTTGATCTCCTGCTTAGATTAGCTGCTACAGTTTTCCCCTTCCCAGGAGTATAGACTATCTCAAAGTCATAGTCCTGGAGGAACTCAAGCCATCACCATTGTCTCAAGTTCATGTCCTTCTGCGAGAAAATGTACCCGAGACTCTGGTTGTTAGAGAAGACTGTAAAACGCTCTCCCATCAGATAGTGATGCCACATCTTCAGGAGAATACAATTACTTCTAACTCCAGATCATGGGTAGCGTAGATCTACTCATTCTGTCTCAACTACAATGAACCGTATGTGATCACTGCTCACTCTTGCATCAGGACAAACCCGAGTTTGTTCCCTGATGCGTCGCAGTAAACTACATACCCTACGCCCTCCTCCGGTAGCCTCAGGATGGGTGCACTGGTCAACCTCTCCCTTAGATCCTGAAAGCTCTGCTAGAACCTATCTGACCACACAAAGGGTTTCCCCTTCTTCTTCAATGCTGAAAGCGGTGCTGCAACCCTAGAGAAGTCTGTCAAAAATCTCTGATAGTACCCAGCTAGTCCTAGGAAACTCCTCACCTCCATCACACTCCTGGGTGGATCCCAAGTAAGTATTGCCTTGATTTCGCTGGATCCACTACAACACCAGCCTTTGAGATGAAGTGTCTTAGAAAGTGAACCTCTCGAATCTAGAACTGTCACTTCTAGAGCTTAACATAAATCTAGTGCTCTTGCAGTGTGTCTAGTACTACCTGCAAATGGAAGGCATTCTCCTCCTCATTAGTCGAGTAGATCAGTATGTTGTCGATGAAGACAACGACAAAGCGATCGAGGTAAGGCTGGAATATCCTATTCATGAGACTCATGAACACTGTTTGAGCATTGGTTATGCCGAAGGGCATAACCAAGAACTCGTAGTTTCTATACCAACACATGAAGGATGTCTTCTGCACATCCTCAACTCGAAATATGAGCTGGTGATAGCCTGACCTAAGTTATATCTTCGAGAACCATCATTCTCCCTTGAGATGATCAAAGAGGTCATCAATCCTTTGGAGTGGGTACTTGTTCTTCATGGTCACCTGGTTCAGGCGACGGTAGTCATCACATAGTTTCAAGCTCCCATCCACCTTCTTGACGAACAAAATTGGAGATGCCCAAGGTGAAACACTGGGTCAGATAAATCCCTTCCCCTGCAAATCCTCCAGTTGTACCCGCAGATCACAAAGCTCAGCGGGAGACATCCGATATGCTGGTGTAGATATCGGTGTTGTACTAGGGTATAGGTCAATGTAGAAGTATACCTCTCTACGAGGAGGTAGTCCGAGAACATCGTCAAGGAAAACATCCGCGTACTGATCCACCACAACAGGAAAACTCAGACTCTGCACATCAACCACTCTGAGGATGAGACTAGCCAACTGATGTGTGATCGGATAAACCCTCCTCTGTGTAAGTCCATCTTGCACTGCAAAGGCTCCCTTCTCACCGGTAAAGTTGAACCTGGTCCCATCCGTGCGGATACACCACACTTTGTGCCAAATACAGTCAATATGGTTATGAACTGTGAATAACCAGTCCAGAACCAAGATGAAATCGTAAGGCCTCAACGCCGCTACCAGAAGATCCCAGCTGAAACTCTTACCTCCTAGAGTAAGCTCACACTACCGGCACCAGTGTGTAATCGTCGAGTCTACTTCCGTATGAGTCTTTAGTCATAAGGATCGAGTCAACGGCTCTGTCGAAATCTATGAGCTCCAAATGAGGGTAGTGGAAATAAAATAATGACTCACACCTGGGTCTATAAGTACCACAGTAAGGGTGGAGTAGACACAGATAGTTCCTTGAATCATCTTAGGTGTGTCATGTTTGTAAGCCTCGACTTCCTGGAGATGAGCCTTCCTCTGTCCGCCAGCTCCCTGTGGTCGAGGTGGACCTCCTGGAGGTGGTGGTGGTAGAGCCTCGAAACGTCGTCCACCACCCGCTGCTTGGCCAGCTCCTCTGCCACATCTACCTACTCCTAGAAGACCACCATGGTCGAACCTCTACCTCTGCCTGGGAGGTACCTCTACTATCTGCTGCTCATCTTCGTGATGGGTCGGGTAGTCACGAGCTATGTGGCCCTGCCCGCCACATGCATAACACTACCTACTCCTCGTATAGATGGCTCTGTCTCGTGTGCCCCGCACAACCAAACTTGTATCCTGGGGTCTCCCACCTGATGGCCTGGTCCGCTTGGACCTCTGCGACATCTGTCTACTGCCGGCTGTAGAAGAATCCCATATGTGTCGCCCTGTGTTGGGTCTCACTGCCGGTGACTGCTCAGTGAGAAAACTCTCCACTGGAAGGGCTCGCTCTAGCACCCCCTCCTACGTCGGGATGCTGAGGGGGATCATCGAAGCCCTGATCTCATGTCTGAGTCCCTGCTTGAAGGTCTGGGCCCTAAAGAATGGGTCCCACACCATATCCGTGGAAGAGTGCGAGAGGTCAGTGAACCTCACTGAATACTGCGCTACTATCATACTACCTTGCTACAGATGAAGTAACTCCTAAATCTGCACCGCATGAAGGTTGGCTGGAACAAACTCTAAGCGGAAGAGACTCTCGAAGTCTGTCCAGAGTAATGATGTCTCCCCATGAACCTAGAGCATCAGCCTCCACCATCTGCCTACTGTTGCATGTAGGTGACTCGCGTCAAGGATCAACATGAGGTCGGCTGGTGTCCTTACCAATCAGAAAACTCTCACGATAGCCTCCATCCAATCCTTAGCTGCATGTGGGTTCGTCTCTCCCCGGAACCTGGGTGGCCTCTAGCGCTGGAACTCATGCAATGCACTCATACGGCGTGCACTCTCTGCTACTAGGGCCAGTGGTATCGGTGGCCCCGTGGGTAGTGGTACTGTTTTTACCTCCGCCGTGATGGGGCCCTGCACCGATGCCTCGACGTTCGGTGGGCTACCATCTCGTACGTGACTCGGAACCATAGCTAGCTGCCTTCGTGGGGCCATCCTGAAAAGAAACAGGTGCGTCACGATTAAAATAGTATACCTGGTCAGCTGACCCAAATTAATCACGAAGAAAACTTTTTCAAAGGAAACACACACGCGATCAGTGTTTTCATGCACTAAGTCGGAGATCAGAAGTCAGAGCCCTAGTGTATGGATACATCGGCCACCGCACCAACACCGGTTTCCCTAAACTGATAACCAAACCCAAAATACTTAACACTATTTCCATTAAAATAATCAGAGTCTAAGTTCTACAGTAGAATCAACTCCTCTGATACCAATTTGTCACAACCCGTCCTCGGGGCCCGTGTCGTGACTACCCTAAGATCGCCTTCTATAGGCCAAGGGCTGGCGACTAGCACCAAAGGCATAATCTCGATAAAAAGGGAAGGAATTTCCTTTAATAAGTAAACAAAAAAAATAGAGTACGCAACTAGAAGTAAACAATAAGTAAAATTGTATAAAAAAGAATGTGATGAAAGGAAAGGGGCCGGAAATACAAGCCTAATAGTAAACTACAAGCAACTGTAAAACTAGTACAACTGAAGAAAGGTAAAAAAACAACTTCTGAGTCATCCTCTGGGAATCCCAACTGAAGGGTGGGTACAGATGGACTCCTCAGCACCCTAGGTCCGTCCATCCGCTCTGTGTATGTCTCGCTAAGTGGTCCACCTCCAAGTACCATCCAGCTCTACAACTCTCTACCTCGATCAGTGATGTCCATCGTCTGCAACCAACACAATGAAGTGCGGGCATAGCCTGTGTAGTGGTGAGTATAATGATACTCAGTAGGGACCCTGAGACCCCCGAAGGTCTCCCAGAATCCAAGAAGGATAAATCACAGAATAAAGATACAATAAAGAAGTATCAACCAACCCTACTTAGGTATATTCCCATACATATACCTAAGTTATCAATCACAGTTCGCCTCTAACTCTCGAGCCCAAGAACAACCCAGTCCACACAGGAAGTAATTTCAATCACCTTAAAGATAAATTATTGAAAGTAAAGACTTAGATCACAAAGTTATACATCATTCATAGAGTGATAGAGATGATCAAATTTATTCATTGATTCATCTAAGCTGTCGGACCCACATAGGATACAGGACTAGCTAAGCTGTCGGACCCACATAGGATATAGGACCAGCTATTCTGTCAGACCCACACAAGATACAGGAACAGAAGTCAGAACTGTCTGACACACAGAGGATCCCAGTTCAGTAGGTATTGCTGTTGAACCCACGGAGGATTCCGGTACAGTATTCATCATTGTCGAACCCATGGAGGATTATGGTACAGTAATCGTCACTGTCGAACCCACGAAGGATTCCGGTACAGTAGTTGTCACATCTGGCCCTAGGATTCCCGCACACAACATGCTCGATTCCAAGAGGGTCCTCTCCTCGAGCCAAGGGTCAATACATAAACTATCACAAAGTCCTGAGTTGATGTATCATGTAGTTCCGGCTCATCATAAGGAACCCAACACGACAGACGGTGCGTCAATCGGACGCTCGGTTTGAGAGTTATTGGCATTTCCGTTCTAGGGGCCCGGTTGGATTTTTGCACAATCCAAACCCAGCAATTTTAGAAATTTGTCCAAAAATCACATAGAGTATTCCAAGAGGACAACCTCGTTGTGAGGGTCTCAGTGCCGTAGACGGCGTGTCGATCGAACGCGTGGTCTAGAAGTTATTCCCATTTAAGCGAAGACGGGCCCGACCCGTCAAACCCAGTGGGCTGGCGGGTCGGCCCGGCCTGGCTTGGCAGGTCTGACCCGGCTGGGGGGTCGGCCCGGCCCGGTGGGGTGTGGCCCACCTGCAAACCCGGCCCGTGCTACAGGACAGTCTGGTTCGCCCGGCGGCGCCAAGCGGCACCACCTCCTCCTCTGCCCGGCCGGCCAGTTCCGCCCAGCGTACACGGGCCACGGTTCTTCCCACGCGACACATGTGGGCTCCACGGTTCCCCAGCCCAGTCGGTATATGGCCGATCGGTTCACCCAGCTGAGCGGCCCGCAGACGTGGGTCGTGTCCTCCTCCATGCAGCGCATGTGGGCGTCGTGGTTCTCCAGCCCAGCCGGCAAGCGGCAGACCGGTTCTTCTAGCCGAGCATCCCGCGGATGCGGGCTGCGGTCTCCTTCCACGCGTCCCCTTCATGCGTCATGGATCCTACACACTGAACAACCGGATCGTCTACCAGGTTATCCCGCGAACCGGGCGGACCGAGCGGCCACCGGTCCCTTCGTGCGGCCGCCGCTGCTGACGCCACCTCTGGTCGCCGGCACTGCCACCTCTTCTGTCTACCACGGCCCGAATGGTCGTGACCCCCTTTCGTCCACCGTAGTTCTTCTTCGGCGCGGTGAGACGGCACCACGCCCTTTTGACACCACCTCCAACGTCAAGACAATTATAACAACAACAAAAACGGGGGGAGTGTCGGACCATGTTCGTGCGGTCCGAACCCTCCTCGTTACATTGCTAACATTCAACATCAAGAGCCCACCACATGATGTGGAAAGAAGAGTATAGCTCATATGTAAAAACAATCCAATTTACTCTACCTAGATTTGATGTTTGTTCTTTGATGACGGCATCGTTTCATTAACGTCGGGGTGCATCCGAGGAAGAAGCGTCTTCATTGGAAACGTTCTTCATGGGCGGCGGTGCTTCCATTCCTTGCTCTGGTTAAAGAAGGTTGAAGATGTTGCTTCACAGTCTTCAGATATGAGGAGCGTTCTTCGTCGAGGGGATGGTGTTCTTCCAAGAGTTCTCCCAAGCTCTCCAATGATTATGCCAACCCAAAATAAAGGAATAACTTCACTTATTTTAATGTTGGCATAATGAATTCAAAATAATTCAAACACTCCAATTACATAATTAAATCATTAATTAATTGTATTGGCACCATTAAGGGGAAGTCCAAGAGTTTCCCCTATTAATGTAGAGCTCAAGGGGTTTCAAAGGTGGGTTTAAGGGGGTTGAGCTCGTGTGGGCCCCACCACATAATATCCTCCCATGGGAGGTTATGTGGGGGTGGTACCCACCTCCAAATTCCCTTTGGAGAATTTAACCACCACTTACATAAAAATATGTTATTCATATTTTTATTTAAATTATTTAGAAAACCCCCAGAGTTAACTTCTGCTCTCGAGAAAACACAACAGTTGTAAAGGTCTCCTTAAGAGAATACTGGTGCTGCGAGTTCATCAGTGTCCTCAGATTTCAATTCCGAGCACCGGTTCAAAATATATAAAATCTGGCATGTACGTTTACTGAACGTACCTGAACAAAACTTCAGAAATTGATTCTGGGCACACTAGCATTGGAATCAGGCGCCATTAGAAATCGCGGACTCGTAAAATTCCCGTGTATTTCAGAAAAAAATTTCCACCAGATTTCTGGGTCTTTACAATTTTCCTCAAAATAAATTATGTGAGTCCCATTATCTTTCAACTTCATATCCACATGAGCCTTCAATGATAATAAATGTGGATATAGAATAGGGGGATAAGGTGCATTGTGTAGATTGTTTTGATCGGGTGGTTGATCCTTGAGATGGTTTTGAACCGGTCTTTCATTTCACCCCATTCCCTGTTTCCTTCTGTAATAACATGCATCGGTTTAGAAATTTTTTCATTAAATTTTTTTGTTTTAGCTTGAAAATTAAATTAGAAATGAATACCTCATTGTCTACATTTTTTATAAGATGTGATGGTCATGAGATGAATGTTCCAAGAGCTTGTTCTAACATGTGAATATCTGCATCATCAATTGGAACAGGTAGCTCGACACTCAACTCTAGGGATATAGTAATTAACACTCTGACATGACTTCTCAGAAGTGGTCTTTTGTGTATCATGTCGTTCTGGATATTGAACCTCGTAGCCCTCACTATAAGGCGATGGGTGGGTGTTGATAGATATAAATCACAGTCATTTTCACCATATAGAATATCAATATAGGAAAAGTATCAGTGTTTAGTGTCTATCTAATTCACATTTCACAGAAACAATTATTATAAAATTGGCTACCTCAGTTAAGAATTGTTTTTAAGGGTAATGGCTCACCTCAAAACTGGTGGGGGTGGGGCGAGATCTTTATGTGCGGGTTGTTCTTGAGTTATTTATTTTCTTGGCCTCCCCCCATCAAACTTTCTATTATCTCTCTCTGGTATTGTAACTCTTATTGAAACATAGCTAATGTTTCTTTCATCTTTTTCATTTCTTCGCTTTGATCCTCTGCTTGTTTTTTTCTCAAAATATGTTCGGCGTGTCACCCCAAAACTCGTACCTCTAACACGGCCATACTTTTCTAGCTGCTTCATGGCTACTGAAAGTATGAATGCATCTGGTGTGGGTGTTGTTGATTCTTGTGACTATTTGAGATAGAAAATATATGAAAATAAGTAATCATTTTTATGTAATATATATTTAAAGAACAAAAAATCATTATGTCATACTTATACATATTATCCAAACTTTTTGTGTGCTTTTATCTATTAGATTTCCATCTTTAGTTACACACACCTCCTTCCATAGAACATGGCGCGGGATGGAACTAGATTTGGATTTCGACTCTTAAAAATGCATATAAATAAAAGAACATAGATATTATGTTGATTTATGCCACATAAAAGTATTTCAGTAGATATAAAATACATACCAATTTTATTCAAGTGATGCATACCCCATCCTTGATTTATGGTAGGGGTATGCTAGTTTTGATGCTCTTTGTTTATTTTCAACACTCGGTTGTTGTTTCATAAATGAAACACTATAAATCAAATTGATGAATACATGTAACATCAAACAACATATTACCAGACACAATGTACCTGAAAATACTACTTCGCAAGACGGTCGGTAAATGCATCCCACGATTCTTGGGTTAGCAGTTGTACATAAATAAGAGCTAGGTGTGGTTTTATTTTCCCTTCAACATCGTTAAGATGATATTTCATTAAAAGTGTGTGAAAAAACCTATGAATCCTTCCATCAACCCTTAATACATAGTCTTTATGAGAGTCATATACTATAAATTCACTCTTAAATAGATGATGAAGTGTAAGTCAATGTTTCATTATTTAATTTTTAGTAAATTAAAAAAATGATATCATAATGTTACCATAATATATCCCCACATCAGTGTCTTAATCTCTGTCACAACATAGTGCCATGAAGTTAAATTAATCACCACGCATTTCTGAGTGATGATTCTAATGTAACTACTGAACATAGACTTGATAAGGTTAACATGTTTCCATACTTATTTTATCCAATCTCGTATTTTATGACTTTCTCTTTAGCCTTAATGATTTTTTCTAATACCGTCAAACTACAGTGCTCTTGTTTTTTTTTTTTTGCATCTCCGGTGCTTCTTAAAATTTCATTTCCTCAAATCCACCATCATCAATATGTTCCTCTGTATTTGGAGGGATAGCATCGGCATGTGCAGATAGTGGTTGAACCTCTGCATTGGGAGTAGCAACAGATTGAGAAACTGGTTGTTTGCCTACACTGCGAGCAGCATTAGGTTGATAAAACTGCTTTTCCTAGTAATTGGGAGCATCATCACATGCAGAAGTTGTAACACCCCGAGCTTTCACGATACGCTTCTCTTTCAATAATGCAATAGCTTGCATTGCACGCAAGTTCGAGATTCTAACACACATCGACCAATCAAAGTAGTAGTTATGAATAGTAATACCCACTTTTTGAAATTATATAAATTTTATATTTCAAAATGGACTTCATATTTTGATTCGGAATATCGAAATTAGCCTATGTTGAATTTTTTGTATTTTTCTGAGAACTTCCAATTTTTTATGAATAGTGAAAAATACTTAAAAACAACTTTTTTAATAAAAATAATTTATAGTGATAAATTATACTATTGAGTGGTTTTAAAGTGTAATTAGAATATATTTTTACCATTTCATCCAATGGTTGTCATTAGAATTAATTTCACTTTGAAATTGGACATAAACAATTGTCAATCTTTTGATATATATTATTTCTTAAAAACACGCTACTTGTTGTGACAGCGGGAATTAATTATAAAATTAATTAATGAAACTTATATGTTTGGAATGTTGTAAAATAGAAATCATTTTTGAATTCGGAATATCAATTATATCTTAGGGTGAAATTTTGGCATTGTTCTGAAAAAAATCAATTTTTTATGAATAGTGAAACCACTAAGTGGTAGTTAAAAAACTAATTTTTCGTTTAAATGAAATATTACCACTTCTGTGATTTGATTTTAAAAAATCCGACATAAACGGTTTTCATTAGGAAGTAAAATTTGGTTCAATGGGATTAAAATAATTTGTTTGGTGAATAGTAACTTTAAAGTTTAATTAATCGCGATTAAAGGTAATTAGTGTAATTTAAGGTAAAGATAATGTTATAATAATATGAAATGAACTTTACACTTGTCCTACCCCTATTGGATGAGTCATGGCCGACCAAGAAAATCCATGGGTCAACTTTGGGACCCCATGGAGCCACTTGGGTAAGAAAATTACAATAATAACTTTTTATTTTAAGTAAAAATAAAATTGTCACAAACATGAGTTGTTTTACTAAAACAATTTTTAAATGGGCTTATACATTCATATTTTTGACTATAAATATTCATTAGAAAGATAAAAATATTTCATACATCATGATACTTTTTTTATAATTTTTAGACATTAAATAAATTAAAATATTTATGACACAATGATGATGCAGTGATTACCTTATTAATTAACAATTTAAATAAACTAAAAAGATAATGTATCATATAAGGCTTAAACTTGTCAAAAACCTATTGGATGAGTATATTTATAACCCTTATCACCTTATACTTTAAATATATCATTTTGGGACCTTTATAATCCGAAAATCATTTCATAATAAAGTAACATTTCAATCTTTCCAAGAGTGCCCCTTCTCTCCTCTTATAAAAGGCCCCCACCTCTACCACCTTATTCACACTTTAAAGCCATTTGGCTCGGCCAAAATATGCCCAAATACTCTCCAAACATCCCTATCTTACTCCTAGAATCCTCAATTTTGGCATAACCCTTCCCAAGGAAGCCTTCGGCTCAAATCAAAAAGAGTTACCCGATTTTAAGGTAATGTCTTCACTTATGTTATTTTGTTTTATTTTTCTTCTCCAACCCCATAACTCTTTTTATTCATTTCTTTTGTAACAAAAACAGTATCCTAAATATACTAGGATGTTTTTATAAGAATTATTCGAGCTACAATTATACACACCTACATCTAATGGTTAAAGAACATATTGTTTCTGTGGATGGAGAATTTCTGCCTCACGAAACGATGATTGTTCAACACTCATATAACACCTTCAAAGGTGGCCATTAAGATGTCACTATAATTATATATGATATATAATATGTTTATGTTTTACTTAGGCTTCTGTATTTTGCATTTATTTCATACCTTTATGGTTTCCATTATGGGTAAACGCGATATTTTCATTTTAGGAAGTGCGGACTACCGCCCCCTCAAAGTGATTTGAATCGTTAATGCCATATTTGGGATGTATAAAGGATTGAGTAAATGTTATTATACATCATATTATACTGGAATTATAGTATAACTTTATATAATTATAATTTCATTCCATTAAATATGAAATATAAATGAAAGTAGTGTTCATGCGTACGTACGGCTTACCGTCTCCATGAACGGTGCATTTCATTTATTACCTCTAAATGTTATGTAATATTATAAATTCATGTATATAATGGATATATATGATATATATGATATCTAAATCATGAATATAATTATGTATATAATGGATATTTTACCACATGAACAAAGTGTAATTATAAGAAGTTTATTTTTTACTCAAGTACCTAGGATCGACAAAACGACTGTTATTAACTTAAATAATTACATAATGTTCATAACATGGTAATAAGTGATATAAAAGGAATAATGAACTTGAAAAAGGTTCTTAAGCAGGTATAGATTAACTCTAGTTTATTATTCAGGAGGTTAAAGAGCGGTCGAGTCAAGTCAGACATGAGGTAAGGGAACTTCTTAACCCAATTTCCTTTCTTTGGGTTAATCTCCTACTTTCAAATTGTGCCATGATATTATTATGTCCTATCTTGTATTTTCACTTTCTTTATGTGTACATATAGTGAATACACATTATAGATCTATTTTATTTAAAAAATGATCTTTGTAAGGGAACTTCTTAAAAAATTTCCATTCTTTGGGTTAATCTCCTACTTTCAAATTATGTCATGATATTATCATGTACTATCATGTATTTTTAATTTCTTTATGTGTACTTATAGTGAATACACATAATAGATCTATTTTATTTAAAAAATGATCTTTGTAAGGACTTCGTCTCAATCTCCTTTCATTGAGACATATTTTGTTTCTTTTATACGGTGTATAAAACACATTGACTTTTACTTTTATTCAAAAAGAATCTTTTTATACGAAGCGTTTTTACTAAACGACAAAAGGAATGTTTTTTATTATATATGTGGCGACAACGACTTCTCTGTCGCCATGGCTATTATTTGAGTTTCGGCTTCCTCTATAATCCATAACTTTTTTTAAAGAAAAATAAATACCATGTTTTACTTCTCTTTTATTTTGTTATTGAAAATGGTTTTGATAAAGTTTTTATTATATCAATGTGTTGTATTGATATCTTGTGATTGAAGTGTGGAAATCTTATCTTTCCTTTATGCATGTTTTATGTGATACAATTATGTTATGGTTTAGGATATGTTTAAACATGTTCATATGAGGAATGCATTGGACTTAATAAGTGACAGGTGGAGCCCGATATAGCTCCTTGATGCATCGGAAAGTCTAATGAGACAAACTAGTGACTTGGCACGAGGCATTGACAAAATCATATTTGTGGCCTTGGCATGAGGCCTTGGCTATGTGGTTATGATAGTCTGGAATTATTTATTCCATCATTATGAAAGTGGTTATTGATATTGCATGTGATTATTTGACCAGTATAATATCAATGTGAATAAGTAAAAGGCATTATTTCATTTTACTTTTTCCATATTATGTTGATGTTTATGTTTAAAAGGCTTTTTTTAGTCATACATTTCCTTAAATGTTTATGTTTATTTATGAAAGCTTCCGCTATATTGTTATCCTTACTGAGCATCTAAGCTCACCCCTTCCAATGTTTTAATTTTTTTCAGGATGTGAAGAAGTATATTATGAATGACCTGCAGGGATAGTATGAGGGGATATAAAGACAATATGTTGTTGTAGTTTTGTTTTACTTTATGATGTAATGTACGACTTATGAATGTATCTTGTGTTTCCAAGGCTACTAAACTAATTGGTCTTTCGATACTTGATCATTTGTGATCATTACAATGTTACGCAATAACACACCGACTCTGGGTAGCTGGGGTCGGGGCGTTACAAAAGTCATTAGCTGAAAAAGTGGTTTAATATTTAATTTAGATAACATAAAATCATCTGTGAACATATATTAACATATGTAAATAGGTTGAAAAACATGTTGTTTTTCTGCACTGCGAGCAACAACTGGTTAAAAAACCTGTTGTGCCTGGGGATTGGGAGCATCATCATGTTCAGAAGTCATTATCTACAATTTTGGTTTAACATTTAATTTAGATAACATAAATGTAGTAGTGAACAGATATTAACATAAATTAACACAATGTATATTTGAAAAGAAAATTGATTATTGAACTCTCTTTTTTAGAGGTTGAAGGTATTTGACCCCTCTATCGACTATGCAAATCCCTTTATTATGGTCTGCTTTGACATAAAAACGTTATCTACACTGGGACCACTTCAAAATGATGGTGTTTTCCCAATGAAAGGGTCATCCTTCATTGAATTTTCATATGAATTTTTATTGGTTTTTTTAGATAACAGAACAATTGACCACTTTTGGTTTTTAGGATCTAAAACATAAAATACTTGTACTACTTATGATTCCATTATAAACAGTTTGTCTTTGTACCCTTACTTACTGAAATCAAATTTCAAAAATCCTAACTCATCTATTTTAACATCACTTGTGTTATCAACTAACTTTCATTGAATAATTGGTACTCAGAATGTATTATAATACAACTCCCATATTTTTTTGATGATGCCAAAGTATGACATATTCACGTAAATTGGATTTTTGTCCTTATCACTAGAAACATGCACCGCTTCAACCTCAAGGGTAACTCCACTATTTTTTTGGTACTATTTTTATCATGTTCATTAGTATAGAATGTATAACCATTAATTACATAATCATTGTAAGATAATATGTGCACACTTGGTCCTCCAACTAGCCATCAAAGTCATTCTGAAATTGAGTTTGGATTTTCATTTGACTCCTTAAAAATATGGTTCTAAAACCATCCTATAAATTGTTGATTATTTTTATCTAATATCCATTTTTCATATCTTGATGGATACAAATTCCTAAGAATTTATTTTTGGGTTTCAACATATGGGTCAACATCCAAAATTCTATAAAAAATATAAAGGTGGTATTGCTCTTAATCTTTAATATTGACTACGACAACCTCCTTTCCAAAAATTACTTCACCGACAAGTCACCCAGTGTGATGATATTTTATTAGACCAATGCTTTTCACATCAAATAGGTATTTAGTACATAATTCAATGGCTTCCTCAAAAAAATATCGCTCTATCATACAACCCTCTGGCCGACATCGAATTTTGACATACCCTTTCAAAATCTTCATATACCATTCAATGGGGTACATCCGTCTATAGTGCACAGGACCACATAGCTGAATCTCTCTCACCAAGTGAACCATCAAATGAACAATCATATCAAATAAATTTGGTGTGAAAAACATTTCCAGTTCACATAATATGATGATAATTTTTCTTTCCATAGTTGGAAATTGTTTCGGTTCTATAACTTTGCTACATAGAGATTTGAATAAGAAACAAAGCTCCATTAATGTATTACATACATTCTTTGGAAAAATGCAACATAAATCTATAGAAATTAGATATTTCATAAAAACATGAAAGTCATATGATTTTAGACCTTTTAACCTTAAATCGTGCATTGACACGATGTTCTTGATATTCGATGAATAACTTTCTGGAACCTTAACGTTATTCAACAAGTTGCATAACTGTTATCTCTCCTTCTTGGAAAGAGTGTAAGCATCCGGAGGAATAAATGTTTATTTTTCACCCTTCAGTGGTGCCAACTCTTCTCGTATTCCCATATCAACCATGTCCAACCTAGCCTTAAATTTATCCTTTCTACTTCCAGGTGTATTTAGCAACGTGTTGATGATATTGTCACATAAATGTTTTTCAACAGGCATAACATCATGAAAATGTATGATATATAGAAAATTATAGTATGGTTGTAGACGACGAAAAAAAGTCCGTAACTCCTAGAGGAAGTTTCGAAATGGAAAAGCGAAGTCATATTCGGAATCAAAGGCTCAGTCCGGAGGCCCGGGAAGTGGGGAGAAAAATAAATGAGGGTGTGTGCGAAATAAGGATGTGCGTGTGAAGAATTCCTGGGATTCGCATAATCGAGCAGATGGTGTTTGTAATTTTACGCGCCCCGGTTCCGCGCGGTGAATCTTTGCGCGCCGACGGTTCCTGTCGCGGAAACATTCATGTGCCGCCTAGATTCTGCGCTGGCTGATGCCTATAAATAAAAGGAGACCCCCTTCCTTTTGGGTTTATGGAATTTAGAACGTCTCTTGTGCGCGTAATTGCGAGCGCAGTACGGTCTTGATTTATGGTTCTTTTCTGCTCCAAGTCACCCCAGGATCCACCTTTGCGCGAGATCCCCATGGCTTCGACTAAACTCCAACCCCTTCGGGGTCCGCCCCTTGTGCGCAATTCCTTCTTGTGCGCACAGGCTGACCAAGTTTCACACAATCCTTCCTTTGCGCGCACACCCCTTCCATTGCGTGCAATTCCTTCTTTTGCGTGCAAACCTATCTTTTGCGCGCCGACCCGGCCGTTTTCGCGCGCATCCCCGAATTGCGCACCGACCTGGTGTTTTCCACACAACAGCCTCAATTGTGCATAGCCTATCCTATGTGTCACTCCTCTTACGTGCAACAGTGTACAGTCTCTCACACGCCGGTCCCTTCGCTACCGTCACAGACCCCCATGAAAAATAGAGAGTCACACCGCAAACTTTTTGGGCCGGGATGTCGGGATTTCCCATTTCACCCTTATGCGCACGCACCTTCCACCTAGGGAATACCATGATTTGAGATACTCCTCCACACAATGTGAAACACCTTGAGTTGACATATTCCTCTTGGTTCGTTTCCTATGTCGTGAGTTCAGATTCTCATCATCAATTCCCCTGAGAAGAATGCCCTATCATTCAATAATAGGATGCCTTATGCTCCAAGAATGAGATGCCATAGTCCTATCTACATGACTATAAACAGTATTAAACCCTGTTCTCCAAACATAGGATGCATCTTGTTCCAAATAAGAGATGCCTTGTGTGCCAAGCATAATATGACTAATGCCATGATTACAGTGGCATAGTTTCAAGACCATTGGAATCCATTCAAACATTCCATCACTCCACCCCATGCTTTGTGTGTCCTTCATTCGGATATGCATCCACTTACAAGTCTGGAGGGACCCCCTAACGGTATGGATGATTGACCTGTGGTCTGCCTACTGTAACAATATAGATGATAGACCTTTGGTCTGCCTGTTTTCACAGTATGGATGATTGACCTATGGTCTGCCTGCTGTCCTGGGCCAACGCCCCGAAAGGCTTTGGGTGACACTTTGAGTTAGGTCCTGTGTTTCGAACATGGTTAGCAGTCGACCCCTCATTTGTTTGTCCCCATTCTAGTCTAACACGATAGGATTCTGTGTTGCGAACATGGTCAGTAGTTATCCTCTATCTCTGTGACGCTCTTATTGCATTCCAAATGTCGTTCATGTGATTCACACTTTTCATATCCCTTTGTTCGGGCCAATTCCAATGCCCTTGGAATTATCCCGCTTGTGCACTAGTGCATAGGTGCATGCCTCAACCCGTCAGTGAGTTGGGATGCCCTCATGGCCAGACATGAGGAAGACATTGTGGGAAGCTTCCATGCGTAGGCCCCATCCACCATAGCCATGCTAACATGGACCCCTCGATGGTCCGCCATGCGGCCCCCTTCACTACGGCCTTGTAGATGCCTTCCCTCCCATAAGGGGTATAGTTCATTGGGAATGTAAGCCCTTGGGGTGTGGAGAGAACCCACCTCGTCCAAGCTGCAGGACGTTAAACTGCTAAGCACCTCGTCCTTAACACATGACGTTAAACTGTGGTCCGACCCCGTGCTTCGCACGCAGGGTCCCGCCAGCTCGGACATTTTTTACGCCTCTCGTCTCCACGGTAATGGAATCTTCCTCACATGAGATGAGATCTTCCTTGTCGGATTGGCATTAGTCCACGGGAGAAGGGACACCTCAGAGCGTAAGCCCCTAGCCTCTCTTACGGAAGGTTACACCCATGCACCTCCGTACTTGCCCCCTGCCAAGGCTAGTGGAGTCCCTTTCTCACTGTGCATTGTCGCACCACAGGCCTCCATCCTAGAGTAAGCCCTGGCACCCATGGCTGCTAACCACGCGTAATCCCCTGTTTCCTCTTCGGGCCGCTCCACGCGTAAGCCACTTTCCGCTTCTCACGGACGCACCCTTTGCGACGTGATCATCTGGTACCTGCTACCTCTTGTTTCTCACACCGAGCATGACTCACGTGGGCTTAGAGCGCACATCGACCATGACATCCACCTATGGGCCACCTCAGAGCGTAATCCCCATACCAGCAAACTACGTGGACTTTGATCCGTGCTAAAGCATGGTACGTAGGAAGCCTCCACGAGGTTCAAGCCCACCACCCGGTCGTTCCGACCTCTCCACGTCGGTTCCCCGACCACCATGGTCTGCCTTAGAGCGTAAGCCCCATACCAGCGAACTACGTGGACTTTGATCCGTGCTAAAGCATCGTACGTAGAAAGCCTCCACGAGGTTCAAGCCCACCACCCGGTCATTCCGACCTCTCCACGTCGGTTCCCCGACCACCATGGGCCACCTCAGAGCGTAACCCCCATGTCCACCATGGGCTGCCTCAGAGCGTAAGCCCCAGATCCCTCGTCCCGCATGACGTTAAACTGTATATCATCCCGCATGACGTTAAACTGTATTCCCCCTCTTGGGTTGTCTCAGATCATAAGCCCCATGCCTCATACCCACGTCTCATCCTGACTTCCCCCCTCAAGCCCACATGCCTTGGGAAGCTCATTCCCTAGCCCGGATATCTTACTTCCTCCAGGCTTCAATCCATGCGTCCATTCCCACAGGTCGCCTCTTCAGGTGTCCCACCGTATCACCGAACTACGCGGACTTTGATTCCCTGCCATGGGGACACATAGGAAGCCTCCACGAGGTTCAAGCCCGTCACTCCATCCCTTCTGATCCTTACCCGGACCGCCACATCCCGGTAAGATCATGCCACCCCATCCCACTCCATGGTATCCAGGAAGCCGCCCACATGATGGCCCCAACATCGGTGTTCCCACTAGGGGATCCTTCAATCTGATCTAGTCTCAGTGTTTCGATCAGTCCGATCTGTCTCTGCAAGATGTTAAACTCGCGGCATACCCCATGTTAAACATGGGAAGCTGAGGAAAATCTCAGATGGTACATAATTCCCCACGTTCGATGTGGGATTCCTCGGGATTCCGCGCCCTCGAGAAGCCCTGTGATAAGGGATACAGGATAGAAATGATGATCCCCAGCCTCAAGACATGCCAACGTCACCCCAACATGACCATTCTCCTCACCGAAGGTTGCTGCCCCGACAAGACCCCTTGGAGCGTCTCGGCGGAAGCAGCGTAATTAACCGGCGTCCATGCAGATATGGCACCGGGAACGAGCTTCACGAACCCATCTTAAATCTATGAGGGAGACTCGGACTAGGTGACGAGCTCTGAGGAGGAATCCACGGAAGGAAGAACCAACATCCCATCATCCCAGTTTCGATCAAGGAGCAGACGTCCCTGAATAAGGAACGGATGTCGCCCGCCTTTGGAAAGTGGGAATGCGGGGAAAAAAGCCGCACGCCCTCCCATGTGTGACGGACACGCGTGAGATCCCCGGCGTAAAAGTGTTAGAAACAATGGTAATTCAAAAAAAACTGATTTCTTTTTCCAACCAGCTTTTGTAAGGTTTTTCAAAAAATGTTTACAAAAAATAGTGTCCACATTTTTTACTTTCTCAAACAGTTGATTTCCATTTAGTGGAGACGGTGGTGTATGTTATTCTAAACATATATCGAATGATGTAATCCAAGATCAGTACTTAGGTCATTGGGGTAGAAATATGTGATATCCTATAAACATTGTTTTCTATTAATATTTCAACCTAATTGATTGTGTACCTTTTTCGCAGATGGGACACCCAAGAGTTCTTTTAATGCAATATTCTGAAAAATTTCCATAAGTAGGAAAGTCATTTATCGTCCCATACAACATGGATCACAATGTGAAATTATCATTTCTATAAGCATCATACATCGTAACACTTGAATCCCACAACAATTTGAAATCCTTGATCAATGGAGCCAAATAAACATCAATATCATTACCCGGTTGTTTTGGTTCGGAAATAAGAATAGATAACATGATGTGTTTTCATTTCATGCATAACCACGATGTTAATTTATAATTTACCAACATAGTCGACCATGTATAGTGAGTGCTTCTTTGAAAACCAGAAGGATTCACTCCATCTATAGATAACACAAGACAAAGGTTTCTTGGATCATTTTCAAAGTTAGGATACTCATGATCAATTCTCTTCCACTAAGGAGAGTTTGTCAGGTGTGGTAGTTTTCCATCTTTATTTATTTTATCTGCACTCCACATCGATTTCCCTATTGTCTCCTCACTTATATATAGGCACGTAAACCTTGGAATGATTGTTAAGTACTATGTAACTTCTTTTGGAATAGATTCATCTTTCTTGTATCAAGAAGAACCACACTTTAGTAATTATCTAAGTGATTTTTGGTCCTTTTGAAATAGTATACAACCATTTGGGCATATGTGTATTATTTTAGGGATCATACCCATTGAGCGTAGCATTTGTTTTGGTGTTGTTTGTTTAGATCTGGAGCTCATTATATTTTGGGATCATGTCATTCAAGAGAGGAACTAATTCTTTAAATCTAGTGTCACTCCATCTATTGCTTACAATAAAATTCTATAGCTTCAGTGTGGACGGAAATGTTGTATATTTAGTGCAACCATCATACAATGGAATCTGTTCACAACTCTTTAACTCCTCAATCAATTTTGGGAAATTATAAAGTTTATATTCAACTGTTCTTGTCATTTCTTTAATAAGATCTCCATCATCATGAACATCTGTAATCACATCATCGATATGGTATTCTTCATTTTCCACACTATTAATCATATCAAATGATCCATAAAATGCAGTGTTATCCCAGTCACTAGCTACATTCTCCTTTTCCCCATGTTTATTCCAACATTTATAACTTCGATCTATTCTATGGCAGATCAGGTGTTCTTCCAACACCTCTTGACTAACTTTTCATGAATAATAACAGTGTAAAAATAGAAAAAGGATTTGATAAGGACCATATGCATGATCTTTTTCAAATTTGATGAACTATTTCACTCCATCTTCATACTCTTTTGTTAGACGATTGGCATTGATCCATTATTTATTCATATCTATCCTAATTTATTCGGTGATATTAATATTTAACAAATATAAATACACAAAATGTTGATATAAAAAATAACCAAGGCTAAAATAACACTATCTATTTAAAAATATTTATAAAATAACAAAGACCTGATTTAGACAAACCATTTACACAATTGAAATACCATTAATTAATATTTATAAAAGATCAAACTCTTTGAAAATAACAGTTAAAATCCCATTAAAAATCATACTTGAAATCCCATTAAAAAATCATCCATTTACATATATTACTCTTTAAAATAACATAGTCTTTTTAAAATAAACCAATTAGTTCCAAATATCCTTTCTCAAAACCCCAATTTCTTTTTTAAATTATTTATAGCTATTTAAAACCAAAAAAATGGTATGTTGAACACATATAATTTTTTAAGAAACATTTCAAAACACTTGAATCATTTTAAAAGAGACACATAGGAATTTTCACAAAGATATAAATCCCAAGAGTGACACTTTATACATTATGTTAAACTATACAAACTTCAGTCCTAACTTCACAACAATACTTGATGCATTATTTTAGATTCACCTTTATTGGTTTCCCTCCCCATGCTTAGCACTCTCACAGAGATCCTCTCTAAAGTTTTAACCCTCACTTATACTAACATGCCACATTATGTTCCAAATTCACGGTGGCATAATTTTTCCACTATCCTTTATTCTACTAGAATTCTAATTCCTTCAGCCTTACCCCCTAAAGTAACTGTACATACTAGTAAATCAAGTCATTCTTGTAGGGTCTTTCCCTAACCAACCACCCAATTTTTTTGGTATTCCTATGTTGTCCAATATTTCATCCCAACCCCATAACATTTGATTCTTTTATTATCTCTTGTATAACATAGGTAATTTTCATAGACTACCTATTTTCTACACCGAGCATGGATAATGTGGGCTTAAATTTCACTAGTGGATTATATCCCAATATAATTGAGGCATTTACTTATTTATTAGAGGGGTTCTTCTACAAATCCTTCAAATTCATATGTAGACCCTAAAGAATATTCAAAACCTATATAAACAAACCCTCACATAAGAGGAACCAAAAAACATCAATGAATACATAAAATAAAATTTACTTCAAAGCCTCAAGACATTCCAACTCAACAATCACAGATTCCAAAATAAAAAACCACCCCATACCACTTTGGGTAATTCAACTCAAGGGATTCTAGAAAATAACCTAACCACTTCACAACCTTAGGAGGAACTTAACTTTGTGCCGAATGTTTTAGGTGTGTTTATTCCAAAACAACACTGGTGTGTTGACCATGATCAAGAGTTTAATTGTTACTTCATCTACATAAACATAAAAATAATATAAATATCATTATTACATATTCAACATATTTTCAGACCATCCATTTAAGTTGGTTATTAAAAATTAAATATATCATTTCATGGTGGTGGTAGTCCACACATACACATGAGCGATGTTTTCAATTCCTATAGAGGAAGTATTCCACTCGTATGCATATGCGCTGTTTCTATATTCCAACGGATTATAGGGTAAGAAGGTAGATAATATATTATCTCTATAGAATCATAGTTATTTCATAAATACCATATATATACACTATGTAAATATTGATAATCTTTCATGTGATGTGGTGATGAAAAACTAAATACATCACTTGGTGGAGGAGGTAGTCTTTATGTATGCACGAGGGATATTTTCAAATCCCATTGGTTGAAAATGGGATAAAAAGGTTGTATGATCAACATAATAATATTTTAGTATATTAGTGATACTTATATCATTATATTAGTAAGTTTATAATTATTTATTATGATTTAAAAGAATAAAGAAACTTGAAAGAATTCAGTTATAACTTTACCTCTTCATTATATTTACCACTTTGTATTGGACTTAAGGTTCTTATAGAAGAGTTTTATGGTCACACTAAGGGTTTAGGAATGTGGTTTGAGATGTTTGGATATGGATTTTTAAATAATTTGGAGAAAAAAACAAACTAATATATACCTATAGAAAGGTTATATTAAGTCCCCATTTATAGGAAAAAATCAATGGAGTTTTCAGAAATATTATGTCCTTAAAGGTCTTTGATGAGTCATTTATTTAATACATTTTTTCACATCTATTTTTTTATTTAGTTTCTGATTATTTAAATGTTTTTATTATGATAAATTCTATATTTATTTTTTAAATTGATATTTAATATGTTATTCATAGAATATCCATTCAAATATAGTGTTTCATGTGTTTAAGTCAAAAACGTTCCTTGGGTTTATTTTTTTTACATTTAAAAATCATCATTTTATTATTTCTAATTAATTATTCAATTTATTTTAATTAATTCTAGAAATAATTCTACCATAATTGTACGTTTTTATAATATTTTTTTCATTTAGAATTCATCCTTTAATTTGATGATTTTATTCTATTCTTGAAATTTAAAATGTAAATTGAATGGATTTTTTTACTATTTTTGTAATTTAGTTATGATAATCATGGAAATGGTCATGTGATTAGTGCACTGACTATGCCCAAAAAATTGGAAAAGGCATCAAACTAATTCACATTGAGTTCGAGCTACTATGCCAAGTATTGTATAGAAAATTAGCACTCCTTAATCACTCACATGAATAAAAATTCAAATATTCCATTGAGAATATGGTACCCTCAATCAACCATGCCTCTAGAAAATCGACTAGAAGCTCAAAATTCAAAGTTTTTGCACAAATAAAATAGAGGTTTCACACATGTGAAAATTAGTAAAGGTAAGATAACACAATAAGTAAATACCATGGGGATGCATGTGTAAAAATGGAAAAGGAATCAAGATGCCACATGAAGTAGCTGGAGTGATCAAAAGTCCAAAACGCAAGCTACTACAAGATGAGGTTAGAGTAACTCTAAGTGAAAAAATCAAGCTACTACATGAAATAATACATTGATTTTAAATAGTAAATTTTTCATATTTTACAACCAAAAAATTAAAAAAAAAATATCGCTTCCATGTCCTTTGGTTTTATGAGAAAACCTACCTACCATGACTATAATTTTGATAGATTAAGAATATTCCTAGACCTATTATGTTGATTATTCCATGTTATCATCCCTTCAAACTATCACGCATTTAAATATCAATCGTCCATGAGAAGCTATGGTTAATGAATCTTACTAGAATAAGTAGAAGCAGAAGAGGTGGTAGATTCAGCAGTAGAGGCAGTGGTAGCGGTAGTGGTAGTAGTAGCAGCGGAGGAGGAGAAGGAGGTGACAGTGGTGGAAGAGGAGGAGTAGGACATGGAAATGGTGGTGTAGGAGCAGGATGCGTTCTCAGGAGCGACAATGTTGGAGGATAAAGAGGTGGAGTCTGTAATGGTGGAGGAGTGTAACGCCCGAGACTTTTATAAGAAATATTTTGTTTTTATCAAAGGAATCTTTCACTACACACAAAACTATATTGGCTTGCTTTACACACAATCGCAGCCTTCCTCGATAGTTTGCGTCGTACGCAATACCGAGTTTCACTAAACAACGATATGCTATTGAAATATTATTAAAACTAGTCGTTATGAATAGTAATAACCACTTTTTGAAATTTTATAAATTTTATTTTTAAAAATGGAATTTATTTTTGGATTTAGAATATCTAAATTAGACTAGGGTGAAATTTTGGTATTTTTCTGAAAACTTTCAATTTTTGATGAATAGTGAAACCACTAAGTGGTAGTTAAAAAACTGAATTTTTCATAAAACTTAATTTTACCGCTTCTGTGAGTGGAATTTCGAAAATCCGAGAGACACGGTTAATATCAAGGACTAAAATGTGGTTCAATGAGATGAAAATAATTTTTGGTGAATAGTAACTTTTTACTTTTTTTACCACGGTTAAAAGTAAATAGGGTAATTAAGGGTAAAAGTGTTATTATCACTACCCTAAAACATGTCCTAATTCTATTGGATAAGTGTAATTCGACCAAAAACAACCTTAGGAATAAAATATGACCATTTAGGCCCACTTGGATTAGATTAGGACATTTATTATTAATTTATTTAAAGAAGGGTTAAAATAGTTAAAATCAAAGTTTAATAAGTAAATAATTCTTAATATAGGGTCATTCATTAGATAAATTCGACTATAAATATTAATTATAAAGATAAAACGATCTCCTACATAATAGTATTTTATTTGTAATTTTTAGACATTAAATAATTTAATTTATTTATGACACAACGATGATGCAATAATTATCTTGTTAATGAAATATTGACATAATTGATGTTATAAATACCCAAATAAATGTAATTTGAGACTTTTTCTGAATTCCACTAATTTTATAGGTTAATATGACATTTTACTATTTATTTAATTATATTTTTTCGAACTAATAATTCTGTTATGATTTTTACAAAAATCAATTACTAAATAGTGTCAAAATTGACATAAAATAGTTTTTAAAACAAATATTATATTATTAATTGTTATTTTATTCCTAAAAATCTATGGTTCGGCCAAATTACTTATATAAGGTTATATATATTAATAATAAAAAACTTGGGGTTCTTTTGGCTTGATATAGTAAGTTTATTAACCTTATAGTGTAAGAAAACAAGAAGACACGGTAAAAGTTAAATTATCTAACTTACAAGTTAAATCTAAATGATAAGGTTAAAATTGATACCTAAACTTGTCTAAATTCTATTGGATTAGAATATTTCGACCTATACCCACCTTATATTCTAAATATATCAATTTTGAGCTATTAAAAACCGAATTGGACTTTATAATAAAATAATATTTTTAGTTATTCCAAAGGTGCCCCTCTCCTCCCTTGTAAAAGGGCACATCCTCCCCCTCTTCCTCACACCACTTTGAGCCTTCAAGCTCGGCCAAACCCTGAATATTTCTTCTCTCCACTTCCCTAGAGACATCCTAGAGGTCCTGGTATTCTTCAATGACCAATTTTAGTGCCCTAAAAGGAGGTATCAAATAAGCGCTTCAAAGAAAAGGTAATGTCCGTTACCGATTCTTTCATCTTTATTTCTTCTTCCACTTCTTCTTCTTTAGTTGTTTCATTATGAATTAATAACATCAGTATCACTCATATACTAATATTTTATTATAAGTATGAAAAACCCTATTTCTCCATCTATCCATCCTATGGAAAACGAAATCACCGCGCATGCGTACTTACGGAATACCGTCTCCACGCCGTGGTGTAATCTATTTTCCACCACCACATTACTTGGATGGGTATAATGGTGTAAATAATTACTATATATTATTATTATAAAGTGATATTGATTCTAAAATAGTATACATACACTCCAATACAATTCCACGATCATGGGAACGATATCATCACTCGTGCGTACGTACGGAATACCGTCTCCACGATGTGATGTGATTCGTTCTACATGATCTTCATTGCATAATGATTATATAAATGAATTGAATAAATAAATATGATATATAGTACATTAATACCATTCTGGAAATTATGTATCTATAACCTAAAGATAAGAATAAGAATTTATTCGACAAAACACGCATAAGAACAAAAAGTTATAAACACCTGAATAACAAGTGGCAATGAAATATTACTACTAAGATTCTAAGAATATGACCATATATGCTATCATAACAATAATTATGATTCCGGAATAAGCCAATAACATTATTTAATTCATTATACAGGAGGTTCGGACACTTTCGAAGCAAATCGGACCTAAGGTAAGGGAAATATTACAATCCCATTTTTATCCGATATTGTTTATACTTTAGTATTTACTGGGTTGTATTTTATCATCCACATCCATGTTTCCTCAATATTTAATATTATTTACATCCACCTACAATTTTTTAAATCCAATTTTACCCTTCGGTGAGTTTTTAGTAAAGGATATGAAAGGAATCTTTTGTCTTTTTTCATACGAGGTACTTTTTGAATTTTCCGACAAAAGTACGAAGAATGTTTTTTTATCTTATACGGCATGAATGGATTTTTAAAAAATAATTTCCAAGAAGATTCATTTACAAGTTTTCAAGTTTATTTTTAATCAACTTCTTTTAGTTTAGAATTGTACGACATGTTAAGAAAGGAAAAGTGTTTTTGAAGCAGAAAGGATATTTTCCTCAAGAATGGAGTTCAAGTGTTTTATCAAAATTATTTTCCATCTAAGATAATAAAGGGTTCTGTTTCTATCCCTATTATTACATTTATTTGATTATTTTGTGGTGGAATTATATTTTTATGAATTCCATTATCTTATATGCATTGTTTTATGATGTCACGATGTTTAAGATTCCCATTTTTATTACATGGGTTATGCTATGATGTATGGTTTCTGATTTTGTGGCACACATAAGAATGGTATCATTATGAGATGGGTGGGACCTATATCTCCCTCCAATTCATTGGGTAAAGATTTTATATCTCATGAGATAGACATGGTTGGAACGGCAGGTTAAACTAGTTCAGTGAAACAGGACTGAAACGAGGAGTGAACTCGGTTCAGAAATGGACTTTGTCCACTAAGATAGTCTTGTCCATGAGTCTTGACTAATAAGAAATGATTATCTATGATTATGTGTGTATTCCACAAAGCTTCATGTTTTATGTTATGATTATTGTGATTACATTTCACTACTATGATTTATCCCATGTAATTATGATCTCTTTTGCAGGTTAAGATTTCCAAAAGTTATGTTCTTATGAATATGATGTGATTGATATTTCTTTTGTTTACCCTTACTGAGCATTTGAGCTCACCCTTTTTATGTTTTCTTTCCCCAGGTCAGGAATAATGTTATTAAGTAAGATATGGAAAAATGGACTATAGATATGATGAAATAAATGGGCGACAATGTAGACGCTTTATGAACCAGTCGTTTATGTTTCCCATTTTCTAAAGACACTATACCTATACGGTCCTTTCGTGGTTTTGTTATATATTGTAATAAGTATGCTTCAATTTTGAAGTATTAACAATGTATATAAAGTATGGGCCACTATAGTTGGTATCAGAGGAAAGGTATAGTCAACCTTTGGAAACTAGGATGTGAATGCCTTAGTAAGAACCCTATGGATAAGTCTAAGCATATAACATAATCGTAGTGTTTTATAAATGACCATGAATAACCTAGGATAAGACATTAAGTGTGAAATTTTATTCTTGATTATGTGGTTTTCCTATTATAATTAGTGTTTCTCACACTATTCTTCTTGGTTTTAGTCAATGGCTGGAACCCGAAGGAACCGTATTAAAACGGAATGCGGCGGGCAATGAAATGATTGTCCCCCTGAGCAACCAAACGTTATGGGAGCTGGAATGAAAAATCTTGTAGTCATGCTCACACAACTTTCTCAAGCTATTAATCATGCAGGACTTCCAAATGAACAAAGTAAGGAGAAACATTCTGTTGAATCCTTCATGAGGTAGCGTCAACCTTCATTTAGAGGGTCTAATGATCCATTAGTTGCTGAACAATGGATTAGTACTACTGAAAATATATTTTACAGTTCTTCAATGTTCTGAACATGATAAATTCATCTTAGCAGTGTATCGTTTGGAAGGTGATTCTGATCAATAGTGGAATCTTATTAAGAATACGAGGCAAATAAATGAAATTGAGTCCATGGAATGGGACGAGTTCAAGAACTTATTTTTCAATAAGTATTTCCCTCATATTCTTCGAACAAAGATGGAGAAGGAGTTTCTTGAACTAAAGCAAAAGGATAATGAATCCGTTGGTACCTACAAAGCAAATTTTACAAGACTTGCAAGGTACGCTTCTAGTATTATTATCCAACCTGAGAGTAAGATCGATCGATTATTTAGTGGCATAAAACCAAGTCTTCTAAGGGCGTTATCCATAAGGGACTTCAATAGCTACGAGGAAATCGTTCGATGT
The DNA here is from genome assembly GCA_963277665.1 of Viscum album. Taxonomy (NCBI): domain Eukaryota; kingdom Viridiplantae; phylum Streptophyta; class Magnoliopsida; order Santalales; family Viscaceae; genus Viscum; species Viscum album. Next base: position 1,959,995,284 of record OY728119.1, on the reverse strand, counting down.
GCTCTCAAAGTTGAGATGGATATTGGAGTAACCGTTAGTCATATGGGTTTGATAAGAAGAGGAAAATGGAATTCAAAGGAAAATCTAAAGAGCACACTGAAAAGAAGATGAGCTTTCCCTTATGCTCAAAGTGTGGAAAGAAACATGGATGGAGTTGTCTTAAAGGGACAAGTAAATGTTTCAAATGTCTAAAGGAAAGTCATCGGGCATTTGAATTCCGCAAAGATGGGAAGAAGATGTCTAATGATGTAAACAAAGGAAGGGATACACAGAATGAACCTAATACACTTCAATGTTTCAAGGGCAAGGAGATGGGGCATTATGCCAATAAATGCCCTAATCCAAGGGTTGTTGATGATGATCGACATCAGCAAAATCTTAAGGCTAAAGACAAAGGAAATTCACATGCAATTTCTATCAACGATGTGGAGTACGATAACAATGTGGTGAAAGGTACACTTACCATCCACTCTAAAGTATCAAATGTTTTATTTGATTCTGTATCCAACCACTATTTGATTTCTGAAGATTTTTCTAAGGGTATCACCGTATTACCTCAACAATTAGATGTTGAGTTAGTTGTGACAACACCTAATGGCACAACAGTCGCATCAAAAGTTTATAATTCTTCCCCGATTGAAGTTTGTGGGAAATTGCTTCCTGCAAATCTTGTTATCCTTCCTATATTAGAATTTTATGTGATTCTTGGCATGGATTGGATTTCTTTATATGGAGCTCATATCAATTGCCAAAGAAGGGAAGTCACATTTCATATTCCAGATCAATCTATGATCGTCTATCGATGCAAGGATGAACATAACCTTCCAGTGAAAATTTCTTCCATCTTATGGGTCTTGATTCCACTGAATGAAGGTTATTTATCTCAAATTGTTGGTGAGAAACTCACAATTAAGAATATTCCCATTTTACGGGAGTTTGATGATGTCTTTCCAGAGGAATTGTCGGGTCTTCCACCAAATCGTGAAGTTGAGTTTTCAATAGAACTCGTACCGGGTGCTTTGCCTATTTCAAAGACACCTTATAGAATGGCCCCAATTGAGTTGCAGGAATTGAAGAAGCAACTCCAAGAGAATCTGGATAAGGGATTCATACGCCCTAGTGTATCACCTTGGGGAGAACATGTTCTATTTGTTAAGAAGAAAGATGGATCAATGAGACTCTTCATTGATTATCGAGAACTTAAAAAGATCACTATCAAGAACAAATATCCTCTCTCATGCATTGATGACTTATTTGACCAACTATGTGGAGCTCAACACTTTTCCAAGATTGATCTTCGTTCAGGGTATCATCAATTAAGGGTCAAAAGGGAGTATTACCAAAGATGGCTTTTCGTACAAGGTATGGACACTATGAATTTATAGTGATGCCATTTGGTCTTACTAATGCCACTGCTATCTTCATGGATCTGATGAATAGAGTCTTTAGAGACTATCTTGATCATTTTTGTGGTAGTCTTTATAGACGATATTCTTGTCTATTCAAATAGCAAGGAAGAACATGAGGATCACTTGATAATTATATTGAAGACCCTGAGAAAGGAGAAGCTTTATTCCAAATTTACCAGGTGTTAATTTTGGCTTCAAAAAGTATCATTTTTAGGTCACATAATCTCAAAAGAAGGGATATCTATGGATCCAGCAAAAATAGAGGTTATCGAAAGATGTTCGAGACCAACAACAGTAACCGAGATCCGATGTTTTCTTGGTTTGGCTGGATATTATCGACGTTTCATGAAAGATTTTTAACGATTATCTAATCCACTCACCAGGTTGACTCGGAAAGGAGTGAAGTTTGTTTGGACGGAGGAATGTGAAGATAATTTCAAGGAGTTGAAAAGAAGGTTATCCAGTGCACCTGTTCTCACACTACCTTGTAGTGGAGAAAGGTTTGTGATCTATAGTGATGCATCCAAGAAGGGATTGGGGTGTTTTCTTATGAAAAATGATATGGTGATAGCTTATGCCTCACGACAGTTGAAAATCCATGAGCAAAATTAACCAACTCATGATTCGGAGTTAGCTGCGGTAATATTTGCATTAAAGATCTGGAGCCATTACCTTTATGGTGAAAGGTGTGATATTTATACTGATCATAAAAGTTTAAAGTATATTTTCACACAAAAGGAGCTGAATATGCGCCAAAGAAGATGGTTGAATCTGATTAAGGATTATGACTGCTCAATCCATTACCACCATGGGAAAGAAAACAAGGTGGCAGATGCATTAAGTCGACAAGACCATGCCAGTGTATCCATGATGAGGATCACAAAAGATCCAATATTTATGGATTTACAAAGGATGGATCTTGGAATTATAATGGAAGGGGGAAAATCGTATCTTTCTCAAATGAATGTTCAAACATCTATACATGTGAAAATTAAAGTGGCGCAGAAAGAAGTTGTAGAGTTACAAAAGAAGGTGAGAAATGTTCCTGAATTCAACCTTGATTGTGATGGGATAATAAAGTTCAGGAATCGGGTTTGTGTTCCTCCCATACCAAAATTAAAGAAGGAGCTGCTGGGTGAGGCACATAGTTCTTCATTCTCTATTCATACAGGAAGCACAAAGATGTATAGGGACCTGAAAGAGTCCTTCTGGTGGGATGGCATGAAAAGAGATGTTGCTGAATATGTCTCTCGATGCTTGGTTTGTCAGCAAGTTAAAGCTAAGAGACAGAAGTCCAAGGGGATGTTACAACCATTACCCATACCCGAATGGAAATTGGAAAACATCACTAGGGACTTTGTCACAGGACTTCCTAAAACATCCAAAGGCAATAATGCTATCTGGGTCATAGTTGATCATCTTACAAAGTCTGCACACTTCATTGCTATTAGAGAGGATTTTTCTCTCGATCAGCTTGCCAGGATATATGTAAAGGAAGTGGTAAGATTGCATGGAGTACCACTTTCTATTATATCTAATCGGCATCCGAGGTTTACCTCAAAGTTCTGGCGAAGTCTTCAGCATACTCTGGATACAGAGTTGAGTTTCAGCACTGCTTATCATCCTCAGACAGACGGTCAGTCTGAGAGAACAATTCAAACTCTAGAAGATATGTTGAGAGCTTGCTCTATGGATTTCAAAGGTGGTTGGGATCAACACCTACCTTTGGTATAATTTTCTTATAATAATTGCTTTCACTCTAGTATTCAGATGGCTCCTTATGAAGCTCTCTATGGAAAAAAATGTAGGACTCCAACTTGTTGGGATGAAGTTTGGGAAAGAAAGCTATTAGGACCTGATCTCGTTGATGAAATGGAAGAAAAGGTCAAATATATTCAACAACACATAAGAGCAGCTCAGATTCGACAGAAAAGTTACACCGACAACAGGAGAAAAGACCTAGAGTTTGAAGCAGGTGATAAAGTGTTCTTACGAATATCTCCCTGGAAGAGGGTCATGAGATTTGGAAAAAAAGGGGAAGTTGAGCACTAGATATATCGGTTCTTTCGAAATACTGGATCGTGTTGGGAAGGTAGCTTACCGATTGACGCTTCCAACGTATCTCTCTCAAGTTCACGATGTGTTCCATGTATCTCTCTAGAGAAAGTACATACCTGATCCTTCACATGTACTCAGCTTAGAAGTTGTACCGCTGTAGCAAGATCTTTCTTATGAAGAATAGCCGATAGAGATTCTGGATCGTAGCGAAAAAGTCCTATGAAACAAGACCACTTGATTGGTGAAAGTTTTATGGAGGAACCACCAATTATAAGAATCTACATTGGAGCTAGAGGATATGATGAGGGAGAGGTATCCTCATCTGTTTGTTACAAAGTGACGAATTTCGAGGGAGAAATTCATTTTAAGGGGGGTAGAATGTAACGCCAGAGACTTTTATAAGAAATATTTTGTTTTTATCAAAGGAATCTTTCACTACACACAAAACTAGATTGGCTTGCTTTACACACAACCGTGGCCTTCCTCGATAGCTTGCGTCGTACGCAATATCGAGTTTCACTAAACAACGATATGCTATTGAAATATTATTAAAACTAGCTGTTATGAATAGTAATAATCACTTTTTAAAATTTTATAAATTTTATTTTTCAAAATGGACTTCATTTTTGGATTCGGAATATCGAAATTAGCCTAGGGTGAAATTTTGTTATTTTTCTGAAAACTTTCAATTTTTGATGAATAGTGAAACCACTAAGTAGTAGTTAAAAAACTAAATTTTTCATAAAACTTAATTTTACCGCTTCTGTGAGTGGAATTTCAAAAATCCGAGAGACACGGTTAATATCAAGGACTAAAATGTGGTTCAATGAGATGAAAATAATTTTTGGTGAATAGTAATTTTTTGCTTTTTTTTACCGCGGTTAAAAGTAAATAGGGTAATTAAGGGTAAAAGTGTTATTATTATTACCCTAACACATGTATTAATTCTATTGGATAAGTTTAATTCGACCAAAAACAACCTTAGGAATAAAATATGACCATTTAGGCCCACTTGGATTAGATTAGGACATTTATTATTAATTTATTTAAAGAAGGGTTAAAATAGTTAAAATCAAAGTTTAATAAGTAAATCGTTTTTAATATAGGGTTATACATAAGATAAATTAGACTATAAATATTCATTAGAAATATAAAAAGATTTCCTACATAATAGTATTTTATTTGTTATTTTTAGACATTAAATAATTTAATATATTTATGACACAACGATGATACATTAATTATCTTATTAATGAAATATTGACATAATTGATGTTATAAATACCCAAATAAATGTAATTTGAGACTTTTTATAAATTAAACTAATTTTATAGGTTAATATTACATTTTAGTATTGATTTAATTAGCTTTTTTGAACTAATAATTCTGTTATGATTTCCACAAAAATCAATTACTAAATAGTGTCAAAATTGACATAAAATATTTTTTAAAACAAATATTATATTATTAATTGTTATTTTATTCCTAAAAATCTAAGGTTCGGCCAAATGACTTATATAAGGTTATATATATTAATAATAAACAACTTGGGGTTAGTTTGGCTTGATATAGTAAGTTTATTAACCTTATAATGTAAGAAAACAAGAAGACACGGTAAAAGTTAAATTATCTAACTTAAAGTTAAATCTAAATGATAAGGTTAAAATTGATACCTAAACTTGTCTAAATTATATTGGATGAGAGGATTTAGACCTATACCCACCTTATATTCGAAATATATCAATTTGGAGCTATTAAAAACCGAATTGGACTTTATAATAAAAATAATATTTTTAGTTATTCCAAAGGTGCCCCTCTCCTCCCTTATAAAAGGGCACATCCTCCCTCTCTTCCTCACACCACTTTGTGCCTTCAAGCTCGGCCAAACCCTGCCAATTTCTTCTCTAAAATTCCCTAGAGACATCCTAGTGGTCCTGTTATTATTCAAAGACCAATTTTAGTGCCCTAAAAGGAGGTCTCAAAGAAGCGCTTCAAAGAAGAGGTAATGTCTGTTACCGATTCTTTCATCTTTATTTCTTCTTCCAATTCTTCTTCTTTAGTTGTTTCATTATGAAGTAATAACATCAGTATCACTCATATATTTATATGTTATTATAAGTATGAAACAACCTTATTTCGCCATATATCCATCCTACAGAAAACAAAATCACCGCGCGTGCGTACGTACGGAATACCGTCTCCACGCCGTGGTGTAATCTATTTTCCACCACCACCTTACTTGGATGGGTATAATGGTGTAAATAATTACTATATATGATTATTATAAAGTGATATTGATTCCTAAATAGTATACATACACTCCAATACAATTCCACGATCATGGGAATGATATCATCGCTCGTGCGTACGTACAGAATATCGTCTCCACGATGTGATGCGATTCGTTCTACATGATCTTCATTGCATAATGATTATATAAATGAATTGAATGAATAAATATGATATATAGTACATTAATACCATTCTGGAAATCATTTATCTATAACCTAAAGAGAAGAATAAGAATTTATTTGACAAAACACGCATAAGAACAAAAAGATATAAACACCCGAATAACAAGTGGCAATGAAATATTACTACTAAGAAGCTAAGAATATGACCATATATCATATTATAACAAAAATTATGATTCTTGAATAAGTCAATAACATTATTTAAATCATTATACAGGAGGTTCGGACACTTTCGAAGAAAATCGGACCTAAGGTAAGGGAAATATCACAATCTCATTTTTATCTGAGATTGTTTATACTTTAGTATTTACTGGGGTGTATTTTATCATCCACGTTCATGTTTCCTAAATATGTAATATTATTTCCATCCACCTAAAATTTTTTAAATCCAATTTTACCCTTCAGTGAGTCTTTAGTAAGGGATATGAAAGGAATCTTTTGTCGTTTTTCGTAGGAGGTACCTTTTGACTTTTCCGACAAAAGTATGAAAAATGTTTTTTTAACTTATACGGCATGAATGGATTTTTAAAACATTATTTCCAAGAAGCTTCCTTTACAAGTTTTCAAGTTTATTTTTAATCAAATTCTTTTAGTTTAGAATTGTACGACATGTTAAGAAAGGAAAAGTGTTTTTGAAGCAGAAAGGATATTTTCCTCAAGAATGGAGTTCAATTGTTTTATCAAAATTATTTTCCATCTAAGATAATAAAGGGTTCTGTTTATATCCCTATTATTACATTGATTTGATTATTTTGTGATGGAATTATATTTTTATGAATTCTTTTATCTTATATGAATTGTTTTATGATGTCACGATGTTTAAGATTCCCATTTTTATTACATGGGTTATTCTATGATGTATGGTTTCTGATTTTGTGGCACACATAAGAATGGTATCATTATGAGATGGGTGGGACCTACATATCACTACAATGCATTGGGTAAAGATTTTATATCTCATGAGATAGACATGGCTGGAATGGAAGGTTAAACTGATTCAGTGAAACATGACATAAACGAGGAGTGAACTCAGTTCAGAAATGGACTTTATCCACTAAGATAGTCTTGGCCATGAGTCTTGACTAATAAGAAATGATTCTCTATGATTATGTGTGTATGCCACAAAGCTTCATGTTTTAAGTTATGATTATTGTGATTACATTTCACTACTATGATTTATCCCATGAAATTATGATCTTATTTGCAGGTTAAGATTTCCAAAAGTTATGTTCTTATGAATATGATGTGGTTGATATTTCTTTTGTTTACCCTTACTGAGCATTTGAGCTCACCCTTTTGTATGTTTTCTTTCCCCAGGTCAGGAAGAATGTTATTAAGTAAGATATGCCAAAAGGGACTATAGATATGATGAAATAAATGGGAGACAGTGTAGACGCTTTATGAACCAGTTGTTTATGTTTCCCAGTTTCTAAAAACACTATACCTATACAGTCCTTTCGTGGTTTTGTTATATGTTTTAATAATTATGCTTCAATTTTGAATTATTAACAATGTATGTAAAGTATGGGTCGTTATAAGGAGGAGGAGGACAAGTCGACAGCTACGGCGACGGTGGAGCAGGAGGATCAAGTGGCACAACGTTAGGCCTCCACGAGATCTTGAGGGGTGTAGAATGAAGGGTACACAGTTTGGGTTCATTTATAAAATCGGGGAAAACATTTATCAACACTAGTAAAAAGCACTGCTAAATGTATATTTCATCAGTACTAAATTGAAAAAAGCTGATAAATGTCCTCTTTATCGGCACTAAAAGTTTAAAACTGATAATTGTATGTTTTATCAGTGCTTTTGAATTAGCGATGATAAAACATACCATTTATTCATAATTATACAATTATAACCAATATATTTATTACATTTATAATTTTATAAATATATATAATTAATATATTTATTATAATTTAATAATTTAAATTATAATTAAATATATGTATATGTTTATATATGTATGTGTCTATGTATAAATTATAATTATATATATATATATTGGTATATTAATTTTAATTTTAATTTCTTAAGTATTTAAAGATATACATATATATATGTCTGTGTCTGTGTATATATTCATTAAATACATATATTTATAAATAAATATATTCAAAAGGTATTCATAAATATATTTTTATCATTTAAAAAAATATTTTTAAATTTTATAAATATTTAAACATATTTATTTTTAGTTAGTTATATATAATTATAACTATATATAATATATTTAAAAATAATATAATTATATATAACTAAATATTTATATTTTTAAATATAATAAATACATTTATTGTTTATTTAAATATATTTTTCGTGATTTTAAGTATTTATGATAACATAAAGCATCATATATATAGGAAGTGAATTAATGCACCAAGTATAGTACTATAATATATATGTCACATTATAGTAAACAATGAACATATTCATGAGATGAATATGAATGTCCATTTACGTATCAATTGACACATTCATTTAGAAACATAAATTTATTTAAATATATATATTTAATAAGTATGTGTATATATATATATTAAAAAGTATTTATATATAATATTATAAACATATAGTATAATAATTATATAATAAATATATAACTAAAAATAATAAACATGATAAACATAAATAAAACATAGACATAATAAACATGCGTTTTATATTTTATGTATACATATAAACATTATTTTTGAATATAATTAAAAAAATATATAAATTAATAACATTTTCTATTAAAAACTTTTATCAGCTCTATTATTAAAACTGATAAAGTCTCATTTTTATCTGTGATTATAGTAGCACTGATAAAGGGTAGATTTATCAGATCATTTTTTAGCATTGATAAAATCCCTCCTTTTATCAGTGATTTCTGATTTGCACTGATAAAACCTGACTGATTTTATTTCCTGCATTTGTGGTAGTGGATTAATAAATGATCTACATCTTCTCTCACTAAGTTCTTCATATCTAGCACCCTTCTTAGACTTATCATACATAAAACCTCTCTATATAACCTAGAGAATAAAACATAATAAAGGGTGAGATTATATGCTCAGTAAAGAAAAAATGGAGATATCAACAATCACATAAGGATAACATGAGCATAATGATATGAGAGTAACTTTTGAAAACTATACCTTGCATATCATAGATCGTAAACTTTATTCATGTAATAAGTCATGGTAGTTCATCAGACATGAATCATATATAAATAAAAGAACATGGGTAATTATATCATAACATTTTCATAAGACAAAGATTGTATAATAAACATAATCATATAAAACCTTATGTCAAGGATACCCACTATAACATTCATAACATTTTAGGATTGGAAAACCACCTGCATATCTGCTTTAGGCTTGGGATAACCTCTCATTTACCCCCTCTTGGGATAGGAATAACCTCCCATATGCCCTTTGAGATCATAGAACATTATTCATTACCCAACGCATTGGTGGTAGATATAGGCCCCACCAATAACATAATGGAAATAATACATATTTGTGCCTCAAGATGATACAAATTTCATCATATTATAAACCATGAAAAGAAATGGGTTTCATAAACATCATGTCATCGTCAATACAATTAGTCTAGAGAAAATATAGGGATGGTATTCTTGCATCATATCCAATGTAAATTATAATAAACATCAATGTTTTTTATTATTTATGAATGAAAATGTTATAAAATTTCATTAAGAACAATCCTGAGTAAAATACCCTTTTCATTTTTGAAAACACTTATTTTTTTAAAAAACTATACATGTATAAAGGAAAACATTTTCATTGAAAATAACCCTCTAAACATGTAAAGTAATCTTTAAAGAAAATATTGGTCATGATAGTTGGAATATTATTTTATACTATATAAATTAAAAAATATATTTCTTCCATATTTTTGTCAGAAAGTCCCAAATTACCTTTTTTATAAAATGATAAAAATATTCATTTCAATGTATTTTTTAAAAATTCAAAGGTAGCTCAAAAATAATTTAAACAATTATAAGAGAGAAGTAAAAACCTTTTTAAACCTTTTTTAGAAAACATGGTCTTCTAATAAAAATATTCCCCAACAAATACTTAAACCTAAAAAATATCAAATAATTATGATATTGTGAAATAAACCCTTACCTCATATCTCTCCTTTCCCTATTCAGGTTTAAGCCCCATATTCTTCGAAATGAATTCTTTAGATACCCACTAAAGGGATCAAGGGTTGGTATTTTTGGTAGTCTAAAACCTATAAAATATTTATAGGGAAATTAAAAGTATAATTTTGTAGATTATGGTCAAGCTATAAGGCTCAAAGTGGTGTAATGAAGTTTGGTAGGAGGGTCCCTTTTATAATTACGGTAAGGAGATTTTTTTGGAATTTCTAAAAATATTAAATTATAATAAATTAAATTTCAATCCAAATACCTCAAAATTATAATGTATTTGAATATAATGTGGGATAGAGTTTTAATCCCAACAACCAATAGATTTTATACAAGTTTTGGTGTTATTTTAGACATTATTATTTGGATTAACACTTTGTTAACTAATTTTAAATATAACTACAATAATAACTTTTTAAATATTAAAGGTTATAATTTTTACTTATAACGAAAATTTAGACCACAAATGGAAAATTTATGAAATTTTTGAGACTACCATAACCAACTTGTCTTATTTTAACATTTTTATGTTTTTTAAATAATTTAATAAAATATTAATTTGATAAAATACCATTTATCGATTTTTAGAGTTATTAATTACTTTGAATTTATTACCATCAATAAAAAATAAAATTAGAACAAAATATTTTATTATACCCCCAAAATTTCATGTTCATCTATAAAATTTTTGGATCACATTATTTATCTTAATTATATTTAATTTAATATTTTTCGTATCACTTATTTTAGTTTTCCATTAATAGAATAATTACTATGTTCGCATTGGGTAAGAATTTAAGAAAATTATTTATTCAATAAAATTTAAACTAAATTACCATAAGGATGATAAATATTTTATATCTAAAAAATTTATTTAAAACTAGACATATCCTTTAGATAAACCCATATTAAAATTATTGTAGGTATTGAAAACAAGAGTGTGACAAGTTTGACTTTTCTTTAAATAAAATACTACAAAGGTCATAGTCTCATCCAAATGGAAATAAATTCCATATAAAAGAATTTTTAAATAATTTTTAAATAAATGGACTCTTATAATATGGTTAATTCATGTTTTAGGGTCATTTTATAGTCCTTATAATTTTATTTTTAACCTAAATTGCCCAATTTACTCTTACTGTGGTAATAAAATTATAATAGTTGTTATTCATAATGGCTAAAAAATAAAAAAAATAACAAATTTAGACCCTCTAATTCCAAATATGGCTTTCATTTCTCAAAATTCAACTCACATAAGTTAAAGAATTTTATTTTAAATTAATCCCATAAAATAAAATAAAAAACGTTTTCTTAAAAAAATGTGTTTTAAGCCCAAAAAAATATTTATACCAAAACAAATTATAAGGGTGATTAAAATGTAAATAATTATACTATATATAACTTAATAGTAATTAATTTACTTTGATATAAAATTAAAATCATAAAAGGGATTTTTAACATTAATAAAGTGACAGTTTTATAAAAATTGGTATTTTCACTCTTCAGTGAAAATTTATTTTTTTCAAAAAAATCTCCAAAAATCATTCTAAGATAATTTTGACATGTTGAATTAAAAAATGAAATTAATTTTTTCAAATAAATGTTATGAAATTTCTGAAAAATAATTATAATATTCACTGATAATAATAATGAAACCCCATTTTTGAAGAAAATGCATTTCTGAATCATAAAATAACATTACAAAAAATTGAGTACTTATTTCTTAAGAATTAATCAATGAATTTGTATTGATTATGAAATTTATATGTATATTTCATAATTTAGTTAATACTATTCGTACCCTCTAATTTAATGTCTAGGTTATAAGAACCATATTTAAATAATTATATTTTAAAAGTGTATCATGGTTCGTATAAACTAGGTGTTGTGTGTAACGCACGCTACCAAATAAATAAAATTATTTAACAATAAATATTTCATATAAATATCAAGGTGTTACAGACATTAAATCATTTATGATACAACATCCACCATGTTCATATGGTTCTTTCAGTCCTCTATTTTCTAAACAATGGATCAATTTGATGAAAAATATATTTTCTCCTCTATGGTACTTGAACCATGATAAAGTTGTCTTAGTATTCTATTTCTTAGAAGGTGAAGTGGATAAATGGTTTAATTTTATCATGTATACAACTAATATGGAAGAAATCAACTCTATATAATGGGGTGATTTTAAAGTGGTATTTCTCAATGAGTATTTTCCTTGAACTTTTCGTACTAAAATAGAGCGGGATATTCTAGAGTTGAAGTAGAAGGATAATTAATCCGTTGGTTCCTATAAATAAAATTTTACAAGACTTGTGACAAAAACGTATGGTTGTATCATTGAACTAGAAAGAAATATTGATCATTTATTTAGTATATTGAAACCATGTATTCTATAGGAATTATCCATAAGTTACTTTGGAAGCTATGGATAGATTGTTTGATGTGAACTCAAAGTGGAAATGGATATAGGAAATATTTATTTTAATGGTTTTGATGAGTCAAAAAAGAAATGGATTTTCATGGAAGCTTTAGTGGTATGACACTTTGAGGGAAGAATTTTCAACCTTCTATATGCCAAAAATATGGGTAGAAGCACTCAGGTAATTGGATGAAAATAATGAGAATATGTTTCAAGTATGGGATGCTTGTACCTCAAGAAAAATAACGTTGAAGTGATGTGAAGAGGCTATTAAATGAAATGAATAGAGAGAAAGCTCAACCAAATTCACAACCCACACTTTAGTTCTTTGGCTATAAGATGTTTGGAAATTATTTGAATCAATTCCCTAATCCATGGGATAATAAGGATAATAAGCCTTAGCAACATCTAAAGTTAAGGATAATGGGAAAACTTATGTAATTATAAATATTGAAGTGGGTCAAGAGAACGATTTGGTGAAAGATAAACTTATCATCCACTCTAGAATTGTAAATGTTTTTTCCTTGGTTTCAACTCACTCTTTTATATCTGAATAATATTTTAAGGTTATTACATCAACACCATAATGGTTAGTCATTTAATCAATATTTAAAAAATGTAATGGTATGATAATTACATCTCAAGTTTATAAATACTCTTTAATAATTGTTTTTGGGTATTTTACTCCTAAAAATATCATTATTATTCACATAGTTGAATTTGGTGTGATTTTGGGCATTGATTTGATCTCTCAATATAGATCTCATATCAACTATTTAGGAAGGTAGTTTTCATTTGATATTCCAAATTAACCTATGAATGTATTGAGGAATTTTTATTATTCCCCTAAATCATAAAGTTGAGTTTCCAATATAACTCACACTTGTTATTTCAAAGACTCTATATAGAATATCCCTAAATGTGTTTTGAGGACTAAATATGAAACTCCAAGAGAATCTAGGTAAAGTATTCATTCATAATAGTGCTCCACTATGGGGTTCACCTATTTTTTTTATTAAGAATTCATATTGTATAATATGTCTCTACATTGATTATTAAGAACTTAATAAGATAACTATTAAGAAAAATTATCATCTACCCTATATCGATGATATGTTTGATCAATTATGTGGAGCTAAATATTTTTAAAATATTGACCTTTAATATGGATATCATTAACTAAGGGTCAAGAAGTAATGTATACCCATGACAACCTTCTGTAGGTAGTATGGTCATTATGAATTTATAGTAATGTCATTTGTACTTACTAATGCTTCTTATATCTTCATGGATTTGATAAGATGAGTCTTTATATATTACCTTGATTGATTTCCATTAGTCCTTATATATGATATTCATATATATTTGAAGAGAAAGGAAGAGTGTTAAGAACATTTGAGGATTGTTCTAAATACCTTGAAGAAGGAGAAGTTATGTTCCTAATTTTCCAAGTGTAAATTTTGGAAATAGAAAGTCTCATTCTTGGGTCATATATTCTCAAGTGAGGGTATATTAGTGGATCCTTCAAATATAAAAGTTATTGAAAAATTTCCGAAACTAACTACGATGACTAAGATCTATAGTTTTCTTAGGTTGGTAGGATACTATCAAGGCTTTATGAGACATTTCTCACAGTCATAAAATCTACTAAAAAAGTTGATAAAGGAGACATTTTCTATGTAATGTCCCTTAATCTGGAACTCTCTCATGCGGCTGAAATGAGTTGGTTATGAGACCTTAAGAGCGCATCCCCTTACACCAGAGGCTATTGAATAGAAATGGGGGTGTGATAAATATAGTGGGGATAATATACCCCCAAGTTACAAAGTTACAAAATAGAAGAATAATCATATAATAATAAATATCAATGTGGGGAAATAATAAAAACAATATAATATAGAAAAAAATAAAACAACAAGATACAAAAGAATAATATAATACATAATAAAGGAATATTAAAATTTAGTGTCTAAATTTAACTAAATTTGAAACTAAAAGTAATACAATTAAAGAATCATCTAGCACAAATAAACTCAACATTCCTAGTCTTAAACCCCATGCCGTCCCCATATCCAAACTCCATCCCATGCATCAATAAAAAATAAAAATAAAGGTCCATTTCCCTTGTCAAATCCCACATCCATGTAATCTATTCAGGTACCAAACGATATGCCAAATAGAGTGTGAGAATAAATCAGTAGCTCGACACCGCCATATCTAAACATAACCTGTTTTATAATGATTGTATGAAATCATGAAATAAAAAAGTGTATTAATTGAATTTAAATTTAAATTAATACCACATAAAACTAATTTATCACCATTCTAGAATATCTCTTATCCTGTCTCATAACCATACCAATCCCAACCATATAACCATGGTGTAACATAACCTACTATGGAACCATACTAGAATGTCTCTAAGCATGTCTTATAATCATTACAACCATAACCATATATACATGGTATAAATCACACATATTTGGTAGAAACACACTTTATAATCATTTTTGTAATAAATCAGGGCTAAAACAAGTATATAAGAATTATAGCATGTCTTCGGGCCATGTCTGGTATATAATAATTAGGTCATTTATCAGGGCTAAGCTAAGTATGTATTCATTACATCATTTATCAAGGACATGCCCAGTATGTAAGAATTACAACATTTATCACTATGAATAGCTTTCTATATAATCATTTTAACATTTATCACCATTAATATCCCTCTATATAATCATTACAACATAGAAATCACAACACATTTCATAACAACATGGATATCACAATGTCACTTTATAAGTCTTAATGGTTAATTATGAAAATTACTATTTATTTTTCATTTACACATTTTGTTAATCATTTTTTCATAAACCAATAACACTCCATACATATCAATAATTAATCTAAGTAAAGTTGAATCCATATCAAGTAGTCACCCAATCCCAATTCATATTAAACACACTTTAATCCATTAATCAAATCATTTATAATCAAGGGTTCTATCACCCAAATGGTAGACATAATCTAGGTCATTAACCCATTGATTCCAAAGGGATTCCCAGGAATAAATCCAATTCATCAATTAATTAATTTAGGTGTGTGTTGTGTTGTAGATATTGCAATATTACACAAACTTTTCAATTAGACAGACCATTGGGTTAAGGTTTAGACCCTCCTACCTTTAACTAGAAATTAAATTAGCACTTCCAAAGGGTAACACACAAAAAATAAGGTTTATAAGAGCACAAGATGAAACTCTGATCAAATTAGATGAAGATTAACATTAAACCCAAATGTGGTCCAAGGATTCCACCACCCTAAAAGAGAAAAATATGAGAGAAAGGGAAAACCAAATACAAAGCCTTTTCAGGCATTGATCGTACCAACAGATTATCTAGAATTGATGAAAATCTCCTGCAGAACTATCCTAGGTTAGGATGAGTAGTATTTATGCAATGTTAATTAGAAATAAACAACACAAAACCCATTGAAATTTCAACTTAGGAAATTACATGGCATGTAATTCTTTTACACATTATGTATTTCTCTTTAGAGGGATACACCAAAAATTCCATTGTCTTGGATGAATTTTAATTATCCCAAAAATTACATGATGTGTATTTATTACATGACATGTAACTATTTCATGCCTTGTATTTTTTTCATAGCATGTGTATGGCAGAATTTACACATCATGTAATACATTTACACATTGTGTAAATCCCCTACAGACAGCTTTCAGCCCCCATTTCCTACATAAGGATCTGAAACACATCTAAAACCTTCTATTAATGGAAACAAATTCATAAACACATTTATATATGGACTCCATTTATTAAAATAAAAAATACATCCTTGAAAATTAGGTCATTTTCCCTAACAAAGCCTCTCAGTCTTCGATTAGGACTCAGCCACCAAGGCTCTCTGTCTTCTTCATTAATGGGTTATCTATTCCCATGAACAATCTGATTACTAAGCCTCAACACATCCTAGTCTCATTTTTACCTTTCCAAAGTAGTAAAGAAATCAAAAATACACCCAGTTTCCTCTAATACCACTTTGTAACGTCCCTAAATCTATAATTACCTCACATGTCCAAAAAAAAATGGTTAAGGGACCTCAAGAACACCTCCCCATATGCTAGAGGCAACTGTCTAGCAGTGGGTCTATGATAACCACAGTGGGGATAATATACCCCCTAGTTATAAAGTTACAACATAGCATAATAATCATATAACAATAAATATCAGAGTGTGGAAATAATAGAAACAATACAATAAAGTGAAATAAAACCAAACAATAAGAGCCAACATAATAATCCAATAAATAATAATGGAATAATTTAATTTTGTATGGGAATGAAAATAAATTTCAAATTAAAAGTAATACCATAAAAGAATCATCTAATGTAAATAAAATCAAAATACCCCAGTCCTTAATTCTATATCGGTCTCATCTCCAAACTCTATCCCATCTGGAAATAAACAATCAACAGCAGGGTCTCTTACCCATTTCAAATCTTGTATCCATGTAATTTTATTGGGTACCAAATGGTGGAACAAATAGGGTTTGAATATTACTCATTAGGTCGAAACCACTATGTATAAATATAACTAGTCTAATAATTAGTGTTTGAAATAATGTAATTAATAGGCGTATTAATTAAATTAACAATTGAATTAATACCACATCAACCTACTTCGGCACCATGTCATAATATATATGGGAATGTCTGAAAATCATGCCAACCCCATCCATATAACCGTAGTATAACATAACCTACTTTGATGCCTTGTTGGAATGTCTTTAATCATGTCTCACAATCATGTCAACTATAACCATATATCTATAGTATAAATCAAAAAAATATGGGCCATACCATCTATATAAGAATTTCAATAATAAATCAGGGTTGATCCTGGTATATAAGAATTATAGCATATCTCAGGTCTATGTTTGGTATATAATCATTACAGAATTTATCAAGTCTAAGCCCAGTATATAACCATTACAACATTTATAAGGGCCATGATTGGTATGTAAGAATTACAATATTATCATTGGGAATATCCTTCTATATAATCATTACAACATTTATCACTTGGAATAGCCCTCTATATAAGCATTACAACATAGAATTCACAACACATGTCATAGAAAAAAGGATATCACAATATCACTTCATAAGGCATAATGGTTAATTATGAAAATTATAATTTATCTTTCAATTACACATTTAATTAATCATTTTATGATAAAAACATTATAGTCATATTAATAATTAATCCATGATAAAGTTAATCTATATGAAGCAGTCACCTAATCCCATGTCATGTTAAACACACTTTAATACATTAATCAAATCATTTATAATAATGGGTTTTATCACCTGAATGGTATCCATATTCCTGGTTAATAATCCATTCCAAAGGGATTCCATGTAAAAATTCCAATTAATTAATTAATTTTTCTGCTTATTGTCTTGGCGCAATTGAAATATTGCACATACTTTTCAATTAGACAGACCATAGGGGTAAGTTTTAGACCCCTACCTTTAACCGACGATTAACATAGTGCTTCTAAAGGGTAACACCAATGACAAAAAAGGTGAATAATATCAAAATATGAGACCTAGATAAAATCAGATCAAGATTAATATCAAACCCAAATGTGATCCAAGGATTCTACCGCCCTAATAGAGAACAACATAAGACAAAGGGAAAACCAAATCCAAAGTCTTTATAGGGATTGATTGAACCAACGGATCATCCAAAATGGAGGAAAATATCCCAAAAATCCCCCGTAGAACCATCCAAGGTCAAGAGGATAAGGCTTCATGTGAGTTTAATGAGAAATAATCCACACGGAACCCTCTAAAATTTAATCTCGGGAAATTACATGGAATGTAATGATTTTACAAGTCGTGTATTTCTTTTTAGAGGGATATGCCAAAAACCCCATCCTCTTGGATGGATTTTAATTATCTAGAAAATTAAATTATATGTATTTCTTACATGACATATAACCATTTAATATCCTATATTTACTTCAAAACATGTTTTTGGAAGAATTTATATATCATGTTTACATGGTTTGTAAATCCCCTACAGACAGCTTTCGGCCCCCTTTTTCTTGCATAAGGATCCAGAACAACTCTAAAACCTTCCAGAGATGGAAAAACCATCATAAAACCATTTATATATAGACTCCATTAATTAAAATAAACATACATCCCTAAACATTAGGCCATTTTCCCCAATAAAGGCTCTTCATCTTCGAATAAGACTCAGCCACCAAGGCTTAAAGACAAATGAAAAAACAACAGAATAAATTTATAGAAAAAACATAAAGACGGACATACCAAGAAAAAAGAATGGATCTTACACCCTAAATCTATTAATATGTATATTTATATATATAAGTTGTATCATTTTGTATACATATTTTGATTTTTATACATTATGGGTATATCATTTATACTGCCAATGATAATAGTTATTGTTTGGTAGTTTGATCATACACATGAATATCATTTATTGTATAATATCATTTGATAAAACATTTGATAGAAAATTCATATGATTTATTTATATATTCATGAATTTTCCATGGTATTTATTCATGCGTTTCAAAGCATGAATAAATGATATAGTAATTAAAGAGCATCATTAATTTATTATTTAAACAACTACCATTTGATGGTAGTGTGGGGGTGTGGATTTTGATCCTCATGCTTGGATAATACTCCCTGATTCATTTCTCTCTTTCCAATTCCTCCTTTGTATATATAAGTAATAGCATAATGCGGAGATAATATGTCTCCCATCCGAACATTGGCTGATTTTATGTGTCCCGTGGATAAACTATGGAGAGGGGATATCCTTTGGATAACCTTAGTGATATTTATCAAACCCATACAATGGAGTTTGAAGATGTTTAATATTACCTACATTGTACAATACACATTTTCTAAAACATTTTACCATTTCTATTTTATGCGTAAGTTTCATATATCATGCATGGAAGATCCTCATACAAGGGTTTATATCATTTTTACTACTTATGATAGTTGATATTATACTTTAAAACCCCTTAAATGGTATCAATGTATTTTTATGATTTAGATTTATGACATCAAGATTTAAATGAAGAATAATTGAAAAAAATAGAGTAGTTTTCCATTTTTAGGAAATTTGATTTCATAAAAGGTTTTACCCTTATACAGATGGGATGTGTAATGGTATACAACACCTTACCCTTATAAAAATGAGATGCATAAGGGTAACCAATACATTTACCTTATACATAGTGGTCTTTATAAGGGTCATCGTAACTTAGTTTTACATGAAATAAGGGTTGTGTAAAGGTTATTCATTTTTTAAAATGGTTTCCTAAAGGTAACAAGTTACTTACCATTAAGCGATGAAGGTTGTGTGAAGTTTATACCCTTATACATAAGGTATGTGTCAAGGTATCCTATTTTTATCCCTTATGAAAATGGTGTGTGTAAAGTTAGTACCCTTATATAGAAGTTCCTGAATACCTACCCTTATGTGAAGTGTTCATGTAAAGGTAATTTCCTCTACACCCTTATACAAAATAAGATACATAAAGGTAATCTTCATATTACCCTTATTAAATGTGTTCTATTTAAGTTATTTATAGTTAAGTAGTGTCTTACCTCAATGAAAGGGATTCCATGAAACTTCTGTAAGGGTAGAAGTCTTTACCCTTATATAGGAATACCCATATGTGTAATTGTAATCATAATTGTTTTGAAAACTGTTAAAAAATATTTTTTAATATATAAAATGATGTAGATGGTTTATAAATTGTTTATAAATCATTATAAAAGTTATTTTGGAATATTTTAATTTATAAAAGTTTTATATATTAATTAATTATAAATTTTTTATAATTAATTAAATTTTTATGAAATTTTTAGATTCCCAAATATTATATGTTAATATTTAAAATACCTTTTGAAAAATTATAAGGCATAAATTATTATCTACAAATAAATTTTTTTATTTATAAATCCTGAGAAATAATTTATAAAGGGTTATAAATTATGAATTAAGGCCAAAAAATATAAAATGTTTATATTTAAATTATGAATTGTTTATAATTAACTATTTTGAATTTGTCAAAATAAAATGAGACCTTATTTGAATATTATTTAGACCAAATAAAAAATAATAATTATCGATATGATCAGGGTTTAAATAATGATTAAGCATATGATATTTAGATTATTTAAAATGTTTACATATTTGAATTATAAAATATTTATAATTTATATGATATCATATATTTAAAATTGAAATTCAATATAATGATTAATATGAAAGAGTTTATATTTTAATGAATATTATATTTTTATTTTCAAAATTATGTAATGTTTATAATGTTAAATATATAATTGTAAAAGGTTTTATAGTTAGAATTTAATTATTAATTGTTTATAAATATTTATATCATGCATAAATATTTGAATTTTTTATTTATTTAATGGTTATTGTATCCTTTATTATTATTTAATAAATGTTTTAAGAAATGTGAAGCTTGTGTATGATTTTTTTTAGATATTAAACTACTTCTAAGATATATCATTGAATTAGATGTTAGGTATGATGATGAATTTATTTTTTCATCTACATTCACCTCAGTTTTTAATTGAAGTTATTAGCTTAAATTTAGTTGCTTAATATAGTTTGAATATGTTAATTGTTACATTTATGATGAATTTAATACTATCTTGATAATGTATCCTTGGGTAGAGGGAATTGGGGTTGGACTACCTACCTACCTAAAGTCTTATGCCTTTTCTTGTCTGATGAATCATATTAGCTATCTATCACTCCAAACTTACTCATATGGATAACTCCATGAATTTACATGAAGTGTTCATATACCTTATACATATTTTGAATTCAGATATGTATGAATATACTTGACTTTTAATTTTGGGTGAGTAACATAAACTTGTGTGTTGTTTAAAGAGTTAAACATCAATATGGTTTGAACATATTTTTTGGGTGAATGGAATTAGATTCTAAATTAAATTACTAAATTATTTCCTATATAAAAAGAAACAACACGAAATAAGATAGTGATATAAAATCCCCTATAAATACTAAGTGTGGGATTTCTTCCAAAGAGATACTTGTCAAGACATCAGTTATCCAACAGAATAGTTTCAATAGAAATAGGGGTGACTATAGATTATCTTGTGCAAGGAAAGAAAGTAATGAGGGATTATAGATCATCCTTGGTTTGTTTCACAACAAAGAGTTATGCCCCTGTATTTTCTTATAATTAGATTTTTTGACATCTTCTTTTGGTAACACTAGCTGGGAAACCTGAAGGTTTGGTATTCCAGTGGAATAGAGTTGGGTTTATCCATATGATGTATTGGAATAATACATATCCATTAAACTAACCAATAATCATATATGATATGATTAGGATGATTCCCTACATAAATAACTAATATGTGAGTTTCATACCAAATTGGGGTAATTTTCTTTGTAAAATATGATTTTTCCACTAATATATATTATTTGTTTTTCAAAATGTTTCATCATTTTAGTGGGAGACCATATGATGAAATTCCTTATTAAATTTTTAATAATACAAGATACTCATTTGATAAAACCTTCTGTCGTAGATAATATCATCATCATAGTCTTGATAAAATTTTTGATCAATAATTGATAAATAGAATCTAAATATAAGTATCTCTTAAGAATGGAAACATAAGAAAAGTTATCAAGCAAGATTAGTGATTTAAGAAAGGTTATAAAAGAAAATTATATGTGTCAAAAAATCCTTTCTCGGTAACCAAGTGTTTAAGTTGTTCAACGATTGAGACTAGATTCTAATGGAAGAATAGAGTGATTTATTTATAGTTTCAAAGAAATTTGATGAAAATTTACCAAAGGAATATTAGTATCCACTCTAATAATGAATATTATAGGGTAAATCAATGATATTAGTATTATATACTCAATATTATTGGGTAAATTAAATGATATTCAATAAGATTGAATATTCCAAATTACTTGATGAGAATAAAGGTTTCTATAAAAAATTATTGATCATAGAAATAAATTATATTATTCTAAAATATGTGTGATATCAATTGTATGTTTTTAAAAGTGATGTAAATATACATAAGTTCAAAAGATGAAATGAATTGAAGATTGAATTTGTTTTCAAGTAATAGGGAAAAGGATTTTCTTTATTTATAACTTGGATACTTCATGCTTGGATAAAATAATCATAATGAAGTGCCCTGATCAGTGTGATCATTGAGAGGGGGAGGGGGTGAATCAGTGACCCTTTAAAACTTTTTACTAATTGATTCTTTATCAATTAAACCTCTATGGCTTGTTAAGGCCTTGATCCACTATTCTTGTATCTCTCAGACTTTCCTCAAGTGATGTAGTAATGTAAAGGCACATGACACAAGGATTTACAAGGTTCGGCTCCAAAGGCCTACGTCCTTGCCATGTTGGTTATACCCCCAACATGGTTTCTCCATTATAACTTGTCAGAATTACAATGGTCGATACAGAGTCACATTGTATCTCTCTTGAGTCCCACAGGAGGTTCTTTATACTGCATCCCAGAGTGTTACCAGAGTCCCACTGGCCTGCTCCAGAATCCCACTGAAGACTTCGTCCACCCTGAGTCTCACAGGGGGCTTCTCCGGGCTCCTCGAGTCACACGAGTAGCTCTTCTTCACTTTGAGTTCTTCAAGTATCCTCAACAGTCTGGGATAAAGGATGCTGGCCTTGCTCTCTTCTTCTGATCATTTGTGGTTGATCAGGACTCCTCTTCTTGCTCAGACTTTATCTCCTTCTTCTTAGGATGACCTGGTCTCTCTCTTCAAGAATCTTCAACAGCCTCTGATAAGGTCTGTTGGTCTTGCTAAAATCTTCTGATCACTTCAGTTGATCAGGGTCTTCTTAATCACTGAAAACTCAGACAACTGATGTCTTTAACTTCAGTCTGGCTCAGTCTCACTTCAAATCATCTTCTTGCACTGAGTTCATGGAAACTTTTCTTCTTCATGCACTAACTGCATGGCTTCTCAATTGTTCTTCAAGAATGTTCTTGGACTCCTCAAATGCACACATCCCGATTTAGCTTTGTTCACGTGTGCACATGCATGCATGCATCCATGCACTCCCCTTTCTTTCTTCTTGGTGCAGTAAACCCTCAAAGGGTGTAGTACCTTTTTATCACACACCTTCCTTGAACATAACACACATTGTTCAAATTGTTTACACACATAAATGTGTGTTTTACTTTAGTGTGGATGTCCTCTTCCTTCTTCTTCTAAATGTGTACAGTTTTCACACACCTAGGTTTGGCCTTCACTTGTCACTTGTTAAGCACACACAAATTCTCCATTTTGTACACACATGACTTGGCCTTCCTTTAATTGCACACACAAATGTTATGGCCTTCACACTTTTAAGCACACACAAGGCTCGGGTCTTCCTACTTTGCTTGCACACACACACTAGGTGTGCCTTGTCTTCACCCGAACCACTGCCGCAAGGGAGGCGTGCAAGTGGTGTGCCCTTCTTCTCTTCACAGCCACGAAAGGTGCACTGGCAAGGGCCGTGCAAGTTTTAAGACCCCACTGCCTTCTTCAAACGCACAAGCACAATGTGCAAGGCGCGCAAGGTCTCAGTGAAAGGGGTAGTCGCGAGTCGCGCAAGCCCTCGGGCGCGCAGGGTGTATCACCCGCGGGCGCGCAAGTATGCGCCCCGACTTATTCCTGTCGTGCCTCACTTGCACGCGGGGTTCTCCCTTACTTCTTTAGCGCAAGGAGTGCGCGAAAGGATCCTCATCTGCACAAGTGGGTTGCGCGGGGCTTCTTCTTCGCGAGGCACAGGGTGCTTCTCACGGGACTCTGGGTTTTCAACAAAATATTCAGCAAGCAAAACCATCGCCTCAGGATCTCCTTTTATAGGCAGAGGTGGCTCTGTCCATACGCATGAGATATAACTTTGAATCCCTGAAATTATCGGGTTTTCAAGATTTTTCAAATCTTTAACATTCTCCTCAGTGCACGCGGGTTCCTTTCTTTTTCGTTTTCCTCTACGTGCATGTGTTTTTGAATGCGTGCATGCCTCTGTTAAGCACAATCCATGCAAGACATAAACTCCACATGGCCTCGGCATCTTTGGGTTGCTTCACCCGAACTTGAATTCTCCCATTTGTTGCATGAAAACCAATATTTATACATGGATAGATTCGGTTTGATGAGACGAACTCAACGGACACTTCCGCTTCAGCAATGGTGGCTGAGAACTCGAACTCCGTCTTCGGGAGGCGCCTCTGGTACAGGCAGCGTCGCGGGTGGCCTTCGGCTGAGCTCGAGGAAGATGATGCATGCTAGCCGTTGTATCAGGCGTTTAATTAAGGCGGAAGGCTGTGATTAGAACATCTCTACGCGGATGAGATGAGCAGTCGAGATCATCCGCGCGATCGCTTGGACGGCCACGATTAGATCCTGGGTAAAAATTCTGCATCCCACATCGAAACGGAAAGCGAATTTTGCACGGTTTAACAACCATCCGCTCCCTGCCAACCCACAATTGAACTTCCCCCTCCACGGTGCCCCCCTGCACCATGTTCTCTCTGCGGTTGCGCTCTTGCGCCCACCTCTGCCTCTCTTAGGCGCGCTATGCACCCACTATTCACTCTCGGGCGCGCACTCTGGCGCCCATGCTCCACAGGCTTGACTCCCCTACGTGGCCTAGGGCTTCCCGCATATTCTCGAGGTGAGGACCCTCGGCTGGCCTTCCTTGGTGGCTTATTATTTTTTTACAAATTGTTGAAAACTTTGTATAAAAACAATGTAACTCAAATGTCAAATTCCAAATGTCAAGCCATTCCTCCATTCTTCTCTTCTCCATATTCTTATCCATTAAAATTCCTCCAATTCTTCTTCAACATGAATTCAATTCTTAGGAATGTAATTCTTCTTCAACTGAGCGCCTTAATCAAATAAATCTTCAACAAACATCATTGATCTAATCAGAGATCAAGTTGGATCTTCTTCAGATTCACATGCACTAAGTGATAGTGCATGGACTTCATTAATCCACATCATCCACTTAGAACTTGTGGATGGATATTCTTTATCTCCTCATGCATTTTCAATACAATTCATGGTCTTCTAACATTGTGATGACATTTTATCCAGTTGATACAAGTTCTTTGAACTTAAAGATCAGCTCATCAATCGTCTGATGTAACTAGAGAATGTTTCAACCATCATCTCCTATGTCACTTAGTGAATCTCCTAAGTGACATTCCTCTATGTTCCATGGCCATTCTCCATTCATCACCATCACCATCACATCCTTTGACATTCACATCTTGATGCTCCTTGACATCCATCCATTCCATGTCACCTTTTGACAACAACATACATAATTGACAACAAATACAACACAGTGCAGTTCACATAATATGTTTACTTTTATATCAATTAGCTTTTTATAAGCTCATGTAAACAATAGTGGTTTAAAAAAATTATATGGAAGTCAAAATAAACATGGTTCATTATTTTTTTAATTATATAACATAATTTAATGAGAAACTAAAAGTGGCTTGTTTTGGTTAGGTAATTTATCATATTTTCATTTATGGAACGTTTTTGACAATATGATTGGATTCAAAGAACATTTAACAAATATTTTCAAAGTTTTGATAATATATATGAACTAAGAATATGGTGTCTAGGTTCTAAAGTACTTTATAGATAGTATAAGCAGGTAAAAGTTTAATCCTAAAAAAGAAAATTTGGTTGAAAAGTTATAAAAATATTTCTTTAAGAAACCAATGAAGGTCATTGAAACCTAGGGTGCTCGGGAAGGAAGAGTAATAATTCAATATGTTTGGATTATACAAGATATACCAAAAGGAGTTTGTGAAATTCCATGGAATGTCCATACTGGTGTAAATGTGAGAGAAATTAATTCTTTTATTTTTAAATTTATGTTATACTAAATTTACATTTTAAAAATTATTTTAAACATATAGGAGTTCAAAATCAAAGGAATAATTGATTGATCTTGTAGTTTATATTCATGAGATAAAGTAAATTGTTACTATATCTAGGATTTGAATATAAAGGATTTTAACAACCTCAAATGAATTTAATTAAAACATGTGTATCTTCATCTCATTTCTATTTTATGATAATGTAATTTGTTTAATTACAATTATTTTTTGTGAACTAGTATGAGATGATTAATTTAATACACATGGTTTAAGATTCATCAATTTCTATAACATTTTTTGAGAAAAATATATGGATAAGAGTGGTTTATAAAAGCTAAAATGTTTATCCTAGTATTTGATAATATATGTGGGAATGTGTTTCAATCTCCCATCAGTGGTATATTTTAATAAAGTTTTATTTTAAGTGAAAATTTTCTAAACACATAGAATATCATGTATGATATGGAAACAATAATTTATTTATTTTATATTCCTTTTGAAAATAAATATATATCATTTCCTAACACATAATGTTTTTTTGTTTCTTAATAATATATTCTTAAATGAATATAATATCTAGGAAAATAGTGGGAGTATTTTTTTAACTTGGTGAAGTTTAAAATTAACAAATAAATGATAAAAACAATCTTAAGATTAAGTTTTTTCACTTTATCCTAAGATGGTTTATGAGGTCCCGTAAAAAATAATGTATTTAGATGCATTATTTCAAGGAAAAGTTTGATGCAATAGGGTTACAAGGATGATGATAATATAATTAAAAATAATTATATGTGAAAAATAGATGTTAATATCATAACATTTGATGTTGGGAAGTTAAGAAGTCTGAATATGTTAAAAAATTGAACTATTAGGAATATGATTCCAAAATCTCACCATTATTCAAACATTCATAATTTATAGATGTTTCTCGCTAAATATTTTAGTGGGATATTTTTATCATATGATCACATATTTGTAGGACATGAATTATATATGATGTAATGTGTTATAAAAACAAAAATGTATAGAAAACATATGGTTGATCAAGCAGTTTTTTATATATGATATGATAAACGGTTTATTATATTGGTTTTTTTAAATATTCATAAGGAGTTTGAGAATATTAAAATGGATCATATTAAAATTAAATATCAACATTATAATTCTTTCACATTTACTATATAAATGTATATATAGATATATATTTCATGAAAGGAAATGATAATTGACCTCTAAATGTATGACTTTGATTTTATCTGTAACTAAAGTTTTTTATAGATTATTATAGGTAATGATAATATTTTTAAGGTTAGAGTGAGTGGTATTCTCATATAAAGATAAAAAATATTCTCATGAGAGATAAAATAAAGAAAATCGTTCTTTTTGTGAACTAGATGGCCTACTAAGTATATAACATGTAATTTCATACAAATATGTATTTGGTGTACTGGGGGTACATGGATTATATTTAAGTCCCTTTTACTTGAGTTTGGTGAGATACCTTGAATGATAACCTTCATACATTGATACCCTAATTAGGAAATTCTATATATTAACTTATCTAATACGACCGTGATTAGGTATATTATAGATAATTTTATCATTTGGAGCTTAGTCAATATGGGATATTTTTTCTCTCATATGATGATTATAACATATGGGATCTCAATTGAGATAGAATATAAGAGTATACGGATGAACCTATATATTATATATATCTAGATAAGGTAAATGTGATGTTCTTGTTAATAAGGATAAATGACATGTGATGTATTCATCGAACAGATCAATCTACACTCTAGGAATCAAGAAAAAATGAATTGGCTATATAGGATTGACATGTTCTATATCCCATGGTCACTCGATGTCTTGTAAAAAGGGAAAAAATAATAATTCACATTTTCATTTGATGTAGACTAGTTTTCATGAGTATAAAGATATATGAGTTTGATGGAGATCATGTTAGATCACTTTATAGATTGATTATCATTGATGATTTGCTAAAGGCTGCTCTTTGATTATGTGTATAAATCTAGACATTTTTATTAGTTTTCAATGCTAAAAATGCCCGTGGTGTATCACTTTTTGGTTGACTAAATGGGGATTTATTTTAAATTAGAGATATTCTCTAAAATTGGTTTAGATTTAATCCAAAAGTGTTTTGAATGGGTATTCACAAGGTATTACATATGATGTAATATAAGGTGAATACAATGATAACTTTCCAAAAATGTTTTGGAAGATATCTAAAACATTTTCTAGAAGTGGTTTCATGAGTTATTTTATACAATAAAATATAAGTTGAAATGGAAAAAAACTATTAGGATTTAGTGGAAGTTGTATATTGAAGATTATATGAACAAAATTTATGAATATTTGTGTATGTTTTTGTGTGTGTGTTTTTTATATATATATGAGGTGTATTGTTTTTTATGAAAATTTGTATTTTCATGCAACATATGTATATCATTTATAATTAATACAATAATTGTTATTGATTGTAAGTTCAATCATCCACTCTTCTATCATTTAATGTAGAGTTTTATTTGATGAAATGTTTGGGAGTAAATTTATATGATGCATTTATATATTCATAAACTAGATATGGTATTTATTCACGCATTTCTACAAATTAATAAATGTTAAAATAATTAATGAGAATCCTTAATTTCTTATTTAAATTGTTTTCATGCAATGGTAGTATGGGGTTATGGATTTAGATCCTTATGATTGTTTAATAATCACTAACCCGTTTATCTCTTTCACCTTTTTCCTTTGTATATAGAGGTACTATAATACTATAGATAGAATATGGACCCCATCTTGAAATTTGATAATTCTTTGTAACCCATGAATACACTAGTGATAGGGGATGTCCCTTTTTCCCTTGGTGATCTTTATCAAACCTGTATGATGGTTTTTTAAGATAGTCCAGATTCCCTATGTTTTATGATATATATGTTTTATAGTATTTCTTCATTTCTATTTTATGCATAGGTTTCATATATCGTGCATAGAATAACCAAAAAAATTATTTTAAATAATATTTTTTACTTTTAATAATTATTATTAAACTCTAGAAAATCATTTAGTTAATGAAAAATGGAACCAAGATCCTGTAGATAGATGAATGTGAGGATAATTTGAAGGAACTAAAGTGATGGTTATTCAGAGAACCTGTACTCGCACTATCCTGAAATGGAGAATGTTTAGGATATATAATAATGTATCAAATAATGTATTGGGATGTATTCTTATTCATAATTTTATGGTGATAGAATATGCCTCTTCAGAATTTAAAATTCATGAGAAAAAATACCTGACTCTTGATTTGGATCTAGAAGCAGTAATTTTTTCATTGAAGATATGAATGAAGTACCTATATATTGCAATGTATGATATATATAAATATCATAAAATTTTTAAGTATATATTCACATAGTAAGAGTTCAATATGCGTCATATAAGATGGTTGTAACTGATAAATGATTATGATTGTTCAATACATTACCACCCTACGAAAATGAAAACGGTGGCTGATGCTCTGAGTCGAAAGGCTGATGCAATTTTATCAATAACGAGAATTGAAAAAATCAAATATTTTTAGATTGAAAAAATATGGATCTTAAAATCCTTATGAAAGGGGGTAATCATATCTTTCTCAAATGAATGTTCAACTATCCATCCATATGAGGATTAAATAGGTGCATAAGGAGGATTTAAAATGATAGAAGAAGATGAGAAATGATTCTGTGCTTAGCCTGAATTGTGATAGAATGATAAGATTTAATAACCAATTATATTTCACCTAAATTAAAAACATTAATAAGGAGTTATTTTATGAAGCTAATACTTCATCATTCTCTATTAATCTTGAAAGTACAATGATTTATAGATATCTAAAAGAGTATTTATGGTAGCATAACATGAAAATGGATATTGTAGAGTATGTATATAAATACCTAGTATGTTAGTAAGTTAATTTAAATAGATAAAATTATAAGGGGAAGTTACGTCCATTACCTATACTAAAATGAAAATGGGAAAACATTATAATTTATTTCATCATAGTACTCCCCAAAATTTCTAAAGGGAACAATGCTATTTGGGTTTTTGTTGATCGCCTTATGAAGTCAACACATTTTCTTAAAATAAGAGAATATTTCCCACTTGATAAGATTAAAATTATATACATTAATTAAGTGTTAAGGGTTCATTAAGTACCTCATTCTATTGTACATGATCAAGATATGAGGTTTACCTCAATGTTATCAAGAGGTCTTCATCAAGAATTAAATATATAGTTAAACATTAGGACTAAATATCATCCTTAGATGGATATTCTTACTAAGAGGACTATTAAAACCCAAGAAGATTTGTTTATAACAAGTTCTATGGATTTAAAAATCTATTGAGATCAATTTCTTTATCTAGTAGAGTTTTTTTCCAATAATAACATTCACTCAAGAATCCAGATGGATCCTTACAAATCTCTCTATGGTAAGAAGTATAGAACTCTAATGTGTTGGGATAAAGTTAGAGAAAAAATATATTGGTACATAAGTAAGATAAGGAAATTAAAGATAAGGTTATATCCATTTAGTATTGTATCAAGGAAGTACAATGTTGATAAAAAATTTAGGATGAAAATAATTTGTGAGATCTTGATTTCAAAGTTGGTGATAAGGTATTCTTATAAATATATCCTTGGAAGAAGGATATGAGATTTGGAAATAAAGTAAAGTTGAGAACTAGATATATCAGTACCTTTTAAATTCTCGATCATATTGGTATAATTTCTTATTGCTTGGTTATTCAATAAAATCTCTCTTAAGTTCATGATCTGTCCCGTGAATCTCTCTTGAGGAAGTACATACTTGATCCTAAACATGTACTAAAATTAGAGGTTATGCCACTAGAGTATTATCTCTCTTATAAGGAAAACCCAATGAAGATTTTATATATAATATACAAATTGATGTGGAATAAGACCACTCACATTTTTCAATGTTTTATGTTGAAACCATAAATCTTAAGAATCTATATAGAAACCTAATGATGT
This sequence comes from Viscum album, assembly GCA_963277665.1. Classification (NCBI taxonomy): domain Eukaryota; kingdom Viridiplantae; phylum Streptophyta; class Magnoliopsida; order Santalales; family Viscaceae; genus Viscum; species Viscum album. The sequence goes on along the minus strand of OY728119.1, from coordinate 1,959,963,648 downwards.
GATGGAGTAGAAGTATCCTTAATTTTTTCTATAAAAGTGAATGAATTTTAAGGGAAAATTCCTTATAAGGGGGTATAATATAACTCCCCAAAATTTTATGATATAATTGTCTTTAAATAAATTTAAGTTCATTGATAGATTCCTTTACATGCAACACAAACTTTGAATGAACTATGATATACTATTGATTTATTATTATTTAATATGACAACTATTTTATAGTTATTAGATTGGAGGGTATGATTAAGATTAAAAAAAATTATGAAACATTATTTTTTAAAAATGTAGAAAATTAATTTATTATTCATAAATTGGTAATAAATAAAAATAAAATCCTTTGAAAGTAAAAAATAGATGTTTTTCTAAAAAACTATTTTTATGCATATAATATATTTTTCTCTTAATAAATTAAATTAATCACTATTGATAAAAAAAATTAATGAATTATTTTGACAATTTATTCAATAAAATATTTTAACTTTCATATAAATGATTTTACTATGAAATTAATCATAATGAGTTCAGTTTTCTGCATAAAAATACATTTTTCTAAAAATGGTTCTATTGCATTTTGTGCACTTTTTTTAAAAAAATAAATTCTGAAAGTTATAGAAATTGAATGTTGTAAAATGGATTAAAAATTTTTAATAATAATATTTAATGTAATTTAATTGTTTTAACTTAATTTTATCCATAATTAATAGTAAAAAAGTAAAAAATTGTTACCATAGTTAGGGTTAAAATGGGTTTACCAAGGGATAAACTAAGAGATAAGAGTGAAAATTATGCTTAAACCTTTATAAATATAATTAGTTTAATATATTTCATCCTTATTTTATCCTAACTATTAATTCATGTCCAATTTGTGTTACGTTCAAAATAAAGTGACCATATATTATTTAAATATTTTAAGTAATTCTATGTGTGCCCCTCCCCTAAATTAAAAAATAAAACCCCTTCTACTACATTATTCACACAATTTTAACCTTATAGATTAACCAATAACTACCCAAAACCTTTCTATATTATTTCCCATAATTATTTACCTCATTTTATTACCCTAATATCATTCTAATAAGGCTTGAATTGTAATACAAATTGAGGTCTCTCAAAAAATAGGTAATTATCTTACCCAGCTCTTTAAAAGTTCATTTCTTAATATAATTCCTCTAAATATGTTTTATACCTCAAAAAATAATGAATCAAATATTATAAATATAAAAAAAATTATTATTATTATGAGACAACCATTTTTTATGTTCTTTCTATTAAATGGGAAATGAAAGTATCGCTCGTGTGTATATGTGGACTACCGTCCCCACGTAGCGATATGATTCATTTTCCATCGCCATATTTAATGATTATTTAATATGATGTATTTAATTTTTATATATTATATTTATGACACAATTATTCTTCTAGAATTATAAAAACTTATCTACCTTATTACTTTCTCATCTGTTTGTAAATGATAATGTCGCTTGTGTGTATGTGTGGACTACCACCTCCTCGAAGAGATGTGATTCATTTTTTATTTTCTATTTAGATGGATGGTAATAAGTATTTATATTACTAATATATATGATATTTATGACATAATAATGATTCTTTAATGTTAAATTATTATTTACCTTTCTTTTTTTCTATACATCAAAAAGAGAAATCATCACTCGTGTGTATGTACAGACTACCATCTCCATGAAGTGATGTAATTGATTTTTCTCCACCAATTTTTATGAATAGTTATAAAAAAAATTTATAATAAATAAATATGAAACTGATTAAATGATTAACATTAATTATATGATGAAATAATGACCATATTGAACGGATCAGAACTGGAGAACTAAAACACGCATGAAAAATGAAATAGGTATCACCCGGAACAATGATTTTAATAACGAACTATTAAGAAATGGGTGATAATATGTTATAAGTAAATAATATATGGTATTATATGTATTAATATGGATATTTAATTTATTTATAGTAAATATATATTTATTATAGAGGAGTTTTGAATTCATATAAAGTTAGATGAGACTTTAGTTAAGGGTTTATGTTATAATCTCATTTATTTTCAAGATTTTTTATTCTAAATTTACATATAGGGAAGTTATATTTTTCTTATACTTTAAACCCCATATATTTTATTTTCCTATATTTATTCATTTAATTTTCAAGAAATAGTACCATTTTACTCTCTATGGTATTTAATTTATTTATAAAATATTTTTAATAAAAGAGAACTTTATTTCCTCTTTGGTCAAGAATCTTTTTCTTCCATGCTCATATTTTTTAAAAAATAAATAATGATTTTATTATTATCTAATGATTTAATAGAGTCATTTTTAACAATATTTTACATTCTATAAAAAATTTTAAAAAATAATCTTCTTTTTTTTTCCAAACAAGGTACTTTTTACCAAAGGCGTGAATGGAATTTGTGTTTTTAAAAATACCACCCTAACAGATTTTCCATACATCATGTATTCACTTTTCTTTAAAGATTAATTTAAAATATTTCAATTTTATTTTAAAAGAAATTTTTTCCCTTAATATTTGGGAAATTTTTATATTTTAATCTTTTGATTTCAAAATGAAAAGGGAATTTTCCTCATGAAATACTTTAGTGATATTTTAAAGTAATTTTTCATCTATGATAAAATCCTTTGATGTTACTTATAATTTAGTCATGATAGAATCCAATGATTCCATCAACATCATTTATCTATATGGTTTTTAATGATAAAATTTTATATATGATTCTATAAAACTCGTTGCATTTATAAGGGTTAATTAAGTTAAGGAGAAATAATTTTGAAACTTTTTTCTTTTCCATGGGTTATACTCTAATGAAATGAAAAATGTTTTTATAATCTTTTGGAAACATTATGGTTTAGGTTTATATGATATTTGGGTCTATTATATCCCTTAAATTAATTGGGTGAATGTGGATAACTCATGAGATAACTACGTTATGTGTGAAACTAATTTCATGTTCATAACATTATGCATGGAGCTAGTTTTATGTCTATAAGTTTATGTGTGGAAATAGTTTCATGTAACTATGTTTATGTGCGGAACTTATTTAATTTACTTAACTTAATTAGTGAACTTATTAATATTTATGCATGTTCATAATGGAATAAACCTATGTTTATTCTATATTTCTATGTTTATGATGTGATGTCATGGATCATGAATGATTATTGATGATTTTACACTCCTAGGAATTTTTAATTTTGTTATAACAAATTATTATGCTAGGAATCATGGTTAATGATATTTAATTGATTTAGTATGACTTATTTTATAATCATTTTCTCGTACACTTATTCACACTATAATCATTGATTAATATCTCTTATGTTTTCTCTTACTGAGCATATGAGAATACCCTTTCTTATGTTTCCATTTTCCCCGTGTTATGAAGAAAGGTTTCAAGTAGGGTGTGCTTAAGAAATGTATTATGATCGAATAACTTTCTGTTAGATGTTGAAGATCCTTTATGAAATAAGTTTTTTATGTATCTTGTCTCCAAATACATTAAACATTTATGGTTTAAGGGAATGTATAATTGTCTTATGTATTGAATATTCATGAAAAAGGATATAATATTTATTTATTTTATGGTTATATCACCTTATATAATAATTTTTTCATTTTTTTTCTTTAATATGTAAAATGAAAACATTACTCAAGAATATATAAGAACTACCATCTCCACATTGTGATGTAATTCATGTTTCATTGCTTTCTTATATGCATAGTTAAAATGATGGATCAAATGAATATATATCATATTTATGAGGTTAATATGATTCTAAAGAGATAATATATTACTTACCTTATTTTCCTTCTATCTGTTGGAAAATGATAACGTTGCTCAAACATATGTATGGACTTCCACCACCATGAAGCAATGTGATTTTTTTTTCATTATTTCCTCACATAAATGGTTATAAGGAAATAAATAATAAATAAATTTAAAATTTAAAACAAATTTTTGATTTTATAAAAGTAAAATATTACCTACATTATTTATTTTTCACTCTATAGAAAAATGGAAACAACACTTATGTGAATATATGAACTACCATTTCCATAAAGTGATATTTTTTTTCATAACCACCTTACATGGATGGTTCTAAAACTATATTAATTTATAAACCTGATAATTATTAATTTTTTAATATTCTATATATGATTTTATATTTAACCCTTTCATCATAGTTAATGCACCACAGATATTTTGAGACTATGAACTATACAACCTCAAAACATCAGACGTAAACTTAACTGAATTAGTAACTAAAGAAATCATGGTAATAGAAGAAATAAAATGATTAATATTAAAGGAATTAACATTTAAAAAATTAAATAAATTATAAAACTAATATAATTTGTTTATTTATGATTTATATGAATGGACGAAATGAATCAGGACATAAGTTATTCACATCTCAATTTCCTTTCTTTGAGACTTATTCCATTTTCACCACAAGTTTTATTTAGTGTGGTTTATAAAATAATATATAAATATATTTTATCATTTATTTCCTGAAATTAAAATGGTTTAAAAATTTATTTAAATTTATCTCCTTCAAAAACCTTTTGTTTCAAATGTTACAAAAGTCATAAATGATTTTTCTTAAACATTTTTAAAAAAATGTTTTAAACTCTTTTTCCCATGTTCATGTTGTTTTTAATGGTTTAAAAAAAATTATAGTTAAATAATTTTTAAAATTAAATTTATATGAATTTTTAATTTATTTTCAATGTTTTTGAAAGGAATATTTTTAATGTTTCCGAAACAAGTTGTTTTTTGTATTTTTTTTAAAAAGTGTAAAAATAATTTTTTAAAGTATATGGCATGAACATATTTTCCTTCCATCATGTACTATCTTAATTATTAATATTCTTATAAAATATACTATGTTTTTTAAAATAATATCTCATTTTTTTATTTTGTTAATTTTTTGTTAAAAATAAGTTTTCAAAAGAAATTGGTATTTATTCTCATTTTTATGAGATAACTGAAAGTGATATTTATTATGGGATCTAATGCCAATTTTTATGTATTTTAGGATAGAAATGAAAAAAATTCTTCATTTTTATCATGATATGGTTCCTATAAATTTTAAATTATAATAGGTGAGATATATATAGCTTTGATAACGAGTGGGATTGATATAGGCCTACAATGCATTGGGTAAAGTGGCAGAGTAAATAGGAATTAATTTTCTCCAAAGGAATATCTTTGAATTAATAGTTAAGGTTATTCCTTTATAAGGTTTCTTGTAAGGTTGAATGTAAATATAATGTCTCAATATACCTAAATTATTTTTCAATGCTTTTTATAGGTTTTAATGTAAATATTTTATTTTCATAAGTTAAGGAAGGTTTATGATCTTTTAAAGGTGAAAGTTCTAATTTTCAAGGAAAATATTTCATGAGTTCTCATGTTTTATTAAGTAACTCCCTTAATTTTGATTTTTCCTTTATGTTTATTCATTTTTTTTAAATAATTGGGATTTAAATATAATTTCATGATTAAGTAAATGATTTTTTAGCTAAAATAATTTTACATAAAAAGGGAAACCTTTATTATTATTTTGTAATAATTCCAAATGGACTAATGGGTTTCCTTTATTTTTATATCCCTTACTGAGATTTGCTTTCTCATCCCATGTTTTCAATTGTTTTTTATAGGTACTAAGTTTTATTAGGAAATGTTATGATGTATAGATTATAATAAATAAAATTATCATTGAACTAATCAATTATGTCATGAAATAAATATGAGTGAAAACATAAGAACCTTTTATTGTGAAAAAATATATAAACATCAAAATTTTCTAAATTTTAAAGATAAATAAAATGGAAATATAATAAACTAAAAACCATTAATAGATCATGTATTTATGTGTTGATTATATTATGAATAATTATATTTGGAATCAAAGAAAATGTTTAAATAACATTATATTTTGGGATATTATGCAACGATAATAATTTAAAATATTTAGAAACCTTAAAGAGTTAGTAAAATTGTTTGGGATTATAAGTTTAAAGTCATATATGACATTAAAGGTTAAAATTTTATGGACATTTATAGTTGTATAAAAAGAGTTTAATTGAATATGAAATGGTTAAGGAGATCTTATATTATTTTATTTTTATAATATGGTTTATTATGATTTTATTTTATAATCTCACACTAATAATTTTTTTACTAAATGGATAGAACCAGTATGAAACAAGTTTGTAATCGATATTAAGGATAATGCGGTAGTTTTCCAAACAATAAATTGAATGAGATAGGAGATAGAGTGAAAACTATTATGATTATTCCTTAACATCTGTATTGGGGTATCAACTAATAATCAGAATCTATGTGAGTTTCCTAACTCCATAAATATGATAAGAAATGTGTTATAAGGAATTTTAGGTGATGAAGATCATGAATGTAAAAGGATTAAACTTTCTCGATGTCAAGAATGTGGGAATATACATCTAGATAAATGTCTTAAAGGAATAGGAATATGTTTTATATATGGTAAAGGGGGTATTTAGGAATAATTCATCGATGAAAAAGAATAGATTGGATAATGAAATAAAGGTCAATAAATTTATTCCTATGGTAACAATTAAATGTTTTAAATGTGGATAGTATGGCCATTAAAAAAATTATTACCCGGAATAAAATCTTTATATAGAGATCAAAAATATCATATGAATAATGGTTTTTAATGGTCATATGTTTAAGATAAAGAAACATCGAATAGAATACTAATGGAATTAAATATATTTTGTATTATGTCGTGAGATTTATGAATTTTAGGACTTAAATATTTATTTTTGATTATATGAAGGAAGAAATAAGGAATGAGATCATAAATCATGATTAAATTTTTATAAATAAATTTGAATTATTAAAGTGTTTATATAGAGGGTTCTAAGAGTTATGATGTGGTCGTATTTTATTTAAGGCTTGATAAATTTGAGGATGGTCATAAGGCATTGATACCCATTGTAATTTTTATGTTATGAGAATATAATATGATTAATGATACTCTGGGGGAATTTATTAAACTTTATATATTATTTAGGTATATCTAACCTTTAAATGTTACATGTGTTTTAGTGAAAAAAAAATTTCTAGAAGAATGAAATTTTATTTTATGGAAATAAGTTGAAAGTTATTAATGACATTTAGGGTTAATATGATATTCTATGTTGATGTAATTATGGTTAATTATGATAAAAGGTAATTTAATTTTTGGAATAATTTGTTTTATTTTATATATAACCATGGGATTAAAAATTAGTTGGTAACTAAGTGTTTAAATTAATTTTTAAAGAAATTCACCAAGTTGGGAACATTATATGATTAAGGTAAATTGAATATTATTGGACAAGACTGGATTTTATATAATTCATATATGTTGACTTAACCTTTTTAAGAATACAGGGTTTTATTGTTTCCTTATGTTGATTTGGGTTATTTATGGAAAATATTAGCATATTTTAGAGAATATATGATTGGGGCATATGAATTTTTTGTATGTGAATTTTTGAGTGATTAATGATGCTTATGGATGAATTTTAGGTTGATCAAGGAATAATATTTGATAAAATATTTTTGATTTTTGGTTTTAAAATGTATTCAGGCATATTTGGAATAGATTTAAGTAAAATTATTTAAATAATGATTTAAGTTAAAATTTTGTTGTTATTACTGAGATTTGGGGGATTAATGTATGATAATTTATTCATATTAAGTATTATATTACCTTGTTTTAACCATTATGATTTTTTTAGATATTGTAGGAATAAATTTTTATTCATTTTTTGATCTTACATTCCATTAAAAGTTAATTATATTGATTCAGGCATTAAATGTTTTTCATTTATAATATTAGATAAAGAAAAGATATAAAACTACTCAGAAATCAACCAAAAGTTGAAATTATTCTTATGTAATGGAAATAAATCAAGTATATTATCTCATATTCTATATCTCAATGGAAAAATAATTCTTGAACTCATGTCAGAGGAATATAAATCTATTAACTATCACGGATCACTTTTATAAACTCATTCAAACGTATGAGTCTCACAATATTAAATGTGTCATTTGAGAAATATTTAGGAAATGATATGTTTCATATTCTTAACAAATATATTATTATTATTTTAAAAAGTAAAATATATCTATATGGATTAAAAGTTATTTCTTTCCACTTATATTTATTTATCACCAACACCTTGGATTTTATTATGAAAATGTTTTAAATATTTTCTGTCACGCATAAGATAAAATTGGGAGGACATGATTTTTTTAAGGTGTAGAATGTAATACACTAAGATTTTAAAATTTAATTTCTTTAAATAATTAAATATTCAATAGTGTGTGGTATATGAAACACCGGGCTTAAACAAACTATGATATTCTATAGAAATGTTATTATTTAAACATGACTAGTATAACTTAGTTATTAGCTTGGAAGGTATGAATATGAATAACCATATTATGAAATATATATATAATTTTTTACACAAATAAAATTAATAATAAATCATACATTTATTACTAATTTTATAGAAATTAATACAAAATCTTTTATAGGTAAAAGATGTATTTTTTTAAAAACCGTTTTTTATGTGCACAATGTATTTTTATCATAATAGAGTAAAATAGTGACAATTGATAAATTATAATTAATGAATTAGTATAATATATTTCCAATTAAATGAATTAATATTAAATTGATTGTTATTATTAGGAAAGGAATGAGAATCAATTCATTTTATAATTTAAAAATACATTTCCTCCAAAAATGGTTTTCATTGCATTTTATACATAGATATTAAAATTATTTTTGTACATTTTTAGAAATTATATTTGAAAAAATTGACATCATATATTTATTCATCATATATAAATTATATTTGAGTTATTTTCTGGGATTTTTTCTAAAAAGAATGATTTTTGACTAAATAGTGAAAATGTTGCTTTTTACAGAACTATCATTTATTTTCATTAAATAAATTATTATAAAAGTATCATTATATTTTTTATTTGGATTTAAATTATCATAATATTAATTTCATTAAAAATAATCTAATTAATTCTATAATAATCATCATAATATTTGATTTTGGTATAACTTTATTTTATTCTTAAAAATACATTTTTTTAAATGGTTTTTCATTGCATTTTAAGAAATTATATTAGAATTATTTTATTACACATATAAAAATTGAATCTTGAAAAATATAATTCAAAATTTTAATTAGTAGGGTAAATTATTTTAATATGTTCACTTTTGTTTTTACACATAATGAATAGTAACTATGGTAAAAGTTAACACTACTGTAAAGGTTAAACGGGTTAATTAAGGTTAAAAATAACTGATAAGGTCAGAAATATCATCTAAATTATTATTGGTTGATAATATTTTAATAATTATACTCTTATATTGGAAATTTTATTTGATATTTTCCACTTTACCATGAGTAATACATTTATAATATTTAAAAGTAAAAAAATCAACTTTTCACTCCCCACACTTATAAAGGGACACCACCTCTACTCTATTCCTCACTCTTATTAAGATATTTAGATCAACTAATGCCTACCCAAATACATTAAAAACCATAATACCCCTGAATAATAGGCACTTTTGTCACTAAAAACCGACTTATAAGGATTCAGGTGTAAGTCAAATGAGATTTTCTAAAGAAGAGGTATAACTCTTAACCGAGTTATTTTATTTTATTTATTCTTATAACTCCATAAAAAGTATAATTAAAGTAGTTAAATTATAATATGATTATATATAATATAATGAAATTTTATTATATTTATGGTATAACCCTTTTTCTATTTTTTCCATCCAATGTAAAAGGAAAACATCACTTGTGTGTACATATGGACTATTGTCTCTACTTAGAAATATAATTTTTTTTCAATTATTCATCATATGGATGATTAAAATTAAGTATAAAATTAATATATATGATATTTATGAGATTATAATTATTCAAAAATGACAATATATTACTTAACTTCTTTCCCCTACATCGGTTGAAAAATGATAAAGTCACTCGTGCGTACATGTGGACTACCACATCCACGAAGTGATGTGATTCATTTTTCATTACCGAATCGCATGGATGGTCATAAGGATAAAAATAATCAATAAATATAACATTTATAACATATTTATAATAATATAAAATTAAAATATTATCTACTTTATTTCTTTTCTACTCTGTAGAAAAATAGAAATATCGCTCATGTGTATGTACAAATTACCATCTCCATGAAATGATGTGCTTATTTTTTTATAAACACCTAATAATTATTGTTATAAAATTATTTAATGTATAAAAATGATAATTATAATATTTTTAATATTTTTTACATGATTTAACAATGAACCCTTTGACCATAGTTAATGCATCAATTTTTTTGAGATTACGAACTAAACAACCTCAAGACAACTAATGTAAATATAACTAAATTAGTAAATAAATAAATTAGGGTAATTAATGAAATAAAATAATATTTTTAAAGTAATAAAAATGAAAAATGTTTTTTATAATGTTTAAAACTAACATAATTTTTTTATTCAGTATTTGTTTGAATGAACAAAATGAGTCAAGACAAGATGTAAAGGATTTCTCATCTCAATTCCATTTCTTTGAGACTTATATAATTTTCACCACATGTTTTATTTGGTGTGGTGTATAAACTTATATATGGATGTATTTAAACATTAATTTACTGAAATTAAAGTGGTTAAAAATCCATTTAAATTCATATCATTTAATGTCCTTTTGTTTCAAATGTTATGAAAGTCATAAAGGATTTTTGTTTAAAATGTTGTTTAAAAATGTTTTAAAAATTTTATCATACATGTTCATGTTCTTTTAAATATTTCAAGAATGTTATTATTTATAATTCAATTATTTTTAAATGAATATTTTCAATTTTTTTGAAAAAGTCATTTTTTTACTTTTTTTATAGAAAGTATAAAAAAAAAAATTTAACGTATGTGACATCAAAGGATTTTTACATAATAATATCATTTGTCATTATTAATATTCACATAAAAATCCTATTATTTTTAAAATAATATCTAATTTCCCACTCTTCTATGAATTTTTATTTTAATATATGTTTTCAAAAGAAAAGGGTATTTATTTACCTTTTTATGAGATAACTGAAAGTGATTTTGCTTATGGGATCTGATACCAATTTTTATAGGTTTCATGATGTAAATGAAATATTTTATGTGTTTTTATAAAAATATTGTTCCTTAAAATTTTATATTATTTCAAGAGAGGGTGGTATTGATCTCTAATTCATTTGGTAAAGTGATGGATTTAATGGGAATTAAGATATTCTTAAGGGATATGTTGGAATTAACCATGAAGGTTATTCTTTTGTGAGGGTTCTTGTAAGAGTGAATGTAAAGATAATATCTAAATATACCAAAATGGTTTTTGAAATGATTTTTAAGGTTTTTAAAGTAAATATTTTTATTTCACAATGTAAGGGAAGTTTATGGTATTCTTAAGGTAAAATGTTTTTTTAAAGGAAAATTTCTCAGGAGTTCCCATGTTTTCTCAAGTAACTCTATTGATTATGATTTTTCCGTCATACTTAAAAAAACTATTAAAAATTTATTTGAATCTGAATTCATGAGTATGTAAATGATTATTTGAGGTCAAATCTTATTATGTAAAAAAACTTCTTTATGGGTTTTTGGGAATTTAAAATGTACTAATGGGTTTCCTTTCTTTTCATATCCCTTATAAGGTTTTATTTTTCTCATTCTATAATTTCAAATGTTTTTATAGGGAATAAGGATGAGTATGAAATATTATGAAGTCTATATCCAAATAAAGTAAATTTTCCTTGAAAAAAATAAAATTTTCCATGAAATAAATGAGAGTGATAATATAAGCACCCATTTTTATGAGAGAGAAAATGTACACTATGTTGAAATATCTAATTTGTTATATAATAATTATCCTAATAATCTAAAACTCTAAACCTATAAGATCATATAAGTTTAATAAAGTGAAACTACTGATGTAAATCATATACTTTTTGGTTGATTGTGGTATGCGGTGTTATATCTTGGGTATTGGGGCCAAGCAAGAAATAAATGGTGAGAGTAACCTCATTTAAAAGATAAATAAAAATATATTTCTTTCATAGAGGGGATAAATTGTGGAATTACATATGGGGAATGGAACCCCCACCCCACCCCCTACTGCCCTATGAGGACTCATTGTGGTGTGACTATAAGATTATGCCACAATACCCCTATCTAGGGAAGAACCAAGAAATTTTGATCATGCATTGTAGTGTGACTAGGTGATTCATATAAAGAAACTCTCATATAAGTATCCATCATGTTCCAAACCCCTTTTATTATAGTGTGATGTGTAACCTATAGAATAATTCTCATATTTAATTAGGAAAAAAATCATCTAGCCTTCACCTAAAACCCACCACCAGAACACCCAAAACATGTAATAAAACCCCATAGGGATGTCCCAACCTCAAGAACCTCAATTTGAATCCCAATTCTCAAAAAATACTCTAATATTGAATAAAAAAATTAAAATCCTCTCTTAAATCACTAAATCTTAATGATTTGCATCATTACGAATTCCCTATCATAGGGTTTTTTATCCTTGAGAAGAAACTAAGGAGATCCCCTAATACTAAATTCACCCATCGAAATCTGATGTCACTACTTATTTAAAATTATATATTGAACAATAATATATCATACCCAGCTTGATTTATCCCAAATGTTGTTTCTCTAAAATATTTTAGTCATATCTTCCATACATGCTAGTAATTTACAAAAATGGAACATCTAGTACCAAAACCATATTTTCACACTCAAATACATTTAAAAGCATCATTCAACTCTCTTATACCCCAACATTAATCAAAACAAATAATGGATTATTATAATATAAACTCAAAATATAACACTAACACCTCAAACAAAATGATATCATGAAAAAAACACAATATTTACCTCGACTATTCCACAAAATCATAACCCTCTTCAGTTATTAAATACACTAATTACACCAACCACCACAAATAAACCTACAGATCTGATATGGCCCGGGAACCAAATGTAATTAACCATAATTATAACTTTATACAACATAAATCCTATATAATCACCCACTAATCTCATCATTTCTATAATCCCAATATTGATTCCAATCCCTTGTTGTAGATCTCACTCAACAACAAGTCAGTATAATGCTCCCTGCTGTAGGATTATCTATATCATCATCTCATCAATACCATATTTCACAGTTACTAATTTATAAAAGGGATCTATCTACCTGATCCTTTATCATCAAAACCTAATAATATCAACCCATGAGCTCTGTTTTTGAGTCTGATTATATCAAGATATGCTTGAACATCCCTTGTCTAATCCAGTCAACCCTTTTTCTTTTATAACAAACATAAAACACTATCATCACCATGGACGTGACACACTACATCATGGAACCAATCCATACTAATTCTAGTAAAATAAAACGATTATATCATACTTCATAAGAATTCCCAATGTGATACTATATCTCTCTCTAAGATAACCTTTAAATATATGTTAATGCCCCAACTCATGCCAGTTGAGATATCCCCTTTTTCTCATTCCAACCCTAGTACACCTCACCAAAAAGGGCTCTTACCTTACTTTACCACCAAAATCTCTTGATTTAAACTCTATAATAAAACCAACCTTACCAATTATGGAATATACACTGAACACCCATTATAATCCCACCACTTTGGACTCTAAAGATTTACAAAACACTCATTACCAAGGTAGTTTCACTATGTAAATAACCATTAGAAATGTTCCATGAGTGGATACTCATTGATTAGTCATTTGATCCCTATGATCTACTCACCTAATTTATATACCTAAATGAACAATCCATATCCTCAAGTTTCATTTAACCCATGAAATAGAAAGATTAAAGTCATTCAAAATGTGTATCATTAGCACACCACATTCTCGTGTTCCTCAATACCACCATACCTCACGTGTATTTTATAACACCAACACATGAAAATTAGACTTACCACATTCCAAGGTTAATATTTGGTTTCTAACATGAAACTATAGTCCAAAAATTTAACTTTAATCATCCCTAGTATTCCAATTTATCCCTTATAAAGCACCAAATATGCTTCTGTTCTAACATAACTGAGGCAATACTCAAAAAATGAAACACTCTTTTCCTTATCACCCAAGAATCAATACACATCCAAATAATCTCCACATTATTTTTACAAAATATGTTGTATCCTTTTACAATCCTAGTGTGACATCTTAATTCCATATTTTAGGTATGAAACATGGTTTATTTTATTTTTTCCTTGTTCTTTAATTTGATCCCTTTTTGTCGCATTGATTATTGGTTGATTCCTACTTTTTAGAGACTTTTTAGGGGTTAGGGTGCATGTTGATTTTTATTAGAGAGTATAGGATATGGATGAGTGGATTATCTTGGGATTAGACATATCTATATAGCTTTAATGGTTATAGGAGTCCCACCATCTCACTAATGAGGGCTACCGGCTAGTTGGTGGGAGGTTATAAAAGGTGGGTTCCTACAATAATTTTTATATCCAGCTGGTAGAATCCCATCATCTAGTTGGTGGGACTTTTAGAGTGTCTTTAATTTTACCAAGAACCATCAAGTATCCAGTAGAACCCAAAATCTATCTAGTTACGTTAATATGGATGATAAATAGTGGGGTAGTACTATAATTTTGATTTGTTTAATCTCCATTTAATTTTTTAAATGCCTCAATAAAATTACAGTCAACCCTAAACACCTTAGAGGATCTTAAGAGATGCATTTAGCGTTCTAAATCTTGATTATTCATTGATCAATGTGTCAGTTGATTCATTAAATATCTTCCAATAAGTATAATCTCAATTTGATAATGATTTCTCCTTTACTCATCTCTCCTCCTATTTAAGAGTTGTATATCCTTATACAGTTGATGGATCTAGATATTTACCTGATAATTTTTTATTCTGGGATTCTTCCTTGATTATTCTAGCCATTTAATCTCCATTTTTGGATCCCATGTTGGGTGATCATTGATCTTGTGATTGAGGTAAGTAGTTTCATAAGGAAATTCCTATTATTTGAAACCATTTTTTCTTATTTAAATTTCAGTGGAATTTTTATTGATTTCCAAAGTTTAATTTGCATCTTTTATAATTTATTTTGAAATGGTATGGTGTATGTGATAAAATTCCATTCAAAATGTATTTTTAAATAAAGTATTGATTTCCAAAAAAATTAGATTTAATTTAAATGATCTATTTGAATCATGATTTTGATGATAAATTTTGATAATCAAATGAATGAAATATTTTATGATTTTAAATGTAATGAATTGATTTAAAAGGAATTAATTTATTTTTGAAACCCATTGGTGTTTATTTTTGGAAAGAAATTTCATGTTTTGAAACTTTAACTTGGGGCTAAATGAAATTATTGATCGAAATGATTTAAGATTGATTGAAATGAATAATAGCCACATATATGATTGATTAACTTGAATCACATGGGATCTTGAGTAATTAGGTAGAATAATGTGAAAGCTAGGTAAATTGATATCTATTAATTAATTAACAATGATAATGAAAAATATATATTAAGGGTGGGGAGTTTATTCTTTTGGATTATCTCATATTCCCCCTAGGCTTCGGATCTAGAGAGTGTGTACACACCTAGATATGTATTTAACCAATATTATACAGAACCTTATGACCAAAACTAACTAACCCTGAGTGGTATTAATATGGTTATATGATTTAAAATTATTATTCATGAACGTTTTTAATTAAAATTATTATTCGTGAATGTGTTGATATATCTGATTATTTGTGTCTATTTTGATATTCTTATGTTTTCCTGATTTTATGGAAATGTGATTTCATGCTTGTTTATATTACCCATTTAAATGATTTTTAAATAATGTTTTTATATGAACTAAAGAAATATTTTCATCCCTTTTTTTATTTGAAATTGATAATATTTTGATTACTTGATATGGATTTATTATGGAATACTTAGTGGAATCCTATTAGGATTGGTTTATCACACCCTACTTTTTCCTTTGGTAAACTGTAGACTTTCTAAATCTTGGTCTAGAAAACGTAAATACACTACTTAGAGGTGGTGGATGTTCTTGATTATTGGGACCTTGGGATTTGGAAGTGACTGGTGGATCATGTGATTCACTTGTTTCATAGAGATTATACAATGTTGTCTTTGATGGTTTATGTGATGAATTTTCTTTATATACCATTTGGGAATTGTATCAGTCGACTTGTGGTAATTTTATATTAAGTATTGTTAAATATACAGACTATTTATTTTTTCTTATCTCTTTCATTATCCTAATGAGTTATTCTTATGGATAAAATATTCTACCAATTTTGTTTTGATGACTAGGTGCTATTTGCTAGCCCATGGGGATTGGGAATTCCCTACAGGGTGTGTTGGGACTGGTTCGAGTACCATTTATGTTGGTTTTTCTTATCAGTTAATGAAACCTGTAATAATAAGAAATCCACTTACTTAGCCCTATTGGAATGGGAAACAACCAATTCATACACCCATCAAGTAATTCAAGGTTCAATCATCTCACACATTATTCAACCCATAACTAATTACCAAACAGGCATAACCATCAAATATAACATGCAACTAACCCAATTCACACACCAAGATTCATATATCATCATCCCAAAGAAAATTAATATTATAACATGATCCTATCTAGGGTATCCCATTGACCAAAACATCTCAAACCATAATAACCCACATCCATGGAATACGCAGCCTATATCATCCACACGGGGGTATTCACTACACAAACATACCCACTACTAGGATATCATACCCCATGAACATGATTTTATACAAAAATAAACCAAAAAAACACCTAGAACCATTATTCTTGTATTATTAATTGATTAATTAAAAATTATTTATTTAGGAAAATTTCGAATAAGTTATTGTTGATGTTTAAATTAACCAAAACTAATTTCTCAAATTAATTTCTACTAAAAAATATTTCCCGAATCTATTCTCATATTTTAAAAACCATTTCATACTCAGAATTAGTTGTGAACCTAGTCAAATATCCCTACACACCTAATAATACTACATGACACACACCACTACCACCCTAGGAGAAGTTCCCCAAACCCACGCTCTCAAGCCTGGTGCTAAAAAACAAATTATTTAATTTATGGATTTCATAACAAATGAGGTGACCTATGCTAAACATATCTATATTTTATATCATTTCCATAAGTTAATCATTACATATAAAAAATAATATCATAATTGTAAAACCTAAATGTGTAGTTTCTTTGGAGATTAGCTACATAAAAAAATTATTTTACACCACTTTTTAACATTCCTCTATAATAACTCCCCTCTATACCCCATTCTATAATTATTATAATTTATACTCATATTCATAACCTGTTAACGGAAATATAAGAAATGGTTTATCTTAGATTCACATTGAGGGTAAATATTATAGATAAAAATTGATTATCATTAGTGATCATATGATAATTATGTGGGTAATAGAGAATAGTAAATGTATTTGAATATAAAATTAGTAAATCATACCCAAATAAACATAAATAATCAATGATAAATCAAGGCATAATGATCTAAGTATAAAATATTACATGAGTAATCGTAACATGAGAAAATCACAAAAAAATGAATAAAACACAAATATAATCATAAAAATCATAACATATTGGGTTAAGAATTCATTTAATTTCCTCCCATAATATAGTGGGTTAAGAATTCACATCCATGTATCCCATAGTATAGTATGTCATTAATTCTCATCCTTGTCTCCCAAAACATAGTTTTTCAGTAATTAGCCTCCATGTATCTAATAATTATCTCATGTGATATCAATCTTTACTAAAGGCATTAAATGGATATATAGATCCCACCTGTCACATTATGATAAACCATACATATTTGTTTTAAGAGAATATTAACAAATTTATACTTCAAACACAAATTAATTAACTTATGGAAAAGATATGGGTTGCATAAAAATTTCTATAGAAAATTTCATAATATATTGGGAAAAATAAGTTGGATGGTTTCATTAGGTATTTTTCCCATGAGAAACATTAAATTATATTGAAATATATAAAAATACTTTTAAAAGAGCTTTAAAATTTTGTTAGAGAAATAAAATAAAACACTCTTTTTTTATCGCTTTTGAGAAAATGTTTATAAAAAAAATGGAATGGGAATTTATTTATAAAATCATAAAAACATAGATATTACGTTTCTTAAATTGATTTGGTTAATGAATTTTTGAAAATAGTTTTATAATGAATACATTAAAAAAATTAAAACTCTTGTCACATTTTTTAAAGAGTCAAATTTGGTGCCCCACGGGGTATATCCTAGTGGTTGTATCGCTATGTAAGTGTTTGGGATGTCTCTGTTTCGAGCCAACCCAAATGTATGTAAGTAGATTTTGGTTTTTCATTCCCCCTCCACCACTAATGTAATAAATAAGAATTAAAAGTTGGTAGAAAAATAATATACCAAAAATGATAAATGAATATTAATTTTATAAATAATGTCAAGATAATTGAAAATTTTCTTAATAAAAAATAGAATTATAGATGAGAATATATATAAATAAAAATAAAGAATATTTATATCGAAGAAACATTTCTCAGCCAAAGAGAAGAGGTATAGTTGGTTTCCCTTAAAAGCATCACTTCAAGTGAATTATAAACCAATTGTGAAGTTATATGGTAGGATAACATATAAAAAATCATAAAAAATTATATTAGAATAAAATAAATATGGTTTTAGGGATAAATACCACACAATCTACCCATATGAAAATTTATTCATTTCAATATTGAATCCAAAATATGATTGGAAAGAAAAACCCTTACATTTTGTTCTTAACGTCCATGAAATCACTTTAAATTCCACTATAATTAACATAAATATCTTAATAACTTATTTTATAACCTTATAGATATCAAGTTATCCTATATAATTTTCAATTATAATTAGGTAATTATGTAATTATTAGTTAGTTTTAGTTTATTTTTATCATCGGATGTTAGTGATATTGTACTGTCTCACGCATGATTTAAAATGATGATGTAGACCCCCATTTTTTATATGAATTTAATAATTACTAAATTATCCAAGGACTATAATAAATTATTTAAAATGATTTATAAATTTTAAAATCCATTCCTTGATATTTTTAGTCAAAATTCATGAAGGTGGTATTGGTGACTAGCATGTTTCAGTAATTTTCGACGAAGAAAGGTTGGTATATTAATATAATTTAAAAATAACCTTGATCATGTCATAAAAATAATTTTAATTCATTAAATTCATTATTATAATAATCAATGTATGGGGGTGTTGGTGCCAATATTTTGGGAAGAAGAAGAACAAACGGAAACCCTTAGGTACTGCCTCGCAATGCTTGTTCGTGGAGCCCCGCAGCACCGCAGCCGGTGCCAAGCTTCCCCTCCGTGAACCCACTATGGAGGAAGGAGGAGGGATGCTCCAAAAACCCCTTTGACATTCGTGAACCCACTATAGAGCGAGGAGGTGGGATGCTTCGTGAACCCCTTTGATGTTTTTGAACCTGTCATAGAGCGAGGAGGCAGGGTGCTCCGCGAACCTATTTGACATTCACGAACCCGCCGTAGAGTGAGGAGTCGGGATTCTACTCAAACCCCTTTGATGTTATTGAACCTACTACAGATCAAACATTGTCTTCAAACTGAGTGGGCCCTGCCTCACGTCGCCTCTTGCCTATAAATACTAAGATCCCCTTGATCCCAAAGGACGTATCATTTGACCATTCACCTACTTAGCTCTCAAATCCTAAAGAAATTTCTTCTCTATGAACCATTAGCTTCTCAAGGTACTTTTGCATTGTGAAGTTCCCCCCTTTGCTTGAATTCGGCCCCTCTTCAAGGAGGGAAGCCCTTCTTAGAGCCCACAGGCCTTCACGATGGAAGGGGATCCCCAAGGGAACTCAAGTCTTTGCGGACCACTTATGCTTTGCAAAAAAACCCTCCATGAACACATGACCCAAATGCTAAGCCAGGGTCACTTTGCTTCACGAAGCATATTTCTTCACAATGTTATGATTCAAAAGGCACCCTTGCTTCATGAATTACTACTCCATGAGGGCCTTTTCACTTAGCGAAGTACTTTCCATATGAACCTATACCCTATGCCTAGGCTAGGCCACTTCACTTTGTGAAGCATACCCCTTCGCGAATCCCCTATACTATATGAAGCACCAGCGCCTCATGAGGCTTCTACCTATGAGCCCCTTTTCTCCGCAACTCCTTTTCCCTTATAACCTTCTAGGGTTGCATGAAGTAACTACAAATTCCCTTAGGTAGTTCTTCCCATTGCATTGCTTCGCCTCATGCTTCTTCGAATAGGCACACTAACAGCTACTACTTCTTCGCATAGCCACGCAAATGTGGACCCCTCAATGGATCACTCCATAACACCCCCTCATCATGGAATTACTGATTCCTTCCCTTCCCTAAGGGGTTGGAGGTATCGGTTATGTAAGTCCTATGGTGTGCAGAGTGAACCCCCCTCGTCTGAGTTGCAGGAAGTTAAACTGCCGAGCACCATCATCCTCAACACATGATGTTAAACTATGGCCTCACTCCATGCATTATATGTGGGGTGCCCCATCTTGGACATTATCTATGCCCACTTGTCTCTTCAGTAGTGAGATCATTCCTCACATGGAATGACATCCTCTTTATCAGTGCGGTGTCTGTCCATGGGGAAAGGGCAACCACCTTGGTGTAAACCCCAAGATTTTCTTGCAGGAGGTATCATCCCTACTCCTCCTCTCTTCCTCGGTGCCAAATCCCTTTGGGATTTGTCTCCACAGGGCCTCCACCCTAGAGTAAGTCCCAATATCCATCACCCCAGGCTATTAACCATGCATAAGCCCATATTTCCTATCTGGGCTTATAACCATGCGTAAACCCATGTTTCCTCTTTGGGCTACGGATCACGCATAATCTCCTGTTTAATTTTTGGGATGCTAACCACGTGTAAGCCCCGATTCCCCTTCCCACGGATGGACCTTCTATGGTGTGATCGTCAAGATTTTTCCCTCTTGTTTCTCACACTGAGCATGACTCATGTGGGCTTAGAGTGAGCATCGAACATGACATCCTCTCTGGGAATCCTAGAGTCTAAGCCCCAAACAAATCACATGAACTATGTAGACTTTGATCCTTGTCAAGGAAAGGTACGTAGGAATCCTCCCTGAGTTTCAAGCCCACCATCCATTGCTCCCCACCATCTACACGTCAGTTCACCTAGCTCTCCTGAACTACTTGGTCTTTGATCTTTACCAAGGCAAGGTACATAGGAAGCCTCCCTAGGGTTCACGCCCAACAACCATTGGTTCCAACTCCCCTTCACGTCAGTTCCCACTCCTCCTGAACTATGCAGACTTTGATCCTTACCAAGGTAAGGTATGTAGGAAGCCTTCTTAAGGATCAAGCCCACCATCCATTGGTCCTGGCCATCTTCATGTCAGTTAACCAAACTCTCATGAACTACATGGTCATTGATCCTTGCCAATGCAAGGTACGTAGGAAGTCTCCCTGGGGTTCAAGACGAATAACCATTGCTTCCAACCCCTCTTCATGAAAATTCCCAATACTCCTGATCTACATGGACTTTGATCTTTGATAAGGCAAGGTACGTAGGAAGCCTCTAGGAGGTTCAATCCCACCAACCATTGGTCCCGACTATCTTCACGCCGGTTCACCAAACTCTCCTGAACTACGTGGTCTTTGATCCTTTCCAAGGCGAGGTACGTAAGAAGACTCCCTGGGGTTCAAGACAAAAAACCATTAGTTTCGAACCCCCTTCATGTTAGTTCCCACTCCTCCTGATCTGCACAAACTTTGATCCTTTCCAAGGCAAGGGACGTAGGAAGCCTCCATGAGGTTCAATCCTAACATCCATTGGTTCTAAACCCCTTCATGTTGGTTCACCAAACACCAGCATGAACTACATGGAATTTGATCCTTGATAAGACAAGGTACGTAGGAAGCCTCCATAAGGTTCAAGTCCAACACCCATTGTCCCAGACTACCTCACATTATCCCACATCTTCCTGCACGACATTAAACTACATTCCCCCTTTCCATCCTATGTGATGCTAAATTGTACTCGTTCGAACTACGTGGGCTTTGATACTTGTCTCCAAGAAAAGGTACATAGGAAGCCTCCCTGAGGTTCAACCCCATACAATGGTAAGTTCTTGCGACCCCCATCTAGTGGAAAACCATTACGACCCCCATCCAGCGGTAAGCCGTTGCGAGCCCCATCCAGCGGTAATCCATTGTCAACCCAAACCAAGCTGTAAGCCACTATCGTCTCTTCTGTTGGGACCCATATCACTAATATGTCCCAGTGGCATAAGACCAACCTTTGACTACTAACCACACATAATCCCTAGAATATCATCGGGTCACTATCCCCTGCACGCACCCTGATTCTATACCCCCATCCTAAACTACATAGATTTAGATTCCCTGCCACGGGGATATGTAGGAGGTCTCTTTGAGGATCAAGCCCAACATCACCATCATCCTCGAGTCGACTCCATCTCATTCTCCATCAACTATACTTATCCATAAATTATCTATCTTGATTCTTACTCGGCCTGCCACATCCCGGTGGGATCATGCCACCTCATTCCCCATTCCCTTTAACAACAATCGGGTAGTTAACCACGTGTTATCCCCAACATCAGTGTTCCCTCCAGGGGTTCCACCCATCTGATCAACTCTAGTTTGTGTTCCGATCAGTCTAGTCCATCTCTGATAGATGTTAAACTCACGTCATACCCTATGTTAAACATGGGAAGCTGAGGAAAACCTCAGATACATGCATTTGGCATATAATTCCCCACATTCGACATGGTATGCCTTGGGCTTCTACGCCCTCGAGAAGCCCTATAATAAGGGGAAGAAATCTAGATGCACCAGTATTCCAGCATCTAAACATTCCAGTGATGTCCAACGTGACTACTCCTCTGAACGAAGGTTTTTTCCTGGGCCGGACCCCTTGGAATGTCCCGATAGAAGCAGTGTAATTAACTGGAATCCATGAATAAATGGCACTAGGAAGAGTTTCACGAACAATGTCTTAGTCTATAAGGGAGACCCGGACGAGGTAACGAGTTTCGAGGAGGAATCCATGGAAGGAAGAACCAACATCCCATCATCCTATTTCAATCAAGGAGAAAACGTCCTTGAATAAGTGATGGATACCGCCTACATTTGGAAATTGAGAATGTGGGGAAACAGTCGCGCGCCCTCCACAGAAGGATGCACGCGCCCCAGAGAAAGCATCGGAAATGGAAATGGTGAACCTGACATGAATTTATTCTCATCAATGTGGAGATTAGTATTGTTAGATGCATCAGTGGATTAGTGTGTCACCAGATCTAGTTATCCGGTGTCGGGTCCTGCCAAGAAAATAGCGGGCTTAGCGTGAAACTCACCAGGATTTGGGGTAGTCAAAATGTTGGACATTCTAGTCTGTGACATTTTTAGTTTGGATCTTTCTTAGCATCCATGGGAAACAGAATGGTTCTCGGGCACTGGATGTTGATTTCTATGTTTCAACAATAATTGCTTAATATCCCTTCTTTTCAGGAACCAAACTGTTGAACTAAGAACCCGGTCACCACCCACCCACCAACGTAGGTGTAGGAGGAATGCCAACGCGGTAATCCTATGTGGCTCAACTACTTCTATGAAGACTTCCACACCCACAACTATTGGTCACCCACGCCCCATCTCCCCATCTAAACTTGTACAACAAAGGGTGATAAGAGAGCTCGTACGCCGATATGAGGAGGAGGGGATTATCCCAACTCGGGATATGGCCCGTATGGATTTAGAGGAATCTACGCCTCATCACCACTGTTTTCCCCAAGGGCCACACCAGGAGCCACTACTCCCCACCCCAACATCCAATAATTTCAAGAGCCTCTCCCCAGAATGTCTTGATGGCTCCCTCCCCTATGCTGACATGGTAGGGGATATATGGGCCAGCCCAACCGGGATCCTGTTCTAGGGGCCCCCAAGGAGGGCCCCCACTAGGCCATGCTAGCGCCACCACCTAGTCCCATAGGCTGAAGAGTAGGTAAGCTATGTACTTTTTCCACCATCCCTATTCTGGCTAACCCGACACCAGCGTCAGGCACAGGCAGAGGAGGAGGCCCGCCAATGGGTGTGACGTCAGCAACTACTATGTCCCGGGCCACCTTCGATGTGTATCATCAACCTCCTATGCACACTGAGTAGGGAAACTTATATACCCAGCCTGGATTGAGGCCCAAACTACCCCACGGGTAGGCTGGGTCGACTCTCTCAGCTGCCGGTGCAAGGAGCACACGCCGCGGACCGACCCGCGATAGTGAAACCCAGTATGGAGGTCTTCCCCATACCACCACCATAGAGAACGTGGTTCCTCCCCTCTTCCAAGCTCATCATGGAGTTCTGCCCCATGATACACTCAATTTGAACGAGGGTCCTCCCCACGATAGTGACACTAAGTACAGAAGCCTCTCCCATGCTCATTACATTGGGTATGGGGTCATTCTTCCTACCACGTACTACCGATATAAAGATGTCATGCATCCGGACAATCTCTAGTATGGGGGGCTTCCCCATGTCCTTGTAGTAGCCGATGAAGGTCCTCCTCACCTCAGAAATCAGAGGAGTGAAGGTCAGCTTCACTTCACCAGCACCCAGCACGAAGGTCCTACCAGTGTTCGGCTTGACCAGTACGAGGCCCCTTCTCGTGCGGATGCTTCCAGGGGAAGCAAGAATGGAGGTCCTACCCGTGCTCCTATAATCTCCAGAAGAGGTCCTACCTGGTCCATAATTTCCCACGGAGGTCCCCTTCGGACATCTGCTGGTGGACACAGAAGTCCTTCCCGTCTTCCCTTTGATATCTGTCCAGGTGCTCCTCGCACCCCAGCTCACTCAGGCGAAAGTCCACCCCTCCCCAGCACCAGTACGGCTGAAGGACCTCCTCGTGCCAGAGATATACCCATTCCCGAAGAACTATCCCAGGGCAGGAGGGTGGTTCATCACCACCATAAAAAGAACATTGAGAAGATAAAGACTAAGATCAAACCAGTTTTCTTCTCAGATTTAGAGGTGGAATATGATTCAACGATGAAACCCTCGCCTAGATCCTCTATGTTAAGGGCCATGGCAGGAACAAGGCGCATTATCCTCATACTTCCAGAATATGAGGTCCATCGAATTCCCACCTCCCTCTATAGGTATATCCAAGAGGATGAAGGTTTGGAAACTCCACAGGTCATGGTCGTGCAATTGTCACCATCATCACTAGAATAACTCTCTACCTTGACTAGTGATCAGGGAGAGCTATTCTGGGGATCAATGATCGACGAGCTGTAGTGTAACCCAGCGCCAGCAGCTATAGAACCTGTGTTGTAAATTGCAGTCATCGGCCCATCTTACCATGATGTGGTGGCCAAGTCACTACACTATTTGGAGGATAACCCATGATGCAGCGGCTTGTCAGCTCACTCGTAGTATTCTCTACCAGTCGGCATGCCATCTCATTGGTCTTCATCAATACCACTACTGATTACCCAGCCACCTCCAGTAGATGAGTGGGTCAATGAAGGGCCAGACCCTGAATCTGGACCAAGGAGCTTATGGGATATCCCCAAAACTAAGCATTTCCTCGAGATGTTCTGGCCAGTTACAGTGCCAAATTTTAGGGCACCAGAAGCGCTCAACCAGGAGAAGGTTGAATTCTTTTGCCAGACCATCTCGGCGACTCATTTCTACCTTCAGCATCGACAAGTGACCTACCCCATGATTCAGGAACACTTCGAAGATATCGTCCAACAATGTTGTTTGGTCGATTTGGCCGCACTACCCGTGGCCCAGTGCCCTGAGTCCCCAGGACACCAAAAGATCCTCCACCAACAATTAATCCAAAGCTTTAAAGTTCCCTATAGGATAATCAAGGAGGCTTCTCCCCATGTTCATATTCATGGCTGGAGGCAGTATGTGGCCCTCCATTTTAGTTCCATCCAGTGTCGGCCTAATTTTCTAGGCGATATAGAGGATATGACTCCAGGAAGGGTTGTGGTTAATATGGATGTCCTATCAAAGGGAGATAATGAGATAGAGCTCCATGATTGGGACTTACCCACTGAGGGAGTGTCGCAGCTTCTGCATCTATTTGGAAGGGTCACTCACTAGCAAAAAAATCTTTTGGGTCTTCCTGTGCCCACTAAGGAACTAATCCTCAGCTAGAATCCCAAAAAGGGAAAGGAATTTCTCAGAGCTATCAAAACCTCCAACTCATCTGGATCAGTGTAGAAGGTGGAAGACGACCCCAAAATAGCCATATTGCGTCAGCAACTCTCCAAACAGAAGAAGGTGTTTGATGACCTCCTTTCTGAATGTGCTATAGAGCAATGTCTAGACTACGATGATCCTCAGCTAGGGAATCTGGGGTAGGCACAACATCCCCTTGGCGAACTACCCCTAGGTGACCCTAACCATCCTTCCCATGCAGACAGGGTTCAGGCAGGAACTTACGGCAAGAGGGTGCATTATGTATCGCCAAATCCTCTAGAACGACATGAAAATCCTCGAGACCCAGCTCAGGTTCCCCCAGCTACCCCATAGGTCATTCCACTAGCTGTTCCATGAGCTGTTGGGCCTGTTTTTCATGTTGAAGAACCCACTAATGCACTGGTGTTCAGGGATCCCCGTCAAGATAGGAATCCCCACCCAGATGATCCAATGGCGGCACTCATCACCCGACTCAAAGCTTTAGATACCCAAAATATGGAAATCCCACCTGATGGCAATCCATATATGGTATGGGTGGATGACATGCCATCACCCATGGGCTTCAGAAATCCCACATTTTCCCCCTTCAACGGGACATGCGACCCTCCATAGCACCTGGCCCACTTTATCTCAATGTGTGGCCCCATGTTGGGAACTCCAATGTAGTAGGAAGCCACCAAACTCCAGTGTTTCGTACAGACATTAGAAGGGTCGGCATTCATCTAGTACATCCATCTCCCCAACGGGTCAGTGGCCGGCTGGGAGGACCTCCATAGGCAATTCATTTACCATTTCAGTTCCACCACTTAGAAGATGAGTATCATGGACCTATTCAAGTGCAAGAAGAGGCCTGGTGAGAGTGTTGCCGACATTGTTTCCTGGTGGAAAGGACTCACATACTCTCTTGACATGCCCCTGACTCCGGAGAAATAACTAATGATTTGCATAGGGAATGTCAAGAAATAATTTTTCCCCTCTCTAATCACCCGTAACTACCTTGGGGGATTCTGAGACTTCACTGATAAAGCCTAGAACCTAGAGGAAGCCTTACAACAGGCTAAGTAGGTACGTCTGTTGCCTCCTTCAATCCCCGTGAGAAGGGAATTTAGGGCTAAGACTGCCGCAATTGCTCAAATAAAGGCCCCTAGGAAACTAGAGTTGTTACTAGTGGAGCTGCCTCCACAGCCTCGCAGAGACCCTCCACCTCAGGCACAACCTCCAACCCAATAGCACCCTCCTCAGAATTGGTAGGTGCCACTGCACAACGCACCGCCACCGCCTAGGTGAGATAACCAATCTCCACCTCCTCAACAGGCCCCTCCAACCCCACTTCAGGGTCAGGCTCCAAGGGCACCATTTTTTTATAGGCGAAACCAGAATTACTCATTGAATGAGGCACAAGTCCCTGGTTATTTCTAAAGTTCCCTAGAGTAGGGGATTGTACGTTTTCCTGAGTGCAGGAGACCAGAAGAGGCAAACCTCACTGATCTCCCTAATTACTACCCCTACCACTGGATCATGGTCCATACTCTCAAACAGTTCTATGTGTTTAAAGACTAGATTTAGGACCAGGTGGATAACAACATAGTCTAGTTAGGCCCAGCTCTGGCACAGGTGGCATGTGTCTTCGTGAGGCAGACAGTAGCAACGACAGCGAAGGCGAGTGGAATCGGGTTTCTAACCATGGGTCCCAAAAGTATGATGACTGGATGGATTTTAAAATAGTCGATCATTCCCATGGTGTTATCCGGGCATGCCTAAATTGGCCAGAGCCTTTAAAAGTCACAACAACTACTTCTGCATCTTCATCTCAGTCATCCTCTTCCCAGAAGAGAAAACACTGGAAGCGTAAGGGAAAGCAGAGTCCCCTGATGATTCCATTTTCATCATGTACTCTCAGTGAA
This sequence comes from Viscum album, assembly GCA_963277665.1. Lineage (NCBI taxonomy): Eukaryota > Viridiplantae > Streptophyta > Magnoliopsida > Santalales > Viscaceae > Viscum > Viscum album. The sequence continues at coordinate 1,959,935,189 of OY728119.1, read as the reverse complement.
TTCATGGCCCCAAATATGGTGATCCCTCCCAGAATCCATCTGGTAGTGGAAAACTCTTCGAGTGACGGTCAAGGGAATGCCTCGGTTAACACCATAGAGCTGTTAAATACCTACATGATTACTGATGATGAGGAGCGCTGGGCGGATCCTCCCAATGTCCCTAGCCATCATTAGCATCGACGGAGTCGCAGAAAAATGGGCCATCAGAGTGCCTCGGTTAGTACTTCTATCCAGGATATGTACGCTATCGAAACTAGGCAGCAGGCCTAGCGCAAATCTCAGTATACACAGCCTTCTCATCTGGTGACATCAGGCCCGCATTTTCTGTCATTCATGTTGTTGGATTAGGAAGAACCACCTCGACCACGCCGTGACCAGCCACGCTATTCAACAGTCTGATCTCAGTCTTTTGGCCCTCATCCGATAGTCACCCCACAGGCTTTGACTAGTGAGCATCAGGATATTCCTAGCACCAGTCATCCATCGACCCAATCAACAGGGCCCACCATACCTCCTACCATAGATCGGCCTCCTGTAAGTAGAAGTTTATGCCTGGAATAGAAGCATGATGTTCTCAAACATCTTTCTAGCATTCCATAAAATCTCTCCATGTTAGAGGCCCTTCACCAATCATTAGATATGTGTGAGGCCCTCGCTGAAGCTTTAAGAAGCCCCCTCCAGTTTGAGATGGTGGTAGCAGCCGCAGAAGCCTTTCATTTTGAGGTGATTGAGAATTTTGAATTTCATGCCATCATATTTTTCTCTAGAGAAGATGAAGGCTCTCCCATATAGGGTCACATTCACCCACTATACACCACCGTCCAGTTCAATGGCGTGGAGGTTCGCCGTTGTCTTGTCGACATAGGCTCTGGAATGAACTTAATCCTAACTCGGACACTATGAAAACTGGGATTATATGAGGATGATATGAGTCCCTCTAACCTAAGAATCCAACGTTATTATATGATGGAGCAAACACCAGTCAGAAAGATCCATTTGAAGACCCAGTTCGGTGGTCTAATTGCTATCACTGAGGTTATGTTTGTCTCTTAGGGCACCGACTATAATGAGTTGATGGGTATGCCATTTCTCCACCTACATGTGGTGGTTCCTTCATCATATCACTAGTAACTTAAGTAATCACTTAATGGTTGAGTGGGTGTGCTTCAAGGTGACTCATCCCCCTTTTCCTATTGTGAAGCCCGCTATCTAGATGCTGACTACTACCAGAGCAAGGACAAGCAGATTCGGACTAATGAGGTCGAGCATGCGATGGTTGTGACCAACATGTGAGCATATTTGGATGATTCATACATCTTTCCAATCCTTCTATTAGAGGGTACAACTCCAGACATGTGGAAATGCTTTGTTGTTTTAGGAATGAGGTGGGAGGAAATTCCCAAGTCTAAGTGACGATGGATGTTAACCTCATAATCCTACACAAACCAGGCTTATGTGATCCAAGAGCCTCCTACTCCCATAAGGTATTGGGATTTCCACCCCATGGCAATGGAAATACATCATACTTTCTTGTTTCGTCGGGCTAGAATTAACTATCTGAAGACGATGTGCCACTATTTCTTTGATGTCATCAAGCATGGCCCCTTGGGCCAAAGACTAGATGGGATTGGATCAATAACCTTCATCACTATGGTTGTGGTAGCACAAGAGTTCCTAGATACAGTGTCCACTGCCGCTTAGGCTGGTACCAGCCTCCAATCAGTAGCTGCAGACATAGAGTAAGCTCCTCCTGTCAAGGATCCCCCCTCCATAAGTGAAGAAGTTGATTTAGAGGATGCTCCCCCCGCCTTTGAAGAGGGTGTCTCTGCCACAATTGATGACTTGGTACAGGTGAACCTCGGTAGTGAGGCAGGCCCAAAATCCACATTGATCAGTGCCACTATACCCCTTGAGGAGAAATAGAAGTACATATACTTTATTAAACAACACCGTGATGTATTCTCCTGGAGTTATAATGAGATTCCAGGACTAGATCCTCAGGTAGTCGTCCACCGCCTCAGTCTCCAAGAAAATCATCACAGGTTCAAGCTGCCTCCAAGGAAGATGCACCCTTCTCACGATGTCATGGTTGAGGCAGAATTTGATAAGCTCATTAGATCCAATTTTTTTAAGGAGGTCTAGTAACCCAAGTGGATGGCCAATATTGTGCTAGTAAGGAATAAGAACAGATAGATCAGAGTCTGAATCAACTTATGAGATCTCAATTGTCACTTTCCGAAGGATGATTTTCCCCTTCCTGTGATAGAATTGTTGATCGACACTACAGCTGGGTTCCAATACCTCTCCTTCATGGATGGGTACTCCAGGTATAACCAGATATGAATGGCCCCTGAGGATGAGGAATCTACATCCTTCAGGGCACCACAAGGTACTTTCTATTACCAAGTCATGCCCTTCGGTTTAAAGAATTTGAGTTCTGCCTATCAATGGGATATGCATCGCATATTTAATCCAATCCTCAGAATGTTGTTGGAATGTTACATAGATAAAATGGTGGTCAAATCTCTCCAGCATTAGGACCATCTCAAAGACCTTGAGAAATTGTTTGGCTTCTTCGGTTTGTGTCACCTAAAGATAAACCCATTAAAGTGTGCATTCGGGGTCACTTCTAGAAAGTTTCTCGGCTTCGTTGTCAGATATAGAGGCATTGAGATTGACCTAGAGAAGAACAAGGCCATTAGAAATATTTCTCCCCCAAGCAACATTCGAGAGGTTTGAGGCTTCCAAGGCCACTTAGCATACATACTTCGATTCATCGTGAATTTGGCCAACAAGTGTAAGCCCTTTTCTCATCTCATGAAGAAATGCATAGTCTATGAGTGGGATAAAGAGTGTTAAACTACTTTTGAGGAAATCAAGCAGTATCTGCTCTAGTATTCGATCTTAATGCCACATATCTCTAGAAAGTTGTTGGTCTTTTATGTGACCGCCCTAGAGAAATCTCTCGGTGCCCTTCTCACCCAGAAGAATAATGAGGGAATAGATAATAGCCTCTACTACCTCAGTCGCATGCTCCTCGATACGGAGACCAGATACTCCCCTATCGAGAAGATCTGTCTTGTGATCATATTCGCAGTACAGAAGTTGTGACATTACTTGTAACACCATGAGGTACAACTGGTGTCCTGAGTAGATCCTATTAAATACATCATGAACTGACCCATGTTGATAGGCTGTCTAGCTCAGTGGGCAGTGCTTCTCCAGCAGTTAGACATTATATTTTTCCCTTATAATGATATTAAGGGGAAACCATTGGTAGACTTCCTTGCAGCTCATCCAGCCCTCACGGACCAGTCTTTGGACCTTGATTTTTCTAATGAGCCAATCCTCCCGGTAGACCAATCCATCACATGTTGGAAAATTCACTTCGATGGTGCTTCCTGGAGCCCAACCGGAAGAAGTCTCGATGACCCCAGGCTCAATAGAGTAGTTGTGGGTATCGTCTTTATTACCCCATCACAAGCTATTTTTCTGTAGTCATCCTTGTTGTCAGAAGGCAGCACCAACAATGAGGCAGACTATCAGGCTCTCATTACTAGCCTTGAGCTGGCCCTCTAGATAGACGTTCTCCATTTTCATGTGAAAATGGAATTCTAACTTATCATCAAGCAGATTAACAGTGACTATGTTTTCAGAAATCCAGAGTTTGTGCCAATGTTGGAACACACTCTCTAGCTAATGGCCCAATTCCCATCTCGACCAGAAGTTACTCAGGTCCCTCGATCTCAAAATAGTCGAGCTGATGTCCTGGTCGGCCTAGCTGCATCACTTATAAAGCCCGAACTGGATGACCCGATTATCCATGTGGCACACCAAAGAGTCATTGCTCATGTCACTCTAGGTGACGATGACAACCTACAGGTGAGCCACCTTACTGTCAGTGCCTCCATGTCAGAACCCCTAGGTCCCCTTGATGCAGTGATTGAAGTGATTCCCGACTGTAGAACCTCCTTTGTCGAGTACCTCTAAAATGGTAATCTCATGACAGATCGGGCTGAGCGCGAGCGAATCTGACAGCACGCGTTACAGTTACCCTCCAGGATGGCCCTGGTTGTGAGTAGATACTCTAAAAGTGTGTATTTTATGGGGTCCTTCTCTATTGCATTCAAGGAGCTCATATTTTCTAAGTCATGCAGGAGTTTCATGCCGGTTCATGCGGGGCTCATTAGACTGGGCTGAGGCTATCTCACCAGATCTAGAGACTGAGGTATTTTTGTCCCTCCATGACCCATGACTACATCGAGTTCTCCAAAAGGTGCCATGCATGCCAGATTGATGCTAACATCATGCATTGGCCTCTAGAGCCTCTCCACTCCACCAAGTACTCTTGGCCATTCATAGTATGGGGACTTGATTTCGTGGGTCCATATCCACCATCGACATCTCCCCAGTGAAGATTCATCCTGATTGCAACAGATTTCTTCTCCAAGTGGGCAGAGGTAGTTTCAATCAAAGAGTTCAAGGCACATTCCATCATTGACTTTGTGAGCTATAACATCATCTACTGATTTGGAGTCCCTCACACCATTATCACTGATAACGACACAAACTTCCGAGTAGCTGAGATAAAGAAATTTTATGCTAAATAAAACATTCGTTCTAACCATACCTCCGACTATCATGTGCATTCAAATGGATAGATCAAAGAATTCAACAAAACCTTCTCAACATTCTGCAGAAAATGGTTGGTCATAATAATAAGAGTTGGCCAAACAAGCTCCTCAATTCCATCTAGGCTTTTTGGACGATGACTCATAATTCCACCAAGGTGACCCCATATTCCCTGGTGTGCAGAATAGAGGTCGTTCGGCCCATCAAGATTCAATTTCCCTCACTGCACATAGCTGTCTATGGTCAGAAAGTGCTAGATAATGTAGCTTAAATTCGTCTGGATGAGTTGGAAGTGCTCGACGAGAATAGGATTCGTGCCCTGCACAATTTTGAAAGGTATCATAACAAGATAGATTGAGATTTCAAAAAGAAATTTTGCCTTTGTTCCTTCTTATAAGGTGACCTCGTATTAGCCCTGAGGTTAACAATGATACCTGGCAGGAAACCACCCCAGATGAAGCCCAAATGGGGAGGACCTTACATCATTCACAAGGTTTACTCCAATGGCACATACTCATGGGTTACAATGAATAGTGATAGTATAACTCCTCCCACCAATGCCAAGTTCCTCAAGCAATAATTTTCTTGAGTACTATAGTCCTACATGACCTTAAATTGTATGGCCCCACATGACCATAAACTATATGGTCCTACATGAACTTAAACTATACGGTCCTATATGACAATAAACTGTATGGTCCTACATGACCTTAAACTGTACGGTCCCACATGACCATAAATTGTATTGTCCTACATGACCTTAAACTCTATGGTCCCACGTGACCATAAATTGTATGGTCCTACATGACCTTAAACTGTATAGTCCCACATGACCATAAACTATATGGTCCTACACGACCCCAAAACTACGTAATGGTCCTGCACTACCTTAAACTTTATGGTCCCGCACAACCCCAAAATGCATTAGGGTCCTACATAACCTTAATTTTTTTGGTCCTACATGACCTTAAATGGTGAAATATCCCCCATGACATTAAATTGTGGGAAGTCCGGCTAGATGTTAAACTGCACCTTTAGAATAACGTATGGCTTTATTCCCATCCTCATGGGATACGTAAGAATGCTCAGATGCCTCAACCTGAGTCTAGTACTACTCTCTTCTCATTTGGATACCCTTCCTGAGTGTAGTTCCCTCAGAAGATCTCATATGATGCATTCTAAGATTCTTTGGTCCCACTCGTGGCAAGATTACGAAGGTTGTCCCATGTGCCCCTCCTCATTCTTCTAATCCTCCCATTTCCTTACCGCATGACGTTGAGCTGCATGGCCCTTTCATAACTATGTATGTCTTAATTCCCATACTCATTGGATACATAGGACCGCCTAGACATTTCATCCATAGGCCTAGCCCCAAACATCAGGACCTCCCATTGGGATGAAACACATGGTCTGGTGTAGGATTTTTCCCTCATTCATGTCAAGTTCATCATGACCATACAAGGCTAAATGATGTGGATGTTGTGTTTCAAATTTGGTCAATAGTTGTCATTTGTCCTTATCATCACCCCCATATGTCCCAAGCATGGAGTGTAGTGGTTCATTCCACCCCAATGTCTCTCCAAACTTCAACCTACCTTGAGTAGGAGTTTAATTCCAGCTATCGGGCCCTTATGTTATGGGGAGAGCATCGTCCAACTCCTTGTTTCTCAAACCAAACATTTCTCACATGGGATTAGGAGCTATGATGAGGAAATTCCCGCATGAGAGGTCATATGGCTATAGTTGTCTGGGGTGCCCAACCTCAGGTCCTTCGACCCCTTCAACCCCTTTACCTGAGTTCTCATTTGGGATTTTGTAGTGTGGTATGGACTCACATCCTTATTCACGTTGGGATATTTCTCCATGCCACACATATCCCCTTGAGACATCCCTCCATTCATTTATCATTTGTCACGCGAGAATCGGCCCTACCATGCTTCGTGAGACCCATCATTTGGGTTTCCATCACCTACTATATCCAAAAGGACACCCAGATAGCATGGATGCTCAGCCCAAGGGCTCTCCTACCATTACGGGCTAACGTCCTTGAGGATTGTGAGTGGAAAATTGATACAACTCCCATGTTTCGAATATGTTCAACGGTCAAATATCAATTGTTTTCCCCGAACTTCAGTCACACAAGGGTGGATAATGTGTTGTGAAACTGGTAAACAATTGTCCTCTATCATTGTTTCCTCTTTGTGGCCTTCCATAAGAACGATGATTCTCCCTCTCCGTCCCACGCATATGACATTAAACTAGGAATCTATGGTCTAAGCTCTATGACCTTAAACTAAGGTCACCATCATCCTTACTGTAAGACGTTAAACTACAAGCTGGTTGTGACATTCTATCTGTGGCCCAGCTTTGGGCCCCTAACCCAAGTTCTCACTTAGGATTGTACGGTGTAGTGTGGGATTATGTCCTCATTCATGTCGGGTTACTCGTCATACCATACATACCCCTAGTTTGTGTATCTTTCCATTATTTGTGTCATCATTTTCTCTATAACTAAATGTGGCTTGATTCCCATCCTCATGGGATATGTAGGACCACCCAAAGGTCTAGTCTTCGGGTCCATCCCCATATCATAGAAAACTCCCTATCATCTTGGCCCCTTAGACTGCTTTTTCCCAGGAGAGGGGTATACAGTGTGGTATGGACTCACGTCCTTATTCACCTCGGGCTAATAACAACCACGTTGCATACCTCTCTCTCCTGATCTCCCTTATCTTCTTTCCCCTACACTCATCTCTTTGAGTCGACTACCCTTAAGTCGGGTCCCTCGACCCTCTTCAGTGAATCGCCAATGTGCCTAGGAGTACTCTGGTTTAGAGCCTGGAGTGTTTTATTCTTCATGGACAAGATTTTACCCATTTTTCAGGCTTTGTGTTCCCCTTAATTTGGACTTACATTATCTTTCACATCTGAAGGGACCCTCGAATGGCATGGATGCTAGTCCTAAGGGATATCCTACCATTACAAGCCAACGTCCTCGAGAATTTCAGATAGCAAATCGATACAAGTCCCGCGTTACAAATATGGTCAGCGGTTGACACTCATTTGTTGTTCCTATTTCAGGTCACACAATATAGATACTATATTTCAAACATGGTCAACAGTTATCCTCCATCGTCACACCAACACCTTAAAGCATTAAATTTCAATTACATGGTTCACATCATTTTCCATCCCATTGTGTCCAAGTGGAATTTCAACACTCATGGTACTATCCTTTGGTGCGCATTTTCACGTTATGAGGAAAAAGTCGTGGTAAGGCATTATTCGGGGCTCTTCACTGACTTCCCTTTGGTGTGTATTCTAGGTATTTACAAAACCTCTTCCACCCTTGTTTCCCAAACTGAGTTTGACTCACGTGGGCTTAGGGATAGGATTGAGGTCTGTGCTTACTTTGATGGATTCCGATTCTCCATGGTCCAAGCTCTAGGACCTTAAACTATGATCCCTTTTAGAACTACGTACATCTTTATTCCCATTCCCATGGGATACGTAGGAACACCTAGACATTTCGTCTTTGGGTCCATCTTGAGTTACACTAATTTATCTATTCTGTTATGTCTTTTAGGCCCCATATCTTATAGGACTGCGTGATGTTGAATGTATGGGATTATGCCTTCGTTCACATCATGTTTATAATTGTCACATCACGTACTCCCCTTTAAGGAGCTAGTCCCTCCTACCTTCTATCCTTTGTCCTTCATGATGTTAAACTGTAGCTTTTAGAACTACGTATGACTTGATTCCCATCCTCATGGGATATATAGAAAGGCTCAGACATCTCGTCATTAGGTCCAGCTCAACTGAGATCTAGTCTCTCTTTCCCCATATTCTCTAACCTTTTCTTGCCCCCTTGGCCTAAGGTTTCTTTCTTATAATTACACGCGGTGTGATATGAGATTATGTCCTCATTCACGTCGGGTATGCTTTATCACACCATACACATTCCCTTTTGAACCGCATCTTTCATTTATATGTCTAAGCCATATGACTTTAAACTATGTTGACTAGTCCCACATGACTTTAAACAATTGCGTCTATACTAAAAAACGTTAAAATTCATGGTTGGTCCCATAAAATGACCCTGAACTGTGACATTATTATCCTGGCTGCACAAATAAAAATGGAATTGCATCGTGGTGTCCTCATTCGAGGGGACATCATGTTTTGTATTAATCACACACCATACCATTTTTTAACCCCTGCACATGGCTTGATTATTGTGGATATGCCTATACTTTCTATCCTAGGTCCATCTCTTCACAAAAAAAAGAACTCATTCATCCTAAAGGAAAAAAATATCTATCAAATGCCGCTTCTTTTGGTACAAGGGCCAGACCTGCACAACCTTATTATCTCTGGAACTTGTATCTTACCATGCCATCCCTAGAACTACATGTGGCTTGATTCCCATTCCCATGGGATATGTAGGAACGCCCGTGCACTTTGCCTCGGGCCCAACCTAACTTTCATTTTCGGTCCCTCAAACTGAAACCTCCCCAAGGAACAAATGGTGATCTGGACTCCAGGTCCTCATTCATGTCAGATTTCATAATTACCTCACCATGTGTATACCACATTCCCTACCATCTCTATTCTGAGCTCTATGACCATAAACAAAGACCACTCTACGTCATTTCTGCGAGATGTTAAATTGCACGACATCTTCCAGAGCGACACATTTCTTGATTCCCAACCTCATGGGATATGTAGGAATGCCCAGACATATTTTCCTTGGTTCCAGCCCCAAGAATCTGAAATCTTATCCCCTCTCTTTCATCCCCTAGGTCCGAACACTTTTTGGAACATGTGGTGTGGTGAGTACCTCATGGGACCTCATTCACGTCGGGTTTTTCTATAGTTGTGCCATGTGCCTCCCTTGTCACTTCACAATCCGGTCCGCCTTCTATGACCCTAAACTAATATTTCCCTATGGGAACTGCGCATACTGTTTGGACACTTCACCACACTATGCACAGTCCATTAAATCTATCCCCCTTAATGGCCCATCCTACGACCATTAAGTTAGAAGCATGAAACATCAAGACCCTTGTCCTTAGAGGAGGACTCGACTCCCTCTATCGAATACGTCTTGTCGTCGTACTCAGGTGCATTGTGGTAGTGCCCGAAGTATAAATTTTCATAGGGACATTCCCCCGTTCCATGTCCAAGATTCTTGAGCTCGTTATTTGGATCTTCATCATCTTCCATGTTTGAAGGGACCCCCTTTACGGCTTGGTCTCGTGCCACATTGGCTTACCTACCATCACGGGCCAACGTCCCTGAGGACCCCGGACAACATTTGTGATAGGTCCCATGTTTCGAACATGGTCAACAGTTGACCCTCATTTGTTTGTCCCCATTCTAGGCTAACGTGAAATGGATACTGTGTTTCGAACATGGTCAATAGATATCTTCTATCATCACACCACCATCATTGTGGTCCAGATCTTGAGCATCATGAATCACATATTTCCACTTCCTTATGTTCAAGTATAATTCCAACATATTTGGATTTACTTCTTCATGCATCTAGGTGCATTGTATAGGCAGGTCAATATCATTGGGACATCATTCACTAAGCATCCCATCACCCCTGACATGTGTCTTCCTATGCTAGGAAAGTCCCATCACTACTACTTGTTTTCCACATGGATCACGACCCACGTGGGATTAGTAGTTCTGGTAGGATGTGTACTAGCACAACCATGCCACATATGCCTTTCATCATCCCGAATGACATAAAACTACGCTATCAGGAACTATGTGCGACTTGATTCCCATCTTCATGGGATACATAGGAACGCTCGACTGCTTTGCTTCGGGCCCAACCTAACTTTCACTTTTGGTCCCTTGACCTAAAGAACTTCTTATGGGGATATGTGGTGTGGTGAGGACTCCCTATGACCTCATTCGCGTCAGTTTTATAGCTACCACACCACATACTCCCTTCCTGGGATCTCTCCCTTCACCCTTCATCCTATCGTATGATGTTAAACTGCACGAGCCCACGTGTCCTTGATGTATGACACTAAACTTCGGTTCTACCCTGAACAATTTTAGGATGCCCCATTTTATTCATGGGATGCACTAGATCCATTACCAAAGAGGATTTCCACTATCAGTGTTGGCCTCTGGTCACGTCGTTCTTAAGAACTACATTTGTCTCATCTTTATGGGACACGTAGAAACACCCAAGAATTCTACCTTAGTCCCAGCCCTAGGGCCATTAACCCTCTTTTCCCCTCATCCCCAATCACAATCCAGTCTCTATGACCTTAAACTAGGAGCCTACAGTCCATGTACCATGACTTTAAACTGTTAAACTTGGTCCAGGTAGTATGACCTTAAAACTATGTGCATCGTCCTCACCATATGATGTTAAACTACATGTCTATCGTCCTCATTGGTATGATGTAAAACTACAGGTCATTTCAGGTCCTTACCAGAGAGGTCATGTCCAAAAGTAGGTATGATCCCTGATCAGACCGATGTGCCCACCTAATGTGTCTTCACCATAGTGGCATAATTTCAAGAGTGTGGGACTCCATTCGAACAACCCATCACTCAATGATTTGTGTTCCCTTTATTCGGACCCTCATAATTTTTCACATCTAAAATAACCCCATAATAGTATGGATGATCGGCCTATGGATCACATAATATCCTGGTACAATGATTTGGAAGACTAATGGATGACATTTCAAGTCAAGCCCCGTGTTTTGACTATGGTCAGCGGCCGGCCTTCATTTGTTATCCCCATTTTGGGCTAACGTAATAAGGATACTGTGTTTCGAACACTGTAAATAGTTATTCTTCATTGTCACGTCATCCCTATAGTGTTTCAAATTTTGGGTATCTTGATTCACACCTTCCACTCCCCTATGTTAGGATTAATTCCAACTCCCCTGGCGTTACCTCGCTCATGCACTAGTGCACACTGGAAAAGTAAAGATTCAACTGTTCTGAGAGCTTCATCCTCCAGTCGGGCCTCTCCCTTTCTTCTTGGAAATCTGGATTGGTTATTCAAACCTCGGATGCCTAGATCTTGGTTTACAGTCTTATATTCGGGTGGAATGATAAGGTGGTCATCGCTTGTTTCTCGCACCGGCCCCGACCCACGTGAGCTTAGAAACTGATCGCTAGATGTTCCATGAATATAATGAAAATTCAATAAACCAAATGAATAACAGGACTCATGCATGCATCTAGAATGAATATTCTAATCATGAAATTGTGTTTGAAACTTTCATGAATCACAATACCTGAGGATAGACCCCTCCCATGGATGGGTTAACCCCGTCAAAAGAACGTTGTAGCTCCGCCACCCTCTGGATCGTAGCATACAGGATCCATTGCCACCTATTCATTTCCTTCTCCTCCTTAGCAGTAATGGGTCGCAGTTCGTCAGCCACAACCTGGGCCCGCTCCTCATCACTCTAGACAATAGACATCTCTGCGGAGGCTTATTTCATTCTCTCTTCGGCCTCTTCCAGTTGGGCCTTTAGCCACGATATAATCTCTGAATGTACATTGAAGAGTGTAGAGTGTTCTTCTTCATAGAAATGTAGCCATTGAATCTCATTTTCAACATCCTGGAGCCTCTTGATGTTCACCACTTCTCTCCGCTGCCAACCCACACCATGATCGTTGTCATGCTCCCAAATCTTCTCCGCCATGAGATCTCAGACGAGCATGCGAGGACACTAGGCATCTACTCTCCTAGTGCATAGTTCGCGAAGTCACAAATGAAGTCTATCCATATGGTCTATCCATTATACTTGAGGGGTTTCATCGATAAAGTGCTTGATTAGATTCCATGACCGGTGATGAACTATCTTTTTATCCTCTTCATCAGAGGTCATTTCATCCCAGTCTGTGGGGTTGGCAGGCTCGTACACAGGGAATTCCCCCAAAAACATGTCAACAGGGTCCACATCTGGTGTCTGATCAGGTATGGTAGGACCCAGGCTATCCAAATGATCTTCATCGTCAGATCCCACTTCAATAATCTCAGGCACAACCCTTCCAATAGTCCCACCAGTGATCTGGAGCTCCACATCTTGGTCGGTCTGGATATCTGCCTCCAAGACCACCGGTATTCCCCTGGGAAAAGCACTATCAGGAATACCAACCAACCCCACCAAGGTAGCCCACACCATTTAAAGAACTGTACATACCAAAAAAGCATTGATGTCAGTTAGCATGGTCAATGGGTGGTAGTCATGAGTTTTGTAAAGGAGACTTACAGATATTGAATTCTCGGTCTCATTCCTAGGTTGTTGTTGTTGTGGGGACCCCGAGGCTTGGCCCTCTATATATTGTTGGAAGGTCTAAAAACTCTGGAGGATCCACCTCGGGTATCCTGGCCCTGCTAGATGCGGTAATCACCATATTCGTGGACGTGGGTCCCGAAGGCCCCGTATCTGCATCCACTGAGGGATGAGAACAGGTTTTTTGAATGAGGATATCATGCACATTTTAAACATTGGTGAGGGGTCCAACGTAGCTTAGAAGTGGATCTCAGGTAAGGGGCTCATGATTTTACCTCAAGGGCCTCTATAAATTATTCAAAATCTGAGCCTTGATCGCCGACATCGCCCTCTTCTAGAGGGCTCCCTCTACCGGCCTCCTCTCCCCAGGAGGATTCTTCTGATTCTTCTATTAGAGGGAACTGTTCCCTCAAATTAGTAGCCGACAACTACAGGGCAGCCATTAAATCCAACAACACCTTCACCCGATCTGTCATTGGATGTGGAACACCCTGGAAGTGCACGAAGTCCACCAACTCAGCCAGGTATTTCTCTGGCTCTCCCTGGGATACCACAAAGCCAGCCCTGATAGGGCCTATCCCAGGAAAATCCTTCCTAAGATGGTCCAGGTGTTGCCAAATCTCAGACGGGCTGAGGAATTGCCTGTTGACTTACTAGATGTCCCAGACCTCTAGGAAGACTGCATTCTCTGGCATGTCTATGTGGTGCAACCACTTCCCCAGATCCTGAGTGGATATTCTATAGAATCCCCTCGGTGACCTCCCCTCTAGATAACTCTATTCTTATAGGACCATCGGGTCCGCTGACATTGTTGGATCTACTACCACTGCCTCCCCCTCAAAGAGTGTGGGCCTCACCGCCGTGGTAGCCCTGCCACTGTGCGATGTCCTTGCCATCATATGTCCCTATCCTCGAGGTTGGGGAGGCACACCATCACCGGCCCGAATGGTTGGATGCTTCAGCATCTCCCCCGGGTAGGTAGCCTCCCAGCTTTTGTTGTACTCCTTCACCAACTCATAGACAACAGTGGGAAGAGGCATCTCATTCCACATCTTCCCGTCTTCCCGTATGAACATGAGACACATCTACCTCATCACACATGGATTTTCCTCATGGAACACCCCTAAATAGACCTATGGGGTTAGTCGCAGCATTCACTGAAATTGCCTGGATAATCAGTATGGGGTGTACAGCTCACACAGGGGCTCATGGTCCACTCTTTCCACCAGGACTCCACCTCGAAAGGCTAGGATATAGGACCGATGATCTTCTATTCCCCAGCAATCATCAGTGAATACACCCGTTGGCAATGAGAACGGGTGAAAGTTGATATCCTCCACCTTCCAGACCTAGTTCAGTACCGACTGCTTGGTCAGCTTAGCTGGGAAGCTCCCTACAGCATTCAGGATGGATGGGAGGAAGTTCAATTTCAGAGGGGAGATGGGGTTCGGATATTCATAAACCCCCCTGATGTGCGTCATTATCCACCCATACAGAAGGTTTAATGGCCCGCATATCCTCTATGGCCTCTTCCCCTTACTAATATGCCACAGAATCTTGTACAGCTTGGTGAGAATGGGGATCCCGAGGTTGACCCGCCCTCCAGTTGCCAACATGGATGCCATGAAAAACATTCTTGGTCGCATGCCCATGTTCGTATCACTCACTGGTAGGATCCAACCACAAATGATAACTAAAATGAATGCGGCCAACCTAACTACTGATAGTTGCTCGATACTGACACTGAATCCCCACGTCTTCCACTGGCTATCCTCTATTATCTACCAGTACGAGTGCTCCTTTCCTCATTGAGCCCCCTTTGGGCAAGTTCGAGGCCTCACCGGAAACTGCCTATCTTCTAGGAAGTTTAGGAACTGCTTGAACCATCGCCTGAAATGGAAATCCCTCACTACTTCTTTCTCCTATCCCAGAACTATCTCTATAAACTCCATCTCCAGTGGTGGAATTTTCTCTAGATCCTCCCATGCACCCATAACAGGGAGGAATTAATCATACATCGCACCTAGTATCAGGACACCAGAGATCTGATGCACCTCCCATAAACTGATGCCAACCTCCCTGTGGTGTAAGTGGAAGGTATTGGACCTCGATCAACACCTCCTCAACAACTCTAGCATTAGCTTCTTTGGTTGATAGATATGGAATTCGAATGCCAAAACCACCTCATACAGGCCCACTCTTCTCAACTCTACCCCAAACTCTTAACATGGGGAACCTACCCAATAGGATTTAGCCTAGTCATCTGTAAAGTTTCCGCCCTAGTGTAGATCCCACTCATCGGACCATCCCTTCCCTGGGTTCATTAGGGCTGCCTTCAAGATCACCTGGTATAGAAGGGGGATATCTCCGGCTGCAATTCCTTCCTGTCAACATTGTTCAAGTGACTGTACAGGCAGTCAGTGTTGACGGGTGTGGATTCCTCCCAGGGATGGCCATTAACCACCCTGAACCACTGGCGCTGGCACGACATGATCCTAAAGCAGTAAGTTGGATCATCCCTACTTTCTTTAGGGATGAAGAAGTCATCCCTCATCCCAAATCCATATAGAGGCAGCCTCTTACATAGCGGATAATTCATTTGGATTTATGATAGCATCTTCCCCAATGAATCATGGTTAGAGTGGCTCCATACCAACTCCCCTAGACCCAAGCTATTCACCATCTCCTCCCTTCGAGCGGCATCTGCAAGGACCCCCTGGCAGCCTCTTGGTGATCCATTCTGTTTTTTAGATTTAGAAACTTTTTGTTATGGTTTGCAAAGCCCTTTTCAGAGATCATTCGTAGAGACCATTCATATAGCTCGATCCCAGCAACAGAATTGCTAAGCCTCGCACCAACCTTCAGATGCAAGCCGCAAAGTGCACTGTCATGGAGTCAAAGACAAGTTTTTTCTCCGAGAAGCAGAAGGCCCGATTCGCGGAGAGCAATCGTGGAGTACGCGGAGCTTCACGAATTGATATCACTAAATGACAAAAATGTAGAGAATATAAAGGAAAAAAGAGAGGTCATATCCCCTATTTATAGGTGAGTAACCCTAGTGCTTCGCAGTGTGTCTAACCACGGAAAGATTCATGAAGTGCTCGGCATGTCCCTTGCCTCTCCACTTCACGAGCCTCCTTTGCGAGTCAGCTTCACAATTGGCCAAGGGATTTTGGTGATTGACTGAAAAATAAATTTTTTATTATCAAAACAGTTTTATGGAAAAAGTGACAAACCCCAAGTTCACCCAGGACAAGCATCAAAAGAGAAAATATAGCTATAGAAATGGATGTTGACCCTATCAGCATTCTTATCCCTAAAAATTTTCCAAGAAAGGGAAGTTACCGATGTTTCTGGAGCAGAATCAAGCATGTCTTCAAAGTGAGACGCCATCTAGTCCCACACATTAATGTACTCCTCCTGAGTGATCTTCTTATCGTTGACACCTCTTACAAAAATCAGATTCTTTTTGTCTATCCACTCACCCTGTTCATTGTTAGTGTCCACCCTAAAAGTCCTTCCCATCATCTTCTCGGCATCCTCTTCTGAGGCATTTATTTCAAAAGAGGCTTCAAACATATCCTCTATAGAATGAAATAGCAGCTCCAAAGGACACACCACCTGGTCTCCCCTAAGAAGGCCTGCCTCACAATCCCCCTCCTCCACACTAGTCAAAATTACAGCATAAATGGAAACATTTTCTTTCTCTTTTTCATTCACTTTTTTAGAAGATCAAGTCACCATAGGTAAAGGTAGATGGGAGTAATCCTTTCAGCCTTTCTTACTACCTTACCGCCCCTAGATCATCTACTGGTCGCAGATATCATAAACATGAACTTATGAATCATTGTATTTAGCAAATTGATCTGATGACTCATCATCGGAACCTTCCCTGGGAAAATCAATATCCTGATCAGATCCTTCAACATCAAACCCCACAAAATAGCTACCCGGCTTATTGACTAGAGACCTGCTCCTCGGGCATGATCTATTCATATCCTCAGTCCCCTGAGGATGCTCTTTCTAGAAGAACCCAACCCAGTAAACACTACTTCATCATACGAAGAATACTTATAGGATTTATCATCTCTAGCCTCCCCATTTATTTCACCCATTTCCGGCCTAAGACCACTATCATTCGCCTTAGTTGAAGACTCCAAAGGTAAAGGACCCACAACAAAAACACTAGCCATGCACTCTGCCACACCGGCCTGAGGCTCCTCCAGATCCTTCCTCAACCGACTGAAAATACCACTAACCAAAGGATTTCTATCTAGTTGATCCTTTTGAACAACCGCCAACACCTTATCCGCTTCCAAAAGTGCCTAACCAGCGATGCCTCCATTGATCACATGATCCCCACCTGAAACGTCTGGAACACCCTGCATCTTCAGAATTCAAGAACCATGCCTACAAACCTTTGGTGAATGACCCATTCTCATACAAACCGAGTAAAAATCCACCCAGGATTCATAGAAAACTAGTTTCTTATACCTTAATTAATCTCCTACTATTATCTAGACAAAATCAGGAGGGATTCTTGAAGCATCAATCTCCATGAAAGCATGAGGATTAATCTGGTTACACATCACATTATTTTGATTGTTTTCACACAAAAACATACCAACTAGGTTCCCAAGAATCTGAAATGTAGAAGGATTCTGAAACGGAAGAGGAAGGTTAGAAAATCTCACCCAAATCAGCAGCGAGGGGGAATTAAAATTCATGTAGAACTCGTAAGTCCATCTGAAAAGGAAAAAATCGGGACCCAATGCAGCTATGAGGAGCGACGGCCAAGGCTTTGACCCTCATACTATGACCCTAGATTTATCCTCAACTCCAAGTCTGAGGGGGGAATTTTTTGGTGCCAAAATTTGGGAAGAATAAAAACAAATGAAAACCATTAGGTACTGCCTCACGAAGCTCATTAGCGGAGCCCCACAGCACCGCGACCAGTGCCAAGCTTCCCCTCTATGAACCCGCCATAGATCAAGGAGGTGGGATGCTCCGCAAAACCCTTTGACGTTCATGAACCCACCACGGAGCGAGGATGCGGGATGCTTCGTGAACCCCTCTGACGTTCATGAAACCACCACAGAGCGAGGAGGCAGGGTACTCTGTGAACCGATTTGATGTTCGTGTACCCGCCGCAGAGTGAGGAGACAGGATGCTCCGTGAACCCCTTTGAAATTTTCCAACCCACCACAGAGTGAACTCTGTCTTTGAAACAAGTGGGTTCTGCTTTATGGAACCTCTTTCCTATAAATATCAAGCTCCCTATGAGCCCAAAGGAAATATCATCCAACCTTTCTCCTTCTTAGCTCTCAAATCACGATGCAATTTCTGCTCTACAAACCATGAGCTTCTCAAGGTACTTTTTCATCATGAAGTGCCTCCCCCTTTGCATGAATTCATACCCTCTTCAAGGAAGGATTCCCTTCATGGAGCCCATGGGACTTCTCAAAAGAAGGGGATCCCCAAGGGAACCCGGGTCTTCGCAGAGCACTTATGCTTTGCAAGGCAACCTCCATGAACACGTGACCCACATGTTAAGGCAGGGTCACTGTGCTTTGTGAAGCATATTTCTTCACAATGCTATGCTTCATAAGGCACCCTTACTTTGAAAAGTACTATTTTGTGAGGGCCTTTCCACTTCACAAACCACTTTCCATATGCACCTATACCCTACGCTTAGGCTAGGCCACTTCACTTCACGAAGCATACGCCTTCGTGAAGCCCCTCCTCTATATGAAGTACCAGCGCCTCTATGAGCCCAGTTTCTCTGAAACTCCTTTTCTAGTGCGACCTTCTAGGTTTGCATGAAGTAAATTTTCAAAGTCTTGTAGGCAGTGCTTCCCGTTGTGTTGCTTCGCCTCATGCTTCTTTACATAGGCATGCTAACAGCTATTGCTTCTTCGCATATCTACACTAACGTGGACCCCTCAATGGATCACTCTATAACACCCCCTCATCACAACATTGTTGATGCCTTCCCTTCCCCAAGGGGTGGGAGTTATCAGTTATATAAGTCTTAGGGGATGTAGAGTGAACCCACCTCATCCAAGCTACAAGACGTTAAACTACCAAGTACCATTGTCCTCGGCACATGACGTTAAACTGTTGCCTCACCCCATACATTATATGTGGGGTGCCTCGTCTCAGACATTCTCTACACCCACTGGTCTCCATGGGAGTAAAATAATTCCTTACATGGAATGAGATCCTCTTTATCGGAGCGGTGTCTGTCCGCAGGGAAAGGGAAACCACCTTGGTGTAAGCCCCTAACTTTTCTTACAGGAGGTAGCATCTATGCTCCTCCTCTCTTCCTTGGTGCCAAATCCCTTTGGGCTTTGTCTCCATAGGGTCTCCACCCTGGAGTAAGTGCCAATATACATTACCCCAGGATGCTAACCATGCATAAGCCCCTGTTTCCTCTTTGGGCTACTAACCATGCGTAAGCCCCTATTTCCTCTTTGGGCTGCAGACCACGCGTAATCCCCTATTTCTTTTTTGGGCTACTAACCACGTGTAATCCCCCATTCCACTTCCCACAGACGCACCTTCTGCAACATGATCATCAGGCCTTTTCCCTCTTGTTTCTCACACCGAGCATGACTCATGTGGGCTTAGAGTGAGCATCGACCATGACATCCTCTTTGGGTAGCATATAGTGTAAGTCCCCAACAACTCACCCGAACTACGTGGACTTTGATCCTTTCCAAGGCAAGGTATGTAGGAGGCCTCCCTAATGTTCAATCCCACCATCCATTGGCCCCAACTATCTTCACGTCGATTCACAAAAATCTCATGAACTACGTGGTCTTTGATCCTCGCCAAGGCAATGTACATAGGAAGACTCCCTGGGGTTCAATCCCAACAACCATTGGTTACGACCCCCCTTCACATCGGTTCCCACTCCTCCTGAACTACACAGACTTTGATCGTTGTCATGGCAAGGTATATAGGAAGACTCCCTGAGGTTCAAGCCCACCATCCATTAGTCTCAATCATCTTTGCTTCGCTTCACCAAACTCTCCTGAACTATGTGGTCTTTGATCCTTGCCAAGGCAAGGTATATAGGAAGCCTCCCTGGGGTTCTAGCCTAACAACCATTGGTTCTGACCCCCCCTTCAGATCGATTTCCACTCCTTCTGAACTACGTAGACTTTAAACCTTGCTAAGGTAGGGTATATAGGCAGCCTCCCTGAGGTTCAATCCCACCATCCATTGGTCCCGACCATCTTTACGTCGGTTCACCAAACCCTCCTAAACTACGTGGTCTTTGATCTTTTCCAAGGAAAGGTATGTAGGAATCCTCCTTGGGGTTCAAGCCCAACAATCATTGGTTCTGACCCCCTCCCCCTCATGTTGGTTCTCACTCTTTCTGAACTACGTGAACATTGATCCTTTCCAAAGAAAGGTACGTAGGAAGCCTCCCTGAGGTTCAAGACCAACACCCATTGGTTCTAACCCCCTTCATGTCGGTTCACCAAACACCAGCCCGAACTGCGTGGACTTTGATCCTTTCCAATAAAAGGTATGTAGGAAGCCTCTCTGAGGTTCAAGTCCAACACCCATTGGACCTGACTACCTCACGTTGGCCCACCTCGTCCAGCACAACATTAAAATGCATTCCCATTTTCTGTCCTTCGAGAAGCTAAACTGTACCCATTCAAACTACATGGGATTTGATCCTTGTCTCCTAGACAAGGTATGTAGGAAGCCTCCCTGAGATTCAACGCCATCCAATGGTAAGTCATTGCGACCCCTATCCAGCGGTAATCCATTGTGACCCCCAACCAGCAGTAAGCCATTGCGACCCCCATCCAGAGGTAAGCCATTGTCAACCCAAACCCAGCGGTAAGCCACTATCGTCCCTTCTGTTGGGAACCATATCATTGGTCTATCCAACTAGCGTAAGACCAACCTCAATCTGCTAACCACACGTAAGCCCTAATATATCATCGGGTCATTGTCCCCTGCGCGCACCCCGATTCTATACCCCCATCCAAAACTACATAGACTTTGATTCCCCGCCATGGGAATACGTGGGAGGTCTCTTCGAGGCTCAAGACAAACATCATCATCATCCTTGAGTCGACTCTATATCATTCTCCATCTACTCCATATTGCCATCAATTATCCATCCCGATTCTTACCCGGTATGCCACATCCTGGTGGGATCATGCCACCTCATTCCCCATTGCCATTAACAACAATTGGGTAGCTAACGATGCATTAGCCCCAACATCCAAGTTCCCTCTAGGGGTTGCACCCATTTAATCCACTCTAGTCAGTGTTCTGATCAATCTAGTTTTTCTCTGCTAGACATTAAACTCGCGACATACCCTATGTTAAACATAGGAAGCTAAGGAAACCCTCAGATACATGCCTATTGCATATAATTCCCTGCATTAGATGTGGAATTCCTCGGGTTTTCACACCTCTGAGAAGCCCTATAATAAGGGGAATAAATCTAGATGCGCCAGTGTTCCAGCGTCCAGACATGTCAGTGATGTCCAACGTGACTACTCCCCCGACCAAAGGTTATTGCCCTGGCCAGACCCCTTGGAATGTCCCAAAAGAATCGGTGTAATTAACTGGAATCCATGAAGAAATGGCACTAGGAAGAGCTTCATGAACAACATCTTAGTCTATAAGGGACACCCGGACAAGGAAACGAGTTCCGAGGAGGAATCTACAGAAGGAAGAACTGACATCCCATCATCCTATTTTGATCATGGAGCAAATGTCCTGGAATAAGCGACAGATATCACCCGCCTTTGGAAAGCGAGAATGCGGGGCAACAGCCGCACGCCCTCCACAGATGGATGTTTGCATCCCAAAGAAAGCTTCTAAAATAGGTAGTGATTAAAAATTAAATACATTGTTCTAGGAAGTCGATATTCCACTCGTACACACGGATGACATTTTTTTCATAGAATAAAAGGAATATAGATTTGAATTATATTGTAAGAATCTTAATAATGTTATAAATATAATATTTATTCATTAAATATACTTTTATAAATACCCATGTAATGTTTTTAAGAAAAATGAAATGGGTCGCTTCATAGAGGTGGTAGTCTGCACATATGTATGACCGATGATCTCATTTTTCTAAAGGGGGTGGTAGATAATGGTTATACCATTAACATAATTACATTTAGTTATAATAATAATATTAATTTAATTATATTAAAATTGATAAGATATACTTGTATGAAAAATATAGAGAATAAAAAATGTTAATAAGTGATTGGTGCTTACATTCATAATTTGAACCTTCTCTTGGAGGACCTCTTGGAAATTGAGAATTTAGATATTTTCCATGGATCAAGGGGCTTCCAAATGTAGTATAGGGATATATTAGGAGTAAAATTGTATGATTTTAAATATGTATTATAATTTTTAGATTATATTTAAATGGGTGGTGGAAGTCTTCTTTTATAAGTGTGGGGAGTGGTATTTTTGTTTTAATATAAAAAGACAAGTAACTATTCAATGCATGTGAGTCTAAAATTTAAAACTAATAGAGGTGTTTTGATTTATGGGTCTAGAAAACCCTTCAAAACAAATTTTTTAATAAGGGTTGAGGAATTTTAATCTTTTTATACCTATTTTTATCTTTTACCACAATTTATTATTACCGTAGTAATACATTTTTTAACCCCGGTAATTTATTTTAATGCACAAAATTAAATTTTCCTTTATTATATAACTTGAACATAATGATTTAAAATATGAAAATAATTTTATTTAAAAAAATCAAGGCTGAGAAAAATTAATTTTAATAATATTTCATATAACATATAAAACCCATTTTTTCGAAAAATCTAATTTCAAGAATAAAAATTATGTTTTCTATAAAATTATCAATTCTTTTTATTTTCATAACATTGATTTTTTTATTTCTAAAAAATAAGATTTATGTTTATTTAAAATAATGGAAAAACTGAAATCCATAATAAATAATTAATTAAAAGAAAAGACCAGAAATAGATTTTATTAGAATAAAATATTACTTAAGTCTCAAAATGTCAAAAAAAGGTTTTAAAAATTAAACATAGTATTTTTAAATGTATAGTTTTACTCGTTAAATAAACATTTGGTTCATCTAAATGTTTTATAAATTTTTAAGTCAATTTAAAATTATGATAAAGTCATAATATCTATGGTATTTGTAAAAACATTATTTATTTACAATTAAACTAATTATTTTATAAAAATATCAAAAATTCACCCTAAGATAATTTTGAAAAGATTAATTCATAAATGAAGTTAATTTTTATAAATTAAAATTCTAAAAATTATTAATTTAACTTTTAATGGAAACATAATAAATTTTTTTTATAGGAAAATTCCTTTTTTCTTATATTAAGTGTTCTCGTTATTTTTTCCTGTCAATTAATAACTAAATTAGTGTTAATTTATTATTTATATCAATAATATATTTTATCGTCATTTAAACATAATAAATATAGTTCCTTAAAATATAAATTTGTATCACATAAAAATCCAATTTTAGAAAAAAAACAAATTAAGCAAAAAATGTTCTTATTAGTTGTTTTGCTATACTTATTGATTTTCATCAGTACATTAGTAAAAGTGAGATTTATTTTTATTTCTGAATATATTTCATAATACTGTTACCACTATTTATACCATCTAATTCATCCAAATCCATATTTTTTGTATTTTTAAAAAGTTATTTTAAGGATAAATGGTAACCATACATTCCAAATACAAAACCATACAACTTGAAAAAAAACCAAATTCAGGATTCAAAAAACATAGACACCAAAGTGCCAAATTCAAAATTTGAAAAATATTACATCGATCCTTGCACTGCCTAATCACCTTAGTCCTTGAGATCCTTGATCCACGCTCTCAACCGTTGTCCTACCGAAGCACCTCAAGTTGCACCCCTTGATAGTTAAAATCTCCATTGTCACCTCCACTTCACCAGAATGAGAACACATTGACCATAATCCCTGCAGCATTAAACCATCATCATAGAATACATAGGAATTCAGAACACCGAGCCTGACATGATGAAAACCCCATATCGCGCCATTCTTTTCCACTGAACCGATCATTACTGGGTTCTGGAAAACACAACGCCAAATCCAACAACACCTGAAATTACTATAGCTTTTTCTAGGGAGAAACACCGGAAAGAAACATCACTACATATTTCAAACATCCAACATTTTCTAAACCACCATCGTCAGTTGCACCTGTTGATCCTCCAGGACCACCACCGGCTGTTTGAATAGCATATCCCAAATCCACTTAGAGAACCACTGCACCAAACCACACTTGGGGGGGAGCGATGGAACATAAGAGCCAGAGCAGAGTGGGAGGGGCCAATCGTGCCCTACACCACACCAACACAACACACGATGTTGGAAAAACACCACAAAATTGAGCAATCAGAACGTCAAAACACAAATAGAAAACCATAATTTAAGCATGAAACACGGTAAACAAAAACCCAAAAAAGCACAAACATAAACCAAAAGGTACACGTAGGATCCACCAACGAGCACACCTATTACACAATCCCAAGACACATAGATATCCACCATTCCAAATCAGAATGAAATCCAACAGGATGGGTTAAGAAACAAGGGAAGAGCAGGAGTGATAGTGGCTGAGACTGTGGTGGTGATGAGAAGGGAAAAACCCAACCAACATAAAAAAAACCCCAAACTAGAATGACAGAAGCCCCAAACCAACACTCCACCATCACAATCCCAATCTTTCATTGGCACCATTTAACTAGAACAATATGGGGTTTGGCACAACAGGGAATAAGAAAAGAGTAGAGGAAGATAGAGACCAAGGTTTCAGTCACGAAACACACCAGAAGCAACTGACAAAACCTGAAAGGTGAAAGAACAAACATTTAAAATGAGAAGAAATCCCCATGGAGAGGAGGAATCAACGCGGCCACCTAATGTTTCAGGGGAAACCATAGCTAGAACTAAGAGGGGCGAGAGGGCTCCTCCTAGGAGAATATGGATCCATCGAGGTAGTATTCCCTCTAATTCAATTTCTACTTTAAAATGGTTATATTTATCTTAATAAAATGTTTATTGATTCATTTGGGTTCAATGTTTCATGTGAAACAATCCATTCAATATAAAATTTATTTAAAAGGAAATTAATAATAAAAATTTATTAAATTACGTCCCCTCATAATATAAATTTCTTCCTTTTAATTTTAATTATCACTTTCTAATGAAAATATCTAAAAGAGTATCAATATGATAGACACAAATCAATATATAATTTATAAAGATATATCAACCTTAAAAACTTAGAAAAAATATCATTTTCTTCAAAAATAGGTTGATCCTTAATATTGATATTTTCTCAAATAATATAAGCTAAACAGCCCTCATGATTAGGTATCATGACTCCTATAATAGAAATAGTTTTATTATAGATTTTATAGTCATATTTACACTAATAGATGTTCATAGGTTGGTTTGAAATATAAAATAGGATTTACCTATTTTGGTAATTAATGTGAAGACTATGTGAATATAGAATATTCATTTCAAAAATCACATCAAATTCAACTAAATAATGAATAATAATATTTTCACAATTCTCTTTCCCTCAAACTTTAACTTGGGATGAAATAATCATTCAACTTGAAGTTTCCTTTGATAATGAAATCATTACGGTGGTGATTTTATGCTCATAGAAAACTTCCTAGATATAATGGAGTGGCTAAAACCAAAATCCAATAAGTAATCCACAATTCTGAGTGAAGAATAATTGTTTCTTACTTATCATGTTCCTCTTCAGTGATTTTTATAATGTAAGACCTTCCTTGTTCCCTTGGTTTAGGAGGACACTAATTCCTATTATCTTTCGTAGTCTAGGATTAGGAATAGATTTTTATAATTCCCAAATTCCTTGAATTTAAATCATTTAAGTTTAATTGGTGCATTATTTGAGACCTTAATATACTCCATTGACCTTTTTTCATTTCTTCAATAAAAATTGGCACTATGACCATCATTTCCACACTTGAAACATTTTTTTGTTACTTTTAAGAAATTTCTTGGATACATATTCCAACATTATTAACACATAGGAAGTTTAATATTATTCCCCTCAATGTATTTATCCCAATAACTTCTATAAAAATACATCCACTTTTTTAGTATTTTTTGGAAATTCAAATATGTTCAAATTATTAATCATAATTTATGATAGCTATTTCGGTATAACCATAATATTATTGACACTAGGTCCCATCTTGTTTGGTTACCTGTTAGAAAAATAACTAAATTGTACATGGAACCCATTTTTAACTAAATTCCTTCTATTTCTATCCATTTACGAAAATATAGGAAATTTAATAATAAGAATTATTGATTCCATATGCTTATTAAAAACTATTAATTTAAGCTAATTAATCATAAATGATATACTTACCCTAACTTATAAATTTCTAGGTTTCTATATATTTTATTCATTTTCTATTTCCTATTATTTTATTTAATGATACCGTAAATATGTGATCAAATCCATTATAATGGTTTATAAAGTGTATCTGAGTCACCAAAGCATATCCCCCGGGAGCTTTAAACCAGATGTACCGTTAGACATCTCTGTCATGGACCAGGTGAAGATCAATTCAATACATGACCATCCTTTTCAGGGTTATTACCCCTTGTTGCATATGTGTTATACCCTAAATCCACAGGTTTGTATCTATATAGGTATTTCATTAATAGGAAACCACACACCCTATATTTTTCCAAAATTTATGGATGGTTTACTACATTTAGGCTTATACTTAGAGTTTTCTCTAATTTTCACCAGTCTTAATCCCAAAAAATAACCAAAATAATCCCTAACAATAACTACACCTTAATATAATACTAACTAAATCATCATATATCCTCAATCTAAGGTTTTTTCTTAAGAAAATATTTCTTTTATTTCTAAATTTGATACCAACTAAGGCACCCTAGACCTCCACTCTTGGTACCTATACTAAAAAAATAAATACTTTAATGTATGTATTTGATACCAAATGAGGCAACCCAAGATAAACATATCATTGTTTTATATCATTTCCATTTGTTAGACATTACATCTCGTAAATAATTTCATAATCCCAAAACCAAAAAGGTTTAGTGTATTTGGATATTAACTACAAAAAAAATTATTTTACAAAACTTAAGGAAATTCCTCCATAATTTAACCCCCCTAGACCCCCTTCTAAACTTCTCATAATTTATACTCATCTTCATAACCTAGTTAAGGGAAAAATAAGATATGGTTGATATCTGATTCTCAATAAGGGTAAATATAACTAGTAACAATTGATGGTCATAAGTGAGTATAAGATAAGAATTTGGGTATGATAATATAGTCAAGGTACTTTTACATAACATTAGGAAATATACCCAAATAAGAATAGTTCATAAAAAATAAAAAAATGCATAAAGATATAATCATAACATATGACATGAGTCATCATAACATGAGAACATTTCAAAACAAATGAATATGGTACAAATATAAACATAAAAATAATAACATAGTGGTTCAGAAATTCATGTTCATATCTACCATAACATGGTAGGTTAAGAATTCAAGTCCCTATCTGTCACGAACTAGCCTAGGTACCCTGGTAACCCGATAACTGATCTGGCCCTGACATAACCCAAAGGGTGTTCCTGATCCCCATGGGCTAGTGATTATCACCTGGAATCGTATAACATACAAGTGGGAATGATTTTTTCCAGAAGAATGCAGAAGCAAAAGATAAAATACAATATGAATATCAAAACAAAAATTCCACTATGAGTAAAATTTCCAGAATACATAGAGGAATAAAATCCAAACTACTATAACCCAAAGTACTAAATAGGAAAAAAATACCCAAGGTCCTTAAGGACAGAACTCACCATGTCTGAAGCTCAACAGCTGGGTCCACCTCTAAGAGATCCCTTCCCTTTGCTCGATCCTGGAATAAGAAAGTCAACAAACACCCGAAGGAAAAAGTATGGTGTGAGCCTAATCCTATTAGGATACCACCAAAGATTCCATAATAGATTCCAAATATAGATTATACAAATAATATCTTTCAATTTTAAAGTAAACAAGTTTGGAAATTCAAAAGTATATTTAAATGAATAGTGTTATACAGTTTAAGATGATGGAAAATTAATTCAAATCATAGTCTTTACTTTACAAGAGATGGAATATTTATAAAACAATGTATTAAGTTAAACATTTATATAAAAAAAATTATATAAATTCATAAGTCAAGTAAAGTAGTTCCAACAACCGTTGGCATATGTTTATATCTCAAATATAAAACAAGCGAGCAACATGGTCATCTTCCAAAAGGTGTGATAGTATTAACCATATATAGGATTCTTCACACTATATGTGAACATAGAAAAATGTGTATAGACATGTCCCTATGACACTAGACAAAGGAGACTCATCACCAACCCATCAGGGATGTGACCTACCAGAAGTATGTTTTAGAACATTATCATAGCGTAGAGTGTATCCAAAATACTGACTAACTAACTAAGGCTTTCATGCACTCTTACATGATGGGCAAACTATTTTAAGACTAGTTAAAATATGATCAATCCCATTATTCCATATTCAAAAATTCAAATTTCTTTCCATTTAAAACCAAAATAGGTTTTACTCAAAAACATGCCTTTTCACAAGATAAAACCATTGGGTTTCTATAAAATAATTTTAAACCATTTTCATGAGTTTTAAATCCATTAAAAACTAATTTCATCCATTTCAAAATTAATTTCAAAAATTAAATTCAACAATTTAATTGAAAACATTTCCAAAAACTTCATAATTAAAATTCAAAAATTTAATCATCCAACTCCATAAACCCACCCCAATTCAATGGAATTGGGGGTTCTCCAAATTTTCGTGCCAAGACCATTTCAAATCCACCAATTCATTGGAATTGGGTTTTTTATCAAAGAAATTAAAATACAGATTAAGTAATTGAATTTAAATCATAAATTAAAATAAATCAAGAAATTTATTGGTAATCAATTTGGAAAATAGGACAGAACCACCTACCTCTTTTTCGAAGAACGACACTCATAATAGCACCCGTCAATGAGAACGAAGGTGTAGAAGACATCAAAAATATACCTAGTAGAATGATCCAACACCACAATACATGGATCCATCAATCACAAGATGATCCATTGAAAACCCAGGAGGAGAGGAAGAGAGAAACTTGAATAACTAAGGGGAACACTTACCTGGGAATCACACCACAAAAATAATGAAGATCCTAAGGGATTTGGTTCGACCTAGAAGGAGTTAAGACTCTCAAAAATGCACTGGAACTTCTCTAGGTCAAGAGCCATAAATTCTGGAATGAAAAGGACTGAGCGAAATAGCCAAATTCATGACTTTAAGCTAGGAACAGGCTGGGTCACGATGTGTACTTTGGGGTCCGGACATGTAGGACATGCTGGATAAGTATGCCAAAAAACCCATTGTCTCAGGTTACAAATTCAATATTTAAACACTACACAATGTGTACCTCAAGTACATGACATGTACCATCTCACAGAATTACCCCTTCTTCATGACTTGAATCTTTCCCCAAGTACATGGCGTGTACTTCAGGTACACGGTGTGTACTGCAGGTACATAGTGCGTACTTCAAGTACATGACTTATACATGTCTTGAAACCTGTAGAAAACCCTAGAAAACTGTTTTTAAGGATTTTTTGACCAAACGGGGACTTAGAAAATGCGTAAAATTATCTATTCAATGTAACGGAATGTTACAACCTCCCCACTATAAAACTTTTCTCTCCCTAGAAAGCCTATGAAGAATCTTCCATGCCAAAGAGATGAGGTCACTGCACTCTCATCAGTGCCCCCCTATCCCATGTTTCATGAGAATCTGAACCATGATTTCATAGCTCACAAACCAAAGGTATCATCCACCCATGAAGTACCTTGGTCTCAAAATCAACTATCCTAACTGGATTCTTAGTCAAAGATAAATCGGGATTGATCTCAAGATCACTCCAACTCAAAACGTGAGATGAATCAGATAGATACTTTCTCAACTATGATACATGGAACACGTTATGTATCATTGTTAGCTATG
This sequence comes from Viscum album, assembly GCA_963277665.1. NCBI lineage: Eukaryota > Viridiplantae > Streptophyta > Magnoliopsida > Santalales > Viscaceae > Viscum > Viscum album. Next base: position 1,959,905,108 of record OY728119.1, on the reverse strand, counting down.
GTTGAAGTGCTAAGCCGTACGCAACTTTCTCCAGCTACTCAACAACCTCGAAATGTCCCACAAAGCGAGGTGCAAGCTTCCCTTGCCTCCCACGTCGTCAATGACCCAACCAGGGTGAAACATTCAAGAACATCTCATCACCAACTGAGAACTACAAAGGTATACAGTGTCAATCAACATAAGACTTATATTGTATTTGTGTTTTCAACATCCTCTGATGAATTAGTTGAATCTTTTTTGTCATCTCTAGCACCAAGCTTGGTCCAACCAAATAACTTCCACCGACCTCTGACCAACACAATAGAGATTTACAATTTTAGCCATACAAGACTTAAAAAGGTTCCATTCTGATCTCCAATTGGTAATTGTTGTTATAATATAACTCAACTATTCCCAAGTGATCATCCCAAGCCCCGCTGAAATTCAGAACATAGGCACAGAGAATATCCTCAAGAATCTATATAGCTCTTTATGTCTGGCCATCCGACTACGGGTGGTAGGCCATGCTCAAATGGACCTGAGATCTCAATTCCTCCTAAATTCATCTCCAAAAGTGTTAAGTGAACCATGGATCCCTATCAGTTACTATAACAAATGGAACTCCTTGTAAATGAACAATCTCTTTCATGTAGAGATTGCTTAACTCCTCAACTTTGGATGTATCATGAATGGGTATAAAGTAATCCAACTTGGTCAACCTGTCGATCAAAACCCATATTGAATTATTCTTTATTTAGGTATGAGTAAACCCACCCACAAAGTCCATAGAGATCTCATCCCATTTCCAAGTTAGAACTAGAAGTGGCTGAAGCATACCCAAAGGTTTCTGGTGCTTAGCTTTCACCTGTTGGCACGTAAAGCAATGGGAGATGAACTCAGCAATCTCTTGTCTCATACCAAGCCACTAAAACAACCGCCTCATGTTATAGAACATCTTAGTTGTTCCCATGTTCACATACCACTGATAATTACAACAATCCCCCATCACTACCTTTCTTTCCTCTAACGGAAAAAACGAAGCGATTCTAATAGCATTGAACACCATATTTGTAGAAATACCACTGGGAAATTATCTCCCCACCATAAAGGGATTCTCTAATGCTATGAAACAAATCATCAACCTCTTGGTCTTGAAGAATCATCTCAATAAGAGTGGAAATCAACTGCACACTGGCTAAAGAAACATCAACCCCTTCCTCTGGAACTCCAATATGCCACTGTGAAAAGAGAGACATCAAATTACACTCTTTTGGCTTGGGTTAGAAGTTTCCTACTCAAAGAATCAGCAATGAAATTCCCCTTCCCTGGGGTATAAGCGATGTCAAAGTTGAAATACTGCAGGTACTCCACCTAAAAACTCTACCAAATATTCAAATATTTTTAGGAGAAGATATAACTTGGGATTTGTGGTCTCGATACACCGTAAACCTTTCTCCAAAAAGGTAATGCTGCCAAATTTTAAGCATGTGTATAATAGTTTCACATTACAGATTGTGGGTAGGATAATTCTTCTCATGTGCCCTAAACTGATGAGATCCATATGCTACTACATGATCACCCTATATAAGAACGCAACCTAAGCCAGAACCTGATGCATCCCAAAAGACCACATAACTCTACCCAGCTTCTAGAAGAGTTAACATTGGCATAGTAGTCAAAAGATATTTATGATCAATAAAAGAACTCTAACATTTATCATCCCTCAGAAACTTCACCCACTTCTGAGTCAGATCAATCATTTGAGAAGCCAACTTAGAGAAGTATTTCACGAACCTGCAGTGATATCTAGCTAATCCCAAGAATATTCAGATCTAGAAGAAATTTTGTGGTTTCTCTCACATCATAACAGCCTTCACCTTCTTAGTATCAAATGATACACCCTATCCAGACACCATTTTTCCTAATAATTTCACTTTCCGAATCCAAAAATCACACTTTGAAAGCTTGGAATAAAGGCTGAGATTTTTTAGCAACCTCATAACTATTCCCAAATGTTGCACATGATCCTCCTCAGAATTGTAGTAAAAAATAATTTCATCCACAAAGACTACCAAAAATCTATCGAGATACTCATGGAAAATCTTGTTCATTAAATCCATGAAAACAGCAAGATAATTTTTCAAACCAAAGGGAATAAGAATGTACTCAAAGTGCATGTACCTGCTCTAAAAGGCGGTTTTTAGAATGTCAAATTGTTTTATCCTCAACTGATGGTAACCATATTGGAGTTTGATATTTGAAAACCAATTAACCCCTTTCAATTGATCAAATATGTAATTAATCCATGAAAATGGATATTTGTTCTTTGTCGTAACTCTATTGATCTTTTTGTAGTCAACACATAAGTGAAGAGAATCATCAACCTTCTTAGCAAACAGAACCATCGCTGCCCAAGGTGACACACCTAGATGAATAAATCCTTTCTCAATAAGGTCTTCCAAATTATATTTCAACTATTTCATCTTAGCTAGTGCCATATGGAAAGAGGGAATAGAGACTGGTGTAGTTTCAGGCATTAAGTCAATAGAAAATTCGACCTTTCTCACTGGTGGAAAACTAGATAAATCTGAAGGGAACACATCAGAAAACTTAGTGAAAACTGGAGAAAGATGACCACCCATTGAATCTCGCTCCAGGTCAAAATAAAACACTAATATTACTTTCCCCAACTCTGGATATGATGGTCAAGCTCTAATTGACCTTGGGTCGCATTCTCCTTGAAAAACAAGGGGCACACCACTGGGTGTAGTAAAGTAGACCCGTCGATGATAATAATCAATTCAGGATTTGTTGGAAATGAGACAATCCATACCAAATATTATGTTAAGAGATTTCATATCAAGAACCAGAAAACTACATGCTAGATAGACATCTGATATAGAGAAGACACATGAAGGACTACGAAGTCCTTGCTCTATCTTAGTACCAAGGGGTGGGGTAATATCCATTGAACAAGATAGTTTATCCCTAGGAAGATTAAGCAGGTTAATAATATGGGTTGAAATAAAAGAGTGAGATGCACCAGTATCAAAAAGAGAAGTCACTAATGAAGAAGAAATGGTAATGGTACCTCTCACAGTCATTGGACCCATGTATGTTTACTCTAGAGACTCTTCCACTGTATGAAGTAGCTTCGTTATATAAGCCTATGGCTTGAACCCTTTTGAATGTGAATCATTTGATTTCCCCATAGTGTTAAGAGGATTTGATGATCCTGTCCTAATAAATGGGGTAGATAAGTGATGTCATAACCTCTATAAGTGTCTTGAATATCCGTAGCAGCCATAGTTTATGGGTGCTTTAGTAAAAACCCTCCTAGAATGTACTGGGTTTCCACACTGGTAGAAAGTCAAATAACTTCCACCTAGAGTAGTAGGAGGTATGGAATGAATCTGTCCTCGAGAACTCCCTCAAGGATCATTACACTTATATTTTACTTTATAAGAAACAATACTGCCACTGGGAGAAAAATTAACTCCCATCAACCCTGACTTACCAGCCTATAGCATCTCAACTATCATCTCTTTATCCAGCACATCAGCATAAGTGGGTAGCTTTAGCAAGAAAACCTAAGAACAGATATCTAATCAAAGTCCCAAATCGAACTGTTGAGCATTCATCCTCTTGTTAGATACAATCTCAAGATAAAACTCCACTAGCTAAGAATAGTGATTTGAATACTCATTCATGGTTTTTTCGATCTGCTCAAGCTTGAAAAACTCCATAGACTTAGCCAACACCATAGACTCTGGATAGAACTGATTTGTGAAAAGAACCTTGAATAATTTCCACTATAAGACCTCATGTTTCCATGCCATCACCATAGTGTCCCACTAACTCCTTCTAGGTCCCTCGAGCACAAAGGTGGCACACTTTGCCTTGATCACTTTCGGTGTCTCCAAGAACTCAAACAAATGTTCTGTCTTTCCTAACCATTCCTCAGCATGTTGAGGATCGGTGGAGCCTTTAAAGACTGGTGGATTCTTGAGAAGGAAGTCTTGAGAAGGATTCCAAAGAACATCCCCCTGAGGATTAACAGGTAGAGCCTAAGTGGGAACTGGAGGTGGTACATGTCCCAGATATTGGACAGTGCACATAATTACCTCAACCAGATTCGGGTCGACAACAAGATTTTCTTGCTGATGTTCCGCAGTATCCTTTTCTTGTATCTGATTCGCATGTCTCCTCAGATGCATGATGCTATACAACATTATCATATAAAATGAGATCATTAGATTAACACTCAAATTGAGTAGAAATAGAAAATATTCTCAATAGAAGTGACAAACAAGATTTTTATTTTAACCTATCCAAATATATATAGGGAAAAGACTTTAACTGATCCATAAGATGACTTTCCCTAACCACCCCTAGCGACTTAATTTTCATTACGTTGAGATTTGGATAGGAACTCAATCACAAATACCTCTTAAGTTCCAATAATATTTCATAAATGCATACTAAATTCACGAAAAAGGAAGATCAACGGCCTCCTATAATACCAATTTTCATGAACCATCCCAGGTACCCTTGTAACCCAATAACCGAGACATCCCTGAGATGACCCAATGGGCAATCTCGATCCCCATGGGCTGGTGACTAGCACCTGGAATCGTACAACATACAAGTGGGAATGATTTTTTCCACAAGAATGTGGAAGAAAAAGATAAAAGATAGTATGCATATCAAAAGAAAAACTCCACTTGGAGTAAAAGTACCAGAATACAGAGAGGAATAAAATCCAAAGTACTACAACCCAAAGTACTAAATAATAAAATATCCCCAAGGACCCTAAGGACACAACTCACCATGTTCAAAGCTCAATAGTTGGATCAACCTCTAGGAGATCCCTTCCCTTTGCTTGAACCTGGAAGAAGAAAGTATACAAACACCTGAAGGTAAAAGTAGGCTGTGAGTATAAGCCTGGTAGGATACCACCAACAATTCCATAACAGATTCCAAATATATATTATCCAAACAATAGCTTTCAATTTTAAAGTAAACAGGTTTGGAAATTCAAAAGCATATTTAAATGAATTATTCTATATAGTTCGAGATAATGGAAAATGCATTCAAAGAACAGGATTTACTTTACAAGAGATGGAATATTTATAAAATAATGGATTATGTAAAACATTTATATAAAACAGTTTATAAAAATTCAGCAGGCATGTAAATAAGTTCCAACAACCATTGGCATATATTTATATATCAAATATAAATAAACAAGAGAGCAACATGGTCATCATACAAAAGGTACGATAGTATTAACCAGCTATAGAATTCCTCAATCTTTATGTGAACTCAGAAAAATTTGTATACACACACCCCAATGATGCTGGCCAAATGAGAATCTTACCCAACCCGTTGGATATGTGACCCGCCACAAGTATGTTTTAGAATGTCTTCGTAGCATAGAGTGTATCCAAATAACTCATTAAAAACCTAAGGCATGCATAGTCTCTTACATGATGGAAGAAATAATTTTAGACTTCTTAAAATATGATCAATCCCATTATTCAATTTTCAAAAATTCCAATTTCTTTTCATTTAAAACCAAAACATGTTTTATTCAAAAACATGCCTTTTCACAAGATAAAACCAATGGGTTTCTATCAAATAATTTGAATCCATTCAAAAGTAATTCTATCCATTTAGAAATTAATTTCCTCAATTAAATTAAAAAATTTAATTGAAAACATTTCTATTAAATCCATAATTTAAATTCAACAATTTAAATAATCCAATTCCATAAACCCACCCCAATTCAATGGAATTGGGGGTTTTCCAAATTTTCATACCAAAACCATTTCAAATCCTCCAATTCATTGGAATTGGGTTTTTATCAAATAAATTAAAGGAAATATTAAGAAATTGAATTTATACCAGTAATTGAAATCAATCAAGCAATTAAATGGTAATCAATTTGGAAAATCATGACAGAACCACCTACCTCTTTTCAGAAGAACGACACTCGCAACGACACCTGTCAATAAGAATGAAGGCGTATAAGTCCTTGAAACTCTACCTAGTAGCAAGATCCAACCCCACAAGACATGGATCCATCAATCCCAAGATGATCCATTTAAAATCCAAGAGGATATGAAAACAGAAACTTGAATAACGGGGGTAGGGGGGAACTTACCTAGGAATCTTATCGCAAGAAGAATAAAGATCCCAAGCCATTTGGTTCGATCCAGAGGGAGTTGATCCCCTCAAAAATTCACAAGAACTTCTCTAGGTCAAGAGCCACAAAGTCTGGAATAAAAAGGGCTAAGGGAAATAGCCAAATGCATGACTATAAGTTTGGTGCAGGCCGAGTCACAACATGTACCTTGTAGTTACAATGTATAGGCCACACTAGATAAGTACATTGAAAAACTCATCGCCTCGGGTTACAAATTTGATATTTAAACACAACACGATGTGTACCTCGGGTACACGATGTCTACCATCTCATGGTGAGACCCCCTCTTCACAACTTGAATCCATTACCAAGTACACATTGTGTACTTAAGGTACACGGTGTGTACTTCAGGTAAACGACATTTACATCAATTATATGGCATGTACTTCAGGTACATGATGTGTGCCTGTCCTAAAACCTACAGTAAACCCCAAAAAACTATTTTTAAGGATTTTTTATCAAAAAAGGACTTAGAAAAAGTGGAAAATTACATATTCAAGGTAACCAAATGTTACAATTATCTCATCATAAAATGATAAACAATACATATTTTTTTCTTATAGAATTGGAAAAAAAATTATATTTTAAACTTCACTTAATTAAACCATGGAAAAGAGATGGGTTTTATGAAAATTTACATAGAACATTTCATAAGTCATCCTAAAAAATAAGGTCGATGGTGTCATTCGTGATTATTCCTATGATAAACATTAAAGGATATTGAAATAGATAAAAAACATTTTTATAATATCATTAAAAAAGTCTTCGAGAAATAAGAAGAAATACTTTTGATATTTATAACGTATTTTAAGAAAAAAATTATAAAACAAAGGGAATATATTTTTTTGTAAAAGAATGAAAAAATGGAGATTAGTTTTTTAAAGATATCTATTGAAGGTGATGGAAAAATAAATTATTATGTAAAACATTAAAAAATAAGCTTCCTTTCACATTTCTTAAAAAAATTAAAGTTTTTAGAAAATAATCACATCTAAAATGATAAAATAAGATTATTTTTATAAATAGAGTAAATAACATTAAAAAATATCTTAAAAACAAAGATATATATATATATATGATAAATTTTATAAATAAAAATACAGAATATGTATATGGAATAACAATTTATCGACCAAAAAGAATAGTTAAGGTCAGTTACTCTTAAAAGAATCAATTCAAATGAATATTAAACCAAAAGGTAGATTACATGGTAGGAGAACACAAAAAACTATTGATAAAGTATATCAAAATAAAATATAAATGGTTTTTGATAAAAATATCACACAATTTCCTGATATGGTAATTTATTCATATCATTCTCAAATCCACAATGATATTGGAAATAAAACCACTTACCTTTTATTCTGGACTTCCTTGAAAGCACTTTAAATTTTTCTATAATAAACATAACCATCTAAATAACTTATTTTATAACCTTATTCAAATATATTACACTATATAATCTTAAATTATAATCATTTATTACACATTTATTAGTCAGTTATAGTTTATTTTTATCATTGGATGTTAACGATATTGATTATTTCACACGTGAATTAAAATGTTGATATTGATCCCCATTCATTTCAACCAATTTCATTATTACTAGATTAAATAAGGTAATAGAATATATAATTTATAATTGTTTATAAATTTATATTTCATTCAATGATAACTTTATTCATGATTCGTGAAGACAGAATTGGTGATGATCTTATTTCGACAATTTCTTACAAACAAAATTTGGTATACTAATAATGAGTTAAATTTTAATATAAATTATATAGATCCTTAATCACACTATAAACATCATTTTAATTCACAAAATTTATTCTTAGAATCATCCAATTTGGGAGGTAATGAAAAATGAAATACATTAGTCCATGAAGACGATAGTCTACATATACACATGGATTTCATATTCATTTTCCATAGATAATGTTATAAATATCATATTTATTCATTAAATGTGATTTTATAACCATTCATATTTGGTGTTTATGAAAAATTAAATATTTCACTTTGTTGAGGCGGTAGTATGCACCTATGAATGAATGACGTTATCATTTTTCTATACAAGGGGGGATATATAATGGTTATACCATAAGTATAATAACATTTAAATATAATAATAATATAGATTTCATTATATTATAATGGGAAAGATATATTTGTATTATAAATATAGGGAAGAAAAAAAGTTAATATGTGATCAGTAATCATTGTGAGAATTAGAACCTTCACTTAGAGGGCCTCTTGAAAATGAAGTATTTAGAGATTTTCCTTGAATCAAGGATCTAAAAAATGGAAGAGGGTTATTTGGTAAGTAAAATGGTAAAAGTTTCAATAATAATTTTAATTTTTAGAGTGCATTTAAAGGTCTTGTAGAAGTCTCATTTTGTAAGTGAGGGGAGTGGCATTTTATAATTATATAAAAGGAGAAATCATTATTCAAGGAAGGAAAGTCCAAAATTTGAAAATAATAGAGCTATTATGAGTCATGGGTTAACAAAACCCTTCATCAAATATTTTGATATGTGGTTTAAGTAATTTTAGTCTTTTTCACCTTAGTTCCAACTTTTACCATAGTTTACTTTTACCTCAGTAAATTATTTTTTATCCATAGCTATTTATTTTAATAACCAAAATTTAAATTAACATTATTAACTAATTTAATAATTATAATTTCAAATATTAAATTTATTTTATCAAATGAATTTTTTATGGGTGTAAATTTTTAATTTCAATATTAGTGCACATAATGCGTAAAAGCCTTTTTTTATAGAAACGTGTATTTTTTAGAATACAAATTATGTTTAATATAAAATTATCAATGTTGTTTATTTTAATAAAATTAATTAGTTTATTAATAAATATATAATATTTATGTTTCTTTCAAATCATTCCTAAACCAAAATCCACCATGTGAATATTTAATTAAAGAAATGACCAAAAACAATTAGTGGAATAAGATATCATTTGAGTTCTAAATTGATAAACATAGATTTTTTAAATTAAAGATAGTATTTTAAAATAAATAATTTTACTCCTAAAATGAAATTTTGGTTAATCAAAATGTTTTATAAACTTTTAAATCATGTTTACATTATGATAAAGTCATAAAATCTATAATATTTGTAAAAACTGTATTTTTTAATGTTTACGTAATCATTTTAGAAAAATATCAAAAAATAATCCCAATATAATTTTTATAATATAAATAAAAAATGAAGTTAATTTTTTGAAATTAAAATTATAAAATTTAGTAATTTGGCTTTAAATGGAATCATGAAAATTGTTTTTATAAGAAAATTAATTTTATTCAAATATTAATTATTCTTATTCTTATTTACTATCAATTAATAATTAAATTAGTTTTAATATGGTACTTATATAAATAATATATTTTATCATCATTTAACCATAATATACTTAATTCCATAAAATAGAAATGCAAAGTGCATAAAAATAAGATATTAGAAATAATACATTTTTAAGAATAAAATGGTATTATTAGTTGTTTAGCTATAATAATATAATTTCATAAGTGGATAAGTATTAAGGGTTACCTTTTTTATTTCTAAATATATTTCATATTGAAATTACCTATATTGATATCTATTAATTCAATAGCTGCTTTATAGTGGTTATATTTATCTTAATAAAAAATTTCATGACTCATTTTGGTTTGTTGTTGTGTGTGAAATAGGTCTGTAAACATGTTATTTATTTAAAAGAAAATTAAAAAGAAAATTTTGGGTGTTACCCCTAGGTACAAGAGTAAACCAATAAATAAAAATCCCAACCTAGAGCATCCAAGTTGTATAAACTTATCAATTAAAATAGTTAAAAGTGGCGAACATCAATCTGGTACCATGATAACTTTGGCTTCCATTGTACAAGTGTTAATAACACACAAGGTCAATGTAGGTCCAAATATCTAACCAATTCCTTTCCCATCTACCATGTTCCCAAATACTAATACAACCAAAACAATTCTATGGTACCATTTTGTAATTCCCAGCATAAAATCACAAAAATAGAATCTTAGTATGCAGTACTACATGACCTAGAGCATTCCTCCTTGTATGCTAGAGGAATCCAACTAGCATTGAGATTCTATAACCAACATGGTGATACAATACTCCTAGTATTATAACAAAAAATAACATATAAATAATAGAATTATAATAAAACATCAGAGTAAGCCCAAATAATTATAGTGTATGGACAATAATCAATATTATACAATATCTTCATGCTATAACAAAATTCAACCTAGGTTATATGTACATACATATAGTAGGAATAATCTCCGACTGGTTCAATCAAGTACATAATAAAAAAATGAAAAAAAAAACAATTGGTGTATACATAATCATGAGACCTGAGTCCTTCCTCGGTCTAGTCACTCAAAACCCATCTGGAAACTCTGATTATGTCCCCTATAAAACTTGAAACCAAGAAGTAAAAAATAAGGGTATTTACATTAATCAAGGTTCCTATGTAGGTTTTGAGAAATAAATCTCATCAGGTCACCACCAATAGGTTTCTTGAGATATGTGGAAATATTTAGTGTAGGTACACAAAGAAAAAATAAACAAATTGTACACGAGAATACATGTCAGGTCATTATGTGATAACCACGCCACTATGACACATGACCCTAGGTGAAGTGACCCCAAGTAAACATGCATATATTTTATATCATTTTCATAATTTAAATAGAACATCTCATAAGTAATATCACAATCCCAAAACAAAAAAAAATTATACTAGCAACATAAACATCATATTACACATTATTTCTTCAACATCTCCAATAACCATCTCTACATAAGACTTTTTATACACATAATCCTACATATAATTCCCTAGTTAATTGGAAAAAAATTAAGGGGTGTGATTAAAACTCATTAAATGAAAACTTACTAATTATTCATAAATATATAGATCATAATCCAGTGAAAAAAAAACATATTAGAATGGGAGAAATAAGTGATTAAAAGGATTATAGAATCATAAGAGTTGTCTATAAATCATTGTATAAGGACATATAACCAAAAAATATCATAACAATACCATGGTATAAGGGTATGTAAACAAGATACCATAATCATGATCCATGGATCATAAGATAGTCTAAAAATGTGGCATAACATGGAAATGTAGAATATCTTAAAAATAATGCATATCAATGGAATGTGGAAAAATAATAAGCATAAGAAAACATAAAATTGTGATAAAACCCAGTATTTCCCACAATTTAATCTATGAGAGGACCCAATCATCTCATTCTTTAATTTGTGTACAAACTCAATCATGTTTATGCTTTAAAATTTGAACAAACCCAATCATGTCAACGATTCATTATCTCATGAGATATAAAATTTTAACCAATGAATTAGAGAGATATATAGGTACCCACTGATAACATAATGATCATAAATACATATTTTTTCCATATAAAATAAATTATTCATCATACCATAAAGAACCTATGGAAAAAAATGGGATTTATCCCATTTCTAAATGTTATCACATAAAATAACAAAACTATTTTGATCGGATAATACCAAAATGCAATCATCCAAAAAGAGTGTTTCATAATATAATTTAGAGGGTGAATCATGAAACATAACTCCATATTAGATAGATAATTTATAGATAAAGAATAAAAATAAAATTGAAATGATAAAATGATTTTTTGAAAACATTTATTAACATTATCATAAAAAGATGAAGTTACAAGTCACTTTCAAAAATAATATTTAAGATGGTAATGTGAATAATTTTTTAAAGAAACACATTAAAATAATACACAATAATCGATAATTGATACGAAATAAAGTTTATTCTTTTAAATTTGAAGTGGAGGATACAAAATTGATGAATGTAAAATGAAATGGATTTTTTTGGCTTTCAGGTATCTTTAGAAAAAAAGGCACATTGATAAAAAAGTTATAAATTCTTTTTAACATGAGATAAAAAAATAAATATGAATATTAAAGAATATAATACATATTTATATTTATAAATAATAGATAAAATCCTTTTAATAATAAAATAATAATAACATGGAGGAAAAGTTCATTAGTAATGATGGGAATTATTCTTAATAAGGGAATATTTTTAGTAATAATGAAATATATAAAAGAATAAGTATTTGATTTGGAAATTTAAATTCTCTATAAAATAAGGAATAAATAAAATATAAAAAAAATCTTAGGTTGCAGAAAAACTAAACATAGAAGAATGAAGTTCAGGAATAAAGATTATTACTTGGTGAAAGGAAGTTGAAAAACAAAACCCCTACAACTTTAGTGGTATATGTATTAAAAGAACAAAAAATATAGATTATGAAATGGACTTGTAAGTAACATGATTAAAAGTTATTTATGATAAAATAATTCAATGGGTTAGTAAATACGCAATGTCAAAGATAAATAGGTGCATATTATGTAATCATGCCTCAATAAAGGTGAATTGAGATAAAAACCTTACAACTATTATATTAAAGGAATAAAAATAATATAAAGAAATGCTAATGATAAAAAATTAAATATCGTGCATATAAATTTAATAATGATATGATATGTCAATGGGGAAGTACATACACCATATAAAATAAAACATCGTGCACAACAATAAACATTTCTCGAGGAATGGAAATTGAAACAAAGAACCCTTATATTGGATCATTTCATTGTCAAACATGCTCTAACCTCATATATAATAAACATAACTATATTATAAACTTATTTAATAAACTTACTAATTTATTTTAACTTCAATACTCTTCATTTATAATCATTTACTATACACTTATTAGTTGTTTATAGTTTTTTTCATCATCGAATGCTTGAAATTTTGTGGGTTTCATACAATTTTTTTAATGGATATATTGGTTCTCGTTTAATGACACCATGTTCATAATTCCTATATTTTTTAATATAGTGGAAGAAATTTGTTTCAATTATTTATTAAGTCACATATTCACTTGATAGAAGCAATGGGTATGGTTTATGAAAATGGAATTCATGATGAACTTGTTTCATGTAATTTAGTGATAAAAATGAGTTATTTTATATAGAACATTAACTTTTTTTTGTTACCCTAAAAGAACCATATTCATAAAATAATTTATGATTTAATATTATATATTTACAATAATTAAGTTTCCATAGTCATCCATGATAAAAATTTATAGCATCATTCATGTAGGTAGTTAAACTAACCCAAATAGAAACATATTATAATATATGGGTGAGTATGACTATGAAAGTAGTTATTTTATTATAATATAATTTCAAAATAAGTATAATGATATTATTTAGATATTATTAAGTTAATTAATTAGATTGGAGAATAAATATTTGTAAAAAATAAATAATAAATGATTAGGTGATGGATTATACTCATGTTGAGGGCTTCATTCTTCCCTAAGAGGCCTCATGAAAATTGAGGACTTTGGACACATTTTTATTACTAGTGGAAGCCAAAATTGGAAAATGGATCTTAGAGATAGAAAATTTTCAGTTATTCATGAGTAATTATAAATAATATAGTGATTTTAATTGGTGTAAGTGATCTCCCTTTATAGATGAACATCAGGGACATTTCCATGGAAACTTAAGTTATGTTAAGGGTAAGGATGGAATCACATGGGAGTTAAGTGAGTTAGGTAAATATATTTTTTGAGAAATTTTGGAATGACATAAAAACCTAATAAATTTATTATATAATGTATATTTTTCACATTTATTTAATAAAATTTGAGTCTTGGTATATTTCCTTTTTACCCTTTGTTAACTTGTTTAATTTGTTACCATGGTAATTATTTTTTAATAAAAATATAATATGATCACTGTTATAAATTTTAATATGGTAATTATTAATTTATATTCCATTTAATCTAATTAAATTTATAAATATAAGAAAATAAAATTTTAAATTAAAGAAATAATATATAAAAAAACTACTTTTGTAGAAAAATTCCTTTTAAAATGTTACGTTTTCTTAATATAATTTCATATAAATTACTAATTAAATGAGTATTAATATATTTATTTATATATAGTAAAATTAAATTATATTCCTCACTTAAAATAGAATAATTAAATTTATTTATATAAAAATTACATAACACTTAAAAATAACCCTTTAACCTTTACTACGGTAACTAACTTTTACTATAGTAAATTATTTTTTATGTATCGAAATAATTTTGACTTATTTCATAAGTCTAAAATGATTATTAGAAATATTAAATATAACTATTATTTTCAGTTTTTAAATTTTATAAAAATTAATTTTATTATAAAATGCATAATGTGGGAAAAATTATTTTTAGTCAAAATGTGTTTTTAAGCATAAAACGAATTTATAATTGTTCATTTAAATTTAATTAAAAATTATATGAATGTTAAATTATTATATTATAAATTAATTTCATTGAAATAATTATTTATTTGTGACCAATTGTATAAGGACCCAGCCTTTAAACATTACATAATCTTGAATTAAATAAATAATTCACATTGAGGATCTTTTCAGGTTTATAGTTTTAGAGAATTAGGACATGACTATTAAATCTCACAAGACTACAAAGTAAAAACTTCTACTCAGTTTCCATAAAATAAAAACTCTTAAAAAGAAACATGTCTAGTTCCATGTTTTAGATATCATGTCTTTCCTTGATCCCATCCGTGACCCTATTCATCTTTAAGTCCTGTGGAAAACATTTCAAAAACTTGGGATGAGCATAAAAATCCCAGTAAAGGATACACAAAGAAGGAAAACTTTTAGTTTTTCCAAAACAACAAGTAAACCATGAATACTTTATCAAAGTAATAATTTTCACCTTTATGAATTAGTAAATACTCTTCACTGAATAAAATATCACTACTTACCATTTGTAACCAAAAGATTACCATAAAACACAAATAAAGAACACATAACATATAAAGGTAACTTGGGACATAAACATACTTAAATTGAATAACCATACAGTTGACTTCCACACATATCACTACATGGAATAGCCATACGGCCAACTTCCATACCCAATGCATTGGAGGTTATAACGTAACCACCAGTCCTGGTATTCATGGAACCACCTGTCATATGGTTTATCACGTAACCACCCGTCAAATTTCCAAGTACCATTATAAAGTCATAACACATAAAACAATTATAAAACAATGAAAACATTTCCACATTTCAAGAACAATATATCACTTAAATATATTGACATAAAAAATCCATTATCAAAACCATTTTCAATAACAAAATACATAAAATATTATATGGTATTTATTTACTTTTAAAAACATTACGGCTTGTTGAGGAATCCAAAGATCAAATAATACTCGCGGCAGCAGAAAGGTCGTTGTCACTGCATACGTTAAAAAGAAACATACTTTTTGTCATTTAGTAAAATGCTTCATATAAAAAATAATCCTTTTGAATAAAAGTAAAAGTCAAAGGGGCTTATACACTGTATAAAAGAAATTTTTGTATAAAACAAAATATGCCTCAATGAAAGGAGACTAAGACGAAGTCCCTTACAAAGTCGTTATCCTTAGATTAAGAATAAATCAATTACATAATTATGTGTGACAAATATAAATGCACCCAATATAAGAATATATTAATTGTAAAAAAATCAGAGGTCATCCACACATATTCATAGTATGACATAATCAAGAAGTATAGGTTTAACCCAAAGAATTGAAATTGGGTTAAGAAGTTCCCATACAGAAATTCGACATCCTAACGACGTCACTTTAAAATTCAGAAAATGAGTCGATGAGAGATAAAAAGGGTATCTCATCACATGGAAATATCATTTAAAGCAATAAGTATATATAATAACATATCCCAACATAAGAATATGTAAATTAAAAGACTTAAAAAAAAGAGGTCTTTTAAAAAGAGGAGGGTGAAAGGTCCCCTTACCGATTTGGGTAACTTTTGAAATGTACACCCCATGAAATAAGGGTCATACAATGAAGTTGTAAATACTAATAAATGAAATTATATTACCCAAATAATAGAATAATGGTCAGTACATACACCAATCAAAAGAAATTGTGGCAAATGTAGCATAAATCTCATGGGAATAAAAGTGAGATGAAAAAACCCTTACAAAAACTCAGCAACCTAACGGTGCCACTTAAAGCTTCCAAAAATGGATTTATGAGATCAAATAGGGTATCTCATAATATGGAAATAAAAATTATAGAATGAGGAATATAAAATAACATCCCCAAACATAATAAAGATAAGCTTAAAAGAAATAACATAAAAGAGAGTACTTAAAAAGAAAGAGAGAGGTAGGATCCCTTACCTCAAGTCCGACATGTATTGTTCTTTCTTTATATTCCTGAATAATAAACTAGAGTTAATTTATACTTGCTTAAGAACCTTTTTAAAGATCATTATTCCGTTTATATCACTTATTACCATGTTATGAACATTATGTAATTATTTAAGTTTATAACGGTCATTTTGTCGATCATTGGTACTTGAGTCAAAAAAATAAACTTCTTATAATTACAAGTTGTTCATGTGGTAAAATATCCATTATATACAGAATTATATTCATGATGTAGATATCATATATATAATATATATCCATTATATACTTGCATTTATAATATTACATAACATTTAAAGGTAAGAAATGAAATGCACTGTTCATGGAGACGGTAAGCTGTACATACACATGAACGCTACTTTCATTTCTATTTTGTATTTAATGGAATTAAAACTAAGTGACATATATATATATTATAATTCCAGTATAATATATGTGTTATATATGTCACATAAGTTCATTAATTTCATTCTTTATACATTCCATGTATTGCATGAACGAGTCACATCACTTGAGGGGGCGGTAGTCCACACTTCCTCAAATGAAATTATCGCATTTGCACAACATGCAAAGCATAAAGGTGTATTTAAAATGTAAAATAAAAAGCATAGAGAGGAAATAAATATAATATATTTAATAAATAAATATAGTTCCATCATAATGTCCACCATGAGAGGTGGTAGGAGAAGATAGAATAATCATCATTTCGTGAGGCAGTAATTCGCCATCCACGGAAATAGTATGTTCATTAACCATTAGACAGAGTTGTGTGTAAGTGTAGATAGAATAATTCTCATAAAAAATCATAGTATATTTAAGATACTGGTTTTGTTACAAAATAAAGTAATAAAAAGAGTTTAGGGGGTTAGAGAAGCAAAATAAAACAAAAGAACATAAGAGAGGACATTACCTTTAAATCGGGTAACTCCCTTTGGTTTGAACCAAAAGGGTTTCTTGAAGAGATTTATTCCTAAGTTAAGGATTATAGGATGAATATAGGGATGTGGAGAGATAAAATGAGTAGATTTTGGTCGATCCAAAGGCTTGAGAGGTGTGGGTAATGGGGTAGAGGTGGGGGCCTTTTATAAGAGGGAGGAGGGGCACTCTTGGAAAGTCTTGAAAAGTTACTTTATTATAAAATGAGTTTCGGATATTGAAGGTCCCACAATTATATATTTCTAGGATAAGGTGATAAGGTTTTGAAATATACCCATATAATAGGTTTTTGACAAGTTTATGTCCTAGATTTTACCTTATCTTCTCATTTTATTTAAATCGTTCATTAATGAGGTAATCACTGCATCATCATGGTGTCATAAATAAATTTATTTATTTAATGTATAAAAATTATAAAAAAAAATATCATGACGTATTAAATATTTTTAGATTTACAATTAATATTTTTAATTAAAACTATGACTTGTATTACCCCATGTAAAAAAAAATTAGTAAAACAATACATGTTTGTGACATTTTTATTTTAACTTTAAATAAAAAGTTATTAATGTCATTTTCCTACCAAAGTGGCTCCATGGGGTCCTCAAGTTGACCCATGGATTTTATTGGTCGTCTATGACTCATCCAATAAGGTTAGGACATGTTTCAAGTTCATTTAAAATTATTATAACATTATCATTACCTTAAATTACACTAATTACCTTTAATCGTGATTAATAAAATTTAAAAGTTACTATTCACCAAAAAATTATTTTAATCCCTTTGAACCACATTTTATATTATAATGACAAAAATATATGTCATATTTTTGAAATTAAAATCACATAAGTGTTAAAGTTTCATTTAAATGAAAAATTAGTTTTTTAACTTCCACTTAGTGGTTTCACTATTCATCAAAAATTGAAGTTTTTCAGAAAAATACCAAAAATTCACCCTAAGATATATTTGATATTCCGAATTCAAAAATGATGTCTATTTTACAAAATTCAAAACATATAAGTTTCATTAATTAATTTAATAATTAATTCACACTGTCAAAACAAATAGCGTGTTTTTAAGAAATAATATCTACTAAAATATTGACACTAGTTTAAGTCCAACATCAAAGTGAAATTTATTACAATGACCACAATTGGATTAAATGGTAAAAATATATTCTAAATACACTTTAATCCCAATTAAAAATATAATATATCCATATAAATAAATCATATTAAAAAGAGGTTTTGAATTAAAATACAACATTTTCACTAAAAAATGATCTTTATCAAAAAAATAACAAAAATTTACACAAAGTAAATTTTGATGTCCCGATTATAAAGAAGGATTTTATTTGGTCCAATATAAAATATAATATTTTCAAAAATATTTATTTAAAAAGGGTTCTCCATCAAAAGGTAGTTAATCGACCTTTTAAAGAATATTAGAATATTTACGCTTAAAATTGGATTCATTCGCATTTTAAGCCTCTAACATTTATTGGATAAAAGTAAAAATATTTGACAAACATATGTAATAATTTTTTAGTTAGCTCTGTTCATTCCCACCATTATAACATCTAGGCGTTAACTACCATTTAAAATAATATTATTTTATTATTAGAGTGCAACGTAAGATTTCCAAGAAACTCGTTGTTGCGTATTGGGTACACCATCGAGCATAGCGTTCTTTTAAATTAATATTAACATTTTATTCACAAATATGGATAAATATGAAAATTTCATACTCTTTATTTACCTGGGGTGTTACAAATTTAATTTATTAATATAAAATATATTATATAAAGAAAAATAGTTCTTTGAAAAATATCTTTTTTACCATTAAATGATTTTTATTCATTTCTATCCAATTGATAATTAATGTATGAATTATTTTATGCATGAGGACATGAAATTTGTTGGTTATGTTTAGACTAATGAAAATGTTTTAGAGGATATATATGCATAGTATCATTTGGGGAAAGGATATATACAGTTGGGGGCTTATACTCCTTCAACCCTGCAGGATGATGGATTCAAGAAAACTGATAATCAACATAAAGTTCATTATTATTAGAGAACATCGGAAAATTATCCCTCCAGTACATCTGATAAGTGGGGAAACATCTCTAATGATAAAGGTGTGGATACCAATTCCACTTAGAAGGCATCGGTAAGTGGTGGTCATGCCTCTTTTAAGGATATAGTTATATATGGAAAGACAAAGGTAACTGATAGTGAGGGATTCACACCTAATCCATTTAAGTGAAGGCCACATAAGAACTATTCTAACCTACCATGAATTGTTTGCACCAGATTTTCTTCTAAGGTGTCAAATAGGGATAATGAAGAAATCCTCAAGATCTTCAATCAAGGTAAATCTTGATCTGAGTGGGAAACTACTGATTATTCTAAATATGGAAATTATATGTATTATTATGATCTTTACCTATTTTTCTTAATAGATGAGGGAAATTTCATTTGTTTGACTCTACCCATCACTTTCTTGTAATTTTTATATTATCTTTAATAAATATTCATAATCTTTTCTTTTAGTTGGACTTTTCTGGTATATCTTTGATGTTATAAGTTTATTTTATGAATAATTCCTTGATTTTTATAAATATATTTTATTGATATAATTTTTTTAAAAGAATAAATTTAAAAATGTATATAATTCATAAAAATAGTTTCTTTATAATTAATTATATTTTTCTGAATGAATTAGTATCATTAAATTCTATTAAAAATTAAATATATTTTTCAAAACAAGTTATTTATAATGAAAATTTATATATTCTATCCTCTAAATAAAATTTATGCATATCAACTATATATCGGTAAATACAAATCAGCAAGATGTTTACTAGTATTATACTCAATTGTTATATACCACTTTCATAATGTCAATATAATAGCTATATTACCATTATTACCTCTTATAAATTCATTTTGTTCTAACTTCACAAAGTACACTTATCATTCCATAAATTTTAATTATGTATTTTTCATAATTCATTCTCTTTTCATGATATTTTTTCATTGTCGGTTTAGTTCTATTAATGGTGATTTTAAAGGGTAATGATGATCCCAAGAATCTCCAAGTTTTAAAGATATTATTTTTTTATATTTATTGTCCCATTTTAATTTATGCACTTTTAATGGATATTATCTTCCATGGTATGTAATACTTTGTTTCATGTACTTTTTTTGTAATATTCCTTTATAAATGAATAAAGTGTTTGTATTTTGATTCTTATCTTATGTGAATTTTTTATAAACAATTTTAATTATTTTTAACAAAGAAAAACATTTTTATGAATCATAGACAAGTGGTTTAATGAAGGGGAATATTAATTAAAACCTAGGGTGTTACACTAGCTTCTATAGACATTGTCGGTAACCACATCTATTGTATTTACAATAAATAGGAATCTTGTACAGGGAAAGGAAAAAAACAAAGCTATTGTACAAAGTAATTGGGATCTATTTCAAATTAAAATCATCCTCCTATTACTTGGGAATAATGAACACATAGGAAATGCAATCATTACATATAAATACCAAGTTCTTATGTAAAACCACATCCCAAAATATCTCATTATAGCCATTGAAACATTTAGAAAGTATATCCTAAATATGGAATAACATTGCTAAACTCTCTCATGATCCAAATATCCCAATACAATATAAGTCCCATGGATAATATCATGTATAGAAAATGGATTTAATGAGGGAATTACAATGAAAACCTTCTGTATAAGATAAACCACCAATATATGGTAGTTCCCATGAAAAAAACATATCATCTATAACATACATTTGAATGTGAACTTTCAGATCCAAGGAAGAATGATAACCAAGTTTTTGTTACTCTACACCCCAATCCCTATGTATCTAAGCCTAATCCTCATCAAAGTTTCACAAGGATGGTTAGGATATAACAAACAAGTATAGCCTAAAAACTCCATATTAGCTCACATCTATCCACTAATCCATACCACATTCCATGATATTAGATAACACATAGTAACTCAATGTATCCCACCTTGACTAATATCACTAACCCATATATCTCAAGTATAACCTATATTTATTTATACCTCATGATGATCCTAAATTAAAAATTTTATAATCCATCTAGAACCCATCTCATTGAACACATTCTGATACCCTAAAAAACAACATATAAAATCATTTTCATACCCTATGGCCTTAAGGAACTCACATCATTATTTACACTTAAATCATTGGCACCAATAATTCCACCCCAATGTGTTATTAAGAACCTGGTCCCCTTCCCTACACTTTCCATGAACTATTCCCATAAGGGTTCTAAGATGAATTCCATACCTCCATCTATTATAGGTATCATTTTCTAAAGGGTTGTCCAAAATAATCAAAGCACTCACCATGTCCTAGTAATAAAATAAATCTAAAACATATTCCACACATAGACTAGTCATGTGTTAAAAAATCAGCGACACCCACTTATCCATAACCTAACTCCACTATAAAAATAAACCCACCAAGTTTTGTTCCTTAAAATAATAAATACATAACATGGAATAAATATTTACACCACATGGAATATATCAGTGTCATTATACCCCTAATAAGGGGGTTAAAAGGTCCAAAGACACACTAATACCCTTCATATGAAATCCCTATAGTTAATCACTCATTTTAAGAACCATCCAAGTCCCTCATTTCATGAGAGACCATAAACCATATCATACAACCTCAAATTATGCCATTAATAATCAATTACATGAACCCAAACCACTATGAGGTATTTTGAACCTAACTAGAGATTGTTACCCATAGTGGTGTAGCCACCGGGCCACTCGGAATTCACTAATAAATGTGTGGAATACTCAATGATGGATTTGTTCGCTAAAGAAACCAATGTGGTGTGATAGTTAATACCAAATCATTTTTCCTAGATTTCGCCACAATATAGTGTTAAACATTATGTCATAGTTGTTCTTTCATTATATTATTGCATTTTTTGATGTCATGAGAATCTACCTAAATCATATAAAAATTATTTATTATTATAGGATGATGTTTTTGAGTAGTTTAAATGAATAATATGAATGTTTAAATATTAAATATTCAT
Source organism: Viscum album (assembly GCA_963277665.1). Classification (NCBI taxonomy): domain Eukaryota; kingdom Viridiplantae; phylum Streptophyta; class Magnoliopsida; order Santalales; family Viscaceae; genus Viscum; species Viscum album. The sequence continues at coordinate 1,959,882,483 of OY728119.1, read as the reverse complement.
TATGGATATTAAACTAGATATTTAAAGGGAGTTGAAATTTTGGAATATTTTGTGAAATGTACAATCAATATATAGTTGAACATTTGGTTCTTGTGGGACTATATAAATTAGTTAAACCCTATTTAATGGTGTTTATGATCATTATAACTCCCCAATCTAAATTTAGTCATGATTTTTTTCTCTCCCACCTTTAATTATAATTATAATAGAACATGGTGTGCAGAGAGTTCCAACCTTAGCATTGGGTTATTTTCATGATCCATGGATACCAATGGATGATGGAGTATTTTGGATTCTTATTACTGATCTCAATCAAATTCTTGTGAAAGTCTTCATTAGGAAGGATTAACTATATTGAGGTATTTTATACTTATCATTATTTTTTTCAAATGGAAAGATATATTATGGGATTTTTTGTGTTTTAGAGTTGAAATTATGATAGTTTTAGGACGTTAGTAATCCTTATAAACCCCTTAAATGGTATCAAATCCAATATATCAATGTTTACTTTTAATTTAAAATGGAAAAAATTAATTAAAAAAATAAGTTTTTCAAGTAAAACAGCATAGCTAAAGCCAAAACTCCTATTTCTATTTTTTGAGAATTCAAGACCATGGAATCTTACCTATGAAAATGGGCACTTAAATTTTTTATATTGAGAAACCACAACATATTCCAAGGAAAATAGAAATTATAGTCATTAATAAAAACACTAAAAACAAAACATCATAGGTTGATGCGCTACATTGTGGTCTAGGGTATTTTATGTTATAGTCTAGCTCTACTATGAGGACTCGCCATGATATAGAAAATATCATTTTAGACTTATGATGTTCTTACTAGAATATTATTAATCTTATGTAATTACTCATGTATGGGGTTTAATAATACGGTTCTCACTTATCATAAGTTTTGACCACTATTTGTGTGAATTTAATCCTACACAGACACTGGCTATATGGGTTTCATCTCACACTAATCATGTTAGCACTATTTTATTCTTACATAGATATAGTGTCACATGTCTTAATTTTATATAGGGTTATGCTATACATGATTAATTCTATATATAATCCATGTCATAAAGTATTTTTACTCTATTCACCAAGTTAATATTATGTGATCTTCCCGGTACTAGTGTTACCTTATATAGTCTGAAATGGTGACCCTCCCTAAAACACTAACTAAAACTACTAGATTAACAAGGTCATTCAAATGATTGTCATCTCATAGTGAAAAGAGTGTACACTATGGGGAAGACTAAAACATTGTTTAAGTCGATTGAGAATTAATTTTAAATAAAAAATTATTTTGTAAAAATTATCCAAAACCTTCACTAGTGCAGGCCAAGAGAGTCATTGCTAAATCCAAGGAGGATAATTAAACCAAACAAAAATAATTTTGGTAGATTTTATATAGGTTTAAAGTGGATTTAAACTATTTTATAATTTATTAAATATTTATACACTTCAATAAGATAATATATAAAAGTGTTTATATTTATTTATGAATAGTTTACAAATATAAATATAGTGTTTATATTAAGGCTTTTTTAGAAAATTAATTAATACATTCCAAAAGGTGTTTTGGATGATGTGATCAATGTTTTAAATAAAATCCAATGTCAGATATCAAATTTAGGTAAATTTTTTATATAAATATAAAATTCTTATTATTTGTTTTCATAAAAATGCCTCCTATTATGGAATATGAAGGAGTTAATATTAAATCCTTTTAAATGGTAATATGAATTGTTCATAATGGATAATAATGAATTATTAAAATTTATCCATGCCTAAATTATAGTGTCTAAAATTTATTTATTAGTTGTTCATAAATTTTTTATTTCATGCTAAATATATAAATGTTTCATTTATTTATTTATTAATTTCTTCATTCATAGATATAAAGTGTTATATTATGAATTGTGATGTGTGATTTAGTTTAAAGAGTTAAACTAATTATAAATTATTATACAGGAATCTAAGGAGTTAAATTCAAGGTATCATAATTGATTTATTTTTCTTCTACCATAACATTATCTTATAATATGTTATGATCCTTAATTATGAATTTGATTATAGTTTAAATATATTGGGTGTTAAAATGGTGATTAAATATAAATATATCTTATTTAAAGTATCCCTAGATAGAGGGGATTTTAGTCAGACTGCCCTCTAGTCTCAAGTCTTGTTCCTTATCTAGAAAATTGAGGGTTTATTATTTCCATCTCTAGGATTAATCATGTGGTGATTGTTTATTTCATTTAATTATATGCCTTAAATTGAAATAGTTTCATGTAACTTATGTATAAGATGAATTTGGGCATGTATACATATAGTTGACTTTTGATTTGGGTTGGTAACACAAGCTATGAGTTGTGTATAGAGTTCCACATCAATATGGTATGAACATACAGATTTATTGTAAGGAATATGATTATAAACTAAATCAAAAGAATCATGAATAAATATAAAGGGAATAACCTAAGATTTTATGGTGTGTTTAAATCCCCTTAAAAATAATATGTGTCAGGTTATTTCTAAAGTAAACACTTATCATGACCTCAATCATCCAACCAAGTAGTTCATGATAAAGTGGGGTGCCACTAAATTATTTTTTATAAGGAAAGAAAGTATTGTGGTGACCTAAAGAGTTAGGTACCTAATTTTTGTAATTTTATTTGGGAGTTATATATAACTAGTAAACCTTAAGAGTTATAATACCATACAAATAATGTTGAGTTTATCCATATGATGAATAAGTAAAAGAGTTTCCATCTCAACAATCCTAGAGTTGTATATGATATTATTAGAATAATTTCTTACCTAAAAAGATAATAATTGAGTTTTATTCCAAAGTGGGGATATTTGCATAGTGAAATATAGATCATGTTCCACTAGTGTATATGATAGAAATTTAAAAGGGATAATCATTGTAGTGGTAGAATATATAACAAAATTCATTATTAAATATATATATAACATGATACTAATTTTATAAAAACTTAGGTTATCGATAAAAAAGAATCATCATCATCTAAAATAAATTTGAAATTAATCTTTTTGAATTATAATCTTAATTTAATCAAATTATTATATTGGAAACTTAAGAATTTTTCGTAAGTAAAAAAGGAAAAAAAATTATATGTTTGAGAAACCCCTACCTAAAAAACCTACTATTGAAAATATTCAACAAGAAAATATAGATTATTAGGATAATATTATAAGGTTTAACTTAAGTATTAACTTAAGGTTTCAAAGGAATCAGATGAAAGATTACCACATGACTATTAGTCTCCACTCATGTACTTGATATGATTAGCTAAGTAATGACTTGGTGTGACAAAATATTTCCTTTATGGCATAATCTAACCATGAAATTCATTTTATTGTATGTTTTATAACAATTTGAATGAGTTTAATAAAATATTACCCATTTTTTCTAAGTGTTTAGGATATATGAGCATGGAAAATGATTTTTAAGATCTGGTGCTATATTGAAAGTATAAAGGGGTAAAAAAATTTTCCATGTAATGAAATTTTGACTTGTTTAATTGTTAGTCTTAGAAATTAGAACCTAAATGTGGTTTTAGGAAGGGTGGTAAATGTTTCCATAAGATTTAATTTTTATGGATACCTATAGTTGTTTTTAAAACTCCATGGAGAGGCCATTACTAGTATTGATGTTATAAAAATCAATTTATTTATGTTCAAGGGTGTATGATTCCAATAATATATTTAAATAGAGAGTCTAATGGATCATTTTTAATTATATGTTTTTCAATGAGAAAGCCTTCCATTGTAAAGTGAAGTTATCAATATGTTCTGTGAATAGATTATAATTTTACCTTCAATTGAAGGACTCTTGATAATGAATTTACGTAGTAGAAAATGGGTTTTTATTTTATGCTACAACTTAAAGATTCATAAAACAAATAAATTCATGTTATATCCTATAAATTTATTGATTTGTGATTTTTTCTTCTCATTAAATACTATTACTAATTTTAAAATAAGAATTATATATCATAGTTTTAATAAAGATGATATATATGGATGTTGATAGATAAATTTCTTATATATCTTGTGAATCTATAATTAAAATTGAGAAAAGATTGTTAAAGTGTATAGAACCCATACAATAATTTTTTTAACATTAAATAGATTGTATTAATGACATATATTCTTTTTATGATCATTTTGTGAAGTATAATTTAAATTTGGAGTGATTATACAATGAAGTTACTTTATAAATACTCAATAGTAGTATTCATATGATGAAAAAGACTTTGAAATTTAAGTTGAGGATGTTTGGAATTTTTGTGATAATTTAAGAAATATATTAAAGTAATTTGAGTTAAATTTTAGTGGATGTATAATTCCAAATAATATTTAAATAGGATTTGAACTTTCTTAAAGAATTGTGGATTTCATGTGATGAAGTCGAATTTTGGCTAAGTCATTAAGCCTCCTTGTATATGGAAGAGGATAAATGATAAGTATGAAGTGCCTTGAGTTGAAACTGGTAATGTGGTAAAGGACATTAATATAAAATAATTTTAATTTTCATATATAGTATGTGATTGCATATATAAGATATAGAAGTGACTAAAAACTATAAAGTAAAATATATTGCATATGATAAAAAAGAGGATTATAAAATATATAAGTTGTATCTCATAGTAAAGATGTGAAAATTCATAATGGAATTTGATATATTATAATATTAAAGGATATATAAGAAAATTTTAGATGCATACATAATTTGATCCTATGAGCAGATATTGAAAGATGTAAAAGGAAACTAATATTTAAGAAGTTTTTAAATTAATACATAACTTGTTCCTATGAGATGATATGTCTAATTTTTCAAAGTAAAACAATTTATATGATACATAAAAATTGTAACAGACTATATATGAGTCATTATGAATTGTGAAAAAGGTATTTTCACACTATATATAAAATATGTATAGTAAATTTATAATAGGTGACTGAGGAATACAAAATATTTCCATTTTTTAAGGATCTCATAGAAAATCAACAAATTTGGAAATCATTTATGATATATGAGAATAAGAAAATAATTTTTATGAGTCTCTCATTTGAGAAATATGGAAAAGGGAAGATCTTACACTATGATATGTAAAAATTTATATTTCTTACATATGATACAATGGTGAGGAAAAATTCGAGGTTTTATCAGAGAATATGGAAGTTATAGAATATAATATCCCAATATCATAATAAAAGATATACTTACATAAATCATATGGTGTTATTATATACAAAAAATAAAATAATCACAAGCTAATGATAATATTTTGACTCTAAAATATGATTATGGAATATTAAATTATTAGACTATATCTTGAACATTATGGAATTCTCAAATGAAAATATTTTTGAATTATATTTTTTTTATTACTATTAAAGAAATACCCAGGTAATGATAAGAAGGGTATTCACAAAATTTTAGTGGAGACTAGAAAAAAGAATATACCAATATTCTAGGGTACATACCCATGTTATTCCATTGAAAATTTTATGAGGATATCATAGTACTAAAATTGAAGGGATTTCTATATTCCAAAATATATAAATAATATTCAGGATAACATAAATATAAAATAAAAAGAAAACAAGAAATGATGGTGTGATAAAAACTTGATATTGTATTCACATAGAATAAAATATATATCAAATATAGAGAAACCGATTAATAATTATTATTCTAAATGTAAATAGTTTAAAAGAAGAAGAAGAAGTAGTTGACTGCATTTACAAAGAAGGATTTTTGAATCGAGGAAGAAAGAAGAAGAGTCATATGATATCTTTCACCATATAAGATGGTTGAAAAGAATGGGAATGAAAAGATATTTGAAATTTACATACCAAAGAATGTGGATGATAGAGATATTTCGGAATTATTATTGGTACTACCTATCCAATTCATCGAGACTCATGGTGATTAAAAATCCACTATGATTGAATATTACAGTGATATTAAGATGAAGAACATGGATTAATTGAATGGGTTTTTTTTACAATATCTTGGTAGTTAAAGACCATTTATTATGTTTTTTAGGACTATATAAAATCTCTAGTATCAGTATAAACAAAACCATCTTTTCAATTGGGAGACTAAAGAAAATATTAGAAGATTACTTAAGGGTAGTGGATGATGCATACCCTAGGGATGTGTATGTTAATTTACCATCCCTTTTGTGTCACTATAAAGAACTTGTAATCACTATAATATAAATATAAAAAATTTGTGCCTCAATAGTATTTGAACACCAAAAGGAGTAGGTTTCCTCATTGGATTCTATCATTATAAAAATTTTCATTCAACATTGCACATTATGGAAAGGGTTGAGCATGCATTAGAATATCCATACATCTTAATCAAGATAGAAGTTTGGGTATAAATATGAGATAATTTAATGAGAAATTAAAACTAAATAAAATGTGGGAACATTGATTCACCCCCCCCCCCCCCACCCCGAGTGTCCCAACATGATCCACCAGGTACTTTAAGTGGTATTAAATCTAACCAGGTTTCCTCTGATTAGATCTAAATTTATTCAAGTTTTTCTAATCACTCAACATGAAGCGTATATTTAAAGAAAATTTATAAGTTCCTAATATATATAAATTAGTCTCAATACCTTTTAAATCTTAAATAGAGGTCTCGACCAAACAACTAAATAATAAGGAAAAAATAGGGAAAGGAATTGAGAAAAATCTTAGAAGAAGAGAAGGATAAACCAATACTTAAAACTGATCAAAGTGGTAATTTTTTATTTATTAAATCTGTTTTAAGTAGTACTTTTAAAGAATAATGTTCAATTTGTCAATAGTATTAGGATAATGATTCAATTTAAATAGTTTAATACCTTTACTCTGATTTTAAATATTATTTAAATAAAATTTCCATTAAAGTGGTCACTTATATATTGGGGTTTATCAAGGAATTGGTTAATGAAAGAGAACAACTATAATTAGAGGTTGGTGAAATATATGTTGATTTAGATTAAAAAAGGAATGAAAACTCACATTCAACCTACTGATTCAAAAGAAGAATATTTATTACTTTTCTATGAACATTTTTCCTTGTTTGAAGAATAATTTCAAAGAATTTATTAAGGGAAAGTTGTGACTAATTTGTTTTATAGAAATAATCCATTCTTGGAAAGATTGTATAATACCTTTATGAATGTTAAAGATAATAAATTGTAGGTTTAGGTAAAAATAATAAGAGAGAGTGAAAAATATTTATAAGAAGTAATAAAAATTCATTATGATTAGATTAAGAAGCTGAAGAGATATTTGGAAGTATTATTGAGATGAGTTGAGGATGAGAAGAATTCCCTCAATATGAAGTGTCGAACTTTAGGTGAGAATAAGAAATCTGGAATCTATAAAAAAAATCCTAAATAACCGAGAATATAAGTGTTTCCACATAAACTTATAATGATAATTTTATCCAAAAAATGGATCATATCAATGGAAATAATAGTTTAAAATTATCTCTTAATCAATTTACAACAAGAAAATGTAGAAAGGTAACCCATGACCTAGTTAATTCTCTTTTTACTAATTATAGTTCATATTTTAGTATAGGTTAAAATTTAAAATATTGAAAAATATGGGTGGATAAAAATGATAATAAATCCACCAAATCATCAAGGATAGATGTTATCATATCCAATAAATTAATCTATCCAAGAATATCCCAAAATAATTATATTTACAATCAAAAATAGTAGGGTAAAAAGTTTTAATTTCTATATAGATTGAATATCTATGAAATATAATGATATTATTTGGTCATTATTGATGCTAATAAAGGTTTAGGAATATATAAATTATGTACTTTCTGAATATGTCAACTCATAGATAATATAAAATTCCTAAATTAAGGGGGGTTGAGTGAAAATAAAAAGAAAACATTTTGAATATAAGTTGATTTCCTAGAAAAATAATATGTCCATTGAGAACAAATTTTAATGTTATGAAAAAATTTGTGAGTACTTGAAAAAAAGTTATCATAGTGATGAAGAGTGCTTTTATGTACCAATAAAGTATAATTCATCTGTTGATGAGAATAGAATACCACAAAAGGAGAAGTTGGGGGAAAAGAAAGTTTAATATTCCTTGGGATGTTAGTGAGTGAAGAAAGGTATAAAAAATGTTGAGAAAACTATACACAAGATGAAAACTGAAAAGTTTATTAAACCAAAGTTGATATACTTTTACTGGGGGGAAGTTCAAACCATCAACTATTGAAGATATTCTATAGAAATCAGAATTAAAGTAAGTAATCTAAATTCAAAAATGGAATCCATACAAGATATAGATAAGAGTATTAGTTTAGTTGTTGAAAATATAGAATAATATTTAGAGTATTTTACCAAAAAGGTTAAAAAATGTTTATTAATAAAATATATTTAAAATCTAATAAGTTTGATCATGTTAAAAATGAATTCTTGACTATTTTGATAACTCAATTGGAAATTTGTAGATAAATGGAGAAGGCACAATCAAGTGAAATTTTTAAAGGGAAAAAAATAATTCCACGTGAAGAAGAACCTAAATTTCATGATAGGTTATCTAAAATTGATGATTAAGAGTACATAAAAACCTGTTTGGAAGGTGAAATAGCTTGGGTACAATCCTAACAATTATATGATATAGATTTCTGGATAGAAAGTGTTGATAAAAATAAAATATAATGCACCTTTGGATGTATGTTCTCTATTTTCCAAAGTGATAAAAGTGAGATTCACGCAAAAAGAAATTTGAAAGTTATGATAGGTATATGATATACAATAAAGTTAAAATCTATAAAATTATAGGAACATACATGAAGAATTCTCACCAAATGAGAGAAAAGAAGAGAAGGGTTTTTCGGTTAATATTAAAACCTCAACCCTATTACTCTTATTAAGTATCTAATGAAAAACATATAATATTACCTTATATATGTTTTTGTGTGATTATGTACAAATAATTGAAGGTTACAAATGAAAAGTTATAACTGAATTGAAATTTTGTAATCAATATACAATTGACAAAGATATCCATCAACAAGATTGTTATTTACTGACTTTATGACTCCATACAATATTTCAAGTAATATTATAAAGTTCCTGAAGTTCATGTTGAATAAAAACTATCATTGTGAATATATAGTGAAGTAAAACCCTTAAGGGTGGGAATAATAAGAAACAACCATATATATGTTATTTCATGTTAACCTAGAAATACTATAGATCTCTTTAAAATTAAAATTTGAGGTATGACAAACAGTTTTTCCATCCTCGCTTTGATTCTATCAAATTTTATTATTAAGGAAGAGTTTTTTTAGTTGTAATATAACTTGGATAGGGGAGAAACAAATTTTCACTTGAATATTTCTGATATATTTTTTAAAAATGAGTAAAGTTTATAAATTTCATGATGAATTTTTTTTAACATCCCCTAATAAGAGATATGTGAAAGTGGTATCACATGATGAGTAGGTTATAGTACCTGAGTCAATAAATCTTATTTTCTACATTAATCATTGATATAATAGACTTGGATATGGTTGATTTAATTATCATTGATAATAAATATTTTATTTCATCTTTATTTTAATGATTGAATATGGATGTAACTTTGAACAAAATGGGAGTATGTAACGTCCTGAGATTTTACTATTAATTTCCCTTTAATTAAATAATATTTTTAATAGATTTATCCACATGAAATACCAAACTAAAACAAGTTTTGAAAAATTATATGAAAATTATTAGGAAAATTATTAAAATAATAAAACCTCTATTAAGTTCAATTTTAATTTTTTCATTAAAATTAATTACCAAGGTTAAAAATTAGTTACTCCGATGAAAGTTAAATATGGTAAAAAGTTAAAAACTAAGGATAAAAGCCTAAAGTCACTCAAAAAGTGTCTCCAAATGAGTGGTGGAGAGGAGTAGCATCCAAAACACTATTCCTAATCCATTATTGTCCACTTTTTGAGCCACTTTCCTTGAATAGTGACTAATCCTTTTATATTATTACAAAAATGTCACTCCCCTTACTTCTAAAAGAAGAATCCCACCACCCCTTAAAAGGAACTCTAAAAGTTTGAAGTTAACATAAAAATATAGTCATTTTAATTCCACTAGATTCTTATTTCAGTTCCCAAATACTCTGTTCATATTAATTTTTACTAAGCCCTCCATTTCCAAGAACTATTTTCAGAGAGATTTCAAATTCTCGACATAAGTGTTAGTCACTCTATAATATTTCTCATTATCTATCTTTTTCCTCTAAAATATAATAAAAATTATAACATGAATTCATCAGTATTATTACTATATTGATATTCTTTTATGAAATAAATAGTATCAAATTTTCATTTAGAAAAATGAAAATGTTATTCGTGCATACGTGCAGACTATCGCCTACACAAAGCGACATGTCTTGTTTTCCTTCATCACCTTAGACAGATGGTTAAAAAAGAAATTTCATGAAATAATATGGAATTTATAACATGATTAAGATTATTTAAAATATAAACTAATTTCTTCACATATATCGTTCTATTGAAAAAAACATCATTCGTGTGTACATGCGGACTACCACCAACATGAAGTGATGTATTTCATTTTTCATCTCTTTATTATTTAATTATTTATATAACTATATTAAAATGTGATTAAACACCTTAAAAATATATAAATAATATCATTATGTTTCTATAATAATAATATTATTCCAAAATAATTTCTTTTTAAACCATATCCACTCATCAATTATAGCATGTTCTTATTTGGGTTGATTTAACCACATACATAAAAAAGATTTAAATTTCCATCATGGATTAATATGTGAAATTAAATAACAGTATTATTAGAAATAAATTATAAAATTATTTTTGGTTACATATTATTTAAATTTTATATTAATATTTAACTTATTATTAATATATCACCATTTTTCATTATAAATTATTGAAACATTCACGCCACTGATTTCATCTCCATGAACTATAACTAAAACTCTCATGGAATAAAATTTAAACTTCATAAATCATTATAAAAAATATATTATAGTATCTTGGATAATATTTTAATTATGAACTTAGTATCAATGAACATGAATCAACATTAATCATTAAATCATGTGTGAAACAAGAAAAATAGATAATATCTAATAATGAAAATGAACAATAACTAACAAATAAATATATAATAAATGATTATAATTAAAGAGTTTAAATGGTAATAGGTATGAATAAGGTTTTGAAATAATTTATTAATATAGTTATGTCTATGATATAGAATATTAAAGATTTTTTTGGAAGTCGATAGTTAAGGCAATTGTTTTCGTTTCAAATTTCCTTTTTTGAGACATGTTTTGTATTATGTACCTTTTTGTGATCTATATATGATAGAGATGAAATTTTAAATAATTTCTATATTTATTTCAATTTAATATCCACCAATTTTTATTTTTAAGTGAAATTACATCATTTTTTAATTTTTTCAGAATTTTGATCTTAATTGTGAAAAGTGTATAATTCTGAATTTTTAACTGTTTTTTATCAATTTGGTATTTTATGAATACAATTTTACACATTCATCCAAAATGAAAAATAATTTTTTTATGTTTTCATTGTTAGTGATATTAAATGATATTATAGTAAAAAGATCTTATTCAAACTTTATGAGGCCCAAATAATTTGTACAATTTGAATACATTTTTAGTGGACAAAATTGACCAACCCTAAATAAATAAGTAATATATAAGGATAGACAAATTAAATTTTGATGATTATTGTTTTAAATTAAATAGGTATTATAGTCTCACATAAAAAGTAAATTTAATGGAATAATTAGATCATTAAGGTATACTATGCATCTGTTAAACTAGAGAAAGTTGAACAGTTTCTTCAGTAAATAATAAAATCATAACTTCGGATACACATTCACAAAGAATATAATATTTTTAATGTGGATGTGAAATAAATATAGGAATAAATTTAAATAATAACATGTGTAAATATTCTTTTATTTAGTATTTCAAAAATCTAGGATTTTTTCATGGATATAAAATAAATAGAAAATTAGCCTCACCTTTTCATTATAAAAATGTGACTCCACCTCCATTCAAGGGTTGGAAAGAGAAATAAAGGGATAGTAGGATGAATATTTTTGGTATAATATATTTTATAAATGATAAAAAATTGGGAGATTTAATTTATCCATGTTTGGCTATACTCCCACATAGTTTTGGTGGTGGAGATCTGAGGTTATGATTTTTTTTAGTTTTTAAATTCATTGTATATTTTTATATTTCCTTTAAAAATTATATATTTGAATGAAGATGGTAATTCTCATTATTAAATAAGTTTTATTTTAATATTTTATATATTTATTTTCAAAATTATGAATGTAAATTAGTTGTTCTTATTGTTCAAACTTCTCAAGTGAGGTCTTTCTTTAGAGCATAACAAGTTCAATTAGTTTTGATTTCTTAGAGTTCTTTGAGTGATCGAATCACTTTCATAAAGGAATGAACACCGATATTTTAAGTATAAATATGATTTCTAGTTATCTTAGTTATTCACTTAGAGTTATTTATGTGATCATTGATAGATATAAATTGATAATTTATTTAAACGAGAATACAGAGGAGTGTTTGAGGAATGAAACTTGTGTATAGCTATCAAATAAATTATTATTTCAATTTAATTTATACTTTTTCTTATATTTATATGTTAAATTAATTTTAATTTCCTTTACTTTATTTAATTTCAATTTAAAATTCCCATTTTACTAATATTTAACTAAAAAATTAACAAGGTTACAATTGTTAACTTAGTCTGCAACCTCCTCATGAGACAACCATATAGTCACAAGTGTACTAAATTTATAAGGGGATAAATTACTAATCAAGGTAACTTGAATAAATAATTATCATTAATTAGTTTCATTTTCATGGAGTTTTATTAAATTCTAAAAAAATTACATTATGAGGATTTCAAACCACTAATTTTGAACTTTAAAAAAACAGATTTATAAAATGAAAAATACTATGCTTGTGCTTATTAGAAAAAAATTGAGGAGTATACTAAGGAAAAAAAATAAATTACATGTAAAGAAAAATGGAAAAAAATTATAACATGATGCTTTTATTCTTGAAAAAATTAACAAAGTAATGTCAATTATTTCAACTTCTATAAAATAATTTAAAGTATTGGTCGACCCAAAATATGTTGAATAAAAAGAAAAATTTGTCTTATTAGTTTTTGATATTGAAGAAACTTATGGGGAAGAATTAAAAAATGATTTAAAATTTTATTTTTTAAAATAAAAATAATAAATTATCATTGATTTTTCAAATTATGTGATTTTGGGAAATAAAAATTCTAGGGAAACGTTTTGGGCTAATTTTATTGAAAATGAAATTCCATGTGAAAATCCAATATTTAAAGACAAAGAATCAAAAAAATTGTACAAAAATTTGGCTAAAGAGGGATAGAAAGTTGAGCCATTAATTTTTGAAAAACATTGGTAGAAACACAAGTTTATTCCTATTTTTAATACACATGTTTTCCACTACCAAACAAAACTATAATCCAATAAATTATTAATAGAGGAATAAAATTTTTATCTATTTTATCAGACTATTTTGATAATAAATTTTTAATTGTTTCTCCCTAAACATATTTTATGCCTACTAATTTTTAGTGAAATGATTTTTTATAATGAGAGGAAGTAATGTCTGAAAATACCGGTTCATAAGATGATGATTATACTATGATATTTTTAAAATAAGAAATCATTTTTCAAGATAAAATGAAGATTTACCACATCCTAGACATAATTTCTAGCAACCAATGATTGAAATTCCTAAAGATAGAGTGTTGGTATATTTTCCTTTCATTTTTTTTCTATCTTACACTAATATATTAGAACCAAAAATTCAGGGAGTGGATCATGAATAAATCTTCTTTTGGGAGCTTATATAAGCAATGGGAGATGAATAATTTTGTAGTTAAAATTTTTGTAGGTTTTTAAGGAAGAAACCACACCCACCTTCGAATTAGAGATGAATTTCTAGAACTAGTTGAATTGGGGAAGTGAAATCCTAGGACCCACTTGGGGGGGGGGTTCAAACCAATCTTATTTCCCTTCTTCTCTTTATTTTAATTTTTATTTATTTTTTCAATGATTTTAATAAAATTTTATGGCATGATTATTGTTTTTCTTATAGTTTTTCATATGCAGTGGTTGAGATACTTAATCAAGTATTCTTACAAATAAATTAACCAAGTTGTGTCTTTCATTCCTAATTTTTTTCATGACATATATACTTGATTTTAACATATCAAATAAATTGTTTCACAATGAGAATATTAGATAAAATAATTGTGGGGGAGGAACGTCCTTGGTTAGGATATTTTTTTGTTTTCACTTTCCATTTCTATATTTTTATTTTGCTTTTTATTTTAATTTGTTTTTTATGTGTTTTTCATTGATTTTTTTTTAACTTTTGAGATAAAAATTCTTATATTTTTTATTTTTAAAACCCATGTTAAATAGTTAACCAATTTTATCTATGAAACTAAACTTAAATAAATTATGAAAATGATGTTTTTTAAATTTAATAACTTTGATAATTTCGTGAAAATACATATGGATTTGGAATCCAATGCCACAAATCACTCTTATTTTTTTAGTCACTTTATTATAATTCTTATACACCCTTTTTATATATTCTTTATATTTACCACATTTATTGAGAACCAAATACTACTTTTTGAACACGAATTTGATTTACTTATTTTAAAAATTGAGAGCTCTGGCCACTTGTGTTGATACTTATATGAGGAATTCATTTGGTATAAAAACAAAATTTTTCAAGAGATACCTCTTTATTCAATCTTACCTCTAAATTTAATCATTTTATCCCTTTTTATCCATGAATGAATTTTTATTTAGCAACATTATAATCCATTTTTTCTTATCCATCTGACTCTAAAGGTAAATATTGCATGATGTAATTGAACTTAAGTGTGGGGGAGGATTTTGTGTGACATTATACATTATTATTTTTGTTTTAAAGGAGAAAAAAAGTTTTTAAATATGATTTTAAATCTATAAAAATGATTATATTGCTTCTAGTTTGAGAATAAATTATTTTAAAAATGTTGAAAAAAATATTTTGTGATAAAGTTTCAAAAAAAAACAAAATATCAATTTTTTAAGATGAAAAGAATTATTTTCATTAAATATAATGTTTTTAAGTTACACAAATTAGTTGAAATTAAAATAACCCTCACTGTATTTAAAAATCAAAGCTATAAAAAAAATTTGAAAATATCAATCAAAAATTCAATTTTGTTGATGGAAATCTAGTATATATCATTATTCTTGTGAAAATTTTAATGGTGTGTACTTTATATAAATATTTAAAGATTATTGGAGTTTTTTTACTATTAAGGGTAGTAAAGAGGATACCCATACTTGAGTGTAAATTAGATTCATACATTTTTTCTTATAAAAGAGTGAAACCTTACTATTTTTTCTCATATATTTTTTATATAAAAAACCTACCATCCCTTAAGGAATGAGAAAATATAAAAATTCATCATGATTAAAACAATTCATGAATCACATCGTGTGGATATTTTGGTATTTATCAAGCCTATGGTGACCCTTGCATGTATTTGGTGAACAAAAGATTTTTTGAATATCTATATTTGTATGATGAGGAAAACTTCATGTGATGTAAGTGTTGTGTATGGAAGTGAAAATAAATTGGGAATGAATGGATTGAACTCAATGGATAATTTTAAATAATGGTTTTTGATTAGGCATGATAAATTTTTTTCTTGGTGTTGAATTCGTGGATCTCATGGGTATGTGTTTTAAATTTTCCTTAACATTAGTTATTTAGGCTTACTTGTCTAGGATTCCAAGTTTTAATTGTAGGGAAATTGATAGAGATGATATTTTTAGTAATTTTAATATCTATTTCAACGATTTAATCTCTACCAATTAGTATTTTTAATTTAAATTACATCATTTTTATATTTTTGGTAAATTTTGAGCCTAATTGGGAAAATTATTTAACTATATATTTTTAACTATTTTTATCACTTTGGTATTTTGGGTATATAATTCTCCATATATATCCAAATTGAAAAATAAATTTTTTATGGTATAATATTTAGTTTAATTTATTTATATAAATAATAACAAGATCTTATATTAACAATATGAATCCTTAATAAATTGTGTAACTTGGAAAAAAATTAGAGGATATAATTGAACAAACCTAAATAAATGAGTCATATATCGGGATAAACAACTCTAATTGTGGTGATTTTAGTTTTAAATGAAATATAACTCATATAATCACATAAAAATAACTTTTAAGGAATAATCATATCATTAAGGTAGAAAATGTTTGTGTCAATGTATAAGATGTTGAATATTCTCTTCGGCCAGAAATATTTTCACAAGTAATAAAATCATAAATTCAGATAAATGCCTAAAAAAGAAGGTATGATTTGGAGTGGTTATTAACAATATATAGAGAAAAAAAGTTTAAGAAGGTAAATTTCCTAGATTAAACCATTTAATATTCAAAAAACATGTCAATTTTATAGATATAAAAAATAGAGGGAAAATTAGTCTCACGTTTTCATTATAAAAATGTGACTCCACCTCCATTCAAGGGTTAGAAAGAGAGAGAGTGGAATATTTGGATAAAGGTTTTGGGAAGATTATATTGTATATAGGATGAAGAATATAAGTAGTAACAATTGAAGTTCATAAGTGAGTATAAGATAAGCATTTGGGTATGATAATATAGTCAAGGTACTTTTACATAACATTATGAAATATACCCAAATAAGAATAGATCATAAAAAATAAATAAATGCATAAAGATATAATCATAACATATGAAATGAGTCATCATAACATGAAAACATTAAAAAATAAATAAATATGGTACAAACATAAACATAAAAATAATAACATAGTGGTTCAGAAATTCATGTCCATATCTACCATAACATGCTAGGTCAAGAATTCAAGTCCCTATCTGTCACGAACCAGCCCAGGTACCCTGGTAACCCGATAACTGATCCAGCCTTGAAATAACCCAAAGGGTGTTCCTGATCCCCATGGGCTGGTGATTAGCACCTGGAATCGTACAACATACAAGTGGGAATGATTTTTTCCACAAGAATGCAGAAGCAAAAGATAAAATACAATATGCATATCAAAACAAAAATTCCACTATGAGTAAAAGTTCTAGAATACAGAGAGGCATAAAAGCCAAATTACTATAACCCAAAGTACTAAATATGAAAACATCCCCAAGGTCCCTAAGGACACAACTCACCATGTCCAAAGCTAAACAGCTGGGTCCACCTCCAAGAGATCCCTTCCCTTTGCTCGAGCCTGGAATAAGAAAGTCTACAAACACCCGAAGGAAAAAGTATGGTGTGATCTTAATCCTGTTAGGATACCACCAAAGATTCCATAATAGATTCCAAATATAGATTATCCAAATAATATCTTTCAATTTTAAAGTAAACAAGTTTGGAAATTCAAAAGCATATTTAAATGAATAGTGCTATATAGTTTAAGATGATGGAAAATTAATTCAAATCACAGTCTTTACTTTACAAGAGATGGAATATTTATAAAACAATGGATTAAGTTAAACATTTATATAAAATAATTTATATAAATTCATAATTCAAGTTAAGCAGTTCCAACAACCATTGGCATATGTTTATATCTCAAATATAAATAAACAAGCGAGCAACATGGTCATCTTCCAAAAGGTGAGATAGTATTAAACATATATAGGATTCTTCACTCTATATGTGAACATAGAAAAATGTGTATACACATGTCCCTATGACACTAGACAAAGGATACTCGTCACCAACCCATCGGGGATGTTACCTACCACAAGTATGTTTTAGAACATTATCATAGTGTAGAGTGTATCCAAAATACTGACTAACTACCTAAGGATTTCATGCACTCTTACATGATGAGAAAACTATTTTAAGACTAGTTAAAATACGATCAATCCCATTATTCCATATTCAAAAATTCAAATTTCTTTCCATTTAAAACCTAAAATAGGTTTTACTAAAAAACATGCCTTTTTCAGAAGATAAAACCATTGGGTTTCTATCAAATAATTTTAAACCATTTTCATGCGTTTTAAATCCATTCAAAACTAATTTCATCCATTTCACAATTAATTTCCAAAATTAAAGTCAACAATTTAATTGAAAACATTTCCAAAAAATTCGTAATTTAAATTCAACAATTTAAGTCATCCAATTCCATAAACCCACCCCAATTCAATGGAATTGGGGGTTTTCCAAATTTCTATGCCAAGACCATTTCAAATCCTCTAATTCATTGGAATCTGGTTTTTATCAAAGAAATTAAAAGAAATATTAAGTAATTTAATTTAAATCATAAATTAAAATAAATCATGAAATTTAATGGTAATCAATTTGGAAAATAGGATAGAAACACATACCTATTTTTCGAATAACGACACTCACAACAGCACCCGTCAATGAGAACGAAGGTGTAGAAGACATCAAAAACATACCTAGTAGAATGATCCAACACTTCATTACAAGGATCCATCAATCACAAGATGATCCATTGAAAACCCAGGAGGAGAGGAAGAGAGAAACTTGAATAACTAAGGGGAAAACTTACCTGGGAATCACACCACAAAAAGAATGAAGATCCAAAGCCATTTGGTTCGATCTAGAAGGAGTTAAGACTCTCAAAAATTCACTGGAACTTCTCTAGGTCGAGAGCCATAAAGTCTGGAATGAAAAGGACTGAGAAAAATAGCCAAATTCATGACTTTAAGCTGGGCACAGGCTGGGTCACGATGTGTACCTTGGGGTCCGGACATGTAGGCCATGTTGGATAAGTATGCTGAAAAACCCATCGTCTCAGGTTACAAATTCAATATTTAAACACTACACAATGTGTACCTCAAGTACATGACATGTACCATCTCACAGAATTACCCCTTCTTCATGAATTGAATCTTTCCCCAAGTACATGGTGTGTACTTCTGGTATACGGCGTGTACTGTAGGCACATAGTGCATACTTTAGGTACATGACTTGTGCATGTCTTGAAACCTGTAGCAAACCCTAGAAAAAGTTTTTAAGGATTTTTGACCAAACATGGACTTAGAAAATGTGTAAAATTATCTATTCAATGTAAGGGAATGTTACAACCTCCCCACTATAAAAATTTTCTCTCCCCAGAAAGCCTATGAAGAATATTCCATGCCAAAGAGATGAGGTCACTACTCTCTCATCAGTGCCCCCCTCTCCCATGTCTCGTGAGAATCAGAACCTTGATTCCATAGCACACAAACCAAAGGTATCATCCTCCCATGAAGTACCTTGGTCTCAAAATCAACTATCCTAACTTGATTCTTAGTCAATGATAAATCAGGATTGATCTCAAGATCACTCCAACTCAAAACATGAGATGAATCAGATAGATAATTTCTCAACTACGATACATGGAACACGTTATGTATCATTGTTATCTATGGTTGAAGTGCTAAGCGGTACGCAACTTTCTCCAGATACTCAACAACCTTGAAATGTCCCACAAAGCGAGGTGCAATCTTCCCTTGCCTCCCAAGTCGTCAATAACCCAACCAGGTTGAAACTTTCAAGAAAATCTCCTCACCAACTGAAAACTACAAAGTTATACAGTGTCAATAAACATATGACTTATATTGTATTTGTGTTTTCAACATCCTCTGATGAATTAGTTGAATCTTTTTTTCATCTCCTACACCAAGCTTGGTCGAACCAAATAACTTTCACTGACCTCTAACCAACACAATAGAGATTTACAATGTCAGCCATACAAGACTTCAAAAGGTTCCATTCTGATCTCCAATTAGTAACTGTTGTTATAATATAACTCAACTATTCCCAAGTGATCATCCCAAGCCCCACCGAAATTGAGAACATAGGCACAGAGCATATCCTCAAGAATCTATATAGCTCTTTATGTCTAGCCATCCGACTACGGATGGTAGGCCATGCTCAAATGGACCTGAGATCTCAATTCCTCCTAAATTCCACTCTAAAAGTGTTAATTGAACCATGGTTCCCTATCAGATACTATAACAAATGGAACTCCTTTTAAATGGACAATCTCTTTCATGTAGAGACTGCTTAACTCCTGAACTTTGGATGTATCATGAATGGGTATAAAGTAAGCCAACTTGGTCAACCTGTCAATCAAAACCCATATTGAATTATTCTTTATTTAGGTATGATTAAACCCAACCACAAAGTCCATAGAGATCTCATCCCATTTCCATGTTAGAACTAGAAGTGGTTGAAGCATACCCAAAGGTTTCTAGTGCTTAGCTTTCACCTGTTGGAACGTAAAGAAACGGGAGACAAACTTAGCAATGTCTTGTCTCATACCAAGCCACTAAAACTACCGCCTCATGTTATAGAACATATTAGTTGATCCCAAGTGCACATCCCACTGAGAATTACAACAATCCCCCATCACTACATTTCTTTCCTCTAACGGAAAAACGAAGCGATTCTAATAGCATTGAACACCATATTTGTAGAAATACCACTGGGAAATTATCTCCCCATCATAAAGGGATTCTCTAATATTGTGAAACAAATCGTCAACCTCTTGTTCTTGAAGAATCATCTCAATAAGAGTGGAAATCAACTGCACACTAGCTAAAGAAACATCAACCCCTTCCTCCGAAACTCCAATATGAAACTGTGAAAAGAGAGACATCAAATTACACTCTTTTGTCCTGGGTTAGAAGTTTCCTACTCAAAGAATCAGCAACAACAATGCCCTTCCATGGGGTATAAGAGATGTCAAAGTCGAAAGACTGCAGGTACTCCACCTAGAACCTCTACCAAAGTTTCAAATATTTTTAGGAGAAGATATAACTTGGGATTTTTGGTCTCGATACACTGTAAACCTTTATCCAAAAAGGTATTTCTGCCAAATTTTAAGCATGTGTATAACAGTTTCACATTCTAGATTGTGGGTAGGATAATTCTTCTCATGTGCCCTAAACTGACGAGATCCATATGCTACTACATGATCACCCTATATAAGAATGCAACCTAATCCAGAACCTGATGCATCCCAAAAGACCACATAACCCTACCCATCTTCTAGAAGAGTTAAGATTGGTATAGTATTCAAAAGACATTTCTGATCAATAAAAGAACTCTAACATTTATCATCCCTCACAAACTTCACCCCCTTCTGAGTCAGATCAATCATTAGAGAATCCAACTTAGATAAGTCCTTCACGAACCTGC
Source organism: Viscum album (assembly GCA_963277665.1). Classification (NCBI taxonomy): domain Eukaryota; kingdom Viridiplantae; phylum Streptophyta; class Magnoliopsida; order Santalales; family Viscaceae; genus Viscum; species Viscum album. Next base: position 1,959,861,069 of record OY728119.1, on the reverse strand, counting down.
GGTGATATCTAGCTAATCCCAAGAAGATTCAGATCTCGAAGAAATTTTGTGGTTTCTCTCACATCATAATAGCCTTCACCTTCTTAGTATCAACTGATACACCCTATTCAGACACCATGTTTCCTAAGAATTTCACTTCCCGAATCCAAAAATCACACTTTGAAAGCTTGGAATAAAGGCTGAGATTTTTTAGCAGGCTCATAACTATTCCCAAATGTTGCACATGATCCTCCTCAGAATTGTAGTAAAAAGTAAAGTCATCCACAAAGACTACCAAAAATCTATCTAGATACTCTTGGAAAATCTTGTTCATTAAAGCCATGAAAACAGCAAGATAATTTTTCAAACCAAAGGGAATAACAAGGTAATCAAAGTGCATGTACCTTCCCTAAAAGGCGGTTTTCATAATGTAAAATTCTTTTATCCTCAACTGAAGGTAACCATATCATAGTTTGATCTTTGAAAACAGATTCACCCCTTTAAATTGATCAAATATGTAATAAATCCATGGAAATGGATATTTTTCTTTGTCGTAACTCTATTGATCTTTTTGTAGTCAACACATAAGTGAAGAGAATCATCAGCCTTCTTAGAAAAGAGAACCATCGCTGCCCAAGGTGACACACTTAGATGAATAAATCCTTTCTCAATAAGGTCGTCCAAATTATATTTCAACTATTTCAGCTTAGCTAGTGCCATACGGAAAGTGGTGATAGAGACTGGTTTAGTTTCAGGCATTAAGTTAATAGAAAATTCATCCTCTCTCACTAGTGGAAAACTAGATAAATATGAAGGGAACAGATCAGAAAACTCAGTGAAACTAGAGAAAGATTTCCACCCATTGAATCTCACTCCAGGTAAAAAGAAAACACTAATATTACTTTCCCAAACTCTGGATATGATGGTCAGCCTCTACTTGACCTTGGGTCCCTTTCTCCTTGAAAAACAAGGGGCACACCACTGGGTGTAGTAATGTAGACCCGTCGATGATAACAATCAATTCGGGCTTTGTTGGCAATGAGACAATCCATACCAAATATTATGTTAAGAGATTTCATATCAAGAACCAGAAAACTACCAGCTAGATAGACATCTGCTATAGAGAAGACACATGAAGGACTACGAAGTCCTTGCTCTCTCTTAGTACTAAGGGGTGTGGTAATATCCATGGCACAAGATATTTTATCCCTAGGAAGATTAAGTAGGTTAATAATATGGGTTGAAATAAAAGAGTGAGATGCACCAGTATCAAAAAGAGAATTCACTAATGGAGAAGAAATGGTAATGGTACCTCTCACAGTCATTGGACCCATGTATGTTTACTCTAGAGACTCTTCCACTGTATGAAGTAGCTTCGTTATATAAGTCTATGGCTTGAACCCTTTTGAATGTGAATCATTTGATTTCCCCATAGTGTTAAGAGGATTTGATGATCATGTCCTACTACATGGGGTAGAGAAGTGATGTCAGAACCTATGTATGTTTCCTGAATGTCCGTAGGAGCTAAATTTTATGGGTGCCTTAGTAAAAACCCTCCTAGAATGTACCGGGTTTCCACACTGGTAGAAAGTCAAATAACTTCCACCTAAAGCAATAGGAGGTCTGGAATGACTCTGTCCTCGAGAACTCCCACAAGGATCATTACACTTATATTTTACTTTATAGTAAACAATACTACCAGTGGGAGAAAAAGGAACTCCCATCAACCCTGACTTCCCAGCCAAGTCCATCTCAACTATCATCTCTCTATCCAGCACATCCGCATAAGTGGGTAGCTTTAGCAAGAAAACCTAAGAACAGATATCTAATCAAAGTCCCAACTCGAACTATTGAACATTCATCCTCTCATTAGATACAATCTCAGGATAAAACTCCACTATCTAAGAAAAGTGATTTGATTACTCATTCATGGTTTTTTCGATCTTCTCAAGCTTGAAAAACTCCATAGACTTAGCCAACACCATAGACTCTGGATAGAACTGATTTGTGAAAAGAACCTTGAATAATTTCCACTATAAGACCGCATGTTTCCATGCCATCACCATAGTGTCCCACCAACTCCTTCTAGGTCCCTCAATCACAAAGGTGGAAAACTTTACCCTGATCACTTTCGGTGTCTCCAAGAACTCAAACAAATGTTCTATCTTTCCCAACCATTCCTCAACATGTTGAGGATCAGTGGAGCCTTTAAAGACTGGTGGATTCTTGAGAAGGAAGTCTTGAGAAGGATTCGGAAGAACATCCCCCTAAGGATTCACATGTAGAGCCTAAGTGGGAACTAGAGGTGGTACATGTCCCAGATATTGGACAGTGCACATAATTACCTCAACCAGATTCGGGTCGACAACAGGATTTTCTTGCTGAGGTTCAGCAGTATTCATTTCTTGTATCTGATTCGTATGTCTCCTTAGATGCATGATGTTATACAACATTAGCATATAAAATGAGAACATTAGATTAACACTCAAATTGAGTAGAAAGAGAAAATAATCTCAATAGAAGTGACAAACAATATTTTTATTTTAACCTATCAAAATATATATAGGGAAAAGACTAGAACTGATCCATAAGATGACTTTCCCTAACCACCCTTGGCGACTTAAGGTTCATTACGTTGATATTTGGATAGGAACTCAATCAAAAATACCTCTTAAGTACCAATAATATTTCATAAATTCATACTAATTTCAAGAAAAAGGAAGATCAACGGCCTCCTATAATACCAATTTTTCATGAACCATCCCAGGTACCCTTGTAACCCAAAAACCGAGCCATCCCTGAGATGACCCAATGGGAAATCCCGATCCCCATGGGCTGGTGACTAGCACCTAGCATCGTACAACATACAAGTGGGAATGATTTTTTCCACAAGAATGTGGAAGAAAAAGATAAAAGATAGTATGCATATCAAAATAAAAACTACACTTGGAGTAAAAGTACCAGAATACAGAGGGGAATAAAATCCAGAGTACTACAACCCAAAGTACTAAATAATAAAATAGCCCCAAGGTCCCTAAGGAAACAACTCACCTTGTTCAAAGCTCAATAGTTGGATCCACCTCTAAGAGATCCCTTCCCTTTTCTAGAACTGGGAAGAAGAAAGTATACAAACACCCAAAGTTAAAAGTAGGGTGTGAGTATAAGCCTAGTAGGATACCACCAACAATTCCATAACATATTCCAAATATAGATTATCCAAACAATAGCTTTCAATTTTAAAGTAAACATGTTTGGAAATTCAAAAGCATATTTAAATGAATTATTCTATATAGTTCAAGATAATGGGAAATGCATTCAAAGAACAGGCTTTACTTTACAAGAGATGGAATATTTCTAAAACAATGAATAATGTAAAAAATTTATATAAAACAGTTTATAAAAATTCAGCAGGCATGTAAAGAAGTTCCAACAACCATTGGTATTTATTTATATCTCAAATATAAATAAACAAGCGAGCAACATGGTCATCTTACAAAAGGTACGATAGTATTAACCAACTATAGAATTCCTCAATCTTTATTTGAACTCAGCAAAATTTTTATACACACACCCCAATGACACTGGCCAAATGAGACTCTTCCCCAACCCGTTGGATATGTGACCCGCCAAAAGTATGTTTTAGAATGTCTTCGTAGCGTAGAGTGTATCCAAATAACTCATTAAAAACCTAAGGCATGCATAGGCTCTTACATGATGGAAGAAATAATTTATGACTTCTTAAAATACAACCAATCCCATTATTCAATTTTCAAAAATTGTAATTTCTTTTCATTTAAAACCAAAAAAGGTTTTATTCACAAACATGCCTATTCACAAGATGAAACCAATGGGTTTCTATCAAATAATTTGAAGCCATTTTTAGGAGTTTTAAATCCATTCAAAAATAATTCTATCCGTTTAGAAATTAATTTCCTCAATTAAATTAAAAATTTTAATTGAAAACATTTCTATCAAATACATAATTTAAATTCAACAATTTAAATCATCCAATTCCATAAACCCACCCCAATTCAATGGAATTGGTGGTTTTCCAAAATTGCATACCAAAACCATTTCAAATCCTCCAATTCATTGTAATTTGGTTTTTATCAAAGAAATTGAAGGAAATATTAAGAAATTGAATTTATATTAGTAATTGAAATCAATCAAGAAATTCAATGGTAACCAATTTGGAAAATCAGGACAGAACCACCTACCTCTTTTCAGAAGAACGACACTCGCTATGGCACCTGTCAATAAGAATGAAGGCTTAGAAGTCCTTGAAACTCTACCTAGTATCAAGATCCAACACCACAATACATGGATCCATCAATCCCAAGATGATCCGTTGAAAACCCAAGAGGATATGAAAACAGAAACTTTAATAACGAGGGGGAAAACTTACCTAGGAATCGCATCGCAAGAATAATGAAGATCCCAAGCCATTTGGTTCGATCCAGAGGGAGTTGAGCCTCTAAAAAAATCACCAGAACTTCCCTAGGTAAAGAGCCACAAAGTCTGGAATGAAAAGGGCTGAGGGAAATAGCCAAATGCATGACTTTAAGTTTGGTGTAGGTCGAGTCACAACGTGTACCTTGTGGTTACAATGTGTAGGCCACACTGGATAAGTACATTGAAAAACTCATCACCTTGGGTTACAAATTCGATATTTAAACACAACACGATGTGTACCTCGGGTACACGATGTGTACCATCTCATGGTGTGACCCCTGCTTCACGACTTGAATCCATTACCAAGTACACATTGTGTACATAAGGTACACGGTGTGTACTTCAGGTACACGTTGTGTGCTTGTCCTAAAACATACAGTAAACCCCAAAAAACTATTTTTAAGGATTTTTTATCGAACATGGACTTAGAAAAAGTGGAAAATTACCTGTTCAAGGTAACCGAACATTATAAAGATTTCATATAATTATATTATGAGGTATAAAACTATACACAATTCATTGAAAGGATATATAGGGTCCACTCATCATAAAATTATAAACAATACATATTTTTTTCTATAGAATTTGAAAAAAAATATATTTTAAACTTCACTTAATTAAACCATGGAAAAGACATGGGTTTTATGAAAATTTACATAGAAAAATTCATAAGTCATCCTGAAAAATAAGGTGGATGGTGTAATTTGTGATTATTCCCATGATAAACATTAAAGGGTATTTAAATAGATAAAAAATATTTTTATAATATCATTAAAAAATTCTTGGAGAAATTAGAAGAAATACTTTTGATATTTATAACGTATTTTAAGAAAAAAAGTATAAAACAAAGGGAATATATTTTTTTGTAAAAGAATGAAAAAATGGAGATTAGATTTTTAAAGATATCTATTGAAAGTGATGGAAAAATAAATTATTATGTAAAACATTAAAAAATAATCTTCCTTTCACATTTCATAAAAAAAACTAAAGTTTGTAGAAAATAATCACATCTAAAATGTTAAAATAAGATTATTTTTATAAATAAAGTAAATCACATTAACAAATATCTTAAAAAACAAAGATATATATATATATATATATATGATAAATTTTATAAATAAAAATAAAGAATATGTATATGGAATAATAATTTATTGACCAAAAATAATAGTTAAGGTCAGTTACTCTTAAAAGAATCAATTCAAATGAATATTAAACCAAAAGGTTGATTACATGGTAGGAGAACATGAAAACCTATTTAAAAATTATATCAAAATAAAATATAAATGGTTTTTGATAAAAATATCACACAATTTCCTGATATGGTAATTTATTCATATCATTCTCAAATCCAAAATGATATTGGAAAGAAAACCCCTTACCTTTTATTCCAGACTTCCTTGAAAGCACTTTAAATTTTTCTATAATAAACATAACCATCTAAATAACTTATTTTATAACCTTATTCAAATATATTACACTATATAATATTAAATTATAATCATTTATTATACATTTATTAGTCAGTTATAGTTTATTTTTATCATTTTATGTTAACGATATTGATTATTTCACACGTGAATTAAAATGTTGATATTGATCCCCATTCATTTCAACCAATTTCATTATTACGAGATTACATAAGGTAATAGAATATATAATTTATAATTATTTATAAATTTATATTTCTTTCAATGATAATTTTAGTCATGATTCGTGAAGACAGAATTGGTGACGATCTTATTTCGACACTTTCTTACAAAAAAAATTTGGTATAATAATAATGAGTTAAATTTTAATATAAAGTATATAGATCCTTAATCACACTATAATCATCATTTTAATTCACTAAATGTATTCTTAGAATCATCCAATTAGGGAGGTGATGAAAAATGAATTACATTAGTCCATGAAGACGATAGTCCACATATACACATGGATTTCATATTCATTTTCCATAGATAATTTTATAAATATCATATTTATTCATTAAATATGCTTTTATAACCATTCATATGTGGCGTTTATGAAAAATTAAATATGTCACTTTGTTGAGGCGATAGTATACACCTATGAATGAATGACGTTATCATTTTTCTGTACAAGGGGGATATATAATGGTTATACCATAAATATAATAACATTTAAATATAATAATAATATAGATTTCATTATATTATAATGGGTAAGATATATTTGTATTATAAATATAAGGAAGAAAAAAAGTTAAGATGTGATCAGTACTCATTGTGAGAATTTGAACCTTCACTTTGAGGGCCTCTTGGAAATGAAGTATTTAGAGATTTTCCTTGAATCAAGGATCTAAAAAATGGAAGAGGGATATTGGGTAAGTAAAATGGTAAAATTTTCAATAATAATTTTAATTTTTAGAGTGCATGTAAAGGGATCGTGGAAGTATCATTTTGTAAGTGAGGGGAGTGGCATTTTGTAATTATATAAAAGGAGAAATCATTATTCAAGGAAGGCGAGTCCAAAATTTGAAAATAATAGAGCTATTATGAGTCATGGGTTGAAAAAACCCTTCATCAAATATTTTGATATATGGTTTAAGTAATTTTAGTCTTTTTCACCTTAGTTCCAACTTTTACCATAGTTTACTTTTACCTGAGTAAATTATTTTTTATCCATAGTTATTTATTTTAATAACCAAAATTTAAAATGACCTTATTAACTAATTTAATAATTATAATTTCAAATATTAAATTTATTTTATCAAATAATTTTTTTATGGGTGGACATTTTTAATTTCAATATTAGTGCACATAATGCGTAAAAGTCATTTTTTATAGGAAAGTGTATTTTTTAGAATAAAAATTATGTTTAATATAACATTGTAAATGCTGTTTATTGTAATAAAGTTAATTAGTTTATTAATAAATATATAATATTTATGTTTCTTTCAAATCATTCCTAAACCAAAATCCACCATGTGAATATTTAATTAAAATAAATGACTAAAAATAATTAGTGGAATAAGATATCATTTGAGTTCTAAATTATTAAACATAGATTTTTTAAATTAAACATAGTATTTTAACATAAATAATTTTAATCCTTAAATGAAATTTTGGTTAATCAAAATGTTTTATAAATTTTTAAATCATGTTTACATTATGATAAAGTCATAAAATCTATAATATTGGTAAAAACTGTATTTTTTAATGTTTAAATAATCATTTTAGAAAAATATCAAAAAATAATCCCAATATAATTTTTATAATATTAATAAAAAATGAGGTTAATTTTTTGAAATTAAAATTATAAAATTTAGTAATTTTGCTTTAAATGGAATCATGAAAAAAATATTATACGAAAATGATTTTTTTTCAAATATTAATTATTATTATTCTTATTTACTATAAATTAATAATTAAATTAGTTTTAATATGATACTTATATAAATAATATATTTTATCATCATTTAACCATAATATACTTAATTCCATAAAATAGAAATGCAAAGTGCATAAAAATAAGATTTTAGAAAAAAAAATACATTTTTAAGAATAAAATGGTCTTATTAGTTGTTTAGCTATAATAATATAATTTCATAAGTGGATGAGTATTAAGGGTTACCTTTATTTTTATTTCTACATATATTTAATATTGAAATTACCTATATTGATATCTATTAATTCAATAGCTATTTTATAGTGGTTATATTTATCTTATTAAAATTTTTCATGACTCATTTTGGTTTGTTATTGTGTGTGAAACAGGTCTGTAATCATGTTATTTATTTAAAAGAAAATTAAAAGGAAAATTTTGGGTGTTACACCTAGGTACAAGAGTAAACCAATAAATAAAAATTCCAACCTAGATCATCCAAGGTGTATAAACTTATCAATTAAAATAGTTAAAAGTGGTGAACGTCAATCTGGTACCATGATAACATTGGCTTCCATTGTACAAGTGTTAATAACACATAAGGTCAATGTAGGTCCAAATATTTGACCAATTTTTTCGCATCTACCATGTTCCCGAAAACTAATACAACCAAAACAATTCTATGGTACCATTTTGTAATTCCTAGCCTAAAATCACAAAAATAGAATCTTAGTATGCAGTACTACATGACCTAGAGCATTCCTCCTTGTATGCTAGAGGCATCCAACTAGCATTGAGATTCTATAAGCAACATGGTGATACAATACTCCTAGTATTATCACAAAAAATAACATATAAATAATAGAATTATAATAAAACATTAGAGTAAGCCCAAATAATTATAGTGTATGGACAATCATCAATATTATACAATATCTTCATGCTATAACAAAATGCAACTTAGGTTAGATGTACATACATATAGTAGGAATAATCTCCCACTAGTTCAATCAAGTACATAATAAACAAATGAAAAAAACAATTGGTGGATACATAATCATGAGACCTAAATCCTTCCTCGGTCTAGTCTCTCAAACCCCATCTAGAAACTCTGATTATGTCCGCAATAAAACTTGAAACCTAGAAGTAAAACATAAGGGTATTTACATTAATCAAGGTTCCTATGTAGTTTTTGAAAAATAAATCTCATCAGGTCACCACCAATAGGTTTCTTGAGATATGTGGAAATATGTAGTGTAGGTACACAAAGAAAAAATAAACAAACTGTACACGAGAATACATGTCAGGTCATTATGTGATAACCAAGCCACTATGACACATGACCCTTGGTGAAGTGACCCCAACTAAACATGCATATATTTTATATCATTTTCATAATTTAAATAGAACATCTCATAAGTAATATCACAATCCCAAAACAAAAAAAAATATACTAGCAATATAAACATCATATTACACATTATTTCTTCAACATATCCAATAACCATCTCTACATAAGAATTTTTTATACACATAATCCTACATATAATTCCCTAGTTAATTGTAAAAAAATGAAGGGGTGTGATTAAAAACTCATTAAATGAAAAGTTACTAATTATTCATAAATAGATAGATCATAAGCGAGTGAAAAAAAACATATTAGAATGGGAGAAATAAGAGATTAAAAGGATCATAGAATCATAAGAGTTGTCTATAAATCATGGTATAAGGACATATAACCACAAAATATCATAAAAATACCATGGTATAAGAGTATGTAAAAAAGATACCATAATCATGATCCATAGATCATAAGATAGTCTAAAAATGTGGCATAACATGGAAATGTAGCATATCTTAAAAATAATGCATATCAATGGAATATGGAAAAAATATAAGCATAAGAAAACATAAAATTGTGATAAAACCCAGTATTTCCCACAATTTAATCTATGAGAGGACCCAATCATCTCATTCTTTAATTTGTGTACAAACTCAATCATTTTTATTCATTAAAATGTAAACAAACCAAATCATGTCAACAATTCACTATCTCATGAGATATAAAATTTTAACCAGTGAATTAGAGAAAGATATAGTGTAATGACCCGTAAAATTCAAGGGAAATTTTATTCTTAATTTTCTTTGGGATTTTACAAGAACACGGTTTCTAACAGCACTTGATTCTGAGGCCCGGTGTTCCTGGAATTTCTATCTGAAGTTTAGCTCGGGTACGTTCAGTGGACGAACGAGCGGGTTTTTCTAACTTTTGAACCCGTGCTCAGAATCGAATTCTGAGGGCACCGATGGATTCGCAGCGCCGGTAATTTCGTAGGAACACCTTTTCCGGAGTTGCGTTTACACGGGAGAAGTTGTTAAAAATTTTTGAAGTTAAAATAAAAATTGAGCTTCAATTTTTATTTTTACAAGGTAATTAAAACCCTTGGGTGGAAGTTGGGTAACCACCCAACTTCCCATGGGAGGTTATGAGGGCGGTGGGGACCACACAAACCCCACCCCTTCATATTACCTAACTCCTTCAACTCACCATTAAAGTTGATAACTTATGTTAATTAATTAGGTGAGTTTAATTTGAATGTTTGAATTAAAATACTTAACCCATGTTAATAAAATAAGGGAAGTTCTTATTTTATTTTGGGTTGGATCTTGTTGTGTGAGTCTTTGGAAGAAAAGGAAAATATCTTGAAGTTCTTCTTCCTCGATGAAGAATGCGAAGAACGCCGACCTCCGACGAAGGTCAACAAGAACATCGGATCCTCGGAGATCGACGACGCGATGCCGATGAATGATTTCTCCGTGATGAGACTCTCTCCTTCCACGACGTATTCTTCCACGATGGTTATTTCCGCGATGAACCCTCACTCAACAAATTTGATGAGGTAGGGGTTTATTTTATTTGTTAGTTTGTCTTTACTTCCGTCGCTTTCTTCCTTCCAATTTGAACCGCATGTTATCGCAACAACGGGAGGAGGTCAGAACGCACAAACACGGCCAACCCTCCTCCCCCTTATTGGTTGATTTATGTTGCGGCTCGTGTAAGGCGGTGTGGTGCTGAAGCACCGCGCTGGAATTGTTAAAGGAAGGGCGGAGAAGTGTGGCGCTGTCGCGTCGTGCCGTTGGAAACAAGCTAATCTGCAGCGCCGTCGTGCCGCGCCAAAGAACCTCGAAGACACCGCGGCTGGAGCAGGGCCGCAGCGGAGGGGCGCGGCGGAGGGGCGCGGCATCACCGCGCCACGCCAGACGGACCAGGTCGCAGCTTTGGCCTCGGCGGAACAAGGACCAGCGGCCGGTTCCGGGCCGCCGGCGTCAGAGCAGGGGGACCGGCCCGTGCCGGTCCCGTGGCGACAACAGTCAGCCGGCCGGAGCGGGCCGAACGGTCAGGGAAAGAGTCGGGGGTTACAACTCCCGGCTGGCCAGCTTGAGCGGCCCCCACATGGGGTCGCGGTTACAAATGAGTGGGGGGCAGTGCCCCCCCCCCCCCCCCCCCGCACCCCTGTCCGCTCGGCCGAAACGGCCAAGCCACCTGGCCGGCGCCAGCACGCCGGGCCGGCTACGCAGGCCGGGCCACGCCCAAGCCGGATGGACCCTGACCTGGGTCGGGTCAACCCGGTTCGGGCCGACCCAGGGGGTACCAGGTCGGGTCGGACCGGGCCCGAACCCCCTATTACCGAACCTCTCATAGTATTTTGCCCATAACATGGGCTGCGGGCCTCCAATCGACGCACCGTTAGCTGTGATGCGATCCTTGGGTCGAGGCGGTCATTTTGGTATACTACACTCAATGTTTCAGAGAACTTTGGGTTCGGCCGGGTTGGTTCGTACATGAAACCAACCGGGCCCTCAGAGCAGAAACGCTTATAACATGAGCTCCGGATGTCCGATTAACATGCTGTCAACTTTGATGGATTCCTCTAAGTGAGACAGACCTTTTGGCTTACTCCGCTCGATTTTTGGACGTAGTTGGAGTACGGTCGGGTTAGTTTTGACTTAAAAACCAACCGGGCCCCTGGGACGAAAAAGTCAATAACTCTCAGACCGGGCGTCTGATTGACGCGCCGTCTGTGACGTTGAGTTCATGTTGACGATACGGAACTTTTAGATACATCAACTCTGGACTATGTGTCAGTTGATGTATCATCCCTTCGGCTCGTGGAGCGGACCCTCCCGAACGAGCTTGTTGTGTGCGGGAACCCTAGAGCCGGTTGCGACTGCGATGACGATGACGACTGTATAGAAATCCTCCGTGGATTCGACGGCGACGACTACAGCACTCAGCAATCCTACATGGATCAGTGCTACCAATCCTGTGTGGGTCAGATCCTGTGTGGGTCAGATCCTGTGTGGGTCAGCGCTCATTGGTCCTGTGTGGGTCAGCGCCTATAGATCTTGTGTGGGTCCGATCCTGTGTGATTCATTGCGGGGGTTAGTTACCTATCGATCCTTTGTGGGTCATTGCGGGGGTTAGTTACCTATAGATCCTTTGTGGGTCATTGCGGGGGTTAGTGCCTATCGATCTTGTGTGGGTCTGACAGCTTAGATGAATCAGGGACTACATCTGGTCATCTCTATCGTCCTACGAAAAAGAATACCCGTGTGAGATGAATCTTGATTTGCTTTCCTTTGTAGATTGTGTTGGGCTATCCTATGTGGATTTGATTGAACTTGGGCTCGGATGTTGGAGATGAACTGGAATTGATGACTTAGGTATATGTATGGGAATATACCTAAGTGGTGTCAGATGTTACTTCGTGATTGTATCTTCCTTTTTGGATTATCCTTTGTGGATTTTTGGAGACCTTCGGGGGTCTCGGGGTCCCTAATGAGTAGCTTATACTCACCCATGCACAGGCTATGCCCGAACTACGTTGTGTTGGTTGCAGACGACAGACAATGCTGATCGTGTTTGAGGCATGAGGAGCAGGTCTGTTCCCGAAGGTGGACCACTGGGCGGGACGTACTCGGAGCGGACGGCTGGACCCGAGGAGCGGTGGAGGCTATCCGTACCCACCATTCAGGTGGGACTTCCAGTGGACGGCTCGACACTGTGGCCTTACTTTTCAGTTGTTGTACTCTCTTTTTAGTTGTACTTTACTTTCAGTTTGGGTTTTTATTCTGGCCCACTTACCTATCTGCACTTACTGTTGTACCCAGTTTTTACTTAGTGTTTACTTATTCTTGCTTGCTATATGGTGTTTGTTTACTTTACAAAGGCAATGCCTTCCATTTTTACCAGGAATTACACCTTGGTGCTAGTCGCCAGCCCTTGGCCTATGGAAGGCGGGCTTGGGGTAGTCACGGAACGGGCCCCAAGGATGGGTCATGAAAAATTGGTATCAGAGGAGTTCGGTTCTACCGCAGAACTCAGGACTCTGATCTTTTTCTATGTGAAGCAATTGTGCTAAGAGTATTGAGTGTGGTTATCAGTCCCGGGAGTCCAGTGTTCGTGCGGCGGCCGACGTATCCGTACATCAGGACCCTGACTTCTAATTTCCGACTTGATGCACGAAACATTGATTGCATGTGTGTTTCAAGTTTTCTTTGTGATTACTTTGTGTCAGCTCACCAGGTATACTGTTCTGACTGTGGCGCACCTGTTTCGTTTCAGGATGGCCCCACGATGGCAGCTAGCTAGGCTTCCGAGTGTTGTGCATGACGAAATCCCACCGAGTGACGAGGCCTCGGTACATGGCCCTTTCACAGCAGAGGCACCGGCGGTACCTCTACCCACTGAGCCACCGATGCTACCAGCCCCAGCCGCTGACGATGCACGTCACCTTAGTGCACTGCACGAGTTTCAGCGCCAGCGACAGCCCAGGTTCCGCGAGGAGAAAGACCCTCAGGAAGCCAAGGATTGGCTGGAGGCGGTTGTACAAGTCTTCAGGTTAGTGAGGACACCAGCATACCTCACGGTGAGCCTCACGGTGAGCCTCCTGCCCGCGGTAGCAGGCAGATGGTGGAGCATGATGATCCAGGTGCATGATGAGGAATCTCTTCTCTGGACGGACTTTGAGAGCCTCTTCCGCTCGGAGTTCGTCCCAGCCACCCTTAGTGTGGTGCGCATCCAGGAGCTTCTTCAGCTGCGGCAGGGAAGCTTGACGGTCACCCAGTACTCGGCGAGATTTACTGATCTCTTGCGCTATTCGACGGACATGGTATGGGACCCATTCTTCCGGGCCCGGGCCTTCGAGCAGGGATTGAGGCAGGAGATCAGGGAATCACTAATCTCCCTTAGCATTCCGACACAGGAAGGGGTACTGGAGAGATCCCTTCTGGTCGAGTGCTTCCTTGCTGAGCCTGCATCAGTAGTGAGAACTACAGCAGGGCGGCAGGTAGCAGAGTCTTCTGCAGCAGGCAGTAGACGGATGACTCATGGGTCCAGGCAGACCAGACCCTCAGGAAGACGACCTCAAGACACTGGCTCAGTGGTGCGGGGCACACAGCACGGAGCCAGTCTTTCGAGAGGCAGACAGTGCTACGCATGCGGCGAGCAGGGCCACATGGCTCGTGACTGCTCGACCCGCCGTGCAGAGGAGCAGTAGACGGTTGAGGGACCAACCAGGTAGAGGCAGAGGGTCGACCGTGGTGGTCCGCAAGGAGCAGGCGGATGAGGTAGAGGAGCTGTCCGTGCATCAGGTGGTGGGCAACGCTTTGAGGCTCTACCACCACCACCACCTGGAGGTCCACCCCGACCATAGGGAGCTGGCGGGCAGAGACAGGCACAACTTCAGGCAGCGGAGGCCTACGACCACGGTGCTCCCTAGATGATTTGAGGTACTATCTGGGTCTATTCCACCCTTTCTTCAATTCTTATAGACACAGGAGCGAGTCATTCTTTCATAGATTGTGCCCTTGTTCGGAGCTTGGAGATTCTGACAGAGCTGTTGGCTCGATCCTTACAGCTAGAGACTCCTACGAGAGTAGACTCGACGATTACACACTAGTGTCAGCAGTGTGAGCTTACTCTAGGAGGTGAGAGCTTTGGGTGGGATCTTCTTGTAGTGGCATCTAGGCCTTACGACGTCATCTTGGGCATGGATTGGTTATCTACAGTCCATGCGCAGATTGACTGTATTAGGCGCAAGGTGCGATGTGTACGCACCAACGAGAGCGGGTTCACCTTCACCAGCGATAAGGGAGCCTTCGCAGCACAGGATGGACTCACGCATAGGAGAGTACAACCCATCACTCATCAGTTGGTTAGCCTCATCCTATGAGAATTTGACATGAGAATTCTTGGTTTTCCTGCAGTGGTGGATCAGTATGCGGACGTTTTTCCCGACGACGTTCCAGGACTACCTCCTCATAGATAGGTAGACTTTCATATTGATCTGTACCCCGGGACAGCCCCGATATCCACCCCAGCATATCGGATGGCCCCCGCTGAGCTTCGAGAGCTGCGGGTATAGTTAGAGGACTTGCAGGGCAAGGGATTCATCCGACCCAGTGTTTCACCCTGGGCTTCCCCGATTTTGTTCACCAAGAAGGCGATAGGGAGATTGCGACTTTGTGTCGACTATCGTCGCCTGAACCAGGTGACCGTGAGGAACAATTATCCACTACCGAGTAATAATGACCTCTTCGATCATGTCAAGGGAGCACGGTGGTTCTTGAAGATAGACCTCAGGTCATGATATCATCAGCTCATAGTTCAGGACGAGGACGTGCAGAAGACGACCTTTAGGTGTCGATATGACCACTATGAGTTCTTGGTTATGCCATTCGGTGTAACCAATGCTCTAACAGTGTTCATGGCCCTCATGAACATGATCTTTCAGCCATACCTCGATCGATTTGTCATGGTATTCATCGACGACATTTTGATATAATCGACCACCGAGGAGGAGCACGCCTACCACTTGCGGGTTGTACTGGACACACTCTGAGAGCACAAGCTCTATGGTAAGCTCTCGAAGTGTCAGTTCTGGATACACGAGGTCCACTTATTGGGACACGTCATCTCTATGGTGGGAGTTGCGGTGGATCCTGTGAAGATCGAGGCAGTGTTGGCTTGGGAGCCACCCAGGAGTGTGACGGAGTTGCGGAGTTTCTTGGGACTAGCTGGATACTACCGAAGATTTTTTCCAGACTTCTCCAGAGTTGCGGCACCACTCTCAGCTTTGATGAAGAAGGGGAAACCCTTTGAGTGGTCAGACAGATGTCATCAGAGCTTCCAGGAGCTGAGATAGAGATTGACCAGTGTGCCTATCTTGAGGCTACCGGAGGAGGGAGTTGGGTACATAGTTTACTGCGATGCATCAGGGACCGGACTCAGATGTGTCCTGATGCAGGAGTGGTCCGTGATCGCCTATGGATCACGTCAGTTTAGGTAGCATGAGCAGAACTACACTACCCCTGACCTGGAGTTAGCAGCAGTGGTCTTCGCTCTGAAGATGTGGCGACACTATCTGATGGATGAGCGCTTTATAGTCTATTCTGACCACCAGAGTCTCAGGTACATCTTCTCGAAGAAGGACCTAAACCTGAACAGTGGCGATGGCTCGATTTCCTCCAGGACTATGACTTTGAGATAGTCTATACTCCTGGAAAGGGGAACGTAGTATCCGATGCACTCAGCAGGAGGACGGGCATTCAGCTACTTGGGGAGGTGACAGAGCAGCTAACCGCTTTGCAGATATCTTTCATGGATAGAGATGGAGCAGCCTTTATTTAGTCACTCACAGTCACTCCTCCACTACTACAGCGGGTCAGAGAGGCACAGCTTGGGGACGCCGACTGTGAGACGTGGCGTGCGCAGATATCCTCAGGACAGGCAGCTGATGGTTTCTCCATAGGAGGGGAGCACGACGTCCTATTCAGAGGACGTACCTTGGTACCAGTTACTTTACGGGGGGAGGTGATGAGAGAGTTTCACACATCCCCTTTGGCGGTACATCCTGGAGTGGCGAAGATGTACCAGGATCTCAGACGACAGCACTGTTGGCTGGGCATGAAGAAGGTTGTGGTAGAGTTTGTTTCTCGATGCCTTACCTTCCAGTAGGCGAAGGCAGAGCACCAGGTACCAGCAGGCTTGGTACAGCCCTTGGAGGTCCCGGAGTGGAAGTGGGATGGCATATCTATGGACTTCGTGACTGGACTTCCACGCACTTCTAGAGGTCACGACTCCATTTGGGTGATTGTCGACCGACTCACCAAGTCGGCTCACTTCTTACCCATCAGAGAGCAGGGCTCAGTATAGAGCTTGGTGTGTCTCTACGTTCAAGAGATTGTACGGCTTCATGGTGTTCCATCATTTATCATCTCCGATCGAGATGCTCGCTTTACTTCCCGGCTTTGGAAGGGTTGTAGGAGGTGTTTGGGACGCAGCTACGTTGGAGCACCGCCTTTCACCCTCAGACGGATGGTCAGACGAAGAGGACCATTCAGACTCTCGAGGACATGCTCCGTGCATGTGTCCTCGACCTTGGTCATAGCTGGGAGGATCACCTACCCTTAGTGGAGTTCGCGTACAACAACAACTACCACTCCACCATCGGGATGGCACCATACGAGGCGTTGTACGGACAAACTTGCAGATCTCCTCTGTGCTGGACAGACCCTGGGGAGTCAGCACTTGTGGGACCGGAGATGGTCCAGGCCACGACAGAGAAGGTCCAGGTCATCCAGGAGAGGATGAGGACAACTTAGAGCTGGCAGAAGTCTTATGCTGACAGGAGTCGGAGGCCACTGGAGTTCGAGGATGGTGATCACGTCTTCTTGCGGGTCTCACCTCGACGTGGATTATGAATATTTGGACGAGGCGGAAAGTTTTCTCCACACTTCATCGGACCATTCCGGGTCTTCATCATGATTGGCGAGGTGGCTTATCATCTCGCTCTACCACCTCAGTTGCACCGGGTGCATGACGTCTTCCACGTATCCCACTTGAGGAGATACGTGCACGACCCTACGCATATCATTGACCATGGGGAGCTGGACGTTGATGATGGGGCGACTTTTGAGGAGGTCCCAATGGAGATCAAGGATTGACAGGAGCGGGTCCTACGTGGACGGTTGATTCCTCTAGTGCGCATCAGATGGCAGCACGGGAACCTCCAGGAGAGCACTTGGGAGCGGGAGGCTCAGATGCGTGCACAGTACCAACATTTGTTCCCCTAGTTTTTATGTATCTTTACGGGGACGTAAAGCCCTTAGGTGGGAGTAATGTAAAGACCAGTAAAATTCAAGGGAATTTTTTTTTATTTTCCTTGAGATTTTACAAGAACGTGGTTTCTGACGGAACTTGATTCTGAGCCCCGGTGTGCCCGTAATTTCTATCTGAAGTTTAGCTCGGGTACGTTCAATGAACGAACGACCGGGTTTTTCTAAATTTTGAACCGGTGCTCGGAATCGAATTCCGAGGGAACCGATGGATTCTCAGCGCTGGTAATTTCTTAGTAACACCTTTTCTGGAGTTGCGTTTACACATGAGAAGTTGTTAAAAATTGTTGAAGTTAAAATAAAAATTGAGCTTCAATTTTTATTTTTACTAGGTAATTAAAGCCCTTGGGTGGAAGTTGAGTAACCACCCAACTTCCCATGAGAGGTTATGAGGGAGGTGGGGCCCACACGAACCCCACCCCTTAATATTCCCTAACTCCTTCAACTCCCCATTAAAGTTGATAACTTAGTTTAATTAATTAGGTGAGTATAATTTGAATGTTTGAATTCAAATACTTAAGTCATGTTAATAAAATAAGGGAAGTTCTTATTTTATTTTGGGTTGGATCTTGTTGTGTGAGTCTTTGGGAGAAAAGGAAAAGCTCTTGAAGTTCTTCTTTCTTGACGAAGAACGCGAAAAACGCGAAGAACGCGAAGAACGCCGACCTCCAACGAAGGTTGACAAGAATGTCGGATCCTCGGAGATCAACGACGTGACGCTGAAGAATCATTTCTCCGCGATGCGACTCTATCCTTCCACGACGTCTTCTTCCGTGATGGTTATTTCCGCGACGAACCCTAGCTCAACGAATTCGGTGAGATAGGGTTTTATTTTATTTGTTAGATCGTGTTTACTTCTGTCGCTTTCTTCCTTCCAATTTGACCGCCTGTTATCGCAATAACGGGAGGAGGTCGGACCGCACAAACACGGCTAAACCTCCTCCCCCTTGTTGGTTGATTTATGTTGCGGCTCGTGTAAGGTGGCGCGGTGCCGATGCACCGCGCGGGAAATGTTAAAGGATGGCTGGAGAAGCGTGGCGCCGTCGCGCCGCGCCGTTGGAAACAAACTAATCCGCGGTGTCGTCGCGCTGCGCCAAAGAACCTCGAAGGAACCTACAAGACACTATGGCCGGAGCGGGGTCGCAGCAGAGGGGCTCGGCGCTGACGTGTCGCGCCGGACGGACCAGGCCACGGAGGAGCAAGGACCGGCGGCCGGTTCCGGGCCGCCGACATTAGAGCAGGGGGACCGGCCCGTGTCAGTCCTGTGGTGGCAACAACCGGCCGTCCGGAGCGGTTCGGCCGGTCAGGGAAAGAGCCGGGGGTTACGACCCCCATCTGGCCATCTTGAGCGGCCCCCACATGGGGCCGCAGTTACAAACGAGTGGGGGGAAGCCACCCCCCCCCCCCCCCCCGGCACCCCGGTCCGCTTAGCCGAAACTGCCGAGCCACCTGGTTGGCGCCAGCGCGCTGGGCCGACTGCCCAGGCCAGACCGCCAGGTCGGGCCATGCCCAGGCTGGGTCGGGCCGCACCCAAGCAGGCTGGACCCAGACCCGGGTCGGGTCAACCCGGTTCGGGCCGGCCCAGGGGGTACTGGGCCGGGTCGGACCAGGCCCGAACCCCCTAATACTGAACCTCTCACAGTATTTTGCCCATAACATGGGTTTCGGACCTCCGATCGACATGATGTCAGCTGAAATGCGATCCTTGGATCGAGACGGTCGTTTTGGTATGCTACACTCAAGGTTTCGGAGAACTTTGGGTTCGGCCGGGTTGGTTCGTACATGAAACCAACCGGGCCCTCAGAGCGGAAATGCTTATAACTTGAGCTCCGGACGTCCGATTGACGTGCCGTCAACTTTGATGGATTCCTCTAAGTGAGATGGACCTTTTGGCTTACTCCGCTCGAGGTTTGGACGCAGTTGGAGTATGGACAGGTTGGTTTTGACTTAAAAACCAACCGGGCCCCTGGGACAAAAAAGCCAATAACTCTCAGATCGGGCGTCCGATTGACGCGCCGTCTGTGATGTTGAGTTCCTGTTGACGATACAGAACTTTTAGATACATCAACTCCGGAATATGTGTCAGTTGAAGTATCATCCCTTCGGCTCGTGGAGCGGACCCTCCCGAATGAGCTTGCTGTGTGCGGGAACCCTAGAGCTGGCTGCGACTGCGACGACGATGACGACTGTACAGAAATCCTCCGTGGATTCGACGGCTACGACTACAGCACTCAGCGATCCTACGTGGATCAGTGCTACCGATCCGGTGTGGGTCAGATCTTGTGTGGGCCAGCGCCTACAGATCTTGTGTGGGTTTGATACTGTGTGGTTCATTGCGGGGGTTAGTTACCTATCGATTAGTTGTGGGTCATTGCGGGGGTTAGTTACATATCGATCCTTTGTGGGTCATTGCGGGGGTTAGTACTTATCGATCATGTGTGGGTCTGATGTCTTAGATGAATTAGTGACTACATCTGATCACCTTTATCGTCCTACGAAGAAGAATACCTGTGTGAGCTGAATCTTGATTTTCTTTCCTATGTATATTGTGTTGGGATATCCTGTGTGGATGTGATCGAACTTGGGCTCGGATGTTGGATCCGAACTCAAATTGATGACTTAGGTATATGTATGGGCATATACCTAAGTGGTGTCGGATGTTACTTTGTGATTGTATCTTCCATTTTGGATTATCCTTTGTGGATTCTGGGAGACCTTCGGGGGTCTCGGGGTCCCTACTGAGTAACTTATACTCACCCCTACACGGGCTATGCCCGCACTACGTTGTGTTGGTTGCAGACGACGGACAACACTGATCGTGGTTGAGGCACGAGGAGCAGGTCGGTACCTGGAGGTAGACCACTGGGCGGGACGTACTCGGAGCATACGGCTGGACCCGAGGAGCTACAGAGGCTATCTGTACCCACCCTTCTGGTGGGACTTCCAGTGGACGGCTCGACACTGTGGCTTTACTTTTCAGTTGTTTTACTCTCTATTCAGTTGTACTTTACTTTCAGTTTGGGTTTGTATTCTGGCCCACTTACCTCGCTGCACTTACTATTGTACCCAGTTTTTACTTAGTGTTTACTTTTGCGTGCTTTCTCTGTGGTGTTTGTTTACTTTACAAAGGCAATGCCTTCCCTTTTTACCTGTAATTACGCCTTGGTGCTAGTCGCCAGCCCCTGGCCTATGGAAGGCGGGCTTGGGGTAGTCACGGCACGGGCCCCGAGGACGGGTCGTGACAAATTGGTATCAGAGGAGTTCGGTTCTACCGTAGGACTCGGGACATTGCTCTTTTTCTACGTGAAGAAATAGTGTTAAGAATATTAAGTGTGGTTATCCGTCCAGGGAGTCCAGTGTTGGTCTGGTGGCCGACGTATCCGTACACCAGGACCCTGAATTCTGATTTTCGACTTAATGAACGAAAACATTGATTGCATGTGTGTTTCGAGTTTTCTTTGTGATTACTTTGTGTCAGCTCACCAGGTATACTGTTCTGACCGTGGCGCACCTGTTTCCTTTCAGGATGGCCCCACGACAGCAGCCAGCTAGGGTTCCGAGCGTTGTGCATGACGACAGCCCACCGAGCGACGAGGGCTCGGTATAGGGCCCTTTCACAGCAGAGGCACCGGCGGTACCTCTACCTGCAGAGCCACCGATGCTACCATCCCCAGCCGCTGACGATGCACGTCGCCTTAGTGCACTGCATGAGTTTCAGCGCCAACGACCGCCCAGGTTCCGCGGGGAGACGGACCCTTAGGCAGCCGAGGATTGGCTAGAGGCGGTTGTACAAGTCTTCAGGTTAGTGAGGACACCAGCAGACCTCATGGTGATCCTCGCAGCGAGCCTCCTGCACGCGGCAGCAGGCAGATGGTGGAGCTTGATGCTCCAGGTGTACGATGAGGTATCTCTTCTCTGGATTGACTTTGAGAGCCTCTTCTGCTTGGAGTTCGTCCTAGCCACCCTCCGTGCGGTGCGCATCCAGGAGCTTCTTCAGCTGCGGCAGGGCAGCTTGACGGTCGCCCAGTACTCGGCGAGATTCACTGATCTCTTGTGCTATTCGACGGACATAGTACGTGACCCATTCTTTCGAGCCCGGACCTTCGAGCAGGGATTGAGGTAGGAGATCAGGGCATTGCTAATATCCCTCAGCATTTCGACACAGGTAGGGGTACTAGAGCGAGCCCTTCTGACCGAGAGCTTCCTTGCTGAGCCTGCATCAGTAGTGAGACCTACCGTAGGGCGGCACGTAGCAGAGTCTTCTGCAGCAGGCAGTCGACAGATGAGTCATGGTTCCAGGAAGACCAGACCCTCAGGAAAACGACCTCAAGACACTGGCTCAGTGGTGCGGGGCACACAGTGCAGAGCCAGTCTTTCGGGAGGCAGACAGTGCTACGCAGGCGGCGGGCAGGGCCACATGGCTCGTGACTGCCCGACCCGCCGTGCAGAGGAGCAGCAGATGGTTGAGGGACCACCCAGGCAGAGTTAGTGGGTCGACCGTGGCAGTCCGCAGGGAGTAGGCGGACGAGGTAGAGGAGCTGGCCGAGCAACAGGTTGTGGGCAATGCTTTGAGGCTCTACCACCACCACCACCAGGAGGTCCACCCCGACCACAGGGAGCTGGCGGGCAGAGACATGCACAACTTCAGGCAGTGGAGGCCTACGACCACGGAATTCCCTAGATGATTCGAGGTACTATCTGTGTCTATTCCACCCTTACTGCAATTCTTATAGACACAGGAGTGAGCCATTCTTTCATAGTCGTTGTCCTTGTTCAGAGCTCGGAGATTACGACAGAGATGTTTGCTCGATCCTTGCGGCTAGAGACTCCTATGGGAGAAGACTCAACGATTACGCACTGGTTACGGTAGTGTGAGCTTACTCTAGGAGGCGAGATCTTTGGCTGGGATCTTCTTGTAGCGGCATCGAGGCCTTGCGACGTCATCCTGGGCATGGATTGGTTATCTACAGTCCATGCTCAGATTGACTATATTAGGCGGAAGGTGCGATGTGTACGCACCGACGGGAGCAGGTTCACCTTCACCGGCGAGAAGGGATCCTTCACAGAATAGGATGGACTCATGCAGAGGAGATTACAGCCCATCACTCATCAGTTGGCTAGCCTCATCCTAGGAGCAGTTGACGTGCGGACTCATGGTTTTCCTGGAGTGGTGGATCAGTATGCAGACGTTTTTCCTAACGATGTTCCAGGACTACCTCCTCATAGAGAGGTAGACTTTTATATTGATCTGTACCCCGGGACAGCCCTGATATCCACCCCAGCATATCGGATGGCCCCCGCTGAGCTTCGAGAGCTACGGGTATAGTTGGAGGACTTGCAGGGAAAGGGATTCATCCAACCCAGTGTTTCACCCTGGGCTTCCCCGATTTTGTTCGCCAAGAAGGCAGACGAGATCTTGTGACTTTGTGTCGACTATCGTCGCCTGAACCAGGTGACCATGAGGAACAAGAATACGCTACTGAGGATTAATGACCTCTTCGATCAGCTCAAGGGAGCACGGTGGTTCTCCAAGATAGACCTCAGGTCAGGCTATCATCAGCTCAGTGTTCGGGACGAGGACGTGCAGAAGATGACCTTCAGGTGTCGGTATGGCCACTATGAGTTCTTGGTTTTGGCATTCGGTGTAACCAAAGCTCCAGCAGTGTTCATGGACCTCATGAACATGATCTTTCATCCATACCTCAATCGATTTGTCGTGGTCTTCATCGACGACATTTTGATATACTTGACCACCGTGGAGGAGCACGCCTACCACTTGCGGGTTGTATTGGACACACTCCAAGAGCACCAGCTTTATGGTAAGCTCTTGAAGTGTCAGTTCTGGATACATGAGGTCCACTTCATGGGACAAGTCATCTCTGAGGCGAGAGTTGCAGTGGATCCTACGAAGATCGAGGCAGTGCTGGCATGGGAGCCACCCAGGAGCATGACAGAGGTGCGGAGTTTCTTGGGACTAGCTGGATACTACCGGAGATTTTTTCCAGACTTCTCCAGAGTTGCAGCACCACTCTCAGCTTTGAGGAAGAAGGGGAAACCCTTCGAGTGGTCAGACAGATGTCAGCAGAGCTTCCAGGAGCTGAGACAGAGATTGACCAGTGCACCTATCTTGAGGCTACCGGAGGAGGGAGTTGGGTACGTAGTTTACTGCGATGCATCAGGGAACGGACACGGATGTGTCCTGGTGTAGGACTGGGCCGTGATCGCCTATGGATCACGTCATTTGAGGTAGCATGAGCAGAACTACGCTACCCAGGACCTAGAGTTAGCAGCAGTGGTCTTCGCTCTGAAGATGTGGCGACACTATCTGATGGGCGAGCGCTTTATAGTCAATTCTAACCACCAGAGTCTCAGGTACATCTTCTCGAAAAATGACCTGAACCTGAGACAGTGGCGCTGGATCGAGTTCCTCCAGGACTATGACTTTGAGATAGTCTATACTCCTAGAAAGGGGAATGTAGTAGCTGATGCACTCAGCAGTAGGACGGGCATTCAGCTACTTGGGGAGGCGACAGAGCATCTAGCCGCTTTGCAGATATACTTTGTGGATAGAGATGGAGAAGCCTTTCTTTAGACACTCACAGTCACTCCTCCACTACTGCAGTAGGTCAGAGAGGCACATCATGGGGATGCCGACTATGAGACGCTGCGTGCGCAGATATCCTCAGGACAGGCACCTTATGGTTTCTCCTTAGGAGGACAGCATGACGTCCTTTTCAGAGGACGTACCTTGTTACCAGTTGCCTTGCGGGAGGAGGTGCTGAGAGAGTTTCACACTTCCCCTTTGGCGGTACATCCTGGAGTGGCAAAGATGTACCAGGATATCAGACGATAGCACTGGTGGCCGGGCATGAAGAAGGTTGTGGTAGAGTTCGTTTCTCGATGCCTCACCTGCCAGTAGGTGAAGGCAGAGCACCAGGTACCATCAGGCTTGGTACAGCCCTTGGAGGTCCTAGAGTGGAAGTGGGACTGCATATCTATGGACATCGTGACTGGACTTCCACGCACTTCCAGAGGTCACAACTCCATTTGGGTGATTTTCGAACGACTCACCAAGTCGGATAACTTCTTACCCATCAGAGAGCAGGGCTCAGCAGAGATCTTGGCACGACTCTATGTTCAAGAGATTTTACGGCTTCATGGTATGCCATCATCTATCGTCTCCGATCTAGATGCTCGCTTTACTTCCCGGATTAGGAAGGGGTGCATGAGGCATTCAGGATGCAGCTACGTTTGAGCACCACCTTTCACCCTTAAAAGGATGGTAAGACAGATAGGACCATTCAAAATCTCGAGGACATGATCCGTGCATGTGTCCTCGACCTTGGTCACAGCTGGAAGGATCACCTACCCTTGGTGGAGTTCTCATACAACAAAAGCTACCACTCCACCATTGGGATGGTACCATACGAGGCGTTGTATGGCTGACCTTGCAGATCCCCTCTGTGCTGGACAGACCCTGGGGACTCAGCACTTGTTGGACCAGAAGTGGTCCAGGCCACGACAGAGAAGGTCCAGGTCATCCAGGAGAGGATGAGGACAGCTCAGAGCCGGCAGAAGTCTTATGCTAACAGGAGGCGGAGGCCACTAGAGTTCGAGGATGGCGACCATGTCTTCTTGCGGGTCTCAACTCGACGTGGATTATGGAGATTTGGCTGAGGCAGAAAGTTGTCTTCACGCTTAATCGGACCATTCCAGGTCCTCAGCAGGATTGGTGAGGTGGCTTATCACCTGGCTCTACCACCTCAGTTGCACCGGGTGCACGAAGTCTTCCATGTATCCCAGCTGAGGAGATAAGTGCACGACCCTACGCATATCATTGACCATGGGGATCTAGACGTTGATGATGGGGTGAATTTTGCGGAGGTCCTAGTGGAGATTGAGGATCGACAGGAGTGGGTCCTATGTGGGTGGTCGATTCCTCTAGTGCGCATCAGATGGCAGCACGGGAACCTCCAAGAGAGCACTTGGGAGCGGGAGGCTCAGATGCGTGCACAGTACCCACATTTGTTCCCCTATTTTTTTATGTATCTTTACAGGGAAGTAAATCCCTGAGGTGGGAGTAATGTAAATACCCATAAAATTCAAGGGAAATTTTTTTCTTAATTTTCTTTGGGATTTTACAAGAATTTGGTTTCTGACGGAACTTGATTGTGAGGCCCGGTGTGCCCTGAATTTCTATCCGAAGTTTAGCTTGGGTACGTTCAGTGAACGAACGAGCGGGTTTTTATAAATTTTGAACCGGTGCTCGGAATCGAATTCCAAGGGCACCGATGGATTCGCAGTGCCGGTAATTTCTTAGGAACACCTTTTCCGGAGTTGCGTTTACACGGGAGAAGTTGTTAAAAATTGTTTAAGTTAAAATAAAAATTGAGCTTCAATTTTTATTTTTACTAGGTAATTAAAACCTTTGGGTGGAAGTTGGGTAACCACCCAACTTCCCATGAGAGGTTATAAGGGCGGTGGGGCCTACACAAACCCCACCCTTTCATATTCCCTAACTCCTTCAACTCACCATTAATGTTGATAACTTATGTTAATTAATTAGGTGAGTTTAATTTGAATGTTTGAATTCAAATACTTAAGTCATGTTAATAAAATAAGGGAAGTTCTTATTTTATTTGCGGTTGGATCTTGTTGTGTGAGTCTTTGGGAGAAAAGGAAAATCTCTTGAATTTCTTTTTCCTCGACGAAGAACGCGAAGAACGTGAAGAACGCCGACCTCCGTCGAAGGTCGACAAGAACGTCGGATCCTCGGAGATCAACGACGCGATGCCGACGAATCATTTCTCTGTGGCGCGACTCTCTCCTTCTGCGACGTCTTCTTCCATGATGGTTATTTCCACGATGAACCCTCGCTCAACGAATTTGACGAGGTAGGGGTTTATTTTATTTGTTAGTTCGTGTTTACTTCTGTCGCTTTCTTCCTTCCAATTTGAACTGCCTATTATCGCAACAACAGGAGGATGTCGGACCACACAAACATGGCCGACCCTCCTCCCCCTTGTTAGTTGATTTATGTTGCGGCTCGTGTAAGACGGCGCGGTGCCGAAGCACCACGCGGGAAATGTTAAAGGAAGGGCGGAGAAGCGTGGCCTCATCGCGCTGTGCCGTTGGAAACAAACTAATCTGTGGCGCCGTCGCGCCGCACCAAAGAACCTCGAAGGAACCTCGAAGACACCGCGGCCGGATCGGGGCCGTGGTGGAGGGGCGCGGCGCCAACGTGCCGCGCCGGACGGACCAAGCCGTGGCGGAGCAAGGACCGGCGGCCGGTTCCGGGCGACCGGCGTCGGAGCAAGGGGACCGGCCCGTTCTGGTCCCGTGGTGGCAACAGTCGGCCGGCCGGAGCTGGCCGGCCAGTCAGGGAAAGAGCTGGGGGTTACGACCCCCGGCTGGCCAGCTTGAGCGGCCCCCACATTGGGTCGCGGTTACAAACAAGCGGGGGGCAGCACCCCCCCCCCCCCCCCCCCGCGCACCCCTGTCCGCTCGGCCGAAACGGCCGAGCCACCTGGCTGGCGCCAGTGCGCCGGAACGGCTGCCCAGGCCGGACCGCCAGGCCGGGCCGCGCCCAAGCAGGATGGACCCAGACCCGGGTCAGGTCGCCCCAGTTCGGGCCGACCCAGGGGGTACTGGGCCGGGTCGAACCGGGCCCGAACCCCCTAATATCAAACCTCTCATGTTCTTTTGCCCATAACTTGGGCTGCGGAACTCCAATCTACGCACCTTCAGCTGCGATACAATCCTTGGATCAAGACAGTCGTTTCAGTATACTACACTCAAGGTTTTGGAGAACTTTGGGTTCGTCTGGGTTGGTTTGTACACGAAACCAACCGGGCCCTCGGAGCGGAAACGCTTATAACTTGAGCTCCGGACGTCCTATTGACCTGCCGTCGACTTTGATGGATTACTCTAAGTGAGACGGACCTTTTGGATTACTCCTCTTGAGTTTTGGATGCAGTTGGAGTACGTTCGGGTTGGTTTTGACTTAAAAACCAACCGGGCCCCTGGGGCGAAAAAGCCAATAACTCTCAGACCGGGCGTCCGATTGACGCGCCGTCTGTGACGTTGAGTTCCTATTGATGATACGGAACTTTTAGATACATCAACTCTTGACTATGTGTCAGTTGATGTATCAGCCCTTAGGCTCGTGGAGCGGACCCTCCCGAACGAGCTTGCTGTGTGCGGGAACCCTAGAGTTGGCTGCGACTGCGACGACGATGACGACTGTACAGAAATCCTCCGTGGATTTGACGACGACGACTACAACACTCAGCGATCCTACGTGGATCAGTGCTACCGATCGTGTGTGGGTCAGATCCTGTGTGGGTCAGCGCTCAGCGGTCCTGTGTGGGCCAGCACCTACAGATCCTGTGTGGGTCTGATCCTGTGTGGGTCATTGCGGGGGTTAGTTACCTATCGATCCTTTGTGGGACGTTGCGGTGGTTAGTTACCTATCGATCCTTTTTGGGTCATTGCGGGGGTTAGTACCTATCGATCCTGTGTGGGTCCGATGGATTAGATGAATCAGTGACTACATCTGATCATCTCTATCGTCCTATGATGAATAATACCTGTGGGAGATGAATCTTGATTTTCTTTCCTATGTAGATTGTGTTGGGCTATCCTTTTTGGATGTGATCGAACTTGGGCACGGATGTAGGAGCCGAACTGGAATTGATGACTTAGTTATATGTATGGGCATATACCTAAGTGGTGTCAGATGTTACTTCGTGATTGTATCTTCCTTTGTGGATTATCCTTTGTGGATTATGGGAGACATTCGGGGGTCTCGGGGTCCCTACTGAGTAGCTTATACTCACCCCTGCACGGGGTATTCCTGCACTACGTTGTGTTGGTTGCAGACGACAGACAACACTGATCGTGGTTGAGGCACGACGAGAAGTTCAGTACCCGGAGGTGGACCACTGGGCGGGACGTACTCGGAGCGGACGGCTAGACCCGAGGAGCTGTGGAGGCAATCTGTACCCACCCTTCAGGTGGTAATTCCAGTGGACGGCTCGACGCTGTGGCTTTCCTTTTCAGTTAATGTACTCTCTTTTCAGTTGTACTTTACTTTCAGTTTGGGTTTGTATTCTGGCCCACTTACCTCTCCTCACTTACTGTTGTACCCAGTTTTTAATTAGTGTTTACTTATGCTTTCTTTCTCTATGGTGTTTGTTTACTTTACAAAGGCAATGCCTTCCCTTTTTACTGGGAATTACGCCTTGGTGCTAGTCGCCAGCCCCTGGCCTTTGGAAGGCGGGCTTGGGGTTGTCACGGCACGGGCCCAAAGGACGGGTCGTGACATATAGGTACCCACTGATAACATAATGATCATACATACATATTTTTTCCATAGAAAATAAATTATTCATCATACCATAGAGAACCTATGGAAACAAAATGGGTTTCATCACATTTCTAAATGTTATCACATAAAATAACAAAACTATTTTGATCGGATAATACCAAAATACAATCATCCAAAAAGAGTGTTTCATAATATAATTTAGAGGGTGAATCATGAAACATAACTCCATATTAGATAGATAATTTATAGATAAAGAATAAAAATAAAATTTAAATCATAAAATGATTTTTTGAAAACATTTATTAACATTATCATAAAAAGATGAAGTTACAAGTCACTTTCAAAAATAATATTTGAGATGGTATGGGAATAATTTTTTAAAGAAACACATTAAAATAATACCCAATAATATATAATTGATACGAAATAAAGTTTAATCTTTGAAATGTGAAGTGGATGATACAAAATTGATGAATGTAAAATTAAATGGATTTTTTAGGCTTTTAGGTATTTTTAGAAAAAAAGGCACATTGATAAAAAAGTTATAAATTTTTTTTAACATGAGATAAAAAATAAATATGAATATTAAAGGATATAATACATATTTATATTTCAAAATAAGAGATAAAATCATTTTAATAATATAATAATAATAACAAGGAGGAAAAGTTCATTAGTAATGATGGGAATTATTCTTAATAAGGGAATATTTTTAGGAAGAATGAAATATAAAAAAGAATAAGTATTTGATTTGAAAATTTAAATTCACTATAAAATAAGGAATAAAAAAAATATAAAAAAAAATTAGGTTGCAGAAAAACTAAACATAGAAGAATGAAGTTCAAGAATAAAGATTATTACTTGGTGAAAGGAAGTTGAAAAAAAAACCCCTATAACTTTAGTGGTATATGTATTAAAAGAAAAAAAATATAGATTATTAAATGGACTTGTAAGTAACATGATTAAAATATATTTATGATAAAATAATTCAATGGGTTAGTAAATACACAATGTCAAAGATAAATAGGTGCATATTATGTAATCATGCCTAAATAAAGGTGAATTGAGATAAAAACCATACAACTATTATATTAAAGGAATAAAAATAGTATAAAGAAATGATAATGAAAAAAAACTAAATATCATGCATATAAATTTAATAATGATATGATATATCAATGGGGTAGTACGTACACCATATGAAATAAAACATCTTGCACAACAAGAAACATTTCTCGAGGAATGGAAATTGAGACAAAGAACCCTTATATTGGATCATTTCAAGGTCAAACATGCTCTAACCTCATATATAATAAACATAACTATATTATAAACTTATTTAATAAACTTACTAATTTATTTTAACTTCAATACTCTTCATTTATAATCATTTACTATACACTTATTAGTTGATTATAGTTTTTTTCATCATCGAATCCTAGAAATTTTGTGGGTTTCATACAATTTTTTTAATGGATATATTGGTTCTCGTTTAATGATACCATGTTCATAATTCCTATATTTTTTAATATAGTGGAATAATTTTGTTTCAATTCTTTATTAAGTCACATATTCACTTGATAGAAGCAATGGGTATGGTTTGTGAAAATAGAATTCATGATGAACTTGTTTCATGTAATTTAGTGATAACAATGAGTTACTTTTTATAGAACATTAAATTTTTTGTATTACCCTAAAATAACCATATTCATAAAATAATATATGATTTATTATTATATATTTACAATAATTAAGTTTCCATAGTCATCCAAGATAGAAATTTATAGCATCGTTCATATAGGTAGTTAAACTAACCCAAATAGAAGCATATTATAATATATGGGTGAGTATGACTATGAAAGTAGTTATTTTATTATAATATAATTTCAAAATAAGTATAATGATATTATTTAGGTATTATTAATTTAATTAATTGGATTGGAGAATAAATATTTGTAAAAAATAAAGCATAAATGATTAGGTGATGGATTATACTCATGTTGAGGGCTTCATTCTTCCCTAATAGGCCTCATGAAAATGGAGGACATTGGACACATTTTTATTACCAGGGGAAGCCAAAATTGGAAAATGGGTCTTAGAGATAGAAAATTTTCAGTTATTCATGAGTAATTATAAATAATATAGTGATTTTAATGGGTGTAATTGATCTCCTTTTATAGATGAAAATCAGGGACATTTCCATGGAAACTTAAGTTATGTTAAGGGTAAGGATGGAATCACATGGGAGTTAAGTGAGTTAGGTAAATATATTTTTTGATACATTTGGGAGTGACATAAGAACCTAATAAATTTATTATATAATGTATAATTTTCACATTTATTTAATAAAATTTGAGTTTTGGTATATTTCCTTTTTACCCTTTGTTAACTTGTTTAATTTGTTACCATGGTAATTATTTTTTAATAATAATATAATATGATCGCTGTTATAAATTTTAATATGGTAATTATTAATTTATATTCCATTTAATCTAATTAAATTTATAAATATAAGAAAAGAAAATTTTAAATTAACGAAATAATATATAAAAAAACTACTTTTGTAGAAAAATGCCTTTTACAATATTACGTTTTCTTAATATAATTTCATATAAATTACTAATTAAATGAGTATTAATATATTTATTTATATATAGTAAACTTAAATTATATTCCTCACTTAAAATAGAATAACTAAATTTATTTAGATAAAAATTACACAACACCTAAAAATAACCCTTTAACCTTTACTATGGTAACTAAATTTTACTATAGTAAATTATTTTTTATGTATCCAAATAATTTTGACTTATTTCATAAGTCTAACATGATTATTATAAATATTAAATATAACTATTATTTTCAGTTTTTAAATTTTATAAAAATTAATTTTATTATAAAATGCATAATGTGGGAAAAATTATTTTTAGTCAAAATGTGTTTTTAAGCATAAAACGAATTTATAATTATTCATTTAAATTTAATAAAAAATTATATGAATGTTAAATTTTTATATTATAAATAAATTTCATTAAAATAATTGTTTATATGTGACCAATTTTATAAGGACCCGACCCTTAAACATTACATAATCTTGAATTAAATAAATAATTCACATTGAGGATCTTTTCAGGTTTAGAGTTTTAGAGAATTAGGACATAACTATTAAATCTCACAAGATTACAAAGTAGACACTTCTACTCAGTTTCCATAAAATAAAAACTCTTAAAAAGAAACATGTCTAGTTCCATGTTTTAGATAGCATGTCTTTCCTTGATCCCATCCGTGACCTTATTCATCTTTAAGTCATGTGGAAAACATTTCAAAAACTTGGGATGAGCATAAAAATCCCAATAAAGGATACACAAAGAAGGAAAACTCTTAGTTTTCCAAAACAATAAGTAAACCATGAATACTTTATCAAAGTAAAAATTTTCACCTTTATGAAGTAGTAAATACTCTTCACTGAATAAAATATCACTACTTACCCTTTGTAACCAAAATATTACCATAAAAAACAAATAAAGAACACATAACATATAAATGTAACTTGGGACATAAACATACATAAATTGAATAACCATACGGTCGACTTCCCCACATATCACTACATGGAATAGCCATATGGTCGACTTCCATACCCAATGCATTTGAGGTTATAACGTAACCACTCATCCTGGTATTCATGGCACCACCTGTCATATGGTTTATCACGTAACCACCCGTCAAATTTCCAAGTACCATTATAAAATCATAACACATAAAACAATTATAAAGGAAAGAAAACATTTCCACATTTCAAGCAAAATATATCACTTAAATATATTGACATAACAAATCCATTATCAAAACCATTTTCAATACCAAAATACATAAAAGATTATATGGTATTTATTTACTTTTAAAAACATTACGGCTTGTTGAGGAATCCAAAGATCAAATAGTACTCACAGCGGCAGAAAGGTCATTGTCATCGCGTACGTTAAAAAGAAACATACTTTTTGTCATTTAGTAAAATGCTTCATATAAAAAATAATCCTTTTGAATAAAAGTAAAACTCAAAGGGGTTTATACATTGTATAAAAGAAATTTATGTATAAAAAAATATGCCTCAATGAAAGGAGACTAAGACGAAGTCCCTTACAAAGTCGTTATCCTTATATTAAGGATAAATCAATTACATAATTATGTGTGAAAAATATAAATACACCCAATATAAGAAGATATTAAGTGTAAAACAATCAGAGGTCGTCCACACATATTCATAGTATGAAATAATCAAGAAGTATAGGTTTAACCCAAAGAATTTAAATTGGGTTAAGAAGTTCCCATACAGAAATTCGACATCCTAACGGCGTCACTTTAAAATTCAAAAAATGAGTCGATGAGAGAAAAAAAGGGTATCTCATCACTTGGAAATATCATTTACATTAATAAGTATATATAATAACATATCCCAACATAAGAAGATGTAAATTAAAAGACCTAACAAAAAGAGGTCTTTTAAAAAGAGGAGGGTGAAAGGCCCCCTTACCGATTTGGGTAACTTTTGAAACGTACACCCTATGAAATAAGTGTCATACAATGAAGTTGTAAATACCCATAAATGAAATTATATTACACAAATAATATAATAATGGGAATTACATACACCACACAAAGGAAATTGTGGCAAATTTAGCATAAATCTCATAGGAATAAATGTGAGATGAAAAAACCCTTACGAAAACTCAGCAACCTAACGGCACCACTTAAAGCTTCCAAAAATTGATTTATGAGATAAAATAGGGTATCTCATAATATGGACATAAAAATTAAAGAATGAGGAATATAAAATAACATCCCCAAACATAATAAATATGATCTTAAATTAAATGACAAAAAAGAGAGTACTTAAAAAGAAATAGAGAGGTAGGATCCCTTACCTCAAGTCCGACTTGTATTGTTCGTTTCTTTATATTTCTGAATAATAAACTAGAGTTAACTTATACTTGATTAAGAACCTTTTTTAAGTTCATTATTATTTTTATATCACTTATTACCATGTTATGAACATTATGTAACTATTTAAGTTTATACCGGTCGTTTTGTCGATCATTGGTACTTGAGTCAAAAAAAATAAACTTCTTATAATTACAAGTCGTTCATGTGGTAAAATATCCATTATATGCAGAATTATATTCATGAAGTAGATATCATATATACCATATATATCCAGTATATACTTGAATTTATAATATTACATAACATTTAAAGGTAAGAAATGAAATTCACCGTTCATGGAGTTGGTAAGCCGTACGTACGCATGAATGCTACTTTCATTTCTATTTTGTATTTAATGGAATTAAAAATAAATGATATATATATATATATATATATATTATAATTACAGTATAATATATATGTTATATATGTCACATAAGTTCATTGATTTCATTATTTATACATTTCATGTATTGCATTAATGAGTCACATCACTTGAGGGGGCGGTAGTCCACACTTCCTCAAATGAAATTATCACATTTGCACAACATGCAAAGCATAAAGGTGTATTTTAAATGTTAAATATAAAAGCATAGAGAGGAAGTAAATATAATATATATCATAAATAAATATAGTTCCATCATAATGGATACCATGAGAGGTGGTAGGAGAAGATAGAATAATCATCGTTTCATGAGGCAGTAATTCGCCATCCACAGAAATAGTATGTTCTTTAACCATTAGACAGAGGTGTGTGTAAGTGTAGCTAGAATACTTCTCATAAAAACATTATAGTATATTTAAGATACTGTTTTTTTTACAAAATAAAGTAATAAAAATATTTTAGGGGGTCGGAGAAGCAAAATAAAACAAAAGAACATAAGAGAGGACATTACCTTTAAATCGGGTAACTCCCTTTGGTTTGAACCAAAAGGGTTTCTTGAAGAGATTTATTCCTAAGGTAAGGATTCTAGGATGAATATAGGGATGTGGAGAGATAAAATGAGTAGAGTTTGGTCGATCAAATGGCTTGAGAGGTGTGGGTAATGGGGTAGAGGTGGGGGCCTTTTATAAGAGGGAGGAGGGGCACTCTTGGAAAGTCTTGAAAATTTACTTTATTATAATATTATTTTCGGATATTAAAGGTACCATAGTTATATATTTCTAGGATAAGGTGATAAGGTTTTGAAATATACCTATAAAATAGGTTTTTGACAACTTTATGTCTTAGATTTTACCTTATCTTCTCATTTTATTTAAATCGTTCATTAATGAGGTAATCACTGCATCATCATGGTGTCATAAATAAATTTATTTATTTAATGTCTAAAAATTATAAAAAAATATCAAGATGTAGGAAATATTTTTAGATTTTAAATTAATATTTTTAATTAAATCTATGACTTGTATAACCCCATGTAAAAAAAATTTAGTAAAACAATACATGTTTGTGACATTTTTATTTTAACTTTAAATAAAAAGTTATTAATGTCATTTTCCTACCAAAGTGGCTCCATGGGGTCCCCAAGTTGACCCATGGATTTTCTTGGTCGGCCATGACTCATCCAATAAGGGTAGGACATGTTTCAAGTTCATTTCATATTATTATAACATTATCTTTACCTTAAATTACACTAATTACCTTTAATCGTGATTAAAAAAATATAAAAGTTACTATTCACCAAAAAATTATTTTAATCCCATTGAACCACATTTTATATCCTAATGACAACCATATATGTCAGATTTTTGAAATTCAAATCACAGAAGTGTTAAAGTTTCATTTAAATGAAAAATCAGTTTTTTAACTACCACTTAGTTGTTTCACTATTCATCAAAAATTGAAGTTTTTCAGAAAAATACCAAAAATTCACCCTAATCTATATTTGATATTCCGAATTAAAAAATGATGTCTATTTTACAATATTAAAAACATATAAGTTTCGTTAATTAATTTAATAATTAATTCACACTGTCAAAACAAATAGCGTGTTTTTAAGAAACAATATCTATTAAAAGATTGACACTAGTTTAAGTCCAACTTCAAAGTGAAATTAATTAAAATGAACACAATTGGATTAAATGGTAAAAATATATTCTCAATACACTTTAATCCCAATTAAAAATATAATATATCCATATAAATAAATCATATTAAAAGGAGGTTTTCAATTAAAATACAACATTTTCACTAAAAATGATCTTTATCGGAAAAATAACAAAAATTTACACAAAGTAAATTTTGATGTCCCATTATAAAGAAGGATTTTATTTGGTCCAATATAACATATAAAATTGTAAAAAATTGTATTTAAAAAGGTTTCTCCATCAAAAGGCAGTTAATCGACCTTTTAAAGAATATTAGAATATTTACGCTTAAAATTGGATTCATTCGCATTTTAAGCCTCTAACATTTATTGGATAAAAGTAAAAATATTTGACAAACATATATAATCATTTTTTAGTTAGTTCTGTTCATTCCCTCCATTACAACGTCTAGGCGTTAACTACCATTTAAAATAATTTTATTTTATTATTATAGTGCAACGTAATATTTCCAAGAAACTCGTTGTTGTGTATTGGGTACACCATCGAGCATAGAATTCTTTTAAATTAATATTAACATTTTATTCACAAATATAGATAAATATGAAAATGTCATACTCTTTATTTACCTGGGGAGTTACAAATTTAATTTATTAATATAAAATATATTATATAAAGAAAAATAGTTCTTTGAAAAATATCTTTTTTACCATTAAATGATTTTTATTCATTTCTAACCAATTGATAATTAATGTATTAATGATGGTATGCATGAGGACATGAAATTTGTTGGCTATGTTTATACTAATTCAAATGTTTTAGAGGATATATATGCATAGTATCATTTGGGGAAAGGATATATATAGTTGGGGGCTTATACTCCTTCAACCCTACATGATGATGGGTTCAAGAAAACTGATAATCAACATAAAGTTCATTATTATCAGAGAACATAGGAAAATTATCCCTCCAGGACATCTGATAAGTGGGGAAACATCTCTAATGATAAAGGTGTGGATACCAATTCCACTTAGAAGGCATCGGGAAGTGGTGTTCATGCTTCTTTTAAGGATATAGTTATATATGGAAAGACAAAGGTAATTGATAGTGAGGGATTCACACCTAATCCTTCTAAGTGAAGGCCACATAAGAACTATTCTAACCTACCGTGAATTGTTTCCACCAGATGTTCTTATAAGGTGTCAAAGAAGGATAATGAATAAATCCTCAAGATCTTCAATCAAGGTAAATCTTAATCTGAGTGGGAAATTACTGATTATTCTAAATATGGAAATTACATGTATTATTATGATCTTTACCTATTTTTTTTAATAGATGAGGGAAATTTCCTTTGTTTGACTCTACCCATCACTTTCTTTTAATTTTTATATTATCTTTAATAAATATTCATAATCATTTCTTTTGGTTGGACTTGTCTGGTATATCTTTAATGTTATAAGTTTATTTTATGAATAATTCCTTGAATTTTATAAATATATTTTATTGATATACTTTTTTTAAAAGAATAAATTTAAAAAATATATAAATCATAAAAAGAGTTTCTTTATAATTAATTATATTTTTGTGAATGAATTAGTATTATTAAATTATATTAAAAATTATATATATTTTTCAAAACAAGTTATTTATAATGAAAATTTATATATTCTATCTTCTAAATAAAATTTATGCATATCAACTATATATCGGTAAATACAAATCGGCAAGATATTTACTAGTATTATACTCAATGGTTATATACCACTTTCATAATTTCAATATAATAGCTATATTACTATCATTACCTCTTATAAATTCATTCTATTTTAACTTCACAAAGTACACTTATCATTCCATAAATTTTCATTATGTATTTTTCCTAATTCATTCTCCTTTCATGATATTTTTTCATTGTCGGTTTAGTTCTATTAATGGTCAT
The DNA here is from genome assembly GCA_963277665.1 of Viscum album. Classification (NCBI taxonomy): domain Eukaryota; kingdom Viridiplantae; phylum Streptophyta; class Magnoliopsida; order Santalales; family Viscaceae; genus Viscum; species Viscum album. Next base: position 1,959,822,814 of record OY728119.1, on the reverse strand, counting down.
TTTAAAGGGTAATAATGATCCCAAGAATCTCAAAGTTTTAAAGATATTATTATTTTATATTTATTGTCCCATTTTAATTTATGCACTTTTAATGGATATTATCTTCCATGGTATGTAATACTTTGTTTCATGTAATTTTTTTGTAATATTCCTTTATAAATGAATAAAGTGTTTGTATTTTGATTCTTATCTTATGTTAATTTTTTATAAACTATTTCTATTTTTTTTAACAAATAAAAACATTTTTATGAATCATAGAAAAGTGGTTTAATGAAGGGAAATATTAATTAAAACCTAGGGTGTTACACTAGATTCTATAGACATTGTCGGTAACCACATCTATTATATTTACTATAAATAGGAATCTTGTACAGTGAAAGGAAAAAAAACAAAGCTATTGTATAAAGTAATTGGGATCCATTTCAAATTACAGTCATCCTCCTAATACTTTGGAATAATTAACACATAGGAAATGTAATCTTTACATATAAATCCCAAGTTCTCATGTAAAACCATATCCCAAAATATCTCATTATAGCCAGTGAAACATATAGAAATTATATCCTAAATAGAGAATAGCATTGTTAAACTCTCTCATGATCCAAATATCCCAATACAATATAAGTCCCATGGATAATATCATGTATATGAAATGGATTTAATGAGGGAATTACAATGAAAACCTTCTGTATAAGATAAACCACCAATATATGGTAGTTCCCATGAAAAAAACATATCATCTACAACATACAACCGAATGTGAACTTTCATATCCTAGGAAGAATGGTAACCAAGTTTTTGTTACTCTACACCCCATTCCCTAGGTATCTAAGCCTCATCCTCATCAAATTTTCACAAGGATGGTTAGGATATAACAAACAAGTATAGCCTAAAAACCCCATCTTAGCTCTCATCTATCCACTAATCCATACCTCATGCTATGATATTGGATAACACATACTACCTCAATGTATCCTACCTTGACTAATATCACTAACCCATATATCTCAAGTATAACCTATATTTATTTATACCTCATGATGATCCTAAATTACAAAGTTTATAATCCATCTAGAACCCATCTCATTGAACACATTCTGATACCCTAAAAAACAACATATGAAATCATTTACATACCCTATGGTCTTAAGGAACTCACATCATTATTTACACACAAATCATTGGCACCCATAATTCCACCCCAATGTGTTATTAAGAACCTGTTCCCCTTCCCTACACTTTCCATGAACTATTCCCATAAGGGTTCTAAGATGAATTATATACCTCCATCTATTATAGGTATCATTTTCTAATGGGTTGTCCAAAATAATAAAATCCCTCACCATTCCCTAGTAATAAAATAAATCTAAAACATATTCCACACATAGACTAGTCATGTGTTAAAAAATCATCGACACCCACTTAGCCATAACCTAACTCCACTATAAAAAGAAACCCACCAAGTTGTGTTCCTTAAAATAATAAATACATCACATGGAATAAATATTTACACCACATGGAATATAACAATGTCATTGGACCCCTAATAAGGGGGTTTAAAGGTCCAAAGACACACTAATACCCTTCATATGAAATCCCTATAGTTAATCACTCATTGTAAGAACCATCCAAGTCCCTCATTGCATGAGAGACCATAAACCATATCATAAAACCTCAAATTATGCCATTCATAATCAATTACATGAACCCAAACCACTATGAGGTCTTTTGAACCCAACTAGAAATTGTTACCCATAGTGGTGTAGCCACCATGCCACTCGGAATTCACTAATAAAGGTGTGGAATACTCGATGATGGATTTGTTCACTAAAGAAACCACTGTGGTGTGGTAGTTAATACCAAATAATTTTTTTCCTAGATTTTTCCACAATATACTGTTAGACACTATGTCATGGTTGTTATTTCATTTTATTATTGCATTTTTTGATGTCATGAGAATCGACCTAAATCATATCCAAATTATTTATTATTATAGGATGATGTTTTTGAGTAGTTTAAATGAATAATATGAATGGTTAAATATTAAATATTCATTATGGATATTAAACTAGATATTTAAAGGGAGTTGAAATGTTGGAATATTTTGTGAATTGTACAATAAATATATAGTTGAACATTTGGTTCCTGGTGGACTATATAAATTAGTTAAACCCTATTTAATGGTGGTTATGATCATTATAACTCCCCAATCTAAATTTATTAATGCTTTTTTTCTCTCCCACCTTTAATTATAGTTATAGTAGATCATGGTGTGAAGAGAGTTCCAACCTTAGCATTGGGTTATTTTCATGATCCATGGATACCAATGGAGGAAGGAGTATTTTGGATTCTTCTTACTGATCTCAATCAAATTCTTGTGAAAGTCTTCATTAGGAATGATTAACTAGAGTAAGGTATGTTATACTTATCATTATTTTTTTCAAGTGGAAAGATATATTATGGGATTTTTTTGTGTTTTAGAGTTGAAATTATGATAGGTTTAGGACGTTATTAATCCTTATAAACCCCTTAAATGGTATCAAATCCAATCTATCAATGTTTACTTTTAATTTCAAATGGAAAAAATTAATTAAAAAATATGTTTTCCAAGTAAAACAACATAGCTAAAGCCAAAACTCCTATTTATATTCTTGAGAATTCAAGACCATGGAATCTTACCTATGAAAATGGGCACTTCAATTTTTTATATTGACAAACGACAACATATTCCAAGGAAAATAGACATTACGGTCATTAATAAAAACACTAAAAACATAACATTATAGGTTGATGCTCTACATTGTGATATAGGGGATTTTATGCTATAGTCCAGCTCTACTATGAGGACTCACCATGATATAGAAAATATCATTTTAGACTTATGATGTTCTTACTAGAATAGTATTAATCTTATGTAATTACTCATGTATGGGGTTTAATAATACGGTGCCCATTTATCATAAGTTTTGACCACTAGTTGTGTGAAGTTAATCCTACACAGACACTAGCTATATGGGTTTCATCTCACACAGATCATGTTAGCACTATTTTATTCTTACATAGATATATTGTCACCTATCTTAATTGTATATAGGGTTATGATATACAAGATTAATTCTATATAGAAACCATGTCATAAAGTATTTTTACTCTATTCACTGAGTTAATATTATGTGATATTCCTAGTACTAGTGTTACCTTATATAGTCTGAAATGGTGACCCTCCCTAAAACACTAACTAAAACTACTATATTAACAAGGTCATTGAAATAGTTTTCATCTCATAGTGCCAAGAGTTTACACTATGGGGAAGACTAAACCATTGTTTAAGTCGATTGAGAAGTAATTTTAAATAAAAAATTATTTTGTAAAAATTATCCAAAACCTTCACTAGTGCAGGCCAAGAGAGTCGGTGCTAAATCCAAAGAGGATAATTAAACCCAAAAAAAATCATTTTGGTATATTTTATATAGGTTTAAAGTGGTTTTAAACTATTTTATAATTTATTAAATGTTTATACACTTCAATAAGTCAAGATATAAAAGTGTTTATATTTATTTATGAATAGTTTACAAATATAAATATAGTGTTTATATTAAGGCTTTGTTAGAAAATTAATTAATCCATTCAAAAAGGTGTTTTGGATGTTGTGATCAATGTTTTAAATAAAATCCAATGTGAGATATAAAATCTAGGTAAATGTTTTATATAAATATAAAATTCTTATTATTTGTTTTCATAAAAATGTCTCATATTATGGAATATGAAGGAGTTAACATTAAATCCTTTTAAATGGTAATGTGAATTGTTCATAATGGATAATAATGAATTATTAAAATGTATCCATGCCTAAATTATAGTGTTTAAAATTTATTTATGAGTTGTTTATAAATTATTTATTTCATGCTAAATATATAAATGTTTCATTTATTTATTTATTAATTTCTTCATTCATAGATATATAGTGTTATATTATGAATTGTGATGTGTGATTTAGTTTAAAGAGTTAAACTAATTCTAAATTATTATACAGGAATATAAGGAGTTAAATGCAAGGTATGATAATTTATTTATTTTTCTTCTACCATAACTTTATCTTATAATATGTTATGATCCTTAATTAATAATTTTATTATAGTTTAAATATATTGGGTGTTAAAATGGTTATTAAATATAAATATATCTTATGTAAAGTATCCCTAGATAGAGGGGCTTTTAGTCAGACTGCCCTCTAGTCTCGAGGCTTATTCCTTATCTAGAAAAGTGAGGGTTTATTATTTCCATCTCTAGGCTTAATCATGTGGGGATTATTTATTTAATATAATTATGTGCCTTAAATTGAAATAGTTTCATGTAACTTATGTATAAGATGAATTTGGGTATGTATACATATAGTTGACTTTTGATTTGGGTTGGTAACACAAGCTATGAGTTATGTATAGAGTTCCACATCAATGTGGTATGAACATACAGATTTATTGTAAGGAATATGATTATAAACAAAATCAAAAGAATCATGAATAAATATAAAGGGAATAACCTAAGATTTTATGGTGTGTTTAAATCCCCTTAAAAATAATATGTGTCAGATTATTTATAAAGTAAACACTTATCAGGACCTCAATCATCCTACCAAGTAGTTTCATGATAAAGTGGGGTGCCACGAAATTATTTTTTATAAGGAAAGAAAGTATCGTGGTGACCTAAATAGTTAGGTACCTAATTTTTGTAATTTTATTTGGGGGTTATATATAACTAGTAAACCTTAAGAGTTAGAATACCATACAAATAATGTTGAGTTTATCCATATGATGAATAAGGAAAATAGTTTCCATCTAAACCATCCTAGAGTCGTATATGATATGATTAGAATAATTTCTTACCTAAAATGATAATAATTGAGCTTTATTCCAATGTGGGGATATTTGCTTAGTGAAATATAGATCATGTTCCACCAGTGTATATGATGGAAATTTAAAAGGGATAATCATTGTAGTGGGAGAATATATAACAAAATTCCTTATTAAATATATATATAACATGATACTAATTTTATAAAAACTTATGTTACAGATAAAAAAGAATCATCATCATCTAAAATAAATTTGAAATTAATCTTTTGGAATTATAATCTTAATGTAATCAACTTATTATATTGGTAACATAATAATTTTTATTAAGTAAAAAAGGAAAAAAATTAAGTGTTTGAGAAACCCCTACCTAAAAAACCTACTATTGAAGATATTAAACAAGAAAATATAGATTATTATGAGAATATTATAAGGTTTCACTTAAGGATTAACTTAAGGTTTCAAAGGAATCAGATGAAAGATTACCACATGACTACTAGTCTTCACTCATGTACTTGATATGATTAGCTAAGTAATGACTTGGTGTGACAAAATATTTCCTTTATGGCATAATATAACCATGAAATTCATTTTATTTTAAGTTTTATAACAATTTGAATGAGTTTAATAAAATATTAACCATTTTTTCTAAGTGTTTAGGATATATGAGCATGGAAAATGATTTTTAAGATCTGGTGCTATATTGAAAGTATAAGGGGGTAAAAATTTTGTCCATATAAAGAAATTTTGACTTTTTTAATTCTTAGTCTTAGAAATTAGAACCTAAATGTGGTTTTAGTAAGGGTGGTAAATGTTTCCATAAGATTTAATTTTTATGGATACCTATAGTGGTTTTTAAAACTCCATGGAGAGGCCATTACTAGTATTGATGTTATAAAAATAAATTTATTTATTTTTAAGGGTGTATGATTCCAATAATATATTTAAATAAAGATTCTAATGGATCATTTTTAATTATATGTTTTTCAATGAAAAAGCCTTCCATTGTAAAGTGAAGTTATCAATATGTTTTGTGAATAGATTATAAATTTACCTTCAATTGAAGGACTCTTGATAATGAATTTACGTAGTAGAAAATGGGTTTTTATTTTATGTTACTACTTAAAAATTTATGGAACAAATAGATTCATGTTATAGCCTATAAATTTAATGATTTGTGATTTTTTTCTTCGCATTAAATACTATTACTAATTTCATAATAAGTACTATATTTCATAGTTTTAAGAAAGATGAAATATATAGATGTTGATAGATAAATTTCTTATATATCTTTTGAAGCTATAATTAAAATTGAGAAAAGATTGTTAAAGTGTATAGAACCCATCCAATTATTTTGTTTAACATTATATAGATTGTATTAATGACATATATTCTTTTTATGATCATTTGGTGAAGTATAATTTAAATTTTGAGTGATGATACAATAAAGTTACTTTATAAATACTCAATAATAGTATTCATATGATGCAAAATACTTTGAAATTTAAGTTGGGGATATTTGGAATTTTTTTGATAATTTAAAAAATATATTAAAGTAATTTGAGTTTAATTTTAGTGGCTGGATAATTAGAAAGAATATTTAAATAGGATTTGAACTTTCTTAAAGAATTGGGGATTTCATGTGATGAAGTTGAATTTTGGCTAAGTCATTAAGCCTCCTTGTATACGGAAGAGGAGAAATGATAAGTATGAAGTGTCTTGAGTTGAAACTGGTAATGTTGTAAAGGACATTAATATATAATAATTTTAATTTTCATATATATTATGTGATTTCATATATAAGATCTAGAAGTTGACTAAAAACTATAAAGTAAAATATATTGCATATGATAACAAAGAGGTTTATAAAATATATAAGTTGTATCTCATAGTAAATAAGTGAAAATTCATAATGGAATTTGATGTATTTTAATATTAAAGGATACATAAGAAAATTTTAGATGCATACATAAGTTGATCCTATGAGTAGATATTGAAAGATGTAAAAGGAAACTAATATGTAAGAAGTTTTTTAATTCATACATAACCTGTTCCTATGAGATGAGATATCTAATTTTTCAATGTAAAAAAATTTATATGATACATAAAAATTGTAACAAACTATATATGAGTCATTATGAATTGTGAAAAACGTATTTTCACACTACATATGAAATATGTATAGTAAATTTATAATAGGTGACTGAGGAATAAAAAATATTTCCATTTTTTAAGGATCTCATAGAAAATCAACAAATTTGGAAATCATTTATGAAATATGAGAATAAGAAAATAATTTTTATGAGTCTCCCATTTGAGAAATATGGAAAAGGGAAGATCTTACACTATGATATGTAAAAATTTATATTTCTTACATATGATACAATGGTGAGGAAAAATTCGAGGTTCTATCAGAGAATATGGAAGTCATAGAATATAATATCCCAATATCATAATAAAAGATATACTTACATAAATCATATGGTGTTATTATATCCAAAAATTAAATTAATCACAAGCTAATGATTATATTTTGACTCTAAAATATGATTATAGAATATTAAATTATTAGAATATATCTTGAACATTATGGAATTCTCAAATGAAAATATTTTTGAATTATATTTTTGTGATTACTATTAAAGAAATACCCAGGTAATGATAAGAAGGGTATTCACAAAATTTTAGTGGAGACTAGAAAAAGAATATACCAAGATTATTGGGTACATACCAATGTTATTCCATTGAAAATTTTATGAGGATATCATAGTACTAAAATTGAAGGGATTTCTATATTCTAAAATATAGAATTAATATTCATGATATCATAAATATAAAATAAAAAGAAAACAAGAAATGATGGTGTGATAAAAACTTGATATATTATTCACTTAGAATAAAATATATATCAAATATAGAGAAACCGATTAATAATTATTCTTCTAAATGTAAATATTTTAAAGGAAGAAGAATAAGTAGTTGACTGCATTTAGAAAGAAGGATTTTTGCATCGAGGAAGAAAGAAGAAGAGTCATATGATATCTTTCACCATATAAGATGGTTGAAAAGAAGGGTAAGGAAAATATATTTGAAATTTCCATATCAAATAATGTGGATGATAGAGATATTTAGGAATTATTATTGGCACTACCTATCCATTTCATCGAGACTCGTGGTGATTAAAAATCCACTATGATTAAATATTATTGTGAGATTAAGATGAAGAACATGGATGAATTTAATGGGTTTTTGTTGACAATATCTTGGCAGTTAAAGACCTTTTATTATGTTTTTAGGACTATAGAAAATCTCTGGTATCATTATAAACAAAACCATCATTTCAATTGGGAGACTAAAGAAAATATTAGAAGATTACTTAAGCGGAGTGGATGATGCCTACCCTAGGGATGTGTGTGTTAATTTACCAGCCCTTTTGTGTCACTATAAGGAACTTTTAATTACTAAAATATAAATATAAATAATTTGTGCCTCAATAGGATTTGAACACCAAAAGGAGTAGGTTTCCTCATTGGATTCTATAATTATAAAAATTTTCATTTCAACATTGCACATTGTGGAAAGGGTTGAGCAAGCATTAGAACATCCATACATCTTAATCAAGATAGAAGTTTGGGTATAAATAGGGGATAATTTAATGAGAAAGTAAAACTAAATAACATGGGGGAACATTGATTCACCCCCCCCCCCAGAGTGTCCCGACATGATCCACTAGGTACTTTAAGTGGTATTAAATCTAACCAGGTTTCCTCTGATTAGATCTAAATTTATTCAAGTTTTTATAATCACTCAACATGAAGCGTATATTTAAAGAAAATTTATTAGTTCCTAATATATAGAACTTAGTATCTATACCTTTTAAATCTTAAATAGAGTTCTCCACCAAACAACTAAATAATAAGAAAAAAAAGAGGGAAAGGAATTGAGAAAAATCATAGAAGAAAAGAAGGATAAACCAATACTTAAAACTGATCAAAGTGGTAATTTTTTATCTATTAAATCTGTTGAAAGTAGTCCTTTTAAATAATAAAGTTCAATTTGTGGATAGTATTAGGAGAATGATTCAATTTAAATAGTTTAATACCTTTACTCTGAATTTAAATATTATTTAAATAAAATTTCCATTAAAGTGGTCACTTATATATTGGGGTATATCAAGGAATTGGTTAATGAAAGGGCACAACTATAATTAGAGGTTGGTGAAATATATATTGATTTAGATTAAAAAAAGTAATGAAAACTCTCATTCAACCTATTGACTCGAAAAAATAATATTTATTACTTTTCTATGAACATTTTTCCTTGGTTGAAGAATAATTTCAAATAATTTCTTAAGGGAAAGTTGTGACTAATTTTTTTTATAGAAATAATCCATGCTTGGAAAGATTGTATAATACATATTTGAATGTTAAAGATAATCAATTGAAGGTTTAGTTAAAAATAATAAGTGAGAGTGAAAAATATTTATAAGAAGTAATAAAAATTTACTATGATTAGATTAAGAAGCTGAAGAGATATTTGGAAGTAATATTGAGATCAATTGAGGATGAGAATAATTCCCTCAATATGAAGTGTCGAACATGAGGTGAGAATAAGAAATCTGGAATCTATAAAAACAACAAAATCCTAAATAACCAAGAATATAAGTGTTTCCAAATAAACTTATAATGATAATATTATCCAAAAAATGGATCATTTCAATGGAAATAATAGTTTAAAATTATCTCTTAATCAATTTACAACAAGAAAATGGAGAAAGGTAACCCATGACTCAGTTAATTATCTTTTTACTAATTATAGTTCATATTTTAGTATAGGTTCAAATTTAAAATATTGGAAAATATGGGTGGATAAAAATGATAATAAATCCACCAAATCATCAAGGATAGATGTTATCATATCCAATAAATTAATTTATCCAAGAAGATCCCAAAATAAATATATTTACAATCAAAAATAGTAGGGGAAAAAGTTGTAATTTCTATATAGATTGAATATCTAATAAATATAATGATATTATTTGGTCATTATTGATGCTACTGAAGGTTTAGTAACATATAAATTATGTACTTTATGAATATGTCAACTCATAGATAATATAAAATTCCTAAATTAAGGGGGGGTTGAGTTAAAAGAAAAAGAAAACATTTTGAATATAAGTTGATTTCCTAGAAAAATTATATGTCCATTGAGAACAAATTTTAATGTTATGAAAAATTTTGTGAGTACTTGAACAAAAGTGATCATAGTGATGAAGAGTGCTTTTATGTACCAATCAAGTATAATTCATGTGTTGACGAGAATAGAATACCATAAAAGGAGAATTTGGGGGAAAAGAAAGTTTAATATTCCTTGGGATGTTAGTGAGTGAAGAAAGGTATAAAAAATGTTGAGAAAACTATACCCAAGATGAAAACTGAAAAGGATATTAAACCAAAGATGATATACTTTTACTGGGGGAAGTTCAAACCATCAACTATTGAATATATTCTATAGAAATCGGAATTAAAGTAAGTAATCTAAATTCAAAAATGGAATCCATCCAAGATAGAGATAAGAGTATTAGTTTAGTGGTTGAAAATATAGAATAATATTTAGAGTATTTTACCAAAAAGGTTAAAAAATGGTTGTTAATAAACTATATTGAAAATATAATAAGTTTGATCATGTTAAAAATGAATTCTTGACTATTTTGATAACTCAATTGGAAATTTATAGACAAATGGAGAAGGCACAATCAAGTGAAAGTTTTAAAGGGAAAAAAATAATTCCACATGAAGAAGAACCTAAATTTCATGATAAGTTATCTAAAATTAATGATTAAGAGTACATGAAAACCTTTTTGGAAGGTGAAATAGCTTGGGTACACTCCTAACAATTATATGATATGGATTTCTGGATAGAAAGTGTTGATAAAAATAAAATCTAATGCACCTTTGGATGTATGTTCTCTATTTTCCAAAGTGATAAAAGTTAGATTCACGCAAAAAGAAATTTTAAAGTTAGGATAGGTATATGATATACAATAAAGTTAAAATATATAAAATTATAGGAACATTCATGAATAATTTTCACCAAATGAGAGAAAAGAATAGAAGGGTTTTTCTGTTAAGATTAAAACCTCAACCCTATTACTCATATTAAGTATCTAATGAAAAACTTAGCATATTACCTTATATATGTTTTTGTGTGATTATGTACAAATAATTGAAGGTTACAAATGAAAAGTTATAACTGAATCGAAATTTTGTAATCAATATATAGTTGAAGAAGATATCCATCAAGAAGAATGTTATTTGCTGACTTTATGACTCCATACAATATTTCAAGTAATATTATAAAGTTCTTGAAGTTCATGTTGAATAATAGTTATCATTATGAATAGATAGTGAAGTAAAACCCTTAAGGGTGGGAATAATAAGAAACAACCATATATATGTTATTTCATGTTAACCTAGAAATACTAGAGATATCTTTAAAATTCAAATTTGAGGTATGACAAATACTTTTTACATCCTCGCTTTGATTATATAAAATTTTATTATTAAGGAAGAGTTTTTTTAGTTGAAATGTGACTTGGATAGGGGAGAAACAAATTTTCACTTGAATATTTCTAATATATTTTTTAAATATGAGTAAAGTTTATAAATTTCATGATGAATTTTTTTAAACATCCCCTAATAAGAGATATGTGAAAGTGGTATCACATGATGAGTAGGTTATAGTACCTGAGTCAATAAATCTTATTTTCTACATTAATAATTGATATAATAGACTTGGATATGGTTGATTTAATTATCATTGATAATAAATATTTTATTTTATCTTTATTTTAATGATTAAATTTGGATGTAACTTTGAACAAAATGGGAGTATGTAACGTCCTAAGATTTTATTATTAATTTCCCTTTAATTAAATAATATTTTTAATAGATTTATCCACATGAAATACCAAACTAAAACAAGTTGTAAAAAATTATATGAAAATTATTAGGAAAATTATTAAAATAATAAAACCTCTATTAAGGTCAATTTTAATTTTTTTCATTAAAATTAATTACCAAGTATAATAATTAGTTACTGCGATGAAAGTTAAATATGGTAAAAAGTTAAAAACTAAGGATAAAGCCTAAAATCACTCAAAAATTGTCTCCAAATGAGTGGTGGAGAGGAGTAGCATCCAAAACACTATTCCCAATCCATTATTGCCCACTTTTTCAGCCACTTTCCTTGAATAGTGACTAATCCTTTTATATTATTACAAAAATGTCACTCCCCTTACTTCTAAAAGAGGACTTCCACCACCCCTTAAAAGGCACTCTAAAAGTTTGAAGTTAACATAAAAATATAGTCATTTTAATTCCACTATATTCTTATTTCACTTCCCAAATACTCTATTCATATTAATTTTTACTAAGCCCTCCATTTCCAAGAAATAATTTAAGAGAGAGTTCAAATTCTCGACATAAGTATTAGTCACTCTATAATATTTCTCATTATCTATCTTTTTCCTCTAAACTATAAAAAAATTATAACATGAATTCATATGTATTATTACTATATTGAAATTATTTTATGAAATAAATAGTATCAACTTTTTCTCTTAGAAAAATTAAAAAATTATTCATGCATACATGCAGACTATCGTCTCCACAAAGCAACGTGTCTTGTTTTCCTTCATCACCTTACACAGATGGTTAAAAAAGGAATTTCATGAAATAATATGGAATTTATAACATGATTAATATTATTTAAAATATAAACTAATTTCTTCCCATATATTGTTCTATTGAAAAAAAACATCATTCGTGTGTACATGCGGACTACCACAAACATAAAGTGATATATTTCATTTTTCATCTCTTTATTATTTAATTATTTATATAACTATATTAAAATGTGATTAAACACTTTAAAAATATCGAAATAATATCATTATGTTTCTATAATAATAATATTATTCCAAAATAATTTCTTTTTAAACCATATCCACTCATCGATTATAGCATGTTCTTATTTGGGTTGATTTAACCACATACATAAAAAAGATTTAAATTTCCATCATGGATTAATATGTGAAATTAAATAACGGTATTACTGGAAATAAATTATAAAATTATTTTTGGTTACATATTATTTAAATATTATATTAATATTTAACTTATTATTACTATATCAACTTTTTTTATTAAAAATTATTGAAACATTCACGCCACTGATTTCATCTCCATGAACTATAACTAAAAATCTCATGGAATAAAATTTAAACATCATAAATAATTATAAAAAATATATTCTAGTATCTTGGATAATATTTTAATTATGAACTTAGTATCAATGAACATGAATCAACATTGATAATTAAATCATGTGTGAAACAAGAAAAATCGATAATATCTAATGATGAAAATAAACAATAACTAACAAATAAATATATAATAAATGATTATAATTAAAGAGTTTAAATGGTAATAGGTATGAATAAGGTTCTGAAATAATTTATTAATATAGTTATGTCTATGATATAGAAGATTAAAGATCTTTTTTGGAAGTCGATAGTTAAGGCAATGGTTTTCGTTTCAAATTTCCTTTTTTGAGACATGTTTTGTATTATGTACCTTTTTTGTGATCTATATATAATAGAGGTGAAATTTTAAATAATTTCTATATTTATTTCAATTTAATATCCACCAATTTTTATTTTTAAGTTAAATTACATCATTTTTTAATTTTTTCAGCTGTTTTTTATCAATTTGGTATTTTAGGAATACAATTTTACATATTCATCCAAAATGAAAAATAATTTTTTTCTGTTTTCATTATTAGTGATATTAAATGATATTATAGTAAAAAGATCTTATTCAAACTTTATGAGGCCCAAATAATTTGTACAATTTAGATACATTTTTAGTGGACAAAATTGACCAACCCTAAATAAATAATTAATATATAAGGATAGAAAAATTAAATTTAGATGATTATTGTTTTAAATTAAATAGGTCTTATAGTCTCACATAAAAAGTAAATTTAATGGAGTAATTAGATCATTAAGGTAGACTATGCATGTGTTAAACTAGAGAAAGTTGAACAGTATCTTCAGTAAAAAATAAAATCATAACTTCAGATACACATTCACAAGGAATCTAATATTTTTAATGTGGATGTGAAATAAATATAGGAATAAATTTCAATAATAACATGTGTATATATTCTTTTATTTAATATTCCAAAAATATAAGATTTTTCCATGGATATAAAATAAATAGAAAATTAGCCTCACATTTTCATTATAAAAATGTGACTCCACCTCCATTAAAGGGTTGGAAAGAGAAAGAAAGGGATAGTAGGATGAATAATTTTGGTAAAATATATTTTATAAATGATAAAAAAAATTAGAGATTTAATTTATCCATGCTTGGATATACTCCCACATAGTTTTGGTGGTGGAGATCTGAGGTTATGATTTTTTTTAGTTTTTGAATTCATTGTATATTTTTATATTTCCTTTACAAATTATATATTTGAATGAAGATGGTAATTATCGTTATTAAATAAGTTTTATTTTAATATTTTATATATTTATTTTCAAATTATGATTGTAAATTAGCTGTTCTTATTGTTCAAACTTCTCAAGTGAGGTCTTTCTTTAGAGCATAACAAGTTCAATTAGTTTCGATTTCTCAGAGTTCTTTGAGTGATCGAATCACTTTCATAAAGGAATGAACACCGATATTTGAGGTATAAATATGATTTCTAGTTATCTTAGTTATTCACTTAGAGTTATTTATGTGATCATTGATAGATATAAATTGATAATTCATTTAAATGAGAATACAGAAGAGTGTTTCAGGAATGAAACTTGTTTATAGCTATCAAATAAATTATTATTTGCATTTAATTTATAATTTTTCTTATATTTATATGTTAAATTAATTTTAATTTCCTTAACTTTATTTAATTTCAATTTAAAATTACCATTTTACTAATATTTTACAAAAAAAATTAACAAGGTTACAATTGTTATCTTAGTTTGCAACCTCCTCATGAGACAACCATACAGTCACAAGTGTACTACATTTATAAGGGGATAAATTATGGATCAAGCTAACTTGAATAAATAATTATCATTAATTAGTTTCATTTTCATGGAGTTTTATTAAATTCTAAAAAAAATTACATTATTAGGATTTCAAACCAATAATTTAGAACTTTTAAAAAACATATTTATAAAATGAAAAATACTATGCTTGTACTTATTAGAAAAACATTGAGGTGTATAGTAAGGAAAAAATAAATTACATGTAGAGAAAAATGGAAAAAAATTATAACATGATGACTTTAATCTTGAAAAAATTATCAAAGTAATGTCAATTATTTCCACTTCTATAAAATAATTTAAAGTATTGGTCGACCAAAAACATGTTGAATAAAAAGAAAACCTTGTCTTATTAGTTTTTGATTTTGAAGAACCTTATGGGGAAGAATTAAAAAATGAATTAAAATTTTATTTTTTAAAATAAAAATAATAAATTATCATTGATTTTCCAAATTATGTGATTTTTGGAAATAAAAATTCTTGGGAAAAGTTTTGGGCTAATTTTATTGAAAATTAAATTCCATGTGAAAATCAAATATTTAAAGACAAATAATCAAAAAAATTGTACCAAAATTTGGCTAAAGAGGGGTAGAAAGTTGAGCCATTAATTTTTGAAGAACATTGGTAGAAACACATGTTTGTTCCTATTTTTAATACACATATTTTCCACTACCAAACAGAACTATAATCCAAGAAATTATATAGAGAGGTATCAAATTTTTATCTGTTTTTATCAGACTATTTTGATAATAAATTTTTAATTGTTTCTCCCTCAACATATTTTATCCTTCTACTTTTTAGTGAAATGATTTTTTATAATGAGAGGAAGTAATTTCTGAAAATTCTGGTTCATAAGATGATGATTGTACTATGATATTTTTAAAATAAGAAATCATTTTTCAAGATAAAATGTAGATTAACCACATCCTAGACATAATTTCTAGCAACCAATGATTGAAATTCCTAAAGATCGAGCATTGGTATATTTTCCTTTCATTTTATTTCTATCTTACACTAATCTATTAGAACCAAAAATTCATGGAGGGGATCATGAATAAATCTACCTTTGGGATCTTATAGAAGCCATGGGAGATGAATAATTTTGGAGTTAATTTTTTTTTAGGTTTTTAAGGAAGAAACCACACCCACTTCTAATTAGAGATGACTTTCTAGAACTAGATTAATTGGGGAAGTGAAATCCTAGGACCCACTTGGGGGGGTTCAAACCAATTTTATTTCCCTTCTTCTCTTTATTTTAATTTTAATTTATTTTTTCAATGATTTTAATAAATTTTTTATGAAATGATTATTGTTTTTCTTAAAGGTTTTCATATGCATTATTTGAGATACTTAATCAAGTATTTTTCCACTTAAATTAACCAAGTTGTGTCTTTCCTTCCTAATTTTTTTCATGACATATATACTTGATTTTCAAATATCAAATAAATTGTTTCACAATGAGAATATTGGATAAAATAATTGTGGGGGAGGAACTTCCTTGGTTAGGATATTTTTTGTTTTCACATTCCATTTCTATTTTTTTTTTGATTTATTCTTTATTTTACTTTATTTTTTGATGTGTTTTTCATTGATATTTTTGTTTTTTTAACTTTTGAGATAAAAATTCATATTTTTTTATTTTTAAAACCCATGTTAAATAGTTAACCAATTTTATCTATGAAACTAAACTTAAATAAATTATGAAAATAATGTTTTTTCAATTTAATAACTTTGATAATTTCGTGAAAATACATATGGATTTAGAATCCAATACCACAAATCACTGTCTTATTTTTTTAGTCACTTTATTATAATTCTTATAAACCCTTTTTATATATTATTTATATTCACCACATTTATTGAGAACCAAATACTACTTTTTGAACCCGAATTTGATTTACTTATTTTAAAAATTGAGAGCTCTGGCTACTTGTATTGAAACTTATATGAGGAATTAATTTGGTATAAAAACCAAATTTTTCAAGAGATACATTTTTATTCAATCTTACATACAAATTAATTCATTTTATCCCTTTGTATCCATGAATGAATTATTATTTAGCAACATTATAATCCATTTTTTCTTATCCATCTGACTCTAAAGGTAAATATTTCATGATATAATTGAACTTAAGTGTGGGGGAGGATGTTGTGTGACATTATACATTATTATTTTTGTTTTAAAGGAGAAAAAAAGTTTTTAAATATGATTTTGAATCTATAAAAATGATTATATTGCTTCTAGTTTGAGAATAAATTATTTTAAAAATGTTGAAAAAAATATTTTGTGATGAAGTTTCAAAAAAAATAAAACAAAATATCAATTTTTTAAGATTAAAAGAATTTTTTTCATTAAATATAATGTTTTTAAGTTACAAAAATTAGTTGAAATTAAAATAACCCTCACTGTATTTAAACATCAAAGCTATAAAAAATTTGAAAATATCAATCAAAAATTCAATTTTGTTGATGGAAATCAAGTAGATATCATTCTTCTTGTGAAAATTTTAATGTTCTGTACTTTATATAAATATTTCAAGATTATTGGAGTTTTTTTACTATTAAGGTTAGTAAAGAGGATACCCATACTTGAGTGTAAATTATATTCATACATTTTTTCTTATAAAAGAGTGAAACCTTACTATTTTTCCTCAAATATTTTTTATATAAAAAATATACCATCACTTAAAGAATGAGAAAATATAAAAATTCCTTATGATTAAAAAAATTCATGAATCACATCTTGTGGATATTTTAGAATTTATCAAGCCTATGGTGACTCTTGCGTGTATTTTGTGAGCAAAAGATTTTTTGAATATCTATATTTGTATGATGAGGAAAACTTCATGTGATGTAAGTGTTTTGTGTGTATGGAAGTGAAAATAAATTGGGAATGAATGGATTGAACTCAATGGATAATTTTAAATAATGGATTTTGATTAGGCATGGTAACTTTTTTTCTTGGTGTTGAATTGGTGGATCTCATGGGTATGTGTTTTAAATTTTCCTTAACATTATTTATTTAGGCTTACTTGTCTAGGATTCAAAGTTTTAATTGTGGGGAAATTGATAGAGATGATATTTTTAGTAATTTTAATATCTATTTCAATGATTTAATCTCTACTAATTAGTATTTTTAATTTAAATTAAATCATTTTAATATTTTTGGTAAATTTTGAGCTTAATTGGGAAAATTGTTTAATTATAGATTTGTAACTATTTTTATCACTTTGTTATCTTGGGTATACAATTCTTCATATATATCCAAATTGAAAAATAAATTTTTTATGGTATAATATTTAGTTTAATTTATTTATATCAATAATAACAAGATCTTATTTTAACTATATGAATCCTAAATAAATTTTGTAACTTGGAAACAAATTAGAGGATATAATTGAACAAACCAAAATAAATGAGTCATATATCGAGATAAACAACTCTAATTGATGTGATTTTAGTTTTAAATGAAATATAACTCATATAGTCACATAAAAATAACTTTTAGGGAATAATTATATCATTAAGGTAGAAAATGTTTGTGTCAAAGTATAGGATGTTGAACATTCTCTTCGGCCAAAAATATTTTCCCAAGTAATAAAATCATAAATTCAGATAAATGCCTAAAAAGAAGGTATGATTTGGAGTGGTTATTAACAATATATAGAGAAAAAAAAGTTTAAGAAGGTAAATTTCCTAGATTAAACCATTTAATATTCAAAAAACATGTGAATTTTATAGATATAAAAAATAGAGGGAAAATTAGCCTCACCTTTTAATTATAAAAATGTGACTCCACCTCCATTCAAGGGTTAGAAAGAGAAAGATTGGAATATTTGGATAAAGGTGTTGGGAATATTATATTGTATAGAGGATGAAGAATATATTGGAGTTAATTTAACCATGTCTGGCTAAAATTCCAATTAGTTATGGTAGTGGTGATCTAAGGATACATTTTCTTTTGAGTTTTCACACTTCATTGCAACTTCTTATATATTATCTGGAAACTATATATTTGAATGAATAAGAATTTTTTTTATTAAATAATTTTTCTTATAATATATTCTACATGGTTTTTTAACTTATGAATGTAAAATAGTTATTCTTGTAGTTTGAACTTTTTAAGTGAGGTATTGCTTTTGAGAATAAGTTCAACTAGTTTTGGTTGTTTAGAGGTCTTTTAGAGATTTATTCACTTTCATAAAGGAATAAACAACCATATTAGAGGTATTAATATAGTTAATGTGTATATTAGGTGTTAAATTATAGGTATCTATGTGATAATTTATAGATACAAATTGATAATTAATTTGAACTACTATAAAAGAGAGTGGTTGGGGATTAAAACTTATATATAAGTGTCAACTAAATTATGATTTCTCTATATTTCTTAATATGTTCTAAATATATCTTCTGAATTAATTTTAATTTAATTAACTTTATTTAATTTTACTTTAAAATTTTCACTTTATTAACATTTAATGAAAACTAATTAATAAAGTGATAGTTGTTAACTTAATATGAAACCTCCTCATGAGACAACTATATTGTCATCATTGTAATACATTTATAAGGGGATAAATAATTTATTAAGGTAACATGAATAAATCCACATTATTAATTGGATCTATTGAAAAGTATGTTTTTTATGTTGTTTTCTATTTTTATTGACATCATTAGTATTTTTAACCACTAATTTATAACTTTTAAAAAATGTATTTAAATAATGAAAAATATTATGTTTTCCCTAATTATCAACAATTTTAGAATTATAGTAAGAAAAAAATTTAAAATTACAATTTAACTAATATATAAAACAATTGGAACACATTTTGTTTATTATTGAACAACTTGGAAAATAAATTTTAATTATTTCCACTATTATAAAGTAATTAAAAGTAATGGTTGACCAAAAACAAACTAAATAAAAAACCTTGATCATTAAATTTTTATATTTAAGAACCTTGTAGGTAAAATGGGAAAAATATTAGAAATATCCTTTTTTAAAATTAAAATAAGTTATTTTCATTGATTTTTCAATTTATATTCCTGTAGGAAATAAAAATTCTTTGAATAAAAATTATGCTAATTTTATTGAAAATGAAATTCGCTATGAAACTCTAATTTTTAAAGATGAATATTCAGAACATTTGTACAAAAATTTATAAAATTAGGATAAAAAACATGAGCCATTAATTTTTTTAAGAACATTTGGAGGATCTCAAGATACTACCCACTGTCAATGCACATACTAAAAACTCCAAAATAGAGTTGGAACCTAAGAAAACAGAGACAGAAGTTACAAATTTTGATCCATTTTTGTCAAATTATTTTGATAATAAGTTGTTAACTTATCCTAGTGAAGATTTTATGCCTAATAATTTTTAGTGGAATGATTTTTCAGAATAAGAGGAAATAATGGATGAAATTTATGACAAAATGGATTTTTCTATCAAGTAGTATGCCGGTTTAAAAGATTATGGTGGTACCAACCATTTTTTTAAAGAATGAATCATTTTTCAAGATAAAAATGAAGATAAATCACATCCTAAAATTAATTTTTAGAAACCATAGATTTAATTTCTATAAGATCAATTGTTGTGAAGTTTTCCTTATATTTTTTCCCTCTTAAACTACTCCATTGGAACCATGTGAGTCGTATAAGGGAGCATGAAAAAATATACCATTGGGAGATGAATAATTTTTTAGTTAATTTTTTTTTGGTTCATGAGAAAGATACCATGCCCATATTATGATTGGGGATGACTTTCTATAATTGGTTGAAAATAAGTAGTGAAATCCTATCCCCCACTTTGGGGTTCAAACCAAGATTTTTTCTTTTCTTCTCCTTTTAATTTTTATGTATTTGTTTCCCTTCATTTCAATAAAAACATTTATGGCATATTTTTTATTTTTTGTAGGTTTGAATTTTCAGTATTTTAGGTACTTTCTCAAGTATAATGTTTCTTAAATAAACTAGGTTGTGTCTTTCCTTCCCACTTTTTGTCATGTCTTATATTTTAAATTTTCACTTATCAAATAAAAATTTGCACAATGATAACATTTTATGAAATAAGTGTAGGGGTGGAACATCATAGATTAGGATTTTTTTTATATTAAATTTCTATTGTTTTTTCTGTATTTCTTTTTTTGGTGATTTTATTTAAATTTTTTAGTTTTTGAAACATGTAAGTGGAAAATTAATTACTTTTTAATTTTTAAAACACATGTCAATGGGTGAACCAATTTTATCGATGAAATTTGAATTAAATTAATGTTGAAAATTAATTAAAGACCAATGAATTTTGAATCCAATGTCCCAACTCACCATCTTAATTTTTCAATCACTTTTTTATAAGGCTTCTAAATCTTTTTTCCATATTCTTTACAGTCACCTCATTTATTGAGAGAGCTAAATATTTCTTTTTAAACCATAATTTTATTTATTTATATAAAAAATTGAGGTCTTGAGGCACTTAAGTTGAAAATGATTAATCAGCTTCTTTAGTATAAAATCCCCATCTTTTAATAGAAACCATTTTTTATTCAATCCTACTTATATATTTAATATTTATATTACTTTTTAGACATGAATGACCTGTAATTTATCCATATTATAAGCCACTTTTACCTATCCAACCATCTCTAGAAGTAACCATTACCTGATATAATTGAACTTAAGTGTGGGTGAGTGTAAAGTCCCGTGTTTTTGAATCAGGTTAAAATACGAATTTTTTCGAATTTTTTTCGATTTATCAACGGTTCATTTTTTTAATGTGAGCTCTGGAATTATATTCTGAGTGTTGGAACACCTAATGGTGTTGTTTCCAGAATTGCTTAATTACCCGATAAATTTTAACGGGAGACCTGATGAGTCTCGGGTGCACTAGATCCAGAAAAATCCACTTTAATGGATCTGCATGGGCAGCGCATGGTTGCGGTCCAACATGTGCAGTTTATCTTATTAAATAAATTATTATTATTATTTAATTAAATATGATTATATGAAGGTTTTTGATTAATTAAAATAATGTTTTAATAATAATAATAATATGAAGTTATTTTTACTATGTCTCCCCACTGACTATCCTTAGACCCTCGCTATCAGTCGGCAGCCTCTGGCGTACGGGGAGGCGAGCTTGAGGTCATGTGGCGACCGGTCCGGCCTCTGGTTTTATGGTGAGCCGGGTCGAGATGATGCTCCAAATACCCATGGGTTGTGCGACAAGGACTGATGCTCCAAATACTCATGAGGGTGATAGACATGATGTTCTACGCCCATTAATTAACATTGGACTATGGGTCTAATTTTTCGTGCACAAAATGAGTTAATGTTTAATGAAGGTTGTTGAGACATGATGTTTTGTGAATTGTTTATGAGGAAGGTTTCAGACTTATTTATGAATTGGGTAAACCACTTTTAGTGGGCGGGCTCAGACTTATTATATGAATGGTTTAATTTAATAACTTATGACGCGTTATCCAAGCCAAAGCACAAGCTTGGAATTAGTCTTTACTTTGATTACATAGATGGTCTTTAGAGACATTTGTGGTGTGTGATTTATACGGGAGATGTTGGGCGTAGGCCGAATTTTTAAGACCTTCATAATTTACTAATATTGGAGTAATTAATAACCTATGAATGATTATTTAATGAATATTGAGTATGTATGACAAATGTATAATGCAGGTTCAGACACCAGCTGAGGGTTGAAGCAGGTACTTTGGTATATAGTTACATTGTACTGTTTACTTAATTTATGCATGCTTTCGCATGTTATAAGTTATTTATTAAATGTCTAGTTTGGGGTAAACACTGGTGGTCCCGGCCTACTGAGATTTATATCTCACACCCTACTCGGGCCGCCATTGCACTGGGTACCCAAGTAGATTCTATTTGGTTGCAGGACTATGCTGTTTGTATTTACTTGGGAGTTAGGAGCACAGGACCGAGCGGAGGCTCGGGATGCTCGAGGAGATCGTCTGTGGGGCTTTGAGTCATTATTTATTTATTTATGCATTGAAATGTAAATCATGTTGTTTTGTTCACTTTTTTCTACTTTTGTATCATTAGTATTTCATGCATGCATCTGTTGTATACTTTGGTGTTGGCCATTTGTTTTGTATATGATTTATAAAATATACTTTCCGCTACTTATTCATTTATTATACCGTTTCCGTTATTTATTGCCTTTGTCTATTTTTGAACACTAAAATGAGGGTATAGTCTCCCCACTAACTATCCTTAGACCATCGCTGCTAGTCGGCAGCCTCTGGCGTACGGGGAGGTGCGCTTGAGGTCATGTGGCGATCGGTCCGGCCTCCTGTTTAGTAGTGATTCGGGTCGGGACGTTACAGGGAGGATGTAATGTGATGTTATACATCATTTTGGGCTACTATGTAGAAAAACTAATGGTCTAAAAACTTGATTTTTAATATTAAAAAATTATTTTTCTACAGCTATTTTTAGAATAATTTATGAAAAAAAATATTAAAAGAAATATATTCTGCATAAACTGCTAAAAACAAAAAAAAATTCAATTTGGGGAAGATGAAAAGAAGTATTTTCATTAAATAAAAGGTCTATAGGTCACACCAACTGATTGAAATTAAAAAAAACCACACTTCCTTTAAGAATAAAATCTATAAAAAATTTGAAAATATCAATATAAAACTCAATTTTAATGAAGTTGGTTGAATGGATGTCATGTTTATACTAAAATATTAAATGATGTGTACTTTAAATGAATATTTCAAGATTATTTGAGCTAATTTGATATTGGGGGAGTTATCAGGATACCCATAATTGAGTTTAAATTTTCCTCTAAAAGAGTTAACCCTCTTTATTATGCCTTATATATTTTTTACATCAAAAACTTATCACCCCTTAGCTACTTAAAAACCCTAAAATGTTATCATGATTAACACAAGTAATAAACTAACATAGGGTGGATATTTAAGAATTTACCAATCATATGTTGACCCTTTCATGTGTTTTGTGGAGAAAATGTTTATTAAAAATCAATATTTGAGTGATGATAGAGAATATGTAGGTTTCAAGCATAGAAGAAGTGTGCGATGGGTCATTCCTAACTTTTCTTTTTGAAATAATCAATGATCAATCCGAGATTTACACAATGTTAAACTTCATGATCCATATAATTGTATCATAGAATATAGAAAAGGGATATAATTTCTGAACCAAAGATAGGATCATCACATATTACTTATAATCAGTTTCATTAATTAAAGAATTACCTTGTTGGAATTCTTTCTTCATTGATGAATCTAACAACAGATATGTGTTATATAGTTTTTGTGTTGTAGGAATCAATGTATATTCCCTCTAGTGGTTATCCAAAAACGTTCCACAAATCTCCGAACATTTTCATAGGAATCTTTGGGTGCTAGCATGGTAGACCTTATCGCTTGGGTCATTCGCCTTTGATCTCCCCAACAACCACTTCCAAATCATTCTCCTTGATCTCTCTTTGCATGAGAGTGGGAGGTGGAGGAATATCATTCTCTATTATTAGGAGTGTTCTTAAAGAAGGGAGCTCTCTAGGGCTTGATATAATTATCCAAATCTATTGTGTACAACCAAAACTTATGAATTGGATTACCGAGAAAATAATATAATTGGGTTTATATATCACTAGTTTTACAAATAAAAAATTGTAAAAGTTCCCTTTATTATTTATTTAATCCCTATGGAACTCCATGTCAAATAATAATATTATTATTATGATTATTTCTCCTCAACATGCACTTAACATGAAAATTAAATTTAATAATATTCAATATTTATTATTTCTCACCGAACTATTAAGCTCAGTATGCCATTCCTCCACAATATTTATTGAACCTTGAATAATGACTATTTATTTATTAAATACATATCATTTCATTATTCACCAATAAATAAATATTATATTCAATAAATAGAAAATAAATATTTATTAAATATTATGCTCACGTTATATTCTCTTGAATAACTGGTGACTGAATATTTGTGATCAAGAAAACATAAATAATTATTAAACCACGTGTGGGAATAAAATTTATTTAACTTGTTAAGTAATAAATAATAATATTATTATTTAACTGAGACTATGGATACACTTAGTGTGTGACCCTCTAGGCCTCCTTCTTAGTGAAATTAGGTGAAGTATCCTAAAGTCCAAGGTTAGCATCTAAAAACACACTAAGAAACCCATAGAGAAAGAAGTTAATTCCGTAATGACATAATACCTCATACAGACACTTATTGTGTAATATAATAACTTTATCATGATGTCTCTAATCAATTTGGTTACATACTGGTGTCATCAACCTATATGATCAATTTCTCTTTCATTTACTTCCCAGAAATTGAAATTTCCTATTGAACACCATGGTTTCAGATTTATTTAGGCTATATCATTTCCATCAAAGGGCCTGAAATATTAACTTTCTTTAAAGAACATAATGAACAAATCCTTTCTCATGTTATTCAGTAATGTAATATTACTCGTGATGCACCCAATGTATCCTACCTCATCGTGAATATATATCATCATGGTTTTCACCAATACATAAAATTATGCGACTCATAATACTTATTAATAATAATCTTAAAGTCTAAGGACCAATACAAACATCTATATATAGTAACATCCAATGACACATATAAATATGGATTTCCTACTCGAAGGTCTCATTCTCATAATATCCTACTTGATATTACCAAGGGATTACACCATGAAAAGGTTACTCAAAGTCCTATGAGTCACAACCCTTGATATCATGTATCATTTGTGTCCCTAAAATGAAACCATCTGACTATAGATCATATATTTAAGAATAGTTTCATAGCACTTCTGATTTCTCATCATAGTGAGGAACTGCTATAACCTTTTAGTGGAAGAGCGATTCTCAGGATATTATCACATACTATGTTATGCACAAGAACAATCATGATGTGATAATAATTTTATTAATATTCAAAACTATGAATATAGGTTATCATAAAGTACACAGAAGTTGGTTCTAGGGCACCAACTCCAACAGACTCCCACTTGAAGTAGAGCCAACTACTAAAAACCTTTATTCTTCTAGCTCTCACATGATACTAATGTTTATACTGAGATATATCTTTATTTAAGGGTTCCTACCCATTCTCTATTGTCGGTACTCTACTTAATTCAACTTTACCCCTCATATAAAAATTCCACAAGAGGTTATACTTCTGGAGTATATACTTTGTCTGTTGGTGTGACCTTGGCTATTTTACAAGATCCACTGCTATATTATCTCATAATGCAATGTGATAGGGTCTTTACTACTAGGTACTATATCAATATCCTAGATAAAGTTACAAACCCAAATGGATTCCTTGGATGCATCATAATCCACTATATACTCATACTTTTCTATAGAATCAGTGACAACTAGATTCTTTGAACTCTTCTATCTCACAACTCCTCTATTGATATAGAAAATATATCATGATTGTGACTTCTAAATTATTCTGATCTATCTAAAAACTAGTATCAGTATAACCCCTGATGACCAGCTCCTCGTATTCACCATACACCATTACTATATTCTTAGTTCTTCTCATATACTTAAGGATAGACCTAACAGTATACCAATGTTTTTCTATTGGATCTTATTAATATCTTCCTACCATGATCAATCACTACCACAAAATAGGGCAAGGGAAGAACTGCCCTTTATCAGTGCTAAACAGAAAGTGTTGATAAAGGGGTATGCCTTTATAAGTTCTAGTTAAAAGCGCTGATAAATCTACCCTTTATCAACACCTTTTTAGTGTTGATAAAGGTTTTTATTCTTAATTTATATAAAATTATAATATTTATAATCGAAAATAATGTTTTTTTATAGATTGACAATTATATACCAATATTTATAAATATATACTCTTTATTGTTATAATTATTAATAAATAGATATATATTTATCATATATGCCATTTTAAATAAATATATAAGAATATAAATAAATTATTAAGTAAAAACTGTTGGAACCTTTATTAGCACTCATTAAAAGCGCTGATAAAGGTATGTTTTATCAGCGCTAAAATAAAGGCATTGACAAAACATACCTTAATCAGCCCTTTTAACGAGCACTGATAAAGGTTCCAGTGGTTTGTATTTAATAACCCTAAGAAGCCCTCCTCTCACAAACGCAGTCAAGCTTTCACAGAAGCTGAACCAGGCCTCTCTTCCGCTGCGACCTCTCCTCCTCCTCCGCCTCCTCTTCCTCCTCTACATCCTCCTCATTCTCCTCCTCTTCCTCTGCCACCGCTGCTGGGTTTTCCTCATCTTCCACGACCGTCATCCTCATCCGTCGTTGCTGCCTCCACCGCCACTGCCTCCACTGCTGTTGCCTCTACCACCACTGCCTCCATCGCCGCTTCCTCCTCCGTGGTTGCCTCTACCGTAGCTTCTTCACCTCCAAGGTCCATCTTGATTTGATTGTACCCAAAGCACCATTCTTATAGGAAGTCCTAGTTACTAGGGTAAAAGATTATTATTTTATAGTTTGAGATATTATTTCTGATATGTTTACTAAATACTAGGTATTTACCTTAGATATAATTATTTTAAATTTCTCATTATCCATTAGAAATAGGCCTATCTACATGTATCATGGTTATAATGTAGGACTCACATGACATGTTCTTACATGTTTCTAAATGAATTTTGATGGGATGTTCAGCTGTTTAAAGTGTCATCACTAACTTCTATATAGTTTTTCAATGTAAAATTTTGGTGGGATTATTATCAATAGAATTATAATGGTATGTAAATCAATCCTAGTTTATAATGATCCATAGTGGTGTATGTATAGGCTCTTTATGAATTGGATGCATAGACATCCCTAGTGTGTCAAAAAAGGCATTTCGTGCTTGAAGTGATCCAAAAATGGTCATAAATTTCCATATGGATAAGTATTTTGGTTGAAGAAGAGCACCAAAAAGAATCAAGTGAGGGTGAATTGAGTTCAGGAATTTTTTATAACATAAAGTACCCTTTATTTAGTCAATATAGTTTTTAATCCATTGTTTTCACCAGTAGAATACAAAAAGTAAAATATAATGAGAAATATATTACACATAATTTTTAGTGGGTTCTTCAGGTTTGTGGGATGTGGTAAATGGAGTACTCAGTTTTAGATTATTTTATTCTCATGGGTTTCCGCTATTTTATGTTTTCTTTTTAGCTGGAAATCTCCTCTATTGTGCGCTTATCCTCTTCCATGAACGCACCTCTACCGTGTACTGAAAAACACCTTTGCAGTGAGTTTTCTCCTATTACTCATTGTTTCCTCTTTTTCACATGTTATTACTGGTTTATATTTATGGTTATAATGTTAAATTTACTGGATAAACACCCCACTGAAAATCGTGGTCGTTGGTAGTCCTTGTTTGCGCACTAAATGAATTGCATGTTGGTTGGTTCCCATTGAACATTTGAATATAAAAATTGGTAATTTACGTATACTTGAATTATGAATGAACACCCTAGGATGATAAAACTTTTGTGATAACCCCTGAATTAACAAAAAAAATTGAATAAGGGATTCTTTGTAAAATTTAAAATTGTGATTGTTTTGTTTGTTTGGTGTTGCGATTGTGAGCACGATTGTGTTTTTGTATGGTGTTGCGGTTGTTGGAATGATTGATATGCCATTTGTTTTCCATGTTATAGTTCTTCCACAATTTAATATCAATCTAAACATTACCCATTTCAATGGCACCACCATTTTGTTACTGGTTCAATTCCACTGAATCCTAGAAAACCACTTCTAGAGGACTCTATGTGACACATTATGGTGTAAAGATGATGTTTTTCAGATTCTATATATTTTTAAAATACATGGTATGTAGTCTTTTTAAATGGAACATGCTTCACTATACATGGATTTTATATAGATTTTAATGCCAAAAAACATTTATCTCCAAAATTTACACCACATGACTCATCTTCTGACTCAAACTTGGAATAAATTTCATTTTAAATGTTACATGTCATGTGAACCTAGGTCACACACAATGTATCTCCAAGATATATATGTCATCATGAAACCATGTACACACCATGAAATAATGGTAGAACCACATGATATGTGTTTTACTTCACTCACACCATGTATAGATACCATAGAAACTTGATGTGTATAGACTATACACCCCTAGTGGTCATGTAAGGACTACACGCCATGTATTCCACAAAAATGTGATGCACAGCTGGTGAGGTGACTCGGTATGTATCTAAAGTACACACCTTTAGCTCACGTTATTCTATATATCATATATTTTTAAAGGCATCATGCAGTCTTTGTAAGACTAACTTGGAATTAATTTGATATATGTCAGATTAAATCAGGTATCTTATCCATACATGATGTTCACCCTACTAGAAACACCATTTATACGGATTTCACATGAGTTTAGAAATGGTAGTATACAACCCACCTTTACTAAGAACCCTACACATTTTATATCCATTGAACAAATTGTGAGCTATGTTATTTTCATTATTATTATTTATTTTTCACTTAGATGATACTATTTCATGTATGAGTATCCCATTATAAATATATTCTCATGTACATCAAAATTGTATGATTCCTTCAATAATTGGAAATTGCACACGATGTGGTTTGGATATTTTAATTATCTTCACTCTTCTTGAGAGTTGACAAGTGACAAGTGAGATGCTTAGATAAAATATAGAGTATGGTACTCCCCCATGTTTCGATGAAGACTCCTCCATGTATAGGTTTTAGGTACTCCATGGAGATATACAAAAGACAGGGCACAGTCCCCCGTATATAGATAGAGTTCAAGTACTTTCACATGTTTGGGGTAGGTTTCTCTATTTCATGTATGAGTAGACCATTATATCCTTACATTGTTTTTTTGAGGGCATCCTACTGGTTATGATTACAATCACACCTGTATGGCCTTTATAACCACATGTGATGTGTTTATTTTTATATTTTATAGTTTGGAGATGAAATTTGTGGACATAGAGTTAGTGAGTTTAGAGTAACAGTTAAATTGTATATGATGATGGTTCATTGTCGAGGCATTTGTACCATGATTTTTTTATAAAACCCAAACAATGATACTTGATTAATTAAAACATAATATTAGAAAAGTTCAATATCGAACCCATAAAGATGATGAATATGAATAAAGAATTGATGAATGTCAATCGGTTGAAAAAAGAGTATGAAGATGGTGTGAAAGAGTTTATCAAGTTTGCAGAAGATCATACATGTGACCCTTATCAAATCCTTTGTCCGTGTTTATACTGTTGTTATTTAAGACAAATTAGTCCAGAGAAGTCGGAAGAACACCTGATCTGTCACAGAATAGATTGAAGTTATACATGTTGGAATAAACACAGGGAAAAAACGAATATAGGAAGTGGCTCGAATAACACGACATTTTATGGATCATCTGATATGATTACAAGCATGAATAGTGAATATGGTCATATGGAGGATGTGATTATAGATGTGAATGATGATAGAGATCATATTGAGGAAATTACAAGGATAGTTGAAGATGAACTTTTTGATTGTCCAAAATTGTATGAGAAGTTAACGAGTTGTGAAAAAACTCCATTGTATGCTGGATTAACTAAATATACAGCATTGTCATTCGTACTGAAGCAGTATAATTTGAAAGTAGGAAATAGGTGGAGTGACACCAGTTTTACAGAACTACTTTCTCTCCTGAATGACATGCTCCCAAAAGATAATAAACTCCCAAGCCAAACATACGATGCCAAAAGAATGCTACGATCAATGGGTATGATCTCTGAAAGAATACACGCCTGCCCGAATGAATTTATATTGTTTTTCAAGGACCAAAAATCACTTAAATAATGTCCAAAGTGTGGTTCTTCTTGATACAAGAAAGGTGATTCCAGTCCTACGAAATTTTTATGGTAATTTCCAATCATTCCAACGTTTAGGCGCCTATATGGAAGTGAGGAGACTGCAGGATAATTGAAATGGCATGCAGATACAAGAATTAAAGATGGGAAACAACATCACCCTGCAGACTCTCCTCTGTGGAATAGAATTTATCACGAGTATCCTAAATTTGGAAACGAGCTGAGAAACCTTCGTCTGGTGTTATCTACAGATGGGGTGAATCCTTTTGGTTTTCAAAGCAGTAGTCACAGTACATGGCTGGTTAGGTTGGTAAATTATAACTTACCATCGTGGTTATGCATGAAACGAAAATACATCATGTTATCTATGCTTATATCAGTACCAAAACAACCAGGGAATGATGTTTCTATTTATTTGGCTCCATTGATTGAGGATTTTAAAATATTGTGGGATTCAGGTGTTAAGTTGTATGATGCTTACAACAATGAAGATTTCACTTTGAAATCCATGTTGTATGAAATGATAAATGACTTTCCTGCTTATGGAAATTTTTCAGGATATATAATTAAAGGAACTCAAGGGTGTTCCATTTTCAAACAAGGTACACGGTCAATTATGTTGAAACATTCATTGAAAACCGTGTTTCTAGGACATCACATATTTCTAGCTCGATGGAATAAGTACCGATCATGTAAGACATCATTTGAGGGAAGTTCAGAATAATGTACAGCACTGTCTCCACTAACAGGTGATCAATTGTTTGAGAAAGTAAAATATTTGTACTCTACTTTTGGTAAACGGTTTTCAAAAAACCTTACGAAAACTGGTTGGAAAAAGAGATCAGTTTTTTTTTGAATTACCATACTATAATTGTATGTATGTCGGAAATTTTATTGATGTTATGCATGTTGAAAAAAATGTATGTGATAGTGTCATTGGCATGTTGCTAAATGCATCCGTAAAAACAAAGGATGGAATTAAGGCTAGATTGGGCATGGTTGAGATGGGAATACGAGAAGAGTTGGCACCAGTGAAGGGTGAAAAATGAACATTTCTTCCTCCTGCTGCTTAAACTCTTTCCAGGAAGGAGAGATATTAGCTTTTCAACTTCTTAAATGATATAAAGGTTCCACAGGGGTATTCATCAAATATCAAGAACATCGTGTCAATGCGCGATTTAAAATTAAAGGGTCTGAAATCACATGACTGCCATGTTTTGATGCAAGATCTAATTCCTATAGCTTTAAGTTGCATTTTTCCCAAGAATGTCCACCATACATAAATGAAGATCTTTTTCTTCTTCAAAGCTATATGCAACAAAGTTATAGACCCGAAGAAATTGCCAACTATGGAAAGAGAAATTGTCGTCATATTGCGTGAATTGGAAATGTTCTTCCCGCTAACATTTTTTGATATGATGGCTCATTTGATGGTTCATTTGGTGAGAGAGATTTGGCTATGTGGCCCTGTACATTATAGATGGATGTACCCCATTGAACGGTATATGAATATTTTGAAAGGGTGTGTCAAAAATCGAATTCATCCAGAGGGTTGTATTGTGGAGAAATTTATTGTTGAGGAAGCCATTGAATTTTTTACCGAATACCTGTTTGGTGTGGAAAACGTTAGCCTACCGAAATCATGTCACACTGAGGGGCTTTAAGGTGAAGGAATTTCTGGAAGAGAGGTTTTCACAATCAATATTACAGATTGGGAGTAGGCTCACCTTTATATTTTGCATAATAGTTTCAAGGTTGACCCATATGTTCAAACCCAAAAATAAATTATTAGGCGTTTGAATCCTTTTAGGGAGGAAAAATGGATATCAGATACACATAATCGACAGTTTATAGGATGGTTTTAGGACCATATTTTTAAGCAGTTAGATGAAAATCCATACTCAATTTCATAACAACTTCGATGGAAATCTGGAGGAGCAAGTTTGTATGTATTATCTTTCAATACTTATGCATTTAATGGTTATACATTCTATACTAATGAACATGATGAAGACAGTCCCATGTAGAATAGTGGGGTTACACTTGTGGCTGAGGTGATGCATGTTTCCAGTGCTAAGGACAGAAATCCAATTTATGCGAATATGTCATACTTTGGCATCATCAAATGAATATAGGAGTTGGATTATACGAAATTCAAAGTGCCTATTTTTCCATGAAAGTGGGTTGATAACAGAAGTGCTGTTAAAATAGATGAATTAGGATTTGTGAAAGATGATTTTAGTAAGGGGAGAAAGACAAACAATTTATAATGGCATCAAGGGTAGTACTAGTATTTTATGTTCCAGACCCCGCAAACCTAAATTGGTCAATTGTTCTGTTATCGACCAAAACAACTAAAGGGTCAAATGAAATTTTAATAGAGGATGAACCTTTTATAGAGACTTAAAAATCATTTCACAGTGTTCCCAATATAGACGGCGTTTTGTATGTTAGAGGAGACCACAATGAAGGTATTTACATAGTTGATAGAGGAGTCAAATATCTTAATCCTTTAATAAAAAACAGAGTACAATAATCAGGTTATTTGTATATTATAATATACATTTTGTTACATTATGTTATTATCTATTCATTGTTACTTTTATGTAATCTAAATTAAATGTTAAACCACTTCTAGAGATAATGACTTCTGCACCTACTGATGTGCCCAATCCTGAGGCACAAAAGGTCTCTCAACCAGCTGCTGGTGGTCCCAGTGCAGAGAAACAATAGGTTTCTCAACCATTTGTTGGGGGTCCCAGTGCAGAGCAATAATAGGTTTCTCAACCTATTGTTTCTATTCCTAGTGATGAGGTATAACAAGTTTCTCAACCTGTTGATGGTGGTCCTAGTGTTGAGGTACAATAGGTTTCTCAACCTGTTGCTACCGGTCCCAGTGTCGATACTAGTGCTCCGAAGGAACATATTGATGATAATTATGAGGAAATACTTGGAAATGAAACCCTCAAATCACAAAAAAAACAGGAGCGTCGTATTTTGACAGTGTTAGCCAATATCCTTAAGGAAAAAGCAAAAGGCATCAAATTTGAGGTGGGATGGAATAAGTGAGGCCAACATGTTAACCCCAACAGAGCCATCTTTAGTAGCGACATTGGAATCTTCACTCAGAAATGCGTGCTGATTGATGTACAGTCAAGGAACCATGTTTTCATTGGGCTTAAGACACTAATGTGGTAAGAGATTACGGTAACATTATAATATCATTTTTTTAATTTATTAAAATAAAATAAAATACCAAAACATTGACTTACTCTTCATCATCCATTGTAGAGTGCATTTATAGTAGATTCCTATCCAAAGGAATATGTATTAAGAGTTTCAAGAAGGATTCATAGTGGTTTCCACACAATTTTAACGAAATATCATCTTAAAGATGTTGAAGGGAAAATCAAGCCGCTCCCACCTCCTCTTTATGAACACTTGATATCCCAATGAGCGTGGGATGCGTTTAGCAACCATCATGGGGAGAAGAATTTTCAGGTACATTGTGTGGGGTAATACATTTTTTGACTTTTCTTGTATTCATCATTTTTATTAATAGTTTTTTATTCATGAAAAAGCAATTAAGTGCTGAAAATAAAAAAACTCAACAGAACCAGTGTACCCTTACCATAAATCTAGGATGGGGTACGCTTCACTTGATAAAAAATTAGTACGTATTTTAAATCTACCGTACTACTTGTATGTGACATGAAAAACACCATAACCATGTTTCTCAGTTTATATGTAGATTGATGAATTGAAATTGAAAGCCATATCTATCCCACACTATGTGCTATGGAAGGAGGATTGTGTAAATAAAGAGGGGATACTGATAGATGAAAACACACAAAAAGTGAGGGAAACATGTGTAAGTATGCCATAATATAAATTTGATTTTCTTTAAATCACTATTACATTACAATGACTACTTATTTTTCTATATTTTCTATCTGAGATTGTCACAGGAATCAACAACACCCACACCAGATGCAGACATACTTTCAGCAGCCTTGAAGCAGCCATCTTTGAGGCGATCCATTCCCCTAAAAAACCTAACATAGATGTGGTAATAAATGTTTTAATAATTGTTATTGTGAAATGTGATTCACATAGACACTGATACTTTTCACGTACTAATATTCTACAGGGTGAAATGACTGTGATTTATATCTATCAACTCCCACCTATAGCCTTGTAGCGAGGTCTATGATGTCCAATATGCAAAACGACATGCTACACAACAGAAAACTTATAATAGATCATTTCAGAGTGTTAATTAACGTAGCTAATGATCTGAGTGCTGAGCTACATGTTCCAAATGATGATAACGAAATTCATACAGTTGAACAAGCTGTTGGAACATTCATCGCATGGCTGGAAATTCTTGTAAAAAACATGTCGATAAAGAGGTATCCATTTCCAATTTATTTTTCAAGCTAGACC
Source organism: Viscum album (assembly GCA_963277665.1). Lineage (NCBI taxonomy): Eukaryota > Viridiplantae > Streptophyta > Magnoliopsida > Santalales > Viscaceae > Viscum > Viscum album. The sequence goes on along the minus strand of OY728119.1, from coordinate 1,959,787,487 downwards.
TTTAACATTTAATGAAAAATGGTCTGAACCCATGAATGTTATTAAATAATGAAAAAGATAAGGGGGTGAAACAAAATATCAGCTCAAGACTATCTCAAGGATCAACCAACCGATTGAAACGGTCTACTGAGAGCACCTTCACCCTGCCCGTTCTATATCCACAGTTAATATCATTGCAGGCTCATGTGGATACAAATTTGATAGATGGAAATTCTCACACAGTTGATTTTGAAAAAATATATATACAGAGAGGAAGCATCAGATTTCATTAGTGCTGAAAATGTAAATTAAATCCTCAAGTATGAATGCCTAGGAGCCTCAATTATAAATGCATACAAGAGGTATGTTTTCTTGATTTGATTTTAAAAAAGATGATATACCCAGATAATTATGACTAAATACATTTTATATTTTTCGCAGACGTATATATGAAAAAAAATTGAAAATATTTCCCCATGAAAAAATATTTGGACTCCTTATTCCTCACACCACCTCTTCAAAAGATGAAATAGATTATGATAAAGAGGCTTCAATAATGCCATCCATGCTAAAATCATTTGAAAATAAAATTACGGATGACCGACTATTTTTAATACCAATGATGCAGAGGTAAAACTCTACAATTTAATCATATCAACTATATTTTCATTTCTTTCTTTACTTAATCCTTTTTGTATTTTTAGGAAGCATTGGATGTGGATTGCTGTCAATTTGGATACTCTAAAGATTTATTTTCTGGATTCAATGCATGGATATCCAACAAACCAACCATGCATTATGGAATTTATTAATTTTTAATACACTAGATCCAACATTTTAAAACTAAACATTTAGTTATATAATTTATGAAATATTTTAATGAGGATTATATTATGATAGGGCGGTGCATCAATATCATATACTACATGGAATGAATCCAGGGCCTAAGGATAAGAATGCCTACAAGATCTACAACTGGAAAAGTATCCTGGTATATATAATAACATTGAACTATCCAAACACATATCAAAACAAATTACATATTTTTTATATGTTTCTGAAGTTTCCAAAATAAACAAATGAAAAGGACTGTGGTTATTATGTTTGTAAATTTATGAAATAGATTGTATTTCACCTACAAACTAGCATCCCTGATGAGGTATTTTCAAAAATAATTATGAGTTCATTTAAAATATTTATTAATCCTTTGTGTATTTATATTTTTTTAGTACTACCATGAATATCACAAAAACTAATATTCACAGATGATATAGATGTGTTTAGAAATGAATGGGAAACATACTTGACGGAAGATTGTACACAAATAGGATGAAGGTGAATTCCTACTAATGTTATCCATATATGATCATTTATATCTCCCTTATTTACACTTATTGAGCATATATGATCACCCTTTATTATGTTTTATATCCTTAGGTTATGAAGAATGGTTTTATAAATGATTTTTCTTTCTAGTAAATCATAACTCATTGGACTACATTGGTCGATAGTGTGGAAGTAGACCAATGTATAGTCATTCAGTCCACTCACGAGCATCTTAAAAGCTTGATGGGAACCAATATCTTGGATTTTCAATTTTCTAATTTTAGTTTCCCTTAGATGTGGGTGGGGGATGTCCATGAGGGAGGGGGTGTCCAGGAGTGGGGGGTGTCCAGGAGGGGGTGTGTCCAGGAGGGAGGGGGTGTCCCGGTGTGAGGGTGGGTGGGGGTGTCTAGGAGGGGAGGGGGGCTGTCCAGGGGGTGTCCAAAAGGGAGGGGGTGTCCAGGGGTGTCCATGAGTTGGGTGTCCAGGAGGGGAGGGAGAGGGGGTGTGTCTAGAAGGGAGGGGATGTCCAGACAAAGATCCGTTAAATTCCATTCAATACTGATAATATAAAATGGGTAGATCACTTATAGAGTAGCCTGAAGTGGGTCCGTAGTGAGGCATCAAAAGTTCCAACCAACCAAACCAATTCCAATCCCATGTAAAGGCACAATAATTATATTCTAGTTCAATTTGAGGCCCAATATATCATATTTAATGTCATAAAGACCCAACATATGCATCATTTACCTTTCTCACGTTAGATTAATGTGAAATTTTGTTCTTATTCCTCCAATATTTTTTTTGTTTGGTGTTTTTCCTTGATTTGTTGAATTGTATCTCTTCAAAATATAATTGATTTTATAATTAATATTATTTAATGATGGTGTATGAATAATATTTATTTTATTATCAAATATATGATGAAAATATAGTTGGATAAAGAAGGTTATTAATGGGTATACACTAAAGAACTAGGTGGGAGGGGGTGTCCAGGAGTGGAGGGGGTGTCCAGGAGGGGAGGGGGCTATCCAGGGGGTGGAAAGGCGGCTGTCTAGGGAATGGGAGGGGCTATAAGGGGAGGGAGGGGGTTTTCCAGGAGGAGGAGGGGGTTTCAGGTGGAGTGGTGGGAGGAAGGGGGATGCAAGGGGAGGGGGCAGTCCAGGGGTAGAGAGGGGGTTGTTTAGGGGGGTTGTCTCGGGGAGGGGAGGGAGGGGGGTTGTCCAAGAGGGGAGGGGGGATGTCCAGGAGAGGAGGGGGCTGTCTAGGAGGTGGGAAGGGGGATGTCCAGGGAAAGGGAGGGGGCTTCAAGGGGAGGGAGGGGGGTGCTGTCCAGGGGTAGGGAGGGGGCATTGATGTTAACCGAAGCATCGAGGTAGATTAGAAAACATGATAAAAGACTGTTTTGAGCCTTTAACAAGATCACCATGTTTCCTTTAAATAGACTTTAATATCTTCAGTTAATCCATCAAATACATGACTAGAATCCCAAAAGATAAGACTGAAATTCACTAAAATGTAGGTTGTAGAAGCCATGCATTTTGTGCCAGGTTTTTTTCAAAAGTTTCACCTTGATGCTTAAAATAAGAAATTTTTATAGTTCATTGTCTCAAGAGTGATGGTGTGGTTCCATCAATGGGGTTTTTTCCTCTGAACAGGAATGTTAGATGGTACCACTGGATTAAATAGCACTGATTCATAATCCTCCGCGGTCTGAATGGTAGTTCAAACATCTTTTATGGCTAAGTTATCGCATGTTTCCACTCATGTGTCCCATATCCTCTGTTCCCTTCCATAGAACAAAGGTTTTTCAGTTGCTTGAGAAACTTGGTTCCCATCGCATGCGACTGTGATCGCATTCTCCATGGTTTCTCACCTCTTTGCTATATCCTCGATGATCACTACTAACCGAGGGTTGTCTGCCACAATTTCTTCAAGTCCAGACATGTGCTTTTCCAGTTTCACCATACTTTCTGAATACTGCATGTGGTCCCATGGAAAACAAAGTGTAGATAGCTCATCTTGCTCAGTTTCAGCCGCATTTTCCGCCAAAGATGTGACCAGAATCCTGATTGCATCTCTCCCATTTGTCTCTCGGATTCTGCCACCGTCAGAACATGTCAGTATCCTATGTAGCCCGCATCAACTGATCGTCTTCCTTTGCATGTGTCTCAGTCATTCTCATCGCCAATGTATGTCACTCCCCTTCTTATTGTGGAACTTTCTCTATGCTGCATAGCATGTTAGTGGTGTGTTTTAAATATTCAGCTTGCTCCATCAACTCATGTTCCCACCTGCACTGATCTTGATCCCACCGTTGTTGGTGCAACGTGAGATCTTTCATTTTGTATACAATGGCTTAATTCTGAAAATTTGAAGGGTTTCTTCCTCTTTTTGTAATAGAAAAGTTTCTTATGACAATATGTTCATTTGGTCATTCCCACTAAAATCTATTATTATTATTGTTACTATTGTCATTGATATATTTGTAGTTGATTCTCTTTCATTGTCTAATGATATCATTTGGTTTTTTCTAGTTCAAGTTCACTATAGATTTGCATAATAATATGTTATTTTCTGTCTAGGGGGGTTGCCTCGGGGAGGGGAGGGAGGGGGGTTGTCCAGGAAGGAGGGGGTGTCCAGGAGTGGAGGGGGGGGTCCAGGAGGGGGGGTGTCTAGGAGGGGAGGGGGTTGTCCAGGGGGTGGGAAGGGGGCTGTCCAGGGAAAGGGAGGGGGCTGCAAGGGGAGAGGGGGGTTGTCCAGGATGAGGTAGGGGTTGCAGGTGGAGTGGTGGGAGGGAGGGGGCTACAAGGGGAGGGGGGTTGTCCATGAAGGAGGGGGTGTCTGGGAGGGGAGGTGGGGTTGTCCAGGAGAGAAGGGGTCTTTCCAGGAGGTGGGAAGGAGGTCGTCCAGGTAAAGGGAGGGAGATGCAAGGGGAGGGAGGTGGTGCAGGTGGAGTGGTGGGAGGGAGGGTGGTTGTCCAGGGGTATAGAGGGAGATGTCTAGGGGAGGAGAGGGAGGGGTGTCCAGGAGAGAGGGGGGTTGTCCAGGAGGTGGGAAGGGGGCTATCCGGGGAAAGGGAGGGTGCTGCAAGGAGAGGGAAGGGGGGTTGTCCAAGAGGAGGGAGGGGGCTGCAAGTGGAGTGATGGGAGGGGGGATGTCCAGGGGTAGGGAGGGGGATATAGGGGGGTTGTCCAGGAGGAGGGACGGGGGTTGCAGGTGGAGTGGTGGGAGGGGGGTTGTCCAGTGGTAGGGAGGGGGCTGTCTAGGGGGCTGTCTCGGGGAGGGGAGGGAGGGGGGTTTGGATAATCACACTAAAGAACTAGGAGATCAAAATAAAAGTGAACCTATATGATCATGGCCTATCTAATTGTGTAGGTTCTCATGAGGACCTCTCTAAAACTGATAAATACAAAACAATATTTATAAGTCAATGAATCATGTTGAGACTCTTCTAAAATATTAATCCAATCCAAGGAAATATGGACTTGTAAAGGTTGTAATAGGTAACAACTATAATTTTAGTAATGTATTCTTTCATATTAATGTTTAATTTATTTCATTATTGTATTACTAACATAATATTTGTTTTCTTATATAGGTTAAATCTTTTTCCTGAGTTCGAATGCTTTGTTCGGAAACTAATACCATGGACGACAATTTTTTAGAGCAAATCATGGATGCAAAAAAGGATGAAACATCAATGTTTTTTAACTGTTTGTTGGATAATTGTAATTGTAACCAAATTAAACATTTTTTGAAATGTATATAGTAGTGTGTTGTTTTGTATTAATTATTTTAAGTAAATGTATGTAGCATTTTTATTCTTATGTGCTTTGTGTGTAGGTGTTGTTTGTGATGTGTGTGCTGGTGATGTCTCATGTGTGCAGGTGATGTGCAGGTTCTGGGTTTTCACAGGCAATTTGGCCTATATCAACACTAATTAAGCACTGATAAATGGATAATATATCAGCTCTCAAAATATCACTGATAAAGGTGGTATTTATCAGCGTTATTTTAAGCGTTGATATATTATCCATTTATTAGTTCTATTTATTAGATCTAATAAATACTTCCGTTATTAGTGCTAAAAATCACTGATAATGGCCCCCCTTTATCAGCACTAAGCAAGCGCTGATAAAATCCCACCTTTATCAGTGCTTTTTTTAGTGCTAATAAAGGTCCCCCTTTATTAGCGCTATGTTTAGCACTCATAAAGTGGACCCCCTATCTTCTCCGAGATTAACAGTGATTTTTTAGCACTGTTAAAGGCTATTTTTAGCGCTATTAGAAGCCCTATTTATAGTAGTTTGGTTTGGGTTTTCATGTTTCGAGAATGAGTTATAACTCATGGGATTTCGGTATCTATTTTGATCGATCAACTGGAGGCACTTAAATGTTTGGAGGTGGGTTACACTTGAGAAGTTCCATCTTTGGGTCTAGATTTTGTTGTGGCTTTACAGGGGTGGAAGCATTATGGTGGGGATAATTTTCACACCCCGACCTCAGACCATCTTTTATTTATTTCTTTTCATGGTCTCAGATTTTTACAATTGAGGTTTGGGTTTTGTCCAGGGTAAAATTTTAAGATTTTAAAATTTTCAGGTGAGCTTTTGGAAAGCGGATGGTCGGTGCCCAATCTAACAGACTGTGTGGCCAAACTATATGGCATGGTTAGTGTTGAAAATAATAAAATTAGTTGAAAAATGAAAACAAAAATTAAGGAATGATTAATGATCATAATAATATTTTGATTATTATTATTATTATTATTATTATTATTATTATTATTATTAAGTGAATTTTTAATATTATCATGATTATATTATTATAAGTATTATCCTTATGAATAAAATTTTATTTTTTTTAAATTATATTTATTATTAATTTATTATTACGATTGATTATTGTTAATTTTAGCAGTAATAATATTATTATTAATATGGTGCTAATTATTAAGAAAAATTATTATTATTATTATTATTATTGAGTTTCCTTTTCACTATTTTATTTTAATTATTTTTTCTAGAGAAAACCATAAGGGGTGTATCCCTCTTCTTCTCGCACGGTGCACAGTCGCCCCGCCTAGCCTCTTTCTCACATGATCCACAGCCGCCCCACCTGGCTTGTTCCTCTCACAAAACGCATAGCTACCCCACCTAACCCCCTCCTCAGTTCAGTGAAAGGGCCCCTCCTGTAACGCCCGAGACTTTTATAAGAAATATTTTGTTTTTATCAAAGGAATATTTAACTACACACAAAACTATATTGGCTTTCTTTACACACAACCGTGGCCTTCCTCGATAGCTTGCGTCGTACGCAATACTGAGTTTCACTAAACAACGATATGCTATTGAAATATTATTAAAACTAGACATTATGAATAGTACTAACCACTTTTTGAAATTTTATAAATTTTATTTTTCAAAATGGACTTCATTTTTGGATTCGGAATATCGAAATTATCCTAGGGTAAAATTTTGGTATTTTTCTGAAAACTTTCAATTTTTGATGAATAGTGAAACCACTAAGTGGTAGTTAAAAAACTGAATTTTCCATAAAACTTCATTTTACTGCTTCAGTGAGTGTAATTTCGAAAATCCGAGACACACGGTTAATATCAAGGACTAAAATTTGGTTCAATGAGATGAAAATTATTTTTGGTGAATAGTAACTTTTTACTTTGTTTTACCACGGTTAAAAGTAAATAGGGTAAGTAAGGGTAAAAGTGTTATTATTATTACCCTAACACGTGTCCTAATTCTATTGGATAAGTGTAATTCGACCAAAAAAACATTATGAAAAAAATATGACCATTTAGGACCACTTGGATTAGATTAGGACATTTATTATTAATTTATTTAAAGAAGGGTTAAAATAGTTAAAATCAAAGTTTAATAAGTAAATCATTTTTAATATAGGGTTATACATAAGATAAATTCAACTATAAATATTAATTAGAAAGATAAAAATATTTCCTACATAATAGTATTTTATTTCTAATTTTTAAACATTAAATAATTTAATTTATTTATGACACAATGATGATGCAGTAATTATCTTATTAATGAAATATTGACATAATTGATGTTATAAATACCCAAATAAATATAATTTGAGACTTTTTATGAATTATACTAATTTTATAGGTTAATATGACATGTTAGTATTGATTTAATTAGCTTTTTTAGAACTAATAACTCTGTTATGATTTTCACAAAAATCAATTACTAAATAGTGTCAAAATTGACATAAAATAGTTCTTAAAACAAATATTATATTATTAATTGTTATTTTATTCCTAAAAATCTAAGGTTCGGCCAAATGACTTAGATAAGGTTATATATATTAATAATAAACAACTTGGGGTTCTTTTTGCTTGATATAGTAAGTTTATTAACCTTATAGTGTAAGAAAACAAGAAGACACGGTAAAAGTTAAATTATCTAACTTAAAGTTAAATCTAAATGATAAGGTTAAAATTGATAACTAAACTTGTCTAAATTCTATTGGATGAGATAATTTCGACCTATACCCACCTTATCTTCTAAATATATCAATTTGGATCTATTAATAACCTAATTGGACTTTATAATAAAATAATATTTTTGGTTATTCCAAAGGTGCCCCTGTCCTCCCTTATAAAAGGGAACATCCTCCCCCTCTTCCTCACACCACTTTGAGCCTTCAATCTCGGCCAAACCCTGAAAATTTATTCTATACACTTCCCTAGAGACATCCTAGAGGTCCTGGTATTCTTCAAAGACCAATTTTAGTGCCCTAAAAGGAGGTCTCAAAGAAGCGCTTCAAATAAGAGGTAATGCCTGTTACCGATTCTTTCATCTTTATTTCTTCTTCCACTTCTTCTTATTTAGTTGTTTCATTATGAAGTAATAACATCAGTATCACTCATATACTGATATGTTATTATAAGTATGAAACAACCCTATTTCGCCATCTATCCATCCTATGGAAAACGAAATCACCGCGCGTGCGTACGTACAGAATATCGTCTCCACGCCGTGGTGTAATATATTTTCCACCACCACCTTACTTGGATGGGTATAATGGTGTAAATAATTACTATATATGATTATTAGAAAATTATATTGATTCTGAAATAGTATACATACACTCCAATACAATTCCACGATCATGGGAATGATATCATCACTCGTGCGTACGTATGGAATACTGTCTCCACGATGTGATGCGATTCGTTCTACATTATCTTCTTTGCATAATGATTATATAAATGAATTGAATGAATAAATATGATATATAGTACATTAATACCATTCTGGAAATTATGTATCTATAACCTAAAGAGAAAAATAATAATTTATTCGACAAAACATGCATAAGAACAAAAAGTTATAAACACCCGAATAACAAGTGGCAATGAAATATTACTACTAAGAAGCTAAGAATATGACCATATATGATATCATAACAATAATTATGATTCTATAATAAGTCAATAACATTATTTAAATCATTATAAAGGAGGTTCGGACACTTTCTAAGCAAATCGGACCTAAGGTAAGGGAAATATCACAATCTCATTTTTATCCGAGATTGTTTATACTTTAGTATTTACTGGGGTGTATTTTATCATCCACATCCATGTTTCCTCCATATGTAATATTATTTCCATCCACCTACAATTGTTTAAATCCAATTTTACCCTTCGGTGATTTTTTAGTAAAGGATATGAAAGGAATCTTTTGTCATTTTTCGTACGAGGTACTTTTTGACTTTTCTGACAAAAGTACGAAGAATGTTTTTTTTAACTTATACGGCATGAATGGATTTTTAAAACATTATTTCCAAGAATCTTACTTTAAAAGTTTTCAAGTTTATTTTTAATCAACTTCTTTTAGTTTAGAATTGTATGACATGTTAAGAAAGGAAAAGTGTTTTTGAAGAAAAAAAGGATATTTCCCTTAAGAATGGAGTTCATGTGTTTTATCAAAATTATTTTCCATCTAAGATAATAAATGGTTCTGTTTCCATCCCTATTATTACATTAATTTGATTATTTTGTGATGGAATTATATTTTTATGAATTCCTTTTTCTTATATGAATTGTTTTATGATGTCACGATGTTTAAGATTCCCATTTTTATTACATGGGTTATGCTATGATGTATGGTTTCTGATTCTGTGGCAGACATAAGAATGGTATCATTATGAGATGGGTGGGACCTATATCTCCCTCCAATTCATTGGGTAAAGATTTTATATCTCATGATATAGACATGGCTGGAACGGCAGGTTAAACTGGTTCAGTGAAACAGGACTGAAACGAGGAGTGAACTCAGTTCAGAAATGGACTTTGTCCACTAAGATAGTCTTGGCCATGATTCTTGACTAATAAGAAATGATTCTCTATGATTATGTGTTTATTCCACAAAGCTTCATGTTTTAAGTTATGATTATTGTGATTACATTTCACTACTATGATTTATCCCATTAAATTATGATCTCTTTTGCAGGTTAAGATTTCCAAAAGTTATGTTCTTATGAATATTATGTGATTGATATTTCTTTTGTTTACCCTTACTGAGAATTTGAGCTCACCATTTTGTATGTTTTCTTTCCCTAGGTCAGGAATAATGTTATTAAGTAAGATATTCCAAAAGGGACTATAGATATGATGAAATAAATGGGAGATGGTGTAGACGCTTTATGAACCAGTTGTTTATGTTTCCCAGTTTCTAAAGAAACTATACCTATACGGTCCTTTCGTGGTTTTTTTATATGTTGTAAAAAGTATGCTTCAATTTTGAAGTATTAATAATGTATGTAAAGTATGGGTCGTTATAGTTGGTATCAGAGGAAAGGTATAGTCAACCTTTGGAAACTAGGATGTGAAAGCCTTAGTAAGAACCCTAAGGATAAGTCTAAGTATATAACACAAACTTAGTGTTTTAGAAATGACCATGAATAACCTAGGATAAGACATTAAGTGTGAAATTTTATTCTTGATTATGTGGTTTTCCTATTATAATTAGTGTTTCTCACACTATTCTTCTTGGTTTTAGTCAATGGCTGGAACCCGAAGGAACCGTGTTAATACGGAATGCGACGGGAAATGCAATGATTGTCCCCCTGAGCAACCAAACGTTATGGGAGCTGGAATGAAAAATCTTGTAGCCATGCTCACACAACTTTCTCAAGCTATGAATCATGCAAGACTTTCAAATGAGTAAAGGAAGGAGCAACATTCTGTTGAATCCTTCATGAGGTAGCGTCCACCTTCATTCAGCGGGTCTACTGATCCATTTGTTGCTGAACAATGGATCAGTACTACTGAAAAGATATTTTCAGTTCTTCAATGTTTTGAACATGATAAAGTCATCTTAGTAGTGTATCGTTTGGAAGGTGATGCTGATCAATGGTGGAATCTTATCAAGAATACGAGGCAAAGAGATGAAATTGAGTCCATGGAATGGGACGAGTTCAAGAACTTATTTTTCAATAAGTATTTCCCTCGTATTCTTCGATCAAAGATGGAGAAGGAGTTTCTTGAACTAAAGAAAAAGGATAATAAATCTGTTGGTACCTACGAAGTAAATTTTACAAGACTTGCAAGGTACGCTTCTGGTATTATTATCCAACCTGAGAGTAAGATAGATCGATTCTTTAGTGGCTTAAAACCAAGTCTTCAAAGGGAGTTATCCATAAGGGACTTCAATAGCTACGAGGAAATCGTTCGATGTGCTCTCAAAGTTGAGATGGAGATTGGAGTAACCCATCAGTCATATGGGTTTGATAAGAAGAGGAAAATGGAATTCAAAGGAAAATCTAAAGAGCACACTGAAAAGAAGATGAGCTTTCCCTTATGCTCAAAGTGTGGAAAGAAACATGGAGGGATTTGTCTTAAAGGGACAAGTAAATGTTTCAAATGTGGAAAGTAAGTTCATCGGGAATTTGAATGCCGCAATGATGGGAAGAAGATGTCTAATGATGCAAACAAAGGAAGGGATACACAGAATGAACCTAATACACTTCAATGTTTCAAGTGCAAGGAGATGGGGCATTATTCCAATAAATGCCCTAATCCAAGGGTTGTTGATGATGATCAACATCAACAAAATCTTAAGGCTAAATACAAAGGAAAGTCACATGCAATTTCTATCAGCGATGTGGAGTACGATAACGATGTGTTGAAAGGTACACTTACCATCCACTCTAAAGTAGTAAATGTTTTATTTGATTCTGGATCCAACCAATCTTTTATTTCTGAATATTTTTCTAAGGGTATCACCGTATTACCTCAACAATTAGATGTTGAGTTATCTGTGACAACACCTAATGGCACAACAGTCGCATCAAAAGTTTATAATTCTTCCCCGATTGAAGTTTGTGGGAAAGTGCTTCCTGAAAATCTTGTGATCCTTCCTATATTGGAATTTGATGTGATTCATGGCATGGATTGTCTTTCTTTATAGGGATCTCATATCAATTTCCAAATAATGGAAGTCACATTTCATATTCCAGATCAATCTATGATTGTCTATCGATGCAAGGATGAACATAACCTTCCAGTGGAAATTTCTTCCATCTTATGGGTCTTGATTCCACTGAATGAAGGTTATTTATCTCAAATGGTTGGTGAGAAACTCACAATTAAGAATATGCCCATTGTACGGGATTTTGATGATGTCTTTCCGGAGGAATTTCCGGGTCTTCCACCAAATCGTGAAGTTGAGATTTCAATAGAAATCGTACCGGGTGCTTTGCCTATTTCAAAGACACCTTATAGAATGGCCCCAATTTAGTTGTAGGAATTGAAGAAGCAACTCCAAGAGAATCTGGATAAGGGATTCATATGCCCTAGTGCGTCACCTTGGGGAGCACCTGTTCTATTTGTTAAGAAGAAATATGGATCAATGAGACTCTTCATTGATTATCGAGAACATAACAAGATCACTATCAAGAACAAATATCCTCTCCCACGCATTGATGACTTATTTGACCAACTATGCGGAGCTCAATACTTTTCCAAGATTGATCTTCGTTCAGGGTATCATCAATTAAGGGTCAAAAGGGAGGATATACCAAAGACGACTTTCCGTACAAGGTATGGACACTATGAATTTATAGTGATCCCATTTGGTCTTACTAATGCCCCTGTTATCTTCATGGATCTAATGAATAGAGTATTTAGAGACTATCTGATCAGTTTGTGGTAGTCTTTATAGACGATATTCTTGTCTATTAAAAGATCAAGGAAGAACATGAAGATCACTTGAGAATTATATTGAAGACCCTAAGAAAGGAGAAGATTTATGCCAAATTTACCAAGTGTGAATTTTGGCTTCCAAAAGTTTCATTTTTGGGCCACATAATCTCAAAAGAAAGGATATCTGTGGATCCAGCAAAAACAGAGGTTATCGAAAGATGGTCGAGACCAACAACAGTAACTGAGATCCAAAGTTTTCTTGGTTTGGCTAGATATTATCGACGTTTCGTGAATGATTTTTCACGATTATCTAATACACTCACCAAGTTGACTCGGAAAAGGAGTTAAGTTTGTTTGGAAGGAGGAATGTGAAGAGAATTTCAAGGATTTGAAAAGAAGGTTATCCGGTGCACCTGTGCTCACACTACCTTGTAGTGGAGAAAGGTTTGTGATATATAGTGATGCATCCAAGAAGGGAGTGGGGTGTTTTCTTATGCAAAATGATATGGTGATAGCTTATGCCTCACGACAGTTGAAAATCCATGAGCAAAATTACCCAACTCATGATTTGGAGTTAGCTGCGGTAATCATTGCATTAAAGATTTGGAGGAATTACCTTTATGGTGAAAGGTGTGATATTTATACTGATCATAAAAGTTTAAAGTATATTTTCACACAAAAGGAGCTGAATCTGTGCCAAAGAAGATGGTTGGAGCTGATTAAGGATTACGACTGCTCAATCCATTACCACCCTGGGAAAACAAACAAGGTGGCAGATGCATTAAGTCGACAAGACCATGCCATTTTATCCATGATGAGGATCACAAAATATCCAATATTTATGGATTTACAAAGGATGGATATTGGAATTATAATGGAATGGGGAAAATCGTATCTTTCTCAAATGAATGTTCAACCATCTATACATGTGAAAATTAAAGAGGTGCAGAAAGAAGATGTAGAGTTACAAAAGAAGGTGAGAAATGTTCCTGAATTCAACCTTGATTGTGATGGGATAATAAAGTTCAGGAATCGGGTTTGTGTTCCTCCCATACCAAAATTAAAGAAGGAGCTGCTGGATGAGGCTCATAGTTCTTCATTATCTATTCATCCTGGAAGCACGAAGATGTATAGGGACCTGAAAGAGTACTTCTGGTGGGATGGCATGAAAAGAGATGTTGCTGAATATGTCTCTCGATGCTTGGTTTGTCAGCAAGTTAAAGCTGAGAGACAGAAGTCCAAGGGGATGTTACAACCATTACCCATACCCGAATGGAAATGGGAAAACATCACTATGGACTTTGTCACATGACTTCCTAAAACATCCAAAGGAAATAATGCTATCTGGGTCATATTTGATCGTCTTACAAAGTCCGCACACTTCATTGCTATTAGAGAGGATTTCTCTCTGGATCAGCTTGCCAAGATATATGTAAAGGAAGTGGTAAGATTGCATAGAGTACCACTTTCTATTATATCTGATCGGGATCTGAGGTTTACATCAAAGTTCTGGCGAAGTCTTCAGCATACTCTGGATACAGAGTTAAGTTTCAGCACTGCTTATCATCCTCAGACAGACGGTCAGTCTGAGAGAACAATTCAAACTCTAGAAGATATGTTGAGAGCTTGATCTATGGATTTCAAAGGTGGTTGGGATCAACACCTACCTTTGGTATAATTTTCTTATAATAATAGCTTTCACTCTAGTATTCATATGGCTCCCTATGAAGCTCTCTATGGAAAGAAATGCAGGACTCCAACTTGAAAGAAATGCAGGACTCCAACTTGCTGGGATGAAGTTGGGGAAAGAAAGCTATTAGGACCTGATCTCGTTGATGAAATGGCAGAAAAGGTCAGATCTATTCAACAACACATAAGAGAAGCTCAGAGTCAACAGAAAAGTTATGCCGACAACCGAAGAAAAGACCTAGAGTTTGAAGCGGGTGATAAAGTGTTCTTACGAATATCTCCCTGGAAGATGGTCATGAGATTTGGAAAAAAGGGGAAGTTGAGCCTTAGATATATCGGTCCTTTCGAAATACTGGATCGTGTTGGGAAGGTAGCTTACCGATTGGCGCTTCCACCGAATCTCTCTCAAGTTCACGATGTGTTCCGTGTATCTCTCCTGAGAAAGTACATACCTGATCCTTCACATGTACTCCGCTCAGAAGTTGTACCGCTGGAGCAAGATCTTTCTTATGAAGAACAGCCGATAGAGATTCTGGATCGTAGAGAAACATTACTACGAAACAAGACCACTCTATTGGTGAGAGTTTTATGGAGGAACCACCAATTAGAATAATATACATGGGAGCTTGAGGATATGATGAGGGAGAGGTATCCTCATCTATTTGTTACAAAGTGACGAATTTCGAGGGCGAAATTCATTTTAAGGGGGGTAGAATGTAACGCCCGAGACTTTTATAAGAAATATTTTGTTTTTATCAAAGAAATCTTTCACTACACACAAAACTAGATTGTCTTGCTTTACACACAACCGCGGCCTTCCTCGATAGCTTGCGTCGTACGCAATACCGAGTTTCACTAAACAACGATATGCTATTGAAATATTATTAAAACTAGCCGTTATGAATAGTAATTACCTCTTGTTGAAATTTTATAAATTTTATTTTTCAAAATGGAATTCATTTTTGGATTCGGAATATCGAAATTAGCCTAGGGTGAAATTTTTGTATTTTTCTGAAAACATTCAATTTTTGATGAATAGTGAAACCACTAAGTGGTAGTTAAAAAACTGAATTTTTCATAAAACTTAATTTTACCACTTCTGTGACTAGAATTTCTAAAATCCAAGAGACACGGTTAATATCAAGGACTAAAATTTGGTTCAATGAGATGAAAATAATTTTTGGTGAATAGTAACTTTTTACTTTTTTTTACCACGGTTAAAAGTAAATAGGGTAATTAAGGGTAAAAGTGTTATTATTATTACCCTAACACATGTACTAATTCTATTGGATAAGTTTAATTCGACCAAAAACAACCTTAGGAATAAAATATGTTCATTTAGGCCCACTTGGATTAGATTAGGACATTTATTATTAATTTATTTAAAGAAGGGTTAAAATAGTTAAAATCAATGTTTAATAAGTAAATCATTTTTAATATAGGGTTATACATAAGATAAATTCGACTATAAATATTAATTAGAAATCTAAAAGGATTTCCTACATAATAGTATTTTATTTGTAATTTTTAGACATTAAATAATTTAATTTATTTATGATACAACGATGATGCAGTAATTATCTTATTAATGAAATATTGAAATAATTGATGTTATAAATACCCAAATAAATGTAATTTGAGACTTTTTATGAATTACATTAATTTTATAGGTTAATATGACATGTTAGTATTGATTTAATTAGCTTTTTTCGAACTAATCATTCTGTTATGATTTTCACAAAAAATCAATTACTAAATAGTGTCAAAATTGACATAAAATAGTTTTTAAAACAAATATTATATTATTAATTGTTATTTTATTCATAAAAATATACGTTTCGGCGAAATGACTTATATAAGGTTATATATATTAATAGTAAACAACTTGGGGTTCTTTTGTCTTTATATAGTAAGTTTATTAACCTTATAGTGTAAGAAAACAAGAAGACACGGTAAAAGTTAAATTATCTAACTTAAAGTTAAATCTAAATGATAAGGTAAAAATTGATACCTAAACTTGTATAAATTCTATTGGATGAGAGTATTTCGACCTATACCCACCTTATCTTTGAAATATATCAATTTGGAGCTATTAAAACCTGAATTGGACTTTATAATAAAATAATATTTTTTGTTATTCCAAAGGTGCCCCTCTCCTCCCTAATAAAAGGGCACATCCTCTCCCTCTACCTCACACCACTTTGAGCCTTAAATCTCGGCCAAACCCTGACAATTCCTTCTCTCCACTTCCCTAGAGACATCCTAGAGGTCCTGGTATTCTTCAAAGACCAATTTTAGTTCCCTAAAAGGAGGTCTCAAAGAAGTGCTTCAAAGAAGAGGTAATGTCCGTTACCGATTCTTTCATCTTTATTTCTTCTTCCACTTATTCTTCTTTAGTTGTTTCATTATGAAGTAATAACATCAATATCACTCATATACTTATATGTTATTATAAGTATGAAACAACCCTATTTCTCCATCTATCCCTCCTACAAAAAACGAAATCACCGTGCGTGCGTACATACGAAATACCATCTCCACGCCGTGGTGTAATCTATTTTCCACCACCACCTTAATTGGATGGGTATAATGGTGTAAATAATTACTATATATGATTATTATAAAGTGATATTGATTCTGAAATAGTATACATACACTCTAATACAATTCCACGATCATGGGAACGATATCATCGCTCATGTGTACGTACGGAATACCGTCTCCATGATGTGATGTGATTCGTTCTACATGATCTTAATTGAATAATGATTATATAAATGAATTGAATGAATAAATATGATATATAGTACATTAATACCATTCTGGAAATGATGTATCTATAACCTAAAGAGAAGAATAAGAATTTTTTCGACAAAACACGCATAAGAACAAAAAGTTATAAACACCCGAATAACAAGTAGCAATGAAATATTACTACTAAGAAGCTAAGAATATGACCATATATGATATCATAACAATAATTATGATTCTGGAATAAATCAATAACATTATTTAGATCATTATACAGGAGGTTCGGACACTTTCGAAGCAAATCGGACCTAAGGTAAGGGAAATATCACAATCTCATTTTTATCCGAGATTGTTTATACTTTAGTATTTACTGGGGTGTATTTTATCTTCCACATCCATGTTTCCTCAATATGTAATATTATTTCAATCCACCTAAAATTTTTTAAATACAATTTTACCCTTCGGTGAGTTTTTAGTAAAGGATATGAAAGGAATCTTTTGTCATTTTTCGTACGAGGTACTTTTTGACTTTTCTGATAAAAGTACGAAGAATGTTTTTTTTAACTTATACGGCATGAATGGATTTTTAAAACATTATTTCCAAGAATCTTCCTTTACAAGTTTTCAAGTTTATTTTTAATCAACTTCTTTTAGTTTATAATTGTACGACATGTTAAGAAAGGAAAATTGTTTTTGAAGCAGAAAGGATATTTTCCTCAAGAATGGAGTTCAAGTGTTTTATCAAAATTATTTTCCATCTAAGATAATAAAGGGTTTTGTTTCTATCCCTATTATTACATTGATTTGATTATTTTGTGATGGAATTATATTTTTATGAATTCCTTTATCTTATATGAATTGTTTTATGATGTCACGATGTTTAAGATTCCCATTTTTATTACATGGGTTATGTTATGATGTATGGTTTCTGATTTTGTGGCACACATATGAATGGTATCATTATGAGATGGGTGGGACCTATATCTCCCTCAAATGCATTAGGTAAAGATTTTATATCTCATGAGATATACATGGCTGGAATGGCAGGTTAAACCGGTTCAGTGAAATAGGACTGAAACGAGGAGTGAACTCGGTTCAGAAATAGACTTTGTCCACTAAGATAGTCTTGGCCATGAGTGTTGACTAATAAGAAATGATTCTCTATTATTATGTGTGTATTCCACAAAGATTCATGTTTTAAGTTATGATTATTGTGATTACATTTCACTACTATGATTTATCCCATGAAATTATGATCTCTTTTACAGGTTAAGATTTCCAAAAGTTATGTTCTTATGAATATGATGTGATTGATATTTCTTTTGTTTACCCTTAATGAGCATTTGAGCTCACCCTTTTGTATGTTTTCTTTCCCCAGGTCAGGAAGAATGTTATTAAGTAAGATATGACAAAAGGGACTATAGATATGATGAAATAAATGGGAGATAGTGTAGACGCTTTATGAACCAGTTGTTTATGTTTCCCATTTTCTAAAGACACTATACCTATACGGTCCTTTCGTGGTTTTGTTATATGTTGTAATAAGTATGATTTAATTTTGAAGTATTAACAATGTATGTAAAGTATGGGTCATTATACCTCCCCTAGTGTTTATTTGTGCATGCTCAACCAGCCCAGCGGCCTAACCTCCCTAGCTATCCGGCTGTACTCCCCCTGCCTGCTTACTGCCCATTCCAGCTACCCACTCCAGCCGCCCTCCCTCTCACCAGCACTAAACCCTAATCTGGTAAGCTCCCTGTATAGTGGACGCTACCCCCTTCCCAGCATGCCTTCGGTGAACCCCACTCCCTTCCCAGCGCACCTCTGGGGAACCCATCCCCCTTCCCGGTTCACCTCCAGAGAACCTAACCCCGATGTGTAGTGGATTTTTGGTGTGTCATTGACCCTCAATGTAGTGCCTCTTTCCTTTCTCCAGCCAACCAGCGTGTAGCCATGCTCCCCTCTAGAACCTTCTATCTGGTTTCCCCCTCCTCCATCAACCCCATGGAAAACCCCCCTTCCAGCTCCCTCATGTTTGTTCCCCTACCCCCATCCATCCCCTTTCAGTCACGTGCAACCACCAGCAAGAATTTCCCCTTGATAAGTCATCAGCACCATCTCCCTTCGCTTCTTTGGCCTGCCCCTACCGGTGTGATATGTACTTTTTACTGCTAGCGATAGTCCCTTCTGGTGCGCGCCACCACATTCTGCATGTCAGACAATCTTGCTGGTTGAGTTTGTCTCTAAGCCAAGGGTGTTTTTTCATTGTTTCTTTCTTGAATATTAGATAATTAGTTTAGCATGTGTTGTGTTTAATTATATTGGTGTGAAGTTATTTTTTAATATAATTTAGTTTTTTTTATACTTTGTGTCACAGTTATTTGAAATAAAGTGTGTTTTGCTGCAAACCAGATTTTTGATTTTTAATATCTTTTCATGAAATTTTTCAATTAGTTTATTTAACTGTGAAAGTGGTGTGTATTCTGTTTTAGTAGGAAGTAGGTGTGTGTTTGATCAAAAATGTGTTCGTTGAATGTTTTTTGTTTTTTTCAAAGGTGTGGGTTTATCTTTGGATTTGTTTTATAAATTTTAAAGTGGTTTATTAAATTGTGCAGATGGTGTGAAGTATGTTTTGAAACATGTTGATATGGTTTTTTCGTCGTTTGTTCATTTGGATTATTTTAAGTTAGTCGTTACATATTTTTAGTTGTCGTGCGTTTTTTTTAGTGCGTTGGAAAGGTAACCCCATGATACCACAGTCATCGGCTTGCGCATTATTGTGCACCTGTGTGAGGTATGTCGCATCATTGTGTTTGGACTACGAGTAGATGTAGGTCTCCCACTACACTCGCCTTTAAATTTAGAAATTGTTAATTGCTTGATAATTCATTGATTTTTGTTAAATGTGAAATAATATTAAATAATTATTTTTAGAATAATGATTTGTTGTAAATGAGACTGTTTATTTTTATACATCCCACTGAAATTATTTTTTTGTTGAATTGTCACACAATAGTGAAAAATGTCGGTTTGGCCTTTGAACATAATTCATGGATTTTCAAGTGCGGTTCTGGTTTGATGAAAAAATTTTCCTTCTAATGCGTGAGAAATTTTTTTGGTTTCTCTTGAGAAATGATGTTTTTCTTTAAAGTTGGTTAAGGCTCGTTTGGCACTTTAATAAAAATAAATACATTTGAAAACCCTCTTTAGAGTGACTCAGGGTAACCTTGTTATGCACATCAATTTTGTGGGTTTTTGTGCGTTATGTTTCCGCATTTGAATTGGTTTCTTGTTTGACATTGTTGACTCGCCCCCTTTTTATTACACGTGTTGACATGGGAACCTGGCATAGTAATTGAATCTTCTGAGAATGATTGATACACTAGTTTAGAATATGCATTGGCTAGTTTCCATTAGTACGGGCTTTTCTCTAGTAGGGGATTGTGCCCCTTGGTTAGGCCAGGTAGGGAAACACCAAGCATTTGGGTGTTATGACGTCATCGAGAGTAGGCATGACTTTAGGATGAGTCACATATATAATACGTTCTGGATTGTTCACAAGCTGCTAGGATCGACCCATGTTTTCTTTAGTGCTTATTTGTGTGTGGCCGACGATTGAGAGGCCTAGTTCGATTTCTAGTCCTCATTTGCTACATTCTCATTGCCCTTATTGTGTTTTGTGTGTTGTGTGCAGTTTTCCTCTTGACTATCAACTAAAATTTGGATTTCTAAATTGTTCACCAATTTTTTTTAAAATATATTGTGCTTTTCCCTTCAAACATTAAACTTGTTTTTAAATTAAAAAGGGAAATGGACTATTACTTTTTTCGAAATGTAAGTGTGTGTGAAAACCCCTATTTTATATAATTTAGTTCAAACCTGAAAATAGTAAATTATTTATTTAAAGGTATTTCTTTGGGGACAGTTTATTGGGAAAACCTACTGAGTTTTAATACTCACGCCTATAGTGTTTTCCTATGTTTAGTTTCTCTTGCAGGTTCGACTCGAGTTTTCTCACCGTGGGTGAGAGTGGGTGGTGGATTGGTGAGTAACTCTTGGGGTTGTGAGGAGTTATTGTCATGGTTAGGTTAGTGTTTTTTTGTTGTTTGTTCTTTATTTTTTTGTGTAATTTATTCACTTTTCACTGTTCTACTTTTCTACTACTCTATTTATTTTCATTGGGAGAAAGCATTCCCACTTTCTCTCTGTTGATTCCCTAACGCTTATCACCTTCTTGGGAGTATCAGGAATGCCTCTCGGGCCTTGCCGCAGATCGGCTCAGGTGACCAGTTCAGGGTCGACTTAGGTTGGTTTGTGACACCTTGTTTAAGCATGGGAGCCAAGGGACCATTAGAGCCCTTGGGGAGAAAAAATATTTTAATTTTTGTGATGATCCTCTAGATACTGTGAGATCTCAGGGAGTTGAGCTAGGGGATAGACAGTGTGCGCTACTCTTGGTGATGGATGTCTGTGTGTTACATCACCATCCTTCCAACATTATTTTCTAAAGGATCGAGAGAGCCTCGGGTAGGAAGACTATGTGAGATTTAATGTTGATTTCCATGAGACCATAAGAGATCTTGGAGTTTGGACCAATAGAAAGACTGTGACCACTTCCCCTGGTAATGAATGTTTGTGCATTACATCTTTGTCCAACCAGAAATAGTATCTATGGTATATGTCCATTTGGTGTTGGTACGTTATTGGTTCATATAATATGATTCTAATAATTTCTATCCGTTTATATATATATATATATATTATTACTATATATACATAATTGACAAGATCAGACCTACCAGCCATGGGCTGCAGCATGTATCGTCATCAGGTGTCCCTTAGGATGCTGGATGGGTTGTTTATTATTTATTCAAATTTTTTATTGCTTCGATATAATTGTACGTTGTTTAATTATTTGTACTGTCTAGATTGAGCTAGAGCCAGTGGTCCCAATCTACTAAGATTTATATCTCACACCATATTTGGGCCACCATTACATTGGGGTGTGTGAGTGGACTCTACTTCTTTAAATAACCTTGGATATTGCTTATTGATGTTTTATTTTACCTGGGAGTTAAGAGAATATGACCAATCTAGAGTTTAGGATGCTTGTGGAGATCACCCTTGGGGATTTGGGCCTTTTTCATTTTTTTTTTGTACTGAGATGAAAAGAATGTTGTTTTGTTTACTTCTTTCAGATATGTACCACCATGACATGCATGCATTATACAAACTGGCATTGCCATTTTCTTTGTTGAGTTGATATTACAATTAAATTTTTTTATATTAGTTATTTATTTATTCTGATTCCACTATTTTTAACTATTTATATATTGTTATAGTACTATAAAAACTCTGATATGAGGGTATTGTATCCCCACTGACTATCCTTACACCCTCACTGCTAGTTGATAGCCTCTGGAGTACAGGGAGGCGCACTTCAGTTCATGTGGAAACTAGTCCGACTACCAGTTCAATGGTAAGTCAGGTCAGGACGTTACATTTGATGAGATTCAATGCATTTTATTCGAAATGGGATGGTGATGGGTGGTATTTATACTTGATAAGAGGTAGTTTTAATGGATTAAATAATTATTATTTTATGATTAAATCAAACTACATTGAGGTGGAAATAATATAAAAACAATTCTGGTAATTAATGATTTTAAGGTTTCATAGGTTCAAGAAATATCTGAAAACCCCATTTAATTGTTCACTTTTTAGGTATTTTAAGCCTTTACCTTTTAACTTTAACCTTTTTCATTATTTTATCTATACTATGGTAAATAATTTTTTTACCATGGAAAATTTTTTATCTATATAAATTAAAATGACCTTAAAACCTAATTTGGAAACTATGATTCCAAATATGGAATCCATGTTACTAAATTCAATTCACATAATTTAAAAATTTATTTATAAAATTAATCCCACTCATGCAACGGGAAAATGGGTTTTTAAAGCGAAAAAATTCGAATGTTTGAAATGTTTTTATACCCAATTTAAATGTTAAATTGGTTCCAATAACCCAAATTGGATTTATCGATGTATAATTGAACTAATTATATTTTAAAACCAATTTAAAATATAATATAACTATTTTAAAAATTATAATAAAAAGTAGTTGTCAATTAAAATCCAATATTTTTCGCTATTCATTAAAAATGAAACTTCTCCAAAATAATACCAAAATTTAACCCTAAAATAATTTTGATATTCCAATTTAAAAAATGAAGTTTATTTTTTCAAATAAAATTAATAAAATAGTCAAAATTTATTTTTAAAATATGTGTTTCATTAAAAGGTGAAAAATTTTCCATTTAGAAAAATATAACTTTTTATACTTAAAATTTGATTTATTCTTATCTTATAGGTGCAAAAAATATTTGATGAATTTAAAAAAAATTATTGAATATATATCATATAAATTTTATTTTGATCTTTCAATAAAATTTATTATTTTAATTTATTAATTTTAAATTCCATTGTGGGCATAAAATAGTTTTTTTATAAAAACACAACCTTTATATTTAATTGATTTTAATTTTTATTTATAATTAATTGGTAATCAATGAATTAGTTTTATAAGCATGTGTAAACTATATTTTCATAATTTAGTTAATCTCTTTCATTCCCTCTATTCCAATGGCTAGGTGATAACTATCATAATAATAATATTTAATTTTTTTTAATTTTTGTGTTCTATGTAATGTAAGCTATAAAAGATATTAGATTTAAAAAGATACATAGCATATAATATTGGGGTGTTACACTCCTTCCCCCACTTTGTGATGGTAATTGTAATAATATCTCTTCGAAAATCCCTTTTCCCATAATGTGTCTTCTATGACAATACTTTAGGAGACTGATGTTGTCAACATCTAATAGGTAATTGGTATAGAATTTGATAGCTTCTTCGGCAATATATTGTTCATCAATAAAACCTTTGTAATAACTATGATTATTAACTTACCTTTTAAAAATATTTATATACCATTCAATGGGGTACATCTATATTTAATGGACAAGACTACATAGTTGAACCTCTCTAACTAAGTGAACCATAAGGTGGACAATTATATCAATCAATTATGGTGGGAATAACTTCTCTAATTCACATAATATGATTGCAACCTCCTTATACATGATTGAACACTTCACAGGGTCTATAACATTACATCATTTGGATTTTAAAAATAATCCATGTCAAGTTAATGTATGTCATACAAGAATGAAACATAAAGTAATGGGTGTCAAATTTTGCATCAAAACATGATAGTTGTGTGAATGTATTCTCTATAACATCAAATTAGTCATTGATGTGACTTTTTTAATATTTTATGAATACCACTCTAAAAATTTTACACCATTAAGGAAAATAAAAAATTATATTTTTCCTGTCTGGGTAGAGTGTTAGCATCTGGAGAAAGAAAAGTCTTCCCTTTACCCTTCACTGGTGCTAACTCTTCCCTTATCCCCATGTCAATCATGTCCAACCCAACCTTGAAGCCGTATTTTTTTATAGGAAAATTTAGCAGCATGATAATAAAACTATCAAATACATTTTTTCCTACATGCATGACATCAAGAAAATGTCTGATGTACAAACAATTCTGATATGGCAATTCAATGAAAATTGTTCTCTTTTTCCAAACTGATTTCCTAAGGTTTTTTGAAAACTATTTACCCAAAATAGTGTCAATATCATTTACTTTATTTAACATTTGATCATCCATTAGTGTAGATATTTTTGTACCTTGTTCGATATTCCCATGTAATTTTGTCATCTCGGATTGGTATTTTTTTCATCAAGGTAAAAAAAATTGATTTAATAAAAAATAGTATTTGGCAAATGTTTCAACATAACAATATGTGTCCATTCTTCACAAATTTGAAACCCTAACATTCCTTTTAATCTATATCCTAAAAAAATCCATAAGTAAGAAAGTCATTTATCATCCTATATAGCATGGTCCTCAAGGTGAAATATTCACTTCTATGATCATTATACATTGTAACACCAATATCCCACATTAGTTGTAGATTTTTTATTAATGAATCCAAATATAAATCAATATCATTATTGGTTTTTTTGGTCGAGATATAATCATAGACAACATAATTTATTTTCACTTCATGCATAACCATGGTGGAAAGTTATAATTTATCAAGAGGATGGACCATGTATTGTGATTACTACTTTTTACACCAAAATGATTTATTCAATATGTAGATAACACATAATGAATGTTTCTAGGCTCATTTCCAAATTTCAAATACCTATAATAAATTTTCTTCCACTCAGAAGAATCTATTGGATGACATAGGTTCCCATATTTAATTCTTGTATTTATATGTCATGTCAATTTTCTTGTGGTCTCTGGAAATTCGTATAGTCTTCTCAACCATGTAATGATATGAAAGTACAATACATATTTATAAGGACTTGATTAATTTTTCTTTTATCGATTAACTTCATACTTGGGGAATTTTATGAGTGATTCATGGTCCTTAGGAAACAATATGAAATCATTTGTACCAGTATTTATTTTTTTAAAGATCATTCCCATTGAACATAGCATTAATTTTTCATTGTTTGTTCGACATGGAAGTTAATTTTATTTTAGTATCATATAATTCAGGAGACTAAGTAGTTCTATAAAGTTGGTGTCACTCCATCCTTTGCGAGATTTTAAATTTTATAACTTCAATACAGCTAACATTGTTATGTGTTTAACACAATTGATGTATAATGGCCTCTTAACCCAACTATTTAACGTCTCAAACAACTTTGGAAAATCATGAAGGTCATATTCAATTTCTATTTTCATTTCATTCATGTGATATCCATCATCATTTACCTTGGTATTCATGTCAAATGGTCTATAAACCACAATATTATCCCAATCAGTGGGAACATTCATTTTCCCCATGTTTCATCCAACATTTTTAGATCTTATATATTACTTGAAAAATAAAATGTTCTTCCAACTCTTCCAGACTAATTTTTCAAGAATAAAAACAAGTTAAACACGGACAATGGATTTGTGAAGGTTCATATGCAAGCTCTATTTCAAACTTGATGAACTCTTTAACTCTATATTTATATTATTTTATCATATGGTTAGTGTGCATCCTTTTTTGATATATATCTATCCTATTAGATTCAAAAAATATTCTTTTTTATAAAAAAATAAACAAATACACATAATATAGTCATTATCAAAGGTGAAAGTTATAGATAATTATTATAAGGGTAACCCAACATTTTATTGTTTCAAATAATTTTAGTATTCTTTGAAGGAAATGAGTAATTGAATTTAAGAAAATAATACTCCACTGTGGTAGGTTTTATCATCTGAATTAAACCAAAATGATCACTAATACCCGGTATGGGATGAATACTACTCAGAGTAGTTCAATCAACATAGGTTCATGTCCATAAGATATGGGGGATGAGTCTCAAGCAAAAAAATGAAATAATAACTATTTAGGAGACAAAAATGATGAGGATTATAGTTTTCAACTTACAAATTTTTGAATTATCACTTCTTAATTTTAAATTTTAAATCTCATCTCAAAACCACTTTCAAAATTCAAAAGGTTTCTTTTAATTTTTAAAAACCTGTGTAAAATATACTTTTTAAATTCCACATGAAAATTGAGAAACTTTTTTCAAAAACCTATATGAACCCCCTTTATATAAATTTTTTAAAATCAAGTGAATTTTTTTAAAAAAATATTATAAAACCATTAAAAATAAATAAAAATTTTAGAATAGGTTCCATGTAAAAATGTACACTTTAAAATGTTTAAAACATTACAGGTTCACTTTGAAATCACTTCATGAGTTTCTAAAAAGGGAATCCATTTTAGTTCATTTTAATAGACAACCTTTTTTTAATTTCAAAACCCATTTTAACATTTAAAACCAATTTTCATTTTTCATAAATGAAATTTAAAATAGGAATGGCCATAAAAATTCTAAGTAGACCACCACCCAATCTAAAGAAAATAATGATTAATAAACCTTTCATAAACATTTTATAAATCTGTCTTGAATAAAAAAAATTCATAAGAAGTAGTAAATTAACAATTTAAATCCAAACATAATTATGCTGGGCTACCCACCTAAATATTGAGGTTCCCATGGTAATCTTTCAAACTTAAATCATAATACTATTCATTTATAAAAAATTAGTTTCATAAATGTTTGGAATTGTATTATTTAATTATTTATATTCTTCCATTTATATAAGTTCATGCTTAGAAATTATATAAGCTCCAAATCATTTTAAGATCCATATAAGAATGTATTTATCATATGTTTGGGTTATGTTACCTCACTTTATTTTGATAAGGTAACTTGAATATTCACATTCCTTATACCTTTGTTCAAGAAATTGAATTACTATTTGGTACATATTTAGGTTCTAATATCTTGATTACTTTTCATAAAACTAAATTTTGTTTTAAATCCTGAGTTTAAATGATATGAATATACTTAGTTAAGTATTCCCTTTTATACCTTGAGATCATAACCTCAAAACATATATGGAAATATAAAATCTATATATACCCATATGGGTGTGTTTGTAGGGTGTGAGCTAAACAAGCCTAGTAATATTTCACCAAATATTTAATTAAATTTCATTTATGAAACATTTCACAAAAAATAGTCTAGACACCTTTTAAAAAATTACATCAAAAAATTAATGTATAAAAGAATGAAATATCATACATTTATCTCTTTTCAAGATCCCAAGGTAAAAACTTTTTGGGAAATAAAATTCAACCCTAATTAATATTAATAAATTTATACTAATGTAGATAAAAAATAATTTAAACTCATTTTTTTAAAATAAATATTTTACCAACCTATGAAAGTAATCATACAATTAAAATTGATATCACTTTAAAATATTAAAATTTTGGACATCATATCTTATGAAAATAATCCAAAATCAATTTTATTCATTCAAAACATTTCTCAAAACACATTTTATAATAAAAAAAGTAAACTCAGCCATAAATTAATGATGACTTATATATTAATTGAGATCCATTATAAAAATGATTTATAATAATAGTAAACAAAAATAAATTGTTGAAACATGTCCATGAAATGTAAGAAGGGATGAAAAAAATCTTTCTACTAGGGATCTCTAATCTAATATCATCAAACAAAAAATCATCATGGTAATATCACTAGATCCATGGGTGTGTAAATATCAAACATATATGAGTAGAATCAAAAACCCAAGGCTTCTTATCTATAATAACACCATCATAAAAGAGATAAGGTTATCATATCACTAACACTATAGGTGAAGCAACATGGATATTACATCACTAACGGTATGGGAAATGAAAAAAGGACATCATGTCCAGACACTATGACACACAAAATATCACTAACACAGTTACCTTGGGTTCCCATTTCATATTAAAAGTGTAGGTGAGAATAAAAATGAACATGATAAATTTATAAATTGATAACAAAACATAAGAAATAAACATATTCCCACATCCAAAACACACCCAAGAAATATCCCCATATCACATCATACAAGCATCACATAATAATAATCAATACACATCCTATTAAAGGGAAATGTCCTATAGAAAACATTAACCCAAAGGTTTCAAAAATAGGGTGATAAAATCATAATGAAACTTTTTTTAATAAAGTGACAACATGCCTTTAATATTTAGATGGGTGAAAATCATGTTACAAAACCATCCTTGTTATAAACTAAGGATACCATTTATCAATTACTAAGAAATATATTTCTAAATAAATATCAATAATATTTTTTTATTATTTTAAGAAAATCAAACCACGATATTTTCTTCACATAAATCTATAAAAATGAATAATATTTTAAACAATAATTTAGAAACCTTTATTAAACTATATCTTTTCCCTTTTAAATGAAAAGAATCACTTGAAAATCATTTTCCTTTTTCCAATACTTATTTATTAAAAACACACATTTAGAAATCCCTTTTGGATTTTTTTAGGGATATTTCACTAAGAAATAAAACCCAATATAACAAAATGTAACTAAAATTAAATAAATAAATAAAACAAATCTAAATATGAAACTGAAGTGTAGATGATATAAGAAATAAAATTAAATAAGGGAAATGAATACAACCTCCATAAAATTGAAAGTTGGTACCAAAAAATATATATAATAGCACAAGTATAATCCACAACACATGGGGAAGAGATCTAAACTATAGGTTCTAAAGGTAACTGACTCGCTCATAGAATATTATCCAATTATGTGACCAAAAGAAGTAATGCAACTCGACCCTCATGAGGAAACCAAAAATGACCCTTGGATAATACCTCAATTAATCTAGAGAAGTTCCAATTTCTTTATCATCCTATATATGGTATCCCATGTGACAAGTAAAAAAATCCACATAGAAATAATACATTCAATTAACAATAACAACCCACAATGAAGAACACAATTAAAATCATTCCTCCTTTTTAAAACCCATTTGAAATCTCACTAGGAAATAATTTTTTTTCTTGAGGTTATTTTAAAAAATATATGGTAAGATCAATACTATTTTTAAATTGAAAAAGAACATTTAAAACCCCCTATTTAAAAACCTATATTACAAAAACAAATATAATCAATGTTTTAAAATTTGATAAATTCTCTTTAAATGTTACACACATATGAAATTACACATATACATATCTAAATATCTATCAATATAAATATTCACATGTTTTCATGTGAATATGTGCATGTGTCTAATATATATATATACACCAATACATATGTTTATAAGCATAAAACATGAAAAGATGAATCCATAACATTGGATATAAATAAATAACATGAGAAAAAAATAAAACATAAGAAAACTTTTCGAACAAGGAAACCCCAATTAATTAATGTCATGAACTAATGCATTAGCCAAATAAATTTCATAAAAATAATCAAATAATTTTAAAACACAAAATTACTTTACAAAAACCATCATAAATATTTTATTGTCGAAAAATATAATTTATCCATAGAATGAAGATAAAAAAATAACAAATCAATAAGAATCTAATTGTAAAATAATTATAATCCCTTAAAAACCTTAATCAACAAGAATATTTAAATCCAATTAAACCTAAGTATCAATTATAGTTTTTGAGAAACTATTTTCAAAAACCCAAGAATATGAAACAAATTATAGAATAGAGAAATAATACATACACATACCTTGGAATATCGTAGATGATGCAAAACCTTCAGAAATAGCGAGTGGAAGGATTGAAGAATAAGGGAAAGAATCGCACGCAACAAAGTATTAAAAAGGGAATTGATATTTATTAAAATGGAAAAATAGTGGAAAATATATAATTGATAGAAAGAGAGAACAAATAAAATAATTCAAAAATAAACAAAAACAATGAAACTCCTAAATTTCCCAACTACTAGAATATATATAAGAACAAATCACCACATTCAGAACCTAAACAAGCAATCAATGAGTGAGGAGGAGGAAAAAATAACATACCATGGATTAAATATTTGATTCGTCCAAGAGAAAGTGAATATATCACAAAATATTGGATTTTTTTATCCTTGTATTTATTCAATCCTTGATTCATTTGAGCCTTAGAGTTGAGTCTTGGATTCATTCGAGACTTTATTCAGGCCTTGATTTGAGCCTTGAATTTAAGGAGGCGATTCATCAACAGCAGGGAAGTTCAGTGAAACCTTGAGATATCACCACTGAATCAGCCATGGTTACAGATCTTTAAATAGATCGGGGAGACTTTTATTAGTGCTTCCAAAAAAGTACTGATTAAGATACCTGTTATCAGTGCTAAATTGATAAGCACTGATAAATGGTATCTTTATTAGTAATGATAAAGATAGACCTTTAATTGTGCTAAAAATAACTGATAAAATCCATATTTATCAGTGCTAACATTTTAGCACTGATAAAATGCATCTTTATCATCACTAAAACTTCAGCGCTGAGAAAAGATATCTTTATTAACATTAAAAAATTTGCACAGATATAGGAGTTATAATTATAATTATAAATAAAAAATGTGTAAATATATTTATATAATTTGTATATATTAGGTTCTTGGGGGTAAAATTATATTCAACACACACCAACAGCATGCATAAAGTCCTAAAAGCCAAGTCATAGCCCCTAAGGGATAACCCACCCAACAAGCCCCTTTTATTACATAATATTTTTTGGCCAAAATCCCAGTGGGCATGAATCCCATTACATTTTTTGCCCATGACCCATTCTATGAATAGTAACTCGTATGCTACAGTACCTACTATAGTACCACCACTGATACAGTAAATGCCTCTTCTAGAGTGTTGCTCATCACTTCTACAGTATCATCGCCACTACAGTTCCTGTTACCGTGCCCGCCACCGGTACAGTGCTGCCAGTGAACAGTTCCACCGCTACTAAAGTACTGCTATAGTACAATGCACCCAATGGGTTTTGAAACCTAATTTTTAATGTAGTATTATAGGGTTATTACCACTCAGACAAGCCCTAAATACTTTATATAATTTTATAATTATTTAAATATATATATATACCATTTATTTATCATTATAAATATATAATTTTATAAATATAGTAAATATACATTTATAAATATATTTTTAAATATACTTATAATTATTTATTTATAATTATAAATGTATTTATATAATTATATATATATATTATAAATATATTTATATAATTATATTATATATATGTATACATATTTTTTTTATAAATATATGTATATATAAATATAATAGATATATTCATTATTTAAATAAATGTATTTTAATTTTATAATTATTTAAATATATAATTATTTATTTATAATTATTTAAATACTTTTATAAAAATAATATTTATATATTTATATCATTATATTTATTTATGTAATTATATATATACATATATATAATAAATATAAATATAAATATAAATATAAATATATTAAATATATTCATTATTTAAATAAATTTATTATAATTTTATATTAATATAAATATATATAATTATTTATTTATAACTATATAAATAAATTTTAAAATAATAATATTTATTTATTTATAATTATAATTATATAAATTTATAAATATAGTATATATACATTTATAAATAAATTTAATTATAAATATTTACTTACAAATATATTTTTAACATTATTAATGAATATATAATCTTGAATGTATGCAAGTTAAAATGAGTGAAATTGAATAATTAAAGATGGGTACACTTTAAAAATGTTGAAAAATGGATAAGTTTTATTAATTAAATATAAATTATTAAAAAATATGGATATATATTCATCATCATCATTAAATTTATTTCGGGTTCAAAGTACAAGGAAAGGGAAAAGAAAAAGGGGGGGAGAGAAGAAGGATAGGAGGTGTATCCCCCTCCCTAAGGGGGCCTAAAATAGTGAAGACCTAGGGCGTCACTGCGGATCAAGTTGACCCCTTCCGGTTTGAGGGCGCTGCTATTAGGGATACATCTGGTACTGGATCCTTGCTCTGCCATTGATGCCAAGTAGTCTGCGGCCATGTTACCCTCCCGCCAAGTATGCGACACCTGAATATTATGGTTGAGGAAAACTTTGCATCTCCTCACGGTGTATTCAATTGTCCAGGGGGTGGGTCGAGTGCCAATCAAGGAGTCATGAAGGGCCTTGGAGTCGGTTTCAACCTGCGTGAGAGCCAGATCTCTCTGTTTACAGAGGGTCAGGCCGGTGAGGAGTGCCTTCGCCTCTGCCTATAAAGGAGTTCCGCTGCCAAAAAATGCAGTAAAGGCTAGGAAGACACTGCCCCCCGGCATCCCGAACCAGGCCTCCTCCCCGCGTGTCACCCCGGATGCAGGACCCGTCCGAGTTCAGCTTGTGGCCAACGTCATGGGGGCATGGATATATATTGAAATAAAGATGAATACATATTGAAAATATTAAAACATACTAAATAAATATATAAAATAAATAATATAAAATGACTAAATTCGAAGAAAAAAAATATTAAAAATGAATAAATAATACCTAACTGTAATAATATTAAAAAATTATGATTAAAAATAAAATATATTAAATGTATCATTTTATAATGAAATTCTAAAATGAATACTAAAATTTGGATAAATTTCATAAATATTAGGTGTATGTATTTCTATATAGGATTTCCTTAATTACTTATATATTTATGTATGTGCGTAGTATATAAAAATGTATTAATTATATTTTTTTTATGTGAAAAAAATGTAGCACATGTTTGATATAAGTGTATTTGAAAAATCAAATGAAATTCAATTATATCCATTACTTGATGATTACTCAGTATTTTTTATTAACATTAATTTTTAATTATAAATCATTCTTCACTAAAAATATGACTTATTTAATTTAAGTATAGTGATTTTGTATTATATAAATCATATTTTAGTAGATATTATATACATTGATATATATATATATATGAATATATTTCAATATTAAATTTATTAATGAATAATTAAGTATAAAACCATTAAAAATGAATAAGACATTAATATGTTTTTAATTATTACATTTCATTCATTTTTGTATATTTATATTTAATATATATTATTTATTACTATTTATAATTAATATATATATTTTTTAAAAATTATTCATTTTAATTAATAATTGATTCATTAATAAATATTTTAATAATTTTGGAAATTTATTCATTTTTAATTTTTTTTTAATATTAAAATTTATTCATTTTTAATTTTTTTTTTGTTTAATTATTACAATTTTTTCATTTTATATGTCTATATTTAGTATATATTATTTATTAATACTTATAATATATATATATATATATCTTTTTGTGCGTATATTAAATTTATACATTTTTATCAATAATTATTTAATAAATAAAATGTTTAATATTTTTATTAATTTAATCATTTTTAATTTTTACTGGTTTAATTATTTCATTTTATTCATTTTAAATATCTACATATTTAATATATACTATTTATTAATATTTATAATTTATATATATGTATATTAATTTTATTAATTTTTATCAATAATTATTTAATTAATAAATTTCTTCATTTTTTAATTTACTCATTTTTAATTTTTATTTGTTTAATTATTACATTTTATTCAGGGTCTTTATCAATTCTAATAATGGGTACCTTCTATCAGTGTTTTTTTAGCACTCATAAAAGGCACCCATTATATGTTCTATTTTTAGTGCTGATAAAGAGAACCTTTATCAGTGCTTTTTTCTGGGGTTTATAAAGGCAAACACTATTAAACGAATGTTTTGAAATAGTGTTAAAAAAATGGAATTACCTTCACCTATAAAAGAAACTCACCTCTACCCCATTTCTCCTCCCATTATAAAGAATTAGCTCAAAAAAACTCTTACCTAGAATCTCCTCCATTTTCTACCAATGTCCTATAATCTTTGGTCTTCCCAAAAGACCAAGCTAAGGATCCTTATGGTGTTACCCAAGGGAGAACATTCAATGGGAGAGGTAGTCTTCCTAACTGATCTCTCATAATTATATTCTTCTTAAACCGCATTAAACATATTTTATCCAAGAAAGTATGATAACATTAGTTTTAATAATATGGTTAAATTTTTTATACTAGTTGAATATTAACTTTCTACCTTCCTCCAAAACCATTCTAAAAATGAAGACATCAACGTGCATGTTTCAAGACAACCACCACCCATAATAGTGTTCTTGATTTTCCATCACCACCTTAAAGAGACAGTTCAAAAAGTCTATTTAATGGATTAATATTATATTTATAAAATTATTAATATTCTTAGATTATAAATCATTATCTATATTCCTTTCATTCTATGGAAAATTATTATGTCACTCGTGTATATGTATTGACTATCATCTCCATGAAAGTGATGTTTTTTGTAATTTCATATAGTCTTTGTTATTTATCAAGCTATCATAAAATCAAATTCACCACTTTAAAAATGTCTGAATAATATTATTATTCTTCAATAATAATGAAATTATTCCCAAATATTCACTTTCTTAAATATACCCACCCATAGATTATTGTTTTTTCTTATTTACGTTGGTTTAACCACCTAGTTAAACAATGCTATAAATTTATATCATGAATAAAAATTGAAACATAATTAATGGTTTTATTATAAATTAATGAGAAAATAATGGTTGTTTTATGGTTCAAGAAATTTTATATTACAATTTAACTTATTATAAATATACCACACTTGGTTTAAAATTATTAAAACAAGAATGTCCTTGATTTCATCTCCATGAATCATAGCTAAAACTCTCATGGAATGAAATTTTAACTTTATAATACATTATAAAACATCTATTACATTACCTAAAAAAATATATAAATGATAAACATGGTATAAAATAACTGGGTTTGGCATCAACATTACACAGTGTGTGCAAAACAATTAAAATTTCAAACATCCAACGATGAAAATAAAGTATAACTAACTAGTAAATTTATAAAAAAGTATTTATAATTTAAGAGTATAAAAGGTAATATATATGAATAATTTTTTGAAATAAGTTATAAAGAGAGTTATTTTTATTATATAGGAAGTTAGAGAACGTTCGACTGACCTGGAATAGAAGGTAATAGTGTTTCGTCTCAATTTCAATTCTTTGAGACTAGTTTTGTTTATGAATTTAATTTCATTTAAATGATGTGAATAATACCTATTGGATATATAATATCAGGAATTATCTTTTATTCTTGATATTTAAAATTTAATTTAAATCTCTGTCTTTCTAGGGGTTTCTATCAAAATGTTTCTTAATTCATAAGGGGTTTTTCTAAACTCAACTTCTTTTCTTGAATCATAATTATTCCGATTTGACCCAACTTTAACAAGATGGTGTTATTATATTCTATAATGATACAATACTTCCTTCTTTCCCTAGGTAATGTGAAATTTTCAATTTAAATATTTTATTTTTATGGATTTCTTTCTAAAAAAATGCATCTTTATTAATAATAATTCCCATCATCTTTAACAATGATTTTTCTTTCATGTACAAATTTTTCTCTTTCCTTCAATATTCTCATTTATATTTGAAATCCCAATTATGTGTTATCTCATTTGAATGAAATATTTCCCATATCCTCTTTTTAAAGGGGATATTTTTCTCTTTTTATGATGTGATATTTCAAAAAATATATTTTAAAATATTAAAATGGTTTTCCTTACATAATAATCTGTTTTATCTTCCAATAATTTATTTAACATGGTCTTTGTGTATTTTTCCAAAATCCATTATTTAAGGTTAATTTTTAAATTTAAAAGTTTTGAGAACTTTTCACTTCAACTTTTTAAAATTAACTTTCCAAACTTACCTATAACATCCTTTTTTTATGATAATGTGAAAAATATTTTCAGAAATGTCTTTTCTCTAAGAATACATTTTCCCATTTATGATCATTCTTCATAATAAATCTTCATTTCAATTTTTTTAAATGGTTTCCTAAAATATTTTGATTCATAATGATTTTAAACAAAATTAATACAATTATATTTTTCAAAATTAAATGTTTTATTTTTTTCAAAAAATTATTTCTTTTTAAAGGGATTTTAAAGGATTTTATTTTTAAATAAGTCTTGTGTTTTTTAAGTATTCTTAGAGAAAGTTTTTAAAACATATTTCTTTTTAAAAAATAATTATAAAAACTTTTTTTATTATAAAGGGTAGTTTTTCAAATGTTTAATCAATCTAAAAGTATTTAATTTTAAATAAAATATTTTTAAGGTGTTTTCATGAATTTCAAAAAAATATTTTTCTTCATTATTTTCAAAGTGATTTATCCAATAATTTTGAAAGGGTGTTTTACACCCATGTAAACATCCTTTGAGATTTATTATATTGCACTTGGAAAATGTTCTTCTAATACCATCCATTTTATTTCTCTAGATGGATTATGAAATGTTCTATAAATGTTTTCCTGAAACTAATCTCTTTCCCATAGGTCTATTAATTGATTTTTAAACTATTAATGTTTTCATGTTCTCTTGGTACACAAATTTATAGATGATTATTATTTATGTATGGGGTCATATATCACCCTTAAATGAATTGATTGATGTTTTATATCTCTTGTGACTAAAAATGGTACATGGGTAGTATTCCAATCCTAAGAGTGTACATGAGTAGTAGTCTAAGACCAAGAGAGTACAAAGGAAGTATCCCTGACTCAAGAGGGTACACAGGTTGTATACCAAGACCAAAAGGGTACGTGGGTAGTAGTCAAATCCCAATATGGTAAAATAGTAGTAGCTCAATCCCATAGGGTACAAGGGTATTAGCCCAAGACCAATACGGTACATGGGCAGTATCCCAAGCCCAAGAGGGTACATGGGGTTCTAGAACAATCCCAAGAGGATATATAGGTTATTATCCCAAGACCACTATATTATTAGAATTAGGTGGGAATGACTAAAACACTATTTTATGATTCATATGCTTATTTTTGTTCCACATTTCTATGTCATGTGATTTTGTGATTCTACCATGGATCATGTTTATTTTTTTATGTTTATTCAATCATATTAAATGAAATATTTTTGATCATTTGAGACTACAATTCATTTTATTATTCTTTATGGAAAACTCTTCTTAATCCATGTTCTTTTTAATAAGATATTTCTCTCGTTCTCATGTTTTCTCATATGCTTATGATATGACCCATGATGATATTCTTATTTTTTCCCTTATAGGTAATTTGATGTCACCCATTCCTTATGTTTTCATTCTATAAGTTATAAAGATGAGTACGACTTATGAGAAGTCTAGAAGGGGCTCTAGTGTGGTTCAATTAGGAAAAACATCTATAAGTATCATAAAATAATATTCTTATATAGATGATCCTCAAAGATACTAAACCTTGGGTACTTGGGATTTTATGATTATTTTTTATATTTATTATTTAACATTTGGAAATTATGTAAAATAAATATAGTTTCATATCACTTTGTATCAAAATCAATGTTTAAAAAATGTGGTTTTAGCACCATATTTGAGGGTATAGTTCTGGGGAGCCTTAGTTGGTATCATATTAGGGTTTATTTATTTTTGGAGATTATTTTAGTTATTCTTAGTATTATGAAAAGATAAATTTATTGAAAACCATAAGAATGTGTTCTTAATTATAGTATAACATCTTGAAGTTTTGGTAATGTAAAGATTTTGTAGTTTCCTAGAAATTTCATCATTGTCTAGATACTAAAAGTAGATATGATTGTTGTAAAAATACTCCTAGGGGTGATATCCTTGAAAATTTTGGGTTGAGTATCAACCTAATCTTCACTCATTGCATGATGAGTGAGCCTAGTACTAAGCACCTTTTTAGAAAACCCTGAGGGGTATGCTTTGGTAGATTGCATACCCTTTATGAAAAAATATGAATAATTTAAATAGAATATGATTATTTAACTAGTTATGATATATAACATAATAAGAAAATGACCATGGACAACCATGTTTAAACTGAAGGAGTGATAGGTTGATCCAATTATATCATAGTCAAACTGAATGTTTCATTGGTTGAAATGAAGGTTAAATTGTAAAATACATCTTAGGATTGATTTTCTATATTCATATGATAATTTACTCTGAAATTTTATGATATTTTCATAAAATTTTGATTTTTTTATTTGGATAGAATCAGTATCATGAAAATGAAGCTACGAGATCTATGACTCTAGAAACCCCTATTTCACACAATCCAACTAAGGAAGAAAAATTGGCACAAATGGTTTTGACATGTAAACATCTAGATATATGATTATTATGTTGTAAAGTAAAAATTTCCTTGTCTTAACTAGGATATTGAGGTTGATATCTCACTAGAAAATAAATATTTAGTTTCTTATGGATCATTTATATTATTTCATTACTAAATGATAATTTAAAATGTGAGGATGTAATTTATTTAAGGGGGAGAATGTAACACCCCAAGATTTTGCTATATATTTTTCCTTTAAAACCTAATGTGTTAAATAGATTTTTTAACCCATAAAACTATGATTATTTAAAATAGATTATTAAATTTTATTTTTATAATATAGGCATTAAATTACTGAATATAAAAGGAAGTAATCATATTACTATATCTTTGAAAACAAAGGAAAGAAATGGCATCGAGTGGTGGAAGTATCCCTTATGAAGATCATTTGTCTGAGCCTATAATTTAGGTGTCTTCACTAGGATTTTACCTGGGTAAGGACCAATCAAAACTCTAATAAATATGGTATTATAGAAATAATAAGTTAGATAAGTTCATGATCATGTAAATTTTCAAGAGATTCATGCTAGTTGAATCACCACCTATGACTGCCACTAGAGCTTACCTTACAGTTATATCTCACATAGAGATCTTGAGGTTCTATATATATGGAAATTATGATGACATAAACATGTAGTTATTAATGTAATAATTTATTTATCACATTTTTTTCACATTTCTTATATTATGTTTTAAAGAAAAATAAATTTTATTAACTAATTCATTGACAAAATTAAGGAGATCATTTTATTCTAAAAATTTTATTTTTTCTAAATTTTATTTTTATGTTATCTATTTGAAGAAAAAAATTATATTATAAATGAATAATATAAAATCAATATAATTATCAATTGATAGAAAATAAGAGTAATAATATTTTACATTTTAAAAAATGACATTTTCAAATGAAAACAGTTTTTATTATATTTTTATTTGAAAGTTAAAATTTTAGAATTTTAATTTTACAAAATTAAATTTGTTTTTGGATTTATAATGAAAATATTATCCTAGGATGAATTTTCTTGATTTTTCTAAAATAATTGATTTTTAGTTAAATAGTGAAAAATATTGTTTTTGTTAATACCGTAGAATTTTTGACTTTATCATGATTTAATCATGAATTAAAACATTTAAAAAATTTATCTTAACCATAATATTTTTTAAGGAGTAAAATGTTTTATTTATAAATAATATACTGAATTTAGATATCCAATTTTTAATATTTTGAAGCTTAAGTATTATTTTATTTAATAAAAAATAGTTTTTCATTTTTTTCTTTTAATTATGTTTTCACAAGGTATAATTCTATTTTGGATTAATTTTAGAGACACATAAATCTTATTTAGTTAATAATAAACCAAATAATTTCATATAAATCAACAACATTGATAATTTTATCTTAAACATAATTTTTAAGAATAAAAATATACTTTTTCTAAAAATATATATATACTTGTTATATGCACTAATATTAAAATTAATTTTTTTCACCCTTAGTAGTTTTATTTTAAAAAATGAATTTCATATTTATAATAATTAGTTTAAAATTATTTAATATGGACAATTTTAGTTTTAGGCATTCAAAGTAAATTACATATATAAAAATTCAGTACCATGGTAAAAATAAAAAAACATAAATTGAAAAATATAATAGTAAAAAGACATAAAACATGTTTAAAACATGTGTGAAAAAATAATTGTTAAGGGATGATCATCCATATATCATCCACCACTCTATTATTTTTCACTTTAACTACACTTTCCTTGCGAGACATGTTATCTCATTATATTAAAATTTTATGTTTTCAAAAAATCATTCCTTTCACCTATAAAGGGAGTTCCCCTCCAACCCATTTATCTACTCATTCTAACGCATGATATCAACCAAAAATATACCCTATTCCCTCCTCTACTATCATGACCCACTCCCTCTTAAGGTATGCCTCTTAGGTCGATAATTAAGGAAGAGAGATAATGAATCCTAATTCCCACCACTAATAGGCCTCAGGTTGGTGACTAGAACCAAGGGTGTAAAAATATCACATATTGAAGTAATTATCTCAATAATAATTTGGATCATATGATAGGATAAATCAAATGAAAATAAACTCCATCACATATTATAAAAGTAAAAAAATCATTCCATGATTCATGAACAAGTAAAAAGGTACAAATACATGTCTCTATATGTTCATACCAAAAAATTAATGTGGTGGTGACTCAACAATATCTCTAAAATCACAAGATAGTAATGTCCATATTTGTCCCCAAAAATCCTATAGGAGACCTGAAAATAGTTTATATATGCGTAGGGTGAGTATAAAATGTATAATCAGTAGGATCATACCCATAACTGCTCATGTACATGTTAAAAATCATATTAATGCATCAGGGAATACACAATAGAACCAATATGAACCTAAAAAGGTCAAATAACCAATATAAACCTCACCATGGAATGCACACCAGATTACACATCCAATATAGTAACATAGTATCAAATAATATAAATCAAGGCAGCTACAACTGCTTTTTTTCTAATTAACCATGCTCATTCCCCAATTTCAAACATCATGTTCTCCTATCCATTCCATGTATATCTCATCACATAATTGTCCACCTCTAATATGGGATGGGAAAAATCCATACCTATCCAAACATCCTACAATGTTTAGGATCTATTTCTATCATCATTCATCATCACATCACAATCTCATCATTACATCGCATCTCATAACCAAGGTAGTACGGTATCATGGATGCAAGGGACATCAACCTCATTCCTTCCTCCTAACATGCATGAACTCCACCACATTTCACATCCTTAATATCACTAAGAAATATTCCACACCAACCCATGTCATCATCACCACTACTAAATAAAGATCACAGAAAGGGGTATCCATCCATCTGAATCACCACCATCCTAGATATTGGGTAAAAACACACAAAATCCAAAACATTTGGGTATTGGTAAGGTAATCCAACTCAGGTGGTGTGCATATATAAAGAGCATAAAATAAAATATAGATATATAGAAAATAATATCCAACCTATAGGTTAACACCAACTTCACTATCATACTCCGCATCACTACCACTACACCATATGACATCTCCCATAACCAGTGCGACAACTAAATGAATCACACCAAGCAAAATCCACTTTCAATTACATGTTACACAATTTCTAGATTTAAAGAGTTTCAACTAAATCCCATTTACTAATAAATATATTTCTCATTACACAACTCATTCATTTATCATTAAAACATTTAATTCAATTACCACATAATAATTTCATCCCATTCTTAAATTTAATGCTTATTCTTTTATCAACCCATGTCATTTTAGTTTCTGCATTTTAATTTATTCCATGGATAAAAAGGAAGCTAACACAACAAAACCACATAATGGCTCATAAAATACACATAATTTATCCCCACAACACTACGTATGTCACACTATCTCACCACAACAACCACACATCACAGCCATCATACATCTTCCCAAAAACATCCCATTCCAAAATAACCATCACCTTCCTACCCAAAACATTTTTTATCCCATATGGTCACCATCATCACTAAAAAATCCCCAATATCATCTATATAGCCTCAATATATTCACATCAAGCATGAAAACACAAAAAATACCATTTTAACATCCACATTTTACTATAATTTCACGTTCAATAGTTTCTACATAACATCACTTCTTCTTTATCATGGTTATTATCACACAATTAGAGATTTCCATGAGAACCCAATTCATTATCCATATAAAAGTGATTATCCATTTCATTGCATGTGATTTTAAACAGTCATCACAATAAGTTTTTTTTATTTATCACAACTATATCACAAGAAAGTCTCCTAAAAATGGTGAATTTTAAAAAAGACAACAAAAATGTATAATCCCATAAAAACTCACATAAGAAATAAAAACATGTGAGTAATCTCATTTCCCATTAAATTTCTTATTTATACAATTATTTATCAAATTAATTTGTCTCATACTATCCCCCCAAAGAAATAAAAAAACATGAAATCCCAACATATGCACTAAAAGGGGGAGGGAGTGAGGATCCCCTACCTCAAAAAATCTTTTAAGAATTGTTGCATAAGGATAGATTAAAAGGAATACAAATTTTGAGCATCAAAAAAAATGGAGAACCTTAATAATACTGGAACATGGTAAACTAATCAATCTATCTTCATAACACTGTTCAAACCATCCACCTCCCAAAGAATAGGGGGAAACTGAGAAGGAAAAGGGATGAATCACTTTATAATTTCCAATACTTGATCTACAGATTAAAATAGAAAATTATATAAGGTTGGGGTGAAAGGAATCCCAAAATAACTTAACATTCACCCAATATTTGATAGAATGTGGATAAGAAAGATAGGTTTTGAAGGGTTTTATGAATTTATTGGAAAACTAGAAAACATAAGACCATGAAACAACACCCTTCACTATGATGAAATGGTGCTAACACATAAGAAGATTATGGAATAAATTAAGTGACCATTCCATAGTGGGTATGGTCAAACCCATGTCTAAGAAACATTGAGAGATATATGTCGTAGATACTATAAACTAGAAGAGGAACCATGGTGCAAGAGAAACCACCATGTCATAGAATTCAACTACCATGAAGAAGTCCACATCACAATACTACTCCATGGAATATATTCATAAAAAATGGAAGAATCGTAAAAATTAATCCTCTAATTATTTACACAATATATAATCTTTTTATGTTGTTGAAACTACTATTATAGTGAAATATAAGCCTTCATGTCACAAAATTTTTTCCCATATGAAATTTCATCCATAACTCCATCATACACTCCTTGACACACACAAAACTTCCATTAAATAACTCCATCATCTTATTCCTCACAAATTAATGGGTCATGAAATCCATATAATTAAATTATTTACCCATGAAATAATTATCATCCTAAATAATAAAAACTGACCCAAAAAAAAGATAGAGAATGTGTTTAAATAACCACTCTGAGAGATACCTCTTAGGGATCTTGTTAGAAATAAAACATGGTCACCATATCACACCAAACGAAAGTAACCACTCACCCATACATATATCTATACACACTTTTCAACCTCTATACATCCCAAGATTAAAACCTCCACAACATCCACACAACACTTCCCCAAGGACACAAATCAAGGAAACCCACCATCTATATCAAGATATTTTCTCTTTGTGGGGGGCACCAGCTCACCCTTATGTTTTTAAAATAGTTTATAAATATAACACATCTTGATTTGAAAAGTTTTTTCCCTCTTTAATTTATTGGAATCAATAACACATGCCACTATCAAGGGAAAATGGTACATCTCATAAACCATCAACATTGAGGAATCACATCATCGAAACAAAATAAAAAAGGAAAAACTTGAAACAAATCAAGGTACTGGGCATGTATATGTGTCTCGCACTCCAAAGTACTCTCCACAAAGACACCATGAATCCATATTAAATGAACCAAAGTAATTTTTCATCCATGAAACACCTTTTCTTGAAGACCCTTGATCTCTAGTTGTCACTCCACAGATGTTATGCGAGCCTTGATATTCATCTCTCTCCATTAAATGATTTTGGATTCATCATTAAGATATTTTCAATGATTAGACACATGGAAGACATCATGAATACCATATATCTATAGTGGAAGAAAAAAATAATATGCATCCTTATTAATGCACTCCAACACCTCAAAACTCCCAACAAACTAGGGAGAAATCTTACTCCCTCTGCCGAACCTTTACTTCCCCTAATGAGGAGAAACCCTTAAGAACACATGGTATCAAAACTCAAAC
Organism: Viscum album; assembly: GCA_963277665.1. NCBI lineage: Eukaryota > Viridiplantae > Streptophyta > Magnoliopsida > Santalales > Viscaceae > Viscum > Viscum album. The sequence goes on along the minus strand of OY728119.1, from coordinate 1,959,742,867 downwards.
TCAAAAAGAATATTAATTTGATCAATATAGGGATTATGATATTTTTTTATTCCATCATCTACTCTTAGCCCATCTAGATATTCTCAATCATACTTTTCACTACATTTGGATCAAGAATCATTGTTTCCACAACCTCCATATATAATAATGAAGAATGACATTTACACCCATAAAACAAATAAAATGGGTCCATATAGATGGATGATTGATAACTAATATTATAAAAAAACCTCAACTAGAGGTAGTTATTTTCCCATGATCTTTTAAAATCGAAGATGCAATCTCGCAACATATCCTCTAGGGTCCAGATGGTCTGCTCCATTTTCCCAACTATTTGAGGGTGAAAAGTAGTACTAAATCTAAGTTAGGAAACAAATGAATTATTCATTCCCCTCCAAGACCATGATTTAAAATTTGGATCATAATCAGATATTATTGGTTTCCCTTAAATCCTAACCACATCATCCACATACTACCATGTCAAAATTTCCATGGTATTTGATTCACAAATCACCAGAAAATGGGTCCACTTCATTAGGGGGTCCATAATAACCCATAATAAATCATATAAACCATAATATTATGGTAACTTGATGATAAAATCCATTTATAATTCCTTCTATTTACACATAGGAATATCTAAATGCTGCAATAACCCACCAGGAACTCAGTGCTTGGCCTTCACCTATTGACAAACCAGACACCACACCACAAAATCTTCCACAAACCTTTTCATCCAAAGAAAAAAAATATATCTAATCAATCTGTTATACATCTTAGATACACCTATAATATAACATGTTTTAGGTAATTTCTTGAATTTTTAAGATGCATGTGAATTTTCAACTATTGAGTGGGTCGGTTTTCAAACTGTCTCTTAGAGAATTATTTTTAGGGAATTGATACCTTCGATGGGTATTTTAGTCATGTAATAGAGGTTATGGATAGTCATAGAGGAATTTAGGAGGATTTATAGATATGTTGGGTGGTTAGTGCTATAACCCGCAGCCATCGAATGGATTTTGGCAGTCCATCGGCCCACTGGTAGCCTAGCCAGAGGCCCTACTAGCTTGTAGGTGTCCATCATCTAGTCAATGGACCTACAAAGGATTATTGGTGGAGGCTATTAGTGTAATTATCCAAAATATAAAGCCACATACTATCCAGTGGTATTTTTAAAGTTCATAACTATAATTATACCCCCTTTGTTTTTATAGTGGATCACCATATTTTTCCTTTTTTGGTTCACATGGACCTATGAGGCTCCCTCCCCATCCCTCTTGGTTCCCCTTTCCTCTTACAGTGATTTAAATTCAATTATTCAATATTATTGGTATTTTTATTCTTTATATATCATCCCCTTTCTACTCCTCATCTCCGTCTAATTCTTAGCTCTACAGGTTAGGGATTTGAGAGATGATTCCACTAGAGGATGATCAAAGAATCTTGAGATGATAAAACTTTCTTACATCCAAGTGAGATGGTGTTTTAGGTTGACTCTTTCATTCCATCACTAGTCATTTTTTGTAGGTTTTTTTTGAGTGAGTTTTTCAAGGGTTTTGGAAAAATTTAATGGTGTCAATTATGGTTTGGGTTTAGTTGATAGGTATTTAGCTTGAGGTAGTGATTGGAGGTTAGACTGGACTTCCAATGTAGGAATGATCATAGTTTGGGCATGGGATGAGTATTTGGTGAACAAATTTTTAATTAAGACTAAGTACTTTTCTTAGGTTAATTAGTTTTAGTTGTTAATTAATTATAATTTTTTTATAACTAATTAACTTGGATGATTGGATGTGAGTTAAGTACAAGGATGGTTTAGGGGTTGGCCAATGTTCTTCGATGTGATTGGTCAATTGGTTCCCAATAAGGAATAAAAAATAGTTAAGGCTTCATAAATGATATAGTTGGTCCCTCTAAATAGCCCATAGTCATGTTTACTATTTTATATACATCAGTTTCATGGTGCCATCAGCTCTTCGAGTGATAACCTTAGAAATTATTCATACCCTTCCATTATTTTCTTCCCTATGTTAAATTCATTTTTAATCAATTAGATACCATTTATGTAGGGATGTCCTTATGGGATGATCCACTTTCTAGTTGACCTTAGTTATATACTAGTGTAATCAGTGGGTAGAGTGGTCCATGAAGGGAGGCCATAGGTATTTTGTTTAAAAAATATAATTCTTGAATAAGGAAAGAGTGAATTGTTGAATAATGGTGTTGATTAAATAGAGATCCAATAAGAAATGTAAATGTTTATTTCCCTTATATCATGTGAATAGTCCCATATTTAATCATTCCCTTGGAAAAATTATAAGGCCTTGTGAGATAGATTAATGAATCGGGCTCTAAAAATAGTGATGGTGTTTTGGTAAATGGGTTTTATCATGTGGATGATTTTTAGGAATGGAATACCTTGGGTTTTATCCTTTTTATTTAGTTTAGGAAACATATAGAGAATAATTACTTGACTGGTCATGGATTCCATTATGGGCCTCACTTGAATTCCATGGGAGGATTTCTCATTACATTCAAGGATTTGAAAATCTAGGGAATTCCATAATCAACCTTTGTTTTCTCACTGATTCATTGCTATAAATTCAATGAGGTGGTTCCACATTGGATTTGTTTTAGGACTTATGTATTGACTATAAATTATTAATGTTATGTATTCCCTTAGGGAACCCTTGATATTGTTATGATATGATATCCTGATATTTGGATTGATTTCATTAGACCGAATTCCATGGGAGAACACTAATATTTTTTTTCAAGAAAAATACTTTGAATGTCATGGACTAGTAGTTCCTTGGATTCAGTTAAGAGAGTTATAAGGTTGGGTTCTTTGGATTAACCTTGTTCTAAATGATAGGTATTTCATGTATGGATTCCTTAAGTTATCTTTTGGTTTGTTTAGATTGAAATTATCAATGGATTGAACATATTTTTACATGTGTTTCTTGACCATGGATTCTTTAGTTGGTGGTATACTATTGAGTTATGATCTCACCCTTCTCGGGTCTCCATGGTACTTAGTTTCCTAATAAAATATTGTCATTACATATTGAGGACATATTTGGATTGTTCCTGATGATTATTGATTACTTCATTACTAGGAAGGTGTATGTTAGTTAAAAAAGGATAGTTCTTGGTTTTGTATTGGTGGATGTTCCAGTCTTTCTTCATTTTTCCATTGGGATATTGTTCATGATATGATGATGTATTCATGTCTAACATGCACATGGTTCATTATTTGTATCTTAGTTTATTTTTTTCATTTATTGGAACTTATTTGGATTTTATATCTATTTATTTTATTTCAACTTCCATTTTACAACAATATATGGTTATAGTAACCCCATTGTAACACCTTATAACTACACTGGCACTTGGAGACCTTTTCTATATATGTAGGCTTTCTTGAGGCCATATAGTGACCACCATTTGGGGTACTGATTACTAGTTTATGGTAGTGGGAATTAAAAATTGACCATTCATGGAATTTCACCTGGTCCATAGGCATTCTAGTTTTCACCAATAGAACATGACCAGTGTGTAAGTGTGGATTAGGAAGAGTGAAATGCATGAAATTATGATGAAACCTATTTGGTTCATTTCTCTAGGGGTGATAAATAATGATTCAGATAGTGTTGAGTACACCATTAGTTTATAAAAAGGGTGACCCTCATTTTTGTGGGGGGGGGGTTCGGTAGGCTTTAGATGAAATACATGGTTAGTGTTTCTATGATTTAGGATTAGTATTTTATTGGGGTGAGTATTTTCAACCCCATAAAGCCATTTTGTTTGGTGATAGATGATGTGAGGTCCTTGGAGATTGGAAAATAATTCGGTGATGCAGAAACACGGATTATCCTATAGTGGGGGTGGGATATTGACCTTGGTGATGTGACCCTCTTGTGAGGGGATTGGGTTTATTTTAAATTGAACATTGGATGAAATTTATGTAATTCTAAGACCAATAGATGAATGAGGTGGTATTGTTTGGGGTTTTAGTGTTAGCCTCAGGCTTGGTGTGGGTTGATGTGACACGAGTGGGATTGATTCAATGGAGTGTTAGTTCTTGAAATATGGTTTGGTGTTGAAAATGGGTGGTTGATGATAAGTCTATGTAATTTCACCATAATTCAGGTGCATACATCAGTGGATGTGTTAAAACGATCGTGGAATGCCTCATATTTTATGACATTTTGATTGGGTGGGTTAACAGTGTGCTAATGGTAAAGACTAAGGGTTTTAGAGGATAATTAATCCATGGAAGGTTCAACATGAGTCATCAAGTGTAGTTTAATGTGTTGTGATAGAAACTATATATGGTGAATCATTTTGGGAATGATGGATAGGTTTTGGAGGTTATTAGATACTTTTTTATGAGAATGTGATAATTATTGGAATAATCTTGGGACAATGAAGGTTTATATGGTTATCTGTGAATTTTAGAATGATGAGGGGTACCAATGTTGGACCTATATTTTCATTTATATTGGGCCTAATTGATTGGACACCAATCTGAGGGGTATCATTAGAACAACAATATTGTGTTTTGAAAGAAAATTCCAATGATAGAGGGTTTCATGTCCTAAAATTATTCACATAGATTAGTCTTATAATAGAGAGCACTGCAAGTTGGTTAAGAAGTTGAATGAGAACACCTCATGTGTCCCAGGGGAAATAGGTGTGATCAAGAATAATCTCTACATTTTGGTGATAAATTCAAGTGTTGGCTTGTGTTTTGGTGGTTAAAGATATTTGAATATTGAGTTGTGCTTTAGAAGTGCATTAATAATTTTGGACTAAAAGGTGGTCATTTAAAAGGGTTTTGGTGTCCCATATGGGTTTATAATTTTTATGGAATACTCAATGATACTTATCTAGGATAAGAATTTATATGGTGGGAAGATTATAATACCCTGTGTGTATGGTCTATTTTTCAACTTTCAAGAGTAATTTTAATTTTCACCTAGTGAGTGCATTGGTTTTATAACTAGAATTTGGAGTATGATTTTGAGGGATTGGAAGCCTTGTATAAATGTTTTTCAGAATGGAACAAGGTTTCGGTATGGTCAAGGAATCATCTAGGGTGATCAAGGGATAAGTTAGGTGGTTGGATCAGCAACCTGCATCCATTGACCCATCGATTGCCTGGCCAGAGTGCATGTTGGAAGGTAGGTGTTAATCGCACTAGCCAGTGGAGTTTAATTTTCTAATCAATAGAGACTGGTGGTAGAATGAGCCACTACCTAAAGCCACAGAATCACTTGTTGGTTTTTTAGTTCTCAAAATTAGAATTCATCCCCTCAGGTTTTTAGGGTGGTACACCCTCTTATTAATTTTTTTTCTCATGCAGACCTAGGAGGCTCCCTCTCATTCCCTCTTAGTTCACCCTTCCTATTAGAGTGATTTTTATTTGATTATTACAGATTCTTGGTATGTTTAATATTCTAGTAGTCTTCCTCTTCACATCCTCAACTCCATCTAACTCTTATCTCTCTCATTTAGGGATTTGAGATATGATTCCACCATAGGATGGTAGAATTATCCAGAGATTATGAAACTTCCTTTCTCTCTAGTGGAAGGGTTTCTCTATATGATTCACACATACTGTCACCACTTTTTTTGTTGGAGTTTTTTGTTCAGGATTTTTTTTCATGGGTTTTGGGAAAAAATCAGTTTTTGTTCTGTTTTGGTTTTCTTTGATAGGTATTTGACCTGATATAGATCTCTAATTTTGGTATGGAACTATAGAGGAGGTTTGATCTTAGTTTGAGTGTGGTAGGAGTATCTGGTGAGAGAATTTCTACTTATGCCTCAGTTTTTTTGTTTGGGATAATTTTTTCTAATTATTAATTTATTATAATTTTATTATAACTAATTAACTTGGTTTATTGGATGTGAGTTTGGATCGAGGATGGTTTGTGAGTGATCCGATGGTCTTGGAAAATCTTGAGCAGTGGGTTCCCAAGCTTGGATAAAAATGGGAAAGGATTTGTAAATGAGTTAGGTGGTCCCTCTAAATAACCCATTGTAATGTATAATAATTATATGCATTGGTTGTGTAGTTTAACTATCCTGCCATGTCATGACTTCATAATTATTTATACCCTTCCATTTTGTATTTAACTTTTGTTAAATTTCTTTTTAATTTGTTATGGACTATTGAGGTTGGGAGGTCTCAATGGGATGCTCCACTTGGAACTTGATCATAGTTTTGGCCTAGTTTAATTGGTTAGTTGAATGGTCCATTTAGGGGTTCCATAAGTATTGTGTTTAAAAATTATAATTCTTGAATAAAGAAGGAGTGAATTTTTGAATTGTGGTATTGATTAAATAGATATCTAGTAAGAATCATAAAAGGTTCTTTCCCATACATCTTGTGAATGGTCCCCAATATAATCAATCCCTTGTAAAGATGATAAGTTCATGTGAGATGGCTTACTGACTTGAGATCTATTAGTTGTGATGGTGTTTTGGTAAATGGTTTTTCTTTTGTGGACACATGTTATGAATATAATACCTTGGGTGTTATCCCTTGGATTCAATTTAAGAAAATAATATGGTGGAATTACTTGAGTGAGCATGGATTGCATTAGGTTCCTCACTTTAATTCCATAGGAGGAATCCACATTGGATTCAAGGATGTCCAAAGTAATATAAGTTGATGAGATGCCTTTGATTCCTCACCGATTCATTAAACTAAATTCTTTGGGGTGTATCCCCTTTGGATTTGGGTTATTTATTATGTATTGAATGTCACCGATTAATTTTGTGGATTCCGTCAAGTTACCCCTGTGAATTTCATGGGATGAGATCCCCAAATTCATCTTGATTTCAAGAGAAAAAATTCAATGGTTGAGGATCTAGATTTTGGTCAATCCAAATACTCTGAATTCGTTATACCAATAGTTCCTTAGATTCAGTTTAGATAATTCCAAGGTTGGTTTACTTGGATTCTCCTAGTTGGTAGTGAGAGGGATTTCATTAATGGTATCTTTGGATTGTCTTTTTTCTTGGTAAGATAGAAATCTTGAGTGGATACCCTATTGATTTCCATGTACTTATTGATGACGGTTTCCTTGTTTGTATATTAATGAGCTCATTTTTTCATAAATTAGAAAACTTTAATTATTAAATGTAATTTTTTTTAATTGTTTCTACCCATGTTTTAACTTTTATTAATAATTTTTGGATATTATGTATACTTAAATGACACTGGTGAAAAATAAATATAAAAAATAAGGAAATTAATATTTTATTTTCTTAATTACTTTGTGTGTTTCGTTGTGTCAGAGAATGGAAAAGGGTACTTGATTAAAAGAAATTGGGCCAATGGGATAGCATTCAACCCACATGGAATCAAGCCACATAATTGGCACAAGAAGGGACCACTTTCCAAGCCTCCCCATAGGGAGAGCCCACCACATGGCATAAGAGCATTACCTGTGTAGGTCAGTACATTGTAGTACACTGACATGTAGGTAATGAGTCCACATGGTTGAGGGATAAAGGTATCCCTGGTGTGGAGAGATGCACATTGGTGTAGGGTGACCTCTAACACCTATACAACTTAATAAGCTGATAATAGAATGGGGTTTCTTATTAAGAAGATTGAATCCACTTGAAACTTTCATGTTGGAAAAGCATTATGTGGTCAATTTTCATCATTTACTGAAAATCCACAGTTTCAAGTTGGGGGCCATAATATCTTCCTTGTTAATTTCATCCACACTGCCACCATTACCGCTACATTATAGCCATTTCAATATGGTGTAGTGAATGAGGGAGATCAAACAGAGAAGAATAAGGTTTCACTATGGATCATACAGTTCATTATATCCATTATTGACTAGATTTGATGAAAAAAGGTACATTGTAGGCTTCAGGATATGCCTTAGATGAGCTGGAAATAGTACAACTGAAAAAATGAGGGATAAAAACCATTGCGATTATAGCACCTCAACTATGGCATAAACATTAAATGAATAAAACCCATTGGGTCATAAGGTATCCATTGTGATTTGGAGGTTCTAAAAATGTAAGTATAATAAAAAATAAATGGATTTGTAGCTGTGTCAGGAGAAAAAGGCTAATTGTGCCCTTGCAGACCAGGCATGGGTCGTGCTGCAGTCACACCTCCCACATTGTTGGGTTCTATTAAATAATCTCATTCAAATACCCAATACTTTTTGGATTTAATGAACCATAGACTAAGTTATGGTGATTTTAAACATAAATCATATGCGGGAGTCTCACTTAACACGAAGACGTCAAATACTCCCACCAAACCCTCATGGAGATCACACACCTAGATCATTTAAAGAAAAAAAGAGAGAGAGGGAAATAAAAGTAGGAGAAAATGATTTAAAAAATAAAAAAAATTGATATCTTGAGAATAAAAAGGGAGAGGGTGTTACTGTGTGGTAGGGTTATAACTTGGATTGGACCTAGTAAGGAACTGGAATTGGAATTGATTTTTCTACAGAGTGTCATTGTAGTAGTATTTCATTTCTTTTATTTTACAATCTCATCATGACTAATATGAGGGGGTAACTCATATTATTAAAAGTAATATAAAGTAAAGGTGACTATAATTAGTGTAGTGAATTGTTTTTGTGATTAAAATATCAATGGTTTGATTGTGTTTCACACATTACATCATAATTCTTACCCTCCTCCTTTATGCAATACCATTTCAGAGAGACATAGTTATGTGCTTTTTAATGCTTTGATCAGTGACCCTTATTAGTGGCACGACTAAAGCATGAATTTGGGGGCCAACATTTTTAAACATGGTTTTATACACCTATTTATGAACTAACCAAATAATTGAGAGGATAAAAGGTGGTTCATAGAATAGTGGGTGAGCACTCTAAGTGAAGTCTCACTAGATTTGGGTTTCATCACCATTTAACTTTAAATTTTAACACATACCCCTCACTAATACATGAACCTAAACATGAAAAATCATTTTATATATTTCTCGAAATTTGAAAAACCAACTTATTGAAATGTTATTGTTTTTATTAAGTTTTCCGAAATAATTTAAATCATTTATACACCATTCTTAGTGTGTCAACCTTGATCACCACTAAACTATGTTTTAATGTTAGTTAGTTTTTGTTTGAGTTTTTTTATATTAGAAAATGCAAGTAATTATTCTCTCAAGTGATATAAAAACTAGTACCATTTATAGGGAATTGTAGTTAAAAATTATTAAAAAAATTAGGAATTTTTTATTTTTTTCTTTTTTACATCTTATTACACTTGGTCTTCTTATTCTCGAGTTTTATTATAAAATATGGCACATGAATACTCCACTAGAGAAAATCATAAATAAATAAATATTTATTTAAATCTTGATATTGAAGAGTTAATAAGAATGAAATAATATAACACATGCCAAGAAGAGGGTACCATGGGTGGAAAAGAAATCCGAGGAGTTGTACAGGAGCAAGGAAGACATGCTAGATAAGGAGCACACTAAAGAGTAGTACAAGAGGTTCAAGGATTTAACCCAATAGTGTAAGAACTTATCAACTATGAAAGACCCTCAAATGTGCAGTTCCATCCTAGAATCTTAGTACCTTGTGTTACTGCCCAAAACTTCAAGATAAAAATGGAAAACATTCAAATGATCACCCATTCTGTATAATTCATTTGGATACCAAGTGAAGACCCTAATAACCACATTGGGAGTTTTTTGGAATTTTTTGATAGATTCAAATTCAATAACATCACATGTGATGCTATTAGATTATGATTATTCATATTCTCATTGGGAGAGAAGGTAGGATAATGGATTCATAGTCTACTTCTACAGTTAATCACTATATGGGAGGATTTCGTAAGGAAAATTTTGATAAGGTTTTCCCCACCCTAAAAATTCATGTATTTATGGGTAAGTATTTTAAATTTTGAGAAATTAAATGAAGAGTCATAATATAGTTCTTGGGAGAGATATAAAATTTTGATAAGTTGACTCCCACATCACTACATCGAAATTCGGTTGCTAATAGAAACATTTTATAGTGGTTTATTTAGGGAAATTATTCAGTTTTAGATGCAAAAACAAGAGGTTCACTAATGAAATAGTCATCGGAGGAGAGTTAATAGTTATTGGATGAAATTTCCACCATTATTTTTCATTATAAACCAAAAAAAGGACTAGTGGAAGAAGTGAACATGGGGTATAATAAATGAGTTTCAACCCAAATAAATGTCATGTCATAGAAACATGATGTGATAATGGATAATAAATAGTCTCAAGGTATGTACCATGAATATGAGAATTATTTAGATTATAATAATTGAAATTTTGGGAAGGGATGGAGGCCACAACAACCAACATAACTATAGTAGAAGAATTAACCACAAGTCTAAGGATTCCAGCTAAGGGAACAAGGTTTTTATCCCCAACACAAAGGCCCAACACTTATGAGTCAAGTCCATTAATTAGAAGATACCTTGGAAAGTTTCATGACTACAATAGGAGTTTCACTCAAGGAGTTGACATTTAACTCCAATAATCAAGCTACATACATATAGAAATTTAGAGACAACTCATGAAATAAAAGATTTGTTACAGGAACCTAGAAATCATAATAGATAAAATTTCTAAAAAAATAAAGAAAAATCCAAGGGGGTCCTACCATGTGACACATAAGTTTTAGTACATAGTAATTTCAAATACAACACCTTTATGAGTGGAAATACATCACTAGAAGTTGTCAAAATAGTTGGAAGATATGCAAAGAACAAGAATAAAAGGTAAGAAAACCAATGAGAGAGGGTAATAAGAAAATAAATAATGTTGATAAATATGTTTTAGAAGAATCACTAATACCACCAAAACCAGAACCACCATTTATGGAGTGACTAAGACAATCATAGTATAATGAGAATATGGAAAACATATTAGGGATATTAAAAAACTACACATCAATATACCATTTGTTGAGGTGATTGAAAAATTCCACATTTTGAAAAGTTAAAGAAATATTTGGTATCAAATAAATTAAAGATTAACAAATTAGGAACCTTCCCATAGATATGGAATTTTTTTGTAGTGGTTTCAAGGGGCCTACCAAAGAAATAAATTGATCTAGGTAGTTTTTCTATTCCAATTTTCATTTTTTATAATATATTTGGTGGTTCTTCATGTGATTTATGTTTAAGTGTAAACATTATTTTATATTAAATATTCAATTGTCTAGGCTTGAGAGAGATAAATCCTACACATGTCATCCTACTGTTTTTTAATACAATAGTGATACATCCCTGGGAACTACTATAATATGTTATTATAATGATAAACAAGTTATACTTTCTGAAGGATTTAATTATAATAGAAATGGATGAGGACAATACCCTAATAATTTTTGGAATACCCTTATTATCTATAATAAGGGAACTAATTAATGTCAAAAATAAAGTGTTGTATTTAAGAATCGATGCAGAAGAGGTGCAATTCAACATCTATGGTGAGATGAAGAATATAGATTTCAAAATTTATGAGTTGATAGAGGAAAACTTAATAAAGTTGAGGAAAATGTTTTCTATGGAAAAATAGGTGATGTATCTATTATAAAAATGAAATAATAATTTGTAATAGAGGATAATAATGTTAATAAGTTGATGTAAAAATATGTAGATAGTGGAGGAGTTGTTTTACAAGAAGAATTAAAATAAGGATAGGAAGTTTGGGAAGTTAGTGACATACCATTTAATTACTAAAGAAGGTCCAAAAATTTATGAATTATGACCATGGAGATTGAGAATTTTTTAGTTAATGTAAGAGTAAAATTTTTTTCAAAAAAGGGAAGACGGTCCATCTACATGGAAAAATCACAACTATGAAATTTTGTAGATCTGAACTGGGTAACCTCCTTCCTAACCTCAATAACTTAACATCAAGAGTAAAGGTCAGGGTTAATAATAACAATGAAAGTTCTTTCAGGAATAAACCCACATTTTTATGCTTTATGTTTTCATTTCTATCTAGGAACCATTTTTGGAGTGTGTTCCCTTAATTATTCTTTTAACTTTCATGAAAATGGACCTACATGTTCATTGATTTCTTCTATTTTCAGTTCCATAAAGATTCAAGGTGCAAGGACCTACTATATAAATAAATAAGAATAAGAAAAGAATCAAATTAAAAGGATTTATGCTTCAATTTTCATTATTTAATTAAACTCCCTTATATTTTCTAGAATCCATTAAATCTTGAAAGAAAGAAAAATTCATACCCATACTTATATATTTTCTTTAATTTTTGATCAATTGTTCTATAAATTGTCAGGAATCCTAAGATTCCAGGTTATAATTTTTAGATTGATAGGAATTTAAATGGTGATATGGGTAATTGAATTATTATAGTGAAACATAGGAAATTTAATATAATTAATCATGTTTTTCATTGTAGTCACATGTTTCTAAAATTCCCCTTCCATATTTCATGCTTCGATTTTCATAAATTCAAGTGGATTTATTTGTTATTGTGAAAAATTTCATGATTAATTGTATATAATTACATTGTTTTATTCCAAAGAGTTTTCTAACCTAAATTTTTCAATCTTTATTAGAAAACAAATCTTGAGTTAACTTGGTACATGTTACCTACTAGGATTTTATATTGATCTTTTCAAAATGATGTTCATAAAAATTAACCTAAAAAATAATTGAGGAATTTTTGTTTTATATATCCATTTTCATTAAGACCTACCTAACATTAATACACTTTTTATCCCTTAGATACCATTAATGGGCTTTGATAGGAAAAGACACATTTAAGACAATTTTTCCATTCTTATGTTTACTATAATGTTTTTAATGTTGTATAAGTTAAAGTGTGGGGGAAGAGGGATTTCATAGAAAAAGGGATTTGATTATTTAATATAATAAGTGTGGGTATCTCATTATATTTTGAGAAGAAGGTTCAGGTATACTTTGCTATTTTTATTTTCTATCCCTCTTAAAAAATAAAAAATGAAAAACAAAATGTGGGTTGAGTTATGGAGGGTCAAAATCACCATCACTTGAATAATATTTTTATCATTTGGGGTTGTGTGAGGGATGTGAGAATTTTCCTATCTAATTTTTTAAAAAAAAAATTGAAAAACATTAAAATTGGGAAAAACAAATTAGGGGTAACACATTCATTTTTTCATTTTACGTGGGCTTACTTGAGCTTGGGAAGTGTGGGAGTCATCACTTTTTGTAGAGGAGAATTTAATTGGTTTTCACATTGATTATCAAGATTAATACTTAGTGATTAACCTACTATTTGAGCCATAAATTGTTTTCATCAATTTTATTATAATCACTTAACCTCAAAATCATTTGGTCTTAATTTTAAAAGTCATATTTATTTTTAGTGATATTTTTCTCTACTAAGTGTAGACTGTATATCATTTTCAAATTCATAAGTTTGGTTCATGTAATCAAGGTATGAGGAGAACATCACATTTAAATTTTACCTTGATTTATAAGAGAATAAAGAAATAAATGGTGAAGTAGATAATAACATGGCATGTTAATAATGATTAATTAAAATACTTGAATAGAAGAGATGAGAAGTTCCACCATTTTTCATTTTGAGAATCAAATACATTGTGTCTAGTGATTAGTTGAAATCATGTTTTGTATGTGACATTTGAAAATTAATTTCCCCTATTTATAATTGTTTATTTTTATTGATTTTGGATTTTAAATATTAGTTGAATGGGTATACCCTCTTTAAGTCATAATAAGGATTTATACTTGATGAAAATCAAGGTTTAAGTGTGGGTTGTTTGATGAGATCATTTTTGTACATAAATTAGAAAAATTTAATTGTTAAATTTCATTTTTATTAATTATGTTTACCCATGTTTTAACTTTAAATAATAATTTTTGGGTGGTATTTATATTTAACAGGAATTGTGAAAATATAATATAAAAAATAATTAAATACATATTTTATTTGTTTGAGTCATTTGTGCGTTTTTATTGTATAGGTATTAGAAAAGGGGACTCGGTTAAAAAAATAGTCCAATGGGCTAGGCCTTAACCCATAGTGTATAAATCCATATAGAAGGCCCAAGAAGGGCCCATTATCCAGCCACCCCATAGGGAGATCCTACGATATGGTAGATGAGGATAATTTTTTGTTTGGTTCATCTCATGGGAGCACACTAGCATGTGGAGCATAGTTCCACATAGTGGTGGGAGGAAGGTCTCACTGACATGGGGCAGTGCATGGTGACACGGGGTGTCCACCAACACCCATCTGACTTAAAAATATGATAGAGTGAGATTTCTTATTAAACTGATCATATCCACTTCAAACATAGATGTGGTACAAGTGTTATGTAGAAACTATTCATAATTTATTGAAATTACACTATTTTGAGTTGGGGGTTTTGTTCTCTTCCTCATTCATTTTATCTAGGTTTCTATTGATGTCACTATACTATAGCCATGTCTATGTGGAATAATGGCCTAGGCAGCTCAAATCAAGAAAAAGAAGTTTCCATGGTGGATCATACATTAAATTATGGCAACAATTGGCCAAATTCAATAAAAATAAGTTACATCATAGGATTCTAGCTACAAATTTTATGAGCCAAAATGGAAGAACTGAAGAAATAATGGATAAATCATACTACATCTATAACACATTAGTTGTGCTGTATACATGAAAGGAAGAAAACACATTGCAAAGTAGGATATATTTTATGAAATGGAGGTGCTGGAAAGGGTAGTAGCATAAAAAATAGAGGAATATTCTACTATTTTATGGACAAAAGGCTTCACTATACCTATGCAAGCCATGCATGGGCTATACCATAGCCACACCACCCATGCCGTTGGGTTTTGTTTAATTATCACATTCAAATACACGATACTTTTGGGATTTCATGCACCACATTATTATATATGGGGATATTAAATAAAAGGAATATATATGGGGATATATTAACATAAAGAAGTTAAATACTCACAAAAACCCCTCATGAAGATTACATAACTTAACCAGGTTAATAAATAAAGATAGATGGTGGGAGAGAGATAGAGAGATATTTGAGTGGGAGAAATATATTTCAAAATTTAAAAATAAATACATCTATTAAGAATAAAAAGGGATAGGATGATGGTTCATGGTGGGGGTAGAACCTTGACTAGACCTAGGATTAAACTTGAATTATAATTATTGTTGTTATGGAGTGATGATTCTGTAATATGTATTTTAATTCACATCTCAATCTCTTCATGAATGTAATAAGGGGAAACTCATATTAATCCTGGTAATGTATAGTAAAGGGGATCATATGTGGTGTATCGAATTGTTTTTTAATTAAAATTTTAATGGGATGATTGTGTTTCATTTAATTCATCATAACGCTTACACTAATCCTTCTCGCATGACCATTGATGAGATAGAAGGGTCTACCTTTTTAATGATTCAACCAATAACCCTTATTAATGGCATGACCAATACCTGAATTTGGGGTAATCGTGTTTAAACAAGGTTAAAGAGACTTATCTATAAACTAACATAAGAGATAATAAGGTAAAAGGATGTTCATAGAATAGATGGTGATCAATCTGATAGGAGGCTCACTATAGTTTGGTTTCAATACCATTTGACATTAAAACACAACACTTCCTCCTCACAGATGCATGAAAGTGATCTTAAATAATCTTAGTACATATTTCTCATACTTTTCAAAACCAACCAATTGTAATCTTATACTTTTTGTTAAGTTTTCATAAATAATTTAAATCATATCTACACCATTATTATTAGATTGATCTTGATCATCACTAAACTATGTTTTAAAATTAGTTAGTGTTTTTTTGTGTTTTAAATTTATTTTTTTGATATTACCCAATATAAGTAATGAAATTCATATGTAATGTTAAAACTGGGACCATTTTTTAACGAGCGGTGGTTATAAATACGTAAATTTATTAGGAAATTTCTATTTTTCTCATTTTCATCTTATTACAATTGGTCCTATTGTTTTGTGGATTCAAGATCAAATTCATTGCATAAATACACCAATAGAGAAAAGAAGAAAGTAGAATATCATCATTTCAATCATGGGATCAAAAGGATAATAAGAAGGGAAAACACAATAGACACCAAGAAGAGGGTATCATGGATATCATAGAAATTCAAGGAGCTAGACAGGAGAATGGAAGAGATGTTAGACAGGGAGCACACCAAGGAGTAGTACAAGAGGTTCACGGACAGATACCAAGATTAAAAGCACTTATAAACAAAAAAATATCCTAAAATATAGGATTATATACTTTTATCAGAGTACCTCATATTTTTTCCAACACTTATGATATAAAACTATTGATCATTCAAAAGATCGCCCACTCTGTACAATTTTTCAAGCTACCGCATGAAGACCCCAATTCTCACATTGAGATTTTTTAGAAATATTTGATTTATTCCAATTCAAAACCATGACAAAAAATGTTTTTAAATTATGATTATTCAAATTCTAATTGAGGTACAAGGAATGGGAATTGATTTTGAGTCTACCACCTCACTCAATCACTACATGGGAGGGTTTGGTAAGGAAATTTTTGACACGATTTTTCTTTCCCTCAAAATCCATGGATTTATGGGAATGTATTTTTAATTTTGAGAAATTAAATGAATATTAATTATATAGTTCCCATTATAGGTTT
Organism: Viscum album; assembly: GCA_963277665.1. Taxonomy (NCBI): domain Eukaryota; kingdom Viridiplantae; phylum Streptophyta; class Magnoliopsida; order Santalales; family Viscaceae; genus Viscum; species Viscum album. The sequence goes on along the minus strand of OY728119.1, from coordinate 1,959,726,157 downwards.
AAAACATTTATAATATGATTCCCTCATCACGGTATCAAAATACTAATAAAAATGTTTTATAATGGTTTATCAAAGGGTAATCATTAAATTATACATGTATCCACTAGAGTTTATCTAATAATAAACTCACCAAAGTAGAGTTATGAGTTATGGGGGAAAATCTAGAAATAGTATTCAATGGAAACCAAACCAATAACTAGTACATGGAGTGCACATGGTATACAATGGTTGGGTTTCCACCCAAATGAATTCCATGTCATAGAAACTTCATGTAATGATTTATAATCAATAGCACCAAGGTATGTACTATAAAGATATTAATTATTTAGATTATAATAGTAGAAATTATATAAAGAGGTGGAGTCCACAATAGCCACCAAAAAAATGTAGAATCAAGAATAAGGCCAAGGATTTTAGCCATGGGAATAAGGTTTTCAACCCCAACACAAACTCCCATTGATAATGATTTAATTTCATTCATTAGAAGATACCATTGTGAGTTTCATGACCACAACAGGGGTTGTACTCAAGGAGTTCACATCATACTCCAAGAATTATGGTACAACCATCTAGGAATTGGGAGGTGACTCATGAAATCAAAGAGATACTATGAGTAAATTTAAATTACAAATAGATCATATTGCTAGGAAATATAAGGAAAGTACAAGGGCTGTCCTACCACATCATATATAATTCTCAATATGGTGATCTCAAAGCTGCCACCTTGAGGAGTAGAAATAAAACACCAGAAGTTTTAGAAAAATATGGAATATAAGATAAAACACTCAGTAAAAGTAAGTAAAGTAGTGTAAGAGAATAATGATAAAGGAAAGGAACCATAGAAATTTGTTTGAGAAGAAGAACCACTTCCATAACAACCACAACCACCATTTCTAGAGATACTAATACAAGAAAATTTCTAGGAGAAGTGGGAAAAGTTCTCAGATCTCCAAAAATTACACATCAACACACCATTTGTGAAGGTAATTGAAAACATCACCCCTTATTTAATTTTCATGAAAGAGATAGTTTCAAATAAAAGAATTCTTGAGGAATTGGGCCCCATTCCACTGACTATGGATTATTTTCAAATGGTTTCAAGGGGGCTACTAAACAAATAAAGTGATCCAAGTAATTTTATATTCCCATTGACATTGGTTCTAATATATTTGGTGGTTCTTTGTTTGATTTAGGAACAAGTGTAAACATTATTTCATATTCAACATTAAAGAGTATGGGATTAAGATAGATGAATCCTACTCATCTCAATATATTATTTATAGATACAATAGTGAGATGTCCTTGAGAAAAAATAGAGGATGTTATCATCAAGTTTGAAAAGTTCTACTTTCTAGAGGATTTTATTGTAATAAACATAGATGAGTATAAGACCCTAATAATTTTGGTAAAACCCTTATTAGCTACAATAAGGACACTAATTCTTTTAAAAATGGATATTTATGATTAAGATTCAGTGGAGAAGAGGTGAAATTCAAAATCCACCAGATATAAGAGAATATAGATGAGAAAAGGGATGAGTTGATAGTGGGAAGCTTGCTGGAAGTTGAGGACACTACTGTACATGGAAGAATAGTTGAATTAGCTGCTATAAAAATAAAAGAAAAGGTTGTAAAAGAGAATAATAAAAGCAATAAGTTGTTGAAAAAATATGGAGATATTGGAGGAGCTATTTTCCAATAATAATTCAAAGAAATACAGAATATTGGGGAGGTTATTAATCTTCTATTTGATTATTCAAGAAGGGAAAAAAACTTATGGATTATTCCTATATATATTGATATGGTTTTAATCAATAGAAGAATAAAATAAGTGTCTAAAAAGGGAATAAGGAAAATTTACATAGAAGAGTCACATCTACATCATTTTTTAGATTCATACTGGGTAACCTCTTTTCTACCCTTAATCGCTTAACATCAATAGGTAAGGTTAAGCTTAAAAATAACAACCAATGCTCTTTCTCTAGGGAACCCATACTTTTTATGCTTTATGATATTAATTACCATTTAGGAAATAGTTTATGAGAGAATTAACTTATTTATTTTTTTAACATTAATGAAAATGGGAATGGACTTTCACTGTTGCCTTATATTTTCAAGTCTATGAAGATTCAAGGAGAAAGGAACTGTTATAGTGAGTAGTGGGAACAAAAAAATTGAAATGAAATATGATAATTCTTTAATTTTAAGTATTTAATTAAAATCCCCTATATATTCTAGAAATAACTAAAGCTTAAAATAAATAAAAATTCATGTCCAAGCATAGATCATCAATTTAATTTTTGAACAATGATGCTAGTATTGTTAGGATCCCTAGGATGCCATGTTTTATTTTTCATATTAATAATAATTGAAAAAATGGGTAATTGAATGATTAAATTAAAACATAGGGACTTGAATTCAATGAATCCTGTTTTCATTGTGGTCACATGTTTCTAAGAATTCCCTTCTATATTTCATGTTTGATTTTCATAAATTCATGTTGATTAATTTGTAGTTATGACTCATTCCATGAGTAATTGTCTTTAATTACATTCTATTATTCCTAAGAGGTTTCTATGCCAATTGTCCTCTATTTATTTGTTAAATTTCATAAGAGAACTCAATATATATTACCTATTGGGATTTAATTTTTGATCTTATCAAAATGATGATTTAAAAAATTAAATTAAAATATGAAATTGGAATTTTTGTTTAATATAGAAATTATCTTTAATACCTACCTAAAATAAATCCTTATTTTATATCTTAGTGACCATAAATAGACTTAGATAGGTTAAGGCACACTTTAATATGATTTATCCATTCTTACCCTTACTCTAATGTTTTTCATAATGTTTAAGTTCAAGTGTGGGGGATATAGAATTCATAGAAAAAGGGATATGCTTCTTTAAGAGAATATGTGTGGGTGTCCCATTAGATTTTGGGTAGAAGGTTCATATATACTTCAGTATTTTTATTTTCTACCACATTAAAAAATAAAAAAGGAAAAATGTGGGTTGAGTTATGGAGGGTCCAGAATCACCATCACTTGAGAAATTATTTTATCATTTGGGGTTGGGTGATGGATGAGAGACTTTTCCTAGATCAATTTTCTAAAAATTTAAAAGAAATAAAATTGATAAAAAAACATATATGGGTAACACGTTTATTTTTTTCATTGAACATGGCCTTACTTGAGCTTGGGATGTGCAGAAGTTGTCACTTTTTGGAGAGGATAATGCCATTATTTTTCAACTTTATTATCATTATTAATACTTAGATATTATCCTCCTCTTTAATACATAAATTGTTCCCCTCAATTTCTTACCATACCATAACCTCATAATCTTTTGATCCTAAGTTTCAAATTCCTCTTCATTTTTAGTGATATTTGTTTCTATTAGGAGGAGAATGTAGATCTTTTTAAACTTCATCATTTTGGTGGATATACCCATGTTATGAAGAGAAATTAACATTTAAATTTTACCTTCAGTTTTGAGAGAAGAAAAAAAAATAAATTCTTAGGTAGATCACAACATGGCATACTAATAATGATGAATTAAATTACTTGAATTGAAGACATGAGAAGTTGCAACATTTTTAATTGGGAAAATCAAATACATTATGTCTAGTGATGAGTTGGAATCATTTTTTATATGTGACATTTAAAAATTCCTTTCCTCAATTGATAATTGTCTATTTTCATTGATTTTGAATCCTAAATATTGGAATAATGAGGATATCTTCTTTAATTCATAATAATGTTTTATGCTTGAGGACAAGCATGGTTAAGTATGGTGGATTGGATGACCTCATTTGTTTGTATAAATTAAAATTAAATTGTTAAATATCATTATTTTTAGTTTTAATTACACATTTTTTAACTTTAAATAATAATTTTTGGTATTATACATATTTAAATGAAAATTTTGAAAAATAAATATAAAAAATAAAGAAATAAATGTTTGATTTTTTTTATTACGTTGTGTGTTTTTTCTTTGTATAGGATAATGGAAAAGGGTTATTTGTTAAAAACAAATTGGCTAGTGGGATATCCCTCAACCGAGGGAGGATTAAGGCACTTGGAAGGCCCATGAAGGGAAATCTGGCTAGCCAACCCACAGGGAGAGCCTGTCACATGGTAGAGGAGGAGAATTTATTTCATGGGTTAGTTCATGGTATCACATCGACATATGGGGCATGGGTCCACATGATGACAAGAGGATGGTATCACTGGTGTTACATGGTGAACAGTAGCATAGAGAATCCTCTAACACTCATCTGATTTAACGAGCTAAAAATGGAATGGTATTTCTTGTTAAACAAATTTCATTCTCTTGAAATTTCAATATGGAACAAGAAAAATGCGGGAAATTTTCATCATTTATATAAACGCCACTATTTTGATATGTGGTTCATGTCATCTTCCTCATTCATTTCTTTTAAGCTATCGTGGTTGTTGCTAAACCACAACCATGGTTATGTGGAGTAATGTCCTAGGGATATCAAACTAATAATAATTAGGCTACATCATGGATAATTTGTTGTTATGTAACCACTTTTTGTTGGATTTGATGAAAATAATCTACTCCATAGGATTATGACTATGTCATGGTCGCGCCAAAAATGGTAGAAATGAAAAAATGAGGGAGAAATAACTATTGTGATCATACCTCATCAGTTGTTCCTTAGCATTTAAATTATGAAAAATCATTATGTTCTAGGGTATCTACTATGATTTGTAGGTTCCAAAAATAGAACTAGCATAAAAAAATAGAGAATTGTTTTCCTTTTTTCATGAAAAATGGGTTGCACCATTCCAATACAAGCCATGTATGGGCTATGTCGTAGCCACATCACCCTCGTTATTGTGTTCTATTAACTATTAAAATTGAAATACCTGATACTTTTGTGATTTCATGCACCATATTCTAAAATATAGGGGTTTTAAATAGAAATCATATGTGGTGGCCTCACCTAACATGAAGAATTAAAATACTCCCACTAAACCCATGTGGAGATCACACACCTATACCAAGTCAAGAAAAATATGGATAGAAAAATACAAGTAGGAGAAAGAGATTTCAAAATTAAATAAGAAAGTTGTATCTTGAGAATAAAAAGGGAGAGGATGATGTTGTGAATTGGGAGATTGAACTTGGACTAGACCTAGAATTGAATTGGAATTATAATGGTTGTTGTTACAGAGTGCCTCTACTCTAGTATGTCTTTTTTTTATTTTTCTATCTCGTCATGATAAGCATGATGGGGTAGCTCATCTTATTTGAATAAATATAAGGTAAATGGGAGTGTATATATTGTATAGAATTATTTTTTTATTAAAATTTCAATGGGTGGATATCATTTCTATCATTTCATTCATTTCAACATAATCCTTACCCATCTCCTTCATGCATGACCATTTTGGACAAAGAAGGGTCTTCCCTTTTTAATGTATCAACTAGTTCCCTTTATTCATGGAATGACCAATGTATAAATTTTGTATTATCATGTTTAAATATAGTTCCATACATCTATCTATGAACAAACCTAATAACTAAGAGGGATAAATACGGTTCATATAGTAGAGGGTGATAACTTTGAGAGGAGGCTCGCTAGAGTTCAGTTTCAACACTATTTAACTTTAAATCACAACATGTACCCCTTACTAATATAAGAACATAATCTTAAAAAATATTGGTATACCTTTATTATACTTCTCAAAAGAAAAAAAAATAATCTTATGATTTTTAATAAGTTTTTTTATATAATTTAAATCATTTCTACACTATTATATGTGGATCGACCTCGATAACCACCAAACTATGTTTTAAAATTAGTTAGTGTTTGTTTGAGTTTTAAATTGTTTTGATATTACCTAATTGAAGTGATGATTCACTTGGGTGATTTTATATACCTTGGAATTAGTCAATCCATGATGTGTACCTTGATCAGAGACTCATCGGTGATGGTAGAAGCATGTATAGACTGATGACGAGTGTCACTGCAGATCCTGGGTTGCAGTGAGAATTTTATTTCATTTATTTTAAATTGTTAAAATTTTAATTATCAATATGTGCATGATGACTGTACATTAAAATCACAATTTCATGCATCTTATTATAAATTAGTTATTTTAGGAACAGTATTTGTGATGTCCTATTGTGTTTTACTCACACCTGTCTCAGGATACCATGGCACTTGGATGCCCAAATAGCTATTATCATTTCATTATAGGGATAGTTTAGTGAAAGAATATGGTGATTATTTATTACTTGGTTACTAGGACAAAGCATATGAGTTGGACGGGTTTAGAATTGGGTCTATCTTGGTTGATAGTTTAGTCTTTTTTCTTTTTTACTTTGTGATATTGTTCAATATATTCTAATGTATGTATGTATGAATTTGTACATCGTTCATTCATTATAGCTTGATCTATTTATTTTTTTCATTTATGGGTACTTATATAGATGTTTTTTATTTTATTTACACTTTCACTTTACTCTAACATGTGGGTATAGTCTTATAACTATACCAAATTATATCTGTGCTACTAATCAGTAACATCTGGAATATAGGTAGGTGTGCTTGAAGTCATGTATTGAACATTATTCCAATCACTAGTTAATGGTTCGGGTGTAAGAGTGTTACCAATCCATGGTGTATCGCTGATAGTGATATATAAAACTCATGGAGAACTCCCCCATGCTTAACCAATAGAAAAAACAACTGCAACTAAAACAACATTCAATTCCAACTATCACTCAGGGGAATCGCAATGGTCAACATGTTCATGAATTACCTTCTAACTCTAAGTCTCCCCATTAAGACTCCTCCACCTACTTCATCATGGTTGATTCCCACTTTAATCTATTAAATGAAACCTTAGTTATGACTTTCCCCCACATCGAGATTCATTGTTACAAGCTCCTCCATCCCCCCTAAACATTTGCGGACTCCTGCACCATATCACCTCACAACTTCCAACTCAGCACGTCAATAACAATATACCCTTTTCCTATGGTATAGGATATCTAAGAAACATAAACTTATAGAAAATCAATTTACCACCATTGGAATAAATTTATATCCCACTATGAGATAACATATTTCATTCTCATTTGGTTTTTGAAAACCATAAAGTTATCACTAAGGAGGTAATGCCAATACAGCCATAAACACAACTTCCACCAACTCTAGATTATGGGTGGCATAGTTACACTCATGGGGATGAAACTGACTATACACATAAGATATCACTACCCCTCTATATTAAAACTCATCTGAAACTCATATGGGATGTATCACAAAAAATCTCAAACATCACACCCTCCTCAAGAAACTAAAGTATCAGGGTTCTAATCATCCCATATTTTAAGTAACTGAACACTTACACACATTGATAAATTAAAAACAAATCTTGGTCCTTTTGGGTCAATGATATTATTGGGGCTTTAATATAGGATAAATTATATAAAAACCCCTAATAATAGCCTATGAGAATAAGGATACTATGACCCTATCCCAGTTTATTGGGTGTTTCCCAAGAAAAACCATCATGAACTTTGATGGGTAAACGACCACAACCTGTTGAGAAACCAAATGTATAATTAAATGAACCTCCCATATCCAAAAATTGTATATTGATATATTTATATAGATAATATTGTGTCGAAGAACATATAAGACATCTTTGAGATGATTAGAGTTATCTTCCTATTACATTGAGACGATCAAGATTTCATTAATGAACATAACTATGAACAAGTCTAGGAATTCATTGAACATAGGGATTATGAGCCCCATGATCACAACCAGTGAGTTTGTGACACAAAATATTGTGACCACAAAATTTAAGTTCATATACCAGCACCAGAAGGTTGTCTTTGGGATATCCACATCATTTAACCTCATCTAATGATATCCAGACTATAAGTAGATCTTCAAAAACCAATAGGATCCATTCAGTTGGTTGAACAGATTTTTGATACTCAGAAGGGGTTAATAGTTCTTGACCATCACATGATTCAACCTCTAGTATTCTATGCACAACCTCATACTGCCTTCGTCATTTTAGTGAACAACATTGGATCACCCTGGGGAGACACATTGGATTGGATGAATCCACACTACATCAAATTATTAATATTTAGCCTCAAATCTCATAGATATAAATATTTTATTCCAAACTAATCCATAGAAATTAAATATTCACCTGTTTGTAACTCTATCCCAAATTTTATGTTGAGTTTATGGGGAAGTTTCATAACCTCATGAAGAATGACCTCAAGAAACTCCTATATATCCCTAGGAACACCCTCTACTTGATCTTTTATTGATGTATCTTCCAACTAAAATAAAAGTGGCTCTAATTTCCTACCAACCATTCAATAACCCTTCTCACCAAATAATGATACTAACTGTCCCTTCACATCAAAAAATGAGAATTTCTGATTAAAGTAATTAATGAAATAATTAATAGAATATAGTTAATACATTCCAAGTATGACATCATATGGCTATATTTATAGCAATAATATATCCCCCACTAACTAGTGTTTCCCCATCCCCTATCTATATTCTCAAAACACATCAAATAATGTGATATAACCTCCAAATGGAATCAATAACACTATGTTAATGGGAAGTCCCTCCACCTCTAGTCCCAAATCACAGACCAAAAAAGGACAAAAAAGTAGTGTGAGGATCTTGAATCAAATAAGTCACAAATAAGGGTAGAAAATAAATTTATTGTACCTCAAAAAACCTATGTAACTAGTGGAAATGAAGCCTCCATAATATTCACATAACCATGCCCATATCCTCTACCTCTCTACTAATGGACACCATTACCACACTCAAGCTTAGGTCTCTGAGCATGGGGACCATCGTGAGATTTCCCTATGCTAACTCCACCTACCGACAGCTACTGAACAAGAATCAGTAGTCCCTGTGGTAAGTATTATCTTAGTGGAAACTATTGACACTACTAAAAATGGTATTGAACACCCATTATATATTCTCCTCTATGATCTTTTGGTCACTGATCCTATCAGTGACCGTGACACCCACAGACATAGCATGAAAACATGAAGGCCTCGATAATTGCTCGAGAGCCACCTACCCAAGAATTACATGAAAAGGTATGTCGAGGTTAGTTCCCCACCAGTTGAAACCTTAAATTCATGGAAATCCATGATCCACTACTCAAATCAATACTCTTAAAGATTTCCTACTAGCCACTCTCTCAAGGCTCGCATTCTAGAGAAATAATCTTCTCAATAACCTCCTCCTTATTTTACACCTCTAAATATGTAGGGACTGTCAATGGGGATAATAAATACATAATATCTAGGTGAAAAACATCATATAGAATCTATTTTGAAGACTCTTCATCTGGAAAGACATTAGGGGAAAATATAGATGGTACTTGAACTTAATCCCATGTCCCTACACACCCAAGATCCCCTACTAGAGAGGAAGCATCCCCTGCCACTTTTCTAACTTTATCTTTGATGATAATAACTTTTGGTAGTTTTACTTCTATAATTTATACAATAAAACATTAACCTCCTTAAATTCGCTATGATATAGAGTCCACCATTGATGTACAACTCTGTATATCTGGATAACCACCAACAGAACCCAAAACTCATACCAATATTAAATCAGACCAAAAGAGATCTCAAGATCCTCCAACTAGTGCTCCATCACCAAATTAGAGATTCTCCACTCATACTCCCTAGTGTTATTATTCTGAAATTTATGCACAACTGTCTTCTATTCCTCATACTCCTCCATCGGGTCGATCCTCCAATGATAAATAAGATCATCCTAGTGAACCTCTATTGCCTGAGCATTATACGGATGATGGCTAGGAGATATTATTGATAATAAAAAATAATCTCTAAGTCTAGTACCATGGAATTTTATAAAAGTTCATTTAATTATTTTACATTAAATTCCTAAATTCACCCCAATTCATACATGAATAAAAACAAGTATATACATGTACATCCCCTATGTCTCTACCGTGAAAATAATACCACCTCACTTGGTCAATAGATACACTCTGAGTCCTTTCATAGAATCATGGGGGGATAAATATCATTTCCTAGATGGTGTCTCTAGCCTACTTCACTTACCAAGGTCATATGGAACCATTTCCTAACCAACCCATGAAATCATCACAGTGCCTGACTCTAAACCTCATCATATCTCTCAACCAAAACCTTTTATACCACTATATTATGGAATCCTCCCTCCAAAGGTAACTCTTATATGATATCAATTTAAGAAGAGATATAATGACCCCCATGTACAGCCTCTAGTAGGCCTCTGTTTATCAACTAGCATCAAGGGTGTGAAAATACCACAAATAAAAGGCATTACCCTCAATAATAATAAAGATAGGGAGATAGGGTAAATCAAACATAAATCAAATCCACCCCATAATATCAAAGAAGACCAAAATTATTCCACAATAAATAAAATTTTCAATACATACAAACAAAACTCTCCATATTTATATACCAAAAGACATGTCCTATAGTAGCGACTCAATAGAATCTCCGAAAAACCATGCTATTAATGTTTGTTTGAGTCCCCAAAATCCTCACAGATATATGAAAAAAAAATTATATGTATGTAGGTTGAGCATAAAATGTATACTCAATTAGATCATACCCAATATATCTCATACACATGTGAAATTAGAAAACTAATTCACTGGTGAATAAACAGTAGAAAAAACATTCACCTAAATAGGTCAACTAGCCAATCTCAACCTCACCATAGCACACTCGCTAAATAATGAGTAAAATATAGCAATATATTGAAAAATAATATAAGTCAAGGAACCCTATAAATGCTTCCCCATTTATTTTCTTCTCTCACACCCCAAATTCAAACATCATATTCTCTCATCCCTTCCATTGATATATCATAAAAAATCATCCACCTTTGATGCGGGTTGGGATTTATCCCTAACTATTCCAACCTATCACAAGATCTAGTATTTGGTACTAGCATCAGTTATCATCACATCACAACCTCATCACAACATCACATCTCATATCCAAGGTAGTAGGGTATCATGAACTTGAAGGATGAAAAACTTGTTCCATCGTCCTACCATGTATGGCCCCCATCACATATCACATACTCAATATCAATGGGTGATCTCCAACAAAAATCATTTTTAATATCACCACTATTGAAAAAAGATAGAGAAATAGGGGGCATCAATCCATCCCAATCACCACCATCTTGGATGTTAGGGAAAACACTTGAAACCCAAAAAGAAATTGGGTGTTGGTAAGTTTATATAACTTTGGTGGGGTGCATATAGAAATATAATAAAATAAAAGATATGTATATATCACACAATACCCAACATATGTTCTAACACTAACTACACTAGTATTATCCACATCACTAACAAAAAACTACATGACATCCACCTCAAATGCTACAACCACTAAATGAATCACACTAAAAAACCACCCCAATTAACCACACAAACTTCATATTCAATTATTGGTTCCATAATTTTCAAGTTAAATGAGTATCAACTAACTCCCATTTACTAAGACATGTCTTTATCATTATAAAACCCATTCATTAATAATTAAAGATTTTAAATCAATTATCATACAGAAATTTTATCACGTTTTTATATTTAAACCTAGAATATGATTATTTATTTGTAAAGCCATTTCATTTCAATTTCATCATTTTAATTAATTTTATAGACAACCAAGAAACTAAAAAAACCACACCACATAATATATCATTCACCTCATATAATTTATTACAATAATAAAATATATATTACACTATATCACTATAATAACCACACATCCCAACCACCTCACCTTATCCCACAACACATCTCATGCCAACCAACCATAACCTCACTTACCAACACATTTCATGCCCAATTTGGTCACCACTATCTCCACACAAACCCCAATAGGGTCCACATAACCACCACAGATTCACATCAAGCATAAAAACACACAAAATCCCATTTTAGCTTCACATTTTACCACAATTTCATGTTCAAGGGCTTCCACATAACATCACTTCTTATTTATCATGGATATTATTACAAAATTCTAGGTTTCCATGGGAAACCAATTAATTGAGTATATATAAGAGATTATCTATTTCATTCTGAGTGAGTTCAAATAATCATCTTAATAAGGGTTTCATAGTTATTATAACTATAGAATATTCAAGGATCCCCATAGCCATGAATTTTAGAAAAGTTAACAAGCATGTATAATCACATAATAAAATTTATAAAAGCAATAAAAAAATTCAATTAATCCCCTTTAACATTAAATTTAAATTTTATATAACTAATTATATTTTTAAGGTGGCCCATACCATCCACCCAAACAAAGATAAAAAAATTAAATCCCCTTATATGAAATACAATAAGGAGAGTGTGAGGATCCTATACCTAAGAAAAGCTTCTCTAAATAGTTTCACAGGGATGGATCAAGAAGAAAACAACTACCAAGAACTACAATAAAATGGAAACACCTCAATATAAACTACTATCCCTATTAATATCTCTCCATAAAACTACAAAAAACTTCCTCCTCCCATTTCAAAACCTTCTAAAAAATAAGGAATAGAGGGAACTAAAAAGTAATAAATGAGGAATCTCCTTATAAATTCTAATGCTTAATATCCAGATGATAAGGGTAAAATAACACAAGAAGGGGTTGAAAGGCATCCCAAAATCAAATACAATTCTCCCAAGATTTATGATAAAGGAGAAAAGTGAAGATATTATTTTAGGGGGTTTAAGAATTTCTATCTGAACTAGAAAAAAGAAGACCATGGCACAACACCCTTCACTATGGCACAAAGGTGATAAAAAAGATGATATTAAATCATAAAATAAGATAACACGCTATAGTGTGACTGAACGTAAAAATATGATAAATATGGTGATGTTCACACTATTCATACTATAAACTAGGATAGGTGCAACGATGCAAGAGAAACCACCATGCTACAAAATCCAACTTCTATGAAGAAGGCCACATTGCATCCCTTCTCCACAGTGTTGTAACCCCAAAAATATAAGAACCATCAAAATTAAACCTCTAGGTATATGAATAATAGTTGATCTCTACAAACCATATACATTTCCTTTACTTTTTATTATAATTATCCATATCATAAAAATTTTTGCAAGCTAAATTTTATCCATAACTCTGCCATCCACTCCTTGACTCCCTCAAAACTTCCATGAGGCACCTCCATCCCCCAAATTTTAAAAAAGCAATGGTTTATAAAACCAATAATGTTACACACACACTCTCACCATGTCTTATAATCCTTGTTCATTACAACATTCTAAGCTAAATAGAATTAAGGTGTTGCCTAAGGGAGAGCATCCAAAGGGAGAGGTAATGTTCTCAACCTAGTTTAATTAATTATTTTATTCCTACAATAACTAAAATCTATTCTGTATATGAAATTATGATAACATAAGTATTAATAATATTATTTAATATTATTATAATAATGGAATATCCTTTTTTTACATTCCTCCAAAACCATTCAAAAATTGAAGACATCATCATGAGTACATGTGGACTATACCCTACATGAATGGTGTGATTGATTTTTCAAAACATACATAAATGGTTGGTTCGAAAAGATATTTAATAGATTAATATTATATATAAAAAAATTATTAATATTTTGAAATTATAAACAATTATCTACCTTCCTTGTGTTCTATGTAAAATGAGCATGTCGCCCATGTGTACGTGCAGACTACCGCCTCCATGAAAGTGATGTATTTTTTTATTCTAGTATTAATTATTTATTATAAACTCTTAAAATATGATTCAAAAACATTAAAAAAATTAAATATTATCATTATTATTCTGTAATATTTATATTATTCCATGATAATGACTTTCTTAACCATACTCAATCATAGATTATATCTTGTTCTGGATTGGGCTCGTTTAACAACATACTTGAATAATTTTATAAATATATATCATGGATGACTATGGAAACTTAACTAAAAAATTTATTAGATATTAATGAGAAAATAATGGTTGTTTTATGGTTTTTTAAATTTCATATTTTTTGGGAAAAATCCCTCAAGGTATCATTGTAGTATTTTTGGGTTGATTGTTTTTGTTAAAAAAGCAGGTTTCCATGGTGAATTGTCGATTTCCAGACATTTTGTTAGCAATCCATGTTGACAAAGAACCATGACAAAGGAACGGACGATCTAGAGGCGGTACAAAAAGAGCAGTACAAGGTGGTGCTATTTTCCAGTGTTTGCCAAATTTTTTGGGTCCAAAATTTGGAGTTTGGTGAGCAATGCAAAAAGTGGATATCATTGAATATCTCATCAAAATATGTAAAAGTCATAAATTTCGTGAAGATAGGCTTCATTTATTGGATTTTTTGAAGACCGAAAAAATGATGGCGGTGATTCTTCGTGATTACGTCAAGATTCGTGAATGGTATAGTTGAAGCGCATCGCGGCGGTGAAGGGCTTTGTGAGGGAGCTTTATGGAGAAGGCATGAAGGGATTGACGGTGATGCTCCACAATTATTTCAAGCTCCACAATCTGGAAAATTTCCATGGCGCTTCACGATTTTGAGAGAATTTCGGCAGGATCTTCGGATCTTTGTGATTTGAGATGACGTGGCATTGAATTCGCACGTAAAGTTCATGGGTCGGTAGAATCACCTTTAAATTTGGCTCGACCCCTTTAGGAGAAGAGAAAGAGAGAATTTTCAGAGAAAATATTTTTCTCTTGGTTGGCGAAGGTAGTTCGCAAAAGCAGTGTGCTTTGCAAAAGAAGAGCTTCGTAGCGGCTAATTTAGCTCTGTGAAAGTTGGGAGATCCTCATTGGATCAGTGATATTCACGAGGGAAGTCTCTCTATGATGAATTGAGCTTCACGAGAGTGCTTTGCGAGATTGCTTCGCAAAAAGGAAGGATCTTCTTGAAGGCTTGTTTGAGCTTTGCGAAATTGGGAACTTCACGAAGTAGGGTGCTTTGCGAAGGTAATTCCAAAGGTAGTTGCCTAGTGTTTAGAGGCAAATTGGTATTCATCTATGGATGAAAGTGAGACTTCAATAGAGTATATATAAATAGTTGAGGATGCATTCTTTCATGAAAATGAAGAGATCTACAGGTCTATAAACTGTGAGTGGATCTTTTGAAGAAGTAGTGAGCTCACTTCAGTTGAGAGAGCAGTGAGTTCTCAAATTGTGAGTTATTGTAAACTAGGTGGGACAGTGAGTCCACTTCGAACTTGTAAATAGAAGTGCACTTATATTGTAATTGGTACATAGGAACACTATCGTTGTATTCTCCTTGGATGTAGCCCAATGAGGGTGAACCAAGTAAAAACCATTGTGTCCTGTGCATGCTTTAAGTTTTGTTCATACTCTGCATTGGGAAGGAGAGAGAAGAGGGTTTTTTCTAACAGAAAAACAAGATCAAAATGGGTAGTTGTTTTAATATGTCAAACCCTAATTCACCCCCCCCCCCCCCCTCTCAAGGTATCTATCCTAGTGGACCTAACAGTATTACTATTTAACATATAATTAATACACCACTCTTTTCATTAAAATTTACCAAAAATAAACATTCCATCAATTTCATCTCCAAGAACCATAAATAAAACTCACATGGAATGAAATTGAAACTTTATGATTC
The DNA here is from genome assembly GCA_963277665.1 of Viscum album. Lineage (NCBI taxonomy): Eukaryota > Viridiplantae > Streptophyta > Magnoliopsida > Santalales > Viscaceae > Viscum > Viscum album. The sequence goes on along the minus strand of OY728119.1, from coordinate 1,959,710,438 downwards.
ATTATCAAAAATTTATTCATGTAACTTAAATATTTTATAAAATTTCAACTTGGTATCAAAGAAAGGATATCGATATCGATATTACAAATCATCTAAAAAACAATTTAAATTACAAACATCTCATGATGAAAATAAACTATAACTAAATAGTAAATACATAATAAATAATTATAATTTTAGATTATAAAAGGTAATAGATGTGAATTAAGTTCTGAAATAATTTATAAAGAGTTTTATTTTTGTTATATATGAAGTTATAACACATTTGGATAAGTAGGAATAAAAGGAAAGGGTGTTTCACCTCAATTTACTTTCTTTGAGATATATTTTGTTCATACACTGAATTTAATTTAAATGGTGTGTATACTACCTATTGTATATATAATATCATGAATTATTTAATAACTCAATATTTTAATAAATTAATTTCTCAAAATAATCCACATGTGGTTAATATATTTCCCCACATGTAACACTGAACTTGAAAAAATCAGCATATATTTAGATAAAATATTGATATTTCTTTATAACTATTAAAACATAGACATTGAGTTGGTAAGAATAAATAGGAGTAACCAATTTATAAAATATATTTATGAATAAAATAAATATCACTTTTAATGTGAATGAAATTCAATTATTTTACCTAAAATTAAAAATAAGATCATTTATTATTTAGCAAAGTATTTTTCTAAAAATTCCTTTTTTTATTCGATTTGTATGTTTATGATGCTTTCACCAGGGTGTATATCATTTTTCTTACACCTAGAGGTGATACACTAATTTCAAGTGTTTCCATGCGTTCCCACTTTCCAAATGTGGGTATTTTTCATCACTTTCATTAGCAATTTCTACTCCTTGATCGAAATGGGATGATGGGATGTAGGTTCCTCCTTCCATGGATTCCTCCTTAGATATCATCACCTAAACTGGGTATCCCTTATAGATTTAATTTATGTTTGTGAAACTCATTCTCAGATCCATCTCATGGTGGATTTAAGTTAATTATGCTTATTCTATCTCAAAGGGGAAGTAACTTTAATTCTGGGGTGGTAGAAGCATTAAGCATGTTCAGTATGTATGAATGTTGGGTAGACTAGGAACCTATAAAGTCTTACTATTTTGAGGTCATATCATGTGTGAGGAAATTTAGGTAAGGAACCCAAGGCATCACATGTCAATCATGAGGTAATTAATTTTAGGGTCATAAGTATTATAAGGTTTTTTACCACAGAAATATCATATTTATTACATGGGGTAGAGATTATAGATCAAGGCATGAGTTTAACATCTTGTGGAGATGGTCACAGAGTTTTGGGGACAAGTTGGGCATAGGTTTAACACCTTTCGGGGATAGAATGGGTGAAATTTTAACATTATTTGAGGATAGTTTGGGCATGGGTTTAATATCTTGTGGGGATGGGATGGGTGTGGTTTTAACATCCTACGGGGATAGGTTGTGTGCAGTTTTAACATCTTGTAGAGATAGTATGGGAATAGGTTAGCATTTTTGGGGATAGGATGGAAACTAGTTTAACATCTTACAGTGACATGATGGAAATATTTTTAACATTTTTTTGGGATAATATGGGAATGGGTTTAATGTCTTGTAGAGATAGGATGGGTAGAGGTTTAACCTCTTATGGGGAGAGAATGTTGGAGTGTGTCCCTATGAGGGAATATTTCACTCTGGAATTTAATTATTGGGATTTAACCACAAGGATGAATCCTATGTACCCTATTTAATATATAGTGATCAAAAATCATGTGTTCTAATTCCACAGTTTAAGTTCATGTGATAGGACCAGTCCATGTAGTTTAACAACATGTGGTAAGAACACTCATACTATGGAAGAAGAGTATATGAGGGATGGTATGGGGCTAATGTGTGGAATATAACCAATATAGGAGGATCATCCCTTGGGTATATTTAGTAAGATCATCCCTTGGGGAGATAAAGTAGGATCATATTTTGGGGAGATGGTGGAGAAGGTGGCATCACATTATGATCATATATGGTGCATCATGATTTCATCATACAGGGTAAGAATACGGTTTTAAGTCATGTGTTGAGGATATTGTCATTAAATTTAATGTCATGTGACTAGGATGTGGATCTAGTTAGTTTTACATCTTATACATCAAACACAAATCTAGGAAGTTTTATGTATTGCAACTCAGACATAGTTGGGGCTTACACCACATGGGGGGTATGTCTAAGTGGGAGGGCTATTTTTCATATAAAATCCCCACTGAGATAAGTGAATAGTTTCACTAAAATATTCCACATATATGGATTAAATTCCCACCACTTGTTCTCCTATGATTGGGGTATGGCATTGGCACTACTGTGGAGGAGTGGTAATCATTAGGGCTAATGTTAGTGTAAATAAACTTAGGAGTGATATCCATTAGGGCTCCTATTCTTAGGAGTAGGTAAGATTAAGGCCTAAGAAACACTCCTAAAAAAGTGGGAAAAAGAGTAGGTGTCATCAATTGCACAGGGATTTTGGGTTTGGTTAAACTGACTTTATATGATCATAGGGGACCGAAGCACCCAACATTCATGATAGGGGTTCAGATGAAAGAATGCACCATGGAGAGGCCTAGAAGATGGGTTTTGTGAAAGTTTGGTTTTTTTTTGAAGGGTCGTGGTATTATTAAGTTCATGTTTCTCAAAAAGGTAAGGGGTATTTCGAAATATTATTTTTATTAAATATGGTGACCCTGATTTGGGGTAAAGTCTTGGTTCCCATGGGGTTGGTTTAATGAAGGATAGTTATCTCATGAAACCCCAAGCACCTCAAAGGGATTTAATTATTATGCAAATAACATTGATATTATATAAAAGAATATCCAAAATGGGTTGAGGATCTCAAAAACCCATGGGAGGTAGTTTCATGAAACATGGATACCTTGGGAGATCCATCAACTCTCTCACTCACGAATTTTTGGAGTATCATGAACTCATAGCATTTCATTGAATATGAAAGGCCATGTCCCCTTAAATGTCATAAATAAGGTGGTATTTATAGACTAAATAGAGGCAAGGGTGTTGGTTTTGAAAAAATAGAGTATTTAATGATACTTTATGTGCTTTATGTATAGTAGTGGTTCTTTGAACCAGAGTTACATTGCATGAAGGTTATCTTCAACGCTTTGTGCAGCCAGGGACTTCTGTCAAATAGAGCTCCTCTAATATGGATATATGTTGGGAATAGGTTACTATAAAAAATCCATGTGTCTAAGAATTTCACAAGTTGATACTATTTTTGAAAGTGAGTACCTTTACAAATGTAGTCATTTAAGTGGATTTTTAGGCTGTTTTCCCCAAAACTACTTCAAAAGGGTTGTTCCTTCCTCGAATTTTACCATGAAATGAGTATTTTAGCATCAAAAAACAATTTATATTTCAAGAAATGCATGATTAGTTTAATAAATTATGTTTGATAATAATTGGTTATAAATAATTTAGTTGGTAAATTATATTAAATAAGAATAATAATCATTAATATTTGAAAATATCATTTTTTAATAATAATAAATTTTTGTTATATTTTATGATTTTATTCAAAACTGAATTTTTAAAATTTTATAAAATAAATTTTAGAATATGAGCATAATTTTTTTTATAATAATAATATTATCCTAAGATAACTTTTTGGAATTTTTCTAAAATAATTAGTATTTAAGTAAATAGTGAAAAAATAATGATTTTCCTAAATAATATCGCTTATATGAAATTATACAAGAATTAATTAAATGATTTTGAAAAAATATCAGCTAAATATATATTTATAATTAAAATAAATCATTTAAATTACTATATTTTTTTAAAAAACCCATATATATCATTTTGGAAACATAAGTAATATTTTTTTCTAAAAATGTTTTTATTCGCTTATATTAAAATTTTATTTTCATCACTTATTGAAATTAAATATATAGAAACATTTTTCATGTTTTACATAATTCTTATCATATTATTTAGCATGATCAATTTTAATTTTGTTCATAAAATTATGATTTCTAAGATTAAATTTTAGGACCATGATAATGGAAAAACTGTTTTTTTTTCAAAGATTTATTTTCTTAATATTATATAGTTTTTATACAATAAATTAAAATAATATATTTTAAATTATTAATAAATTATAATTTTGAAACTCATATTTTATTATATTATCATTCATTTAATTGGTAACCAATTCTAAATAATATTAATAACACATAATGGTTAAGACACTATTTTTCTACAAAAATATATTTTCCTATATATAAAATGTTTTAATTTAAAAGTTAATATTATCTAATTTATAAATTATATTAAATTAAATATAGATTATTTTTATTTTGATCAGACCTAGTTTTTTAATTGGTTTTATTTTATATTTTTAGTAAAAACATAAATTACTTAGTTAAGAACAAGTTACTAAGCTAAAAATGGTAAAAGTAAAAACCTAAGAATGAATGACTTACAACATATTCAAAACATTTGTGTAAATACTTAGTTGAGGATTTATAATCCTTATATCATAACACACTCCACTATTTAAAACTTTTAGATCCTTTTACCCTTTCATAATGTAATGATATCATTGAAAAATAAAGGGTTTTCTCAAATGTTCCCTTTTCTTCATAGATAAAAGGGGACACTACCACCCCTTTGTGCCACACTCATTCATTATAATTAATTCCTAAAACTCTAAAACTTTTCTCATAATATAATAATATCTAATTTTTATGAGCTAATAGTCTTAATTATTTTTCATAATCCATTTATTTCTGAGGATACTTTCAATAGAAAGTTCAGCGTCCCAAAGTGAGTATTATGTAATCCTTAAAATTTTATTCTTAATATATTTCTCATCAAAACCTATATTTACCAAATTAATATGATAAAAAAATATATAATTATTATAATTAATTTTTATTATATTAATGTAACAACCTTTATTTATTCATTTCCATCCACTTATAATAACAAAATGATGTTAATCGTGCGTCCTGTGGACGATCACCTCCAGGAAGTAACATTTATTGTTTTTCATATTTATTTTCCTTATTTACAAAAACAACTTAAAATATATTTCAAAAAAATAAAATAATATAAATAATATCATTATTATTTTATTATAATGATATTATGAACTTTTTTAACAATACTCACCCATCGAGATATAAAGTGTTCATGTTTGAGTTGGCTTAACGACCTTCTTGAATAATTGTATAAAACACACTCATGGATGACTATAGAAACATAAATAATAATATTATTATAATTAAATATGAAATTAAATATATATTTTTTCCATAATAATTATATTATGTTTTTAATATATTATTAAACTACCATATTTGGTCGCTAAAATCATTTAAATAAGTCAGCATCAATTTAATTTCGATGAAAATATAATAAAAAAACTATATAATAAATCGTATATATTAAATAAAATATATAATAATAATTTTCCTAAGAAGTTATCTAATAAATGGAACATGATTATTCAAGAAGTTAGGTGCATGTGCATAATGAATCTGGAACAAGGTAGGGGGTTTTTATCTTAAATTCCTCTAATTAATACATGTTTTGTATTATGCACCTAATTTCATTTATTTATCATATATACTAACATTTTGAGATATAATATCATGAATTATATTTTAATAATGGTATTTTAAGTTAAATTATAAGTTCACTCTTTCAAGTGGTTTTAGTTAAAATGTTACTCAAGCTGTAAGGGTTCTTTGTCTCAAACTATAATTCATTGAGACATGATTATATTATGAACCATGTTTTCCTTTTAATGGTGCATTCATGGAAAATGGATGTATCTTTGTTATATATTTTTCTTATTCATTGGAAATACTAATAAAAATATTTTCATTTTCATCTAATGGATTTTACTCAATTGTTACATCGGTTGTAAATCATTTTGGTAGCTAATTTTTTTCATTGAGTTATGATAATCCTCTTAGACTTAAAAGATGGGTATATTCTACCAATTTATTTTTTTATGTTGTATTATATTTTTTTATGTGTATTTAAATTTCTACCGCATGATAAGGATTTTTCAAATATTTCTTACTTCGATGGGTATGTTGCTCATAAGGGATATTGATAACTCAAGTCTCATTACCTTGAGTTATATTGTTTTATCTTGAAGTTATTATTTTCCATTCTTGGGTTCCCAAACCATAATATTTTATTATATGTTATTTTATAATACTATTTGGTAAAATTAATTTTTATTTCAAATAATTTTTATTACTCTTTTTAAAATATGGGTTTTCAACAAAATCTAATTTCAAAGTATTAAAAAGATTCCTTTGATATTAAAATTTTTTATCTTTGGATCCACATTTCATATAAAGAAAATTATGTCATTTTCAAGGCTCTATTATTGGATTAAAATTAATTTTTTTTAAATATTTCACTTCATCATTCAAAAGTTACTTTTGAATGTGACATATAAGTTTTCATTTTACATTAATGTTAAAAAAAATCTAAAATATCTTTAAAGTTTTCGCCTCCATTTTCCTTTTCATATTCAAACAGATTTAAACTAATGGGATTTATGTTACGTGATTTATTCACTAATAATTATATATTTATATCTTATAATTTTTAGGGATTTTACCTAGATTATTGAACAATTCGATTCATGGTCCCCTTTTATGTGATACCATTCAAGAATTCTTTTGAAAAGATGTTTTTTAATTATATCAACATCCTTATGAGTTTCATTTTTTACTATGGGGTTATGTTATTTTAAAACCATACACTTTTTCCCTATTGATTGATTGTAGTCATGTTATTCGAGTATTGACTTAAACATATACCACTACTCTATATGGTTTTAGATTGAGGGATGATTACATGTAAAGTTCATCCATTTATGGATTGGGGAACAATTGAAAATCAATATATTTGTTATTCCGATATAGATAATTAATAATTACTTTGTAAATTTGGTTATATATTTTTTAAACATTCACATTATTGCTCAAGATGGGTTATGATCATGTTAGCACTTTTATTGGCATAGGGAAAATTATCTTTGTTTTGTATGTTGTTATTCTAATACAGATGATTATTGGAAAGTTGGATATGTATTGTTTGACCATCCACTTTCTTCCTCTAGATGGGTTATTATCATATTATCTATTTTATTGACATGGGGAAAAGTATTATAATTCCATATGTTATTATCCAAATATAGATGATTATTGGAAAAGGTGATTATGAATTGTGTTATTGATTTTCTCATATGATGAATGTGTTGGACTTAAATAAGTTAGTGGTGGGACCTAGTATTATATAGACCCACAATGCATCGATAGGTCTCATAAGATGAATCTTATTCATTTTTTTGTATACCTATCCCCGTATCAGTATAGTTTATTAGTAAAATTCCTTGAAATAATATTTTAACATCTAGAATTGTGAATTACATCAATATGTGATCAAAAATTATTTTTATCCATGTTTTCATTTACTTTAATGGATATAGAATGCTCTGAGTTTCAATTGATTGTATCATTATGATGATTAATCACTCCTATTATAATATTTATGCCATTTTTTATTCCATGATTTCCTCATTGTTTTTGTTTTACCTTATTGGGTGTTTGAACTCACCCCTTTTTAAGTTTTCATTTCCCCAGGTTATAAAGAAAATCATTACACATGATATATCTAATACGATAGCTTTTGTGGATAATTTATGGTACATATTGAAGACTTATTATGAATTAAGTAGTTTTTTATAGTGAAAAAAATATCCCTTAATTGATAAATAATGTGGGATTTATTAGTTTATGATTTTTCCTAATTCTATAAATCTTTAAACCTAAAAGGTATTTTGAATTTATGTAATGTAATATTTTCTTTAAGTTATGTAATTATGGGATGTTCATGTCCAGTAATATATAATTAGTATATAATCTAGTATATAAATTATGTGTTTCTCGCCACCAAATATGGGAGTACGATCCTAGGGAGTTACAACTTATATTTTATTTATTGTATTTTATGTTTAATTTCAAGCTCTCTCTCTTTTAAGGTGTTTCTATCAAAACATTTATTAATCCTTAAGGGTTTTTTATTGACTCAACTTATTCTCTTGTGTCATAATTATTACTCTTTGACCATAGTTTCACAAAATGGTTTTCGTATATTCTATAATGATACTACAATACCTTTTCTCTCTTGGGAAAGTGAAATTTTTAATTCAAATATTATAATTGATGGATTTGTTTTTCAAAAAGTTTATCTTTTTTTAAGAATAATAATCATCCTCTTGAACATCAATTTTTCTTCCAAGTCCATATTTTTCTCTTCCCACAAATGTCATCATTTATATTTGGAAACCAAATTATTTGTTATCTCATGTGACCTTCATATTTAAATTATCCTACTTTCAAAAAGTATTTTTATTAATATTTTTATGATTTGGGATTTCAAATAAGGTATTTTAAAATATTAAAATGGTTTTCCTTCCATGATATTTTTTTTATATTCCACTACACATTTCTTTGAGATACTATTTATGCCTTTTTCAAGGCTCCATTATTGAAGGTTCTTTTTAAAAGTAAAATTTTTCAGAATTTTTCACTTCACCCTTTTAAAAATTAATTTTTAAATGTGAAATGAGACTTCATATTTTTTTGATATTGTTAAAAGTGTTTTCTGAAATCTCTTTTCTTTTTGAACACATTTTTTACCTTTACAATCATTCTTATAAATGAATCTTCCATTACATGTTTTAAAATGTTATTACAAAAGATTTTTATTCTCAAATATATTGAAAATAAAAGGATATATTTATATATATTTCTAAATTAAAAGTTTGATTCTAAAAAAATCATGATTTTAAATATAATTTAAAAGGATTTTGTTTATAAATAATTCTTCGGTGTTTTTTTTTATACTCAAATAATGTTTCTAAAAACATATTTCATTTATAAAATTTGTTTTCTAAAATTATTTTTTAGTTACAAATGGAAATGTTTAAAAAAATTATCAAAATTAAATAATTTCATTTTAAAGAAAAAAATTATGAAGTTTTAAATAATTTTTAAAATGAATATTTTATCTTATTTTTTCAAAGAGAATTGTAAAATAATTTCAACTGGGATTTTTTCATTTTTATCAGCATCCTTTAATGTTTCTTATGTTACACTTTCAAAATGTTCATATGATATCATACACATTCTTTCTCTATGTGGCTTATTAAATTTTTTATTAATTTTTTCATGAAACTTGTCTCATTTCCATGAATGAATTATGTGAAATTTGAAATAGGAATGTTTTCATGTTCCATTGGCACACAAATTTATAGACAATTATTATTTATGGGTGGAGTCCTATATCTATATCAAATTCATTGGTTAAATATTTATATTTCATGATCTCAAAAAGGGTATGTGGTTAATAGCCCAAGCCAAATAGAGTACACGGGTAGTACCCCAATCCCAAGATGGTACATAGGTAGTAGCCCAAACCTGATAGAGTAAACTGGTAATAGTCCAGGTCCAAGAGGGTACATGGGTTGTATCAAAGTCCCAATATGGTATACAGGTAGTATCCTAATCCCAATAGGGTACATAAGAAGTATTCTAATCCCAACAGGGTACACGAGTAGTATCCTAATCTCAAGAGATTACAAGGATAGTAACCCCATTTCAAGTGCAGTGGAAGTGCCTATATGGCATCAAAAACTAGAAGTTTTAGTCTTAATTTATGAATAGTCATTATTTCACGTGATAAATAACGTCGCATAAAATGAAAACCAAATATTAATTAACTAAATAAAAATTCTAGAACTAGAATAGGAGGGTCTTCATATGTAATTTATAATTAATTATTAAGTAGATATAGAATTACATTATCATGTAATTATATCTTTGTTAATGATTAATTTGACTATATCTCATTGTAATTTCATTAAACTATAGGATAAAAGTGAAAAATACCTATATTATTGATCCACATGTACACCAAAATCTCTGAGTGTCATCATATAATACTTGGGAGATATCATTGATGATTTTGATTAGTTTCATTATTCATGGTTGATCACAACAGAATTATTCTTGAAGGAGAACTCTTGATTTTTCCTCAATGGATTGAGAGAAGAGGAAGAGACTTCATGTTATCGATCTTTATATCTCTCTATACGGGTTCATTTATTTTATCCCTATCCATTGTGAACAAAATGTGTGATTATGGAAAGAGATATAATTATATATTTATTGTGGTAGGTTTAGGGTGGGAAACTTATAGACACACCCTTTACCAATCTTATAATTCTTAATTGGCCTCATATACAATAATAATAATATTATTATTATTAACATGACATTTTAAATAATAATATATATAAATAAATATCACTTATACCATTTCCAATCAAACCATTAATCTCAGTCCTCTTTCCCTCGTTGACATTTACCAATCCTTCAATAATCACTATTTATTTAATAAATAAATATCACTTCATTATTTGTTGATCAATATAATAAATTATATATTCTCAAAAACTTTAAAACAAATTTTAATTATTATTTAACTCAGTTATTCTTTCAAAAAAAATTATTATTAAATCATGGAGATAAACCAAACCTGAATAAAAAATATTTATTCCAATTTTTTAAATTCAATATTTCAATTTAACAGAGGTTGTGAATACACTTAGTTTATGGACATCTAGGCCTCTTTCTTAGTGGTAACTGTTAGGACCAAGCTGAAGGAAGAGATGGTTTGCATGGATTGTCTTTTGTTGATCTTGAGGATGTTTTCATAAAAGAAAGACACCTTGAATTATAAGAATTCAGAAGCAAAAAGTTTGAAGGTTCAGAACCAATAATGTTGAACATTCGGAACCTGGTGTTCAAAAAAATTGGAGTCTGGAAATTGAGAAGTTCGGAACCGGGAAATTTCACATTCTTGAAAGCTGGCTGATAGGAGATGTGAAGGCATTGGTTGTGACGATGCTTTTCTGTTTTGTAACTCTAATTTGTGATCATATGCAAGTACTCATGATGAAAGAAAAAGTTGGGTGGTGAAGCCATTCCGAGAATCAGGAAGAGCCATTCTGAGAATCAGGAAGATCCATTTCAAGAATCAGGAAGAGCCATTCCGAGAATCAGGAAGAGTCGTTCCGAGAACCAAAATCCATACCGAGAATTGAAATGGAGTCATACCGAAGATTCAAGAAAGGTGAATCCAAGAAAGTCATGCCAAGAAGGGTGGATCTGAGAATGTGGTATCAAGAATCCAGAAGGGTGGATCTGAGAATGTGATACAGAGAAGAGAGAAGGATAGATCCGAGAATATGATGCCGAGAAGCCAGAAGGTTGGATCTGAAAAAGGCCAAAGTTCTAAATCAATATAAGTGGAGGAAGATTCGAGAAGATTCTAGAAGCATTGACAAAGTCTTAATTACTCCGATATTTTAGGAGAAATTAAGATTTGGGTTAATTTAAGTGAGCAGGAAAATATTTTGGTTTCCCGCCTAAGCACACTTTGGAGCACCGATAAAAGGAGATCAGGGTACAAAGTGAAAGTGTGATGATTAAGTAGTGAGAGAAGCTCTGATAATATAGAGAGAGAGAGAAGTGTGTGGTCAACTGAGTTTTCATTGTAGTCTCAATTGAAACGAGAATTTGATATTGGTTGACACTATATTGAGTTTCTCGGATTGAGAAAATTCAGAGTGAAGAATTCGGAGTGAAGAATTCGGAGTGTAGATTCAGAATTGGGAATCAGTACTGGCTATCACCGTATTGAGTTTCTCAGAATGAGGAAGACTCGGATTGAAGAATCAGAGTGAAGAAGAAAATTCGGAGTGAAGAATTTGGAGTGTAGATTCGGAATGGGGAATCAGTACAGGCTATCACTGTATTGAGTTTATCAGACTGAGGGAGATTCAGATTGAAGAATCGGATTGGGAAAATTCGGAGTGGAGATTCGGAATGGGAAGTTCAGACTGTAATTGATCTATCTCAAGTCCAACGATTCCTTGCCATTATTTTGGGTATGGAAGTGAAGATTTGTACTGAACTTTCTTACACTTGTGTATTTGAAAGGAAGTGCAGGTAACATAATTTGTTACAATAAACGAGACTTTTCCCTATTGTGCTAAGAGGGTGCACACGCAAAGGAGTGATTGTTTCACAGTGCTTCACAAGTGTAAGGGTATATCCTACTCATTGTAATACATGGATTATTTTCTTAGTGGATTGTATGGTGCTGGATTGTTTCCAACCATAACAAAGACGTGGCTATTCTTATTGAATAGTGAACCTTGTAAATTGTTGTGTTTCTTTGTATGTGTGCTTGTTTGTTTCTTAGTAGGGAATTATATCTTTAAAAGGAGACAAAGGTTGTTCTCAACATTAAGGGAACGTAAAAGAAGAAAAAGGGGTACCACTAATTCACCCCCCCCCTCTCAGTGGTTCATTACTCCAACTGGGTCCTTACAAGTGGTATCAGAGGGAGGTTCCCTTTGTTTTCCTTGTTGATGGAGAATCTGAACTGTGTGAAAAATAAAGGCATTCTGGTATTCGATGGGAAGAACTATCACATCTAGAAGGATATAATGATATTGTATCTCATGTCTATTAGTTATGAAGTTCTTGAAGCTGTAACAGTTGGGTTTCCCCCCATTGAATACAATGTTCCACTTACACCTGTTGATAAGAAGTTTATTGAGAATGATGGAAGAGACAAGAATGCTATATTGTCTTCACTTTCTGAAAGTGAATTCTTGAGAGTAAAAGGATTGGCCACATCCAAAGGTATATGGGACAAACTGAAAAACATATATGAAGGCAATACAAAATTCAAGAAGGCAAAACTTAAAATCTGGAGATTGAAGTATAAAGACTCGAAGATGGGAGAGCATGAATCTGTTGGGGATTTATTCACCAGGGTAAACGATATTGTTAGTAATATTAGATGTCTTGGTGAAGAGATGAAATACTCTACTGTGGTGGAAAAGATCTTGAGGATTCTTCCTGATAAATTTGATGTGAAGGTATCTTCATTAGAAGACAGAGACTCAGAGACTCTATCTCTTGATGATTTTCATAGTACACTCATTACTTATGAAATGAGAAGGGAAAAATCAATGAAGACCAAGACAAAGGTTAACAGAGAATTATCTTCCAAATCCATGAAGAAGGAGATATCTAAGAAGATATTGATTGAAGAAGATGGTGGTGACTCTGACTCTGAAAGTGAGGTATGTGAAAATCTTAACGATATTTTATCCTTGTTTTCAAAAAATATTAAAAGAGGAACAGGGAAATACAAGGAAAAACGTCCCTTGAAGTGTTTTGAATGTGGATCCATTGGCCACTTTGCAGCTAACTATCCTCGAAGGGAGAAAGAAGAGGACAGTGGTGAAGAATAATGAAATCCAAGAAAGTTATAGAAGAAGCAGGGTGGTAAAGGAAAGTCGGGGAAAGAAAAGAAGTTCTTCAAATCCAAGAGAAAAATCTTTCTATCCATAAATGAAGAAGATGAAGAAAGTGATGCTGAATACGAAAAATCAGTTGAGCATGGTGTTGAGAATACCTTCATTGCAACAGTGAATGATGAGGATTTCGGAGGCAGAAGCTCAGAAGAAGAAGAAACTTAGCTTGAGATGCATATGAAAGAAGAATTTAAGGAATGTTTAAGGAAGATCAGAAAGCTGGAGAAATATAACAAAAATTTGGAAGATGAATGCTCCTTAGCTTGAAATCAAGCTAATTTTAAAGAATAACTTGAGAAAAATCTTGAAGACTTGAAGAAGTCTCTTGAAGATGAGAAAAATAAAAATGAGCACATGAAGTTTAAGCTAAGATCAAAAGAGGAATAATTAGAGCTCGTTCAAAAGAAGATCTCAAAAGTTGAATTAAGAAACATATGTTTTCAAAACTCAACTACTGATGTAGGTGAAATCTCTCAACAAGAAAATTCTAACAAAATTCAATAGAAGAATAAAGTGGTTGGTGTGAAGAAGAAAGATGAGAAAGTTATTTATGTGGCCAAGACCAGCGTTACTGGGAACTCTGAAGTTTCAAGGAAACCTAAGTCTAACACTGGTGAAAAACAAGAAAAATCAGAGAATCTATAATTCTAGCAGAGAAATATTTCTAACAAAATAATGGTTGGTGGAGATGAATAAAGAGCAACAAAGAAGTATCAAAACAAAAGCTTTAGAGGAAGGTACTCCTTCTATGGGTATTGTTGGTATTGTGGGGGATTCAAGAATACAGTGAATATGTGTTGGTTCAATCAACATTATTATCACCAACCCACAAGTTATGAAAGGCATAGATTTAGGGGGATTTAATCTCCTTAAAGAAATAAGAGTGAGAAAGTTTTCTTGAAGAAAGTTGAGAAGAATGAAGTCAATACAAAAAATAGCTTCTAGCCTATGGAAACTATTTGGGAAAGGAGTGAACAACCTGGACACCTTGAAAAAGGATGTCTTGTGTTGTTACCGGCTCAACAAAAATTTCTTAATTCTCAAAATCTGAAGGTTAAGAAATAATTGAAAGAAGAAAAAGCTCTTGTTTTTTAAACTGCTCTAAAAGTTACAAAGGAAGAACGACCTTTGATACTTGATAGTGGGTGTTCTTCACATGTGACAGGAGACCTGAAGTTTCTAAAGAATATGAAGAAGTTTAAATAAGGCACTGTGACATTTGGCAATGATGAATCTTTAAAAATCAAAGGTGCTGGATCATCCATCATTGGGAAGGAAAAATTGAAGTCCAAGAAAACTCTGTATGTTGATGGGATGAAGCACAACTTGCTGAGTGTATCACAATTGTGTGATGAGGGTAACAATGTTATCTTCAAGAAAGATGGGTTTATTGTGAAAAGTGAAGAAGATGGGTAGATTGTTACAAGAGGCCAACGAACCAAAGGGAATCCGTTTCAGGTTGGAAATTCACAAAACTCTTGTTACATGAGCTTAGTGGAAGAAAATCATTTGTGGCACAGAAGACTTGGACACATGTGTTAGAGAAATATGAGAAAGTTATCTAAAAGGCACAGTGTTTGAGATATTCTAGATTTACCAAGAAGAAGGGATTGGTTTTTCACTACCTTTCAGAAAGGAAAGATTACAAGTTTTGTGCATAAGAAGGTTGACATTTGTTCTAAACAACCCCTTGAACTAACACATTCTGATATATGTGGGCCGATGAGAAAACAATCAACAAATGGAGACAAGTACTTAATCACCTTCATTGGTGATTTTACTCGCATTATGTGTGTTATGTTTATGAAACACAAGTCAGATGCCCTGAAAATGTTTAAAAGCTTCAGAAGGAAAGCTGAAAAAGAATGTGAGTACTCTGTGAAGAAGTTGAGAACAGATAATGGTGGTTAGTATAGAAGTGAATAATTTGAAGACTATCTTGAGAAGCATGGGATTTAGCAAGAATATAGTGCTCCATATACACCTCAAAAAAATGGGTTTGCTGAAAGGAAGAACAGAAGCTTGGTGGAAATGGGAAGAACCATGTTTCTTGAACATGGCCTTACTCATTACTTTTGGAGGCAAGATACAAGTGCAGCTGTTTATATTCAAAATTGATGTTTCTACAGGACTCAATCAAACAAGACTCCATATGGACTTTTCTATGGAATTAATCCTAGTATCAAGCATGCTAAAGTTTTTGGGAGCCCATTCATTATAAAGAAGAAAGGTGGAAACATTGAAAAATTCAAGCAGAAAGGATAAGATGGAATTTTTCTTGGTTATTCACCAGAGGGAAGAGGTTATAGATTATTTAAAAAAGAAACAAGAAGAATGGTGGATGCAGTTGATGTAAAAGTCATTGAAACTCCAGGGAAAGATAAGCATGTCCAGACAGACAAGGAATATGGGGAAGATTAAGTTAATGATTCTGATAAAGATGTAATGAATTTTAATCCTAATCAAGATAAAGAATCAGATTCATCCATATCAAGTGATGAGGAAGGCACACAAAAAACTTATCCAAGGCTGATGAAACAAGTGCAAGCTCAGAATATTATTGGTGGTCAACATCACAAGGTTCAAAAAAGAAAAACAAGTAATTCTATATCACATACTTCCTTGTATTCCAAAGTGTAACCAAATGATGTTAAAGAAGCCTTTGAGCATCCAGAATGGGTTCAATCCACGAATGAAGAATTAGATAAGATTGAAAATAATGACACATGGGAACTCATACCCAAGACGGAAAATAAGAACATTATTGGCACCAAATGGGTCTTCTAGAACAAGTTGAATAAAGAAGGTGAAGTTATTAGAAATAAAGCAAGATTGGTTTGCAAAGGCTACTCTCAAATTGAAGGAATTGACTTTGAAGAAACTTTTGCTCCGGTAGCAAAATTAGAAACTATCTGAATCTTTCTTGTTATTTCTACACAACGAGGCTACAAAATCTTTCAAATGGACGTTAAATCCACATTTCTTAATGGTGATCTCAAAGAAGAAGTTTATATTGAGCAACCATGTGGATTTGTTGTTGGGAAGAATGAAAGTTATGTGTGCAGGTTGAAGAAATCCTTGTATGGGCTAAAGCAAGCTCCAAGATCATGGTATTCCAAACTGGATACTTGCTTAAAAAAGATGAACTTCAAGAAAGAGAGAGTTGACAGCAATCTGTATATCAAGGAAATCCAAGATCTTTCTCTCATTGTGATTGTCTATGTTGATGAAATTATTTTTGCTGGGAATGATGAAAGAAGCTGTGAAAGGTTTGCTAAAGAAATGAAGAATGTCTTTGAGATGTCCATGTTGGGTGAAATGAGATGATTTCTTGGATTAAAAATTTTTCAACATAAAGAATTCATTTTTCTCTCCCAAGAAAAGTATGCTAAGGAACTTCTTAAGAAGTTTGGGATGGAAAACTCAAAACATGTATCAACTCCTATCTCAGTGGGAACAAAGATAAGCAAATATGATGAAGGAAAAGAAGTTGATCATAAATAATATCGAAAGCTAATTAAAAGTTTGTTATACCTGACTGCATCAAGACCAGATATTGTTTTTGTCGTTACCTTTTGTGCAAGATTCCAGAGTGCTCCTAAAGAATCACATCTTGTTGCTGGAAAAAGAATTCTTAGATACATAAAAGGCACAGAAGAATTCTGAATCAAGTATTGTAGCTCAAATAACATTGATTTGTTTAGATATTCAGATGCAGATTGGGCAGGAAATCTTGATGATAGAAGATCCACATCTGGTGGAGTGTTCTTTATGGGAAAAAGTTGTGTTGTCTGGAACTCGAAGAAGCAGAATTATGTGACACTCAGTATAGATGAAGCTGAATATGTTGCTGCCACCATGGCCTCTACTCAACTTATCTGGATGAAAACACAATTGGAAGATTTTTTAGTTGAATTGAAGTTTCCCTTGCTCTTGGGCTGTAATAATCAATGCACAATTAATATTACCAAAAAACCAGTCCAACATTCTCGATCGAAGCATATTGACATCAAATATAATTTCATCAAAGAGCATTTGGAAAAGAATGAACTGAAAATTGAATATGTTTCATCTACTGAATAAATTGATGATATTTTCATGAAACCCTTGCCGAAGGAATCATTCTCAATATTGAGGTTGAACATGGGTGTCCAACCTCTTTCTCTTCAAGGCTAAGGTATGTTGTTCCATCCCCTCTCTCTTCTTACCTTTGGATTTTTTTTTCAAAGGGGGGAAGTTTTTTGTGTCATAAATCTATTATTTAAAGAGAGATTTCTGGGTAAGCTGTGAACTCAGCACTGCTTGTGTATGTGAACTGTTCTAATTATTATTGGAGTGGTTGTACGAAAGAACTTGAATTTGTTTACAGGATGTATGAAGATGAAGATGTATGTGAACTATTCTAACTACTTGTGTATGTGAACTATTCTAACTATTTTTTAGAGTGGTTTTAGGAAAGAACTTGAAGTTTTTTACAGGATGTATGAAGCTGAAGATGTATGAAGCTGAAGATGTATGAAGTTGAAGATGTATTTTTCACTACCTATGGACAGCATGGTTTTGCTGTCAATGGTTCTTGTTTCCTATAATGAGTTAGCCCGCATAGGCTTAGAATTATTGATAAGTAATCCATTGCTTGAGGTTACAAAGTTTGGTGATTTATGAAAACTTGTTTGACAACAAAATCCAAAGGGGGAGATTGTTAGGACCAAGCTGAAGGAAGAGATGGTTTGCATGGATTGTCTTTTATTGATCTTGAGGAATTTATCATAAAAGAAAGACACCTTGAATTTCTAAGAATTCGGAAGCTGGAAGTTTGAAGGTTCGGAACCAAGAATGTTGAACATTCGTAAATTGGTGTTCGAAGAATTCGGAGTCTAGAAATTGAGAAGTTTGAAACCAGGAAATTTCACATTCTTGAAATCTGGCTGATAGGAGATGTGAAGGCATTGATTGTGACGATGATTTATTGTTTTGTAACTCTAATTTGTGAGTGTATGCAAGTACTCATGATGCAAGCAAAAGTTGGGTGGTGAACCCATTCTGAGAATCAGAAAGAGCCATTCTGAGAATCAGGAAGAGCCATTCCGAGAATTAGGAAGACCCATTCTGAGAATCGGAAAGAGCCATTCCGAGAACCAAAATCCATACAAAGAATTGAAATGGAGTCATACTGAAGATTCAAGAAGGGTGAATCCTAGAAAGTCATTCCAATAATGGTGGATCCGAGAATGTGGTACCAAGAAGCCAGAAGGGTGGATCTGAGAATGTGATACAGAGAAGACAGAAGGATGGATCCAAGAATATGATGTCGAGAAGCCAGAAGGTTGGATCCGGAAAAGGCCAAAGTTCTAAATCAAGAGAAGTGGAGGAAGATTAGAGAAGATTCTAAAAGCATTAACAAAGTCTTAATTACTCCAAGATTTTAGGAGAAATTAAGATTTGGGTGAATTTAAGTGAGCGGGAAAATATTTTGGTTTCCTGCCTAAGCACACTTTGGAGCACCTATAAAAGGAGAATAGGGTACAAAGTGAAAGTGTGATGATTAAGTAGTGAGAGAAGATATGATAATATAGAGAGAGAAAGAAGTGTGTGGCTGACTGAGTTTTCATTGCAGTCTCAATTGAAATTAGAATTTGATATTGGTTGACACTATATTGAGTTTCTCAGATTGAGAAAATTCAGAGTGAAGAATTTGGAGTGAAGAATTCGGAGTGTAGATTCATAATGGGGAATCAGTACTGGCTGTCACTGTATTGAGTTTCTCAGACTGAGGAAGACTCATATTGAAGAATCAGAGTGAAGAATTCGGAGTGTAGATTCGTAATGGGGAATCATTGCAGGCTATCACCGTATTGAGTTTCTCAGACTGATGGAGATTCAGATTGAAGAATCGGATTGGGAAAATTCGGAGTGGAGATTCGGAATGGGAAGTTCAGACTGTAATTGATCTATCTAATGTCCAAGGAGTCCTTACCATTCTTCTGGGTAAGGAAGTGAAGATTTTTGCTGAACTTTCTTACACTTGTGTATTTGAAAGGAAGTGCAGGTAACATAAGTTGTTACAAGAAACGAGACTTTTCCCTATTGTTCTAAGAGGGTGCACATGAACTGGAGTGATTGCTTCACAGTGCTTCACGAGTGTAAGGTTATATCCTACTCGTTGTAATCCAGGGATTATTTTCTTAGTGGATTGTATGGTACTGGATTGTTTCCAACCATACCAAGGACGTAGAAATTCTTATTGAATAATGAACCTTGTAAATTGTTGTGTTTCTTTGGATGTGTGCTTATTTGTTTCTCATCAAGGAATTATATCTTTAGCAGGAGACAAAGGATATTCTCAACATTAAGGTAACTTAAAAGAAGAAAAAGGGGTACTACTGATTCACCCCCCCCCCCCCCCTTAGTGGTTCATTACTCCAATTGGGTCCTTATAGTAACAGGCTTAACAGCCTAAATTCCAAGTTTAGAAACAAGAAACATTCCAAGACACACATAGGGAAGAAATTTAATGTCACGATGATACCCAACTGCCATCAAATTCTTACCATGTAATAAAATCAATTTATCGTGATATATTAAATCAAGTAGTTTTCAACTGGTTTCATTAACCTATACACTCGATGTATATTTCTTTTAATTTTTGGAAATTAACTTTACCACCAAACACCATGTCCATGGATTTATATAGGTGGTTCCAATCCCATAAAAGGGTCTAATATATCAACTTCCATTAGGAGACAGATGGGATAAATAGCATAATCATGTTACCTTATTTCAGTTATTTCTACCCCCTTGTTTTAATATCCTTATGTTGGTGATTTTATTAGGTTGTTTGGGGTGATGTTTAATTTTTTTTGATGCTTTTGGGGTAGTTTATGTTCGGTTCATGGTTAGTTCAAACCATGTGGTTTTGGACCAGAAAACTGTGTGCCCAATGTTTCACCACTAGAAGGGGTACATAGTTTTTCCAAACTATGCGACCACCCTTCCAAACCATACACCCTTGTATAGTGAAAGTTTTCATATTTGGTGTACAATTAAACTAACAGTGTGGCCAAACTGTACACCCCGTCTAGAATCCCAATATGGGAAAATAGTTAGGGTACACAGTTACTAATAATTGTGTGGTCTAACTAGGAAACCATGTGCATGGGTTTTTAATCCTCTAAAACTTTACTTAGAAATACTAGGGCCCCTAATTTAACTCTTAATCACCTTATAGGAACCTAATATAATTCCTTGGCCTTTGGGGGCTCTCAAGAGGCGAAATTGACTCCTTTAACCTCTCGTCTTTGTGAATCAAATCACCAATAATTTTATTCAATCTATTTCTGGCAAGTTAATATCCTCTCATTTTGTTTCTACTAATATTATTTTTTATCTTTCTTAGATATTAATAGATAATCATGTTATTTATGCATATAATTCCTAATTTTATGTATCTTGATTATAGATTTGATTCCTTGATCATCTTCACCTTCCCTCTTCATTGGTGTTTCTCATGCATGTGTTTTTTGATCACATGATTAAAGGCAGGTGGTTCCATATGGCTTTACCCTATAATTGAAACCCTAATTACTTTATTGATTTTAAATGAGTTTTTCATTAATTTAAAAACTTGTATTTTGAATGATGTGAGGTTTGATTTAGAAAGGGCAAGGAAATTTTCAAAAAAACACCAATTTCAATGGAACTAAAATTTTTGGGTGGATTTTGAGAAAAAAATGGATTGAACTGAAAGTTTATTTGATGATTATTGGATATTGATTCTTGAAAAAATTGGATTAAAATTAAATCTTATTTAGAAAGGCATGTATTTTATGAAAAATTATGATTTAGTTTTGATATTTAAAAGGCATGTTAAACTTGAAATTCGGAAATTGAATTTTGAATGATGAATTGATTTTTAAATGAATGATTTTTATAAGAATTATTGAAAGATTGATTTAAGAACATGTGAGACTGATTATTTAGTAGGAAATTTTGAAAATCATTCTAAGAATTTGACTCCCTAATAATGAATTTATGATGAAAACCATATTTAAACCAATTTGGGAATCATTTCCCATAATGGGTCCCCTAATGGGGTGTTGATTGATTATCCTAATGGATTGAGCCTTAGTGAGTGTGTACATATACTTGATTCATGATGGTGATTGATAAGTGTGAGGATCTTATAGTCATAAACTAATATACCTTAGGGATTATAACCATAGTGCTTTGTTTTTTTTACTTGATTTTACATTCCATTGTTTATTGAACTTTTTTATCCATTCCTATTGCTTTATATAAATTTTTTATATCAAATGTTCATTTATTCCTATTTTGATATAGCTTCTATCTTCTATTGAAATAATGTTTCAATTTAAAATATTTAAATGAATTTACATGATTTTTTTATTTAAATTGAAAGAAAAATTGGTTTAATTATTATGGAATTGATTATAGAAAACGTTTTTAGAAACTAATAGGTTGTTTATATCACACCCTACCTTTAACTTCTATAATTTTTAGATATTGTTATTCCAGGATTAGGTAAAGAGAAAACGCCACTTGGAGGTAGTATTTATGCTTGATCTACAGGACTCTGGAGTGATGATAGTGATTGGTGTAATTATAATACACTTGTTGAACAAGGATTGAGATACATGGTCATGATGGATGTTTCATTATCTTTTGGATCATATTTTACATTGGGAAGTTTATCTCTCTACTTATGGTACTTTTATCCTTGAGGAGTGTTTGTTATATATACAACGTATTTTTTTTCTTCTATAATTATATATTGATTATTTTTTTCTTGTGTAAAAAAGGTTCCATTTGATCTTTGATATAATTCTAGGTGTTAGTCTCCAACTTTTGGTGATCAAGAATGTCCTTCAGTCCATTTCAGAGTTGTCTTAGGTATCAGTGTACTAGGGTATCCCGGATGGTTTGTGAAAAAATGGTATAAGAGTAGGTTGGGTTTCTTTCTTGTATGTTTTAATGTAGTTTGTTTTGTCCTAGTATGCATAAGGTAGAATTTTTTGGACATATGAGGTAATTTTGATTGAGTTCCTTACCATCTCTCATTGTAGAAATCCTTAATTCACCATGGGTGTTAGAAAAACTGACATTGAGGGATAATTTGATTTGATTGTGTTGTGTAATGACCCCGACCCCAGTATCCCAAAACCAGTGTCTTGATTTATTACATTGGCATAAGATATAATAAATCAAATCCAGAAGGAATCAATAGTTTATTAGTCTTGGTAAATTAAATATATACTTGATTCATGCATTATATTTGAAAACCCAAATTACAACATAATTTTTTTGAGAATATCATCATTCCCTCTAGAATTTTCTTTTATATCAGTCATAATACACTTCATATATTCTTGTCAAAGGAAACAAAATAATGATGAGCTCAAATGATTCGTAAGGGTTAAGTACATTGGAAGCTACCTTGAATCAATAAGAATAATCAATATGTAAAGGTAAATAACTAAACACACATGCCATTTAAACAACTTAACTATCATGATGAGATAAGTAATAATCAATATGGAATGGTAAATAACTGAAATCACATGTCACTTGATCAGTAAACTGATAATGAAATGCATCTATATATAACATAATTTTAAACATATCTTGTATAATAGTAACTGAATTCTTAATGAATGAAATTATTAATTATTAAACATTATGATCTCAGGAATCAGGACACCTCTACTATTATAACATTTCATAATATGGTTTAAAACTATAGGTAAAACCCCTTTTAATTATATCTTACTGATTCTACTAATGAGAAAACTGATGCATCAAGGGGATATATAGTTATGGTCCCCACCCATCACTTCATGTCCAAATCATTCCTCATATATCAAATGATCAATTTAACTCATGAACAATTTTCCTTATCATCAAATATCTACATTGAGTAATGAATGTGGATTTATCAATATTTCCCTAGATAAAGAAATAACTTTCAATTTATAACTCTTTATTTAGAAATGATATATGGTTTAATAAAAAATAATAACCATGATCATAATATAGATATTTAGGGAAATTTTAATGACTAGTGATCACTGGTAAGTGAATATTTCAAGGGAAAATAAATAACCACAAAAAATGAATCAAAAAGGTTAATTTTAATACTTTCTTGGTAAAAATTATCATAAAATATTCATATAAAGAATAAGTATATAATTAATCAAAAAAATTCCCATTTGAGTAAGAATGAAGTGTTGTTTTCATGATGAATAGAAATTCCATAAAAATATCTTTAAAAATTTATTTAAGAAAATATCCATTTCATTTTGGAAATAAAATTTTAAAACTAAAATTTCACAAAAAAAAAATTGAAAATAATTTTCTTAAAAAATAACCTTTTAAACTTATAAATAAATTTTAAAAACAATTAGCGGTCATGGAAGAAATAAATTCTATACCTGCTAATTATATTAAAACAAAGAGTCCTTTAACTTTTTTGATAAATTCCAAATGGTCCTTGTTTTGAAAATGGAATGGACATTACTTTAAAAGAAATTTCTAAAAATTAAAAATGGGAAAATGTCTCCAATAAATCATTTTAAAGAGGGTTTAAAATATTTTTTTAAAACATTTTAAGAAAATGTGGTTTTGAAAGAAAACGGTTTTCCGACTGAAAAGAGAAATGATGTCATATTTTATTAAAAAAAATTAAAAATAACATTACAACCCAAAAGAGTAGAAAATTGTAATATTAGTTTAAAAGGTTCATTAATAACTAAACTGGAATAAAATTAAGTTTTTTATTAAATAATAATTAAATACTCTCCTTCAATGTAAAATCAAGTATAAATAATCCCGATTAAAATTAGATTGTGAAGTTTACCCTTGAAAATCATAATGTTTAAGTGAGAGTTTACCAATGAATTGATTATGTGTATCAAATGTAAAACCACATAAAACAAGTGTATATTAAACATAATTTATTCAAAATTATATACATACACAACCACATAATATCAAAGTCAATGAAAAGTAATATAACCCAATGGAAATAAATTGAGTTATGAATTTTTTTACCAGTTGGTAGCTTTTAATTAAAATTATCTTAGATGAAATAATTAAAATTTAAAATTAAAATAAAATTAATTATTAATTAATCATGATATTAAATGTAAAAGTTTTAGTATATACACCATATAAAATAAATTAGGTTCATAACATTACAAGATGCATCAATGAAAAGAAATTGAGATGAAGCCCCTTACCTCATGCTTCCTTTTGGATGAACGTGATTTAACATCATGTATAATTGTTCTAATCATGATCTAATTTTATAATAGGAAAATATCTATATTTATAATATCATATATGATCCTATTATAACATATTATCACCCATTTTTCATTAATCTTTCATTATTTTCATTTTTCTGTTGTTAATTTCCTTATTTTCTCATACGTCTTTTGTCATCAATGTTCTGGTTTTTAGGTATATTATATAGATATATAATATCTAAAATAATAATCATTAAATAATTATTATATTTATACTTAAATTATACTTTTAATACCAATAATTAATGATAATTTTGTAGAATGAAGTACGCTATGATCAAGGAGATGGTAGGTCGTATATAGCATCCCACCTTTTTATAACATAAACTTTCTTTACATTACACAAAACTGGGGATCTTTAAGGTTTAGTGTCTTGAAAACCAGGAACATAATACATGAAAACAACATAAAACATTCTTCATAAACATTTTAAAGTCTTCTCCTTAAGTTAATCCTAGGTTCATTACTGCATCTCATAACCTGGGGACATACATTAAAAGAAAGGGTGAGCAGAAGGCCCAATAAGGGAACAAGAGAAACATTTAACATGTGAACTTGAGATACATCAACTATGTCATGAAGAAGAACTTAAAGGCATTAGAAGGAAATCATGTGGCATATCATAATAAAAATAACATTTTTCATAACTTTAAGATGTGGCTACATAATTTAATATATACAATCATGAACATATCACCAAGGTCCATCCCCAAGGTGTCATTTGAAAATTACAAAGGTTATTCACCAAGATATCGTGAAAATTTGTAATCTCTAGTGGTTACATCATTACCCAATGCATTGGAGCGCTATCAAGGCGCACCCTTAAATTTTCATTTATTATCATGTGAGCCACATATATCATCATCAAACATTTCATAAATAACCCATATATCATAAAATAAATGGGTTTCATTTCATAATCATAACGTTTTTAGAAGAAACAAAAAACTGCTTTAAAGACATGATCTTTAGGTCACTTTTAACCCACGGAAGGGGAGAGCGGGTCTCATGTATGTAAATCCAAGAATTTAAAAGAGAAAATTTTGATATATATGTGAAAACCCTTTTAGAAATAAGAGCTTTGAGTATTCACTTTATAATATAAAATAATTTTGAGAAAAGAGAGAGGCATTTTGAGACGAAAATTCTGCAGCATAACGGCTATGTTTTGGGTTTTTAGAAAACATTGAAAAGAGAGGGGACATGGGTCAAACATTCATAAATGACCCATAAAATAGTAGAGGGATAGGATAAGAAGGATATATGAACATGGTAATTAAATTTGAAGGACTTACCATTTGAAATGAAAAACATGGAAGGAAGACAAAAATTAGATTTCTCTTATGAAAGTTCGGCAGCCTAACGGCGTTACTTAAACTTCAACAAAAATGATTTGAAAAGATCAAATAGGGTCTCTAATCATATGAACATAAAAGTTCCATATGATAGATATAGAGATCATATCCCAAAATAATAAAAAGGAACTTGAAAGACTTTACATGAAAGTAGAACTTTGAAAAAATGAGAAAGGTGAAAGAATCCCTTAAAAATTCGGCAACCTAACGGCGCCACATAAACATTCATAAAAAGAAATGATGAGAGTAAGAGGGGGTCTCTCATCATATTAACATAAAACGAACAGTATAATAAATATAAAAGAACATCCTCCAACATAATAACATGGAGCATAAAAGAATGACATAAAAGATATTACTTGAAAAGAAAGAGAGAGGTCAGATCCCTTACCTTAAAATGTAACTCTTAAAACTCAAAGGTTTGGACCTTGAGGGCTTGGGGGCACCTTGGGAGGACTCCTTGGGAGGTAAGGAGACCATAAATTCGTTGATAATGATTTTGGAGTCCAAAGTATGAGAGAATGTCTTGGTATTTATAGGGAAAGTGAGGGGATAAGGCATTAATGGCCAAGGGACACCTCATAAGTGGGTTTCTCAAAACGATGTGCTCTCCCAAGATATTTCCCATGAAGTTAGGCCACATGGAGCCCCCAATACAATACTTCATCACCTTTGGTCGGCCAACCCATAAAATATCTCATGACATCATCATGACACAGGTATGATGTCATTAAACATGCCGAAACCCTAAAACTGTATTTTTACTATTCACTGAAAATTCAACTTTCTCAGAAAAATCCCAAAATCTCACCTTAACCAAATATAAATGCACTGATTTCCAAAATGAACTCCATTTTATAAAAATAATTTTCTAAATATTTTTAATTTATTTTTAAAATAAATACACTATTCACCGAAAATTCATTTTTTTCAGAAAAAACCCCAAAATTTACCTTAACATAATATCGATGCTCTGAGTTCAAAAATGAAATCCATTTTATAAAAATAATTTAATAAATTTTTTTAATTTAATTTTTAATTAAAAAACACTATTCACCTGAAAAAACTAATACTTGAATAATAATTTATGAAACCGTTAATTAACCATTTTATTGAATCACATTACTTAATCAAGGTGCCTAGATTATATTAATACTTTCTTTAAGTGAGATTACTAATCCATTTGGTCACATTTCTAATCCTAAGCATAAAATCACTATTCATAATTTACTATTCATCAAAAATTAAGTTGATCTTATTAGACTCTAAATTTCGTACTGAACATAATTGTAGAAGACCATTTTTTGAAAATCATTACACATTTTTAATTATTTAAGGTTTACATAAACATTTTTTAAAATATTCTTTCTCTAAAATTCACCAAAAATATGCATACTATATTTATCCGGACATTTGAAAAGTCATAAACATCATCATAAGAAGAAATCCCAATTTTTATTTAAAATAAAGGATTACACAAGGCATTTACGGTCTCCTTACATAGCCCCTTATCACACCAGCATAGGACCTAAGTGTAAGGTGTGCTAAGGTGAGAGAATCTGAGGGAGGCTCGGCCAACATCGCATGAGTAGTAATTTCTATCAGTTTGAACTTATCGCGAAGGTGATCCCGTTCTAGCTTCACACGATGAAGTTCAGCTTGGGTTTGGTCCAGAGCAAAGCCCAGTGGTGCTACCTCCTTCCCAAGTTCTGTTAGATGGGCTTCGATCGGTCCAAGACTACTGGGTGAGGCCATCAAATCTTCTTTCTATATTAATTAACCAAGATTACTTGTATTTAGAGACAATAATAAAAACGTTTAGTTTCCAGCGGTCATATTGACCAATGGTCATATAACAGTCAAAACCCAACGGTCTCATTTTAATTATACTCATGTTATCAAATGAAACATTTTTGTTGCGTATAAAAATAAAATAAAATAAAACACACAAAATTAGGAAAAAAGATTTATTCAAAATTTCGGGTCATTACAATCTTCCCCCCTTAAGAAATTGCGTCCTCGCAATTTTTAAAATTGGTTTTTGAAATTTCATTGAAATTCCCACATCAGAAAAGGAGTTAGTAACAATATTACTTTAAAAGAAAGAAAGGGAAGTACAAAGGTCACCCGAGTTAACCCATACTAGGATTCCATGGAGGAAAACATGGATATGGAAGAAAAACAAAGGTTCAAGTTATGGGGGAGAGTGATAGAAAACATGATTGGGAGAATGTTGACCATGAGAAAATCCCAAACGTATGATGTGTGTAAACGGTCTTTGATTACCTAGTAGGAAACATAAACCAACAACATTTTTGTTTTACATTTCTTTTCATAATTTTGAGGAATTCATTTACTACATAGAACAAAAATATAAGGAAATATACATACCTTCATGTAGAGTTTCATCCTTTAATAAGTTTCTACCAAAACTAATCTTTTCTTCAAACGATGAGCATTCAAAACTACTTGGTCTCATCAAAACACAAGAATCGTCTTCTAGAGAATCACATAATCCACAAATAATTAACTATCTATTTCTTCTGTCTTTAAACATTATCCCAAAAACATAAAGGTTAAGGTAAAACAACTCTTCAAAAAGAAAGAATCCCATAGGAATGGAAACTACCTTTAAATCTTCAAAGTTCCATGGTACTACTCAAAGTTCATCATAGACCATTCCATAAATAACGGTCCTTAAAATTCCTCAAAATAAACCAAACTAAGATTGAAACCCAAATACAAGAAGGATTTGATAACATAGTCTTCCAAAATAAACTTCATTGTTCATCTCCAAACAACATCAACCACTCCTAACATCTTATTACAAAAGTATCTAACCTAAACATATTTTACCCAAGATAGGTTAATCATTCCCATAAGTAACCTAAATTACTATAAGTCCACCTTAAATTCATCGATTCTTCAAAATATAAGTCAACCTTACTCCTCATTGAAAATACCGTAGTAATCTATTTACCTCGATTATATAGGGTCCCCAAAATAGTGAACGTCTTCCAAAATAATAATCATCTTTTAATCCCCTAATCATCTCTGTCATATTAATACGGAAATTGTCGCATTTCCTATCACATTGGTTGTTGGGAAATGTTCTTCCATTTCCCACCATTAACTAAGAAGAGGAAGTATAATTAGGGGCTTAAATACTTAGCCAATAATCATGAAAAGGAACTTAAAGCATATAAGGATAACTTGTAGAAGAAAATTATACACTAAATTGTGATCCCTTAGGTTCCCATCTAGGTTATCCATGATCATATATTCTTATGTGAATCTTTATTTTATTTTATCTTTGTTCCTTTAAAAATGGTTCATACTAAGCTTATGAATTTACCAAAACATATCCCCCGGGAGTATCGTAACCAAGAGTGCAACAAGGCCCGTTTTCATGTACCAGTTCCCTTTTGAGTCTAGCTCAAAGCAGTGTTTTCGGGTTTTACCCCTATGTAAATCTGTGTCAGAGCCACCTCTAGCTACTCATATCCAGACAGGGATGTATTTGCTTGGCAACCCATTACTCCATACTCACCAAAATACCAGGAAGATTTCCTATATATAAACTTTTCTATAGGCTTCTTCCTAAAGTTTTTATATCCTAATTTCCACAAATAACTAAACAATACTTTGATACCAACTATAGCATCTCGCCTTTTTATAACATAAACTTTCATTACATTACACAAAACTGGGGATCTTTAAGGTTTAGTGTCTTGGAAACCAGGAACATAATACATGAAAACAATATAAAACATTCTTATTAAACACTTGAAAGTCTTATCCTTAAGTTCATCCTAGGTTCATTACTGCATCTCATAACCTGGGGACATACATCAAAAGAAAGGGTGAGTAGAAAGCTCAATAAGGGAACAAGAGAAACATTTAACATGTGAACTTGAGATACATCAACTATGTCATGAAGAAGAACTTTAAGGCATTAGAAGGAAATCATGTGGCATATCATAATAAAAATAACATTTTTCATAACTTTAAGATGTGTCTACATCATTTAACATAGAAAATCATGAACATATCACCAAATTCCATCCCCAAGGTGTCATTTGAAAATTACCAAGGTTATTCACCATGATATCGTGAAAATTTGTAATCTCTAGTGGTTACATCGTTACCCAATGCATTGGACCGCTATCAGGGAGCACCCTTAAAATTTGCCTGTATTATCATGTGAGCCACATATATAATCATCAAAAATTTCATAAATAACCCATATATCATAAAATAAATGGGTTTCATTTCATAATCATAATGTTTTTAGAAAAAAACTGCTTTAAAGACATGCTCTTTACGTCACTTTAAACCCACAGAAGGGGAGAGCGGGTCTCATGTATGTAAATCCCAGAATTTAAAATAGAACATTTTGATATATATGTGAACACCCATATAGAAATAAGAACTTTGACTATTCACTTTATAACATAAAATAATTTTTAGAAAAGAGAGAGGCATTTTGAGACGAAAATTCTGCAGCATAACGGCTATGTTTCGGGTTTTTAGAAAACATTGAAAAGAGAGGGGACATGGGTAAAACATTCATAAATGACCCATAAAACAGTATAGGGAAATAATAAGAAGTATATATGAACATGGTAATGAAATTTTAAGTACATACCATTTTAAATGAAAAACATGGAAGGAAGACAAAAATTAGATTTCTCTTATGAAAGTTTGGCAGCCTAACGGCGTTACTTAAACTTCAACAAAAATGATTTGAAAATATAAAATAGGGTCTCTCATCATATGAACATAAAAGTTTAGTATGATAGATATAGATATCATACCCCAACATAATAAAAAGGAACTTGAAATACTTGACATGAAAGTATAACTTTGAAAAAATGAGAAAGGTGAAAGAATCCCTTAAAAATTCGGCAGCCTAACGACGCCACATAAACATTCATAAAACGAAATGATGAGAGTAAGAGGGGATATCTCATCATATGAACATAAAAAGGACAGTATAATGAAGATAAAAGAACATCCTCCAACATAAGAACATGGAGAATAAAATAATGACATAAAAGAGATTACTTGAAAAGAAAGAGAGAGGTCGGATCCCTTACCTTAAAACGTAACTCTTAAAACTCAAAGGTTTGGACCTTGAGGGCTTGGGGTCACCTTGGGAGGACTCCTTGGGATCTAAGGAGACCAGAACTTCGTTTATAATGATTTTTTAGTCCAAAGGATGAGATAATGGATTGGTATTTATAGGGAAAGTGAGGGGACAAGGCATTAATGGCCAAGGGACACCTCATAAGTGGGTTTCTCAAAACCTTGTGCTCTCCCAAGATATTTCCCATGAATTTAGGCCACATGGGGCCCCCAATACAATAATTCATCACCTTAGGTCGGCCAACCCATAAAATATCTCATGACATCATCATGACACAGCTATGATGTCATTAAACATACCGAAACCCTAAAACTGTATTTTTACTATTCACTGAAAATTCAACTTTCTCAGAAAAATCCCAAAATTTCACCTTAACCAAATTTCAATGCTCTGATTTCAAAAATTAACTCCATTTTATAAAAATAATTTTCTAAATATTTTTAATTTATTTTTTAAATAAATACACTATTCACCGAAAATTCATTTTTTTTAGAAAAAACCCCAAAATTTACCTTAACATAATATCGATGCTCTGAGTTCAAAAATGAAATCCATTTTATAAAAATATTTTTCTAAATATTTTTAATTTAATTTTTAATTAAAAAAGACTATTCACCTGAAAAAACTAATACTTGAATAATAATTTGTGAAATCGTTATTTAACCATTTTATTGAATCACATTACTTAATCAAGGTGCCTATATTATATTAATACTTTCTTTAAGTGAGATTACTAATCCATTTGGTCACATTACTAATCCTAAGCATAAAATCACTATTCATAATTTATTATTCATCAAAAAGTAAGTTGATCTTATTAGACTCTAAATTTCGTACTGAACTTAATTGTAGAAGACCATTTTTTGAAAATCATTACACATTTTTAATTATTTAAGGTTTACATAAATATTTTTTAAAATATCCTTTCTCTAAAATTCACCAAAAATATGCATACTATATTTATCCATACATTTGAAAAGTCATAAACATCATCATAAGAAGAAATCCCAATTTTTATTTAAAACAAAGGATTACACAAGGCAGTTGCGGTCTCCTTACATAGCCCCTTATCACACCAGCATAGGACCTAAGTGTAAGGTGTGCTAAGGTGAGAGAATCCGAGGGAGGCTCGACCAACATCGCACGAGTAGTAATTTCTATCAGTTTGAACTTCTCGCTAAGGTGATCCCGTTATAGCTTCACACGATGAAGTTCAGCTTGGGTTTGGTCCAGATCAAAGCCCATTGGTGCTACCTCCTTCCCAAGTTCTGTTAGATGGGCTTAGATCGGTCCAAGACTACTGGGTGAGGCCATCGAATCTTCTTTCTATATTAATTAACCAAGATTACTTGTATTTAGAGACAATAATCAAAATGTTTAGTTTCCAATGGTCATATTGACCAATGGTCATATAACAGTCAAAACCCAACGGTCTCATTTTAATTATACTCATGTTATCAAATGAAAAAAAATTATGTGTATAAAAATAAAATAAAATAAACACACAAAATTAGGAAACAATATTTATTCAAAATTTCAGGTTGTTACATCGTACGTATGCATGGGTATCTTTTAAATTTTTCATTGAGCATTATGGAAATGTGGTTAGTGATATTTAATATGTACATAATTATAATAATATAATAAATAACCTATTATTTCTTTCAATATACATATATATATCATCCATGTGGTGTGGTGATCAAAAGACAATCACATCACTTTGTAAAGGTGGTAGTCCACACATACACGAACGATGTTATCATATTTTATTGATGGAAAAGGTAAGAAATAAAATGATATTTTATATTTAAATACTGATAAATATTTCATTAATATCATAATAATTTCCTTTATATCACATATATTCATTAAATTTATACTTATTATCTTCCAAGTAAAGCGTTAGTGAAAAACAAATTACATCGCTTTGTGTGGTGGTAGTCTGTCGTATACAAGAGTGAAGTTATCATATACATTAAGGAATACAAAGTAAAAATGTTATATATTATATAATTAATCTTTAGGTATAATTATGTTATAGATAACAAATATATACTCTATATCCATCAACATACTATAAAGTCGTTTCACCGAAGGTATGTTATCGGTGTCCCAAATTATTTTTACCCTAATGAGTATAGTACCAGTAAGGGGTCGATCTACAGGGAAAAAAGAAGTTATTTTTTTCTTTGCTTAACTAATTTGTATTTTTATCTTAGTGAATTGTGCTGAATTTGGAGTCGATTTTTGATGTTTGGATAAAAAGAATAATTGGTTTTAGGTTTCTATAATAAATTACTTAATGAATAGAAGAAAACACAGGAAAATTAGTTTTGATGCAAATTAAAGAGAGAAATGTGTTGGGTTTGTGGATTCATAAGAAGTTGATTATTAAATTGAATTGATAATGAGGTTTTGTTTTTTATAATAACCCAACACTCTGGGTTAAATTTGTAACAAAGTTTCCTTGGTTCTGTAAACTTATATTTAGAGCTGAAGAAACTAACTCCTTGGTCGGGTAGTTAGTGTTTAACAGTTCTTTATTTGGCTTAGTACATTTTTGAGTCAAAAAATACTTACAATGATCATGAAAATATTCATTTTTATTCTTCTTTTGAATCCCTGAAAATTCTTCCCTCGGTCTGGTTCAGAATTTTCAATGATAAGATGAAGTGATTTAATAAGAATAAGAAGAAATTAAAATAACAAACACATTCAAAACAACTAATCTATATTACAACTCTCACATCTCCCACAACCCCAACACACTATGTATTTAGTTACACATAGAGGAAAATATAAACACAAAACCCTCGATACCTGATGTGATCATTGCTTGGAACTTCGAGGAGGGAATGACTCTTCGGTAGAATGGTAGAATGGTGAAGTAGTAGAATAGTGGTAGAATGGTAGTAGAACTTCTTTCCTTCAGACCTT
Organism: Viscum album; assembly: GCA_963277665.1. Lineage (NCBI taxonomy): Eukaryota > Viridiplantae > Streptophyta > Magnoliopsida > Santalales > Viscaceae > Viscum > Viscum album. Next base: position 1,959,676,186 of record OY728119.1, on the reverse strand, counting down.
CAACCCTTTTCTCTCCACCTCTTCTCCTCTCCGGAGGCCATGGCCTCTATTTATAGAAAATATAACTACACAGCATGTTGTAAAGTACACAGCGTGTAATTATTTTCAACGCGCTTTTGTCCTTGTTTTATCCGCTGGTAGGCGGCCTAACACATTTTATTTGACTTGGAACATGGTGCCACCTGGTAGGTAGATATAAACGGCATGTAGTTCCTCCATACATGGTGTGTAGTCTCATTTTTCGGCCACCAACCACTTCTATAAAGGTATACACAGCGTGTATAGGTTGAACATGGAATGTCCCTATCATCAGGGCGCATGGGCATGTAGACTTCTTCCCATCCTCCAACTACTTCTAGAAGGGTGTACATGACATGTAAAGTGTGAACACGATGTGTACTAGCTTATGGTTACTTGGGCATGTACCTCTCCTGGTCAATCTGTGTCTGAGTTTGAATATACACGGCGTGTGTATAAGCACACGCCATGTAGTTTGTAAATTTTGCTCAATTTTCCCCCATTTTGTGTATTTAGCCATAAATCTGTTAAAAATGAACAAGACCACCAAAATAAAAATATTTTTCCACTAAGAATTAAGTAATTTCTGAAAACTTGTTCTTATTTCCAATAAAGTATGTGAAAATTTATATACAAATCGGGTGCATTAAACTCCCCCATACTTAGTCATTTTCTTTCCCTCAACCAAATCTCAAAATCTAATTAAGAGAGCCTATATTTTAAAAGGAAAGAATTCAATTAATCATAAATGTAAATAATAAGTCACAGGAGAAAATTCTAAAAAACTTACAAAAAGTTTCATTTCAGGATATGTTATAATCATGCCTCATATATAATTCAATTAACTATAGTTATCCTACTTTAAACACATGTTTCAACCTTTAAAAATAAGCAAGCCACTTGATTATCTACCTCACCAATAATATACTCAATACTCATGATATTTTAAATTAAATTTATGCTCAATCAAAGATATATACACTATATCCATAGGTTTACAAGAAAACAAGTTCTCCACTTCAGAAAATGGATTTACAAAAATCATGAGGACTTTTCAACAAGGATCGGATGTTTTTGTGGCTAAAGGATGGTAGGTAAAGATGTGAAAAATAACTCTGAGGCTTTAAATAATAGTGCATGATATTTGAATTTAATCTAAATGTAAAAGTGTCCTTAACATGCTCTGTTAAACGATCTCATCACTACCATCTCCTTTAGTTAGGTAGATAGGGTTCTTAAACCATCAAGTGAGTATAAGGTCCCTTTGTCTGTACCATTTTTTTTAAAACAAAGGGAGCCTTTTATAATTTCCAAGAATAGAGGTTTGGAACCATTTGTGCCCCAAATGATCAAGAGGCTCTCCCCCATACTTAATTTCATAACAATTCACAAAAATATGCCATGTGTTGCCAATCCCTTCTTTTAAGATCAAGTGAATAATCATGAAAAATCATAAAAGAATTAGGGTAGGAAGGGAAATAGGACTGTAATATAGCTTCTTATAAAGGCTATTAGTGGTTTCTAGTGGTTTTATGAAGATAAGATGTAGGGTACGTCTCAAGATAAAGGGGTTTAGACAATCTAATCCCTTAATCATTTTAATGTAATTCAAAAATTCCTCATGTTTTGAAAAGAAAACTTGAAAATTTTGGTAGTTTTATATATCCTAAGAATCTATCAAGAAATAATGTATTAGAAAGAATATGAAAAAGGGCTTAGAATACCTCTCAGGAGTGGTAAAAACAAATAAAGATACAATCAGGTCATGACTTGCATATAACTGATTAGTCTAATCGATGTAATTATCCAAGGATTACAATTTGTAATTTAAACTATATCAACAATCATTTTAAAACACTTAAGAACCAAAATAAGCATGCAACTTTTAAAAATTTCCCACTTTCAGCTCTATTGTTTAGAAATATGATTAACAAAAATGTCTTCACATTTTAAAATATATTTTTTCAATAATTATGTCTCTTAGAATACTGATAAGGGAAAAGACTAAAGTGGTCAAGAGATGCCCCCCATACTCAATATCGCACGTGGTCCACCAAGTGCCACAGAAAGTGAATACTGGAAAGTGGAGACGCAATAGTGGACCAGAACAAGGGGAAGTAAGGAAAGAAGTAAACTAAGGAAGAAAAAAAATAATGTAAAATGTGGAATAACAATACTTCCCTCATGTCTAGGAGTAGAAAGACGAGGAGTGATGGAGAAATCTAGTCCATATCGTTCCAGAGTACCTATGATGGTCATGGATAGAGAAAAATGCAATCATACAAAACATACACAGGAACAAGATATCATAAAGAGATATATAATGAAAAACATGTGTCCAAAAACCAGTCAGGGTGTCACCTCAGAAGAGGCATCATCCGGTACAGAAATAGCTGGTAGAGAAGGATTAGGAGCTGTGGAAACTGGAGGCCCAGAATCTGCACCCGGAAGAGAAGTCGTAGAAGTAGGATCTGCAGGAGTTGGACTCATAATAGGAAGCACGACATCACTCCCTAGACTGGTAGTAGTGGTGGAAGTAGCTGGGCCTGTGGTAGATAGGAGAACTGAATCTGTGGCTGGTGCAGTAAATGGTGGTGGAGCTACGGAAGAAGGGCCAGGAACTAAGGTAGAGGCATCTGGTGGGGGTAGTGGAATACCATGATGCAGAAGAAGAATCCCCAACATTTTCTCTAGTCGGTCCTAACGTCAATCGAGACGAACCAAGTGTTGATCCATCGCGGCTATGTAGATGGAAAAGGAGAGGTCGACTGAGGGTACGGGGGTAGGGGTAGGAGGTGGAATAGAATAAGGGAGTCCAGAATAAGGGGTTAAGGTGGGGAAGCCATAAGGGGTGGGGAAGGAGGATTAGGTTCATCGGCAGGGGTAGGAGGGTCAGCAGGTGGTCAGGGTGGTTCCTGGGCAAGGACGTAAGCACCCCCTACTTCCGGACCAATCCCATGTGAATAAGCATTAGATATTCCATCTTTTGGGGGGGATAACAAGTCATGGGGAAGAGAAGGCTTAAAAACCTTGAGGTGGTGGGAAAGGTGGGGGGCGTAAAACCCATCGTTCAGGTTTCCCTGACAGCCGGTAAACATGTTATGGAAATAGGAGGCGGCAAGGTAAGGGAGGTCTGGGTAGTCTTGCCAGATGACACAGGTGAGGAGATCCATTTCACGACCGGTCAAGACCCCCATATCCTATTGACAGGGGAAAATGATGACGTTGAAGCACTGATGGGTGAAGTGAAGGATGGGGTCAGCGATGGGGGTACTCTTCTAGGAAGTAGGGGTATAGCGATGGTCAGGCCCAACAATCTCCCGCCACATAGAAACGATATCATAGTGCTTGGGATGGGTCAAGGTTGAGACAGGGGTGGGGTTATGGGAGAGGATAGAAACCTCACCCTCAGCCAAACTCAGTCATAGTAAGGGAAAAGGGTCGACTACCTAGCTAGAACCGGACTATTGGGACCACATCACTAGGTGTCTTCCAGTACTCAGCTCTGTCGAACTCAAAGAAAGCAGAAAACTCCAAAAATAAATCCCTAAAAATAGGATTGCTGGCCTGGAAGATCGTGAGTAATAGATTTTGTACAGGGATATCCTCTTACTCTCCCCACATACCCATCTGTTGAGGGATGCTGCTGTCAATATAGCAACTACTCAACGGGATCGGGCGGCGATAGAAGCATCAGACCCTATCATGCACCAAATCAGTGACCAGGAACACCATGAAAGGGTAAGGAACAGATGCAGGGCCCGACCCTGGTGGAGGTGAAGTAGCAAGAGATGGCTCTGGGGGTGGAGTGGCTGCAGTAGGTGGATTTTCACTAGATGGGGTGATCGATGATGGACCAACTTTGAATGAGGATAGCTCAGGTTGAGTGTCAGCTGGTGGAGAAGAAATGGTGGTGCTCGGAGGATCGTTGCTAGATGGTGGAGGTGCGACACTACTAAGACCATCCTCAGCTGAGGTAGTGAGTGGTGGATGGATGGCCAACAGAGGGAGGTAGTACACTAGAGAGTCTAGATCTGGGGACGGCATGGTATGGAGTCTTATGTGATGATAAATGGGCCTCTCTCCCTCAATGGCGGAGGCGGGCCACTTCCCCCATGAATGGTCTATGTCTTCCATAACCTGAAAAAGAAAGAAAACCCAAAAAAGTAAAAAGAAAAAAAAAGAAAAAAAAGAAAATGTGAGAAAACTGAAGAAAAAAATTACACGTCATGTGTATCCAAAGTACACGGTGTGTAATAAAAGCGGGTTAGAATCCCATGTTCTTTGGATAGACACGCTAAGTGAGCATTGGAGACTAGGGAAGGAGACACAGTGTGTACCGAACATACATGTTGTGTGCATGCAAAGTGGTCTTAGTCGTGTGTTTGCAAAGACACGGCCATTATGTAAGCAGTTCTAATAATATAGGACACGTCGTGTGAGAGTACAACACAGCGTGTCCAATAACAAAGGGTAAATGGTTGTGTGAAGTTCTAGGCATGGTCTGGTTGAAAGGAATGGTGTACACAGTGCATACTGAACAGACACGTTGTGTATGTGAACATGGTGTGCGAGGCCTTGTGAAAAGGGTACTTGGACACAATAGGGGATGGTACATGGTGTGTACCAAACATACACAATGTGTATTTTCAAATTGTAAAGCATTCAATGTGTGGCCGTGTAAAAAAGTACATGGCGTGTGTTCTTCAATTCGTGCTCGTGTATCATGGAAGCCGAACAGTCGGCTGATCCACAAATGACCCTAAACACTAATGAAAACTTGAAATAAAGGGTATAGAAGGGCGTACTTGGACCAAGGATCACAATGCAGTAGAAATCGGAAGGTAAAATGCCTTAAATCAGCAGATTTGGGATGGGGAGGCCGGGTGTCATATGGGATAAGAAACGAGAAGAGGGGAGGGTTCTACATGACACGAGATGAATCTGGGTGGTTGATGTTATTAATATTTTCATGACTTACTATATTCCCCCTTTACTTATTTTATATGAAATGTGCATAATTTGTGTGAAATATTAATGTTTTAATATTAAGTATAATACTTGAGCATTTTTAGAAGTAGTCAAATTGAGTCAGTTTAATGTTTTACTTATAACTATCACTATACTGATCCACATTGTGTGGTTCTTGTTTTTTAGTATTCTCCTTTCAATATACAACATTTCATTAGAAGGCACCATGATCCAATTCTGCCATTTGAAGGGTCATATGGTCCTCACAAACAAGACCAAAGAATCTGTGAAGAAACTGGACTATTCATGAAGATTGATTTACTGGGCTCAATCCAGAAGTTCAAAAACCTTAACTATCCACCATAATTCGGGGGACACTACATTTCATATTGGATAAAAATTTCATGGCCCAAATCTAAGTACAAGGGGCCCAAATAAATCTTTGAAGTCCAGCCCACCATTCTGGAAGAGAATGAAAATCAGTATCGTATGCATGACATATCTCCTGATTTAATAATCCAAGCGAGCTGAGATTTTGCAGTGTGAAATAGGATATGTAGGCGGCCGAATTTGTTGAAGAAACCATTCGGATTTGAAGGCATCTTAATATTCAAAAACCCTTTCACATTATGGACTTCAAAAAGACTGGATTGAAATGGATAGTTTAAGTTTGTTTATGAAACCGGCCATAACTTTTTATCCTTTCGTCCAAATGACTCCAAATTTTGAGAGTAGTCGGCCAACATTAGTGTCTACAACTTTGAAGAAGGAGATATTTGAAGATTCGTCTTTCTAAATTTCCAAATTGGCGATGCAAGTGGAGGGACAGATTGGGAATGCAAACAGTCCACTCCTTGGGCTATAAATACTCTCCCCTTCTCTCCTTGAGAGGGGTTGGCATTTCAGAAGAGAGGAGATCATATTGGCACGACCAAAGCTTTGCCAAAGGCTTGGGAGGACATTCCATACTCAAGTTTACACTTGAGGGACCTTTCCTCCTCTCTTTCTTTTCACTTACTTTTGTGTTCTTCATTTTTGTAATTTTGTAAGTCCTTTATTTTGTAATTCTGTTTTAATGAAAGTTTCTTCTTCAATATCACTTATTCTACTCCACCTTCTGTAGTATAATATTCATGGTCTTAAAATAGTTTGAATCATTTTAAATTACAGTACCTTATCTTGCTTCCTCATTCAATCGAAATTCTTTTTTTGATTCTCAAAATATTTCGTGTGTGTGTTCGGCACACTACTCTTATCTTGTCCCTTTCTTTTTCTTCTCTTTATAATTCATCACCATAAACATATATTACCAGATTAATAAACATCATAATGGCTGAGTAAATCTCTCATTGGGGTGAGTTATAATTTAGGTATGTTAAGTGATTGAGAGCTTCTGCTCGATGAATATTCTTTGAATTAACATTGTGTATGTTGGACTTAACATGTCATGAATTAATGACTTGTTTTGTTTAACATGTGGTTTCCATGGATTATTGGAACCATAAATACACAACCATAAATAAGATCTGATTGAGATTATAACCTTAAGTTAAGTTAAGTCTTGGTTTAAAGCCTTAACACTTAAGAATTCTAATCAACATCATCTTGTGTCATGGGTGTTAATTTAAATGCAATATAAAGCAAAGCTCAAGGATATCACAAGCTTAACTAACCTAATGATGAACTCACCCCAATCTTTATCAACTTGTTAAATTAAACATCATTCATTAAACATTTCAATTAAGCTCTGCAAACAAACCCCCCCAATCTAAATACAATCAACTAAAAACAATCAACTATTACGAAGTATCATCGCCGAGGATTCGACCCGAGTGCTGCTATACACATTAGCAGAGCACCGGAACTTTGACCGGTCGATAGGCGACAATCGGCCGTGTGTTTCAAATGGCGCCGTTGCCGGGGATCGAACCCGGGTCACCCGCGTGACAGGCGGGAATACTTACCACTATACTACAACGACCGGTCAAAGTTCCGGTGCTCTGCTAATGTGTATAGCAGCACCCGGGTCGAATCCTCGGCGATGATACTTCGTAATAGTCGATTGTTTTTAGTTGATTGTATTTAGATTGGGGGGGTTTGTTTGCAGAGCTTAATTGAAATGTTTAATGAATGATGTTTAATTTAACAAGTTGATAAAGATTGGGGTGAGTTCATCATTAGGTTAGTTAAGCTTGTGATATCCTTGAGCTTTGCTTTATATTGCATTTAAATTAACACCCACGACACAAGATGATGTTGATTAGAATTCTTAAGTGTTAAGGCTTTAAACCAAGACTTAACTTAACTTAAGGTTATAATCTCAATCAGATCTTATTTATGGTTGTGTATTTATGGTTCCAATAATCCATGGAAACCACATGTTAAACAAAACAAGTCATTAATCCATGACATGTTAAGTCCAACATACACAATGTTAATTCAAAGAATATTCATCGAGCAGAAGCTCTCAATCACTTAACATACCTAAATTATAACTCACCCCAATGAGATATTTACTCAGCCATTATGATGTTTATTAATCTGGTAATATATGTTTATGGTGATGAATTATAAAGAGAAGAAAAAGAAAGGGACAAGATAAGAGTAGTGTGCCGAACACACACACGAAATATTTTGAGAATCAAAAAAAGAATTTCGATTGAATGAGGAAGCAAGATAAGGTACTGTAATTTAAAATTATTCAAACTATTTTAAGACCATGAATATTATACTACAGAAGGTGGAGGAGAATAAGAGATATTGAAGAAGAAACTTTCATTAAAACAGAATTACAAAATAAAGGACTTACAAAATTACAAAAATGAAGAACACAAAAGTAAGTGAAAAGAAAGAGAGGAGGAAAGGTCCCTCAAGTGTAAACTTGAGTATGGAAGGTCCTCCCAAGCCTTTGGCAAAGCTTTGGTCGTGCCAATATGATCTCCTCTCTTCTGAAATGCCAACCCCTCTCAAGGAGAGAAGGGGAGAGTATTTATAGCCCAAGGAGTGGACTGTTTGCATTCCCAATCTGTCCTTGAGAGGGGTTGGCATTTCAGAAGAGATGAGATCATATTGGCACGACCAAAGCTTTGCCAAAGGCTTGGGAGGACCTTCCATACTCAAGTTTACACTTGAGGGACCTTTCCTCCTCTCTTTCTTTTCACTTACTTTTGTGTTCTTCATTTTTGTAATTTTGTAAGTCCTTTATTTTGTAATTCTGTTTTAATGAAAGTTTCTTCTTCAATTTCTCTTATTCTCCTCCAACTTCTGTAGTATAATATTCATGGTCTTAAAATAGTTTGAATCATTTTAAATTACAGTACCTTATCTTGCTTCCTCATTCAATTGAAATTCTTTTTTTGATTCTCAAAATATTTCGTGTGTGTGTTCGGCACACTACTCTTATCTTGTCCCTTTCTTTTTCTTCTCTTTATAATTCATCACCATAAACATATATTACCAGATTAATAAACATCATAATGGCTGAGTAAATCTCTCATTAGGTTGAGTTATAATTTAGGTATGTTAAGTGATTGAGAGCTTCTGCTCGATGAATATTCTTTGAATTAACATTGTGTATGTTGGACTTAACATGTCATGGATTAATGACTTGTTTTGTTTAACATGTGGTTTCCATGGATTATTGGAACCATAAATACACAACCATAAATAAGATCTGATTGAGATTATAACCTTAAGTTAAGTTAAGTCTTGGTTTAAAGCCTTAACACTTAAGAATTCTAATCAACATCATCTTGTGTCATGGGTGTTAATTTAAATGCAATATAAAGCAAAGCTCAAGGATATCACAAGCTTAACTAACCTAATGATGAACTCACCCCAATCTTTATCAACTTGTTAAATTAAACATAATTCATTAAACATTTCAATTAAGCTCTGCAAACAAACCCCCCCAATCTAAATACAATCAACTAAAAACAATCGACTATTACGAAGTATCATCGCCGAGGATTCGACCCGAGTGCTGCTATACACATTAACAGAGCACCGGAACTTTGACTGGTCGATAGGCGACAATCGGCCGTGCGTTTCAAATGGCGCCGTTGCCGGGGATCGAACCCGGGTCACCCGTGTGACAGGCGGCAATACTTACCACTATACTACAACGACCGGTCAAAGTTCCGGTGCTCTGCTAATGTGTATAACAGCACTCGGGTCGAATCCTCGGCGATGATACTTCGTAATAGTCGATTGTTTTTAGTTGATTGTATTTAGATTGGGGGGGTTTGTTTGTAGAGATTAATTGAAATGTTTAATGAATGATGTTTAATTTAACAAGTTGATAAAGATTGGGGTGAGTTCATCATTAGGTTAGTTAAGCTTGTGATATCCTTGAGCTTTGCTTTATATTGCATTTAAATTAACACCCATGACACAAGATGATGTTGATTAGAATTCTTAAGTGTTAAGGCTTTAAACCAAGACTTAACTTAACTTAAGGTTATAATCTCAATCAGATATTATTTATGGTTGTGTATTTATGGTTCCAATAATCCATGGAAACCACATGTTAAACAAAACAAGTCATTAATCCATGACATGTTAAGTCCAACATACACAATGTTAATTCAAAGAATATTCATCGAGCAGAAGCTCTCAATCACTTAACATAACTAAATTATAACTCACCCCAATGAGAGATTTACTCAGCCATTATGATGTTTATTAATCTGGTAATATATGTTTATGGTGATGAATTATAAAGAGAAGAAAAAGAAAGGTACAAGATAAGAGTAGTGTGCCGAACACACACACGAAATATTTTGAGAATCAAAAAAAGAATTTCGATTGAATGAGGAAGCAAGATAAGGTACTGTAATTTAAAATGATTCAAACTATTTTAAGACCATGAATATTATACTACAGAAGGTGGAGGAGAATAAGAGATATTGAAGAAGAAACTTTCATTAAAACAGAATTACAAAATAAAGGACTTACAAAATTACAAAAATGAAGAACACAAAAGTAAGTGAAAAGAAAGAGAGGAGGAAAGGTCCCTCAAGTGTAAACTTGAGTATGGAAGGTCCTCCCAAGCCTTTGGAAAAGCTTTGGTCGTGCTAATATGATCTCCTCTCTTCTGAAATGCCAACCCCTCTCAAGGAGAGAAGGGGAGAGTATTTATAGCCCAAGGAGTGGACTGTTTTCATTCCCAATCTGTCCTTGAGAGGGGTTGGAATTTCAGAAGAGAGGAGATCATATTGGCACGACCAAAGCTTTGCCAAAGGCTTGGGAGGACCTTCCATACTCAAGTTTACACTTGAGGGACCTTTCCTCCTCTCTTTCTTTTCACTTACTTTTGTGTTCTTCATTTTTGTAATTTTGTAAGTCCTTTATTTTGTAATTCTGTTTTAATGAAAGTTTCTTCTTCAATATCTCTTATTATCCTCCACCTTCTGTAGTATAATATTCATGGTCTTAAAATAGTTTGAATCATTTTAAATTACAGTACCTTATCTTGCTTCCTCATTCAATCGAATTTCTTTTTTTGATTCTCAAAATATTTCGTGTGTGTGTTCGGCACACTACTCTTATCTTGTCCCTTTCTTTTTCCTCTCTTTATAATTCATCACCATAAACATATATTACCAGATTAATAAACATAATAATGGCTGAGTAAATCTCTCATTGGGGTGAGTTATAATTTAGGTGTGTTAAGTGATTGAGAGCTTCTGCTCGATGAATATTCTTTGAATTAACATTTTGTATGTTGGACTTAACATGTCATGGATTAATGACTTGTTTTGTTTAACATGTGGTTTCCATGGATTATTGGAACCATAAATACACAACCATAAATAAGATCTGATTGAGATTATAACCTTAAGTTAAGTTAAGTCTTGGTTTAAAGCCTTAACACTTAAGAATTCTAATCAACATCATCTTGTGTCATGGGTGTTAATTTAAATGCAATATAAAGCAAAGCTCAAGGATATCACAAGCTTAACTAACCTAATGATGAACTCACCCCAATCTTTATCAACTTGTTAAATTAAACATCATTCATTAAACATTTCAATTAAGCTCTGCAAACAAACCCCCCCAATCTAAATACAATCAACTAAAAACAATCGACTATTACGAAGTATCATCGCCGAGGATTCGACCCGAGTGCTGCTATACACATTAGCAGAGCACCGGAACTTTGACCGGTCGATAGGAGACAATCGGCCGTGCGTTTCAAATGGCGCCGTTGCCGGGGATGGTGCTTTAAGTAGTCATTAGTTTCTGGTTATTGTCAAGAAAACAAAAAAAAACAAATTTTAAAAAAAAATTGAAAAAAAACACAAAGAAAAACCTGTCTTCCTCTTAAAAATCATAAACTGAAAAAAAAAATACAAAGAAAAACCCATCTTACTCTTTCTTCCAAAATCTCTCTGAATTCCCCGTAGCCTTCCAAACAATCCCTCGGATTTGTTTGACCCTGAAATTGAGCGAACACTTCGCCAACTTAGGAGGAACATAAGAGATACTCAAATAATTCAAGAACCAGTCCTCATCCAACCAGTTGAAATTGAAATGGCCAATTCTAGGGAACAAACCCTAAAAGAACTTGCTACCCCTGATATGAATTACCAACCTCTTGGAATTCAATATCCAAACATTGAAGCTGACTTCGAACTCAAATCGGGTTTGATTCATCTTCTCCCTCATTTTCACGGGCTAGACGGTGAGGATCCACATCTTCACCTTAAAGAGTTCCAAGTAGTATGCTCTACCATGAAGCCTCAAGGGGTTTCTGAAGAAAAAATCAAGCTTAGAGCTTTCCCCTTTTCCCTAGTGGATTCTGCCAAGTCTTGGCTCTACTACCTCCCACCTGGTTCCATAAACTCATGGGTTGACATGAAGAGACTTTTCCTTGAGAAGTTATTTCCCGCTTCCCGAACAGCTTCTATCCGAAAGGAAATAAGCGGCATCCGTAAATTCCCTAATGAATCACTCCATGAGTATTGGGAGAGGTTCAAAAAGCTTGTGGCAACTTGTCCACACCATCAAATACCTGACCAACTTCTGATCCAATACTTCTATGAGGGGTTATTGGCTATGGAGCGAACTCTCATTGATGTCGCAAGTGGCGGTGCTCTTGTTGACAAAACTCCTGCAGCTGCAAGAGATCTCATAAGTAACATGGCTGCAAACACGCAGCAATTCCATACTCGAGCACATGCTCAAGTGAAACAAGCCCAAGAGAATCAATCCATAGAGCCCAACAAGATGACTGAGTGGATGAGTGAACTTACAGGTCTTGTGCGTCAACTAGCGGTGGCTACCAAAGCCCCAACCTCATCTTCTCCACAGTCACTATTCCCTGGACCTATCAAGAATTGTGGAATCTGCAACTCTCCATCTCATCCAACTGACACATGTCCACAACTTCAAGATGATCCATCTGATTCATCTAGTCCAATGGAGCTCAATGCGGCATATGCTCAGCGAAACTTCAACCCTCAACAATCAGGTCAGTTTGTTAGAAACTTCAACCAACCCCACTATGAGCCCTTCTCTTCTACCTTTAACCCACCTCTGAGGTATGGTAATCCCATTTCTCATCCTCCGCAATTCCCTCCTCAAAATCCAAACCAGTTTCAATACAGTCAAGGTGTTGGTAACTTCCAACAACCTTACCCTTTTGTCCCTCAACCCCAAAGGAACAATCCTCCTCCTGGATTCCACTATCCTAACGAGCCTTCCCAATTCCCCACCCAATACAATCGCTTTCCCAAGAACCAAAATCAAGGCCAACCCAATTTGGGACAAGCCTCTTCTTCTAAACAACCATGGGAAAGTGTTGTAGAGGATCTTGCTTCCTTCACCCGTTCTAGCCTCAAGAACATTGAAACCCAAATAGGTCAACTTGCATCCCACCTTATCCAGCAACAACCATCCAATTCATCCCAACTCCCAGCTCAACCATTACCCAACCCTAAGGGTAATGTAAGTGCAATTGCACTTAGATCGGGAAAGCAAATTGCAATGCCCCATGCTGATTTCTCTACCTCCCCTTTCGATGTTGATCTAGAAAATGAAAAGAACAAAAAGCTGGAAAAGGAACTTGAATACACTCCTTCACCTCCTTCCATTCCTCTAAGGAACCCAATTCCTTTTCCTCAAGCCATCTCCAAGCCTAAGAAGTCCTTTGAACCTGATCCTGAAATGCTTGACATGTTTAGACGTGTTGAAGTGAACATCCCCCTCTTAGATGCCATCAAACAAATCCCTAAGTATGCCAAGTTTCTTAAGGAATTGTGCAGCCATAAGAGGCAACTTAGGAACATTGAAAATGTTTCAACCAAACAGTCCATTCCCATGAAGTGCAAAGATCGAGGGACCTTCACGGTTCCATGTCAAATAGGGAGTTCCAACTTTGATGATGCACTCATAGACCTTGGAGCCTCAATAAATGTCATGCCCAAATCCATTTTCTCCAACCTTGGTCTAGGTCCCTTGCACCCAATGGGTGTTGTCATTCAATTAGCCAATCGAAGCACTGCCAGTCCTGAGGGGATAATTGAGGATGTTCTTGTTTGGGTCAATGATCTTATCTTCCCAGCTGATTTCTATGTCCTTGACATGGAAGGTGAGACAACCTCTTCTCGATCTCCCCTAATTCTAGGAAGACCATTCCTCATGACTGCGAGAACCAAGATTGATGTCCATTCAGGCATCTTATCCATGGAATTCGGTGACCAAATGGTCAAGTTCAACATTTTCCAAGCCATCCGATACCCATCTGAGGATCACTCTGCATTCTCAATCCATTCTTTTGAGGACACTTCTAAGATTCAATCAAACCCCAATCCACCATGTTCTTCATGTTATAATGATAAAGGATCTTGTGAAATCTGCACCATGATTAACAAAGTCATAAATGGTGAAGTTGATGTGGACCTCTCATTCATAGACTCCATAAATCTGGAGGAACTTGAAAACTCTCTTGAATCCCACATCAACTCTGATCTCTACTGCTCCACCTTGGACAGTGTTGAGGAAAATGATCCAAACCCATCTGGAATCCCTTCTCCTTCTCCTAACTTGTCTAGCTCTCAAATCAAGGCTGAAACTGATCTAAAACCACTTCCTTCACACCTCAAGTATGCATTCCTTTTCCATAATCCCTCCTACCCTGTCATTATCTCTGCTTCACTTTCTGAAACTGAGGAGTCCCAACTTGTTCAAGTGTTAGAAGAAAACAAAAATGCCTTAGGTTGGACCCTAGAGGATATTCCAGGAATCAACCCTGCCCTTTGCATGCATCACATCCATCTAGAGGAATCATCCAAACCAATTAGGCAACCTCAAAGAAGACTCAATCCACTCATACTTGAGGTAGTTAGGGAAGAGATTACCAAGCTTCTTCAAGCTGGTATTATCTACCCAATTTCTGATAGTGAATGGGTTAGTCCAATTCAAGTCGTTCCTAAGAAGGGTGGGATAACAGTTGTCACAAATGAACATGGAGAAGTGGTCACAACTCGAGTGAAAAACAAATGGCGTGTGTGCATCGATTATCGCAAATTGAATGCTGAAACACGAAAAGATCACTACCCACTTCCTTTCCTTGACCAAATGCTTGAGAGATTGGCCGGAAAGTCACACTATTGCTTTCTTGATGGTTACACCGGCTACTTCCAAATTCCAATCGCACCTCAAGACCAAGAAAAGACCACATTCACTTTCCCCTTTGGAACCTATGCCTATAGGCGAATGCCTTTTGGCCTTTGTAATGCTCCTGCAACATTCCAGCGGTGTATGATGAGTATCTTTTCTGAATTCATTGAGAATTGCATGGAGGTCTTCATGGATGACTTTACCATTTATGGCGATTCATTTGAATCTTGCTTACATTCACTCTCTTTGGTCCTTCAAAAGTGTGTCAAGTGCAACCTTGTGCTGAATTTTGAGAAATGTCACTTCATGGTTTCAAATGGGATTGTTCTAGGGCACATAATTTCTCAAGAGGGTATCCAAGTTGATCCAGCCAAAATTGAGGTGATCCAATCACTTCCTGAACCCAAATCAGTTCGAGACATTCGGTCCTTCCTTGGTCATGCCGGTTTCTATCGGCGATTCATTCAGAACTTCAGCAAGATTTCCCTCCCACTCACTCGTTTACTTAAAAATGATGTCACATTCAATTTTGATGAGGCTTGCAAGAGAGCCTTCATTGAACTCAAATCTTCTCTCACATCTGCTCCAATAATCCAACCCCCAGATTGGTCCTTACCATTTGAATTGATGTGTGATGCTTCTGATAGGGCCATTGGGGCTGTTCTTGGTCAAAGAAGAGAAAACATTCCTCATGTCATCTTTTATGCCTCAAAAACATTGGATGAAACTCAATCACACTACACTGTGACTGAAAAAGAACTTTTAGCTGTGGTTTTTGCCTTGGATAAATTCCGGCCCTATCTCTTAGGTGCCAAAATCATCATCTTCACGGACCACTCAGCATTAAAGTTCTTACTTAAGAAAAGTGATTCCAAAACAAGGCTAATAAGATGGATTTTAATGCTCCAAGAGTTTGACCTTGTGATAAAAGATAAACCTGGAAAAGAAAACCATGTGGCTGACCACCTGAGTAGAATTTCTAATTCTTCTCATTCTGAAATAATTGATCCTGAATTTCCAACTGAACACCTCTCATATCTCACTCCAAAGTTACCATGGTATGCCCCAATTGTCAATTACTTGGTTTCTGGTGTTTTCCCTGAATATTTTTCAAAAGAACAAAAAGAAAAGATGAGAAGTGATTCAAAGCATTATTTTTGGGAAGATAATAAACTTTGGAAAACTGGGGCTGACATGGTAATTAGGAGATGTGTTGATGAAACTGAACAATCCTCCATCTTGGAATTCTGCCACTCAATGCCTGGAGGTGGCCACTTTGGACCACAAAGGACTTCTCGAAAGGTCCTAGATTCTGGATTCTTTTGGCCTTCACTCTTCAAGGACTCACACGAGTTCTGTCAATCATGTCCCACTTGCCAAAAGTTTGGCACAATTTCCAAAAGAAACGAAATGCCTCAAAATCCATTAATCTTCTGTGAGCTTTTCGATGTTTGGGGCATCGATTTCATGGGACCTTTTCCCCCTTCCAATGGATTATCCTACATTCTTATTGCAGTCGATTATGTTTCTAGGTGGGTCGAGGCCAAACCCACTAGGAAAGATGATGCTCAAACTGTGAGTGAGTTCCTCAAAACCCATATCTTCCATCGATTCGGAACACCACGTGCTTTGATAAGTGACTTAGGAACTCATTTCTGTAATAGAACCATGGATTCACTTTTGAAAAAGAATGGGGTTGTACATAAAACATCCACTGCATATCACCCTCAAACAAATGGAATGGCTGAACTTTCTAGCAGAGAAGTGAAAAGAGTGCTTGAAAGAATTGTTAAGCCCACAAGAAAAGACTGGCCCGATAGACTTGGTGAAGCACTTTGGGCCTATCGAACAGCCTATAAGACACCCATTGGGATGTCTCCATTTAGGCTAGTTTTTGGTAGAGCCTGTCATTTACCATTTGAAATCCAACATAAGTCATTTTGGGCTGTCAAAACTTGTAATTTTGATTGTGAAAAATCTGGTGAAGAAAGATTGTTGCAGTTGACTGAATTGGAGGAGCTTCGACTCGATTCGTATGAGAACTCCATTCTCTACAAAGAAAAGTCAAAGTCACTCCATGACAAGAACATTCTTCGAAAGGTATTTCATGAAGGTGAAAAGGTAATGCTCTTCAATTCTCGATTTCGACTTCACCCAGGTAAGCTTAATTCTCGTTGGGAAGGTCCTTTTGTTATTACTAATGTTTACCCATTTGGTGCAGTGCAAGTCCAAGACCCTTCTTCAAAAAGAACATTCACGGTAAATGGACACCGGTTAAAGCATCACCATGAGAGGTCTCACAATCCAGGAACCACGTCGACTTCCATCGAAACCCCATCCACTTCAATAGAATCACCACTAGATGGAGACCCGCCAAATCCAAACCAGGGGGCACCTCTTTCCCTTTAACTCTATCTCTCCTCAATCTCTCTTCCCTCTCTTCTTCTCTCTATTTCTTATTCTTCCTCTCTCCCTCTCATTTTTTTTACAACATTCTTCCACAACCTTTTTTCTATTTTCTCTTTTGTGTGGATCTGTCATTAAAAATAAAAATAATTAAAAATTAATAATTAAAAACAAATGAAAATTGAAAAAAAGGGGTGTCATAATTACTCATCATTCAATATTGAAATTTTGTCCAACAATTTTGGGGAGTCAAAAGGCTTGTTTTAAACTCAAATATATTGAATTTTTATCTCAAACTTGGGTAAACAATATTGTTTCAATAACAAACATTTTGAATGAACAATTTTTGGTGGAAAATGATTCTCCCCTACCGTGAGGAATAACATTAGCCTTCATGCCAATGTCATCTATGGACATCTTTTTCATTGTGTGTCTTCACCACTGATTGTGAGTCTTGAGTTTGTGGACCTTCGAGCTGAATTTCCATCTTTTGTGTGCATTAATATGATAGAGGCATTTTCTAAGCCACATGAGAATCAGAATAGCCAAATAGCCTCCCGTTACCCTTACATTGATCCTACTTTTGAAAGCCCCTTTGAGCCTATGAAAACCTTTCTTTTGATAGCCACATTACAAGCCTAATACCTTGTCCCACCCAACATCTTCATGGATTTTCATTGTACAATTTATTGAAATTTAAGTGTGGGGGGAATAGACTTCATTTTTTGGCGTACTTTCATTGATTTCCAATGTGTCATCATATGCTTGAGGGAAAGCTTCCATTCAAGTGTGGGGGAGAGGTTGTAATTCTGTGAGCTTTGGGGTGTATATGTGTAATTTTCATTTGTACAAAAGTCATTGAAAAGTGTTCAAAAAAATGAAAAAAAAATATATTAAAAAAAATGAAAAAAAAGGAATGGGTTGTGTCTTGGGTGGGTCAAAAATCATTCATCATCAACCTTTGATCGTGTTATAACTACTAAAATTAGTTCCATGAGGAGATCAAGCATGGGTTGGGAGATGATTGTGAGACTTGTTTCAAGCACAACTTTCGAAAAAAAAAGCAAAAAAAAAGAAGAAAAAAAGAACACTTGAATCATCTTGTATTGTGTCATTATTTGAAGTCTTCCATGTTGTACATATTCCATCATCTCAACCTATTCCATTTTCTATCTCCCTCACTTTTCATTCATCACACATTCATGCCCTTGTAAATATGTGTTTCTATTTCCTTTCAAATCAAATTTCAAAAAAAAATGTGCATTGATTTTTCCATGTTGGTGTTTTTAACCCCTCTTTTCCTTTGGACATTATATACCTACCATCCCATAGCCACTGAAAAACCCCTTAAAAGACCTCTTGATTCTTGTACACATTAGATTTGGGAATGGAAGCTGAGAGCTCTTACAAACTCTTGATTTTCACTTTTTGTTGGTGAATGAGTGAACCTCCTAAAATACATTTTTATCATCTTGAGAGGAGTAAGTTTTGAGTGCCAACATTTTCTAATTCGAACCTTGAACATGAAAAAATGAATTGTTTCTGATGCATTATTGTGAACCAAAATTGTGATGGAATTCAATATGGATGAGTGAAATAGTCTAAACCTCCCCTGATTGGAGAAAACAAAATTTTAATATTTGTTGGTGAGTGAAAATGTTTTTGTCATGTTTTTATATTTGTTTCACATGAGGACACGCGCAAATATAAGTGTGGGGGAGTTGATGTTATTAATATTTTCATGACTTATTATATTCCCCCTTTACTTATTTTATATGAAATGTGCATAATTTGTGTGAAATATTAATGTTTTAATATTAAGTATAATACTTGAGCATTTTTAGAAGTAGTCAAATTGAGTCAGTTTAATGTTTTACTTATAACTATCACTATACTGATCCAAATTGTGTGGTTCTTATTTTTTAGGATTCTCCTTTCAATATACAACATTTCATTAGAAGGCACCATGATCCAATTCTGCCATTTGAAGGGTCATATGGTCCTCACAAACAAGACCAAAGAATCTGTGAAGAAACTGGACTATTCATGAAGATTGATTTACTGGGCTCAATCCAGAAATTCAAAAACCTTAACTCTCCACCATAATTCGGGGGACACTACATGTCATCTTGGATAAAAATTTCATGGCCCAAATCCAAGTACAACAGGCCCAAATAAATCTTTTAAGTCCAGCCCACCATTCTGGCCGAGAATGTAAATCAGTATAGTATGCATGACATATCTCCTGATGTAATCATCCAAGAGAGCTGAGCTTTTTCAGTGTGAAAGAGGATATGTAGGCGGCCGACTTTGTTGAAGAAACAATTCGGATTTGAAGGCATATTAATATTCAAAAACCCTTTCACATTATGGACTTCAAAAAGACTGGATTGAAATGGACAGTTTAAGTTTGTTTATGCAACCGGACATAACTTTTTATCCTTACGTCCAAATGACTCCAAATTTTGAGAGTAGTCGTCCAACATTATTGTCTACAACTTTGAAGAAGGAGATATTTGAACATTCATCTGTCTAAATTTCCAAATTGGCGATGCAAGTGGAGGGACAGATTGGGAATGCAAACAGTCCACTCCTTGGGCTATAAATACTCTCCCCTTCTCTCCTTGAGAGGGGTTGGCATTTCAGAAGAGAGGAGATCATATTGGCATGACCAAAGCTTTGCCAAAGGCTTTGGAGGACCTTCCATACTCAAGTTTACACTTGAGGGACCTTTCCTCCTCTTTTTCTTTTCACTTACTTTTGTGTTCTTCATTTTTGTAATTTTGTAAGTCCTTTATTTTGTAATTCTGTTTTAATGAAAGTTTCTTCTTCAATATCTCTTATTCTCCTCCACCTTCTGTAGTATAATATTCATGGTCTTAAAATAGTTTGAATCATTTTAAATTATAGTACCTTATCTTGCTTCCTCATTCAATCAAAATTCTTTTTTTGATTCTCAAAATATTTCGTGTGTGTGTTCGGCACACTACTCTTATCTTGTCCCTTTCTTTTTCTTCTCTTTATAATTCATCACCATAAACATATATTACCAGATTAATAAACATCATAATGGCTGAGTAAATCTCTCATTGGGGTGAGTTATAATTTAGGTATGTTAAGTGATTGAGAGCTTCTGCTCGATGAATATTCTTTGAATTAACATTGTGTATGTTGGACTTAACATGTCATGGATTAATGACTTGTTTTGTTTAACATGTGGTTTCCATGGATTATTGGAACCATAAATACACAACCATAAATAAGATCTGATTGAGATTATAACCTTAAGTTAAGTTAAGTCTTGGTTTAAAGCCTTAACACTTAAGAATTCTAATCAACATCATCTTGTGTCATGGGTGTTAATTTAAATGCAATATAAAGCAAAGCTCAAGGATATCACAAGCTTAACTAACCTAATGATGAACTCACCCCAATCTTTATCAACTTGTTAAATTAAACATCATTCATTAAACATTTAAATTAAGCTCTGCAAACAAACCCCCCCAATCTAAATACAATCAACTAAAAACAATCGACTATTACGAAGTATCATCGCCGAGGATTCGACCCGAGTGCTGCTATACACATTAGCAGAGCACCGGAACTTTGACCGGTCGATAGGCGATAATCGGCCGTGCGTTTCAGTGGTCTGCGGCTTTTATAGTAGAGGTACACGGTGTGTATAATAGACCACATGTTGTGTATCCCATTTTTTGAGTTATTATATATATATAATTATTATAGTAAACTATATAATAATTAATATTAATAATTAAAATAATAAAAATAGATATGTGTATATAAAAATATAATTTATCAAAAATAACACTATACACATAATGTATCAGTTAATACACGTCGTGTGTTCTAAAATTGAAAAAAGAGAAGTACAACCTTTGGTCTGGTGCTTGGGGAGAGGTTTGAACCAGCGATCGGTCGTTCCGAACGGAATTTCTTAACCACTGGAGCAAAGGTTGTACTGCTGCTCCTATTTATTATTTAAATATATTTATTGTAAAAAGACCTATGCTATATGAGAAAAATAAATTCACGGCATGTGGTTTTTAATTAGTCAAAAATGGGATGAAGCAGGTAGATTAGCAGAGTTCAAACTCGGGTCTTTTGGATTCAGGGCTGAGACTCTGCCAACTTCACCTGCATGAATTTCTTTATGCGAAAAATATTTTTAGTTTAAGGAAAACATGGCACACACGACGTATATCGGAAGACACATCATGTAGTTTTATTAAAAATAAAAATGATGGAAATGGGGCGGTTGTCAGGATTCAAACCCGGGTCTTCTGGAACCGGGTTATGATCCTAGCCAATCGACCCATCCCCATCCTGGGTTTTCTTATAAACAAATATATATATATATATATAGGTAAAAAATACCACACACGCCATGTAAGAAAACATGAATTTTAAAAGGAGGAACCCTGTGCCGAAGGTAGGTCAGGAGGGATTCGAACCGATGACGGCTCAGATAAACTCCAGTGACCTTACCATCAGCACAGAGATCATCCCTATTTATTACTTTGTTAAGATATATATTTATAATAGTTATAAGATAAGAGAAAATAAATAAGTACACGTTGTGTGTATAGGAGGTACACTGCATGTATCCACTGGGTTGCTCCAAGGAAGCGCCTTTGTTTTAGGTCATAGGATTGACCTACATACCTTTGCTTACCTAAGTTGTATGGTGGAAAATGTTCCCACCATGTCGTCCATATGACTGTAAGCCTTCAATTGCTGTCTGTTTACCTTGAATGGTTGACCATCCTCTCCATAAATTTCCACTGATCCATAATGGAAGATGCGTATAACGTGGAATGGTTCCAAACAATGTGACTTCAACTTCCCTGTAAATAATCGAAGATGAGAGTTAAAGAGGAGTACCTGATCACTGGGTTGGAAATATTTTCATGAAATCATCCATTCGTGAATTGCTCTCGTCTTCTCATTATATAGCTTAGCATTTTTATACACCTCTAATAGGATTTTATCAAGTTCCTACAGTTGGAACTTTTGCTTCTCTCCAACTGCCTTCAAATCAAAACTCAGGGCCTTCATGGCCCAGTATGCTTGATGCTCCAATTCTACTGGAATATGGAACGACTTTCCATATATGAGGCAAAATGGTGGCATTCCCATTTATGTTTTGAAGGGAGTCTGATATGCCCATAAAGCATTATCTAACTTCTTGGACTAGTCTTTCCTCGAAGTTTTGACTATTTTATCAGGATATGCTTCATCTCATGGTTGGAGAGCTCTACTTGTCCACTAGATTGGGGATGATATGGTGTCCCCATATGATGCTTTACTCCATATATTGATAGTATTCCACTCATCAGTTTGTTGTCTAAGTGGGTCCCTCTATCGTTGATCAGTACTTGGGGAACTCCAAACCTGGTAAAAATATGTTTCTTTAAAAATATCATGACTACCTTGGTCATGTCATCAGTTGTAGTGGTAGCTTCCACCCATTTGGAGACGTAGTCGACACAGACCAGGATGTATGTGTTCTCGAAATATGGGGGAAATGGACCCATGAAATATATTCCCCGGACATCGAAAATTTTGACCTCCAATATGGGGTGCTGGGGAATCTTAGCTCTATGCCCCACATTACCAGTCCTCTAGCATCGATCACAATAGAAAACAAAGGCCTAGGAATCTTTATAAATGGTGGGCCATAATAACCCAGATTGTAAGATCTTTTCTATCGTATGGTCAGGGCCATGATGTCCCCCAACTGGTGAGGCATGAAAGAATTTTAGGACTTCATGAACTTCATTTTAGGGGATGAAATGATGAATCACCCCATATTCACAGGATCGGAATGGAAGAGGATCTTACCAAAAGTAACTCTTAACATCAGAGAGAACCCTCTTCCTTTGTAGGAAGGAGAGGTCTGGGTGAACGACACCTATAACCAAAAAAATTAGCAATATCAGCATTCCAAGGTCTAGGTGTTTCATTGATTTAAAAGAGGTGCTCATCAGTGAAATCCTCCATGATCTATCGATCTTCATCCTTTTCTAAATGAGGCAGCTCCAGGTGGGAGATATGATCAGCAACAACATTATCACTCCATTTCTTATCTCGGATCTCCAGATCAAATTCTTTTAGGAGGAGCACCCAATGGATCAATCGAGGGTTTTAATCTTTCTTGTTTAGTAGGTACATTAGTGTTTCATGGTCAGTATAAGAAATAACTTTAGATAGCACCAAGTAAAAACAGAACTTGTCAAATGAGAACACCACTACCAACATCTCCTTTTTCGTGGTGGTGTAGTTGATATGTGCCTCGTTGAGCGTCCTGTTGGAAAAATATATAGGTCGAAAAATCCAGTCAAGCCACTAGCCCAAGACTGCTTCTACTGCGTAGTATCTTACATCGCACATCACTTCAAATTGTTCCCCCAAGTTGGGAGAAATCAACATTGGAGCTTCCACCAGGCGCTACTTCAGGTGCTCAAAATATATGGTACATGTCTCATCGAACTCAAATATGGCATCCTTGGTCAAAATATTGGTGAGGGGATGGGATATTTTTGAAAAGTCGTGGACAAACCGCCTGTAAAAACTAGCATGCCCTAGGAAGCTACGAATGGATCTAACGGAAGTCGGAACATGAAGTCATGAAATGACTTCTATCTTTGTCAGGTCCACCTCTATCCCCTTCACAGAGATTATGTGGCCAAGGAAAATTCCACTTTTCACCATGAAATGACACTTTTCCCAGTTCAAAATGAGGTTAGTGTTTTCATTTCATTCCAGAACTAGCTCCAGGTGCCGAAAACAAGTGGTGAAAGATTTTCCGTAAACAGAAAAAGTCATCCATGAATACCTATAGGATTCGTTCCTCCATGTTGTGGAAGATAGCCATCATACAGCATTGAAAGGTGGAGGGGGCGTTGCACATTCTAAAAGACATCCTTCAGTAAGAAAACGTACCATAGGGGAAAGTAAATGTGCTTTTCTCCTGATACTCTGGAGCAATGGAAATATGGTTGTCGTCGGAATATCCATCAAGGAAGCAATAAAAGTTGTGCCTCTCTAATCTCTCTAGCATCTGATCCATGAAGGGAGGGGGGAAATGGTCTTTCCTCATAGCGTCATTCAGCTTCCTGTAGTCCACACAGACTTGCCAGCCCGTGACAGTCCGTGTGGGGATGAGCACATTCTTATCATTTAAAATCACAATGATACATCTATTTTTGGGTACCACTTGTAGGGGACTCACCCACGGACTATCCGAGATTAGATAAATGATTCATACATCCAACAATTTAATCACCTCTTTTTTTAAAACTTCCTTCATGGGGGGATTCAGGCGCCGTTGTGGTTGCTGAGATTTCTTGGCACCTTCTTCAAGTAGCACCTTGTGGGTGAAAATGGTAGGGTTCATTCTATTTAAATCTATAATTGTCCACCCAATAGCATGCTTCCATTGTTTTAAAACATGTAGAAGTGCATCTTTCTGCTCCTGTGACAATTCTGAACTAAGTATTATAAGAAATGTTTTATGGTCTCCCAAATACCCGTTCTTTAGAGAATACGGAAGAGGCTTCAGTTCTTGTTCATGCGCCTTTATAATTGAAGGTAAAAGTGGTTCAACCTTTTCCCATTCTAGACTATCATGAAAAACTACACATTTCCAATAGTGGCCACCCTGGCCTTCTAGTAATTACAATTCCTATAGAACTTCTTCAACTGGAATGTCTAGAATGATAAAGTTGTCTGAGGTAAAAGAACATACCAGATCATCCCCTTTTTCTCCCAAAAGATCATATATGGTGTTTACCATATAACATCCCTCATGATCAGACATTGATGCATGCTTAACAACTTTGAAAACATTTTAGGAGACTCTCTCATCTCCTACCTGAAAAATTAACTCCACCTGGTGCACGTCGATCAGTACCTTCCTAGTTTCCAAGAAAGGCCTTCCCAAAATGAGAGGTGCCTCCTGGTTTTCCTCCACGTTGAGGATGATGAAATATTCAGGATCGATCAGCCTACCCACCTTGACCAGCATGTCCTCTAGTATCCCTTTTGGATATTTGATGGATTGGTCAGCAAGATGAAGGGATATTCGGGAAGGCTTCAGGTCGTTGAGCCCTAGATTTTTGAAAACTCTGAGGGGAATGAGGTTCACACGGGCCCCTAAGTCACATAGGGCCTTCCCAAACTCACATGGTCCAATAGTGCATGGAATATTGAAGCTACATGGATCTTGGAGTTTGGGAGGAATTGAATGTTATATGACTGCAGAACACTCTTTGGTTAGGGAAATGGTGCCCAGATCCTCCATCTTTCTTCTATTGGTGATGATTTCTTTCATGAATTTCGTATAAGTGGGCATCTTAATTAGTGCCTCAGCAAATGGAATATTTATATGCAGCTTCTTGAACAACTCCATGAATTTTCTAAACTGGTGGTCCAGCTTCCTTTGCTTTAATCTCTCTTGGAAGGGTAAGGCAGGCTCAAAGGGTTTTACAACCTCCTTTCCTTTATTATGTGAAGCCTCCTTCCCTAGGATTTTGGATGAGGAGGGGTCTATATATGTACCTTATTTATCAACAGGTGGTGTGGTTGCACCTAGCTATGCTGATTGGTTTTGTTGTAACTCTTTTCCACTTCGTAGTGTGATGACATGGGCCTCCTCCCTCAGGTTCTTCTCAATGTTACCCGGTAGTGTACCAAGTTTCCTTCCTGAGAGTTGGTTTGCCAGCTGGCCAATTTGGTTCTCCAGGACTCGAATTGAAGCCTCCTGATTTTGGAACCTAGTCTCAGTAGTAGATATAAATTTGGTCATGAGTTCCTCTAACCTTGAGGTGATCTTCTGCTGAGGTGGTTGTTGAGCTGGTGGAAGTGGTGGTTGTCGCGGCTACTGTGGGCGAGGGTTTTGATACCCTTGCTATTGATAAGAGCCTTGTTGGGGTTGTTGCTGCCTGGGGTACTAGTTCTGATAAGGAGGCTGGTTGTAGTCGGGTGGTCATTGGGGTAGAGGATTCTGTTGATGTTGGCCCCAGCTTGTGTTCTGCTGATCATGCCATGCCGGGTTCTGGTACTGCTGGTACTGGTTTGGCCCTCGGTTTTGGGCAACATAACTCACCTCTCTTGTTGAAGAGCCTCCAATAGAACCCGGGAATTCTCCCATGATGTGGTTATCACCACATTCACTACACTCCAGATAGTTTGTCACATGTACTTGGTATGTGCCCTTCAGATTGAGCGTATCAATCGTTTTGGACACAACGTCCAATTGGATAGCAAGCATAGTAGTAGCATCAATGTTATGCATACCACATTTCTGTGTGCCCCACTCGGAATTCCATTGGAATATGTTGGTAGACATGTCTTCCAGTAATTCAAATAGCTCTTCAGAATATTTCCTCATTACTGTACCTCTAGCAGTAGCATCCACTATAGACTTGTATTTGTTGTGAGACCTCCGTAGAAGGTTTGGACCTGCATCCAAAGTGGGAGTCCGTGGTGTGGGAAATTGCACAACATCTTCTTCAAGCACTCCTAAGATTCATATAATGAATCTGAGTCATGATTCTGGAAGTTGTGGATTTTGTTCCGCATAGTCAATGTCTTCGAGCGTGGGAAGTATTTAGAAAGAAATGCTTAGGCGAGCTCCTCCTTGGTGAGGATAAATCCTTGAGGAAATCCTTTAATCTAGTCTTTTTCCTTATCCCATAGAGAGAAGGCGAATAGGTGAATAAAAATGGAATCTGTGGACACTCTATGTTAGAAGAACGTGTCACAGACCTCCAGGAAATTAGAGATATGGGCATTGGGGTCCTTGCTGGGCAGGCCGCCGAATTGAACGGTGTTCTAGATTAGCAACATGATGGCATGCTTGATTTCAAAGTGTTGGGCCTACACTGGTGGACGGACGATGCCCGTGTCAGCTCCATGGATAGATGGCAGGTCGTACTCCGTGAGAGTACAGTGTGGAGGTGGCTGCTAAGGTATTGGAGTCAGCATGTATTGTTGCTCTTGAGGGGCATAATACAGCCCATGTCCTGGGTGTAAAAACGAATTTTCTCCGATTGGAATTGTTGGAGATGCTATAGGCCATACCCTAGAGCAAGTGGAGCTTTCTAGTTCTGGTTGTCATCCGGTCCTAACAGTTTTCCAGCTCCTTGGAAAACAGATTGATTTCCTTCCTCGTTCTGCACCATGGGATTGTTGTGATTGTGCTCATTCATGAGTGCTCGTTGGCACCTCAAAATCATTTTTTCGATCTCTGGGTGAATTGGGAAAAACCCTGATGACTCAGTGTTCTTGGAATGTGTGAGGTATCCACTCATACACCTAACGACCTGCACAATTCAAAAAACACCAATCTTAAATGAGGAAAAAGAAATATAAACAAGAAATGACAATAGAAAAGATATTTTTGGGAATTTATAATTTTTATTTTCACTAAAATTTGATACAAACTTAATTAAAACAAGAACAATATTAACTTTTTTTAATTACCCTAGCAACGGTGCCAAAATTTGGCGAGTCGTTTCACCGAAGGTATGTTATCGGTGTCCAAAATTATTTTTACCCTAATGAGTATAGTACCAGTAAGGGGTCGATCTATAGGGAAAAAAGAAGTTATTTTAGTCTTTGCTTACCTAATTTGTATTTTTTTCTTAGTGAAGTGTGCTGAATTTAGAGTCAATTTTTGATGTTTGGATAAAAAGAATAATCAGTTTTAAGTTTCTCTAATAAATTACATAATGAATATTAGAAAATATAGAAAAATTTGTTTTGATGAAAATTAAAGAGAGAAATGTGTTGGGGTTGTGGATTCTTAAGAAGTTGATTATTAAATCGAATTGATAATGAGGTTGTGTTGTTCATAATAACCCAACACTCTGGGTTCAATTTGTAACAAAGTTTCCTTGGTCTGGTAAACTTGTATTTAGAGATGAGGAAACTAACTCCTTGGTCTAGTAGTTAGTGTTTAACAGTTCTTTATTTGGTTTATTCCATTTTTGAGTCAAGAAATAATTACAATGATCGTGAAAATATTCATTGATATTATTCTATTGAATCCCTGAAAATTCTGCCCTTGGTCTGGATCATAATTTTCAATGATAAGATTAAGTTATTTAAGAATAATAAGAAGAAGTTAAAATAAAAAACACATTCACATCAACTAATCTATATTACAACTCTTACATCTCCCATAACCCTAACACACTGGGTATTTAGTTACACATAGAGGAAAATATAAACACAAAACCCTCGATACCTAATGTGATCATTGCTTGGAACTTTGAGGAGGGAATGACTCTTCGGTAGAATGGTATAATGGTGAAGTAGTAGAATGGTGGTAGAATGGAAGCAGAGCTTCTTTCCTTCAGACATTCAACCCTTTTCTGTACACATATTCTCCTCTACTAAGGACAAGTCCTATATTTATAGAAAATAGAACTACACAGTGTGCTGTAATGTACACGCCGTGTAGTTCTTTTCAACGCGCTTTTATCCTTGTTTTCTCCGCTAGTAGGCGGCCTAACACATCGTCCTTGACTTGGAACATGGCGTATCCTGGTAGGTAGATATAAACGGCATGTTTCACCACTATACATGGTATGTAGTCTCATTTTTTTACCACTAACCACTTCTAGAAAGGTATACACATCATGTATAGTTAAACATGGAATGTCCCTATTAGCCGGTCACATGGGTGTGTAGACTTCTTCTCATCCGCCAACTGCTTCTAGAAGGGTGTACACTGCATGTAAAGTGTGAATACGGCGTGTACCAGCCTCTTGTTACTTGGACATGTACCTCTCTTGGTCAATATATGTTTGAGTTTGAATTTACACGGCGTGTGTATAAGTACACGCCATGTAGTTTGTAAATTTTTCTATATTCTCCCCCATTTTGTGAATTTGGCCATAAATCTCCTGAAAATGAACAAGATCACCAAAATCAAAGTATTTTTCCCCTAAGAAGTAAGTAATTTCTGAAAAATTGTTCTTATTTTCAATAAAGTATGTGAAAATGTATACACAAATCGGGTGCATCACAAACCCAACTGTGAGAGGTGGTAATTGAAAAATCGAATGACATCTATTTTTGAGTCGGTAGTCTGTCATACACACAAATGATGATTTCATAACCCATTTGATAGAAGTGGGGATATTTTTAGTTCATTATTTTAATTTAAAAACAAATAATTATATTTAAAATACTAAGTTTATTATATCATCAAGTTTTAATAATAATTGAATGAGGTGAAGGAAGAAATAAAATAAAAACACTCATTAAAGAATGCTACCTTTTATTTATGTAACCTCCTTAGGTTTGCACCAAAATAATTACTAGGTTTTATTTATAAAAAAACTAAGGATTCTAGTAATATGGGTTTAATTTTGAAGTTATTTGGGTAGTTATTGACTAAACTAAAAATTTTTTAATGTGTTAATATGAGAGGAAAGGGGGTGGCCTTTTATAAGTGAGGTGAGTGGAACACTGGTAATTGTTTAAAATAAAATGGTGTACCCATATTTTTTACATTCCAAAAGGATAAAAAATTAATTACTATTGAGACTTATAAATTATATGGTCTAAATATGTCCATAAAATATATTTTAGACAAGTTTTTAGGTTATTTTAACCTTTATATTTTTAGTTCATCCCCCGATAGATCAATTTTTATCTTAACTGAGATAAATAATTTTTACTTTTTTTACTATTAATTGGGGTCACAAAATAATTTGACCTTATTAGATAATATAAATTATTCTTATTAAAAATATAGAATCCATTTTTCAAAATTCCATTCACATTAATAGAAAAATTACTTTAAAATTTATCTTTCAATTATGAAGAAAACACAGGTTTTCAAAGAGGAAATGTTCAAAAGTTTACAATGTTTTTATATCAAAATATGAAAATGATTTCAACGACATAAATTATATTAATATATATAAAATTTAACTAATTTTACTTTAAATCCAATTAAAAAATATAATTTAACTTTATAAAAAAATTAAATGAAAAGGCAGTTTAAAAACCAAATTTGTTTCTCTATTCAACAAAAAATGAAACTTTACTGAAAAATTCCAAAAATTCATCCTAAGATAATTTTGATGTTATTATTTAAAACATAAATCACATTTTATCTAATAAATTTTCTAAAATATGTAAAATAAATTTTAAATTTTGTGTTCAAAGAGATACTAAACTATCTTTTTAAAAAATACTGTTTCACAGAAGAAAAAAATATTTTTTTAAATGATTTTTATTTTATTTGTAATAAATATATAACCATAATTTTCATAATTTAGTTAATATTATTTGTACCTTTAAATTTATCAACTAGAATATAATGATATACTATATTACGGTTCACATCAACTTGGGGTTTCATGTTCCACATCTATCGAAGAGATTAAATTTAAAGAAATGTATTACAGGGTTATTTAATTTCAGTGTTACATGTTTTATATGATATCATATATAATGTTGTTATTTTATAATTATGGGGTGTTACATTCTCCCCACCTTAAAAAATTACATCCTTTCAATTTAAACTTGATCTCAGTAATCAAGGGTTTGATATTTGAAAATTATTTTGTTGAAAAAATACAATATAAAAAGAATTATTAAAAAATACTCTTAATAAGAGAGAAAGGAAAGTAAAAAAGTTTATATGGAATAACACATAATTAGGTTTCCAAGTAGGATAACATTGGTAGAAATTTAAGATATATATATGGAATAAAATCATAAATAATTATAAAAAATGACATAGTTTGTTGATCATGAGAAAGTGAATGATCAATGGAATGTTAATAACCCCAAAACCATAAATTTTTGATGATTTAAAAGGCCATATTATTCATTGGATATGAATTTATCAGGACAAATTTTTTTTTCAGTGTTATTTTCCTAAAGTTGAGTAATTATTTTAATTTCTAAGAATATAAGGAAATATACTTACTTGATATGTTTCTATTTCATAAGCACAATTTCATCCTTTGGTTGTGATTTAATCAATTTACAATTCATTTATTACACAAAGAAATTATAAAATGAATTATTTTTGTCTAGGGCACTAAAATTAACAATTAACATATCATAAGATCCATAAAAGAGTGAAATGTATTTCCATCTATCTCTAACTATTTTCCAAAACCAATATGGTTAGCAAAAGATATTGAATATAATACATTAATCTATAAACCTCAAATGTAACATCTCTAGTTAATTATTAACAATTATTTTTCAAATAATTCAACTAATGACATATTAACTAGGATATCATGTAGTCTAGTAGTATGTGTTGAACCCTTATTATCCTTCAGTTGTGGGTTCAATCCCCATGGCCTTGCCATCCATGATGGGTTGTCACCCAACATGTGGGTAGACCTTTTTCTAAAACTATATTAACATAATTAATATAACATTCCCAAAATAAATATTATTGATATCATTGAAATAAAATTAACCATTGAATAACCTTTTTACTAATATTTTCAATAAAAAACATTATTTTTAATAAGTTCTAATAATATTATTTGACTATTAATACCATGTCATTAATGATACTATTAACCTTAAATATTATCAATGCCTTTAAAATTATGTCTCTGAAATGTAAATTCATTATTCCTAAAATAACTTTTCCACTAAAATATATAATTTCCATAAATTTCTCCCAAAATATCCTTAATCTTGGTAGACTCTCATCACATAAAACCTAAAAAATGGTGTTTAATACTTCAACTTATGATCAACCTTAAACTCATAAACCATGATAGAATCAATAACTATTATATTAATTAAGTCATATATTCTTCTAAAATGTTATAGAGTCCTTGTATTTTTCATTATTCTTATAACCAAAATATCATTAGTAAAATAACTCTACAATTTAATTATTAAATTCCAATACATAAATTATTCATCTATTTTAGTTCCAAATAAGTATTTTATTAGTTTGTTGGTTAACCTTAAGAATGGGTAATTGACTTGGATAATTCCCAGGTTCTCTACATTTAAGACAATGAACTATAAATGGATACCTATGTTGAGATTTATTTATTTCCATCATACTATTCATTTTTACTCAGCAATTCATTACATTATGCCCTAATTTTCCACACATAAAGTATTTTCCATTTATTTGAGAAAAATTCATGGGTATAAATTTCCATATTCCTCACGTGATGGAAATCAATCCTTATTTGCTCAATGGTCTCCACCACTCAAGATCTTAGCAAACTTCATCCTTCTCTTCTTCAGTGAGTCTGAAAGATGGTTAATGTATTAGTTGTTAATAATATTTTAGTGAAACTGATCAGGAATAATCATGATATCTTTCAATCCTATTATCATCCCATTTGGTTTTTCATAGTCACCACATTTTCTTTTATGTTCAATATTAACA
This sequence comes from Viscum album, assembly GCA_963277665.1. Classification (NCBI taxonomy): domain Eukaryota; kingdom Viridiplantae; phylum Streptophyta; class Magnoliopsida; order Santalales; family Viscaceae; genus Viscum; species Viscum album. Next base: position 1,959,643,743 of record OY728119.1, on the reverse strand, counting down.
TGATTCCTTCAGGTTCTAGAAATTGGATAAAACAAAAAAAATTAGTGTGAGAAAAAATAATCACAGTGGGAAAACCATATAATCATTTATTGTATGATTAAATAAAAACATCTTATTTTCAATCTAAATCACCTTAGTTTTTACCAAGGTCGTTCATTTTCAATGTCTATTCATATCCTTCAAAATGGTTTCTAAAGAAAATGTGAATTATTCTAAGCATATCCCCCTAGAGTGCCAAACTAGGTGCATAGTAAGTCCTATTATCATGTATTAGATAATGATCAGGTCAATCCCAATGTGACCTTTTTAGAGTTATTACCCCTAGATACAACTATTCTATAACTATGTCTACTTATAGTATCCATAAATGTATGTATTTCTAGGAAAAATCAAATAATATCTACCTTACCTAAACTTTAGGATGTTCTTATAAGCTTATCCTCAAAGTTTGTCACAGGGTTATATTCCCTAATCTAGGTTTTCTGAAATATAGTTCTCAAGGTTTCTAATAAACTTCCTCTAATACCAAATGTAACGACCAAGACACCATTAGTCTAGAGTCGGTGTATTACTTTATTATATTGGCATAAGATATATGGAATCACATTTGAATGGACCGAGTTGTTTACTAGTCTTGGTAAACTAGATACATACTTGAGTCTTTTATTAAATTTGAAAATGAAAATCAAAACATAATTTTTTTTGAGAATACCATTATTCCCTCAAGAATATCCCCAAATATTAATCATAGTACACTTCATGGATTCCTAAGAAAATAAACAAAATAAGGGTGAGCTCAAATTCTTAGTAATGGTTAAGTATAATGAAAACTATCCTGAATCAATAAGCATAATCAACATGGAAAGGTAAATAAATGAACACACCTCCAATGGCCCAAAGGCATTCATTTTTTATTTATTTTTGATAATCCACCTTTCAAGGGGTGAGGTGGAACCCTTAAAAGGATCGTAGGTGTAAGTATAACATGACAAATAGGCCTTAGAGGAATTCATTGCTCATAGGCTTCAAACATTACATACAACCCAGACTAACTACTTGGAATTGCTCCTACCCAGCATCTTCATCGTGAAATCATCTATCCACCTTCGCATGGTTGTTCGGCTAGGCTTTCCTGGTCATGCATAGGCTTGTCCTGATAGTAGGTGTCATACCCTCTCATTCTTGTAATCTATTTAGCTTCTGCTGTGGTGAATGCTCATTGCTTTTCCTCCTTCTGGAGCTTTTTACTTGTAGGTTGTCTAGTTTTTATCTACACTTAAGGTGGCCCGAAGGCCTTGAGGTGGCCCAGAGGCCTTACTGACCCAAAGGCCTCGGTGGACCAAATGCCTTAAAAAACTCGGACAAAATCGATGGCCCGAAGGCCCAAACGGGGGAATAGTCCCAGCTGCTATAGTTCCAAACTGTACCTACTACATTACTTTGTAGTACTACTACAATACCTGGAAATATCCCTCCACCTGGATTTGATCCTGGGTCACTTGGATGCTTTTAAGAATTCCTCACCAACCAGGCTAAGGCTCATGTTCTAAATAACTAAACACACATTCCATTTAAACAACTGGAATATCAGTATAAGATAAAGAATAATCAACGTGGAAAGGAAAATAACTGAAAACACATTCCATTTAATCTATAAACTGAGAATGAGATGAATCTAAAGATAATATCATTGTGAAAATATTATAGAATATTTAAATTCTGAATGAAATAAATTTTTAATTAATGGATGTCCTAATATCAGAAATCATGATACCTATACCATCAATACTTTTCACAATACACTTTAAAACCATAGGTAGAAACCCTTTAAATTATAGCTAACTGATGCACCTCATAAAACTACTAATGCATATAGGGAAAATATAATTCTAGTTCCCACCCATCACTAAATTTCTAAAGTATTCCTCTTATATTGAATGATAGATTTAATTTATGAACAATGTGTCTTATCATCAAATATATGCACTGAGTAATGAATGAAGATTTATAAATATTTCTTCAGATAAAAAATAACTTTCAATGTAAAACAACATAAGTATAAATGATATATGGTTTTATAAATAAAAAATATGTGATAAAAATATGGATATATAGGGGAAATTTAATTTCTAATGAACATAGATAATTGAACATTTCATGGGAAAGTTAATAACTAGAAAAATGAATCAAGAAGGTGAATGTTAATAATTTAATTGGTCAAAATGATCATAAACCATCCATAGAAATAATAAGGATAGTATCAATCCAACATATACCCATTATAGTAATAATAAAGGATTATTTTCATTGATGAATAGAAATACCATAAAAATATCTTTAAAACATTTTTGAAGAAAATATCCTTTTCATTTTTAAAATCAATTTAAAAAATAAATGTTGAAAATAATTGAAAATAATTTTATTTAAAAATAAACATTTAAAATTATAAATTAATTTTTAAAATATTTATTGGTCATTATGGTAGTAAATTACATGCATTATGAGTAAGTTAAAACAAATATTCCATTCACTTTTTCGATAAAATCCATAGGGACCTTGTTTTTAAAACGACATGACGATTCCTTTCAAAAAAATTGTAAAAAGTAAAAATATGTAAAAATTTCATTAATAAATAATTTTTGATAATATTAAAAACATTTTTTGAAAACATTATTAAAAAACATGTTTTTTAAAGAAAAGTGTTTTCCAGCTGAAGAGAGAAATGAAGTTGGATTTTATTAAAAAAAATCAATCATTTTAAGTACTAAATAGTGGGAAAATGGTAATATTACTTGAAAAGGTTCATGAATAAACATATAATAAGAATATTAAAATTTTATTAAACAATTTTCAAATAATTTCCTTAAATATAAATTCAATTATAAACAATCTCAATTAAAAAGAGATTGTGAAGTAAACCCTTATGAAGATCATAACGTTGAAGTGTGAATTGACCAATGAATAGATTATGTGTATCAAAATAAAATCCACATAAAACAAGTGTATATAAAACATAATTTAGTCAAAATTAAATGTGCATATAACCATATAATATGAAATACAAATAACAAGTAATATAACCCAATGAAAAGAAATTGAGTCATTAAATTCTTTACTAGTAGGTAACTTTTATATAATATTACCTTAGATGAAATAATTAAAATTAATGCCTAAAATACCATGGATTTTTAATTAATAATGATATAACATGTCAAAGTGTAATTATATACACCATATAAAATAAATTAGGTGTATAATATTATAATATTCCTCAATGAAGAGAAATTGAGACGAAGTCCCTTACCTCGTGCTTCCTTTTGATTGAACGTGCTTTAACATCTTAGATAATAGTTTTAAAAAATTTATTAGATTATACCAGAGAAATATCCATATTTATAATATCCTATATGATCCTAATATGACATTTTATCACTCATTAGTTACTAATATTTAATTATTTTCATTGTTTTGTGTGTTAATTATCTTTTTTTCTCAGGTTTGTTTTGTCATGAAAGTTATCGTTTGTGGGTATATGATATAGATACATCAAATAAATAACAATAATATAAAATAATTATTATATTTATTCATCAATTATACTTTCAATACCAATCATGAAATATGTCTTTGAGAAATTAATTATGTTACGACCATGGAGACAGAAGATCGTACGTATGCATGGGTAATATTTCCATTTTTCAATGATCATTATGTAAAGATTTTAAGTGATATTTTATCTTTAAATAATAATTATTATATCATAAATACCATATTATTTCATTAAATATACTTATATATATCATCCTTGTGGTATGGTTATGAAAAGAGTGTCACGTAACTTTGTGATGGGGTTAGTCCACACGTACATGAATGATGTTATCATCTTTCATTGAGTGAAAAGGTAAGAAATAAAATCATATTTTATCATTTAATAATTAAATATATGTAATTAGTATCATAATTATTTAATTTATATCACATATATTCATTAAATATATCCTTATTATCTTCCATATGAAGAGTTAGTGAAAAACAAATCACATCACTTCATGAGGCGGTAGTCCTTCATACACACAAGCGATATTATCATATCCCCTATGGAATGGAAAGTAAAAAATGTATATCTGATATAATAACTTAGATGTATAATTATTTTATAAATACCATATATATACTTTATATCCATCATTATACCCAATCGTGAGAGGTGGTAATGAAAAAATGAATGACATCGGTTCGCAAGATTCTAATCCACCTTACACATGAATGATAATTTTGTAACCCATTTGATGGAAGTGGGGATGGTTTTAGGTCATTATCTTAAAATAAAAACATATAAATATATTTAAGATTTTTATGTTTTTATATCATCATTATTTAAAAATAATTTAATTATTTGGAGGAATAAATAAAATAAAAACATTCGTTAAATAACTTCACCTATTCTTCATGTAACCTCCATAAGTTTCCACAAAAAAATCCTTCCTATGTTGGATTTATTACAAAAATAAGTCTTCTAGGATGATTTTATGTAATTTTTTAATTTATTTTTGTATTTATTTTATGAAAATAAAAGTTTTTAAGGATGCAATAGGAGACTAGATAGTGTGGCCTTTTATAAGTGAGATAAGTGGCACACTTGTAATTTTTGAAAAGAAAATGGTGTACCCACATTTTTCACATGACACAAGGGTAAAAATGTATTAATAACGAGACTTAGAAATTATATGGTCTAAATATGGTCATAAAATATATTTTATACAATTTTTTAGTTCATTTTAATCTTTATCTCTTTAGTTTAACCCCTTAGTAAATCTATTTTTACCTTAGCCGTGGTAAATAATTTTTACTGTTTTTACTATTCATTATGGTAAATAATTAAGTAGAACTTATTATATAATATAAATTGTTATAATTACAAATATGGAATCTATTTTTCCAAATTTTATTCAAAAATGTGGGAAATTTTAATTTAAAATTAACCATGTAGTCACGACAATAAAGCGGGTTTTCAAAGATAAAAATGTTTAAAAGTTTATAATGATTTTATATATAAAAAATTCAACATGAAAATGATTAAAATGACCTATATTGGATAAATATATATATATATATAATTTAACTAATTTTACTTTAAAAAAAAATTTAAAATAGAAATTAACTTTATAAATAATTTAAATGAAAATGCAGTTTTCAATAAAAAGCAGCATTCTTTCATAATACAACAAAAAATGAACTTTTCAAAAAAATCCCAAAAAATCACACTAAGATAATTTTGATATGATGATTTCAAAAATAAATTTAATTTTATTTGATGAATTTTCTTAAAGTGTAAAAAAATAATTTTAAATTATGTGTGCAAAGAGAGACTAAACCATCTTTTAGAAAAATATACACTTTTTCAGAAAACATTTATATTTTTATTTAAATGATTATTATTTTATGTATAATTAATATATATCCATAATATTCATAATTAATTTATTAATATTCGTACTCCCCAATTTAATAACTAGGTTATAATATTATACTATATTAAAATTCACTTTGACTCGGGGTTGCATGTTCCAAAAGCTATCGAAGAGATTAAATTTAAAGAAATGTATTTCAAGGATTCTTTAAGATCAGTGTTGTGTGGAACATATGCTATCAAATACAATGTTATTATTTTAAAATTTCATGGTGTTAAATTCTCACCACCATAAGTAAATTTAATCTTGCCAATTTAAACTAGATCTGGATAATCAAGGGCTTAATATTTGTAGAATATTTTTTTGAGAAACCACATCATAAAAAGATTTAATATAAAATCCTCTTAATGAGAGATAAATGGAATTAAAAAGGTTATAATTAATAAAAAATAATTAGGTTTCTATGTAGGTTCACATTGGTATCAGGTGATTATATGGATATGGAAGAAAAACATAAATAATTATAGAGAATGATAGAGGTCATTGATCACAAGAAATTGAATGATCAATGGAATATTAAGGACCTCAAAACCATAAATCTATGATGATTTTAAACACCATATGATTATTTGGATATGAATTTAATTGGATAACATTTTTTTCTTTAATATCATTTTCTTAATTTTGAGGAAATCTTTTACTGTCTAAAAATATATGGAAATATACTTACTTGATACATTTCTATTTGATCAGAATAATTTCAACCTTTATTTGTTCTTTTATATATTTAAAATTCATCACTTAATCTAAGAAATTAAAAGTTTTAATTTTTTATGCCTCGAACACTAAAATTCACTTTGAATAGATCACAAGATCCATAAAAGAGTGAAAAGTCTTTCTTTATATCTCTAACTATTTTCTAAAACCAGTATAGTTAGCATATGATATACAATATAATAAATTAATCTATAAAACTCAAGAGTTAGCTCACTAGTTAATCATTAATATTAATTTTTTAAACAATTTAACTAATAAAATATTTACCAGGATATCACATAGGCTAGTGGTGGTCATTGAACCCTTATCACCCTTCAGTTGTGGGTCCAAGCCTCATGTACTTACCAAAGGTGAAAGGTTTTCACCCAACATGTGGGTTGTCCTTTTTGTAAAACTATATTAACATAATTAATATAACATTACCAAAAATTATTATGGAAATACTTAAAATATAATCAAACATTGAATAACTTTTTTACTTAGTTTTTCAATACAACGTTTTTTATTTTTTTTTCAATACATAATAATATTATTTAACTATTATTACTTTGTCATTAATGATCATATTTACCCTAAAGGATATAAATACCTTTAAAATTGTGTCTATAAAGTGTAAATTTACTATTCCTCAAATATATTTTCAATAAATTTATCTCAAAATATCCTTCATCTTGGTAGACTCCCATCACATAAAACCTTAAAATAGTTGTTAAAGACTTCAACTTATGATCAACCTTAAACCCATAACCCATGATGGTATCTATAACTATTATTTTAATGAAGACATATTTTCTTATAAAATCATAAACAATACTTAGATGTTTCATTATTATTAGAACCAAAATACCATTGGTAAAATAATTATACAATTGAATTCTTTAATCTTAATGCATTAATACTTCATCCATTTTATTTTCACAAAGGTTCTTCCTTGGTCTAAGGTTTAACCTTTATATGAGGGAATTTAATTGTATAATTCATAGTTTCCCCATAATTAATATAACAAACTATTAATAAATCCCTAGGATGAGATTTATTTCCTTTAATCATACTCTTCGTTTTTCCTTAGAAATTCATTACTTTATGCCTTAATTTTCCGCACATAATGCATTTTTTCATTCCTTTAGGACACATTATTTGGTGTCTCTTTCCACATTTCTCACATGATTTAAATCTATATTTATTTCATCTATGGTGTCTAACACTCAAGCTCTTCTAAAAATTCATCATTCTCTTCTTTGGTGGGTCTGGCAGTTGGTTAAGGTATAAGTTGTTAATAATACTTCAAGATAACTAATTAGAAATAATTATGATATCTTTCACAAAAATATTCATCCCATTTGGTTTATCATATTCGCCACTTTATACATAATTTTCAATGTTAACATTATTCCTTCAAGTTGTAGCCATTGAATAAAACCAAAAATCATAGTGTAAGGAATAATAATCATAGTGGGAAAACTATAGAATCATTTATAGTATATTTTAATCATAACACCTTATTTCAATCTAATACACCTTATGTTTAACCAATTTAATTCATTTTCATTATCTATTAAAATATTTAATAAATATTTTTAAATAAAAATTGAATTATCATAATTTTATTCCATAGGATTATAAAAATAGGTGTGAAGTAAGGCTCATTATCATGTATCAGGTGATGATTGGGTCAATACCAATATGCCCTTTTTAGAGTTTTTACCTCTATTCCAAATGGTCTGAAGGCCTTATTTTTTTATTATTATGGATAATCCCCATTTTAAGGGTTGAAGGAAAACCATTACATGGCCCTTAGGCCCAACCCACAAGGCTCGAAACGACCTGAAGGCCAATACATGACCCAAAGGCCCAGAGGCATACTATGAAAATTACATGACTTGTAGGCCCAACCCACTAGAACTTCCCCTCCCTAGCTTTTGTATAATTGATCTCCTATCTCCCCATCTTACATTACTATTCATCTAGCATTTCCCCATGAAAAGTTGCATGGTGCCTAGTCTCGATAGCAGTTTCCATACCCTCTCATTCTTCCAATCTGGTTAGCTCTGCTTCTATTGACTACTACTCTTTGCTCTGATCCTCTTATGGGGATTGTCCTATCTAAAATCGGCTACTACGTGGTCTCTATGGCCCGAAGTCCCAAAGGCCCAAAGGCCTTTGATTACCCAAAGGCCCTGAGACCTGTAGGCCCAAACTGGTAGCACGAAGTCCTAAATCAGGTGAATAGTTCTGGCTGCTACAGTACTAAATAGTACCAGCTACAGTACTACTACAGTGACAGTTATAGTACTGCTATAGTGACCTAGAAAATTTCCTCCACCAAATTTCAAACCTGGGTCTCTTGTATTCCAATCAGGATCCCTTACCACTCGGGTACGGGCTCATTGGCTAGAGTTTTTACCTCTATATGCAACTATTCTAGAACCACATCTACTTGTATTATACAGAAAAGGATGTATTTCCAGTAAATTCCACATAATCTCTACCTTTCCAAAACTTCATAATTTTATTCTATGCTTATACTCAATGTTTATCATAGGGTTACTCTCCCTAATCTTTGTTTTCCTAAATTCAATTCCCAAGGTTTCAACTAAAATTCCTCTGATACCAACTATAATTACCCCGACCACAGTATCCCAGAGTCAGTGTCTTACTTTATTACACTAGCATAAGATATAAGGAATCACATCCTGAAGGACTAAATATATTAGTAGCCTTGGTAAACTAGATACATACTAGAGTCTTGCATTATAGTTGAAAACACAAAATGCAACATACTTTTTTTCAATAATATCATTATTCACTCTAGAATATACTTGCATATCATTCATAGTACACTTCATGGATTCCTTATAAAAGAAAAAAAATAAGGGTGTGCTCAAATTCTTAGTAAGGGATAAGTATAGTGGAATATATCATGAATCAATTATAATAATCAACATGGAAAAGAAAATAATTGATCACACGTTCCATTTAAACAACTTGAATATCATAATAAGATAAGTCTTTATCAATGTGGAAAGGTAAATAACTGAAAGCACATTCGATTTAATCAATAAATTGAGAATGAAATTCATCCAAATATAATATCATTTTGTAATTCTCGTAGATAATAATAATTTAATTATTAATAAATGAAATACTTAATTATTGGACATTATGATCTCAGACATCATGATACCTCTACCATCAAGACCTTACACAAGATAGTTTAAAACTAAAGGTAAAAAAAATTAATTCTAACTTACTGATTCACCTCATACGACTAAAAATGCAATAAGGGGATATATAATTATGGGTCCCACCTATCACTACATGTCCAAATCATTCCTCATATATCTAATAATCAATTTAATTGATGAAAAATGTATCTTATCATCAAATATTCATATTTAGTAATGAATGTGGATTTATCAATATTTCTCCAGATAAAAAAATAACTATCAATGTAGAAAACCTTATGTATAAATGATATATGATTTAAGAAATAAACATATCCATGATAGTAATATAGATATTTAGGGGAAATTTAGTGTTCAATGATCATAGGTAAATGAATAATTCAAGGGAAAGTCAATGACTACGAAAATGAATCAAGAAGGTGAATTTCAATAATTTCATTGGTAAAAATAATCATAAAACATATATAGAAATAATATGGATAATATTAATCCAAAATATACCCATTAGAGTAATAATAAAGGGTTTTTTGCATTAATGAATAGAAATACCATAAAAAAGATCTTTGAAAATATTCATAAGGAAAATATCCTTTTAATTTTGAAAATAACTTTATAAAACTAAAATTTCAAAAAATATTTTGAAAATACTTTTATTCATAAATAACCTTTGAAAATTATAAAAGAAAAAAAATTATTAGTAATAATTGAATGAAATTTTGTATATGTCAAGTGTGTTAAAACAAATATTTCATTCACTTTTTCGATAAAAGCCAAGCATGCCTTGTTTTGAAGTCGATATGAATATTCCTTTAAAAAAATTGTAAAAATTAAAAATGGGTAAAAAATTATTTAATAAATCCTTTGTAAATGTGTTTAAAAAAATTGAAAACATTTTTCAAATACATGGTTCTAGAAGAAAAAGTTTTTCCGGCTAAAGAGAGAAATGAAGTTGGATTTTATTAAAACATTTTCTCATTCATTTTAAGTAAAAAATATGGTAAAAATGGTAGTATTACATGAAAATTTTCATGAATAACCATAGGATAAGAAAGTTAAAGGATTTATTAAATAATAATCAAATAATTTATTTCAAATTAAATTCAAGTAATAAATATTTTAGTTAAAATGAGATTGTGAAGTAAACCCTTATAAAGATCATAACATCGAAGTGAGAATTAAACAATTAATAGATTATGTGTATCAAATTTAAATATAAATAAAAAAATTATATAATACATATTTTAGTCAAAATTAAATATACATATAACCATATAATATCAAATACAATGAATAAATAATATAACCCAATGAAAAGAAATTGAGTTATGAAATTCTTTATGAGTTGGTAACTGTTAATTCAAATTCCCTTGGATGAAATAATTCAAATTAAAGATTAAAATAACAATAATCTTTAATAAATAATTATATTACATTTAAAATGGGAATTATATACACCATATAAAATAAATTAGGTGTATAACATTAAAATATGACTCAATGAAAAGAAATTGAGATAAAATACCTTACCTCGCAATTCCTTTAGGTTGAATGTGCTAAAAAGTCATATTTAATGGTTTTAATCATGTTATTAGTTTATAAAATAACTATATAAAAATGTATAATATCATATATGATCCTATTATAACATCTTATCACCCATTTGTTATTAATATTCTAATATTTTTATTATTTCATGTGTTAATTTCCTTGTTCTCTCATGCATGTTTTGTTATAAAGGTTATGGTTCTTTGGTACATGATATAGATACATAAAATTCAGAATAATAACAATTAAATAATTATAATATTTATACATCAATTATACTCTTAATACTAATCATGCAATATTGTTTTAAAAAATGAATTATGTTATGATCATGGATATGGTAGGTCAAACGTACGCATGGGTAACGTTTCTATTTTTCAATAATTATTATGGAAAGGTGGTAAGTAATATTTTTATAATTACATAATAATAATTATATCATAAATAAAATATTGTTTCTTTAAATACACTTATATATATAATCCATGTGGTGGAGTGATGAAAAGAGAGTCACATCACTTTGTGAAGGCGGTAGTCCACACATACATGAACGATGTTATCATCTTTTAGTGAGTGAAAAGGTAAGAAATAAAATGATATTTTATATTTTAATAATAATAAATATGTCAATAATATCTTAATTATTTCATTAATATCACATATATTCATCAAATTTATTATTATTATCTTCCATGTAAAATGTTAGTGAAAAATGAATCACATTGCTTCGTGAGGTGATAGTTCACCGTACATAAGAGCGATGTTATTCTATCCCCTACATAATGGAAAGTAAAAAAGTTATATATGATATAATGAATAAAAAGGTATAATTATGTTATAAATACCATATATATATAATTTATATCCATCATCATACCCAACCATGAGAAGTGGTAATGGAAAAGTGAATGGCATCGGTTCGTGTGGTGGTGGTTTTTCGTACACATGAATGATGATTTCATAACCCATTTGATGAATGTGGGGATTTTTTTAGGTCATGAAATTAATATAAAAACATATAAATGTATTTGATATAATTATATTATTATTTATTCATGGTTTAATAAAAATTTAAGGATATGGAGTAAGAAAAAAATAAAATCATTTGTTAAATAATGTTACCTCTTCTTCATGTAACCTCCTTAGGATTTCACAAAAATCCATCCTAGGTTAGATTTATTCAGAAAAATAATTTTTATAGGATGATTTAATATAATTTGGAATGTTATTTGGGTAGGTATTATCTGAAAAATAAGGTTTTAAAGGTGCGAAGTGGAGAGGAGAGTGGGTAACCATTTATAAGTGAGATGAGTGGCACACTTGTAATTTTTGAAAAGAAAAGAGTATAACCACGTTTTCCACATGAAAAAAGGGTCCAAAATGGATTAATATAGAAACTTATAAATTATATGGTCTAAATATTTTCATAAAATATATTTTAGACAAGTTTTTAGGTCATTTTAACCCTCGTATTTTTAGTTTAAACCCCAGTAAATCCATTTTTATCTTAACTACGATAAATAATTATTATTTCTTCTACTATTCATTATGGTAAAAAATTATGTTTACCTTTTTATATAATATAAATTATTATTATTAAAAATATATAATATATTTTTCCAAATTCAATTCACATAAGTGTAAATTTTTAATTTAAAATCAATCTCACAGTCACGGTGAGAAAGTGGCTTTTCGAAAGGAAAATGTTCAAATGTTTACAATGTTTTTATATGAAGATAATTTCAATGACCTAAATTGGATATATATATATATATAATTTAACTAATTTTACTTTAAAACTAATTTATAATATAATTTAACTTTATAAATAATTTAAACAAACATGCAGTTTTTAATAAAAAACCCTTATTTTTCACTATTCATAAAAAATGAAACATTTTAGAAAAATTCAAAAAATAAAAATAATATAATTTTGATGTTTTGATTTAAAAATTTTAATTTAATTTTATCAAAAAAAATCTATAAGTTATGAAAATTAATTTTAAATTATGTGCACAAAGTGCGATTAGACCAACTTTTTGAAAAAAAATACAATTTTTCAGAAAACATTTATTTTTATTTTAAATGATTATTATTTTATTTATAATAAATTAATAACTATTATTTTCATAATTTACTTAATACTATTAATACCCACCAATTTAATAATTAGGATATAATAGTATACTATTTTAAGGTTCACTTCAACTCGGGGTTGTGTGTTTTGTAAGCTATCGAATAGATTAAATTTAACGAAATATATTTTTTGAGTTGTTTAAGATCGGTTTTTTATATCTCATATGATATAAAATAAAATTATATTATTTTCTAATTTCATGGTGTTACATGTTGAAATCCCAAAAACTTGAATTTCTTGATTGAGTTGAGGATCTAAAAGATCTTGTTGATTTTTTTTACTACCTGTTGATGTTGTGTAACACCATGCCTCTAAGAAGTTAGAGATAATGCTCAAGAGTTTCTTCACCAAAAACCACTATATTTATAAGGATAAATTTTTCCTAAAGATTCTGAGGATTGGTTGAAAAATATTCATCTTCTTTTTTAGTTCTTATAGATTCATGATTTAATTAAAGTGAAATTTGAAACTTCAAGCTTTAGGGGCCTTGAAGAAGATGGAGAGATTCAATAGTGATAGTGGGGAAACATGGAGACTTGGAGTAGAAATACTTTAGATATATTTTCACTAAGTATTTATATCTATAATATATGGTCTTTGAAAAATACATGGAGTTTATCAGTATCCAATAGGTCAATAGTACTTTCACCCAATATGAGAACCATTTTTTAAAACTTTTTCAGTTTTCTCATGAGGTAATGACAAATAAGAAATTGAAGGCTTGAATATTTGATATGGGTCTTTGATCTGATATCTGATCTCATGTTTTCATTCTGAAGCTCACTTCTTATATATATGTTCTAGACAGAGAATTTATGGATGAGCCTAACCTGGCTAGTAAGTTAGGATTGATGGGAGTTCATTTTTATTTCTGAGTGAGTTCTGTTAGTTCCTTATAAGGAAATAGAAATCATGATGAGTCTCATGGTGTTTCTAGTTAGTAGGCATCATCCATCCCTCCTTTATTTCCTATAATATTCCCTATAAATTTATTTTAGTGTGTAAAGGTTTTTCATTTGAAATAGGTTTGCAATGAGGTACCCAAAATTTGTGGGTCATGTGGATTCTTAGGACACCTATAGATATCGTTTCATGTATTTTATTATTTACATAGTGGAATGGGAACATCAAATCCTAAAAGTACTATGTTAAAATCTGATTATTCAATAACTAAGGGGTTATGTCCATAGAAATTTAGAATAAATCTTCTTTGCGTAGTTAAAGAGTCTCCAGAGGAAGATGATACAGGTCTAGTCATAGTGAGAGGTACCATTACTATAGCTTCATCTTTTGTTACTACTTTGATTGAAAATGGTGCATCTCATTAAATCATATCGACTTGTGTTTTGACTTTTCTAACCCTTCCTATGGATATTGTATCTAATGTTATGGATATTACTATGCCCATTATAATGAAGAGATAGAAGGGTATTTGATGTACCTCTTTCACTTTCCCTTTATTAGATATTGAGATAACTTGTAATTTTCTAGTTCTCAATATTAAACCTCTCAATTTAATTCTTGGGATGGAATATCTTATTAATCATAGGCCTTGACTGATTGTTATCTTCAGTGGGTCTCCTTTACCCCATCTGATGGGGTGTGTCGTGTTTTTCAGGGAGAATGGGATGTGCGGTTGAGTAGATCTGAACCTCCTTATTTAGGGTTCATCAGGGTAATATAAATGTTTTATTTTGATCTAGATTGGTAATCCTTGAGTGGTGATCTCCCTCCATTTATTTTGAATTTTCCTAATGTGTTTCCATTTAAATTTTCTATCTTACCAATGATGAGGTAAGTAGAGTTCTCTATTGATTTGTTACTGAGTACCCAACCCATATCTATTACTTCTTACCATATGTCACCAGTTGAGCCAAAATATTTGAGGATCTAGTTGGATGATATGTTATATAAAGGCTTTATATGCCTGAGTTTTTCACCTTGGGTGGCTCTTGTGATCTTTTAAAATAAGGATGGTGGAACACTTCACCTTTGTGTTGATTACTATAAATGCAATCAATTCATATTTTTTAATAAGTGTTTGTTTCCATGTATTTATGATTTATTTGACCATTTAAAAGGGGAAAAGTGGTTCTCAAATATTGATCTTTGATATGGTTATCACCTTTTTATAATTAAATAATTTGGCATCCTAAAGACTACCTTCTAGATTAGTTATGGCCATTATGAATATCTCATTATTCCATTTTCTATAATCAATTCTATTATACTTTTTATGGAAATGATGAATATTATAATCCATGAGTACCTTGAATCATTCATTTTATCTTTTATTTAGGAAATTTTTGTTTACTCTAAAATTGAAGAAGACCATTGCATCATTCAAGAGTAGTTTTAGTAATTTTTAGAAATCACTGACTTTATACCAAGCTATAAAAATGTGATTTCTATATTCAGGAAGTGAATTTCTTGGAATATGTGGTCTCATAAGATGGTATTATAGTCAATCCTAAGAAGTTAAAGGTTGTTATGGCATGAGAGAAACAATGTAATGGTTTTGAAATTTAAAGCTTCATAGGTTTAGTAGGGTACTACCACTGACTAGTTAAAGACTTATCAAAATTGGTTTCTCTAATGACCACCCTCACTCAGATAGGAGTGAAGTTCATTTTGGATTAAAAATGTTATAATTCTTTTGATGGAAAAAATAATCTTTTGACTTATATGCCAATGTTGACTCTTCAAGAGGCTAGAAAGGGCTATGTGGCCTTTTTTATGCATCAGGTTTAGGTTTGGGATGCATTCTCATGGAGGGTAATCATGTGGTAGCCTAAGGTTCTAGAAATCTTAGGCCACACCAAAATAACTACCTAACCCATGATCTTGAGCTCAGTTTCATGATGAATTATCTCTAGAGTTAGTGGCGTTTCATTTTTCAGTAAGGTAAAATGTTTATTCTAACCAAAAAATCTTGAGTTATATCTTCTTGTTAAAATATAGGAACCTTCAATATAGACATTGGGTGGAGTACCTATAGTCCTTTGATTTCAACATTCCCTATATGCTTAGTAAGGGTAATTTAATTATTTATTCCATGAATAGGAATATTCCAAACCATTCCATGAAAGAATCATCAGAAGTGTGGAATATGATGGATCTCTTTACTCAGCTACATTTTGGAGTCCATGAGGATGTGATTGAGATAGTTCGAATAAATGTTTAGTAGGAATCCTATCTTCTTGAGATGATTCTTTAGTAGAAGTAGCTTAGTGATGAATTATATAACATTAGGGAATATCTTTATGGTGGGGATACTATTTATGTGTGGCCTTTAACCTCTGAGGGTGTCCTATATTTATGGAACTGGTATGTTGTACCTTTTATAGTGAAAATATTCATGATAGAGAATTTATATAATTCCCAATAAGAATTTCACCCTATAACCATGAATATTTTTTATGACATGCAGCAATGATTCTGGTGGATGAGTGTGAGATGAGACATTTTAGACTTTGTTTCTCATTGATAAGCTGGCTAATAGGTCAAACATGAGCACTATAAACCTTATGGTTTTCTTCATTCCCTTCCATTGCTAACTTGGAAGTGGGTTGAGATTGTTATGGATTTTTTTGTTTGGTTTCAATGTACTCCTAGAAAAAGGAATGTAATATAGGTAGTGATTGATCATCTGACCAAATGAGCACACTTTATTCCCATTCATGATACAACCAAAGTTGAGGACTTGGGAATACTATATGTGCAGGTGATTTTCATATTTCATGTAGTTCCATCTATCATAGTATCTAATATGGATTCTTGGTTTACTTATCATTTTTTGATGATTCCTCTAGGGGTGATGGTATCTTGGGTTAGTCTGAGCACAACATTTCATCTGAAGAAGGATGGTCAAATAGATAAATCTATAAAGATCCTTGAAGATGTGCTACATGTTTGAATTCTCAACATTAGTGGTGGTGGGATAAACACTTTGGACTTGTTGAGTTTTCCTATAATAATATTCACAAGTACTCTATCAGGATGTAACCCTTTGAGGCCTTGTATAGCTATCCATGTAAATATCTATTATGTTGGTCGGATATTATTGAAGATTCCATGGTTGGGATAAGTTTGGTCCAAGAAATTATAGTTAAGGTTCAGTTGATCTATCAATTAATGGTAATGTAACAGACACGGTATAAATCCTATGTTGTTTTTCAATGTATACCTTTGGAGCTTTCGGTTTGTGACCATATTTTTTTTATATTCTCACCTTGGTTACATCATCGACAGCTTAGAAAACTGGTAAATCTTGTGTCGAGGGTTGTTCGTCCATATAATATTATTTAATGGGTTAGTAATGTGGGTTACCTTATATCCATACCACCGTAGTTGAAATCTATCCCCAACATGTTTCATGTATTGTAGCTCAAGAAGTATATTTCTAGACTTTCTCATGTCCTCAACTGAGGATACCTTGATGTTGAACCTGATTTATCTATGACTAAGCATTCAGTTGGGATTGTTGATTCTGAGACAATGGTTTTTCATGTGAATTCAATACCTTTGTTCTATGTTCTATGGTATCATGGTTCTAGTTCGCATGATGCGTGAGTGCATGATTCACTGATGAGATATCAGTGTCCTCATCTATTTGACATGGAATCTTATTGATAGTCTTTCTGAGGATAGAAAGTGTTTATGGTGGGGAGGTTGTAACATCTTGTTACCTTCTTTTATGTTATTATAGCACATTTTTTTGATCTCCTTGTGTTTAGGGATTATCTCAAGTTGTTTTGGGTGAATTTTTAAAAACAAAATTGAAGTTTTTTGGGTTATTCATAGTTAGGTAAAACCATGCGATTTGGCACAGAAACCCATTCACCCATTGTTGATCCATTAAAAGGGGTTATGTGGTTTGTATAAACCATGAAACCACCACTTCAGACCATGAAACCTTAGACAGTGTGGGTTTATACTATTGGAACACTATTAAAACTAACCATATGGAAAAACTGTACACCCCATCTAGAATCCCAGTAAGGGTGCATGGTTAGGGTGCCCAGTTACTACTAACCATGCAACCAAAATACGAAACTGTTCATGTGGGTTTTTAATTCCTCAAAATTTTAATTAAAAATAGCAGGACCCCTGGTTTAACCCCTAATCACCCATATTTAACCCTAATATGATTCCTTGTTCTTTTGGGGGTCTCAATAGATGAAATTTACTCCTCCAACCTCTCCACTTTGAGGATTAAAGCACTAGTGACTGTGTTTAATCTTCTTCCAATAAATGAATATCCTCTTACTTCATTTCTCTTTATCTTCTCTTCACTCCTTCTTAGAGAGTGATATATCATCATGTTATTGACTGATATAATCCCTAATTTTATGGATCTATTTTCCCGGTTTCTTTCCTTGATCTCCTCCACCTGTGTTCTTCATTAGCATTTCTCATGCGAGTGTTGATTTGATCATGTTATTAAAGGTAGATGATTCAATAAGGATTTACCCAAAACTTAAAACCCTAATTTCATGATTTATTTGAAAAGAGTTTTTAATTTATTTAAAAACTGAAATTTATGATTATTTTAAGTTCAATTTAAAAAAAGGGCATGGAAATTGTGAAAACCCACTAATTTCAATGGAATTGAAATGTTTGGGAGGATTTTGAGAAAAATGAAGGCTTAAACTAAAATTTGATTTGAGGAAATTATTTGATGTTGATCCTTGTGAAAATTTCTTAAAATTAAAGATTATTTTTAATGTTATGGATTTGATGAAAACCTATGATTTGGTTTTGGGATTGAAAAAGACATGTTAAACTTGAAATTGAGAAATATGATTTTGAATGATGAATTTATTTTTAAATGAATGATTTCTCCAAGAATTATTGATTGATTGATTGAAGAATTTATGAGATTTAGTAGTTAGTAGGAAATCAGGATAAGTTCACTAGGAATCTAGCTCCCTATCAATGGATTGATGATAACAACACTAACTAAACCAAGTTTAGTATGATTTCTCATGATGGGTACCCTAATGGGGTGTTGAATGATTATATTAGTGGATTCATATTTAGGTAGTGTGCACACATACTTGATTCATGATGATGATTGAGAATTGTGAGGATCATATAGCCAAAAATAAATGTAAATCGAGACTTATGACCATGGTTCTTTTTATTCCCAACTTGATTACACATGCCATTATTTATAAAACTATTTTATTCATGCTAGTTTTTTTATATAAATGTTTTATATAAAATTTTAATTTAATCCTTTTGTATATATCAATCATCTTCTTTCTTGGAATAATGTTTTGGTTTAAAATATGTAAATGACTTTACATGCTTGTTTTATTTAAATTGAAAGAATAAATGGTTTAATTATAGTGTAATTGTTTAAGGAAAACTTTTTTGGATCCAACTAGGTTGCTTAGATCACACCCTACCATTACCTTTGGTAATTTTTAGATATTATTATGTTGGGTCCAAGGAAAGGGGAAGCTCCACTTGGAGGTGGTAGTTTTTCTTGATATGTGGGACTCTAGAGAAATGATGGTGATTGGTGGAGTTATGGTCCACTTGTTTCAAAAGGCTTGAGAGACCTAGTCTTCCTAAATGAGTCATTGTATTTTGGATGATGTTTCACGTTGGTATGTTTATCTATATTCTTGTAGTAATTTTTTCTTTGAGGAGTGTTTGGAATACCGACTATGTTTTTTTGTTCTTCCACAGTTCTATCTTGATATTTTTTTCTTGTGATAAAATCATTTCCTTTAATATTGGATATGATGATAGGTGATAGTTTCCAACCTATTGGGATCGGGAATTCCCTTCGATCCATGTCAAGGATGCCTCATGCATCAGTGTACTAGTGTATCTGGGCTAGTTTGTGATATAAATTCTTTCTCACATTATCCATTATCGCAATATCACTCATGATGTTCCCAACATATCTTACATCACTAGGAGTGTATTTCATCATGGTTTTCATCAATGCATCAAAGAAGAAACTCATGATATCCATTAATGATAATATTAAAGTCTAAGGATCAATACACACGCCCTCAAATAGAAACATCCAATGACACATGGAAATATGGATTACCAATTGGAAGGGTTATTACCATAACCTTCTATCTCGGAGATTAAAAAGGGAAAACACCATGGGAAGGTGTATAAATGTCTTATGACACTTATACCCCTGATAACTTGAATATTATATGTCCCATCAGAAAATATCATTTTTCCATTTAACCATATTCAATAATAATGTCATGGAACCTCCATGTTCTCATCAAAACAGGGAACTGCAGTGACCTTTTAGTGTGACATATATTCTAGGGAAATTATCACATAAAAATTTCATGAAAAGTAATAACCAATATGTGACAGTAAACTTCATTAAAAATTATATACATGTAATCAAGTACTAAATAATTCAGTATTAGGGAACCAACTACAATAGACTCTGACTTCCACTTGATCCATCTGATAATAACTCCCAGTCTACTAGCTCTCACATGATAATCATAACTCTACTGAGATAGAGCCTTCATCAAGGGGTCTTCTATATTTTTTTCCATGGATACTCTAATCACTATAACTTCACCTCATTGAGAAAAATACATCGATATATGAAACTTCCATAGTATGTGCTTTGTTCTTTGATGCAACCTTGGATCTTTGGAAAGGGCCACTCCTATAGTGTTATCATAATAATAAGTGATATGATATTAACTTCTAGTTACCACATAAATATCATAGACAATATTTTGAATCCAAAATACTTCTTTGTATACATAAAAAAGCCACAATATACTTATAATCCGCTGTAGAATCAGTGAAAACCAGATACTTAGAACTCTTCCATCTCATAAATCCTTCATTGAGAAAAAATACATATCCTAACTATTACTTCATATCATTATGATATATATAAAATATAGAATCTATATATCCCCTAATGACTAGATCTTCATCTCCTACATACACTAGGAACATATCCTTATTTCACATTAGATACATGAGGATGTCCTTAACAACAATCTAATATTTTTCACCTAAATCTTTTTTATATCTACCTACCATGATAATGATATAAGAAATATAAATCCTATTATATAAAAAGGCCTAAATGATGGATCCTATCACAGAATAATATGTGATCTTACTCATTATCTCTCATTCCTATTATGTATGGGAACACTTTTTTCTAGAAAGATGCATACTATGAGACATTGGAAATAATCCCCTATTGGATTGTTCCATACCAAACCTCTTCAGTATGTATTCAATTTATGTACTTTGAATTAGTCCAAGAAACCTCTTTGATATATCATTCATGATCTTAGTCCCTAGATTGTAGGATGCTTCATCTAAATCCTTCATGGAGAATCATTTTTTCAACCACACCATAACCTCTTGTAAGGATGGTATCTCGTTTCAAATTAGTAGTATTTTATAAAAATACACTACTATGAAAATGACAAAATTTTTTATTAAAACACTTGTAAATACATGGATCAAATTCATTCTGAATGAAACCATACTCATTTATGGCATCATCGAACCGAATTTTCCATGACCTAGATGTAATACACCGACCCCTCTAGACAGGAGTCGGTGTATTACTTGTGATATTGACATGGTTAGAAGGAATGAAAATCCTGAAGGAACGATCTTTTTAGTAGTCTTGAAGAAACTAGATACATATATTTAACACAAATTACATTGGATAAAGTTACAAGATACAATACATAAAGAAAAACAAAAATTGCATCCACAAGCACTCAATAAATGACCTCTTTTTCATAACCTGTTGAAGGTAAATAATTAAAGGGTTAGCTCAAACGCTCAGTAAGGGTTAAAAATAGTGGAATCGTGAGTTCAATAATAAGTGAATCATAATCAATCTGACATAATCAAAATGTCATAGTGAATAGATGAACAACTAATGCCATTAATAAACTGAGAATGAAACTGCATCCATAGATTTTGTCATAGTGAAAACCTCGTGGATAGTAATAATAACTGATATTGAATAAAGATAATTCTTATTAATTGGACGGCATGTATCTGGCACATGAACCATAATACCATAAAAATGGTTTAGTTCTATGGGTAGAAACCCATCTGATTTTTTGGAAATAAACTCGAAGGGTCTGTCACCAAACTTTTTTGTCTCATGAGACCTACCGATGCATTGAGGGGCTGTAGTGGGCCCCACTCACCTCTACATAAAATAATTCTTTATAAATATATTCAATACAAGATCAATATGTATTTACATTATCCGTATAGAATATAGGATATGGATTCATCAACATTTCCACAGTCAAAACAACATTCAAAATAAATACCCTATGTAAAATGGTATACGGCTTAGACAATAATAATATCCATGATATGAGAATATATATATTCAAATGGAATATTATTTCAATTGAAAATTGATATCAAATGGGTAGTAGGTACACCACATAAGAAAGACTAGGTGCACAATTACTAAGCAAGTCACAACGAAGTGAAAATTGAGACAAAGCTCGTTACCGTGTTGTATTCAATTGAGTCATATGACAATGAGTTAATAACCACCAAACGAGTCACAGAATAAAATGAATACAATGAGAACCATGATAACATATGTCAAATTTTAGTACAACTATACCACAAATAAGAAATAAGAGGTGAACAATAGAGATCCCACAGAATTGAAAGTGAGATGAGAATAACCTCTTACAAATATTTTGGCATGGTAACGAGTGTTATTGAAAGGTATTAATGAGAGGTAAAGGGGTATTACGTTATTTATATATCAAAAGGTAAGTATGGTGGATTTTATAAAACATACCCCATCATTATAAATTAAAAAAAAGCACACAAGATAGGGTGGATTCTTGAATAAAAGTGAGAGAGAGAATCCCTTACCTTATGCTTGAAGGTGTTCTTGACTTGTTATAAAATACCTGAATAAACAAATTGGGATTATTAATTCATAATTACAGAACCTATTTTATATCTAAATTATTTATTATAATCCTTTTTAGTTCATTCTAGGCCTTTTTGATTGGTTATAAGGTTCAATTTCATTGTTCGGGCTCGTTTGTTTACTTGGTTTTAAATGATTGGTTCACTTATATTCAAGTTCAGATAAATATATAAGATGGATGTGGTTTTCCAGAAATGAATTTATACACTATTAGTTAACATATAGGATATTACAATGTTTTAAATTTAATTCGGGTTACTTAGATTGAAGTCAAATCTTTATATATATATAACCCTAGTGATAACCGTTTTGGTTAATCGGTGGGTTTGATTACGATGAACATGTTTTGCTTTATAAATTAATACCATTTGTAAAAAAATTATTATAGAAATAAAAATAGGATATATTAAATAATAATATGGTTAAATCATAACACAAATGGTTTCCTGACCAGAATTAAAGATTATAATATAAATTGATAAACTGTTGTCCTTGAATGTGCTAAATTAGCACATCTCAAATGGTGCTTTCATTTCTTTCAAATAAAAGTGGGGAAAGGGGAGATGATAATATAATATATACGATTATAATGAAAACATTCCAGTACATGCATGTTACTCGATTTATCATAATATTTTGGTGAAGGGAGGTGAGAAAAGAAACAAATATAAAATAACTTAAAAGAAAATAAGGGATTTGAAAGAGGAATTTACCTATTGAGACTTCCTCCTTTGAGAACCTCTTAAGGGGAGATTTTTTGGTCTTTTTATGTGACAAAATCTTGGTGGACTTGGGGGAGGAGTTTTGGAAGGTATTTGGACATAAATTGGAGAAGTCACAAGGCTTGATAGTAGTGAATGGAAGGGGGTGAGAGGGAGTTTTTATAGTGGAGGGGAGAGGGGATTTCTTAATATAAAACTCATTAATTTATTATTTCCTCTAAATACAACCAATAATGAGTATTCCATGACCAAGAATAGTAATATATGCATGTTAATTCAAACCAATTGGTCTTACATCAGCAGATCATCATCAATGACTCAATTAATCCATTATTTAGCATTTATTGTGAATTATCAGATTTTACTATTCATCAAAAATTTAAGTATTTCAGAAAATCCCAAAAATTCACCCTAACCATTTTTTGACATGTAGAATCCAAAAATGAATTCCATTTTTCAAAAATAATTCTCTAAATATGATTAATTAAATATTTAATTAAATCATTATTTAATTGAAATATATAACCACTTAGAATATTCATCTTCAACTTTAGGGTGTCTAAATTCATTTATACACTCAAGGGTATGGATACCATTAATAAGAGTCATATTACTATTCATAAGGGTAAGTTATTATTCCTAAGGGTAGGTTACTATTCATAAGGGTAGGTTACTATTCACTGAAAATTAAGTTAATTCTATCAGACTCTAAATATCATCTTGAACACAACCGTGTATATCAGATTCTTAAAATTCAAATCACAGAGCTGGAAAATTTAAGTTTAGTGGCTAAGTTATGGAAAACCCTTATAAGTAACCATTTTTTGTTCCATAGGGGCTCAATGATTCGTGTAATTTAGGCTACCTAATGAATACAGTGTATTTAAGATAAACATACTATAAGATGTTTGGGGTGCTATATTATTCCCTCCTTCGGAAATTTTGTCGTCGAAATTTTATGTATAAATCCCACCAAAAAGATGTGGGTGATTCTTTTTGATAACATCCTCAGGTTCCCATGTTGCTTCCTCCATATTCTGGTTTCTCCAAAGAACCTTCACTAGGCGAGTTTTCTGATTTCTCAATGTGTGAAGAATCCCAATAGGCTTTTCACAGTATGACAAATCAGGTTCCTGTTCAATTTCTTCATATGTGAGAACATGCATTGGGTCTGGCATGTATTTATTTAACAATTTCACGTGGAATACATCATGAACTCTGGAGATATTTGGCGTCATCGCTAGACAGTAAGCTACAGCTCTGATTCTTTACATAATTACAAATGGCCCGATGTACTTGGGGCTCAGTTTCCCTTTCTTACCGAACCTTAGGACACCCTTCCATTGAGATACTTTCAGAAAGACATGATCTCCCACCTGGAATTCTAAATCCTTTCTCTGATTGTCAGCATAACTCTTCTTCCTACTTTGGGCTGCCTTAATATGGGCTTGAATTTTCTTCACCTTTGTCGTGGTAACTTCAATAAGTTTCGGTCCTATAAGTTTCCTCTCACCAACTTCATCCCAACAAGTTGAAGTTCGACACCTCTTTCCATATAATGCTTCCTATGGAGCCATTTGAATACTATAATGGAAAATATTGTTATAGGCAAATTCCACCAAAGGTAAGTATTGACCCCATATACCTTGGAAGTCAAAAGAGAATGACATCATCATGTCTTCTAGAGTTTGTTTAGTCCTTTCATACTGTCCATCGGTTTGGGGGTGATAAGCAGTACTCATACAAAGCTCAGTATTCAAAGATTTCTGGAGACTTTTCCAGAACTTTGATGTAAACTAGGGATCTTGATCAGATATAATTGATAGAGGTGCACCATGAAGTCTTACAACTTCATTAATATACAGTCTTTCCAGGTGCTCGAGTGGAAAATCCTCTCGTATAGGAAGGAAATGTGCTAATTTTGTGAAACAATCAACAATTACCCATATTGCATCGTTCCTTCTAGGTGTCCTCAGTAGTCCAATGATAAAATCCATTGTAATATTATCCCACTTCCACATAGGAATAGGTAGAGGTTTCATCACTCCTTTGGGATGTTGTCTCTTTGCCTTAACTTGTTGACAAACTAGACACCTTGATATGTAGTCAGCAATTTCCCACTTCATATTATCCCACCAGAAATATTCCTTCATATCTCTATACATCTTGGTGCTACCCAGGTGTATAGAGAAATTTGAGCTATGGGCATCATCTAATAGTTCCCTTTTTAGCTCAGGTACTGATGGAACGCATAACCTCTTCCCAAATTTCAGAACTCCTTCTTCACACACGAAGTCAGCCAGTCTTCCATCCTTGAAAACATTAATTTTCTTGTGCAGATTCTCATCATCAGATTGAGAGCTTTTTATTTTCTCTAATAAAGATGGTTTAGCAATAATTTCAAAGAGAGATTATGTTTCCCCTTCCTTAACAATTCCCATATCCATCTTCAGTAGATCCATGAATATAGGATCTCTTTCAATCCTCATTTGAGTCAGAAGGCCATGATCTTTCCTGCTTAATGCATCTACCTCCTTATTCGCCTTTCCTGGGTGGTAGTGTATTGAAAAATCGTAATCTTTTAGTAACTCACTCCATCTTCTTTTCCTCATGTTGATTTGTTTTTGTGTGAAAATGTATTAAAAACTCTTGTGGTCTGTATAGATCTCACATCTCTCTCCATAGAGATAATTCCTCCATATTTTTAGAGAAAAGATTGCGGCTGCTAACTCAAGATCATGAGTTGGATAATTTTTCTCATGATTCTTCAATTGTCTTGATGTATAAGCAATAACTTTATCATTTTGCATAAGGATGCAACTCATCCCATTCTTTGATGCATCGCTGTATATCACAAATCCATCACTTCCAGATGGAAGAGTCAAAATTGGAGCATTGACCAATCTTATTTTCAATTCTTCAAAGCATTCTGTACACTCTTTTTTCCACACAAACTTAACTCCTTTTCTTTTGAGCTTGGTTAGCTGGTTAGCCAGTTAGGCGAAATTCTAAACGAAACGCCGATAATAACCTACTAAGCCAATAAAACTACATACCTCTGTTATATTTTTTAGCACGGGCCAATCTTGGATTTCCTTTGTCTTCACTGGATCAACTAGGATTCCATCCTTAGAGACAATATAGCCCAGAAAAGAAACTGATTGAAGCCAAAATTTGCAATTGCTAAACTTCCCATATAATTCATTTCTTCTAAGAGTTTCCAGAATAATCCGCAAGTGATTCTCATGATCTTAATAGATTTTTGAGTATACCAGGATATCGTCGATGAACACCACAACAAAGTTATCAAGATATTCCTTGAAAACTCTATTAATTAAATCCATGAAAATAGAGGGTGCATTAGTCAGTCTAAATGGCATCACTGTAAACTCGTAATTCCCATACCTAGTTTGAAATGTTGTCTTAGGAATATCTTCCTTCCTTACACGCATCTGATGATATCTGGACCGAAGATCAATATTCAAAAAGTATTGGTCTCCATGGAGTTGATCAAATAAATCATCAATCAGAGGCAGAGGATACTTATTCTTTATTATAATATCATTTATTTCCCTATAATAAATGCATAGCCTCATGGATCCATCTTTCTTCTTGAAAAACAGGACCGGGTCTCCCCATGGAGAAACACTAGGTTGAATAAATCCTTTTTCACTCAAATCCTCTAGTTGTTTCTTTATATCTAAAAATTACACAGTGTCCATTCTGTAGGGAGTCTTTGATATAGGTCTTTCATCATGAGTTAAATCAATAGAGAACTCAACTTCCCTCTCTGGAGGATGTCCAGGTAAATCCTCTAGAAATACATCAATGTACTCTTGCACTATGTGCACGTCTTCAATTGGAATATTTCTTTCCTCACCCATAGATGTTGTTTTATCTTTCTCTCCAAGTATTGCATTTAGTAGACCTACTGGGGGTGGTTCTCGATAAGAATCAGTTGGCGATGTTTCTGCCCTAAAGACAAGGGATTCTACACCATTTTCAAAAATTGTAACTTCCTTCTTCTTACAATAAATCTTCGCATCATAATTTTACAGAAAATCCATGTCGATAATTATATCAAATTCAGTCACTAGTATGATGACAAGGTTAGAAACTAAAGCACGTTTTGGTGACTGGAGGGGGACTAGTCAACATTCCTTTGTTGCAATGATACATCCCCCGGGAGTTTTGACTGACAACTCCTCTATTAAATCAAATTGGACATATCTAATTTTCTTGGAAAACTGAGAAGATATTAATGAATGTGATGATCTAGAATCAAATAAGGTGTTGTCTAGGTTTGAGGAAATAATTAAAGTGCCTTCCACCACATCATTAGGAACTTCGACCTCCTCAGTTGTAATCGAATAAGCTCTACCTTGCCCTCTTTACCTTTTATGATTCATGTTTCCTTGGAGTTTAGGACACTCATTTTCATTGTGTCCCATCTCTATGTAATTTCATCATTGAATATCATTGAATTGTTTCTTCCCCTTGCATTCATCGGATCGATGACCCTTTTTTCCGCAGTTATAGCAGACTCATGTGCCTTTCAACCATTTCCCGAGATGATTCTTTCCACAGTTCTCACATAATGGGAAACTATTAATTCCCTTTCTCTTCTTTGGTGCTTCTGCTTTTCCTTTTTTATTAGAGTACCGCTTCTTATCTTGGTTTCCTTTGAAAATATTTGATCTAGAAAATTCCCTCTCTGTTTTGATGGCACTTGATACAATTCCATCATATGATGAAAATGTTTGAGAATACAGTGCCCTCCGAATACTTGGCTTAATACCTTTAAAGAAATGATCAATCTTGTCTGTCGAGTCATGTACATAATCTACAACATACCTGGCCAGCCCTATAAAAGTAGCCTCATACTCTGCAACACTGTCTTCTTCCCTTTGTTTCAAGCTAAGGAATTTCTGATTCATTTCAGTTCGTTGCTCACGAGGGAAATATTTCTCGAAGAATATTTCCTTAAAATTCCTCCACTCCATATCTTCTATTTCTTCTTCCTCCATGGTGTTCTGAATCAGGGACCACCATTGGTCAGCGTCACCCTTGAGACAATATACTGCCAGCACCACCTTCTCATTTTCATTGCATCTTAATGCCATGAATATCTTTTCAAGTGACTTGATCCACTGCTCAGCTACCACTGGATTAGTAGTCCCACTGAAAGATGGGGGATTCTGCCGCATGAAACGATCCAACACAGTTGTGGAATAGTAATTAGTTACAACTTGATTAAGTTGTCCCAATATAGTCATGATCTGATCTTCTCCAACATTGACTGTGTTGACTTGCTCAGTAGGGAGATACCTACTTTGCCCACGAGTATTGATTCCCCCTGTTACATTAGACATCATTTCTAAATAATGAGATAAACTAGATTAGTTTATGAATATTAAATAGAAAATCACCCAAAATAAATTTAAATTCTATGCATAGCTAATCTTATAAACATGGTTTCTCTGAGGTAAAATTTACAGTAAACTCCTTTATAATGGCTTGTAAAGAAAATATGAATTATCCTAAGCATATCCCCAGGGAGTGTCGTAACCAAGAGTGCAGCAAGGCCCATTTTCGTGTACCAGTTCCCGTTCAAGTCTAGCTCAAAGCAGTGTTTTCAGATTTTACCCCTAGATACATCTGTGCCAGAGCCGCCTCTACCTGCTCGTATCCAGACAGAGATGTATTGCTTGAAAGATCCACATAATCTATTCCTTACCAAAATACCAGGACGTTCTTGTAATTTTATCCTCAAATGATACCTTAGGGCTTTGTTCCCTACTATATATTTCCTACTCTAGTTTCCAAGTTTCTTACTAAACTTCCTCTGATACCAACTGTAACACACCGACCCCTCTAGA
Source organism: Viscum album (assembly GCA_963277665.1). Taxonomy (NCBI): domain Eukaryota; kingdom Viridiplantae; phylum Streptophyta; class Magnoliopsida; order Santalales; family Viscaceae; genus Viscum; species Viscum album. The sequence continues at coordinate 1,959,614,132 of OY728119.1, read as the reverse complement.
CAGGAGTCGGTGCATTACTTGTGAAATTGTCATGGTTATAAGGAATGAAAATCCCAAAGGAACGATCAGTTTAGTAGTCTTTAATAAACTAGATACATAGATTTAACACAAAATACATTGGATAAGGTTACAAGATACAATACCTAATGAAAAACAAAAACTGCATCCACAAGCACTCAATAAATGACCTCCTCTTCATAACCTATTGAAGTTAAACAATGAAATGGGTGAGATCAAACTCTCAGTAAGGGTTACAAATAGCGGAATAATGAGTACAATAATAAGTGAATCATAATAAATCTAACAAAATTAAAATGGAATAGTGAATAAATGAACAACTAATTCCATTAATAAACTAAGAATGAAACTGCATCCATAGATTTTTTCATAGTGAAAACCTCATGGATAGTAATAATAACTGATATTGAATAAAGATAATTATTATTAATTGGACATCATGTATCTAGCACATGAACCATAATACCGTAAAAACGGTTTAGTTCTATGGGTAGAAACCCATCTGATTTTTTGGAAACAAACTCGAAGGGTCTGTCGCCAAACTGTTTTGTCTCATGAGACCTACTAATGCATCGAGGGGCTGTAGTGGGCACCACCCACCTCTACATCCAAGAATTATTTATAAATATATTCAATATAAGAGAAATATGTATTTACATTATCCGTATAGAATAGAGGATACATATTCATCAACATTTCCACAGTCAAAACAACATTCAAAATAAATACCGTATGTAAAATGGTATATGGATTAGACAATAATAATATCCATGATATGAGAATATTTATATTCAAATGGAATATACTTTCAATTGAAAATTGATATCAAATGGGCAGTAGGTACACCATATAAGAAAGAGTAGGTGCACAATTACTAAGCAAGTCACAACGAAGTGAAAATTGAGACAAAGCTCGTTGCCATGTTGTATTCAATTGAGTCATATGACAATGAGTTAATGACCACAAAAAGAGTCACAGAATACAATGAATATAATGAGATCCATGATAACATATGTAAAATGGTAGTACAAATATACCACATATAATAAATAAGAGGTGAACAATGGAGATCCCACAGAATTGAAAGTGAGATGAGAATAACCTCTTGCAAATATTTTTGGCATGGTAACAAGTGTTATTGCAAGGTCTTAATGAGATTTAAAGGGGTATTCCATAATTTAAAAAAAAGTGAAGTATGGGGGAGTTGATAAAACATACCCCATCATTAGAAATTAAAAACAAAAGAACACAAGATAGGGTGGATTCTTGAATAAAAGTGAGAGAGGATCTCTTACCTTATGCTTGAAGGTGTTCTTGACTTGTTATTAAAGACCTGAATAAAAAATTTAGGATTATTAATTCATAATTACAGAACCTATTTTATATCTAAATGATTTATTATAATCCTTTTAGTTTATTCTAGGCATTTTTGATTGTTTATAAGGTTCAATTTCATTGTTCGAGCTCGTTTGTTTACTTGGTTTTAAATGATTGGTTCACTTATATTCAAGTTCGGATAAATATATAAGATGGATGTGGTTGTACAGAAATTAAGTGATACGCTATTATTTAACATCTAGGAGATTACATGGTTTTAAATTTAATTCGGGTTACTTAGATCGAAGTCGAATCTTTATATATATATAACCTTAGTGATAACCGTTTTGGTTAATCGGTGGGTTTGATTACGATGAACATGTTTTGCTTTATAAATTAATGCCATTATTAAAAAAGTATTACAGAACTAAAAATAGGATATATTACATAATAATCTGGTTTAAACATAAAAAAAATGGTTTCCTGACCATAATTAAAGATTATAATAGAAATTGATAAAGTGTTGTCCTTAAATGTGCTAAATTAGCACATCTCAAACGGTGCTTTCATTTCTTTCAAATAAAAGTGGGGAAAGGGGAGAAGATAATGGAATATATACCATTATCATGAAAAAATTCCAGTATATGCATGTTACTGTATTTATCATACTATTTTGGTGAAGGGAGGTGAGAAAAGAAACAAAAATAAAATAACTTAAAAGAAAAGAAGGGATTTGAAAGAGGAATTTACCTCTTGAGACTTCCTCCTTTGAGAACCTATTAAGGGGAGATGTTTTGGTCTTTTTATATAACCAAAGCTTGGTGGACATGGGGGAGGTGGTTGGGAAGGTATTTGGATATAATTTGGAGAAGTCACAAGGCTTGAGAGGAGTGAATGGAAGGGGGTGAGAGGGGGTTTTATAGTGGAGGAGAGAGGGGATTTCTTAATATAAAACTCATTAATTTATTATTTCCTCTCAAGACAACTAATAGTGAGTATTACATGACCAAGAATAGTAATATATGCATGTGACTTCGAACCAATTGGGATTATATCAGCAGATCATCATCAATGACTCAATTAATCCATTATTTATCATTTATTGTGAATTATCAGATTTTACTATTCATCAAAAATTTAAGTATTTCAGAAAAATACCAAAAATTCACCCTAACCATTTTTCGAGGTGTAGAATCCAAAAATGAATTACATTTTTCAAAAATAATTCTCTAAATATGATTAATTAAATATTTAATTAAATCATTATTTAATTGAAATATATAATCACTTAGAATATTCATCTTCATCTTTAGGGTATCTAAATTCATTTATACACTCAAGCGTATGGATACCATTCATAAGAGTCATATTACTATTAATAAGGTTAAGTTACTATTCCTAAGGGTAGGTTACTATTCATAAGGGTAGGTTACTATTCACTGAAAATTAAGTTAATTCTATCAGACTCTAAATATCATCTTGAACACAACCGTGTATATCAGATTTTTAAAATTCGAATCACAGAGATGGTAAATTTAAGTTTAGTGGCTAAGTTATGGCTATCCCCTATAAGTAACCATGTTTTGTTCCATAGGGTATCAATGATTCATGAAATAAAGGCTACCTAATTAATACATTTTATTTAAGAGAAACATACCATAAGATGTTTGGGGTGCTACACTGGATGTTTTCTTTAATCCATAAATGTATCTCTTAAACTTTTATACCTTTTAGACATTTCTTGGAGTCATAAACCATTTTGGTTGTTTCATATATACATCCTTCTGAAGGTTCTAGTTGAGTAAAGTAGTTTTGACATCCATATTCCAAATCTAATATTCATGGTAAGCTACTATGGAAAGAAAACTTGTGATAGATTTAAACATGAAAACTAGAGTAAAGGTTTCATTGTAGTCAATTACATGATGTTATCTAAACCCTTTATGTAATAGTCATGATTTATAGGTATTTAATTTACCTTTCATTTCTATTATTATCTTTAATATCTATTTGCACTCAATGGGATTTACATCAACTAGAAGAACAATACATGTAATCCATCTTAGAATATATCGCTTTTTGCCATCTTGTAGTTTATGAACTCTCTACTTCATACTTATAGGTGAGAGTATCATTACTTTAAAACAATAATTATTCACCATTAATAGTGATTAAAAATTAATATCTCTCTAATTATCTTACCTCTCTAGTGAACCTACACTATACTTGTGTTTTAGGAACAACTTATTCCATGGGGGACTATGGAATCTATTCCTGTACCAACACTTGTGTTCTTGAGCATCAACTTTATCAAAGTCAATCTTACTCCCACTATCCTTCTTAAGGATATGAACCATCTCAAAAAATATACCATGTATTTTAATGGTTACTTTATTGTCTAAGGGTTTGTATAGATAGTATCCCCTTTTTCCTTGGGATTCCCTATAAATACACACATTATGCCTCGGGGTGCTATTTTTTTGAGCTAGCATTAACAAATACCTCACAAACTCATGCATGAACATGTGAAAAAATAGGTTTATTTTTACTCCATAACTCAAAGGGAAAACCATTTTCTAATTTAGTTGGTACTCAGTTTAGAAAGTATGATGTTGTTTGTAATTCATATCCCTAAAAGTATAGTGGAATGTTTTCATGACTCATCATCAACCATACCATGTACAGTTATGTATGGTTCCTCCTTTCACTAATTCCATCCTGTTGTGGTGTATAAGGTATAGTGAGTTGAGTTAAAATCCCATGATCCCATATAAAATCAATGAATTATTAGTTAACATATTCACTGCCTTGATATGATCGAAATTTATTTATCTTCATATCAAGCTAATTCTCAACCCCGTTCATGAACTCTTTGAATTTCTCAAAGGATTCAAACTTATACCTCATAAAGTAAACATAACCATACCTACTCATGTATTTAATAAGAGTCATGTAGTATGAGAATATTCCTTTAGATTATACTTGAAAAAGGTCCACATACATTAGTGTGCACCAATTATAGAATCTCTATGGCCCTTTCACCTTGATCATCGAATATTTTTTTGCACATCTTTCCTTGTAAATAAGCATGAAATATTTAAATTGGTTTTCAATCAAAAGAGTTTAAGTGGACATCTTGGTATATCTTTTCCAAATGATTCTTATTTACATGACTAAGTTGGTGATTTCATAATTAAGTGTTAAATGATTCGTGCATGTTTGTTTCATTATTGATTGAAAATATTTGGTTTTAATAATTTAATATATAATTATCATTAATCATCTATTCCATACCCTAACATACGTAATGACCTGAACTTTTTGAATGATATTTGTTTCCTGAAAATGTGTGTTATATTATTTTTTACTCAACAAAAATATATCCCTTTAATAATGAAGTGAGTATAATTGAAATGTGACCATTGGGTCTCGACCATCATATTACCACTGGAAACAATACTATTTATAATAATTTTAACATTATAATTAGTATTATAAATAGATATGATAATGGTTAATTAATTTAGAAAAAAGAGTCAATGGTCTCATCCAGTAGAGTCATGTCATATAAATCCCATTTTTCTGAACCTGGGAGGGAGGTATCATCTTTGGGCTTCTCTCTTGACCAAGATCAATCCAAGATTCAACGTGTTAATATTGAACGAAATCACCTACATGAGAATTTCAAGTTGGTAAATATTACCACTCAGGCAATGTTATTCAAGTTGTCCCCTGAGTTTATCACTCATGAATGGAGTGATTCATGAAGGCTTAATGATTTTCAAATCCTCAAGTTCCCCTAATTTTATTTTCCCTTATGAAGGGAATAGGTCTTTAATAAATGAATTCCCACCTTAGGTAGAGGTATTCAAGAACATATGAAAGGGTTTTTTTGTAAAGATAGGATATCTTGGATGATCCATTTTGATTTGGCTCACAATGCTCAGGTGCTTCATGAATTGGGAACAATTCAGAAGTCGAAAGGTAGGGTTGTCATCATCTAAAGGTCGGACTAAGGTGGGTATTTATAGGAAATAGATTTTGTGATTTTGGGAATCAATTCATGAATTATATATGGGATTAACGAATAGTAACAGTTACATCAGACTCATGGATTGCAGTGTCAACCCTTAGAGCGGTAGCGGAGCACCGTCAAACTCACGGAGCATATCGTCAAGGCCTAGCACGTTCACGGAGGGGGAGGGGTCTTCATGAAAGTGCATCATGAAGCTGATCCTTAAGAGTTTTTTTTGGGATGTTTGATTTTGGATTCACTTCCAAATGGTAGTGGAATTCTCAAGTAATCATGTGTAATGTATTTCAGTGCCAACACATGTTCATCTTTAATTATTTATTTATTTAATTCGATGAAGTGGATTTTTATGTTGTTAGAATATTTTAGTTATTTATTAATGATTATGAACTCTAATACATGGGATATAACCTCCCAAATGTACCTCTTTAGAACCCTACTACTATTTGGTAGCCTTTAGAATTTTTAGAGGTGTTCTTGAGATCTTGTAGTGTTCTAGTCCGGTTATTTCTCACACAATAAGTCATGATAATACATTAAACATTTTTGGTACAAGCCCGCTATATTATGATAATCAATTAGGAATGTCTGGTCCACTATGTTATAATTATTATACTTATTTTTATGTCACATTTCTATGTTATATGCTTATGTTATGATACCATGGCTCATGTTTATTGTTTCATGATTATGTACTCCTAATACATTACATATGTTTGATAATTTGAGACTACAGGTCATTCTATTATACCTTATGAATAAGTCTTTGTGTTCCATATTTTTTATAATATTTTTATATCATGTTAATGTTTTCTTGTATGCTTATAATATAACCCTTGATGATATGTTGATGATTCTTCCAAATTAAAGAGCATTTGAGATCACTCATTCTTTATTTTTTCATTACCTAGGTTATGAAGATGAGTATGATTTATGATAATTCTTTAAGGGGGTATAGTGTGATTCGATTATGGAGAAATTATCATTATCATCATAAAATAATTTTCTTATATAATTAATCCTAAAAGAAACCAAATCTTATATTCTTATGATTGTGTAATTATTTGTGATGTGTATTGTTTAAATTATAGAAATTATGTAAAAAAATATAGGTTCATGTCAATTTGTATCAGACTTTTTTCTTAAAGAAAAAAATTTAGCACCAGAACCAGAGCACTGGTTTGGGGTGCCTCATTCCTTGATCATTACAATACATCTGGCCTTAATACTTCTAGAATTTTATCACTGTATTCCATTTCAAAAAACAATTGTACCTATAAAACATTTTTCTCTCTAAAAAATCTTGAACCACACATCCTTTTTTAATCGACCTCATCATGTGATAATTATTTTCTCCCAACTACCTCATCATCGTAGTTTTGATCCTTCCATAAGATCTCCTCATTGAAGAGAACATTATGGACTCTAATAACCTTTAATTGGTTGTTATCCAAGTACTGAAATCCAAAATTTTCATCATCACATCCCATAAAGAAATGTGTCGAATTCTTATCTTCCAAATTATCCCTTTTCTTGGAATTGGAATTGGTGTAAACAATTGATCTAGAAATATTCAGTTGAGTTAAATCGACTGATCTTGGGTTCTAGAGGTCTTCTAAAAGTTTCTACTCCATCAATTTGAAAGTAATTTGATTCATGATATATGTTACACTATTAATTTATTCATCCAAAAACACTTTTGGAAATCCAAAACTTAACCTCATACTCCTTTCTCTCTTATTCAAATTTCAATTCATCTGTTCTGCAATTATTTTTTCTTAAGTATTATTTAAAGGATATATTACCTGAATCCAAGGAATAATATATGTGGATTTGTACATATTATATTATATGATATGTGTATGAAGTAGTTAATGACATGCATAAAAATTGAATAATTCCATATTCCCTTGTTTAGAGATATTATAAGACCTATTATTCAATGACATTCCATTACCTAAGCTTGGCAATAGAACATTAAAGGATTATTGTTTGATTCTTCCACATGGGTTATCATTATTAAGGATGTTTCAAAAATTGAAATTCATGGGAGTATTAATGAATTCATTTGATGAAGACATTAATGGTTTAGACTTTACTCATGCGGTTTTTAATTCAAAAGTAAATTCATGGGTCTGTGGGAGTGTCGTTTGGGGCTATATAAATAGGAAAACCTCATAGAGATGTGTATCTCAATTTGATTTGTGGATTCTACCTTGAATATACATTCCTTTTCCTCCCTTATAAACCTTGATATACTAGCATATTATGGGTTAAGGAGGGTAATCCTCATGAAAGGGATAATTCTAGATCAACTTGTGGATACACCAGAGATGAGGGATTCATTCGAACACCTCTCAGGTATATTCATCAATCATGCTAGTTGAATATTGGTGCGGTTACGATATATGGTGTGAGGTACAAAACTTATGTTATTTATTCTATTTATACATGGTTTTGGGTTTTCATTCATGGTAAATCTTATAATTTGGGTTTCTAATTAATTTTTATATGATAAAAGAATTTCGTTTGATACTAAGAAACCTAGAATTGGCATCTGGGAAATTTCATGTTATTTGATTCTTAAAAATATGTATAAAATGAATAAGAGAGATATCATTTTAGATTTAATTTGATGGGTCATTAAAAATGATATGGATTTTATACCATGATTGGCTATATGATATGGGATATTGTAAGCTGGGGATCTGGTCATGTTATATGATATGGGATATCATAGGTGGTGACGTAGTGAAGAATCTTTGGTTTCTTCATATCACTTCATAGGATACATGATATTGTATGGTAAAAAGGCATTGATGTGTACATATAAAACAAATAATTGCATTGTACTAGTGATGTTATGACATATCACTAAGTATGATTATCTAGCTCCTAGTTAATAATACATAGTGTCTTATCAAAATCCTTAGTTTCTAGGCATGATCTCTTAACTTACATGAGTCCCTACACACATCATTTACCTTACAAAAAAAACTATATTATTTGTTGTAATTTTCAGGGCATGATTTATTCAGATGTAGGTCATGGAGAACTAAGTTAATCTTATGTGAGGCCTTATTTTAAGTGATTATTATGAAGTTCGTCGAGTTTATCTCAAGAACACCTTGTGATATATCATAACTAGTGATTATTAGTCATAAAATATGACGTATACTGCTATAGTTTTTAAAATTATGCAGCATTTCTATCACTGGTTATGATATGAGTTAGTTTTATATTATGATATAGGAGAAAATGGGATTTTAATCTTAATTTTAAATTAATAATTGAATTAAATAGTTTATAAATCATATTAAAAGTTATTTTAGTATATTTGGTTAATTTATTAATTGTTTATAAATTAATTAATTATAAATTTTTTATAATTATTTATTAATTGTTTTTGAAACATTTAATAAATAAATCTCTATAATATTAAAATTTGGTACTACATACATTTAAAGATTATATGGAGTGACTTTAAATTTGTATATAAAATAGAAATTATAAGAATAATTTATAAAATATTTATAAATTAAAAAATAAGGAAAAAATATAAAATAATTTTTATCTAAAACTATTAATTGTTTATATTTTAATAATTTAATTTGTTTAAATAAAACACCTTGTTTGTGAAATTATTTAAACCATTTAAAATGAGTTTTGATTATTGATATGATCAAAGGTTTAAATAATATTAAATTTGTGATATTTATATTATGTAAATTTTTTATATAAAAGAATTAAAATATAAAACATTTATATTTCATTTAATGTCATATATTTAAATTAAATTACATATAAAATATGATATGAAGGTTTTAAAATTATATATAAATATAAAATTATTATATTTTTTTAATTGGTGAGTATCCATAATGATTAGAAATTTATAAAGTTTTTTTCATTGAATTATTTATGAATTGTTCATAAATTTTTATATCATGTCTAAATTTATAAATTTTTTATTTATTTGGTTTATTCCCTACTTTATTCATGAATATAATTGTTATATTATGAATATGTGTATACTTTAGTTTAAAGTGTTAAACTTCTTATATAAATTTCCATAGAAGCATCAAATATTTACATGCTATGTATGATAATTAATTTAGTCTTCTTCTACCTTGAATTTGTCCGGTGTTGGATTTTGAGCTTGAATTTAAAGGTCAAGTGTCATAAGTATGATGGAATTGAGGTTTCTCTTGAGTAAAGTATCCTTGGGTATAGGAGATTTGGGTCAAAATACTCATTGCCTAGGTGGATTATACCTATCTAGAAAATTGGGGGCTAGTTACCTGTCCCATCAAGCTTACTCTTATGGGGATTTTTGGTTTCCTATGATTTTAAACCTTTGCATTAAAAGTTTTCATATACCTTATACATATGATTTATTTGGATATTTATGAATATATTTATCTTTTAATTGGGTTGGTAAAACAAGATATGAGTTGTGCAAAGAGTTACACAACAATATGGTTTAAATATAATGATATGGTGGAAGGAATAGGATTCCAAACTAATCATTATAATCATGCATACATATAAAGGGAATCGTATGAGATAAGATGATAATATTTAATCCCCTTAAAAATACTAAGTTATAGATTCCATCCAAAGAAACACTTGTAAATACCTTTATCATTCAACTTAATAGGTTATGAAAAAGTTGGGTGCCCATGGATTATCTTGTGTATTTAAGCAGGTTATGAGGTAACCCTAGTCATTATTTGACTCATTCCTGGTGCATGTGTTGGGTTAAAATTCTCTATAATACCATAACCATTAGGATACTAGATGAATCTAGTTGAGATAATCTATATGATGGATTGATAAAAGAGTTGTCCACTCAATTATCAAATATTCATATGTGGTATGATTGAAATATTTTTATATTAGATATAATCATAGATTATTTACATGATTAATTGGTGTATGTCGTGATGAAATATGTATATTTTCTCACTAAGGGATGTAATGAGTTTGAAAGGGGTCATTATTTTAGTGGGATAATATTTAATAAAAATAATTATTAAATGTATATAAAGCATGATAATCATTTGATAAAAGATTAGGTTGTAGATAAATGGAATTATCATAATCAAACTTAACTTTGAGAACAATCCTTAGAAAGGAGAAACTTAATGTAAGAAAATTATTAAACATATAAAAAACATAAAATTTGTTCTTAAAAAAAATTATGTATTAGAGAAACTCCTTCCTAGGTCACCAACAAGTAGATCTAGATTCTTATGTGAATCATAGAATAATTCACTAAAAGTTTCCTTAAGGCTTTCTCCAACTATATAATTCATTCTATTTTAATTGATGGAAATGTTCTCACAATGTGAATGAATTCAGGAAAATTTTACCTGATATTCTAAAAGTGTTGATCATATTTAAACTAGGTCATGTGATGTCCATGGAGAAGTGATGACTAGTTTATTTTTTGTTTTGACAATTAAAAGTGAGTAAAAGTTCAAAATGTAAGAATAGAAGTTAGTTAGAAAGTCAAAAAAATGCTTCTTCAAGTAGTTAGTAATATTCATTAACACTTAAAGGTGTTAATAGGATATATGGGTAATTATTCTATTGGATGTAATTATTTGGGATACATGAATAGGTTTAAAAAAAATTATAGAAAATCCATGTTAGGTACCAATTTTATAAAAATAAATTCTTTGGTTTTGATGGGTATATGATTCCAAATATACACTTCACTAATGTTGTTATCATATAGGAGTTCAAAATCATGGAAAAAATTGATGAATCATGTTGTAACACCCTAAGATTTTTTCAAATAAATTTAATATTGAATGCATGAAACACTGAGACTCTACAAAACACCACTTTTTTATAAACTATCTAGTAAACATAATTTTTCCACCTCGGTGTTTTGAAATTTGAAAAACTGACATACACGGTTGCGTTCAGTAAGATATTTAGAGTCTAATAAGAAAAAATTAATTTCTAGATAATAGTAACATACTCTTATGAATAGTAATATGAATATTAATATGATCCTTATGAATATTAAATCATATTATTATTTTATTATGTTAAGGTTATAAGATAATGAGATATTGATGGATTTTTTAAGGTGATATAAAATGAATTATAGTTTTAAAATTGTTATTTTTTGAATAAATTGTGATTTTATTTAAAAATTAAATTAATAATATTTAGAAAATTATCTTCAAAAAATGGAGTTCACATTTTAATTCTACACATTGAAAAATGGTTAGGATGAATTTTTGGTATTTTTATGAAATACTCAAATTTTTTATGAATAGTAAAATATGGTAATTTACTGTATATATACATTATCAGTTAAATTCACTATTTCTATAATCATGGATGATGTAAGTACACTCGGTTAGAACTCACATGAACATATTACTATTCATGGTCATAAGAATCAATACTATTGGTTGTCTTTGGAAAAATAATAAAATAATGAGTAAAATAATGGGAAAACCCTCCTCTCCTCCACTACAACACTCCCCCCTCACTCCCTCTTCTCTTAACACCTATAAAGACATATTCTTTGTCTAAATTCTGCTCAAATATCCTCACAAGATCCTCCCCCACATCCAGTAGCCACCAAAACCTCTCCCCTAAAGAGGCTCCCAAGGAATATTACTTCAAGAGGTAAATTCCTCTTTTCTTTTCTTTTATTTCAAGTACCTTTATTTTCTTTTTCATTACTCAACTAATTTAATCCAAATGTTGTTATTACCCTAGTACCTTACATGAACTGGAATTTTTTTATGATAAAGGAATAATTATTCATCATCTCTCATTTCCCCTTATTTTATACTTGAAATGAAAACACCATTCGAGATGTGTTAATTTATCACATTCAAGAATAACATGTTTTCAATTTCTATTATCATATTCAATTCTGGTCATGAAACCATTTTTATGGTTGAACCAAACTATAATATATGTATTATAACTTATTTATGGTTCTATAATAATTTTAAACACATGATAATAATTTATAAATCAAAATGAGTTCGTTGTGAACAAAAACCTCCAATTAACCCAAACAATTGTCATTAAATTTTTATATAATGATTCATCTTCACTCCCAATAACCAAAAACAATTATAACCATGTAATATTATGGTTGTTTACTAATAAAATACAACTTATATTCTATAAAATCATTCTTATATTACATGTTTATCCATACATGAATATAATTAAACCGGTCGTGAAAACCAAGGAAGAAAACACTCCCAAACAATGAAATTGAATCTCTTAACCTATAAAAAGCCCTTGAATGAACCTAATAAAGTTATAATAAATAAATTACATGTATATAAGGATCTGTAATCATTAATTTATGAACCTAAATTTTGTTATTCAGGTAATTAATATCAAGTAAGGAACACCTTCATACTTAAGGTAAGGGTTTTCTACCCAAACCTCCATTTTCTTTCGGGTTACTCTTTATCTCTCTTAACCCAAATTAAATTATTATTTATTCTTATTTACTCATCATAAACTCTATGTTAATTTTATATATATGTTAACCAACCATAATCCTACTTTAATTTATGGGTAGTTATATTTTTTAAAATGGTTTTCAAAAATTCTTCTCAAAATACAAGTCAGGTTCAAGGGAATTTCTCAAATTCTTACCTATTTTCACAAGCACTCTATAATATATTTTTAGAAACCATTATATTTCAAAAAACACTCATTTTATTATTAAAATAATATCTTACTTCACTTTTTGTTTTATACAAATAATTTTCCAAAATAACTCTTCTTTTCAAAGTAAAAGAGTATTTATCTCAAGAATTACTCGATGATTTTATAAGTGTATCTTCACCTATTTCAACACACTTATTGATTATTATGTATTATTGGGATTAATATTTTATGATATCATCTACCATATTTAATTGAGTGATTTATTATTAGTTTGACTATGGATGTGCTATCTTAAAACCATTCACCAATTTACTCTGAATGGTTAGTGTTTACACTACCATAAAACAGGGCAAGGGAAGCACTATCTTTTATCAGCGCTAAGCAGAAAGTGCTAATAAAGGGGTGGGCCATTATAAGTGCTAGTTAAAAGCACTGATAAATGTTCCCTTTATCAGCGATAAAACAAGCACTGATAAAAGTTTTTATTATTAATTTATATAAAATTATTATATTTATATTCAAAAATAATGTTTATTTGTATACATTAAATAAAAAAATGTTTATATTTAATATATATTTTTTAATAATTCAAAAATATATATATAATGTTTTAATTGAACAAATTATTTCAAATATTATAATTAAAAAAATATTATATTTATATATAATTAAATAATTATAAGATTATAATAAATTACATTAAATAATAAATATATTTATTAGATTTATTAGAGATTTATTATATTTATTATATTTATTGGATTTATTGGATTAATTTAGTGTATTTATTATATTTTTTATATTTGATATATTTATTTTATTTATTTTATTTATAAATATAAAATAATTTTTAATATATAAATTTATAATAAAAATTATTGAATATATATGTTTTTTCTAATGAATCTGGTCAACAAATGTATTGATCATGGGTATATGTTGTGTATTAAATGCATGAATGTTCATTTATACATTACATATTGTTGTCCATTGATGTGGTATATTGATTAATTCATAATATTACCCATATGGACTATATATGTTCTAAAAATTTTACTTATAAAATTACAGTAAATACATTTAAATAATAAATATATGTTATTATATTTTTAATGATATATACAAATAATTTTCAAATAAATTTGTAATTATAATTTTATTAATATATATATATATATTAACAATTATATACCAATATTTATAAATATATACTATTTATAGTTATAATTATTAATAAATAAATATATATATATATATCCTATATATCATTTTAAATAAATATATAATAATATAAATAAATTATTAAAATTTTACCTTTATTAGTGCTTTTTTAGCACTGATAAAGGCCTATATTTATCAATGCTAAGAAAATGCTGAAAAATAGGTATTTTATTAGCACTTTATTAGTGCTGATAAAGGACATCTTTATCAGTGCTAATAAATCACTGATAAAGGTTTGTTTTATCATCACTTTTTATTTTACCACTGGTAAAACATACCTTTATCAACGCTTTTAACTAGCACTGATAAAGTTTTCAGCGGTTTTTATAAAATAACCCTAAAAGGCTCCTCTTATGTAGCACCCTTTCAAGACTTTGCAGAAGCTGAACCTTGGGTCATCGACCCATCCTCCGCCGCGACCCCTCCTCCTCCTCCTCTTCCATCGTCGCTGCCTTTTCCTCCTCCTCCTCCATGAATGTCCTCCTCCTACTCCGCCTCTGTTACCTTCTCCTCCTCCTACATCGTGACCCCTCCTCCACAGGGACCCTTCTTCTCCTCCTCCTCCTCTGTTTCCGCCTCCTCCTCCTCATCCTCCTCCTCCTCCTCCTCTGGCCATAGACTCATCCTTCTCTGCCACTATCGCCTCCACCTCCTCCACCTCCTCCTCCTCTTCCTTGTGTGGTCCCCTTGTCAATGTGACCTACTCCGGCATGCCCTCATCATCTGGTGACCATCACAGCAGCCTCCTCTATATCACACAGATTCCCACTAGTGACTCTCTTATGTAATGAATTTTTACACTTGTTCATTATAAAGGTAGTTGGTGTGAAGAGATAGTCTTTGGGTCACTATGAAAGCACTGGATACTGGTGAACATTTGTTTTTTATAAAATTTGGATGCCTTTTGGAATCTGAGAGGTTGTTTTTTTTGTGATGATAAGAGTCTGAGATGATATTTTGAGCTGGAGATAGATGAAGCAGTCTATGAAAGATTTTATTGGTTGCACACTTGTAATTTCCTGGTTCTGGAAGCCACCTAGAGGCTCCCTGTACCCGGTTGGTCACATGTCCTCAAGCACATTTCCCCGAATGCCAGAGGTTGCTGACTAGAAGCGTGGGCCTTGGGTGTGATAGTGGGGAAACTATGCCCTCATTGGCAGAGTACCCAGCGGAAGAGAAACAAATAAACAATAGCGTAAGTAGTAAACAATCCATACACAAGTGAACAGCGGAATAATAAATAATAAACAGCTGTAGCACATACATATAAAATAATGCATGATACATATGTCTATGAAAGCAACCAACAATTCACAATGTTGAATACATTACTAAACCAAATTACAAAAGGAAAATAGATGAGAAACTCCTCAGCATCACAAGCCTAAGCTTGGTCTCATGCTCTCCAAATCCACAGCAAGTCAAGTACCAGAAGGAGAGGGGTGCTTTCCCTTATCTATATTTGTTGTAATATAATCTGTTTGGGACCAAAAGCATGGACCAAACAGGGTGTGAGAGTAAATCCCAGTAGGAAACCACCACAAGATATGTTCCTAACATTCAGTGAATATATGGCGGTTAAAGTATAGAAAGCAGTAAATAGGAAAGTACTCAACAGAAAACAATCTAGAGTTTCAAGCATCTAATTCACAAACAAGTAATCAGCTTCTCAAGAAAGCAGAAACAAACAGGTAACCCTCTGGGTATTTCTCACATCCTAGCCCCTATGGTTCAACCAAAAAGTTCTACCAACCCTCTGGGAGGCACACACAGTCTCACCCCTCTAGTTCAGCTAAAGAATAGACTCTCTGGGGAAGCACTCACCATCAATTCCCCCTATAGTATCGTATCGTACTAAAGGTGCTCTGGGAAGCACTCAACGTCTCATTCCCTATGTGTCATATGTCGATGAACTACAAACACTCTGAGGAAGCACTCATCGTCAATTCCTCATGTGGTCTCGCATCGTAAAATTATAAAGACTCTCTAGAGAAGCCCTTACATCCATTCTCCTTGTGGTCTACTACACTAGGTTCTCACGGCCCTGTATAAGTTAAATAAGTATAGCACATGTAACGGACAAAGTAAACCTCAAGAACTACTTGGATAGCATTATATGGCATATCATCACTTAGAACTACATTCATACCCTCCTACAATACTAGGCATGGAAATTAAATAGAATCCTAACAGGAAAACAAGACCCAAAGTTCAAAACAGGAAAACATGCATGGGAAAAACATTCAAAGCACAACAATTCACCCTATTCACAATCAATATCCTCTACTCTAGAATATATTAAAAGAAGGAAAACAATAGGGATAAAACAGTAAACATGCAATACCCCGTTCAAGGGTATTGGTGGAATTTTCACAAAATATTCAATGACTTTCAATGGAAAGGAACAAACCACCTACCTTGGGGTTAGAAGGTCAATATAATTGAACCATGAGGATTTAATAATCTTATAATTCCATAGATCTAAGAAAAATCACAAAATACTCAACCCACAATAACTCACGAAAGAGGAAAAATTGGAAAGAGATGTTCTAGGAGAATAGAGAACTCACCGATGTGATTCCAACACAACCGACAGAGTTTGATTCGGAGGATGGACATAGGCTCAGGGGTTCGTTGAAGATCTGTGGTCGTACGGGTTATCTTGGATGAATGGAACCTAAAAGAAGATGGTTATGTCCGTCAAACGTGACCCCGATGCACTTAATGAAAAAAAACAAAATACACGACATGTAGTTTTGGAGTACACAACATGTACTTACTATTTATATACTCCGCTTTAGGCGGCCTCCACGTCACCCCACACGACCGTGTGTGTGACCATGACACGGCCATCACATGGCCTCCTACAGAAATGAAGTACATGTTTTGTACTCATAAATTACATAGCGTGTACTTGGAAAAATTTCCAGAAACTCTTCTTTACTCAAAAACACCAGAAAAAGGAAAAACATACCTGAAAAGAAGTTTTGGGTTCTTACAACTTTGGTTCTTAGGTGATAGAATAATGGATAGTTTAATTAGATCAATGTTTGACTGTGGAATCACATCAGGGGTCAGTGTATCCGTGGAGTTCATAAATTTGGGAATGAAGGAGAAGATAAATAGTGTACTGTAATTCTCATGTGTGGTTGGGTAAGTTTCATTGTATGTGGTACTAGGTGTTTCATTAAAAACTTGAAAATGGATTTTGGTAAGAAATGTTGTAGGTGGGAGGCATTATGGATCGAAATTGTCTTTCATGAGTTAATTATTATGGTGGGGAGTGTCTTAGACCGGGTGATTGAATAAACATTGACATGATATTTTCTCAATACGGGAAAGCTTAAGTAAGTACCATCTTATCATCTTAGAGATGGTTATGAGTTTTGGTTTAGGATCAGGTGGAATTGTGTCTTATGTTGGGTGCTACGATTTGAAAGCATGTTGGGAGTTCAGGAATATAACGCATTTGTTTGACTCCAAATAGATAACAGATAATGGTTATTTAATATTATTTCCACTAGGACATATTGAGTATGATAAGAACAATGGTGGAGATTTTGTAATGCATCATCTATATTGGCATTTGAATTTTTAAAAGGATATGGGATTTTTTTCAATTAGTGGAAAAACCATTTTTAAAAATGTGGTTTGGATATATAACCTGGAAGTTGGGACATATTAAAGGATTTTTTTATATAGTTTGAGGCTCAAGATGTGTCTTGGGTTCTTAAACAATTCACAGAAGCTTTTGGAGTTGAAATTATAGTTTTGAGGTAGCAGCCTAGGGATTATGGTTTGCACATGATTAGTGATAACCATGCACCACAATAGTAAAGATTGGTTTTCATAGGCACACATTTTGTTTAAATCATGTGAGGGGCCTTAGAAAATAAAAAAAATTAATAAATTTTAAAGGCATTTCTCATGGTTTTCACACTATTTGTTAAACCATGAACATTAACCATGTAAAATGGTGTGTCCTAGATGGTGAAGACTATATAGTTTGCACATGGTTTTGAAAACCATATGGAAAAACCTTGAACCCCTTTAAAAAGTGAGGTTTTACAAAAAAATCCCCTCTGAACCTTTTATGTTTTACTGGATTTTTTCCCTTTTTTGTCCAGAACCCCTCCACACCATGCCACCCTCCCCCTCCTCTCCTCTTGGGTGATTCTCCCTCACCCGAAATATGTTTCATCTTTCATCACTTGTATTGGAGATAATAGGATAATTTTACCTCTCTTATTCCTTCTATTTTAGTTTTATTTCATTATCATACAGTGTTCCACTTAGTTAAGCTAATATGCCATGTTTTTTTACATTTTTATAGTTTCTCATTTTCACCCATTTTAGGCTGAATTGGAGGATGATATTTGGTGTGTGAGGGCCTAGAGTTTATAATGTAGTGATAAATAATGAATCATAGTCCCTTTACCCTAGATTATATGATCACATTTTTTACCATGCACGTGGATTCTAGATGTTTTTTTACCAGGAACCTTTGTTTTGTGGCCATCTCCTTTGTGTCGTAGTTATTTCTCATTTGGGACCCATTGTGGAATGTCCCTATGTGTTGTGTTGTGATGCATATTTTCCTAGAGTTATTATGTGTTGTGTTGTGATTCATGTCTTATTCTCCCTTATATTTAGGTCCTTTTCGATTAATTCCATCAATATCTCCACATCATTCATCCCCCCCCAATCTTATCATTTACACATTCCACATCACTTGTAACAATATGATGAATGAAACCAAACCTATTAAGATTAAATGAGGATTGTAAGATATTTCCTATATATTTTTCCATAGGTTATGAATTCATAATATAAGTTTTAATCACTTATTAGTTTCTGATGTCTACTTCACACACTAGGTTCAACAAACATTACTACCATACAAATGAGGAAATCCTTAGCAGTGACTACTTTAATGTCCAATCGATACAAGATTTATCAGATATGATGTTATCAGGACCCATCCCCATAGGAACTCCAGTGGAGTTGGGAATATATTAGTGTCTTACCCCCCCCCCCATCCTATATTTAAATGGACATGGGTCAATTGTAATTGGAAATGTAATGATACGGCCCAGGCTAGTATCATAACCAAAAACTAACCTAACTTTCCACTAACCTAAGAGGTGTTCATGATCCCTATGTGATAGAAATAATCCCCTTGGAAAAAGATAAAATTAATGTGGAATATTATACCCCAAAATTATAATAAATTAAGATTGATCTTTCTCCTTAAAACCTAACATGTCCCATTCATAATTTGAACATCTAGGAAAATAGTAAATATGCAAAAAATAAATAAAAATTAAGAATATATCATAGATAGAAAATAAAATCCCAATATTGACCAATAAAATTGTTTAACTAGACATGTTCCATTCCTAAATCTCATTGGACCTATTTTGGATAGGTATAACATATGATTTCTCATTTTATGTTTTCTTTTCAGTTGTAAATCTCATATGTCACGCGCCTCTCCTCTACTGTAAACGCACCTCTGCCGTGCACTGTACGACACCTTCATGGTGAGTTTTATCCTCTTACTCATTGGTTTTCTCTTGTTTTCATGTTATTTCTATTTGATATTGATGGTTATTTTTGAAATGGATGGGCTAAATTCCCCACTTAAAATCGTGGCTGTTGGTGGTCCTTGTTTGCAAACTAAATTAATTGCATGTTGGTTGGTTCTTGTTGAAATTTGCATATAAAAATTGGTAATTTACGTATACTTGGATAATGAATGAATTACATATGATGATAAAACTTCTATGATAAACCCTGAATTAACAAATGGAATTGAATAAGGGATGCTTTGTAAAATATGAAACTGTGTTTGTTTGGTTTGTATGATGTTGCGATTGTGAGCACTATTGTGTGTTTGTATGGTTTTGTGGTTGTTGGTATGATTGGTATGAAATTTTTTTCCATGTTGTAATTCCTCCACCATTGAATATCAATCCAAACCTTACCTATTTCAATGGAACCACCACTTTGTTACTAGTGAAATTCCAATGAATCTTAGAAAACCACTTCACTAGAGGACTCTATGGGACACTTTATGGACACCCTAGTCAAATAACCATAACAACACATGTAATTAATCCTTCCACCCGCAATAACTTTATTGAAAATCATACCATATATTAGTTTAGTACCATAGTTCTTGACTCAAGACATTATGTTTCTAGAGAAACACTAAAAAACCAGTTTACAACAATGCTTATAGATCACATGTGGGATACTAAAACATTCTAGTGAAAGGGTTTCTCATAGATAGTTCCATTGATCAGGTGGTTGGGAAGATGGGTGTGATTTACTTTGGTCCTAAGTAATGCATGGAGAGGTCAGGGTATTGTTTACCATAGCTAGTTCCATTGATTATAGTTGGATGATGATCCTAGTTGAACATCTTCTGTGTAATTATTTTGTTAAATATTAATATTACTGAATAAAATAGGATAAATATGAAAAAATATTGGACGAATGTCAATCGGTTGACACAAGAGTGTGAAGATGGCATGAAAGAGTTTATCAAGTTTTCAAAAGATCATGTATATGACCCTACTCAAATCCTTTTTCCATGTTTACGTTGTTGTTATTCAATACAAATTAGTCTAGAGGAGTAGGAAGAAAACTTGATCTATCACAGAATAGATCGAAGTTATACATGTTGGAATAAACATGGGGACAAAATAAATGTAGGTATTGGTTGGGATAGCACTGCGTTGTATGGATCATCTGATATGATTAAAATAGTGAAAAATGAAGATGAACGTATGGATGATGTGATTATAGATGTAAATGATGATGAAGATCGTATTAAGGAAATGAAAAGGATAGTTGAAGACAAACTTCTTGATTGCACAAAATTGTTTTAGAAGTTAAAAAGTTGTGAAAAAATGACATTATATGCTAGTTGCACTAAATATATAACATTGTCAGTCATACTGAAGCTGTATAATTTGAAAGAAGGCAATGGGTGGAGTAAATCTAGTTTTACAGAACTACTTTCTCTCCTGAATGACATGATCTCAAAAGATAATGATCTCCGAAGATGAATATAGGATGCCAAATGAATGCTATACTTGATGAGTATGATCTATGAAATAATACACACCTTACCAAATGACTATATACTGTTTTTCAAGGACCACAAATCACTTAATGAATGCCAAAAGTGTGTTGATTCTTGATACAAGAAAGATGAATTTAGTCCTATGAAATTTTTATGTTAATTTCCAATCATTCCAAGGTTTAGGTGCCTATATGGAAGTGAGGAGACTATAAGACAATTGACATGGCATGTAGATACAATAATTAAATATGGAAACTATGTCACTCAGAAGACTCTCCTCGGTGGAATGGAATTGATCATGAGTATCCTGAATTTGGAAATAAGATGAGAAACCTTCGTCTTGAATTATATACATATGGATTGAATCCTTTTAGTTTTCAAAGCAGTAGTCACAATACATGGCCGGTTATGTTGGTAAATTATAACTTACCACTATGGTTATGCATGAAATGAAAATAAATCATGTTATCTATGATTATATCAGGACCAAAACAATCGGGTAATGATATTGATGTTTATTTGGATCCATTGATCAAAGATTTAAAATTATTGTGGGATTCAGGTGTGACATTGTAGGATGCTTACAAAAATGAAGATTTTTCTTTGAGATCCATGTTGTATAGGATGATAAATGACTTTCCTACTTATGAAAATTTTTCAGGATATAGAATTAGAGGAACTCAAGGGTGTCCCATTTTCGAACAAGTTACATAGTCAATTAGGTTGAAACATTCATCAAAAACTGTATTTCTAGGACAACTCTAATTTATACCCTGACAGAATAAGTACTGATCTTGGACAAAAATCATTCAATGGAAGTTCATAAGAACGTATAGCACCGTCTCCACTAATAGGTGATCAATTGTTTGAGAAATTAAAAGATGTGGAGACTAATTTTGGTAAAATATTTTTGAAAAACCTTATGAAATCCGATTGAAAAAAGAGGTCAGTTTTTTTTAATTACCATACGGGAATTTTCTATATGTGAGAAATTTTCTTGATGTTATGTATGTTGAAAAAAAATTCTGTGATAGTTTCATTGGAACGTTTCTAAATGCACCTGGAAAAACAAAGTATGGAATTAAGGTTAGGTTAGACATGGTTGAGATGGGAATACAAGAAGAGTTGGCACCAGTGATGGGTAAAAAATGAACATTTCTTCCTCTTGCTGCTTACACTCTTTATAGGTAGGAGAAATATCAGTTTTGCAACTTCTTGAATGACGTAAAGGTTCCAGAGGGGTATTTTTCAAATATCAATAACACCGTGTCAATTAGAGATTTAAATTTAAAGGGTCTGAAATCACATGAATTCCATGTTTTGATGCAAGATCTAATTCCTATAGCTTTATGTTTCATTTTTCCCAATAATGTTTTCCATACATTAACGAATCTCTATTTCTTCTTCAAAGCTATATACAGCAAAGTTATAGACCCGGCAAAATTTCCAACTATGGAAAGAGAAATTGTCATCATATTATGTGAATTGGAAATGTTCTTCCCACTAACATTATTTGATATGATGGTTAATTTGATGGTTTATTTGGTGAGATAGATTTGACTATGTGGTCCTATACATTATAGATGGATGTACACCATTGAACGGTATATGAATATTTTGAAAAGGTATGTCAAAATCGAAGTCAGCCAGAGGGTTGTACTGTGAAGCGATATATTGTTGAGGAAGTCATTGAATTTTGTACTGAATACCTTTCTGTTGTGGAAAACATTGTCCTATAGAAATCTTGTCACACTGGGCAGCTTGAGGGTGAAAACATTTTTGGAATAGAGGTTGTCACAATCAATATTATAGATCAGGAGCAGGCCCACCTTTACATTTTACATAACAGTTTCGACGTTGACCCATATGTTCAAACTCACAAAGTAATTATTAGGCATTTTAATGCATCTAGGGATGAAAAATGGATATTAGATACACATAATAGATAGTTTATAGGATGGTTTAAGGACCATGTTTTAAGAAGTTAGATGAAAATACAGACTCAATTTCATAACGACTTTGATGGCTAGCTGGAGGACCATGTGTTTATGTATTATCTTACAATGCTTATGTATTTAATGGTTATATATTTTATACTAATGAACATGATAAAGACAGTACCATGCAGAATAGTGGAGTTACACTTGTGGTAGAAGCGATGCATAATCCCGGTGCTAAGGAAATAAATCTATTTTATGTGAATATGTCATACTTTGGCATCATCAAACAAATATGGGAGTTGGATTATACGAAATTACAAGTGCTTATTTTTCAATGAAAGTGGGTTGATAATAGGAGTTCTGTTAAAATAGATGAATTGGGATTTGTGGAAGTTGATTTTAGTAAGGAAGGATAGAAAGATGAATTGTTTATAATGGAATCATAGGCAGTACAAGTATTTTATGTTCTAGATCCCACAAACTAAAACTGGTCAATTGTTCTGTTATCGACCAAAACAACTGAAGGGTCACATTAAATTTCAATGGAGGATGACCCTTTCATTGGGAATTCACAATCATTTCATAGTGGTCCCAATGTAGATGGCGTTTTTTATGTCATAGGAGACCACAATGAATGGATTTACATAATCGATAGAGGGGTCAAATATCTTCATCCTTTAAAAAAATAGTTCAATAGTCAGGTTATTTTTTATTAGAATATACAATTTGTTACATTATGTTATTATCTATTCACTGATGCTTTTATGTAATCTAAATTAAATGTTAAACCACTTCTATAGATAATGACTTTTTCACCTACTGATGTGCCCAATCCCATGGCACAATAGTTCTCCCAACCTACTGTTGTTGGTCCCAGTATAGAGCAACAATAGGTTTCTCAACCCATTGTTTCCAGTCCTAGTGCCGAGGTATAATAGTTTTCTCAACCTTTTGATGTTGGTCTTAGTGTCAATGCTAGCACTCTAGAGGAACATGATTATGATACTGAAACTGAGGAAATTGTAGGAAATGAAACCCTGATGATGAAAAAAAAACAAGAGTGATGTAGTTTGACAGTGTTATCCAAAATTCTTAAGGAAAAATCAAAAGGCATCAAATTTGAGGTGGTATGGAATAAGGGAGGCCAACATGTTAACCCCAAAAAATTAATATTTAGTAGCTACATTGGAATTTTCACTCGGAAACGTGTGCTGATTGATGTACAGTCATGGCACCATGTTTTCACTAGGATGAAGACACTAATGTGGGAAGAGATTACAGTAACATTATGATATCATTTCTTTAATTTATTAAAATAAAATAAAATACTAAAACATTGACTTTCTCTTCATCATCCCTGGAAAAATGCATTTATAGTAGATGCCTCACACAAGGAATATGTATTAATATTTGAAGGAAGGATTCATAGAGGCTTCCGCACAATTTTAACAAAATATCATCTTAAATATGCTGAAGGGAAAATCAAGCCACACCCACCTCCTCTTTATGCACACTTGATATCCCAAGGAGTGTGGGATGCATTTAGCAGCTGTCGTATGGAGCATAATTTTTAGGTATATTTTTTATGGTAATACGTTATTTGACATTGCTTGTATTCATCACTTTGATTGATAGTTTTTTATTTTTGAAACAGAAACTGAGTGCTGAAAATGAAGAACAGGTAGAAAAACCAGCATACCCTTATGGTAAAGCAAGGACGGGTTATGCTTCACTTGAGAAAAAATTGGTATGTATTTTAAATCTACCGTAATAATTTTATGTGAAATAAAATAACACCATAACCATGTTCCTCTATTTATATGCAGATTGATGAATCAACATCAAAATCTACTTCCATCCCACACCATGTGCTATAAGGAGGATCATGTAAATAAAGATGGTATATTGATAGATGAAAACACACAAAAAGTGTGGGAAACATGTGTAAGTATTAAATAATATAAATTTGATTTTCTTTAAATCACTATTACATAACAATGACTACTTATTTTCCTATATTTTCTATCTGACATAGTCATAGGAATCAACAACACACACACTAGACGCAGACATACTTTCAGCGGCCTTAAAGCAGCTAGAACAGTATGGCCGCGTCAAAGTTGCAGGTTTTGGGGTGACACCCTGAACATACTTTCATTAAGAAAAACAAGAGGATCAAATTGAGGAAATGAAAAAGATGAGAGAAAAAATATCTATTTTTTAAGAAGAATTACAATACCAGAGAGATATAATAGCAAGTTTGATTGTGGGAGGAAAAGAGAAGAAACAACTCAACAACAAACAGTGTGTGAAGATCCCATCCCACCCCCACAAACTTTGAGGTGAGACATTCCCCTAAAAATCTTTACTTAGCTGAGGTAATAAATGTTCTAATAATAGTTTCTGTGAAATTTGAATCACATAGACACTGATATCTTTTCAGTACTGATATTCTACATGATGAAAATGATTGTGATTTATATTTATCAACTCTTACCTATCACCTTGTAGCGAGGGATATGGTGTTCAATATGTAGAAAAACATGCTGAACAATAAACCACTTCCAACAGGTCATGTTAGAGTTTTTATTAACGTATCTAATAAGCCGAGTGTCGAGATACCTATTCCAAATGACGATAATGACATTCATATGGTCGAACAAGTTGTTGGAACATTTATCGCATGGCTGTCAATTCTTCTAAAAAACATGTCGACAAGGAGGTATTCATTTTCAATTTATTTTTCAAGATTAACCTTTAACATTTAATGAATAAAGGTTTAAACCGATGAATATTATTACAGAATGAAAAAGGGAAGGGGGTGAAATGAAAGATCAGCTCAAAACCATCTCAAGGATCAGCCAACCGATCGAATCGATCTACTGAGATCACCTTTACCCCAGCCATTCTATATCCACATTTAATATCATTGTAGGCTCATGTGGATAAAAAGTTGATAGATGGAAATACTCACATAGTTGATTTTGAAAAAAAATATGTATAGAGAGGAGGAATCAGATTTTATTAGTGATGACAACGTATATGAAATTCTCAAGTATGAATGGCTAGATGCCTTAGTTGTAAATGTATACATGAGGTATGTCTTCATGATTTTATTTTAAAAAATATGATATACTATGATAATTATGACTAAATACATTTTATATTTTTTTAGGAATATATATGAAAAAAAATTGAAGGTATTTCCCCATGAACAAAAAGTTGGACTCGTTAATCCTCACATCACCTCTTCAAAAGAAGAAATAAATGATGATAAATAGGGTGAAATAATGTCATCCCTGCTCAAATTGTTTGAAAATAAAATTACAGATGACAAAATCTTTTTAATACCAATGATTCATGGGTAAACCTCTACAATTTAATCATATAAACGATATTTTCATTTCTTTCATTACTTATTCCTTTTTTGAATTTTTAGGCAGCATTGGATGCTCATTACAGTCAATTTGGATACTCCAAAGATTTATTTTCTAGATTCAATGCATGGATATCCATCAAACTGATCACACATGATGGCGTTTGTCAATTTGTAATACACTAGATCCAAAATTTTGGAACTAAACATCTAGTTATATAATTTATATTATTTTTTAATGAGGATTCTTTTATGATAGGGTGGTTCATTAATATCGTCTACTTCATGGAATGAATCTAGGGCCTAAGGACAAGAATGCCCATGTGATCTACAACTGGTAAAGTATCCCGGTATATATAATAATATTTCACTATCCAAACACATATCAAAACATATTACTTATTTTTTTTGATGTTTCTGTACTATCCAAAACAAACAAATAGAAAGGACTGTGGTTATTATGTTTTTATATTTATGAAAGAGATCATATTTAATCAACAAACTAGATTCCCTAAATAGGTATTTTCAAAAATAATTACTAGTTAATTTAAAATATTTATTAATATTTTGTGTATTTATATTTTCTCAGTACTACCATGACTGTCACAAAAAATCATATTCACAATATGATATTGATGTGTTTAGAAACAAATGGGAAACAT
The DNA here is from genome assembly GCA_963277665.1 of Viscum album. Classification (NCBI taxonomy): domain Eukaryota; kingdom Viridiplantae; phylum Streptophyta; class Magnoliopsida; order Santalales; family Viscaceae; genus Viscum; species Viscum album. The sequence goes on along the minus strand of OY728119.1, from coordinate 1,959,586,804 downwards.
ACCTGATGTAAGATTGTACACAAATAAGATGAAGTTAAATTCCTACTACTTATGTTATCCTTATATGATCCTTGATATCTACCTTGTTTACACTTATTGAGCATCTATGATCACCCTTTCTTATGTTTCATATCATTAGGTTATGAAGAATGGTTTTAGAAATTATTTGTCTTTCTAGTAAAGAATAACTTAATGATAGACTCTTATGAACTAGTTCTTTATGTTTCCATGTTTCCAAAAGCACTAGACCAAAACTATTATGGAATGGATCATTTATATTCTATATTTTGGCCATTTATTCTGATGTATCTACTGATGTAGTGTGTTGGAAGAAAATTGGTTGTGTATCACTCACAAATTTAATAACAAAACTAAGGATTCTTTGTACAATTTACTACTATTGGTTAACTACTGATTAGCATAGAATCTGATCTAAACTTCCGATATGGAGTCCCCATGATGCTCTCATCCCACACCATCTCTATGATATCATCATTCATGATTCACTTTTCCTTCTCTTCATGTACCCATTTACTAGGTAAATGGGTGCAGGAAGAGAAGTAAAAGTGAATGGTGAATGATGATATCATAGAGATGGTGTGGGATGAGAGCATCATAGGGATGCTGGATTAGAAGTTCAGATCAGATGCTATACTAAGCGGTAGTTAACCAACAGTAGTAAAGTTCACAAAGAATCATTAGTTTTTTTATTAGCTTATATCTAGACCAAATAAACCTTATAAAAATATGTAAAGGTGATGTTACGATATAATATCTCTATTTTAACGAAAAATTATATAATGAAACATTGATTTTATTTTCATTATTCCTTGCAGGGTTCATTTACTTTATAATATTTCTATCCATGTGACATACCTTTGCAGGAAGAGAAATGACGTTGTGTCTTCTCAATCACATAGGTAATATTGATGTTTTCATAGTAAAAGCATTGTCCATATAATTAATGCATTGTTTCATATTTATGTTTAATTTATTTCTTTTATGTAATGAATATTAATCTACCCATATGTGATATCAATGTATGAAATTCTTAGGTCATTATAGTTGGTATCATAGTAACTGGCCTATTCAAAATTGAGAAAACGCATTCATTTGTTTCGATACTTTAGGGATATGATCCATAAGTCATTTTAAATATGTAAGAATCAACCCTACCTCAATAAGACACACGATGAAAACTATATGACTCAAAGTGTTTATTTTTATTTAAAATTGACATTATTTTTATTAAAAAGAACAAGTGACATTCTAAAAAATGAGCAAACACATTCTGATTGTTTTGATGCTTTAGGGAAACAATCCATAAGTCATTTGTGACTTGTAGGAATTGACCACATTCAATTCAATGCACAGTGTGAATAGTATGACTCAAAGTGTCTCTTTTTATTTAAAATTTACATTAATTTTAGAAAAACACACAAGGGACATAATGATGGTCAACACCATCACCTAACTTCATAGTCTATGGGAGCCTCCACCCACAATGAGTGGTCAACACCACCTAGACTAGGTCATGTCTATGTGAACACGACTCTAATAGTGCATAGAACAACAAATGATGAGTGTAAATTACCAAAAAACCTAATCCACATCATCTGACACCTCATGCCCCTATGACCATGCCCCTAAAATCATGATGGTCAATACCATCTCAAGTCTCGAGAGCCATGACCTTGTCCTGATGACTTCATCACCTCAAATCCCAATGACCAAGTCACCTCAACCTATTGATCATCGTCACACCAAGTATATGATCCATGCCCCACCTGACGAACCACATCGCCTCAATCTAGACGATCATCCCCCACCTCAATCATAAGGCCAAGCTCATTACATTCCCATGGAATCAAGTAACTAATATAACAATTCAATTTAATTCAATTTTACACTCGTCCTAAACTTTCCAAGTTAGTATAAACCTCTTACCCAACTTAAAAAATCTTAGTGAAGCAAGAGTATACCCATAGGCATCTCATATAATCATTAGAAAAATTTAATAAGCATGTATTTAATTAATTAGGTTTTTGCTCGAACAACACACATAGTGTATATGAATGAACCCCAAAACACTCACAAAATCAAGGAGAAAGATATGAACCACCTACCTTGTACTAATATTAACTCACTCATTTGATATCATCCTCAAAATCGATCCGAATCGGAAGAAAATGGAATTTTAGATGAATTCCCTAAAAATAGGAAAAAAGGGCTCACATGGATTTACCACTTCATATGGCGAGATAAATTGAAAAGAGAAGCTACAAAATTGAAGGTATTGTTGAGATGAATCTGTATCCACTAACGAATCAAAGATCAAAGTCTAGATTATGGAGTTCCCTCAAAGCCTAGGGAGAATGAATATGGAGGAGATCCCTCTATTGTGCATTGTAAATGGGAGGAAAGGGAGGAGAAATAAGGAAATAGTGAATGAGGGAAAAAATTAATTTCCCACTTTTTAATGGGACACATGGTTTGGCCACACAGTTTGGATAACTTTGTGCCAACCGTACAGTGCCCACTATCTAAGAAACACACTACACACAGTTAGGCACACGATTTTCCAAACTATGAGAAAACTATGTGAATCACATCAATTAAAAACTGAAGAGGTTTCACACAGCCATTCACCCCCACCTGCTTAGTTTTCCAAGACCTCCACATGTAGCTAAATCCCAACTACCCACTTCTGGTACTGCTCTCAGTCCAACCTCAGATCCCTGAGTCTGCCATATTCCCTATCTCTCACCTATTTGATAAGGATTCTTATAGAACCTCTCCAAATGGATCATCTGGTCGCACGCATAACACTACATCATAACCTTATCACATTAGGTCTTAACATGCTATGGATTCCTACACTAAAATAATAGTACTGTAAACCCACTCCTCAGAAGTCTTTCTACCCTCGGTGTCTCTGGATGAAGTGCTCAAAGAATCTGGCCTCAAAATCCTTCTGATACATTCCCTTGTGTATGCCCACCTATACCTATACACCCCATAAGCATTATGTCTTTCCTTTGAGAATGTATGTCACCAGCCTCACCCTCTGACATGGGGTGTCTTGAGCTAGTCAAAGATATTTTGTACCAACCCTATCAAGTTCTCTATTGTTTGCGGTCCACATTCACTCTGAAATAGTGATGGGTGCTTAGACTGGAACTCTCGATTCATGTATGCCATAGATGGCTCATCTCCTTGGGATCCCCTATCGATTCCCTATATGAAACGAACTAGGCTCGCCCTAAGATTCTCATCAATACATGGCCCAAAGTTTTCCATCTGCATATTTTCCATCTGCAGCTTTCTCGCTTATACCAAATCCTTTAACTAGAGATCATGATCATCCCTACCCTTCAGGGCCTCATCCCATGAACACTTAAGTAGCACTGTATCGCCACCCTCTTTACACTCCACCGAATCTCGTCTAGGTGGAATCCCACTGAATACCAATGATGATGCTCAAACAGCCATATCATTTTATATATACAAATATCCTCAATAGAAAAGGTTGTAATAGGTAACACATCTCACCACCCTTGCACTCCCTTACCACACCATGTCACACAACATCTGGTCTCAAGGCCTCTTACCTACCCATATCAAGGTTAGGTATAAAGTATCATCTAGTCTTATAGCCCCCCCTACCTACCCACATTAGAGTCAGGCGTCACATATAATCTGATGTCATGGATCCTTGCCTACCCATGATAATTCCAGACATCAAATCTCATGTATCAATTCGAGTTAGCTGAGTATAATTCCACTGAAGAGGCTATACAAAATAAATACTATTTAGTTTCTTTGTTGACACTTTAAACAACTCATCCCCCTATCATCATCTATGTCTACCCTTATCAGGGTCTGGACCATATATCAAATGCATATAAATTCACATAAAGATCCCATTGGAACCACATGTTTGGGTTGGCTGATTAGAATGACACCAAAAGAGGCTAAGTAAGAAAGCACTATTTAGATTCTTTTTTGACACTTTAAATAGTCCAACCCCTCTTATCTAAATCTATGTTCCCAATGAAAATCATAATAAATCATACATCATATGAGCCTAAGTGCCTATCATGATGTGTAATCAAAGCTCCCTTTTCATACTAGGCTAAGAGTCAAAATCCAAATAATAGCTAAATATCACACCCAAGTGTGCCACCTGAGGTGGAAATAAAATCAACTATAGAAGAGAAAAGTAAAAAATCAATTTACTGCTGTTGGAAACTTAGTTTGTCCCCTGTACATGGGGATGAAAGCACCCAAACATAAGATATGTACCTAGTCCTGACATACTCAAAAGAACAAATGACATACTCAAAACTAAGAAAACCTATTCATATTGTTTTAATATTTTAAAACAACGATCTATGGATCATTTGTGATGTGTAGGAATCAACCCCACCTCAATATGATGCACAGTGTGACCGGTATAACTCCAAATGTGTTTTTTTATTAAAAATTGACATTTTATTATTTTATTATTTCATATTAATGTTTAATTTATTTCATTATAGCATTACTAACATAAAAAAATTCTTATATATGTGGAAATTTTTTTCATGAGTTCAAATTCTTTGTTCGTCAACTAATACTATGGATGAAAATTTTTGAGAGGGGATCATAGATGCAAAAAAGGATGAAACATTAATGTTTTTAATAGTGTGTTGGATAGTTATAATTTTAACCATATAAAACATTGTTTGAAATGTATATATTAGTGTGTTTTTTGTATTCATGATGTAAAGTAAATGTATATATCATTTTTTTTGAAACTATTGTGTGCGTTGTTTCGTTATTCTGTTCTTTTTTTGGGTGCAAGTTTTGTTTTGTGCAGTTTTTTTATGTACAGGTGTTGTTTTGTGCTATTTTATGCAGGTGTTGTTTGTGTGCAGGTGCAGGTGTTGGGTGTGCTATTAAATAAATAGCACATCAAAGGTAAGTCTGCCTTTATTAGTGTTATTTTTAGCACTAATAAAGGGGGGACCTTTATCAGCGCTTTTTTTAGCGCAAATAAAGGGCCCCTTTGTCAGTGTTTTTTTAGAACTTTTAAAGGGGATCCCCTCTTTATCTTATTTTTAATTAACAACTCTTTTCTAGAGCTATTAAAATTGGTTTCTAGAACTGATAAAATCCTTATTTGTAGTAGTGTTATGCTTAATGTTCGGGTAACGTTATAGACATTTCATATGTTAGTTTCAATATGAATGTATATGTTGTTTATGTTTATCTCTATTCATATGAGGAATGCATTGGACTTAGTAAGTGATGGGTGGGCCCAATATAGCCCCTCGATGCATCGGTAGGTCTCATGAGACAAATAGATAAGGACTTGGTCAAGGACTTTCCCATTTTTAGATATGGTTTTGGATGAGGCCTTAATCATTTTTATATGTATTGGCCAAGGCCTTAACGGTATGTTTTAGAATGTCTGACATATTCATTTCCCTCATTTTGAATCTAGTATTGATGGTTCATGTGGATATTAAACTAGTAGAATACTCATGATTATGTTTTATTATGGTATTATTTATTCATCTCTTATTCTTTCCATAATGTGTTCAAGTTTATTATTTGTAGAGGCATGTGTTTTCAATTATTCATCGTGCCTAATTTTTATGTTTATGATATCTTTCATTGTATTTATTTCCCTTACTGATCATCTGAGCTCACCCAATATTATGTTTCATTTTTCCCAGGACATGAAGAGGTATATTATGGTTGACTTGCAGGGATAATATTAGAGTGGTGGATGTTCCCAATGGAACTTATTTTTTGTTTTTCACTTCAATTTGTAATGTTGAACTTATGTATATATCTTGTTTCTAAATCTACTAAATGATTCATTCCTTTAGGATAAAAATTTCTTGTAATCATTCAAATTTAATGTAATAAGGAACCAAATTCAAGCAACTGGGGTCAGGTCTTTACACATGAAGTTTGTATTTAACTGATAAAGCAATGGTTTGCTAAATCGTGGAGTTGAATACAAAGTTACATTTCAATATCAAATGGATCATAATAAAGCATGTGTATTTTCATCTTATTTATATTATATGATTAGATATATAAAGGTAATATTTCATGGACCCCTCCCCCAAAAGGTACCCCTCCCGAGATGGAAATGAGAGAAGGGTGTTAGTGATCGCCTGAAGCCCACCTCAATTAATACATGGGTTGGAGATAAGCACCAAGGGTATATCATACATACAAATGGGTGGAATTATACTCTAAAGTAAAATGAGGAATGAGAGATAATACAATTACACTAATTAACTCCTCATAAATATAAAATAATGATCTCAAGTACATGCATTAAATTTCATAAAAAATTGGTACAACTGAAAAGGGATATTAAAGTACCAAAAAATAAACTCAGTAGCGACCAAGAACCCTAAAAAACTCCCAAACAACCACAAGCTAGTAATATCTGTCCTGATCTTCAAATTTCTCCTACTGGCCTAAAAAATAGTTTATATATATGTCTGGTGAGCATAATAGGTATACTTAGTAAGATCCTCCACGAAGCCTCTCTTGAAGAATACAAAGAAAGCATGCTAATTCTCAGGGAATGACAAGTGGAACTAACTCATTACCTAAACAGGTACACTAAGTTCCCAGCCTCACCATGTATATCTATCACCAAGTAATGCATAAAAGAGATCATAATATAGTAATAAAAACATGGTTACCCCACTACCACTTCCCTGTTGGTTTTTCTTTTTGCCCCAACATCACATGTCCTAGGCTATCTCTCTCTAAAGAAGCTATCTCGAAGACACTTGGGATAAATTATCATAACATGCACCTCATTCATCACATCATCTCATCATTCCATGTTGAATAAGAATATTGTAACCATGTATTCTTTGAGATCCACCATATCCTATATTTCATGTATTATATAATGGGTATTATACCTCAATCCATTATAGAAAATACGTTGAGTAATGTACCCCAATCCATCACATCCCATACATGTCACACCTATAATAAACCTTAGGACACTACATCCAGAGATACATGTGTGTGAAATAACCATAATCCATTAAATCCCTCTACACTCAAATATGGGAAAATTAGCCAATGTACATACAATCACATAATACTATTAGGAGAACATAGTGGGGTCATAGGGACTAGTCCTCAATATGTCACTCGACAACCTAGATTTTTGGGAAAACACCCTCCTAAATTCCACTGGGTATCAGTCACCCTACTGATATGGGTGGGGTAATGTATAAAATAAAAAAATATATAGGGTATAATATATCTCACAACCACTCTATGAGCATAAACTAGTCTTAGGATCAACTATAGTTATCCTCTATCGAACACCTGAATTCCACTACTAAGAACTAGATATCCTAGAAGCACACAAACATTTAAGAATACTTTCATTAAATTACTTATTTTATTTTTAGAAATTAACATCACATTAATTAATTAATTATACATTAGTTAACATGAATCCAAATTATATTTCATTGACCATCTAAGTGAAGTTCATGCCCTCTAGTCTAAACCCAACTAAGATAATTATTTCTCAAGATTAACATATTTTTCATTCTAACAAGGATCAACCTCATGGGTTAAAACATGATTAAACATTATTATCATTCCATAATTATAATAATCTAGGAACCATACTAAGCTTTTATAAATATATTCATAACCAAGTACACCCATCAACCTCAATTATTAGGGAAAGGAATACAAATGAACAAACAACGAGGCTATCTAGACCTTAAGAGTAATATTAAAAATCAATTATCCCAGCTTTCAGCACAACAACAGGAAATCCCAACTTCAACTCATTCTATCAACTAGGTGTCATCCCCAACATCATCATGCATATCACCATGCATCTCACCGTCATAGGCATCAACTGCTACCACAAACCCTGGGCATCCCCAACCATATCTCATCTTCCATTATCCAACTTAGGCTCACATAAGATCATATAGTAAGGCTCACACCCATAGAAACACATAAGGTGGAAAATAAAGGACAACGTCGAAAAGGAAACTATGCCCTAAAAACAAGGCATTCATCCTTTACATGAAAACCAAATCACTTTACCCTAAACACAAGGAATTCATTCTTCATAACCAAACTGGTTCACTCTACACCAAAAATTTATCTTTATCAAACAATTACTTTTATTCCATTTTGAATTAACTGATTCATTTATTATGGGTTATAACTTTGGGTGACCTAAGGTGTCTACTATAATAGTCTATCATTTATTTAAACATTATTTCAAGCATATCTTCTATTTTCATTATACGTTAGGGGAGAACATCTCATTAACATTCCTTTAATTATAATTAATAACAAGAATTTTAGCTTTATGTTCTTTATCCAATTCCATTAACACATAGAAGAACAAAACAATTAAACATGCATTTAGCATCAATTTTATTACCATCAAATTATAAGAATATAAGGATTCATTAAACATGCCTCTTTATATTTATTTATCCAACTAAAAATTACTAGTTTTATGTTCTTTAACCATTTCCATCAAATTGACATATGCTAACTAAAGAATAATGAACATGTTAAAAAATCATAATATAGATAGAACACTTTCTAGAAAATCAAGAGGCAACCAATTATCATGGTGGAAAACATGAAATCACTAACTAAAACCATTATTTCATTAATCTGATTTATCCTTTATTAGGTTTAATTCCACTACCACCCAAAAAGATAATGCATGTTCAATTTATGATTTCACATAAATAAAAGGATAATCAATGAATACCCTACCTCAAGGATTCAAAATTCTTTGACAATAAAGGAACAACAACACAGATCTATGATCACCACTCCAGTAAGAAATCTATAGCCTCCCAAGGATATCATGCCATGAAAATGTCGACAAACAAAAAAAGAAACTCCATTAGAATAATGTAGATTAAACTCCATAATAGGGATAGAAATAATGGGAGAAAACAAGATCAAACTGATAATAACCCATAATATAAGTGGAAGAAATCACCCTGAATCACCACAAAAAGATCCCTAGAAGGTGGGGAATGATTCTAATATAAAGGGTCTTCAAAGGAATTCAAAAATAACTCTTGTACACCTAGGTTTCGAGAGATAAATATGGGAGAAAAGTGGGTTTGGATGGTATTTTAGTATTTATAAATAGTCTAGAAAACATAACACTAGGGCACAGCCCCCTTGGCCATGTTGTAAAACCAGATGAAACAAGAAGGACTACAATACTGCACAAGGGACCATGTCATAATTTTTCCATTCAAACCTACATCTAAGAACAAAAACATGGATCCTATAAATGTGGTAGATAAAATACAGTGTATCCAAATATACCATTCCATAGAACCCAATAAAGCCTATGTCCCAGCCTGCCTCCATGTCCTAGGGGTACCAAATTTTGCAGAACCTCCCAAAATCACCCCTTGAACCCTAATTCCACATCCTACCTCTCAAAAATATAAAATTAAACCACCCTATTCCAAAGCCTACCTCCATGGTGCAACCATGCCAAAAATACAGGTGGCTCTAAAATCCATCCCCCTAGGACCCTACTCTATAAACTGGGATATCCACACTACAGAAAACAATATTATGGTGAAGTATATCCCTCTATGATTTAGAATCCTATATATATGATATTTCAACCCAACTCCCTTGCATCCTACCCGATCCTCCCCCCAAAACTTATAACACCCAAAACTCAAAGAGTAAAGGGATAATAAGATCTGGCCCATTACATCAGATACATCAAAAACTATTCTTTCCCTCAAGAATTTAAAACCAAACCCAAATAGTAAATAAAGAAAAATGATTGTCTAAACAAATACCCTGTGAGATACCTCTTAATAAACTCACCAAAATAGGATATCAATCACCTATCTTAGAGGAACCATACACAAAACTATGAAATAGTAATAACCATATCATAAACAGTCTCTTGTGAAAGATAACTCTCAAACTAGATTGAGTCACCAAAAAACATCAAGGGAGAGGAAAATATCTCATAAATTGGAAAAGGTCATCTTCTAAAAAATGATCATCGCTACAAGAGAAGAGGGGTACTAATCGTGTACCTATATATTGTGTTTTCAAGTAATATCATCCACACCATTGTACCACCACAAGACATAAACCACGGGAATAGAATGCCTTCACAACACCTTCTCCTGGTAGTCCTAGATCTCTATAGGCCACTCTCCACTGATAGAGGATCATAAGAATCAGGACTTATTCTCATGAAGTTTTCACTTTTTAATCTCTAGTAGAAGAGATCATGAGGACAGACCCACCAATGGTAACACCACATGTTTTAGGAATCATTGGTTATTACCATATACGAACATGTGTATTGGTTTCATAACTTGAGATCATTATCAATGTGTGTCATTTGATCATGTACTTTTATGTAAGTCATAAAACATGACATTGAAGTTTTGGTGAGGTATCTTTTGTTTGGTTCATCATTGATGGTATGGAATTGGTTGAATGATCAAGATAGAATTTGTTGCTTCCAAGTTGAGAAAGTGATATCTCGGGCCTAATTGATCAGGATGGTAGTATCTTCAATAAATTCATGGTCAGGGTAGTCAAAGGTAATTATGTTCAGTTAGATCAAAAAATAATAAAATAAGAATGGATGATTACATGATCTATACATCATACTTTATGGGATATCGTATGAAAAAAATATGATATTACATAGTGCATGTTTATAGGATAGTTGTTATTATTATGATTATTTTTATCTAATTATGGGGCTTTACGGGTTTCTAAACTTCACTTCTATTCTATGAATAATATTCAATATTATCAATATAAGGGCCAAGAGGGTCATACACAATAGCATATTCAAGATTCTTCCTTATTCTGGTGAATAGTTGTATAGGACATAATGGGCCCCACCATAGGGTCTGAGTGTTTTCCAAGTATTAACGATCATTGGTAAATAAATATATTAATTATTATTTGAGTATAGAATAATTGGGTTTAATTTATTTTTTAAATGTAGTTTTAAGTATTTAAGTAAATACATAGAAAATTTTTATTCGAATGAACATTGTTTTAATATTCAGGGTTCTTTTAATGTTACAGGAATTGTGAGTCAAGTTAATGACTCAGGTTTTATCACATAATATATTTAATATATATATATATATATATATTACAATTATATGATAAAAATATAAATTACATAATGATGTAGTTAGTTCATCGTAACATGACTTTTATTTATTATTTAGTGGGTGTTACTTATACGGTGGTCAGGGAACCCTTTTAAGGTAATTACCTTTCAATATATAAGAAAGAGAGGACTATTTTCATAGACATTATTCATACCAAGGAATTTGAGAGATCCTCTCTATTCTTTCACACATACAAGATAGAGAAAGATCTCATCCAAACTTCTAATATTTGATCTTCTTCATGGATCAAAAGAACGAGGTCATGGTGATTTTCATGACGTCGAAGGAATTGTTGGAGCTATGCACTATCACATAGAATTTGATGATCAATGTCCACACAGATTCTTCAAGCTTGTGTGTATGATCACTAGGGGTTTATGTTTAGATCATTTAGTGATGTTTGATAGATGAACGGATCATTGATATGAATGAGGAACTTATTCAACTAATTCTTTATTCTTGGAATTATTCATGCAAGATCCTTGAACCTCTACCAGGGCTCAGATCACTAGAGATGATGAGGTTGCATCGCTCTGGTGATAAAAATAAATTTTAAATCCCCGACCCATTAGCTTCCACTATGCACCCTAGTACCTTCACCATCCACAAATATAGTATAGAATATTTCATCATCAAGATGTATAATGGAAATCAAGTTCTTTTATAAACATGGGATGTATTAGACACCTTGAAAATATATTAGGCTTCTTTTCTTCATCTAAGCATTTACATCACCTTTTCTAACAATCTTAGTTGCTACCCCCGTCTACTAGATAAACCTTGTATAATCTTATTGATACATAATTTATCATATACCCTTTCTCATATATTGATTGAAATGAACCTATAGAGACAAGAATCCATTACTCTATGGAACTCAAAACACTTAAGATCAAAGTTTCATCTTCCCCATAAAATTTGGAGTTTATGTATGAAAAAATTCATGATTTATAGAGTTTACTCATATTTCCTAATATTATTTTTATAAGTGTTCCTTTTTTCCATAGTTCCAACATGTAGATTTAATAGGATTAGATGATTTCGTACACCTCCTTTCTCTTTTGTTATCTCCCTTACTATTTGGACTTATTAGAATGAAACACCCATGGAATTTTATACTAAAATACATTCAAGTATCACATAAAACTTATTCCTTTTGAATCTCTTTATTCAAAATTAGATCTTGGATCTCCTTGAATACTATGTCAACCTTAATGCTAGAGTTTCTCATAGAAGTAACCATTGCATTCCATTATTCCAGAAGTGATAAAAGAAGCAATAAAACTAAAATACTAATTGTAAAACTCACCCCAAAAGACTCCAGTTAAGTCTGAATCACATTTAAGTCATTCACATGATCAACCATTAACCCTCCTTCTGAAATCTTCATTCCAAAAATTCATTGAATTAAAAAATACATGTTCACTAAAGAAGGATTCTAATGAATGTTCACAAGCCTATACATAAAATCAAAAGTTTTATTCACCTCAAGAAAATTTAAAGCCACATGCTAGGTCAAAATAATTAGGATGAAACCCAATGCCTTCTGGAAAAATATTTCATATTCCTTCTTTAACATTTCTTCTAGCTTGACCCCAAACAATGGAAGCTACAAGTCCTTATGGTAGAGGTAATCCTCAACCTACATCCCCTAGAATAAAAATTCTACTCTATTAAAATTTTCTAGCCACTCCTTTCTCTATTTCAATTCTATTATCCAAAATAGAACTTCCAATAAAATAGAAAATTGTAAAGGACTGAAATTCAACCGTTTTCAGAAGTATCTATCTGAGCTTCTCAAATACCAGATTTCACTTAAAAATTTAATATAAAATAAAACAACCTACAGACTCTATGCATGAGGAATCAAGACATATAAAAGGTAAAAACCACATTATGTCACAGATCAGTGTATCTAGAAATGAGAAGATAGGAACCCCAGCCATGCACTATCAGCACACCATTTGAAAACACTCATATCATACAACTAAAACAGAACAAAAAAAATAAAATTGAATTAATCAACAAAATAACATATATATTTATGGGGTTTGGAACAAGTCCTACTCCATAGGAAACAAAAAAATCAATAGAAGAGAAACAATATATTAAAATAAAACAAGAGTTTACATTCAGTCCAAAGAAAAATGTAACATAAGATTAATAACAACAATGACATGTCAAGTGAAAGTGACCCCACAAATCTATTTATAGATGATTTTACATGGAATTTATCCAGTCTAGGTGATTCCACCATCATCTGATCTTTACAAATTACCCTATATATGATCATGGTCACTTCCAGCAACCAACTGATCACACAGATTTAATTTTAGCATCTAATGAATAGTGCATCCATATAGAACACATACTCTTTCATATAGATGAACAGAAACTTCCATTGATGATGTTTCTTCCAGACTATAGTTATTTCTACTACTTCCAAGTTTTGTAACATGTTATAAAAGTTTCACTTTTCTAAAATGTGGTAATTATCTAGAAAATGGATTATCACCAATCCTAACATATTTCACATTATTCATCTATATAAAAATGATACATTATGAGAATTACACATTTTTTATTTTTCTTATTCATATTGAATTATTCTCATTCACCTTTTTCATTTTTTCATTTTTTCACTATTTCACTTTCAACGTCCCACAATTTATAATAACTAGTGACTATCAAAATTATTCAGTTATGGCATCATAGAATTTGAAAAAAAATTAATTAGTTTTCATCACTACTTGAAATTGAGGCTATAAAAATAAGTTTAAACCATTGGTATATACTAGTAAAACATTTGTATATATTATACTAATAGTGGCCCAAAATTGGTACAATCTATTTGAGGAGAGGGCTATACCAATTTTTTCCCATAAACCATTGGTATAGAGCCATTGGTATAGCTTTATACCAAAAGTTCAAAGGAATTATTAGTATAATTATATACAAATAGTTAAAGTAAAATGTTGGTATAACTCATCTATAACAGTTGTTCCTTGTAATCACTATTATAGCCCCTCCACCTGGAATCATCATTCATCTAGCTTACACCCCTTAAAAAAACATATATACAACCAGTCACAATACACATTAAAAATAGAACACATATTATATATTTTAAATTCAACCAATTAATAACTTAAAAACCAAATTATAACACATATATAAAATTAGTTTCAATAATAAGGCATCATCCACAAAGTTGTAAGTGTCATAAATATGAAGTCAGAAATATAATGGATTAATATGTCACTCCAAACAATCCTCATCATGGTTTCTACTATCATCATGGTCATAACTACCATCGTCCTCATCTTGAAACTCATTAGAGGAATCACCATCTCTATAAATTCATTTCCTATGATCCACTAAATGGTTCCCTGAGATGATGGGTCACATTGCCTCAAGCACGCCTCCCCATATGCCAGAGGCTATCGACTAGCAGTGAGGGTTTATAGTGGTATGGTGGGGAGACTATAACCTGTGTTATTTAAGTATCATAATAGTGATAATTAATGAACAAAGATAGTGGAAACATAAAATATCTGATAGTATAATGTAATGAAGTAAAATAATTAACAAAAAAATGTAAAAATCCAAGAAATAGAAATAAAAATCAAGCCATGGGCTGAGTTATATAAAAAATGATTTCATGTCATGCTGATGTACAAAAAGGGGGACACAAGGAATATAGAGAATGGACATATACAACATGATATATAAAATCACAAAAGACCAAAGTATATCTCCACTAGCATGGTGAGCATACACTTAGTCATCTTCTCTCATGATCCCATGCTATAAACAAATTAGATCAATCATCCATGATAGGGTGCTTTTCCTTATCCCTGCCTGCATCCAAAAAGCCTATCCAGGTACTAATCGGTGGCCTGAACATGGTGTGAGATAAACTTAGTAGGCCACCAAAAACCGTGTATAGCATAATCCAGTCAGTGTGTATAGAATTTAAGTGTGAAATTATAACAAATAATAAACAAAAATAAAACTATAAACTAGTCGTATTGGGTTCCTAGTGGACAGTTTTCTGACACTACATGCTTTGGGATAGGCTGGAATAACTCTGATATCAGTTTACCGTGTACATATTTTGATAAGTAATTATAAATAATATGTATGTATGTATATAAAATATATATGTGAGTACATATATAGTCATATACATAGATACTAGATGCTATAAATACTTGTGGCATAACTCAAGCTTCCAAGTATAGTCAAATGAGTTATAGGCTCCAACAAGGGTACTAGCCTTGAATCTTATAAGAATTCGAGACATCATGTATGTCACTCGAGATAGTAGGGTGAGTCATCATACCCAACAACCAATGAAAGGTAATGTGGATAATCATTCTTATCATCCAAGTAAATCGTGTGAGACTCCATTCCCATAACCTAATGTAAGGGAGTGTGAAACTCCATGCTCAACAATTCCCTTAACCATTGTCCATAAAAAAATATTCATGGTCTAATTATAATAATCATAGGGAATCACCCTTTAATAATTTACATTAACCCAACCCAAAATAACCCTAGGCTTCACAAGTTATAAAATTCATTATATATTTATAACATATGATGTGGCCTTGACACTCACTTATATTTAATTAAATTAAACCATTTAGTTTATAAAAAAGGAAAATCCAATTTAAATTTAATTCAACCCACTTAAGAGGTGTTTTGGTCAATTAAACATTTATATCAATGATGGGATTTAATTAAACACACCCAAATGGGTGGTAACTAAAAAGGTGGAAATCCTCAAATAGTTTAATAGGGGACTATGGGATAATCTTAACAAGGATGAATTAATTTTAAAAGGAAAAATACATTTTTAGGCATCGCACTGATGAGTCTAGAGTGCAAAACAATGGTGAGTTCTATAAAACACCTAAAATTTTAGGAAAAATATTATACCACCTTCCTTAGTCCCTAGGATGACTACTCATCTGATATAGACTTCATATTTGAGGTAGAGTAGAAGAAAATGTAATAATAGACAAATGCCCTAAAATATGGTATATTAGCATGCACCAAAATAGTGCTAAAAATGGCTAGATAAATGAATAAAGGAAGTAAACATATTAAAGATCTTGATGATGATGATCTAACCTGAAAAATGGTTTCCTGATCAGAGTTTAAATGGAGGATAATTACCCAAGACTAGGTTAGGTGTGAGAGGAGTTATTCACATAAGGAGGAGCTTCTATGCATGGAAGGGAAAAGAAAAAAGATGGATTTCTTGAGGTAAAGAGGTGGAAAACATCATTTTTCAAATTTTTAAAGAGGAAAATAGTTTAGGCACATGGTTTTCCAAACCATTAACCAACCATGTGGCTAGAACTTCCCAATTATAGGCCCCTCGCACAGTCCATGCACACGATATTTCAAACCGTGTGCACACTGTGCACTCAGGTCTATCCAGGGGTCACCCCTTGCATGGATAGGTGCATGGTGTGAATAACCATGAGAAGCCCATAAAAACCCATCTATCAATTTTCTAAGATAATTCTCATGTCCATGCATCCTAGGTTTCATGGTTTAGTCAAATCATACAGCCCTATGTACAACACTAGACCACCACAGATGGTTTAAACAAACCATGTGGACTAGGAAACACTGTTTATACTAACCATGTGGCCCAACTTTTTCCTAAAATAGTCAGTGATCCATGCTCCAAATCATCCCCTAACACCCTTGTAACCTCCATGACTTCATTATACACATTTATAAGGGTAAAAAAGGGTTTAAACCAAAAAACTTATCCATACCTTCATAAGAAGCTAAGTCATTACAACCTTCCCTCCTTAAATCAAAACATACCTGAGTATATATTATGATGGTAGTAAGGTATAATCAAAGAAAATATCTAGTTACTAATAATATACATAGGATTCCCACTCCTAGGTCTCATCTTGTACTCGGTCATGCTTCCATAGAACCCGCACTAAGGGACTGACCTAGTTTAGAGATCCTTCATGCTCTGATCCACAATACAGACAGGGTACTCCTCAAAAGAAGAATTCAAATATAACTCAACTTTCTCATGTTTTAAAATATGATATAAATATAGATAATACCAATGAAGTTGAGACATGTAAAAAACATTATGTGTAGACTTGTATCTTTAGGTAGGTGATACCCTATAAGCCATTGGTCTGATTATCTCTAAGATCTCAAAAGGTATGATGAATCTAGGAGATGGATTACCCTAACTCCTAATATATAAATGGCCTAGCCTAGGAGAAACATGAAAAAAAAACTCAATCCCCGACCTCAAACTCAAGAGGTCATCGACGGAAATTGGTATATGATTGCTACCTAGACTACATTGCCATCATGCACTTCCTGATCAGTTGAACCTTCTTTGAAGTATCCTAAACGAGATGTGGTCCAAGAAGTGTTTCATCCCCTTCCTCTAACCAACACTAAAGGGAATGGTAAGTCCTACCATATAATTCCTCATAAAGATCCATCTAGATGGTATCCTTAAAGCTAATATTATAAGCAAACTCAACTATAGTTATGTGTTTCTCCCAAGAAACCTCAAATTCAAGGACACATGCACAGATCACGTCCTATAAAACCTAAATAGTATGATCTATCTAACCATTGGTATAGGGTTGATAGGAAATACTTAGAATCACCTATATACCCAAGTCCTTTTTCAACCCCTACCATAACCACGACATAAAACAAGCATCTCTATTAGATATGATAAAATGAGGAGATGCATAAAGGTGTATAATCTCCCTAATGTATAGCCTCCCCAGCTCATCTACTGAGAAATTATCCAAAATATAAAGAAAGTGGGTGACCTTCATAAACTAATCAATGATACCCCAAACTATATCATTTCATCAAGGTGATCCAGGAAACCCTATCATGAATTTCTTGGTGACATCATCCCACTTCCACTTGATAATGTAAAATGGCTATAAAAGTCCTGATAGTTGATTATGTTCCTCCTTCACTAGCTGATAGGTGGAACACTGAATAATAAATTTGGTTATCTCCTCTTTCATATCAAACCACCAATATTGGAAACATAATTCTTGATAAATTTTTGTGATTCTAGGATTCACTTCCCATATAGAGGAATGATATTATCGCATAAAATCTTTTCATATATATACTAGAACCCAAACATTACCATGTAAGAGTAAGGTACCATCCTCTTCTATGATCCAAAAAGGTGATAAATCCTCATCTGAAACACTCTCCCTCGGGACTAGGCCCTTAAGATCTAAAATTTTCCTCATATTTACCTGTTCCATATGGGTACAGGTCACTGCTAAATATATGAGGACTGACCACCTGTGATTATCCAAAACCTAATCATGCATATCTAAAAACAATTCCATCAGTTTCCACTTGCACACTGGCCTCCTGAACTACCTATGTCTGAGTCTTATGGCTCATATCATCAGCTACTGCATTTTACCAAGAATATAAGCAAACTTGAAATCAATGGACTATAGGTATTCAATACACCTACAATGACTAATATTGATGTCATGTTTTTTAAAGATATACTTGATGATTTTATGGTATTTGAACACCAAAAATAACTCTCCAAACAATTAATTCCTCCAACATCATGAAGCATGCACCACTATTTCCAACTTGAGGTCATGAACCAGATAATTATTCTCATGATCCCTCAATTGATATGAATTTTATGCTAAAAATCCCTTGTCTTGAATCAGAAATACTCATATCATGATGTTTGATGCATCAAAATGAAATATATTACTCCTTCATAGATCTTGAAGAATCAGGATCAACACTGAATTCAACCTTCCTTTTAATTTATGAAAGTATTTTTCACAAGATTCTTACCGTAAGAATTTCACACACTTCTTATTCAAGCCCATAAGAAGCACTAATAGGCATGAAAATTCATGGATAAAGTATCTATAATACATGGATAGCCCAAATAAACTCCATATATTAAAGAATTTCTTAGCATTATCCTAGGAAACTGAATCTCTCACCTTATCTAGGTCAACTAATACTCCTAACTGTGAGATTATATTTCCCAAGAAGAGGAATTTTTTGATCCAAAAGTGTAATTTAGTGAGATTTGTGAAAATTTGGTTCTCTATTGGTGTATTCATCACAATATCAATATTATGTTCATGTTAATGTCAAGTGTGAAAATACATCAAGTTTTCTTCCATAAAGAATACCATGAATGAATCCATATATGAGTGGAAAACTCGATTCATTAGGTCCATGAAAATATTTGTTGCCTTTGTGAGATCGAACGACATTACCAGGTACTCATAAAGACTATACCTACTTTAGAAAGAAATATAAGGTTTGACTGAAGGTATTAAATGCACCTCACGGTATCCTGACCTCAAATCAATCTTTTAAAATACCCTCACTCCTTAGAGATAATCAAAGAGGTCATCTATATGAGGAAGTGGATATTTATTCTTAACTGTGAGTTTTTTTAGCCGTCAGTAATCTACAAAAATCCTAAGGGTGTTATCCACCTTCTTGGAAAAAAAGGATCGGTGAACCCCATGGTGAGGTACTAATTTGGATAAAACTATTATATTTCAAGTCTTACAATTGCTTCTTGAGCTACAGAATATCCATAGGTACCATACTATAAGGAGGAATAGACACTAGTGCTGCTCCAGGCACTAGATCAATGGTGGATTCTGCTTCTCTCACTGGAGGTAGCCTATAAAATTTTTCAAGGAAGAAATCCCTAAAATGATCCACTATAGGAAGGAAAATGATAGGTCAAATTACCTAATCATCAAAGAAAATACTAGCGATATGGGTTTTCACTCTATGTAGTCCATGATTCTCAGGTATAGTTCTATTTGTGTGGACATCCCATTATCCCTTTTAAATATGTTTACTGCCCTATGGTGATGTAAACATCACCTTAGGGAATTAAAAATAAATATGATCTTGAAAGAAAACCAACCACTATATCTTAATAATTACATCAAACCCTATCATGTTGAGGAAGAAAATATTCCACACAAATAGATTAACCACCTATCTCAAGGATACATTCCTTACATTGATAAAGACTCTCTGATTAGATTCCCAATGGTGTATTGAGTGTCCTCGTGCCAAATAAGTACTCTATTTCAAGACCTAGACTCTCTAGAATTTCCAAAAATATAAAATATTATGATTCACCTATGTAAAATAAGGTAGAAACTAAAGTAGAGGATACTAAAATAGTACCTCTAACTATATAAGTCTTAGCACTCTACTCCTTCAGCATGGGTTTCACTGCATGTAATTGTATTATACCACAACCCTAAGTTAAAACCTGACTACACTGAGAAAGTCTAATATGATGGTGCTATGAATCCTGAGTCTGGTTCCCTCTACCTCAACCACCTCGTCCTGAGTGTTTGGTAGTACTCTAGCCACCTTCCTAGAAAGGTACTATTATCTCTGCTCTATAATGTGGAGTCGTTGTAGATCCTTTCTCACTACAAACTGGTGGAAAGATCCTCTAGAATAACTAAATATGAACCATCTTGTTTCAGCCTCTACACTCAATTGTATCTCTCATGCACTAGGGTTTTGTGTTCCCTAGAATCCTAAACTGGTGACATATAATGAAACTATCAGTACGAGTTGTCTGAATTCCACTTCCCTCATGAGAAACCTCAAAGTGACCCTTCCTTCAACTAGAAGAACTACTTTCATGTCTAGGTGTTGAACCACCCTGGCTCACACCTTCAACTCCCCTCAAATTACACTTAGTAATGAGGGTCTAGTTGACTACCTCATAAATATTATTCAACCAAAAACATTAACCTATGACCAGATGGAATATACAATACTTTCCTAAAATTTCCTTGTAGTCATGATCCCATCACCATCTAGATTCGGTATGAACTGCTAAAGTTCAGTAAAATTGGAAGAATGCTTCATTACAGACATAGATACCTACTACAAGTTCATGAAATCTATATCTAGGTCATTCCTTAATGTCTGTGGAAAGAAGTAATCCTAGAAGACCTTTGGGAATTCCATCTAGATTATATCTTGATGTCAGTCTGCCTGAGTAATGACATCCCACCATCACTTGGTATAATCACGTAGCATATAAGTTACGAGCTTGACCCTCCTTTTTAGAGGTGTGTCCAAATTCTTGAATATAGAAAGAATAGACTCTAACCATTTCTCAACAACCTGAGGGTCATCATCACCCAAAATCATAGGTTGGTGCTTCTTTTGGAATTCCCATATCAACTCTTCCATAATTGGGGTAGGTTGAGCAACTCCTTGTATAGACTATTTAATACAAAGTAAACCCTCTAGAAATTGGGCATCAGTTCCCAAGTTAGGAATATAAGGTGGTACCATAGGTGTCACTATGGGTGGTAATGCTAGTGGCTAAGGTCCCACCACCTCCAGAGCATAGTCATCACCACCACCCTAGTTTATAACTCAAGACCATCATAATGGCATGATTATACAATTATAGGTGTATTCCTTAAAAGATAATTCAATAGTTGAAAGGATCACAAATAAATTATTAGGATGGGTAAAATCCTTTCTATTTGTAGACTAACACCTCTATTATTTCTCCTAAATCCATGTTTTGATGATAAAGGGAGACCATAATAGGCCATAAGGATCATAAGATACACTCCCAACTACCCACTACTAAGGTTGGGTTTGGGCCTAGATCTCATATCACATGAATAAGGTCCTGGTATATGGAGTGTCAATTTCAATTTATAAAGGAAAACACTATTTAATCTTCTATTTTCCTCCCCATTTAATGATAACCATTTCATTCAAAAGTTTAAATCCAATTAAGTTCATACTCTTATATATATATATATATATATATATATATATATATATATATATATTATGGTTCAATTAGATGTGTCAACATTCCCAATTTATAAAAGTTATAATGCATATAAATTACAATTTGAGTCTCATGTAACTAAAACCTAGACCTTACATATGATATCATAATGTAACAAGTCATATAAAATTATTTTATTAAACGAATCATCATTCCCTATTTATTGAAGTACATGCTTCAAGAATTACAATTGGTAGTCAAGTAATAAAATCAACTAATGTTTCATCCCATGGAACTAGTGGTCCATGACTCAAACATGGTATAATTGGTTAATTAAGGTTTCATCATAAATCTATATGGGAAAACATTGTTTATATTGATCCATAAACTTCAATTAATTTAATTATTCTATCCCTAAAAGAAACATTATCACATTTCAAATACATAATAGTCAAGGAACCAATAATATATGTAGTAGGCAATGCACATAGTAATATAAATATGGAATGTAATAATTCATGACATATGAATTTACAAGTTCCTATATGATGAATTAGATGATACCACCTTTCCATAACAATCCAAGGGAAAAAATTCCATAATAATAATATTAATAATAATAACGCCTTAAAACATATGCATCACCTAATAGTGAAATCAGTACAACTATAATAGGAATAGTCTAATAAAAACAATATCCCAACCTAGGTAATTTGGGTTTCCTATGTACATGGGTTAGCTACTCCTAGCCACAGGCTCATTACCAAATTCCAACACATTTCTATTCTTCTATATAATATCTAAATAGTAAGACAAAAATAAAAAGAAACTTTTGCTATAATAACACTTTGAAATGAACCGACCTGGAGGCCACTAAACGGTTCCCAAATCTGATGGGTCACATGACCTCAAGTGTGCTTCCCTATATGTCAGAGGATGATGACTGGTAGTGAGATTCTATAGTGGTATGGTGGGGAGACTATACCCTCTGTTATCAAAGTATCACAGTAGTGACAATAAATAAACAAAGATAGTGGAAGCATAACATATCTGATAGTATAGAAGAAGAAAGTATAATAATAAAAAGTGGTATATAAACATATAATAATTAGTAATAATAATCAAGACACATGATGATTCACATAAAAAATGATTTCATTCCATGCAGATGTACAAAAAGGGGGATATAGGGAATATAGAGAATAAACATAAACAACATGCTATACAAAAGTACAAAATACCAAAAGATATTTTCACTAGAATCATGATCATATGCTTGGTCCTATTCTCCCATACTCCTATGCTATAAGAAAATCAGATCAAGCATCCATGACCAGACACTTTCCATTGTTCCTACTTATATCAATAAGGTATATCTGGGTACCAATTAATGGTCTGAATAGGGTGTGAGATAAACTCAGTAGTTCAACACCAATTATTTTTAGCAGAACCCAGTTAGTGTGTATATAATAACAATGTGTAGGTATAAAAAATAATAAATAAAAAGAAATACATAAACTTATTAGATTGGGTTCCTAAAGGACACTCGTTTGATACTACCTAGTTCGATATAGGCCAGAATAACTCCAATCTTATTTTACCATTTACATAGATTAATATTTAATTATTCATAATATGTATGTATGTATATAGACTATATATGTGAGGAAATATATAGGCATATACATAGATACTAGGTTCTCGAAGGACCTGGGGAATAACTCGAGCATCTAAGCATAGTCAAACATGTTATATGCTCCAACAAGGGTACTATCCTTGATTCTCAAATGAATGTGAGACATCATGTCCATCACTCAAGATAGTGGGGTGGTTCATCATGCCCAGCACCCTATGTAAGGGGATGTGGAACATCATGCCCATCGTCCAAGTAAATGGTGTGAAAAATCATACCCAACACCCAATGTAAGAGAGTGTGAAACTCTATGCTCAATAAATCCCTTAACCATTGTCCATCGACCAATATCCATGGTCTAATTATAATAATCATAGGGAATTTCCTTTAAAGAATTTACAGTCACCCAACCCAAAATATCCCTAGGTGTAACATGTTATATAATTCATTATCTATTTATAACACTTGATGTGGCCCTTCCACTCACTTCCATTTAATTAAATTAAACCATTTAGTTTATAAAATATGTAAAATCCAATTTAAAGTCAATCTAAACCACTTAGAAGCTGGTTTGGTCAATAAAAATTTATATCCAAGAGGTGATTTGATTCAATGCAACCAAATGGGGGGGAACCAGCAAGGTTGAAATCCTCCAATAGTTTAACATGTGACTAAAAGAGTATCTTAACATGTTTCAATGGGAAAACACAATTTTAGGCATCGCATGGAAGATTCCAGTATGGGGCATAATGGAGAGTGATATAAAACACATAAAATTTTTGGTAAAAATACTTGACCGCTACCTTATCCCCAGGGATGACTTCTCATCCAGTATCGACTTTAGATTTGAAGTAGAATGGAAGAAAATGGGAGAATAGACAAATACCCTAAAAATAGGGAATATTAGATCACACCAAAATAACACCAAATATGGGGAGATAAATGAATGAAGGAAGTAAATGTATTAAATATATTAGTGATAGTGACCCAAAAAGAAAAATGGTGGTCCTATCAGAGTCTAAATGGAGTAATATTCCCAAATCCTATGTTAGGCATGGGAGGAGTTCTTCATGGGAGGAGGAGTTCTTGTGCATGGAATGGAAGAGAAAAAGCAGGGATCACATATAGAAAATAGGGGGAAATTTTATTTTTCTATATTTTAAAGAGACGCGTGGTTTAGATATATAGTTTTTCAAATTGTGTTCCATCCGTGTGGTTAGAACTGTCCAAGTATAGTCCTCATATATGGTCTATGCGCACAGTCTGTGAAACTGTGTGTACAATATGCACTCAGCTCTATCTAAGTGTCACCCCTCACATGGTTACGAGAATTGATATAATAAACATGTTAATCCCATGAAAAAAACCTATGTCGCTTTTTTGAGACAATTATCATGGCCATGTGGCCTGGGTTACATGGTTTAGTCAAACCAAGGGACCCTAGGAAAAGAAATGGACCAGCCAACATGGTTTATACTAACCATGTATCCCACCACTTTCCTCAAAAATCTAGGTCCCCAGGCTTTAAAAAAATCCTTGTACACACTCATAAACTCTATGACCTCATTAGACACATTTAAAAGGGTGAAAAATGGTTTAAATTGAAAATAAATGGTACATACCTTCATAAGAAGTTGACTGGTTACCATCTCAAACAAATTCACTGCCATTAACACCCAAAATGTCATTACCCCGATCATCGCTAAGATCATCACCATTATAATCTAGAGAATCATACAACAAGTATATCATCGAAATACATGTATCAACAACCATAGAAAAATATGGCATAAGTGTTGGAAACATATCCATCAATTATTTCATGAACTACTTGGTGATTTTTGACCCACTTTTATATTCCTGAACTACAAATTTGTTTGCCTCTATTACTCTATAAAGGCCTCTTGTAACTAATACTCGGTAATATTATAGGTTTTTGAATTTTATGAAGTGTTCCAATACCTGGTGGTCATGATAGACTTATCATATCGATAATGGGCCCTCCCTTAGTGCTCCTCACCAAATACCTATCACAAAATATCATTGGGGGAAAAGTTGTCACTTTATTTATCATAAATATCTTCTAGAGAACATTGTTTAAATTATAAAATAGATAAATATTTAAGAAATGGATGTTAAAATTTTAATTCATATAATAAATCTTATAATTTTTATTGCATATCATAATTGATGAATCTCCCATTTTTTCTTTCTACTCAATAAAAACAACTTTTCTTGAGGTACACTCTCATTAATATTCAACACCACTCACTACAAAATTCAATGCATGAAAGAAAATAATATTAAATAATTTTTTAATGATAAAAATTTAAACAAGAAAAACTATAGCTAGAACATGATGTATCTTATTCTCTAAATCCAAAATAATGTAAGCATTCTCAATTATACTTAAAAATACCTAACTTCTCTCATGTTTCAGCATGGTTGTTGGTCTCAAAGTGTGAAAATACTTAATAGAATTTTTTTTATTTCTTTTTGATGAATTCTGGAATGGAAAATTATTATTTTGAGAATAAAAGTGGTAATATAAATTTTAATCTTTTTCAATCAAATTTCAATAATACTCAAAGCTAGTCACCCTTCCAATAATAAGTCATGTCTATGCATTATGTTACTTGATAATCATTATGAACTGGTATACCCTCTAAATATATATCAACACTACTAACATATTCATTGTATAAATCATGTTTATGTACTCTATATATCTCATCAAATTCTATCAATCATACAACCCTTATAACTTGAACATTGAGAAAATTATAGCAAACCTGCTACCAAAATATTAATCAATATAAATAATATAAAGATATAAAATTTAATTTAACCATTTTTCTTACCCATATCTAAGAACATTCATTGTCCTTTATTTCATCTCAAATTCTCTTCTATGTGATTGGGTGAACAGAAATAGTGTCACTATATTTAGCAATTTTCACCATAAAACTCTTACATTCTCTCTGATGTTTACCAATCATTTTATTGTCTTCATTATGATTTATCATTTACTATATATAGAGGTTCTATAATTTACATATATGAGTATTATAACACCCCCTAATAGTTTTATATCCTTTTATGAAAAAAATAAAAAAAAATCATACATGTTACAATGAAAATAAATTATAGTTACAAAATTTAATAAACTTGACTGCATAAACTAGAGGCATGGTTATTAGTGGGCTTTGATGGATCCCAAGGCTATAAATTATTGGTATCCTATCTAGTATCAGTGGGTTATGATGCATGATCATGATGATCATTATGCTTTGGATGATCAAAATTCACTAGATAGGAAGTTGAATGAGCATGAATATAAAATCCTAAAGAGATTAGAAGAGTGGGATATAGGGGGCATAAAATTTTGTGGAAAAGGATAATTGGGATAAGTAGATAGATCTATCCTCATATAAGAAAATTTTATATGAGAATCATGGCATAAATAAAAATTATGGTGACAGAATTAGTGGTATGAATATCCATGGTGCCTCTAGGGGAACTATGGAATGAGAAATTGTGCTATATTGTATATCTGGTAAATGGTCTATGTGTGATTGGGTATGATGAGTTATTTGAGTACCTCTAGTACCACCCCCCTAAAACTATTAGGTTGTTCACCACTATTACTAGTCTGGTCAGAGAATAATTGGCTCATGGATGATGGTCCCTAATTAAAATTTAAAATTGATTAATTATGTGATAATATATGTTATTTAATTGATATATATATATATACATATATATATATTTTAAATAATATACTCATATTGTTAACTAAATGAATAACTACCATATCTCTCATGCATAAATTATTTTTGTATAATCTCTTTATGTTTATCCCAATAATATTTTTCATTTACTATATAGGAAAATAAAATATACACTTAATTATAAGTTCATTACTAATGAGTAAACTAAACAATACATAAGGGGAGACTAACATAATTAAGGAATTCCAATTTTCAATCCAAATAATGGATATGTAGTGAGATAACATAATCATGTCATAATTAATGGAATGACTATCCAAGAATAAAAGGAGGCATAATAAATCCAATTCATTATAAACATGGAATAAAAGAAGACATGGCCTATTGATAAGCTTAAGGTTTTAAAGATATATTTTTAGAAAATGAAATGTTTATATTACTATACTCCAAATATGATAAATACAAGTCATTTAGGTTGGTATTTATAAAAGTGGTTTGGAAACATGGTGTTTTTAATCAGATTAATTGAACATATTTTAGTGATGTTTATTTGTAACTATTTATGAAGTTGTGTGTTTCTTGATTTGTAAATGTGTTGTTGTTGAAGTAAATATAATTAATATTTTTATTAATTTTATGATTCTATAAAATGTAATAAATCCTAATTAATTTTAAATTTAGTAAATAATTCACTTAGAAAATGTTAAATGGGTCATTTTAGTGGTGACATAATTGGTGAGGTGTTGATATTTCATTTTAGGTATTTCATTCATAATTATGTTTAATGTAATAATTTTCAATTAATATGTAATTAGAATGTATAAAAACAATGTATGTTTTTATTTGTAAAACATGAAATTTAACAAATATTTTTTGAAAAAATATGATCTTAGTGGGATTATTACCATGTGTTAATTGATTTAAAGTTTTTTTTAATTTTGAGTGTTCAATTTTAGTTCCTTTAAGAAACTGGGTGTTTTTAATTCTAAACATTTAATGAATTTTATTTGTAAGTGTGTGATTAAATTTCTTGGTTCTTTAACCTTTTATGAAGGAAATCATAAATCTATTTGAAATTTAATTTAATAATATTTTTGTGAATAAAAATAATTTTTAACTATTTTTTAATGTATTTTT
This sequence comes from Viscum album, assembly GCA_963277665.1. Lineage (NCBI taxonomy): Eukaryota > Viridiplantae > Streptophyta > Magnoliopsida > Santalales > Viscaceae > Viscum > Viscum album. Next base: position 1,959,558,244 of record OY728119.1, on the reverse strand, counting down.
AACATTAAACTATAAATCATGAGTATAAAATTAAATTCATTGGAAATTATAAATATTTTGAGAGTTGTATGGTGATTTAATGGTTGATTTTATAAATGAAAAGTTAAAAATTATACTCATATTCAACATGCTAAAATTTATGTATTTTAATATGTAAATGATATTTTTTAAAATGGAACTTGTTTAAGTGGTGGTTTTTTATTTTTATTTTTAGGAATGTGTTCAATTTACAAAGATAAATGAAGTGTTTTTATTATATAAAGTAGTTATAAAGTAGTATGAAGTAGTTGTATGATATATAGTCATGTTTTATGATAAAACTAATTTCTTAAATGTATGTTAGTTAAGATGATTTTTTCATTTACCTATTTTAAAACCTACTATGATGGAATTTGTGTGAAATTTGTTTTTGTCTTGCCCCTTATAAATTCAAAACGGTTGTTTGGTGTGTGTTTGAATTTAATTTTGACATGTATGTGTAAATATATAACATTTTTCAAATAAAAAGTTCCCAAAATATACTATTTTGGGTGTGATAAGTTATTAAAGAGATTTTATCAATTTTTTCAACTTGTATTGTCAAATTTAAACTTATTTTAATATTTATATGATTTGAATTTTTAAAGTACCTCTATAATTGGAATCATGAAATTTTCCTAATTTAAAGACTTGTTTGAATATTATTTAAATAGTTTCCATTTGTATATATATATAGAATTTATTTTTAAGGATATGATAGAAAAAAATATTGAAGCATTTATAAATACAAATATTGGGTAAGTTTCTTGTTTGGGTAGTGTTTGGGTAATTTTTTGGATAATTTTATTTCAGATAAAATTATTTCCAGACATTATAATTTTAAAATTTATATATTCTATTTTCAAACTAGTTTATATCAAATATGGAATATTTTAATGAGAATAGGTGTATTTTAAAATCTTAAAGTTGTTTTACTCGTGTTTTAGGATAATTTATTATTAATATTGTTTTTCTTTTCAAAATGAGGAAGGAAAAAATAATTTTAAGGAAATTTATGTGTTTTTGTATGGGTATTAGTCAAAATTGAAATTGATTCAAGTGTGATTCATTGATTCTAAGGAGTTATATAGTTTTTATCAAGTTATTTTCAAGTGATGAGTGGTCTAAAATAAAATGGAACTATATTAAATACATAAATTCATGTTTGATTTATATTTTAATATAAAAGTTAGTTTTTACATTAAAAATATGCTTCATTTGATTCAATTCCATTCAGGTAAGATTTGGTTTGGATCAATTCTAGTTGGGTCAGTTTCTATCACTATTATTTTTTTTATTTTCATTTTGGTTGGGTCATTTTGGTTCAATCTGATTCAGTTTTAGTCTATTTGACTTTGAATATAAATGAATTTAAAGAATATAAAAAGAACTAAATAGATATAAATAAAAATTAAATTAAATTAAATTAAATTAATTGAAATGAAACAAATAAAACCAAATTAAATAGACAATATGAAAATCTAATTAAAACTACAGATTTATAGTTTTTTTACTTCAGGTTTTTGATGAAATATATAGTTATATATTCAAAAAATGATTGATTCTTAATGCATATAGAATATAATGAAATTTTCATAAAATTGATCATCTAAACTCAAACCTAGTTTTACTATTTAGATATTAAAAATTTGACCCAAATTTATTACATATCTTCTATCAAAATTTTATCTTTTCAAGATTGGTTTACTTCGGAGTATTGATGATATATGTAGTTAAATATTTTGGAGTTGAATGATTATTATTGAGTTATAAAGATAATGAAAATATCTAAAAATAACTAAAATAAACTTAACCTATTTTGACCATTTAGATATTAATAATTTTACATTAATTCACTAAAGAAAATGATTGGAAAAAAAATTGAGGGTTGAGTCCAAATATTGTTGCTTCTATATATTAACCACCACTACTTCAGGCTTCCAATCAACTCTGAAAATAAAAGTATTTGGTTCATCATATACAATATATTGGTCAAGACCAGTGGGGTCAATGATGGTGTCAATTTCATCCCATCCATTATCCTAAATATGTATTGTGAACACTTCAGTAATGAAATCAAATTTGGTTTTTATCAGATCTTTCACATAAAACACTTATTTTCATTGAATGCAAAATATATGTATCATTGGTCACCAACAATTGACTCATGTCAATAACTCTAAATCCACATTCATTAATAAATTTTTCTTGTCAGTTCATTGAATCAAACCACTTTCATTTCATTATAGAGACTTGAACATGGTAGTAATGATCCAATATTAGTATTTTCTAAATAAATCCATGGTAAGAAAAAAAATATATTGAGTTTGGATATCTAATGAATTAGAATAATAGTATGCCTTTATAGTTAACATAAAACTTCCATGTTGTGTTCTCATGTTCACTACTCAACTAGTTATAATAGATTGGCAGTCACTCATAAATAGTCAATTTCATTCACAAAACAATTTGTTGGGATCAAAATTCAATGCTCTTATTTCTTGAGAGATATCATAAACCGATAAAAAATACCTTAAAAATATATAAATATTAAAATTAATAATGAATATTTATTATTTATTTTTATAATAGTAATTTTTTTACATTCAATTTCAAATAAGAAGGAAACTCTTTTGTATGAAAAGTATATATCCTTCTCAAAGGTAATGAATGATAAATTAGACTTACAAATTTTTCATATTTTCAACATAAAATTTTATAAAAGTTTACTTACATGATATAGTCATCAAATAAATCACAGTTAAAAAGGAGTGTTTGATGTGTTATCTTCCACACTTTAAGGCTCAATGTATCCAACATATATGATCAAATAATTACCCATGTTTGGGGAAGTTATGGAAAAGCGAACTACATTTTCTCATACTACTCATATTGACTTCTCTTTAGTTGGTAGCATCTTGTAGTCACATAAACCAAATAAATTGAAAAAAAATCAATACATTCTTGAGTTAAATAATATTTTATAAGGAAACCTTTGGGAAGAGTGTTATTCCAGATGTAATAAATCATTATGAACATATTTATTTCAATTGGATACATACAATGAAAATAAATAGGACACCCAAATAGTATTTCAATTGTAATATAGGTAGTTAGATGAAACATTCATGTGAAAAGGGGTGGAGAGAAAATTTTCTATAACCCACACATAATAAATGATGTATCTTTTTCTATTTTTTACAAGAAACACTTAAACAACATTTTATCACAATTATATCTATAAAAATAGCACAATTGAATAATTTTCACCCTTGCATTATTGAATGGTGTATGGAATGTTATTATTAGAATCAATTCATAAGGATTGATGTGAAAAAACATGAAATTTCATATATTCTAGTTTCACCTCTCTTCTATTGACCCATCTTGATATGTTTCTTGAATAACACTCAATAACCCTTATAGTCTCAAGTACTTCATGATTTTTTTTTCTTTAAATTTTTCATCACCTAAGAAGAATAGGTAAGTTTCCAATTATTTTAACTAGTGAACTCATAATGTAGTTTTGCTATGATACCTCAATCCACCCATGTTAAGATTTTGAATCATCTTTTGTCTTCCCCTCTACATTTAGAATGATTAAAAGAAACATTTCACATATATTTTTATCAATGTCCATTACATCTAAACAATGATGTAACAAATTAGTTGAGCAAAAAAGAAAACCAAATAGAACACTTTTTCCCATTAATTATAATTAGAATTAGTGGAAACACATTTCTTATTTCTAGATTTTATCGGAACTTTTCCAAATGAAAAACTAAAATCATGAAATTTATTAAGCATGTCAGTTATAGACATACACTGAGGTATATTCTTAGTCTCGATTCTATTTTCAAACCTTCAATGATTTTTCTTGTATGGATGACCCATTGGAAAGAATTATTTATTTCTAATGAAACTAAAACTGTGATGATATTTAATATTTTTGGATCATGTATTATGTATAAAAAAATTATAAGATATTTTACCCTTCATTATACATTCATACATCATTCCATAAGTAGGGTTATTATTTATCATCCACATAAGTATAGCATACATCTAAAATATGCCTTTCAAAGAATCATCATATGTGTGCACACTCATATTCAAAATCTAATTCAAATATTTTATTAAAGGATGAAATTCCATTTTTAGACCATTTTTAGGATCATAAGTTATATATATGAGTATACTTAAGAAATTAAATATTTTTTTGAACACATCCATAGTAAAGGGTTAAATGTAAATAAAAACTGGTCACGTGGTTTGTAAAGTAATAATTTTAGAAATTGGATTAAAGTTATCACATGATAGACCAAACTTGACATTATGTTCCTCAACTTCAAAATTAGGGTATCATGTATCAAATTTCTACCATTGTAATTCATATACAAGATGAACTAACTCATCATTATCCTTAATTATATCAGTATTATGTCATTATATATTTTTTATCATTTTATCATACATAAAAAAATTTAGCCTAATAATCAATGAAAAGTGTCACATTATGTGTCAATTGAGACATTTTTTTATCTTCATTTGGCTTCCACCAATATATTTGGCAATCTGTACAATCATTTAGGCCCATGGTTTCCTCCCAAAAAAACTATAATATTTCAAGCAAGCATGAATTTTATTAGTTTAAAATCTAAGATGACTAATTAACTTCTATTCCATATAATGATTTAAGGTAATATATAAATCATCATAAATTTGGAAATTCAAAAAGGTAATAAGATAATTGATGTCAGTATTAGAAATTCCATAAATTATTTTCTCATGATATAGTCACATTAAAAATTCTTGATTTTATATTTTACCACGTGCCAAATATAAATGATTCCTTACATCATCAATTTATTTTTTCACTCTCTCAAAAACATAATTCTCTTTATTTTAATCATGTTTACTCATACAATTGTCTTTTTTCATTGAAATACTTTTATTTTTATGATAATGAATAAATATAAACTGATCAAATATCAGATTCTTAATTCCAGTCTTTTTATTTAGATCATAATATTTTTTTCTCTATTATGATACTATAAATAATAGTTATTTTGAAAACCAATTTTTTATATATATTAGAACACTTAATCATGACTTTACCAAAGTCCTTCAATATAATTATAATAAGGGAAACATATAATTCATCTATCTGAATAATTTTCAAATGAAAAATCTAAGAAAATACAATTTATTTTGAAAATTGGTTGTGTTATAATCAATATCATACATCCAACTTCTATGCATTCTGATACAAAAAATAAGTTTTTATTAAAATCACCATAGTAAATAATAATAAGAAAATTAATGACAATAATGAATCTTTTGAATAAATATTAAGACAAAAATAATAATTACACAAATAAATACATATATAAATTTGGTTTGTAACAATGTTATATATTTTTAGTTCACTTTATCCATTGGGGATTCTACCAAGTGATGGGATCACTAGACCAAATAAAATATCATTATATAGGCACTAATTTTATGGTGGGAGAAAACCAAAGGAAAAATTGATAAATCGAGGTTGTATGTGAGGGTTAAATTGAAGACAAGCATGTAGATCATTGTTAAAAATAAGAAAATTCAAATCATAGGTTTAATACCACCTACCATGACATATCTTTAATGATTTATTCCTTAATTATGTTTTTATTAAGAAAAATATTTATTAAATAAAAATATTTTTTCCACACATGAAAAATCACCTATTTGAAATTATCTTCTTAATAATTAATATAGGTCCCCTCTATGATATTTCAAAAAATGATTCAATATTTAAATAAAATTAAAAAAACAACCTAGAAAACAATTCTTAATATTAATAAAAACACTTCGTGATATTAATCAAAAACATTCAATGTTTATAACACAACTTAAATGATTATTGACATCCACAAACACCACATAACATTGATATAAATCCAAATAATTGATAAAACCTCATAATAATGATATTAATAAACTCATGGAAAATCTTGATGTTAACAAACACCCATAACCTTGATATTAATCAAAAAAAATCTTAATATTTTTAAAAAACAATAAAAAACATTCAAATCATTGGTTATAACATCTCATAAATAATTTTTAGTAGCATCAATTGTTTCATAAGAAAATAAACTTTTATCAAGCACCTTGTGTGCACTATTGTTTTTAAAACTATATTAGTGATTTTTTAGGGAAACCCATAATTTATCACATTAAAACCAAAGTAAACTTAAGATATTACAACCAATATTTTATCATCAATAATACACATGATTTAGTATTCAATAAAAAATAATTAAATTAATGTAAATCGTCATGGTTATAAAAACTAAAGGAGGTACATAGAACCACCTACAAAAAATGATGAATCCAATGATTCTCGGTGTTATAACTAAGATAAATGAATAAATATCCTTAGATGATGTTTATAAACTATAAAAATTTAAAAAAACTAATGAAATTTATGAAACATGACCACCATTGAAATATAAGGCATGAATATGTAGAAAAAAAGATAATAAAAGAAGAGAGAAGATAAATAGAAAAAGTATACCTTAATTATTACACCTAAAATTAATTACAAAAATGATCAAGAATAGATAAATACTAGGAGAATTCAGAGGAGGGTAGAATCTAGCCATAGGGTATGGAAAAATCTGGCCGGGAATGGGGTTTTCACATGCCTGGTATATGATGAATCCTATACCAATATTTTTTAAAAACTACAGGTATAGGGGGTAAGAATATGTAATGATCTAGGGGAAAACATAAGGGTTGGGGTGGGGGAATATATAAGGGTTAAGGGTAATATTTAATATTCATGGATAAATACATAAGGGGCATGAGGGAATGTGTAAGGGTTAAGGGGAAGTGTGGTACCTATACAAACGGTTATAGGAAGTTATTTGTGTAACAGCCCAAACCTTCCCAGTTTGTTATTTTGTGAATTTTGGGTTTCTAAGGTGTTGAGAGAAGGTTTTAAGAATTTGGTGTATTTATATATAATATTTCAATTGTTATTAGTGTGTCGTGGGTTCTTTTCAATGTCGTAGTGTGAATGGTTGACGGGACTAAAGGGGAGTTGTGAAATATGGTAAGTCATGTCGTAAAAGGATAAGTAATATCATGGTGGTTTTTTTACTGTGTGAGGAAGGTTTAACAGGTTAGGGAAATAGGTTATGGGAGTTAGGTATCATGTTGTTCTTGGGTTGGAAGTCCAATCACAGCATGACCAGCTTTTATCATGATGTGATGTGTTCTGTGGGAGGATTTAGAAAATTGGAAAACCTTATATTTTAAAGTAAATTCTTACGTATCAATTTAAAAAAAACTTACATATTTACTTTTCTATTTCCTGGTCACAACATGGGGTTTTTGGTAATAATTTTAAGTGAGTATTAGAATTTTTTATTGATTCTCATTATTAGACTTCTTAGTGTGTTCATACCTTTCATGGAATGGAGCCCATTATGGCTAGTTTCTAGGTTATGGAATTTGGGGTGTCACTGTGGCATGGTGCTCCCATTGCATTGTGGTTGGTTCTAAAGGATCATGTACATGATGTGACCACTATGGTTATGGTGTGAACTCCCTTAGTTATATCAGATTTAGATATTTCACTGATCGTTAAATGAAGATAGATAGAGTTGATTGTGGTGTGGGTCTTGGGAATTCACTCAAGATAGCCCCACCATGGTTTCTCCATGACTTGTCATGTCTTGATGACTTATGTTTCCATTTTAGATATAAATTCTAAATTACATCCAATTTATTCCTTATTACATCATTTTTCATGATCCTTAAGTGATTAGAGGCACTTCCTTGGATAATTTTGAGTTCCCTTCAATTGATTTTGAGTCTAAGATTTGAGATATTTACTATTTGTAATCCAAGGTGAGTTATTTAATCATTTTTTGGGATTTTATTCTTATCCTTCTTTATGGGGGAGTTGTGAAAGTAGCTTGGTGTCATATTTGTTTCCTTAAATAATGGTTTTAATGGGGAATTTTTATGTCTTAGGTTTTTTAGGTTCCCCTTAGGTGTTTTGGCCTTGTGATTATCCCGCTTTCCTTATTTTTTCACAGTTATTGATTGAATATCCTATTGAGGTAGGGGATTCAAGGATTACTTTTATTTATATTAAAATTGTGGAATTACCATGAATTATCTTTCTTTGGCTATATGGTAAGGATTAACCTAATGAAGATAATAAATAGGATAAAGGAAATTAAAGGGAATGGAGTGATCTGCATGGTTTTTACATGATTCTTTGATATTGATTATGATTTATGTCTTCTTATTATTTTTTTTAAGATTCATGTTATTGATTTGATATATGTGTTTTTATTGTGATTGAGTTATTGGAATAATCATTTATAAAAGGTTAAATATTTATAGATGGTAAATAAACAACTGTGTAAAATATGTAATTCTTGTGTATCAATCGTACAAGAGATATTGAATTGATATGAATACATGTTATAAAAAGGTAATTTTGTAAGTTATTTATTACTATAATTGGATATTATATGTTATTGGTATGCTTTTGTTTGATGTTTTGATTGGTAGGTGACATGACCCGACCTACTGGGGGCCGCCTGAGCTGATAGTAAGTCGAGAGTGCCACTATAATCCAAACACCAATAGGCCAAGGGTTGGTGATGAGAATCTATTAGGAAAAAAACACAACATGGGAGGTCTTATCCTTAATCAACTTGTAATAAATACACATCTACAATGAATAAAATAATTAGTAACACCGCTATGACATATATATATATACTCAATTCAACTATATACAACACCAGCATGAGTCAAGTAAGATCCCGAGTTTTTTGAGGAGGTATGAATCCTTTTATTTATGGTTAAAATCTTGTTTAAGTTCTCTTTTTTTCTTAGACCCTAAAGTTGGACCCATAGTCTTATTGGGTTGTTTTGGAAGGAAGGAAGTGGGGATGAATGAAGGTTTTAGGCCAAGTACACAATGTGTATTTGGAATACATAGTGTGTACTCAATACATGACATGTATTGGCTCGATCATGACAATTCATGATGTGTAATGAGATTTACCCATAAAGGAAAGCCTAATATTTACACAATGTGTAATTTATTTACACTCTATGTAAATTCTCAAGTTTAGTTTTTAAAATAAGAGGCGGGGCCTTCTTTATTTGATAGAATCCAACCCCCTCTTTTCTCTCTCATAAGAGGACCATCGAAGGAGCTCCATTGAAACCTAAACATAGGATTTTCCATATCTCTATAATACAAACTCCATTTTTTGTGAAGTATATAATGTTGGATAGCCACCAGTGAGTGCTCTATTCCTCTTCCACATTTTTTTGTTTCTCTTATCCTCAATGGATTTATTTTGGTGTAGGATCTTATGCCCTATTTTCAAGGTGTTCATTCGTTCATCATTTTTCTTCCAATCCGAGTTGAGTTGGGAGTCGATACTGGATGAGTGTTATACCATAGTCATAAGGTAGGTATTCTATAAATTTTCACTTAAATTAAATTTTTTTATATCTTTATTTTATTGTGACACATTCCGGACCTTCCGATGATGCTCCTAAAATTTATTAAATGCCTTGATTAAAATATCGGAACCTTGGTAGGTTTCCCACTTAGTACCATGATATGGTTAGAGTTTTTCAACCTCAAACTAGACCACCTATGAGGTATATTTATGTATATTCCCTATGTTATACCATCCTTTTGGGTGAATATGATAGATCGCCATATTATTGGGAACCTTAATAAATTAAATGTGATATTATGGGGGTTATGCCTCATTTTCCACATGATTACAAGTCATTTAAATGGTTAAATGGGTTAAATAGAAGATGTAGAATGATTTGGATGAACTCATGGATTGTATATGATTATGAAATTAGTTGTGAAATAATTAATGAATTGATTAAATTGGATTTCATGGACATTTATACTCTATGTATCTTGATTACATTGGATGCAATGGACATTTCTACTCTTTGGATCTGGCCCATGAGGTTCAAACTTATGATTACATTGAATGTCATGGAAATTTCTACTCCATGGATCCAAGATTATTTTAGATTCCAAGGACATTACTACTCCTTTTATCTTTCTTGCTTGGAATGCCTTGTACATGCTCTGTGGACATGATCCTTGGGCTCCACTCAATTGGTTACCAATTTTGCTATCAAGATGCTCCATTGACTCGATGAAGATGCCTTGGTCATTTTATACCTTAGATATAGCCCATGTAGGCTTGAAACTAGATTAATCATAATAGGTTGTAGTTGATGTTTTATCATGCTTTACAGTTGACCCCTGTCACGGGTGTTTGATTACATTTGATGGACTAGACAATATTACTCTTGATTTATTATTCATATAACTATTATATATTATACACTGCTTCATCTTATATACTTGGATTGGACTTTTTATAGACACCATTGGTGATGGCCTACTAAGTGTTATCTCAAACCCTGTCTGGGGTATTGTTGGGTACTTGGAAAGACATCATATATATAAGTAGGTATCAGGTCAAGGACCTTCTTTATAATTCTTGATTGATTGTTTCTTATAAGCAGGGGACCATAGGATTGTGGTATGATCTTGATGTTATCTGAAGATAGTTATTTTTTGTCTTTTTTACTTTTTATACATGTATTGTACTAGATGCATGTTTTCTTGTATTTATTGCTTTTTTATATAGAGAAATTACGTACTCTTCTTGAATATGATATTTCCTTAGGCTTTGTTTATTACTCCTACTATTCGGGAGTTCATTTGCTGTTGAATTTGATTTATGTTATACTTTATCTATTGATTGATGTGATTATACCACTATGTTACACTTTGTTTATGGGGGTATAGTTTCCCCACTATACCACCTTAGACCCTCACTTCTAGTCGGCAGCATTTGGAATACGGGGATGTAGGCTTGATGTCATGTGACCCACTAACTTGGGGAACCATTTAGTGGATCCTAGTTTAGGATGTTATAAAGTGGTATCATAGCCATTTATTTTCTTTTGTCTTATAATTTTGGGATATTAGACAGGATATTAGGGGTGTGTCAGAATTTGGTAATGAGTTTTTCCTAGGAGTAGCTAACCCACGTACATGAAAAATATAAATTGCCTGGGATGGGATATTATGTTTTGGATTGTGATTATTATAGTTGATTTGATTCCATAATTGGGTGATTCATATAATATGTGATGTTTTTATTGTTATGATTGAGGAATTCCATTTTATATATGTCCCTATATGGCAATGAAGTATTGATCATGAATCACTTTAGGCACCATATAGGAATGATATGTCATGCATAATGTCATGATATATAGGATGCATTACTTGAATCCATGACATTTATTATTTATTCCTTATGTTATATAATTTCTATCAACTAACATTTCTTGAAATATATTGACAAAAATAATTGGTACTTAAAGTTGTAGCCAAAAATTAAATAGTGTTTTTTTTGGATAGGCTACATCAGACACCTTAAGCGGTCATTTATGGCATGTTAAGTCATGGATCATTGCTTACATGGGATGGAACGTGTTATATTCGGGATTAGATGGACTCTACATTTCAGTTTATAAGATGAATGGTCCCTTATAAATTGGAAATAATGATTATATAATTCAACTATTTAAGATTATTATTATATAAATAATAATGAACTTAAATGGTATAAATTAAAAGATGGAAAGTTTGTCATTAAATAGAGTTTACAATTTTAATTTAATGGGGTGTTTCTATTATAAATTGAAATTTATAGTCCATATACTGGGACGCATTCTATAAAATAGAGAACTCGACCAAGACCTGACCTTAATAGTGGGTTGTAGGTATCATCTTATGTGTTATATTTTGATCTTTGAGTTTACCCAATCATGGATTTAGGAGTAGGCGGAGGGGTGTGGCTAGTTTATTGGAAAGCATCGACAGGTATTATGATTTTATCTATGATCTTGATGTTACCAAATTTTTTCTGAGGCATGTACTTGGACTTTGTAGAGATATTCCACTATGACAACCTCTAGTCATACACTAGGAGGGTGATGAAGACCATTATCCATAGGTGGTGGGCCATGGGACACCAGTATCACCTATATTATTGACACTTACGGCACCACATGGTGTTCCTGATGTGGTTGTTGATGCTCATTTTCAAGAGAGTTTATTGCAATTTATGTAGACCATTCAGGGAGCCCCACAACCAGCCTCATCTATAGTAGAGATGATGAATTTGTTATAGAAGCAACATCCACCCACATTTTCATAGGATGGTGGCCCACGGGGTTTTGATTTGTGGATAGAGACTATTTTATCAATATTCGAGCATTTAGAGACACCTCCTGGGAGGAGAGTGAATCTCTCAATGTATATTTTTCAGGTAGATTCTAAGCACGAGTGAGATGTTTTGAACTAAGATTATAGGATTCAGGATATGGTTTTGAGGGATTTTTAAACCATTTTTTATGATTACTTGTTTATTGAGACTTTAAGAGCTGAACAAACTAGTGAGTTTATGCATCTAGATCAAGGTGTGATGACCATTATGGAGTATTCGGCTTTCTTTATAGATATTTATAGCTTTGAACCCATATACCTTGCTGATGATCCGTCTAAGGATAGACACTTCAAGGAAGGTCTCAATCATGCCATTTGATCATAGGTGAATGTTTTTCGATTGACAACTATAATTGAGATACTGAATCAGGTATTAATTAATGAGCATAGCCTAAGGGAATATGGGGGGCCAGAGAAAGGTAGTGAAGCTTCTCGACCTATTGGTTTAGTGTTTGGTGGTAAGAAGTGATGTTTTGATACTTCTCGTGAGGGTAATACCATCCAGAGTGTGAGTTCTAGAAGTTATGTCTTCAATCATCAGTATGGAAGGATAAGACATGTCAGGAGCTAGTGTGATAGAGACCCAGTTGAGTTTTGAGCCTATGGTAGGATGGGATATATATATATATATATATATATATATATATATATATAATTTTTATAGGACCTTTCCTTTAGTGTCTAGTGATAGGGGGTCAACACCGAATCTAGGTTCAGGAGAGGTATTCACAGCTCCACATCAGGCTAAGAGCTGGAGTACTACTGGTCATTTGGGCCTAGAAGGTGGTCATGGTCGGGGGAGCCAAACACCAATTACACCACTATAGTAGAGTGGGCCAACTCTGGGTAGTTAGGTTGTTTCTTAGGGTCATGGTTTAATCTAGATATATTTAGTGAAACCTACACCTGAGAAGCAAAGCATCGGGCCATCTACAGTGAGAGGTATGATCTTAGTATCTTATACTCTAGTATCAGGGTGTTCATATTCTTTCTTATTTGTAACTGTTATGGATAGTATTGGGATCAATGTTCTATTTTATGATGACTTTATGAAACTTGACACTCCATTTGGGGTTAGATCATAGATTATAAACTAATGTAGGGAGTTCCCCCTTGAGATATGTGGGTATCTCTTTTTATAGAATATCTTTATTCCCAAGATGGTGGGATTTGATGTCATTCTTGGAATGGATTGGTTAGTTTATTAACATGACCATGTTGATTTATATCACTGGAGGGTAACTTTTAAATCACTAGAGGGTGGGGTTTTTATTCACAATGATGAATGGAATTTCCAGGTTAGTAGGGATGTACAAGATCATCATCAGCCAGGTGGCATGACAACCCAGATTACTAGACACTTAATGGATGATCAGGGAATACAACGTGTTGATTTTCCTTTAGTAGTATATCATTTCATGGATGTCTTCCAGGAATAATTCTCTAGTTTTCCTCCTAAGGGAGATGTGGAGTTCTCTATTGATCTGGTTCTACGAGTTGTACTGATATACATTCCTCCTTATAGGATGGCCACTACTGGGTTGCAAGAGATCAATAGACAAATATTGTACTTCGAAGAGAAGGGGTTTATATGACCCAATACTTATTTATGGTGTTATGTAGTCATTTTATCCAAGAATCTAGATAGAACCCTTTATTTATGTTTGGATTACTGGAAATTGAACTAGTTGATGGTTAATAATTTGTATCCTTTACCCTAGATAGATGACCTCTTAGACTAGCTCTGAGGAGCTTAGGTTTTCTTAAAAATTGATTTGAGGTTAGGTTATCACTAGGTGCATGTAGAGACCCGAAGCCTAACGTACATGAACATTACATTACTTTTGCGGAATACTTAATACATAACAAAAATATACACACAAGGATCGTAATAGTTTAGTGTCTTTGGAAACTCGGAACGTAATCTTCTAATCCTGGTGAAAGATCTTCAAAATATCCCACAAAGATCTTCCTTTTTTTTTACCTAAAACCTTTCTTTATATCCTGGGGAAAAGAAAACATAAAAGGGTGAGCTCAAATGCTCAGTAAGGGTAAACAAAAGAAATATCAATCACATAATTTTCATAAGAACATAACATTTTTGGAAATCTTAACCTGCAAAAGAGAGCATAATTTCATAACATGGGATAAATCATAGTAGTGAAAATGAAACCCTTACTTAAAACATTACTCATTGTGGCATACACACATAATCATAGAGATTCATTTCTTGTTAGTCAAGACTCATTGCCAAGACTATCTTAGTGGACAAAGTCCCTTTCTGAATCGAGTAATCCTCGTTTCAGTCCTGTTTCACTGAACCGGTATAACCTACCATTTCAGCCATGTCTATCTCATGAGATATAAAATCTTTACCCAATGCATTGGAGGGAGATATAGGTCCCACCCATCTCTTAATGATACCATTCTTATGTGTGCCACAAAATCATAAACCATAAATCATTTCATAACCCATGTAATAAAAATGGGATTCTTAAACAACATGACATCATAAAACCATTCATATAAGATAAAGGAATTCATAAACATAATTACATCACAACATAGTCAAATCAATGTAAAAATATGTATAGAAACATAACCCTTTATTATCTTAGATGGAAAATAATTTTGATAAAACACTTGAATTGAATTCTTGAGGAAAATATCCTTTCTTCTTCAAAATCAATTTCTTTTCACAAAACATCATGCAATTTTAAAAGAAAGAGATTTTATTGAAAATATTCATGAAATATTTTGGAGGAAGTTTCATGAAAATAAGGCTTTATAAAACCGTAAAAATCCGTTCGTGCCGTATAAGTTAAAAAAAACATTCTTCGTACTTTTGTCGGAAAAGTCAAAAAGTACCTCGTACGGAAAAACGACAAAAGATTCCTTTCATATTCTTTACTAAAAACTCACCTAAGGGTAAAATTGGATTTAAACTATTGCAAGTGGATGGAAACAATATTACATATTGAGGGAACATGGATGTGGATGATAAAATACACCCCAGTAAATACTTACGAATAAACAATCTCGGATAAAAATGAGATTGTGATATTTCCCTTACCTTAGGTCCGACTTGCTTTGTAAGTGTCCGAACCTCCTGTATAATGATTTAAATCATGTTATTGACTTATTACAGAATCATATTCATTGTTATGATATCATATATGGTTCACTTATGACATTATATTACCCATTCTTTTGTAAATTCCATGTTAAAGAAGTGTTTTGGGTAAAATCGTTTCATTTATCGTAGGTGTTTTGACATGTTGTTCTTGACATCATTATTACTTATATCATGATTTACTTACTTCCAGAATATAAAATATGATTTATATATCATATATATTCAGTATATATATATATATAATAGGTAGATAAATAAAATGAAAAACACCGTTCATGGAGACAGTAGTCCGTACGTACGCATGAACGCTATTTTCCTTTCCTTATTGTCTTGAAATGGAAGTAAGTAGATGACATACATATGTATATATATACATAAATCCAGTAGCTTTATAATGTCATATATTTCATTATTATTTCTTATATATACATTATAATCATTCTTAAATGGTTAACATGGAGAATGAATCTCATCGCGTCGTGGAGACGGTATTCCGTACGTACGCACGAGCGATGATATCATTTCTATAAATATTGAATTGAATTGGAGTGGATTATACAATATATCAGAATCAATATGATGTTGTAATAACTATGTATAGTTATTCTTTACACCATTATACCCATCCATGTAAGGTGGTGGTGGAAAATAGATTACACCACGGCGTGGAGACGGTATTCCGTACGTACGCACGCGCGGTGATTTCTTTTTCCGTAGGATGGATAGAGGGTGAAATAGGGTTGTTTCATACTTATAATAACATATCAGTATATGAGTGATACTGATGTTATTACTTCATAATTAAACAACCTAAGAATAAGAAGTGGAAGAAGAAATAAAGATGAAAGAATTGGTAACGGTAATTACCTCTTCTTTGAAGTGCCTCTTTGAGACCTCCTCTTAGGGCACTAAAATTGGTCTTTGAGGAAGACCAGAACCTCTAGGATGTTGCTAGGGAAGTGGAGAGGAGAAATTGGCATGGGTTGGCCGAGCTTGAGTGCTCAAATTGGTGTGAGGAGGAGGGGGAGGAGGTGTCCTTTTATAGGGGAGGAGAGGGGCACCTTAGGAATATCTCAAAATATTATTTTATATTAAAGTCAAAATCGGTTTATAATGGTTCCAAAGGGTCTTATTTCGAAGATAAAGTGGGGATGGGTCGAAATCCTATCAACCAATAGGATTTAGACAAGTTTAGGGTATTATTTTAACCTTATCAATTAGATTTAACTCTAAGTTAAATAATTTAACTTTTACCGTGTCTTTTTGTTTTCATTCACTATATGGTTAGTACACTTACTATAACATGCCAAACGAACCCCAAATTGTTTATTATTAATATATATATCCTTATCTAAGTCATTTGTCCGAACCTTAGATTTTTAGGAATAAAATAACAATTAATAATATAATATTTGATTTAAAAACTATTTTGTGTCAATTTTGACACTATTTGATATATGATTTTTGTGAAAGTCATATCAGAATTATATGTTCGAAACAAGTTGATTAAATCAACAATAATATATCATAGTAAGCTATAAAATTAGTGGAATTCATAAAAAGTCTTAAATTACATTTATTTTGGTATTTATATTATCAATTATGTCAATATTTCATTAATAAGATAATTACTGTATCATCTTTGTGTCATAAATAAATTAAATTATTTTATGTCTAAAAATTACAAATAAAATACCATCATGTAGGAAATCGTTTTAGCTTTCTAATGAATATTTACAATCGAATTTATCATATGTATAACCCCATATTAAAAATGATTTACTTATTAAACTTTAAATTTAACTATTTTAACCCTTCTTTAAATAAATTAATAATAAATGTCCTAATCTAATCCAAGTGGGCCTAAATGGTCATATTTTATTCCTAAGTTTGTTTTTGGTCGAATTACACTTGTCCAATAGAATTAGGACATGTTTTAGGGTAATATTAATATCATATTTACCCTTAGTTACCTTATTTACTATTAACCGTGGTAAAAAAAGTAAAAAGTTACTATTCACCAAAAAATTATTTTCATCTCATTGAACCACATTTTAGTCCTTGATATTAACCGTGTCTCTCGGATTTTCGAAATTCCATTCACAGAAGCGGTAAAATTAAGTTTTATGCAAAATTCAGTTTTTAACCTACCACTTAGTAGTTTCACTATTCATCAAAAATTGATGTTTTTCAGAACAATGCCAAAATTTCATCCCAAGCTATATTTCATATTCCGAATTCAAAAATGAAGTCTATTTTACCAAATTCATAACATAAAAGTTGCATTAATTAATTTTATAATTAAATCCCGCTGTTAAAACAAATAGCGTGTTTTTAAGAAACAATATCTATCAAAAGATTGACACTTGTTTGTGTCTAGTTTAAATGTGAAACTACATCCAATGACCAACATTGTATTAAATTGTAAAAATATATTCTAAATATACTTTAAAACCACTCAAATTAATGATTTATCACTATTAATTATTTCGATTAAAAAAGTTGTTTTTAATTATAATTTAGTAATTTTCACTATTCATCAGAATATGAAAGTTATCCGAAAAGTACCAAAATTTCACCTTAGGCTAAATTCGATACTCCGAATCCAAAAATAAAGTTCATTTTGAAAAATAAGATTTACTGGATTTCAAAAAGTGGTTATTACTATTCATAACGGCTAGTTTTAATAATATTTTTATAGCATATCGTTGTTTAGTGAAACTCGGTATTGCGTACTACACACGCTATCGAGGAAGGTCGCGATTGCGTGTAATGCAAGTCAAGTCAAGGATGTGTGTTGTGCAAGCTCCTTTTGGTGTAGCGTACAACACAAGACATTAATAAAATTAAAAAGAATATTTTTTATAAAATCTTGGGCTGTTACATTCTACCCCCCTTAAAATGAATTTCGCCCTCGAAATTCGTCGGGGTTATAAATGGTTTACTATTTGAAAGTTTCTTTAATAGAAACCCACATCGTAAAAGGGAATACCAAAACATGGCTTTAAAAACTAAAGTATGAAATGTAACGATTATCCAAATAAACTAATCACTGGGTTTCCACATAGGTGAAAATATGGATATGGAAGAGAAATCTAACCATCATGTTCTGATGGAGAGTGGTAGAGAACATGGCTATGGAAAAGCCAGTAATCACAAATCCATAGATTTGTGATGATATAAGGTACCATCTGATTCATCAGGTATAAGATCACTAGGACAACATTTTTGGTTTTCAAGATCATTTCCCTAAAGTTGAAAATTTGCTTAGAATAAATACTTACTTTATTTTGGTACAATCTCACTTTTGTTCGTGCCTTGAACAATTTCTACTTCATCTCTTAAATAAATGAAGTTGAATTTGTTATTTGTGAAGTGTTAGCAGATCATGTGATAGAATGACGGGTCATTCCATCTGTCTCAAACAAAAGGTAAGCAAAAGTTATTAAATATACATAAGTCATTCTATAGTGAGATTAATCATATATAGTTCCTAAAATGGACTTATACTTCATATATCATACTGCTTAATATAATAAAACTAGTTTCTACTAAACAGGGACTTCCTGTAGGCCAGTGGTAGGCGATAAAGGCCAGTCGCACTTTGGTTGTGGGTTCGATTCCTACAGCCTTGTCCGAAGCGATGGGCTGTCGCCCGTCCTGCAGGTTGTCCCTTTTTCTAAAACTACGTTACTATAACATCCCATCAATAATATCGAAAATCTTCTATCCTTAAACAATACTAACTTATGTCCAACATAATCCAGTCTAATCTTTAGGCTTATAATACTGCAGTCCACTCTCATAATATAGTGACAACGATTACCAGAGATTTAATACTGTCGTTGATCCCCACATATCATAAGATATGTCTTGTTGGTCACATTCCAAACATTCAAAGTCCTTAATCGTGTATTCTCTTGAATACCTTAGTGAAAACATGAGTGCAGTTAAAAGTTAACACTTTCCACATACCAAAATCCTCAAAATTCTATATACTCAAACCATGATATCACTTAGTCCTTATATCAATCATGAGCTCATGAATACTATTAAACATTTCATTTTCTCATCTTCATTATGTGCATATCATCTTATTTCCAAAAAATATCTCAATCACTTTGAATACCACATCAATAAATATTGCAATACTCAATGATACAACATTATTTTGGAATCCCATTACATAAACACTTAATCATTCCACCACATCGTTGTCATATTCAACATTGCCAATAGTGATCGCATGTGATTTCCCTTTGTCCTTTGCCTTCAGTGGTTGCTCATGTTGATCATCACTAACCCTTGGATTAGGGCAATTATTAGCATAATGCCCCATTTCCTTGCACTTGAAGCATTGAAGTGTTGGCGGTGCGTTCTCTGCAGTGTTTGCTTTATTCACATCATTAGAAACCCTTTTTCCATTACTTCGACACTCAGCTGCTCGATGACCTTCTTTTCCACACTTAAAACATTTTCTAGTCCCTTTTAGACAATCTCCACCATGCTTCTTTCCACACTTTGTGCATAAGGAAACATTCATCTTCTTTTCACCATTATTCTGAGATTTCTCCTTGAACTCCATCTTTCGTTTCTTGTCAAAACCATGAGATGGATATGTAACACCAACTTCCATTTCTACCTTGATAGCACAACGCACAATTTCTTCATAGCTACTGAAGTCTCTTATAGCTAATGCCCTTCGAAGACTTGGTTTTAAGCCACAGAAAAATCGATCAACTTTACTTTCAGATTGGATGATAATTCCAGAAGCATACCTTGCAAGTCTTGTAAAATTTGCTTCATAGGTACCAACAGATTCATCGTCCCTTTGCTTCAGTTCAAGAAATTCTTTCTCCATCTTTGTTCGAAGAATACGAGGGAAGTACTTACTGAAAAACAAGTTCTTGAACTCGTCCCATTCCATGGACTCAATTTCATCTCTTGGCCTCGTATTCTTGATAAGATTCCACCATTTATCAGCTTCACCTTCCAAACGATATACTGCTAAGATGACTTTATCATGTTCAGAACATTGAAGAACTGAAAATATCTTTTCAGTAGTACTGATCCATTGTTCAGCCACAAGTGGATCAGAAGACCCACTGAAAGAAGGTGGACGTTGCCTCATGAAGGACTCAATAGAATATTGTTCCCTTCTCTGCTCATTTGGATGTCCAGAATGATTCATAGCTTGTGTAAGTATAGCAACAAGATTTTTCACTCCATCTCCCATAACATTTGTTTGTTCAGGAGGGCAATCATTGCATTGTCCATTGCATTGATCAACACGGTTCCTTCGGGTTCCAGCCATTGTCTAAAACCCAAAAAGAATAGTGTGAGAGGAATAAATCATGCTAGGGAAAACAACATAATAAAGGGGGAGTACCTTCAATATCCAACATCTTAGGTTTAATTCTATGATCGTTAGCGTAATTCTATTACTATAACCTATACGTATACTTATCCCTAGGGACATCCCTAGACATACCTTAGAAATATCTCTAGGGATCTCACTAACGTTTTCGCATCCTAGTTTCCAAAGGTTGACTAAACCTTTCCTCTGATACCAACTGTAGAGACCCGAAGCCTAATGTACATGAACATTACATTACTTTTGCGGAATACTTAATACATAACAAAAATATACACACAAGGATCGTAATAGTTTAGTGTCTTTGGAAACTCGGAACGTAATCTTCTAATCCTGGTGAAAGATCTTCAAAATCTCCCACAAAGATCTTCCTTTTTTTTTACCTAAAACCTTTCTTTATATCCTGGGGAAAAGAAAACATAAAAGGGTGAGCTCAAATGCTCAGTAAGGGTAAACAAAAGAAATATCAATCACATAATTTTCATAAGAACATAACATTTTTGGAAATCTTAACCTGCAAAAGAGAGCATAATTTCATAACATGGGATAAATCATAGTAGTGAAAATGAAACCCTTACTTAAAACATTACTCATTGTGGCATACACACATAATCATAGAGATTCATTTCTTGTTAGTCAAGACTCATTTCCAAGACTATCTTAGTGGACAAAGTCCCTTTCTGAATCGAGTAATCCTCGTTTCAGTCCTGTTTCACTGAACCGGTATAACCTACCATTTCAGCCATGTCTATCTCATGAGATATAAAATCTTTACCCAATGAATTGGAGGGAGATATAGGTCCCACCCATCTCTTAATGATACCATTCTTATGTGTGCCACAAAATCATAAACCATAAATCATTTCATAACCCATGTAATAAAAATGGGATTCTTAAACAACATGACATCATAAAACCATTCATATAAGATAAAGGAATTCATAAACATAATTCCATCACAACACAGTCAAATCAATGTAAAAATATGTATAGAAATATAACCCTTTATTATCTTAGATGGAAAATAATTTTGATAAAACACTTGAATTGAATTCTTGAGGAAAATATCCTTTCTTCTTCAAAATCAATTTCTTTTCACAAAACATCATGCAATTTTAAAAGAAAGAGATTTTATTGAAAATATTCATGAAATATTTTGGAGGAAGTTTCATGAAAATAAGGCTTTATAAAACCGTAAAAATCCGTTCGTGCCGTATAAGTTAAAAAAAACATTCTTCGTACTTTTGTCGGAAAAGTCAAAAAGTACCTCGTACGGAAAAACGACAAAAGATTCCTTTCATATTCTTTACTAAAAACTAACCTAAGGGTAAAATTGGATTTAAACTATTGCAAGTGGATGGAAACAATATTACATATTGAGGGAACATGGATGTGGATGATAAAATACACCCCAGTAAATACTTACGAATAAACAATCTCGGATAAAAATGAGATTGTGATATTTCCCTTACCTTAGGTCCGACTTGCTTTGTAAGTGTCCGAACCTCCTGTATAATGATTTAAATCATGTTATTGACTTATTACAGAATCATATTCATTGTTATGATATCATATATGGTTCACTTATGACATTATATTACCCATTCTTTTGTAAATTCCATGTTAAAGAAGCGTTTTGGGTAAAATCGTTTCATTTATCGTAGGTGTTTTGACATGTTGTTCTTGACATCATTATTACTTATATCATGATTTACTTACTTCCAGAATATAAAATATGATTTATATATCATATATATTCAGTATATATATATATATAATAGGTAGATAAATAAAATGAAAAACACCGTTCATGGAGACGGTAGTCCGTACGTACGCATGAACGCTATTTTCCTTTCCTTATTGTCTTGAAATGGAAGTAAGTAGATGACATACATATGTATATATATACATAAATCCAGTAGCTTTATAATGTCATATATTTCATTATTATTTCTTATATATACATTATAATCATTCTTAAATGGTTAACATGGAGAATGAATCTCATCGCGTCGTGGAGACGGTATTCCGTACGTACGCACGAGCGATGATATCATTTCTATAAATATTGAATTGAATTGGAGTGGATTATACAATATATCAGAATCAATATGATGTTATAATAACTATGTATAGTTATTCTTTACACCATTATACCCATCCATGTAAGGTGGTGGTGGAAAATAGATTACACCACGGCGTGGAGACGGTATTCCGTACGTACGCACGCGCGGTGATTTCTTTTTCCGTAGGATGGATAGATGGTGAAATAGGGTTGTTTCATACTTATAATAACATATCAGTATATGAGTGATACTGATGTTATTACTTCATAATGAAACAACCTAAGAAGAAGAAGTGGAAGAAGAAATAAAGATGAAAGAATTGGTAACGGTAATTACCTCTTCTTTGAAGTGCCTCTTTGAGACCTCCTCTTAGGGCACTAAAATTGGTCTTTGAGGAAGACCAGAACCTCTAGGATGTTGCTAGGGAAGTGGAGAGGATAAATTGGCATGGGTTGGCCGAGCTTGAGTGCTCAAATTGGTGTGAGGAGGAGGGGGAGGAGGTGTCCTTTTATAGGGGAGGAGAGGGGCACCTTAGGAATATCTCAAAATATTATTTTATATTAAAGTCAAAATCGGTTTATAATGGTTCCAAATGGTCTTATTTCGAAGATAAAGTGGGGATGGGTCGAAATCCTATCAACCAATAGGATTTAGACAAGTTTAGGGTATTATTTTAACCTTATAAATTAGATTTAACTCTAAGTTAAATAATTTAACTTTTACCGTGTCTTTTTGTTTTCATTCACTATATGGTTAGTACACTTACTATAACATGCCAAAAGAACCCCAAATTGTTTATTATTAATATATATATCCTTATCTAAGTCATTTGGCCGAACCTTAGATTTTTAGGAATAAAATAACAATTAATAATATAATATTTGATTTAAAAACTATTTTGTGTCAATTTTGACACTATTTGATATATGATTTTTGTGAAAGTCATATCAGAATTATATGTTCGAAACAAGTTGATTAAATCAACAATAATATATCATAGTAACCTATAAAATTAGTGGAATTCATAAAAAGTCTTAAATTACATTTATTTTGGTATTTATATTATCAATTATGTCAATATTTCATTAATAAGATAATTACTGCATCATCTTTGTGTCATAAATAAATTAAATTATTTGATGTCTAAAAATTACAAATAAAATACCATCATGTAGGAAATCTTTTTAGCTTTCTAATGAATATTTACAATCGAATTTATCTTATGTATAACCCCATATTAAAATGATTTACTTATTAAACTTTAAATTTAACTATTTTAACCCTTCTTTAAATAAATTAATAATAAATGTCCTAATCTAATCCAAGTGGGCCTAAATGGTCATATTTTATTCCTAAGTTTGTTTTTGGTGTAATTACACTTGTCCAATAGAATTAGGACATGTGTTAGGGTAATATTAATATCATATTTACCCTTAGTTACCTTATTTACTATTAACCGTGGTAAAAAAAGTAAAAAGTTACTATTCACCAAAAAATTATTTTCATCTCATTGAACCACATTTTAGTCCTTGATATTAACCGTGTCTCTCGGATTTTCGAAATTCCATTCACAGAAGCGGTAAAATTAAGTTTTATGCAAAATTCAGTTTTTAACCTACCACTTAGTAGTTTCACTATTCATCAAAAATTGATGTTTTTCAGAACAATGCCAAAATTTCATCCCAAGCTATATTTCATATTCCGAATTCAAAAATGAAGTCTATTTTACCAAATTCATAACATAAAAGTTGCATTAATTAATTTTATAATTAAATCCCGCTGTTAAAACAAATAGCGTGTTTTTAAGAAACAATATCTATCAAAAGATTGACACTTGTTTATGTCTAGTTTAAATGTGAAACTACATCCAATGACCAACATTGTATTAAATTGTAAAAATATATTCTAAATATACTTTAAAACCACTCAAATTAATGATTTATCACTATTAATTATTTCGATTAAAAAAGTTGTTTTTAATTATAATTTAGTAATTTTCACTATTCATCAGAATATGAAAGTTATCCGAAAAGTACCAAAATTTCACCTTAGGCTAAATTCGATACTCCGAATCCAAAAATAAAGTTCATTTTGAAAAATAAGATTTACTGGATTTCAAAAAGTGGTTATTACTATTCATAACGGCTAGTTTTAATAATATTTTTATAGCATATCGTTGTTTAGTGAAACTCGGTATTGCGTACTACACACGCTATCGAGGAAGGTCGCGATTGCGTGTAATGCAAGTCAAGTCAAGGATGTGTGTTGTGCAAGCTCCTTTTGGTGTAGCGTACAACACAAGACATTAATAAAATTAAAAAGAATATTTTTTATAAAATCTTGGGCTGTTACATTCTACCCCCCTTAAAATGAATTTCGCCCTCGAAATTCGTCGGGGTTATAAATGGTTTACTATTTGAAAGTTTCTTTAATAGAAACCCACATCGTAAAAGGGAATACCAAAACATGGCTTTAAAAACTAAAGTATGAAATGTAACGATTATCCAAATAAACTAATCACTGGGTTTCCACATAGGTGAAAATATGGATATGGAAGAGAAATCTAACCATCATGTTCTGATGGAGAGTGGTAGAGAACATGGCTATGGAAAAGCCAGTAATCACAAATCCATAGATTTGTGATGATATAAGGTACCATCTGATTCATCAGGTATAAGATCACTAGGACAACATTTTTGGTTTTCAAGATCATTTCCCTAAAGTTGAAAATTTGCTTAGAATAAATACTTACTTTATTTTGGTACAATCTCACTTTTGTTCGTGCCTTGAACAATTTCTACTTCATCTCTTAAATAAATGAAGTTGAATTTGTTATTTGTGAAGTGTTAGCAGATCATGTGATAGAATGACGGGTCATTCCATCTGTCTCAAACAAAAGGTAAGCAAAAGTTATTAAATATACATAAGTCATTCTATAGTGAGATTAATCATATATAGTTCCTAAAATGGACTTATACTTCATATATCATACTGCTTAATATAATAAAACTAGTTTCTACTTAACAGGGACTTCCTGTAGGCCAGTGGTAGGCGATAAAGGCCAGTCGCACTTTGGTTGTGGGTTCGATTCCTACAGCCTTGTCCGAAGCGATGGGCTGTCGCCCGTCCTGCAGGTTGTCCCTTTTTCTAAAACTACGTTACTATAACATCCCATCAATAATATCGAAAATCTTCTATCCTTAAACAATACTAACTTATGTCCAACATAATCCAGTCTAATCTTTAGGCTTATAATACTGCAGTCCACTCTCATAATATAGTGACAACGATTACCAGAGATTTAATACTGTCGTTGATCCCCACATATCATAAGATATGTCTTGTTGGTCACATTCCAAACATTCAAAGTCCTTAATCGTGTATTCTCTTGAATACCTTAGTGAAAACATGAGTGCAGTTAAAAGTTAACACTTTCCACATACCAAAATCCTCAAAATTCTATATACTCAAACCATGATATCACTTAGTCCTTATATCAATCATGAGCTCATGAATACTATTAAACATTTCATTTTCTCATCTTCATTATGTGCATATCATCTTATTTCCAAAAAATATCTCAATCACTTTGAATACCACATCAATAAATATTGCAATACTCAATGATACAACATTATTTTGGAATCCCATTACATAAACACTTAATCATTCCACCACATCGTTGTCATATTCAACATTGCCAATAGTGATCGCATGTGATTTCCCTTTGTCCTTTGCCTTCAGTGGTTGCTCATGTTGATCATCACTAACCCTTGGATTAGGGAAATTATTAGCATAATGCCCCATTTCCTTGCACTTGAAGCATTGAAGTGTTGGCGGTGCGTTCTCTGCAGTGTTTGCTTTATTCACATCATTAGAAACCCTTTTTCCATTACTTCGACACTCAGGTGCTCGATGACCTTCTTTTCCACACTTAAAACATTTTCTAGTCCCTTTTAGACAATCTCCACCATGCTTCTTTCCACACTTTGTGCATAAGGAAACATTCATCTTCTTTTCACCATTATTCTGAGATTTCTCCTTGAACTCCATCTTTCGTTTCTTGTCAAAACCATGAGATGGATATGTAACACCAACTTCCATTTCTACCTTGATAGCACAACGCACAATTTCTTCATAGCTACTGAAGTCTCTTATAGCTAATGCCCTTCGAAGACTTGGTTTTAAGCCACAGAAAAATCGATCAACTTTACTTTCAGGTTGGATGATAATTCCAGAAGCATACCTTGCAAGTCTTGTAAAATTTGCTTCATAGGTACCAACAGATTCATCGTCCCTTTGCTTCAGTTCAAGAAATTCTTTCTCCATCTTTGTTCGAAGAATACGAGGGAAGTACTTACTGAAAAACAAGTTCTTGAACTCGTCCCATTCCATGGACTCAATTTCATCTCTTGGCCTCGTATTCTTGATAAGATTCCACCATTGATCAGCTTCACCTTCCAAACGATATACTGCTAAGATGACTTTATCATGTTCAGAACATTGAAGAACTGAAAATATCTTTTCAGTAGTACTGATCCATTGTTCAGCCACAAGTGGATCAGAAGACCCACTGAAAGAAGGTGGACGTTGCCTCATGAAGGACTCAATAGAATATTGTTCCCTTCTCTGCTCATTTGGATGTCCAGAATGATTCATAGCTTGTGTAAGTATAGCAACAAGATTTTGCACTCCATCTCCCATAACATTTGTTTGTTCAGGAGGGCAATCATTGCATTGTCCATTGCATTGATCAACACGGTTCCTTCGGGTTCCAGCCATCGTCTAAAACCCAAAAAGAATAGTGTGAGAGGAATAAATCATGCTAGGGAAAACAACATAATAAAGGGGGAGTACCTTCAATATCCAACATCTTAGGTTTAATTCTATGATCGTTAGCGTAATTCTATTACTATAACCTATACGTATACTTATCCCTAGGGACATCCCTAGACATACCTTAGAAATATCTCTAGGGATCTCACTAACGTTTTCGCATCCTAGTTTCCAAAGGTTGACTAAACCTTTCCTCTGATACCAACTGTAGAGACCCAAAGCCTAACGTACATGAACATTACATTACTTTTGCGGAATACTTAATACATAACAAAAATATACACACAAGGATCGTAATAGTTTAGTGTCTTTGGAAACTCGGAACGTAATCTTCTAATCCTGGTGAAAGATCTTCAAAATCTCCCACAAAGATCTTCCTTTTTTTTTTACCTAAAACCTTTCTTTATATCCTGGGGAAAAGAAAACATAAAAGGGTGAGCTCAAATGCTCAGTAAGGGTAAACAAAAGAAATATCAATCACATAATTTTCATAAGAACATAACATTTTTGGAAATCTTAACCTGCAAAAGAGAGCATAATTTCATAACATGGGATAAATCATAGTAGTGAAAATGAAACCCTTACTTAAAACATTACTCATTGTGGCATACACACATAATCATAGAGATTCATTTCTTGTTAGTCAAGACTCATTGCCAAGACTATCTTAGTGGACAAAGTCCCTTTCTGAATCGAGTAATCCTCGTTTCAGTCCTGTTTCACTGAACCGGTATAACCTACCATTTCATCCATGTCTATCTCATGAGATATAAAATCTTTACCCAATGCATTGGAGGGAGATATAGGTCCCACCCATCTCTTAATGATACCATTCTTATGTGTGCCACAAAATCATAAACCATAAATCATTTCATAACCCATGTAATAAAAATGGGATTCTTAAACAACATGACATCATAAAACCATTCATATAAGATAAAGGAATTCATAAACATAATTCCATCACAACATAGTCAAATCAATGTAAAAATATGTATAGAAACAGAACCCTTTATTATCTTAGATGGAAAATAATTTTGATAAAACACTTGAATTGAATTCTTGAGGAAAATATCCTTTCTTCTTCAAAATCAATTTCTTTTCACAAAACATCATGCAATTTTAAAAGAAAGAGATTTTATTGAAAATATTCATGAAATATTTTGGAGGAAGTTTCATGAAAATAAGGCTTTATAAAACCGTAAAAATCCGTTCGTGCCGTATAAGTTAAAAAAAACATTCTTCGTACTTTTGTCGGAAAAGTCAAAAAGTACCTCGTACGGAAAAACGACAAAAGATTCCTTTCATATTCTTTACTAAAAACTCACCTAAGGTTAAAATTGGATTTAAACTATTGCAAGTGGATGGAAACAATATTACATATTGAGGGAACATGGATGTGGATGATAAAATACACCCCAGTAAATACTTACGAATAAACAATCTCGGATAAAAATGAGATTGTGATATTTCCCTTACCTTAGGTCCGACTTGCTTTGTAAGTGTCCGAACCTCCTGTATAATGATTTAAATCATGTTATTGACTTATTACAGAATCATATTAATTGTTATGATATCATATATGGTTCACTTATGACATTATATTACCCATTCTTTTGTAAATTCCATGTTAAAGAAGCGTTTTGGGTAAAATCGTTTCATTTATCGTAGGTGTTTTGACATGTTGTTCTTGACATCATTATTACTTATATCATGATTTACTTACTTCCAGAATATAAAATATGATTTATATATCATATATATTCAGTATATATATATATATATAATAGGTAGATAAATAAAATGAAAAACACCGTTCATGGAGACGGTAGTCCGTACGTACGCATGAACGCTATTTTCCTTTCCTTATTGTCTTGAAATGGAAGTAAGTAGATGACATACATATGTATATATATACATAAATCCAGTAGCTTTATAATGTCATATATTTCATTATTATTTCTTATATATACATTATAATCATTCTTAAATGGTTAACATGGAGAATGAATCTCATCGCGTCGTGGAGACGGTATTCCGTACGTACGCACGAGCGATGATATCATTTCTATAAATATTGAATTGAATTGGAGTGGATTATACAATATATCAGAATCAATATGATGTTGTAATAACTATGTATAGTTATTCTTTACACCATTATACCCATCCATGTAAGGTGGTGGTGGAAAATAGATTACACCACGGCGTGGAGACGGTATTCCGTACGTACGCACGCGCGGTGATTTCTTTTTCCGTAGGATGGATAGATGGTGAAATAGGGTTGTTTCATACTTATAATAACATATCAGTATATGAGTGATACTGATGTTATTACTTCATAATGAAACAACCTAAGAAGAATAAGTGGAAGAAGAAATAAAGATGAAAGAATTGGTAACGGTAATTACCTCTTCTTTGAAGTGCCTCTTTGAGACCTCCTCTTAGGGCACTAAAATTGGTCTTTGAGGAAGACCAGAACCTCTAGGATGTTGCTAGGGAAGTGGAGAGGAGAAATTGGCATGGGTTGGCCGAGCTTGAGTGCTCAAATTGGTGTGAGGAGGAGGGGGAGGAGGTGTCCTTTTATAGGGGAGGAGAGGGGCACCTTAGGAATATCTCAAAATATTATTTTATATTAAAGTCAAAATCGGTTTATAATGGTTCCAAAGGGTCTTATTTCGAAGATAAAGTGGGGATGGGTCGAAATCCTATCAACAAATAGGATTTAGACAAGTTTAGGGTATTATTTTAACCTTATCAATTAGATTTAACTCTAAGTTAAATAATTTAACTTTTACCGTGTCTTTTTGTTTTCATTCACTATATGGTTAGTACACTTACTATAACATGCTAAACGAACCCCAAATTGTTTATTATTAATATATATATCCTTATCTAAGTCATTTGGCCGAACCTTAGATTTTTAGGAATAAAATAACAATTAATAATATAATATTTGATTTAAAAACTATTTTGTGTCAATTTTGACACTATTTGATATATGATTTTTGTGAAAGTCATATCAGAATTATATGTTCGAAACAAGTTGATTAAATCAACAATAATATATCATAGTAACCTATAAAATTAGTGGAATTCATAAAAAGTCTTAAATTACATTTATTTTGGTATTTATATTATCAATTATGTCAATATTTCATTAATAAGATAATTACTGCATCATCTTTGTGTCATAAATAACTTAAATTATTTGATGTCTAAAAATTACAAATAAAATACCATCATGTAGGAAATCTTTTTAGCTTTCTAATGAATATTTACAATCGAATTTATCTTATGTATAACCCCATATTAAAAATGATTTACTTATTAAACTTTAAATTTAACTATTTTAACCCTTCTTTAAATAAATTAATAATAAATGTCCTAATCTAATCCAAGTGGGCCTAAATGGTCATATTTTATTCCTAAGTTTGTTTTTGGTCGAATTACACTTGTCCAATAGAATTAGGACATGTGTTAGGGTAATATTAATATCATATTTACCCTTAGTTACCTTATTTACTATTAACCGTGGTAAAAAAAGTAAAAAGTTACTATTCACCAAAAAATTATTTTCATCTCATTGAACCACATTTTAGTCCTTGATATTAACCGTGTCTCTCGGATTTTCGAAATTCCATTCACAGAAGCGGTAAAATTAAGTTTTATGCAAAATTCAGTTTTTAACCTACCACTTAGTAGTTTCACTATTCATCAAAAATTGATGTTTTTCAGAACAATGCCAAAATTTCATCCCAAGCTATATTTCATATTCCGAATTCAAAAATGAAGTCTATTTTACCAAATTCATAACATAAAAGTTGCATTAATTAATTTTATAATTAAATCCCGCTGTTAAAACAAATAGCGTGTTTTTAAGAAACAATATCTATCAAAAGATTGACACTTGTTTATGTCTAGTTTAAATGTGAAACTACATCCAATGACCAACATTGTATTAAATTGTAAAAATATATTCTAAATATACTTTAAAACCACTCAAATTAATGATTTATCACTATTAATTATTTCGATTAAAAAAGTTGTTTTTAATTATAATTTAGTAATTTTCACTATTCATTAGAATATGAAAGTTATCCGAAAAGTACCAAAATTTCACCTTAGGCTAAATTAGATACTCCGAATCCAAAAATAAAGTTCATTTTGAAAAATAAGATTTACTGGATTTCAAAAGGTGGTTATTACTATTCATAACGGCTGGTTTTAATAATATTTTTATAGCATATCGTTGTTTAGTGAAACTCGGTATTGCGTACTACACACGCTATCGAGGAAGGTCGTGATTGCGTGTAATGCAAGTCAAGTCAAGGATGTGTGTTGTGCAATCTCCTTTTGGTGTAGCGTACAACACAAGACATTAATAAAATTAAAAAGAATATTTTTTATAAAATCTTGGGCTGTTACAGTGCATGTCAAGATAGTAGATATACCTTGTATAGTGTTTTGTAGCAGGTATATTCTTTATGAGTATCTTATTATATTGTTCGGTCTCACAAACACACTGGAAGTTTTCATATCCTTGATGAATCAGGTTTTCCACCTGTATCTAGATTCTTTCATGGAAGTTTTCACGGATGAAATCTTGGTGTAGTCTCAAAATATACATGATCATACCAAAAACTATAACATAATTATGAATACATTGAGAGAGTATTGGTTGTATTCCAATCTCACAAAATGTTAATTCTGGATAGATAAAGTTCACTTCTTAGGTCACATCATCTTAGAGACAGAAGTATATGTAGACCTAAAGGAGGTGAGTGTTGTGGTTTCTTAGAAACAGCCCAATAATGTCTTTAATATTAATATTTTCTTGGGTTTGGATGGTTATTATAGGTTCTTCATCCAATAATTTTCATGTTTAGTTATGACTCTTTTGGTATTGACCAGGAATGAGTGAAATTTATATGGTCTGAAATGTGTAGAAATTATTTTCAAGATTTAAAGGGCGGGTTGGATTTAGCGTCAATCCTAATTTTACCAGATCTTGGAAGAATTTATATGGTTTACTATGATTCATCAAGCATTAGTCTAGGATATATACTAATGTAGGGGGGTCTATTCGTGGCTTAAGGGTCTCATCAATTGGGACCTCATGAGCAGAATTTCCCAATTCATGATCTCAAGTTAGCTTCAATTGTTCATGCCTTGTGTTGTAGGAAGCATTACCTACTAAGAGAGTGTTTTTTGTGTTCCCAGACCACAAGATCTTCAAGTAAATATTTACACAACATGACTTGAATCTTTAATAGAGAAGTTTGGTTGAGTATATTTAGTCCTTCAATTTTGATCTATCTTATAGGCCTGGTAAAGGAAATGTAGTAGCAGATGCGCGGAGCCAGAAGACTCAGACTTAGGCAATTCAGAGGGCCATCAATGAATGGAAATTAATATCCTAGTTCTCAGAGATTCAATTAGAGGTTCAGGGTAGTCATGGATATACTTTTCTATCATCTGTGGCATTAACTTACACTCTTTTGGATATGGTGACAATGAGACATTTGTCAGATTATGAGGTCTTAGTCCTATGGGTGAGTGTGGCCGGTGAGAACCCACCTCCTAATTGGACTGTTAGTGAGGAAGAAATTAAACGAATACATGGGAATTTATGGGTTTAAATAGACATATGTGAGGAGATGATGCAAGGATTTTATGCCTCATCTTGGACTTTACATCTTGGCATAACCAATATGTATCAGGATTTAAGAAGGCAGTATTGGTGGTCGGGTATGAAATGAGAGGTGTTACTCTATTTTCAACCTATCAGAAAGTGAAAGAAGAACACCATCAACTAATAGTGATTTTACAATAGTTTTACATTCTTGAGTGTAATTTTTATAATGTTTCAATGGATTTTTTGACTGGGTTACCGAGGTCAGCTCAAGGTAGTGATGTCATTTGGGTTGTTATGGACAATAAAATGAAGTTTAACCATTTCTTACTAATTAGCTAGACCTTCTTGGTAGATAATATTAGGATACTTTATATCCATGAGATTTTTCTCCTTCACAGGGTTCCTCATATCATTTTATTGGATAGGGATTCTCGATTTAAATATTGGTTTTGTAAAGTCTTACAGAGGGAAATGGGTACATAGTTTCTTTTGAGCATGGAAAACCACCCCCAGACCGATGTCCAGTTGGATAACACAATATAGGTTATAGAGGAAATTCTTAGAGTATGCATCCTCTATTTTGGTGGTTCTTTGGAGAGTCATATACCCCTGGTTGATTTCTCCTACAACAATAGCTATTAAGCGACAATACGAATTGAACTTATGAATATTTGTATGGTATGTCATGTCAATCACCTCTATTCTAGTTAGAGGTAGGAGAGGAAGTTTTTCTAGGACCAATTCTCATGTAGGAGAATTCATAACATGTCTATTTTCTCAGGTATTGTATGGATACTACACATTCTAGATAGAAATCCCATGCTAATCATCATCGACAACCTCTATAGTTCAAGTTCGGGGATCAGTCCTTTTTATGTATCTCATTGAGGATGGGGAATATATGAATTCAGGGATAGGGTAAGATTTCACTATGATATTTCAGGCCTTTTTATATTCTAGAGAGATTTGGTCTAGTATCATATCAGTTACAGTTATCTCAAAGGTACCAATACATGAACAACATCTTCCATGTATCTCAGATACATCGTTATCATTCAAACTAGTCTCATAATATTCATCCAGGTTAGGTTGAGTTATAGGTAGATGCATTATTAGAGGATCTTCCTATACTCATCATTGATTAGAGCACCAAATCTCTCTAAGGTGGGTTAGTTCCTTTAGTTTGAATGTTATGGAAACATAGCCATGTATAGGACAAGACCTGGAAGAGAGAGACAAATGTATGTGCTAATGGTCAGAACTTGTTTCAGATGCTTCACCACCCTTGAAAGAGAAACTCAAGAATGATTTGTATTAATAGGGGGGATTGTAAGATCTCAGGTTTTTCAATGAGGTGTGGATCCTTTTATTTTTGGTTAAATTATTTTTTAAGTTCTCTTTTTGGATTATACCCTAAATTCAAGACCATGGGCTGGTTGGGTTGTTTTGGAAGTAAGGAAGCAAGGGGGTGAAGGAAGGCATTAGGCCAAGTACATGACATGTATTTGGAATACACTATGTGTACTCAATACACAATGTGTATAGTCCTGGGTAGGACAATTCACAATATGTAATGAGGTTTCCCCATAAGGGACATCCTGAGATTTACATGACGTGTAACCCATTTACATGTTGCGTAAATTCCCAGGGTCATTTTTTAAAATAACAGTCAGGGCCATCTTTTTTCAATAGAATCAAACCCCCCTCCTTTTCTCTCCTGTAGGAGGAACATTGGAGGATCTCTATTGAAACCTAAAACTAGGATTTTCCATATCACTTTGATCTAGACTCCATTTTGAGTATTGTCTATCACATTTAATAACCATTAACAATTTCTCTATTCTTCTTATGCCTTTTGTTGTTTCTCTTCTCCTAAACAGATTTATTTTAGTGTAGGATCTTTTAACCTGTTTTTAGGTCGTTCATCCATTATTCTATTTTCTTCCGATCTGGGTTGAGTTTGGAGATAATATTGGATAATTTTTCTACCACAGGTATAAGGTAGATGGTTTATAACTTTTCCCTTGAATTGTAGTTGTTTTATAGATTGTTACTAGTGTTCTACACACCGGACCTTTTAGTGTTTCTCCTAAAATTGATTAAATGCCTTGATAAAAATATTTAAACCTTGATAGATTGTCCACATAGTACCATTATATGATTGGAGGTTGTCAACCTCAACCCAAACCACCCATGAGGTGTATTTATACATCTTTCCTATGATATATCACCTCGTTGGGTGCATGTGAGAGCTCTCCATCTTAGTGGGGGCCTTAATGAATTAAATGTGATATCAGGAGAGGGTTTATGCATCCTTTTCCATGTGATTACATGTTATTAAAATGGTTAAATAGGTTAAACGGAAAATGTGGAGTGTGTTGGATGAACTCGTGGCTTGTATATGATTATGAAATGAGTTATTAAATGGTTAATGAATTGATTACATTGGATTACATGTACATTTATACTCCATGGATCCTAATTATGTTGGATGACTTGGACATTTCTACTCCTTGGATTTGTCCCATGAGGGTTTGATTTATGATTACATTGGATTCCATGGACATTTCAACTCTATAGATCCTGGATTTTTTTGGATACTAAGGACATTGCTTCTCCTTGGATTCGACTTGCTTGGACTGCCTTGGACATGCTTTGTGGACATACTCCTTATTCCCACTCAAGTCATTATGAATTTTTATATGGAGATTCTCCATAGACTCGATGAAGATACCTTGGTCATTTTATACCTTTTATTTGGACCATGTAGGGATAACCCTGGATTACTCATCATAGGCCACAATGGATCTTTTATCATGCTTTATAGTTGACCCCTATCATGGGTGTTTGATTAAATTTTATAGGCTAGATATTATTACTCTTTATTTACTATTAATATACATGTTATATATTTCACACTACTTCATATTATATACACAGACTAGATTTGTTATAGACACCATTGGTGGTGTCCTAATAAGTGTCATCTCACACCCTATTCAGGCCACTATTGGGTACCCGGACATACTTTATGGATGCAGGTAGGGATTAGGACAAGTGATCACTTTATGATACTTTATTGATCATTGATTAGGATCAGGGGAGCACAAGATCGAAATATTCTCATGATGCTACCTGGAGATAGTTCTTTTTGGTCTTTTGTACTTTTGATACATGTATTTTACTAGATTCTTGTTTCCATGTACTTATTTCATTTTTGTATAAATACATGACATACTCATCTTGTATATGATATTTCGATGTGCTTTGTTCATTACTCCTATTGTTTGGATGTTCATTTACTACTACATCTGATTTATGTTATGCTTCCTCTATTGATTGATGTGATTACACCATTGTTTTATGCTCTGTTTATGAGGGTATAGTCTCCCCACTATACCACCTTAGACCATTGTTTCTAGTTGAAAACCTCTAGCGTATAGGGAGCCATGATTTAGGCTATAATACCCAATTTATCAGGGCACTTTTTAGTGGATCGTAGGTTGGTGCATTACAAGACAACCACTAAGATTCAAAAAGACAACCAGTACATAATCAGTAATGAAAACAAGGCAATATATGCACCCAAAAACCAAATAAGAAAGATAAAAAGGAAACTGAGATGAATAGTTGTAGAAAGATAGCTCTAAAAAATAACATTGTCTGCTACCATGAAATCTCGGCAACACTAATATTCAATAACACCACTTCTTCCATGGTCACCACTAGTTGTCAACTTCAAACAATACATAAAATCTCTAGGTCCACTAAGAATATTTATAACATGTGAATCAATTTCATAGACACGACACATGTAAGAAAAAATCACATATAGGCTTGAGTATAATTATATCTTGTAGAATTCCCTAAAACCAAAAAGGAGAGACAGATAAACAAGTCATCTCATGGACCTTGATACAAAAGGGTACTAAAAGGAAGACATGAGTAGTTAATCTAGATATTTTCAACTAGAGAAGTTTCAAGGGCATAGAGAAATATTGATAATATCAACTATAATTTTTGAAGGTTCATATCTCACAAATAGCCATAGATTCTTAGAGTCTCAATAATCCCACAAAGTCTAAATTCAATAGTCCAGGTACACATCACACCTTGAAGGAAGTTGTGGATGTAATCAAAAATCTTGAGGTATCAAATTTTCCCAACCTTCCTTTCACAAAGACACTATAGTATACAAGTAAAGACCTGCCCCTCATTGAATTATGAGTGTCATTCGGGGGGTACTAACCCATGTCATCCTCAAATACTAACATCATCATTGTTATGGAAATCCTTAGGGAAATTCACATTGAAGATAAATTTCAGTCTGGGGAGAACTAAACCCTACAACTATATCCACTCAAGCTTTGGAAAAACTCATGTCATTCCATGGTGAACCATATTAGTGTTACCCATGCCTCACCAAGTGAAAAGCTATTGATTAATGGGGATAACTAATCCCAATGGACGATTCATGTTTTTTATAGAACATAGTGAAAGGGAAAAGGATCCAAATTTATAAATAGAGGTTGTACAACCTATGTAGCACATAGAAAGCACACAAAAGATGGAGATAACACTCGGTAGGAATAAGAAATCACATATTTATTGAAAGTAACACTCATTAGTAGATAGGTAGTTATTAAACTCTTTAACACCCCATTCTTCATGCCTGAACCCCACCGACCATTACACAAAGTTGACTTCTAAGGTATACCTGTCTTGACTCACAAATGACCTTGGATGGCCAAAAAGATCACACTAATGTGATCTATGTAGAAAATCACTTAGGATAGGCTATTCATTTGTTGAAAATTTTCATTAGATTAAAAATATTAATTCCATAATATCAAATGCAAGTGGTGTTACATAATGGAACCTGGGGCTCATGCCACAAGTTAAGATTATATATCATATATTGGTCTTGAATTTATTATCTCATCATTTGGATCATGATATCACAAAAGTATTTTCACCCTATAATTCTTCATTCAACCAGTGTTAAAATTCTAGAATCCTCCTTTAGGGAGGATTTATGGGCCATTTATGGCTTGGATTTGAGGGTTGCAGTAATGGTAGGGAAATGTTGCAGTGTAGTGCAGCACAGGAGATATGGTGGAAACATTACAGGGGAATTTTAGTCATGATTAAGGGGCCTTTGATCCATCAAATTTGGGGACTTCGGGCTATAGAAATTTTAATGGGTTGTCTGTGTATTGGATCAACCATTGAAGAAGGGGTGTGGTCATACCTTATTGGATCATGGATTTGTGAGTTGTTTCCTTTGGTTGTAACCTCCATGACCTTAATAAATTATATAATATAAAAATATATGTGTTGATGAAGGCAGTCACGCCACACCCCCTAGGGAAGGAATCAACATTGGGCTAAATATTAGTCAAACAAGAAGTAATAATATAATAATAATACTAATAATAATAATATTATTATTATTATTACTATATGTGTGTGTGGTATCCCATC
Source organism: Viscum album (assembly GCA_963277665.1). NCBI lineage: Eukaryota > Viridiplantae > Streptophyta > Magnoliopsida > Santalales > Viscaceae > Viscum > Viscum album. The sequence goes on along the minus strand of OY728119.1, from coordinate 1,959,519,325 downwards.
CCCATATTTCATGAATCATGAGCCTCAATATTTTACATGGGGGAATTCTTCTCCTACTACATGTATAAAGCCCCCCCCCCTCTTTGAGAGTTTAATTTATTATAATTTCTTTCTTTCTTTATGCATTTAAAAACTAGCTATGAAATCTAGCTAGTTGGAGACTAATGCATTGTAATGTGGTCTCCCATCACCATCATTGTTGGACACCCTCATGAGGTCGGCCGTTTTTCCTACCATCGTTGCATTGCACAATGGAAGTATGAAATGACACATGCTAACTTCCCTACTTATTTAATCATCCCAAATTGCGTCTTCATTTGAATCATTCCCTCCCTGATTCAACACAAGGTCTCCACTCCACACCTTCACCATCAGCCACCCTCACTTCACCCCTCGCAGTCACTAGCCACCACTAAGGCTGGAACTAAGATTATAGTAACACCTAAAGGCCATCTAAAATATTTCATGGGTAGTTTAAATCATTGAGTAGGCATAACACATAATATGGGAGGTCATAGCCTAAATCAACCTACAACTGATACATATCTCCAATGCATAAAATAATCAAAAACACCACCATGACATATATATAATAAACCAAGATATATATAAGACATTCTTGAGACAACCACTAATATCTAAAAGGATGACCATTATATAATCAATAATGAAAATGAGGTAAGATACATGCCCAAAAACTATATAGGAAATCCAATAAAAGTAACTGAGATAAAGACCATACCGTAAGTTGGATCTAAGCACAAACATTACCCACTACTATCAAATCATGGAACCACTAAGCTCTACCAACACTACATTGTTCAAGGTCCTCATTAAGCATCAGCTCTAAACAAGCCATACTAATTCTAGTTTCACCAAGAAAATCTCTATTCTATGTGTTATCTGCATAGACACAGAATGTTTAAGCACAAATCTTGTGCAGTGGTGAGTATAAAAATACCCAGTAGAACACCTCAAAAGAATAAAGGAAAGACAAACAAACAAGTTATCTCAAGTCATCCAAAATGAAATGGTATCTAGAGGAATAAATGATAATGTAATCTAGATATTCTCAAACAAAGAAGTTCCAAGGGAAAAAAGAGGACTCAATAATCTCAACTCCAACCCATGAAGGTTCATATATCACAAGCAACCACAAATTATCGTTGTCCCAATAATCCTAAAACGTATAAATTCGATAGCCCAGTTATACATCACACCTTGAAGATAGCCTTGGGTTCTTAAAGAGTCACAAGTCTTGAGGTATCAAATATGTCTATCCTTCCCCTCACATGACCACTAGAATCCACAAGTACCATCCCCTTACTGAAGTATAAGTGTCATTCGAGGGGGGTATCAACCCTTAGCATCAACAACCACCAACACCATCATTATTTTATAAATCCTTAGTGAAACTCACACCAAGTATAGATATCAATCTAGGGAGAACTAAACCCAACAATCATATCCAGTCAAGCTGCAAGAAAACTCACATCACTCTATAGTGAACTGTAGTGGGGTAACCCACACCTCACCAAGGGAAAAGATATCGGACAATGGGGATAACTAATCCCAATGAAAGAGTTTCACTTTTTTTATACATAGAAAATGGGAAAAGGATTTGGATTCATAGATAGAGAACCCACACCCAGAGTAGTATAGAGAAAGTACACATAAAATGAGGATAACACTTAGTAGAGATAAGAAGGCACCCAACTATTGAAAGTAACACTCAGTAGAAAATAGGTAGGTACTAAACTCCCAAAAACCCTATTATTCATGACTAAACCCCACTGAACATCCCAAAAATTTAACTTCTACGGTCTTATTATCTCGCCTCATAAGAATCCTTGGATGGACAAATGGATTTCACCACTGTAATCTGCAAATAAAACAATTAGTATGGTCTATTCATTTGTTGAAAAAATGAATCATATGAAGAATATTCATTTCATAATATCCAACATGAGAGACCTTACATGATGGGACATGGGACTCATTCCACATGACAGGATTATTTATCACATATTGGTCTTGAATCACTTGTCTAAACATTTGGATCATGATGTCTCAAATGAATTTCCAATCTAACATCATATGAAGAAAATACAACTGATGCAGGTGCCCCCATTTTTCATGTAGGGGAATTCTTCCCCTACATCCCCATCCCGCTTTCACATCTATTGACTGACCTCATATGGATGACCATTTTCCCCACCACCACACCATTGCATGGTGTCTTACTATAACATTTCATGTGAACCTTCCTACCCATATCATCATCACTACTCACACCATCATCTAAATCATACCCTTCCAGAAACAACATAAGGCCTCTACTTCATGTATTTTCCATCTTTCACCCTCACTCCACCCCTCACTATTGCTGAGCGCCACAAAGGTTATCACATCATCCTACTCATGCGAGAAAGAGAGAGAATAATTATAAAAGATAATTTGGTTCCCATTATTAATAGATCTACCAAAATAAATACATACTCATATAGAATAATGTTAGATATCAAACCATATGACCCAAATAAATCCATGACATGTGTTTCACTAGATTTGAGAATGGGAAATTCAATAAACATAGATAAGTTTAGAGAATGGTCAATAACCAACCACCACAAATATTTCACCACAAATGGAGTTATAAATTCATCATTTTTAACACCAATTTTATGAATAATGGGGTGATATAAATAACAAAGACTTGTCTTAATATAGAATTATAATTTATTCAATCTTTTTTTGTAGACATGGATTTTTTCTCTATAGTTACATAATACAATCATTTAAATCACTACGGATTCAATACCACTCCATAGATCTGATGATATTTCCATGAAAATATAGTATCTCCCCATTTACCCTTTTAAGGGTTCATGTTTTCCACCAATGGATAACCCTAGAGATTATATATATGAAGGATATAAATAGACTAATTTTTATAGGTTTTTTAACCATTAATAAATTAATTAGATATTAATTAATTTATTTAAATGACATAACCATTATGAATCGTCTTAGGTACTAAGATATGAACCCCATTTATAAAATTCCTAGGGTATACCATACATCTTGGATTCAACTATGGTGTCTATTTCCCCATATGATTCTCTATTGAGGCGATGTAAGTGACTCATTATGAATACTCATGCATGGAAAAAATAATATTTTTATAATTTATATATTTTTATCAAGGACCCACGATGCTTGTAATTCCACACCAGATCAGTTTGTGGGTAAACACCACAAAAAGAAATCAATTAAACCATTGAATAATCTTTATGGTGTCTTCTAATAAGCTAAATTTACCATTTTCCCCTAAAGAGGTCTCAAGACATGAAAACTCAAAACTGATCTAAGTCTATATGGGAAAATTTTTGGGACACTATAGTGTGGTTGGGGTAATGGATTGTTGTGTGGGGTTTGATATTGGAACAAATTGTGCAGTGGGTATTGCGGTTAAGTTTTCATGGATGGCATGGGAAAGTGTGGTTATTGATGTAGAAATGGTGGATGGGATGTTATGAGATATAGAAGTGGTGGAATGGATGATTTTTTGGTAAAGGGAAGTGTTGTGTGGTTTTTGAGGTAGTTTTCAATATGGTATGTGTAGAGATTGATGTGGTGGTTGTCTGGTTGAGGTGGGGATTTTATTATAGTTTCCCAGTTTTAATGTGATGAGATTGGTAATTATGAATATGGTAACGTGTGTGGGATATAATTTAATAAACTATGGTATTTTAATGAATTTTTAATGCTTGAAATGGATAGGTAATGGTTGGGATAATCATGGTTGATTGGATAATGAATGGTTGACTTTAAATATGGAAAATGAATGGAATAATGAAGGTAGTGTGGTTATTAAAATAGTAATTATAGAAATTAATGATATATGTGATTAAATCTGAGAATTGTGGATGTTCTTTTTTTGTTTTTTGTGTAAAATAGGGGATCATTTGTGTTGTAGAGATGGTAACAGGTGCTTGTGAACATTTTTTATGGTTTGGTGATGGTTGTGGGATTAGAAGTGTTTTTTGGTATAAAAACATGGGTTGGGTATTTTTGTGGATATATATATGATATATTTTCCTTATAATTTCATACACACCCCACTTGAGTCAGATAGCCTCATCGATTCCCAAATTTTTTTGGTTCTATGTGTTTTTCCTAAACATCTAGGTTGGTGAGGGAATGGATGAATGGATACTCCCTCTTCCCCACTTTCCCTTCCAGGAGTTTCATGGATTGTGATTGCTCAAAATATGTATAAGCATAAAATACATAATGGATTAAATTTATAGTATATGTATTGGATAAATCAGTTATGTGGAAGTAGATATGATGCAGTGTGAGGGTTGTGTATTCTAAGAGGAGAGAACGAGGTTGATTTCATTCATATTCACAATACCCTACTATGATACATGGTGTGATGAAGCTATGATATAAAGTTGTGGTATGGTACACAGTGATTATAAGGTTTTGGTGTGGTATGTAAGAACCCAATTTTTGCTGCAAAAGACTTTGGAATATTCTTGATGATATTCCAGAGCAGCACCATCAGACGGCGTGCAATTCCGAGCCCCGGAGTGGCCGGAACTAAATTTTCAGTGCGTTCACACTAGACACACCAAATAAAAGGGATAACTCCTAAACAGTGATCCGAATCAGAGATCTGAGTGTATGGATGGGCCCAGAATGGGGTTTTTACCCTAGGAACGACATAAAACATGTCGGCGCGGGACGTTTGGACCCCTCGCTCGCTTCCGAAACGTTAAACGGATAAATTAAATAATTAATTTATGCATTTAATGGTTAAACTCAAGTATCTCTTAAACGGTGGCTCAGATGGGAAAACCAAAGGCATCGTTGAGTTCGGAATGTGTCGTTTACCCTAGGAGGGGTATAAGTTCTGCGGGCGCGGGCCGTCAGTGAAAAATGGCCCCAGGGGCGTTTTCGTAATTTGGTGGATTTGGGCGTTTAGTTTTATAACTTTTGAACGGGGCCTCGGATTAAAATTATGAGACCTACGTTGCATTCAGAGCGTGGTTTTTAGCCTAGGGGAGGCTTAATCCTGACCCCGTCGAGAGTTCGGGTTCGGGCCGACGGGCGGGTGGTTAAGTGTTTTCTATTTAAACACTTAACCCACCCCCCTCCCTCTGCTTCTTCTCCTTCTTCTTTGAATGTATAGTAGCAGGCGGCAGCCCTCCCTCTCCTCCTCCACTCTGGCGAGGCAGCTCCGGCGAGGCACGGCGTAGCAGCGGACTCTCCGTGAAGTGTCGGGCGAAGCCCAACAAGGTAGGATCGTGTGTATTTCGTTTTAATTCCCGCACATCCTTCGAACCCATAAGCATGCGTCGAATTTTTGTTTGATTATTGAACGAAGCCCCTGGTTGTGTAGTTCCTGAAATTATCTTTCCAATGATCCTTCCAAATCGAAATTCCAAGCTCTGAGGCGTCCGTAATCGTCTGGCGAAAAATGCGGGTTTTGGAGGTGTTTCTCGGCGGGTTCTGGCGGTCCGGCGAGCTCAGGCGCGGCGGCGGCGCGGTTCCAGGGTGCAGGCGGTCCCGGGTGCTGGCGGTGCGGCGGTCCAGGGTGTCGGCGGTGTGGTGGCCGGCCTTCAGGCGGCGCGGTGGCCCGGCCTTCATGCGGCGCGGCGGCCGCGCTTCAGGCGGCAGGCGGCAGACACCCGCGGCACGGGGGGTGGACCGGGGTCGCGGCATGCGACCCCGCAGGGGAACACGACCTGCATCGCGCGGGTCGTCATGCGGCGACTGGCCTCAGCCGGTCGGCCAAACAGTGGACCAGGTCCACCGCCGGCCCGTGCGGCCCAGCTGTGGGCCAGGCGTGGCGAGCCGGGCCGGCCCAGACCGGGCGGACCGGCCAGCCCAAGCCGGTCCAGCCCAAGGGGCCTTGCCCCCTCAGTTTTTGGACGCCTGTATTTTATGTTATTGGCGTCCGTTTTGCATGCCGTCTGTGGCGACGCATTCCTTGGATCGATGGGAATGTTTTGAGATGGTTTCGGGAATTTTTAATTCCCGAAATGAGGGGCCTCGGAGGTGCGACACGTCTTTAAGTGGTTTGACGTTTTTCCGGGAGATCTTGTTTTGGACGGTGTGGACGCGTCCGACGTCCGTTCTGAACGTCGTCAGTGGCGTTGGGACCCTGGTGTCAAGGCGGGGTTTTCCAATGTGGTTTCGGACGTTGAAGCCGGAGTTGAGGCATGGGCCCCACGACCCGTCTTTTGGAGCTGCGAGCAGCGTTTAGCGACTTTCTCATCAGGCGTCCGTTTGGGGCGTGTGAGCAGTCGATTCTGGATGTTTTTCCGAGGGCATTGCATTAGCGCAGTCTGCCCACTCTAATTCTGCACGCTGGTGCGGGCCCCGTGAGGTCCGTTTGGGCATTGACGGTGGTTTTCCATCTCTATCACCGAGCGACCGTTTTGGACAAGTGAATAGTCCATCTCGTGTACTTTTTTGAGAGGATCGCAACGGTGCGATCCGTTCGTTGTGTTTCGGGACCGGGATGTGGGTCCCACAAAGCACCGCTCGTGTGTGATGCGCCGGAATGCATCTTTTTATCTGGATATCCATTACACTCAAGTGAGTAGTGCTTTTGACATGTTTTTCCGAGAGCATTGTGATGACGCAGTTTGCCCAACCTTCTTCGGGGACATGGTGTGGGTCCCACCCGACCTATCTACGGTGAATAGTACCTTTTTCACTGGGTGTCCATTTTGGGCGATTGAGTAGTCAATCCCGTGTGTTTTTTTGAGGGTATCGCAGTGGTGTGATCCGTTTGTTCAGTTTTGGGATCTTGGGGTGGGCCCCACGTGGGTTGGTTATGGTGAATAGTATTGTTTTCACTGGTTGACCGTTTCGGGCGAGTAAGTAGTCTATCTTGCGTGTTTTTTCGCAAGGATTACAATGGGGTAATATGTTCAGGCAAGCAAAGCCTCTTACATGATCTTATTAAATGTGGAAGCAAGTAAGGCGCTCTGGTGGTGGTTCGTTCTACTATGTTTGTAGCGGACCCTTGGCGTGTGATCGCATGCACTCCCGTGTGAGTGATGTAAATTCTTGGAGAGATGTGGTTGGATGTGCCTCATCCATTGAGGTGGCAGGTTGGAGTTGTTACGTTACGCCTTCGCATTGACGTTGGGTGTCATGTGCATGATAGTCTTTGTGCTGGAACGTGGTATACTCTGGGAGTATACGGGAACGTTTAGAGGTACATGTGGTTGTTTGTACCTGAGAATATTTGTACGCTTGGTAGGGTTTGAATTGGGGCCACACGTCGTGTGGGTCCCATGTGCGTGCTATGTTCTGCTTTGCATACTTTTGACCTCTCGTGACATAGAGGGTCCCTCGGTTCCTGATTGTTGACCAGTGGGGTTGAGTTTTTCCCATGGATCTGTGATCGATGGTTTAGATCAGTAGGGTTGAGTGGTTTCCCCTGGTTTTGTTCCGGAGTCATGTGGTTGCACGATACCCACTCCGTGTTTGGTTGGCCAGTTTTGTACCATCCAGTAGAGACTGGGCAGTGGGTCGCTCATCGACTTCTTCGGGTTTAACCTCCAGTAGAGACTGGGCAGTGGGTTTCCCACTGACTTCTAAGGTTTACCCTCCAGCTGAGACTGGGTAGTGGGTCACCCGATAATCTTAGGTTCTACCCTCCAGTAGAGACTAGGTAGTGGGTCACCTGATGACCTCTTAGGGTCTACCCTCCAACAGGGTTGGGCAGTGGGTCACATGTCATCTAGTTCCAGGTCTACCCTCCAGCAAGGCGGGCAGTGGGTCGCCTATCGACTTATTCCAGGTCGACCCTCCAGTGGGGTTGGGCAGTAGGTCGCCTAATGATGTATTAGGGTTTACCCTCCAGTAGGGTTGGGCAGTGGGCCATCCAGTATCTTGTTAGGGTTTACCCTCCAGCATGGCTGGGCAGTGGGTCACCCGATATCTTGTTAGGGTTTACCCTCTAGCAGGGCTGGGTAGTGGGTCACCCGCTGACATTTCAGAATCAGCCCTTTCTACTAGGCTAGTCTGTGGATTTACTCTGTGACTACCAGAGCGGGACCCTCATTTGTACGGGTCAGTGATGTGACAGCTTTGACTTTGAGTAGACCTCTCGACTATGTGATAGTGACGGGGTGTGGTTTGAATTAACCCGGAACTCTCAAGTACAAGGGGCACTTTCCCCACCGAGACACGTCCTTGTGACGCGACCTAAAACCGTGCGGGTGATTCAGTTCCACCCAAAGCGGATAGTGTCGAGGTGCGGTGATTTGAGCCCCTTGACTTGTAGTTCGGGGAAGATGTGCGGGATGCTGGGCATCGATGGTGTTTACTTCTGGTACTGTTGGCGACTCACTCTTCTTGGGATGAGCTAGGGGATGGAGATCCCCTTACGACCTTGTTCGGGATTCTTGTTGAGCATATGTATATGTATATACCTTTTTCTAGTACCCACTTTTGGGTTTGGTTACTCTCCTTCTAGGAGAGGAGAAGACGTGCAGGGTATGCCATGTGCTCTCCATGTCTAGCTTCTTGTGGTTGTACGAGTCAACTCTCCTACTATAGGTAGCGAAGACTCGACTATAAGTTCATCTTCTCGCCGTTTCCAGCTCCTTGTGTCTAGATGAGCCTACCTCCTTCCTCTTGTTAGGTTGATTTGGACTCTTTACTGCACTTCTTGTTGTTCTCTTACTGCACTCTCGGTTGTACCCCTTTACTTTTCCATGTTCGCTCTACTACTCACCCTTCGGTACCTCCTTTGTTGCTCCCTCAAGCCTTTGGGGTATCCTACTAAGTATTTTATACTCACCCTTGCTTGGGCTTTGCCCACATTTGGTATGCCCTTGCAGACGACGGACAGGCTGGTCGTAACTTCAGTGGAGCTTAGGAGTTCGGGATCTTGTACTGCGTGCGGTGGTCGGAGTCGGGTTCTAGGTGGGGGACCCTTCCAGCTATTTTTCTTTTGTTTACCTGTTGTTGGGTTGTGGCACTTTTCTGGTTGGGCGCGTGTTTTTCCCTTTTTCTTTTCAGTTTACCTTCAGCTCTGGCTTTGTACTATTAGAGGTCGATGCACTTTTTGTGGTTTATTTATAGCAGTTGCTCTTTTACTTTACTTGTGTTTTCTTTTACTCTACACTTTTTCATTGAGTGTGTTGCGTGTGTGCTTACAGGTACTTAGGCAAAGGCCTCCTTGAGTTATTGTGCCTTCGGTACTGGTCGCCAGCCCCTGGCCTATGGAGGTGGGCTTGGGGTAGTTGCGGCTCGAGCCCAGGTAGGGTCAGGTCGTGACATGGTATGTGGTGGTGTATATTTGATGATGATGATGATGACGATGATGTTATGAATTTGATATGCCATGTATATTTGTGGTATGGGATATAGTACGTGATGGCATGACTATGAAATGGATGGGAGCACCAAGGAATTTTTGTTGGGGTGTGAGAGTAACAAACTAGCGGATAAGTGGTTGTGGGTGTCTTATTGATATATTTTTCTAATATTATGCTACTATAATTGGATGAGATATTGTGTGAGAGAGCCTTGGTGAGGTTGGGTATTAAATGACATTTGTAATCATGTGTTGGTTCTGTATCTTATTTACTAAGACATCAGTATAATTCTTCCACATTTTCATGAGAGGTATTGGAGGGATCTTAATAATTATACATGTATTTTCACCCCTATATATATAATCTATTTTATAGGTTTCCAAGATGGATTCAGTGATCGGGCTAGACATTACTAGCTCATGTCTTATAGTTGTCATTGGAGTCACTGCTTTAGGAGTTCGTTTTGTTATTTTATTTTGGAGACTTTGATTTTTTATGACATTACATGCATATTGAGATATTGGTTTTATTTTATATTATGGTATTGATTAGTGTCCTTATTTATATGTTCCTAATAATTATTAGGTTAATTTATATAATTTGTATGTTTGATACTCTCATAGCTACTCTCCAACCCATGAACTACTGGAGGCGGGATTCGGGGGGTCACTCTTGTCTCTACTAAAGGCCTAATAGGTATTCCCATTTGGAGAAGGTCATGAAAACGTGGTATTAAATCTATGGATAAGATTTGGGATGGATTATAGAGTTTATAAAAAGTGATAAATTCATGGGATTGATAGGGGAACAGTGTTAGTCTAACCTATTGTGTGACATAGCAATGGAGTTTGGCTTAGAAACGGGCCATTAGGGCCCACTATTTTCTGATGTAAGGACCTTAAACTTATTAAACACCCTATGAGAGGTAATATTGATTCCAAGGTAGAGACCCAAGAAAGTTACATGAATCATACTTGTTTGTGATTGTGTTATAATTTGGGTGATTTGGGGGAAATTAAAATGAATCTAATTAAATGAATCTTAATGTGTTCCATGTTTTCAGTCTTGGAAGGTTTCTCTTTCCTATTTGTAGATATGGATCTGGGACCTCTCTTGTGTGTGGATTAGGTTGGTGAGGTGTGGTAGGATAATCTAGTTGACCATAGAAGGGTTGAGTATACTGAAGAGGATGAATTTTGTAGGATTAAGTTGAGTGAGTTACAATGTTAGGTTTTAGTGAAGTATGAGGGAAGTGTCTCTGATTTAGAAATGGGACACTAGTTAGAGGAGTTAGAGATCATCTTCAGTTTGATATATGTTATGGAAGAGTATCAGGTCTCTCTGGATACTATCTAGATTATATGGGTTGTGTTCTAGTGGTGGATCTTGTTACATGGAGAGTATAAGGAGGAATAGGTTTCATGGGATTATTTTCAGTGAAAATTTGATATATAGTTCCTTTCATTGATGATGGGGGTGGTCAAGAGGCAAGAGTTTATCTCCCTCCAGTAGGGTAGCCTATTCATACTGGGTCTCATGATCAGATTCAAGTACATTCATCACTTTCCCTTGATCTTTTTTCAAATGAGGAGGTCATAGAACAACATTTAGAGGAGGATTTTCCTCTTGCTATTTGGTATGCAGTTACCACATTTATGTTGCCTAGGTATCTGGAGGTGCAGAAGAAGGAATAAGTGATTGAGATTATGCATGAAAAAAATAGGATTGTCTTGGGATGGGATTCATTTGAGCTCCCTGAGGAGCATATCCATTGTTTGGGGATCTCAAATTTCTGGGAAAATGAGGTTTTGATCGGTAGAGATTAAACCTCAATAATTTTCTTTTTACTTATCTGGGGATGGTGGATCTCATTCATCAATTATAAACTTTGTTATTATTTGATTTTTCTTATGGGGGAATATTCATCAATGATTTTAGTTCCTAAATATTCTTTGTGTTTAGTAGATCATAGGATGCCAGTTCCCATTTCAGCCTCAACAGCAGTTTCCTTATAGGTCGTATCAACAGCAGGATCAACTAACTTTTAGTCCACCAAGGGGATATGAAGAAGGTAGAGTACAACCCCACGATTTTTCCCATCATTATAGATATATGGTAGATTATGGTTAGGAAGCTGGCCATCAGGAGATCCAGGTAGGTATAGGATCTAGGCATGGTTAGTTACATGTCATAGAGATGTCGATGCTAGATGGATCTGAGGTCATCTGAGTTACCATATGTTTATCATATACCTTGGATTTCACTTTATTTGATTATGGATAATCATAATCATTAATTTCACTCACCTTGGTTCATTTCTTTGGGATCAAGGTGGGGAGGCTTCTAGTACCCCCGGTGTTGACTACACTAATTGGAGGCTAGTCGAGTCTTCTTGATGTGTGATGAGGTTGTGATCAGATGATGGGGAATCATTAGTCATTGGGGGAAATATTCTTGATGTAGATACAAACATATGATGTCATTTTTTTCATTTATTGGTTGTATTATATACATGTTTTCGTTGATTTATTCTAGGGGGGAGTTATTTTATATGATGTGGAATTCCATTGTGTGATGTTCGTTGGTGAGTGGCATCATTGGGTGTTCCATAAGAATTCATAGACTCTTTTGTCTCAGTTATAGGAGTTTTCATTGAGTTCAGTAAAGGTGTAGCTTTTGTATTTTCCTAGGGTTATCAAGGAGTTTTGGTATGTTTTTTCTGAAGTGGTTGTGGCGTTTCCCCCTTAACATTATATTGAGTTTTGGATGGAATTTTAGATTAGTGCCTCCTAGATTTTGATAGATCCTTATCAGATGGAACCTTTTGAGCTATAAGAATGGATTATTTAGAATGATGATTTGATGCAGGTTTCTTTTATCTTATTGTGTCACCATGGGATGATCTGATTTTTTTTCCAAGAAGGTGTATAGTGGTCTAAGTATAGTGAACCAATCCTTAATAAAATTATATTTAATTATTTTTACATAGAAAATTTCTTAACAAATATAACCCTAGAATAAAAATTTATAGTTTCTTTGAAATGATTAAGAAAAATAAGAACCTTTAACTAATAAAAACTCATGAATTTCTCATTCAATCGACATTTTCTCACTATACTAACAATCGGTTAAACCAAAATCAGACTTCAACATCTCCCACAAATTTTCTAAATAAGATAATATTTTATACATACCACATGTATTAATCTTCTTCATTACCTAGGGAAATGGAGACATAAGGAAGGGGTGAGCTCAAATGCTCAGTAAGGGAAAATCTTATCAACATTTCATTAAGGTTTAGATCATAATTATATGAGAAAATATAATCTGGGATAAATTAATTATGAAAAATAACATGTAATAATAAAAATTTTCCATAAATCATGAATGAAGTACATGTATTCTTTAAAGAAAAATCATATGCCATGAAATAATCGTGTAAAATAAGCATGGAAACATGGAATAAATAAACAATATAATAAAATCATAGAATCATAAATATGTGGAAACTAAAGAAACATGACATAATAAGTATAAATAAAGTCCCACTGCAAAGAATGACATAGTAGATAGAGTCCCATGGTGTATTGGATTCACTCCCCATTCTTATAAACACAGTGGAAAGAGTCCCATTGGTGGATTGGGTTCACTCTTCATTCTTATAAACATAGTTTACAAATTACTATAATGTATTAGGTTCACTCTATAATCTCATATATAATATCTCATGAGATATAAAATTTTACCCAATGCATTAGAGGGATATATAATTTTGGATACACCCATCACATAACATAGTGTTCTTAGGTTAACTATTCATTCACCATACATGGTATCTCAGGAGATGAAAACATTACCCAATGCATTGAATGGATATATAACTTCAGGACCAATAATAACGTAATAAAAATCATAATATGTATATGCATACATGTACCACATGAGAAAAAGAAACCATATATAAAGCATAATCATTTTAAAACCCATGAGAAAGAAGTGGGTTTCATAATATTATCTCAAAGCATAAATGAAAGTTACATCATAAGTAATCCTAATATAATAAGGAATTAAACCATTTTGGATGTTAATTTTTTAATAAAGAAACATATATCTTGAACATTGAGTTCCAATATAGGAAATTTCATGAGAAGGAGAAAGGAGGAGTAAGAATAAAAAATGAATTTCATAGATGACGCTTTTTGAAATGATCATAAGATATTTTAGGAAAGAAAATATATTATTATATCCCTTTAGACTAGAATTCAACTAGGATGGTTTTTCATAAAATAATTATGCTTTTAAAAAGTATTCATGGTGAAAAAAGATTTATAGAGGTGACACTTTTCATGAAATAAGAAATCAAAAAGTTCCTTTAAGTTAGGTTTACTAAAAAGCTATGATTTTGAACAAAACTTAATACATGTTTTAAACCCAACAAAGAAAGTTATTGAAAACTAGGTATATATGTAAGGAATGTATATACATAATTTTGAAGAAATACATGATAATAAGATAGAAAAAAATGGATAAAATGAAATAGATTGTGTAACCCAAAAGTAACGAGGGTGGTTTTAGAGGATCTACTTTTTATGTTTTAAAACACATTTATTGAAAAATCACATAATGAAAAGGATAATAAAACATTATTTTGAAACTATAATGGAAATATTAAGGTCACATGAGATAACACATAATTAGGTTTTCAATTAAAAAGGAAAACATTGTTGGGAAGGGAAATTATGGACATGGAGGGGAAACTATTGTTTAAGAGAATGAGAAATATCCTCAAAAATGATATACTTTTTGAGGAAGAAATTCATCAAGGTAAGATCTTTGAATTTAAAAATTCATTCTCCACATAGGAATCGAAAGTTTAATATAAAATATTAGGGTGGAAGAAACCAAGAATAGAATTATGAAGTTCAATATGAAATGTAATAACTCAATGAAAGGGGTTTAAGTTAAACAAAACCCTTTCTACATCACAATCTTTTAAATTGAAAATCTATGGAAGGTAAATCATCATATGGATTGGTAAATCCATTTGATTTCAAGTAATTTGTGAAAAAATAAATTTACTTCCTATTTATACACCAAAAAAGAGGAAATAACAACTATTTAATATGATTCATATCTTAAAGGAATAAAATTGAGATCCAAAAACTCTTACCTTTTATCTTGGTTTCATCAAATTCTCTCTATCCTCCTTGAGAACTTTGAGTTTTACTTGAAGGATTCTATTGAAATAGAGGGATTAGGATAATGACTTGTGATATAAAACTTATGGAAGTGAATAATGGTTTTAGAATAAGGGGAAAATGCATGGTTCAAGAGGAAAGTGAAATTTTGGAGTGCCTTGAATGGGTGGTGAAAGTCCCCTTTTATAAATTGTGATAATGGATTTTTCTGTAAATATCATTTACTTTAAAATAATTTCATTACACTATTCAGGGCTAAAGTCTCCAAAAAATGTAAATAATGGAGTGTGTAATATATAAAGTTGAGACTCCCTACATTACTCATTATCACACATGTTTTTAACATGTCTTATAATTTTTCACTAGGTTAAACCTATTTTTACTCTAACTTACCCATATCATGGTAACTCCATTTTTACCCTTGAAAAATAATTTTAATAAAAAAAATTGAAGGTGGACATAAAAAATAATTTGAACATTCTGATTTAAAATATATATATATAAATAAATTTATCAAATAAAAATTATAAGGGTGAGGAAATTTAATTTTAAAATTAGTATACAAACACATAAAAGCTAATTTTAGACAAAGTGTATTTTTAAGAATAAAATTTTTCCTTAGGATAAAATTTATCAATGTTGTTGATTTATATGGAATGCATTGGTTTATTATTAAATAAAATAATGATTATATGACATTAAAAGGAATATAAAACTGAATTGTACCTTGTGAATAATTAATTATAATAAAATATCAAAAAATGGTTTTTATTAGAATAAAATATTACTTTAGTTTCAAAATTCTAAAAAAGTGTTTTATCTAGTCATAATAATATTTTAAAATGTATAATATTATATATAACATACATAATTTTTCATTGAAATATTTTTATAAATATTTAAGATGCATTTATATTATGAAAATGTAATAAAAGATGTGGTATTCATAAAATGGTGTTTTATACTATTCACCTAAAAATCAATCTATCCAGAAAAATCCCAAAAAAAATATCCTAAACTAATATTTTCATGATGAATCAAAAATGATGTAAATTTTGTTAAATTCTTGTTTTAAAATTTACGAATTTAACCTTTAAATAAAATCATAAAATATAATGAAAAACTATTTTTATAGGAAAATAAATTTTAAAAATATTAGTTTTTCTTATGATTAATTTCTATAAAGAACTAATAAAACTAGAATTAATCAATCATCATTTAATAAATAATATGCTTAGTTTTTTTATAAAAGTATGGGTCATAAAAAGATATATTCTTAAACACAAGAATGAATTATATATATATATATATATCATAATTCGGTTACCCGTATTCATACTTGTTAATTTAATAGATATTTTTAACAGTCATATTAAATATTTATAAAAAATATATCATCATTTCGTATTAGTTAGATGATACATATGGAGAAAAATATTAAACCTAATATTTAATTAAATAAAATATACTGTGAAATCTTGGGTTTTTACACTAAGTTTGTGCATAGACTACCTATTTTTGAATCATGTGATGATCAGTAATCATTATCCCCTTTAGAGTATATACAATCTATTCAATCGGTTAAAGGGATCTAGATGATTTTTAAAGATTTATTTATGGTCTAGTTATCATCACATGGGGGTGGAGAGGATATCCCAAAGACTACTTCTGAGTTTTTTTATGGGCACTTCGAGTTCATGGTTATGTCATTTGGTGTGAAAAATACCCCATCTATTTTCAAGAGACTCACGAACTTTGTATTTCATGAGTCCCTAGATCAGTTCTTGGTGGTGTTCATCGTATACTTTCTCATATACTCAAACTCAGAGGATGATCATAATGAGAATCTTAGGGATATTTTAAAAGTAATTTGACACCATTATCTCTCTATAAAATTATCCAAGTGTAAGTTTTGGATGTGTGAGGTACATTTTCTTAGGCATTTAGTGTCCCTAAAGTGAGCGGCAGTCGATCCTTTGAGGATCGAGGAAGTTATTTCTTAGGCAGCACTCTGAAATTTTTCAAAGGTCGGTAGTTTCCTTGACCTCATAGGCTATTATCAAATTTTCATGTCCAATTTATCTTGCATTAAAACCCCATTAACAACCTTAACTAGGGAGTACAATGCTTTCATATGGATTGATAAGTGGCATACATCCTTCGACTACCTGAAGGAGAAGTTGATCAGCGATCCTATTTGCCGATTACCAGAGGAGGTAGTTATGTTTGAGGTTTTTAATTATGTCTCTCATCTCATTTTGGGTTACATTTTGATGCAGCATAGGGCGGTGATCACATATGTGTCTAGGCAGTTACATCCCCATGGGTGTAACTATGTAACCTATTATCTCGAGTTAACGGTAGTGGTGTTTTCCTTAAATTTTTTGTGGAATTACCTCACTTATGAACATTTTATGGTCTTTAAGAATCATAAGATATTAAGGAATATCTTCTCTTAGTGAGATTTAATCTATTTCAGTAAAGGATTTTGGAGTTATTTTGGTATTATTACATTGAGATATCTTACACCCCAGGGAAATGGAATGTAGTTTATAATTTTTTGAGTAGTAGTTTGTGATGATATGTTTTTTGGGAGTATGGATATGTTTTGATAGTGATTAATGAGCTTACAAAAATGCATATTTATATATAGGAGGTTAGTGGTAAAGTTTTTTTATATCTTATGATAGTGTAATCATCCTTGTTATAGTGAGTAGAGGAGTCTCGGTGGGTAGAATCAGAGGTAGAGGTGATGTGGGATTTCATGTTTCATGGTGATGCTCATGGAAGTGGTTAAAAGACGAATAGAATCAAATTTTTTTGAGGGATATTTCTTATTCCATCGAAAATACAGGAGTTGGTTCTTTGTGAGTTTCATAGATCACCATTGATAGTACATCCTGATATATATAAGATTTATCATGTTTTGATGAGTTAGTTATGGAAGTTAGGGAAGAAGTGATCTATATCGAATTTCGTGCCAATATGATTGATCCATAAATAGGTGAATGAAAAGAATCATATTCTTGGTGGTTTTTTATAGCCATTGGATGTCCCCAAGTGGAAGTGGGAGGACATTTAGATGGATTTATTCATTGGTTTTCCTCAAGATCAAGGAGGATGTGATGTTATTTGGGTGATTTTGGATCAAATGATAAATCCATCTCATTTATTGGTGATTGAGTAGTTTAAAGTTATGGATATCTTGTTGGATTAGTGTGTGGATGAAATAATAAATCTTTACGAGGTACTGGGGACCATCATCTCTAATTGAGAACCTCATTTTACCTCATGAGGATGTGGAGTTCTTCAATGTGATTTTGGATCCTAGTTACATCTTAGCACTACTTCCAATCCCCAAATGGATGGTAAGATAGAGCAGACCTTTCAGACACTCAAAGATATATTGTGAGCCTATGTTTTGGATTTTAGTGGATTATGGGTGAAGCACCTGCCTTTGGTTGCATTTTCATATAAGAATAGCTATCACTCTTCCATTTTCATGGCTTTATTCATGGTGCTTTATGGGAATCCTTTCATATCTTTGTTATGATAGATATTAGTTAGAGAGTCAACAATCCTTGGACCAGATGTGGTACAGAGCACGAATGAGAAGATTAAGATGATTTGAGATTGGATGATAGTTATTCAAGACCATAAAAAGTATTATGATAATAGGGGGAGGACACCTCTATAGTTTAAGAAAAAATATCATGTGTTCTTGGGGGTTTCCCCTATTCATGGATAGAAACTGTTTTTCCATGAGATTAATCTCTCTCCCTAGTTTATCATTCCTTTTGAGATTTTAGATAACGTTTTCAAGGTCTCGTATTGGTTGGTGTTTCCCCCATAGTTGGATTGGGTCCATGATGTTTTCCATGTGTTGCTGCTTCATTAATATCTTCACGATGAATTTTTTGTTACTGATTAGGGAACGTTTGATGTACATAATGATGCAACATTCTTTGAGCATCTATTTGAGATTGAAGATCATCAGGGGAAGGTGTCATGAGGGTGTGTTATTCCTTTGTTTCACATTTTTTGGAGGCTTGGTGTCTTAGAGTAATGTAGGTGGGAATATGAGTTACAAATGTGCGCTTAGTATCCCAATTTATTTTAAACATTTTTTTTATAATGGGATGTTTAAACTGAATTTTATTTGTTTGGGATTATTTATTTTCTATGTTGTATTGGCCTTTAGTGATGGAACCATTCTGTTTGAGAGGTATATCTCTAGGGAGTGTTTGGGTTGGTGGTTGTTTATTTCTTTTTGGATTTTATTTTGATTCTAGAAGATGAGGGTATCAAATATAATGGATCGAACCTTTTTTATTTTTTACTTTGTATATTTTTTGTGTATGAGGTGTTGGGAGAAGTTTTTGGGAATGGAGGTGGAGTTAGAGTTAATATTTTATCTAGGAGTGTGTCATAGTGTGTCTTTGGGTGTCGATGTGTGAAAGGTTATCTAGAATAAGGGGAATTGTGCAGTCTGGTGAGTTTCATTATGAATGGTTAAGTCATTGTATAGAGTTTTGTGTCATGGCGTGAGGTAAATGGTGTGGATTAGGGACATGGGTCATGGGAGTTGGGTGACACGATATTATTGGGTTGGAAGTATATCCATTGAATGACTATCTTCAGTCATGGCATGATGGGTTCGGGGGGGATTTGGAAAATTAGAAAACCTTGCATTTAAAAGGAAATAATTATAAATCAATTTAAAAATATTATTTATTTCCTTTCCTATTTTTTGGTTGAGAAATAATGTGTTTGGTTATGGTGTGAAGTTAGTTTTAGAAGTTTTTTCTAATTTAAATTAATGGACTTCATGGCATGGCCATAGCTACCATAGCATGGAGCCCTAGATGACCGGTTTCGAGGTTCTGGATTTTAGGGTTTCACCACAACATAGTGCTCCTATTGCATTGTGGTTGGTTCCAAAGGATCATGTACACGGTGTGACCACTATGATCACAGTGTGACCTACCTTTATTATATTGGATTGAGATATTTGACCAAGATTTAAATAAAGGGAGTTGGATTAGATCACAATGTGGATCTTGGGAATTCACTCGAGATATCCCTATTATGACGTTACCATGACTTTAATTTTTTGATACCTTAGGTTTTCAATTTTAATATAAATACATAAGTTCATTTATTTTGTTCTTTATTCCTTCATTTTCCCCAAGCCTTAGGCCACCAGAGGCACTTCCTTGGAGAATTTTTAATTCCCTATTATTGGTTTTGGCTCTTGGCTTCAAGAGATCAACTGTTTTTATCTAAGGTGAGTTTTCTTCTCTTTATTTGAGATTTTATTCATTTCCTTATTTATGGGGGAGTTGTTAAAATTTCTTAGTGTCTATTTTGTGGTCCTTTGGTCATGGTTTTGATGGGTTTTTGTTATTTCCTAGGTTTTTGAGGTTCCACTCGCCTATTTTGGCCTTGTGATCATCCCCCCTTCCTTGTTTTTCTGCAGTGTTTGATTAAATATTTGGTTAATATATGTTATTTTAGACTTATCCCTTTTACTTACGTGCGATTATGGAATTATCATGATTTTTTTTCTTTGGTTGGATGGTAAGGATTAAACTAATGAACATAATAAATGGGATAAATGAAATTGAAGGGAATGTAGTGATTCACATGTTTTTTACATGATTCTTTGATATTGGTTGTTATTAATGGATTATTAGTATTGTTTCTAATAATCTTGTTGTTTTTGTGGTGTATGTGTTGTTTTTATTGAGTTGTTAGAATCAAATTTTATAAAAGGTTAAACATTTAAAGATTTTAAAGAATTAGTTGTGTGAAATATGGAATTGTTTTGTATCACTCGTTCAAGAGATGTGGAATTAATATAAAGGAATGATATAAAAAGAAAATTATAGATGTGATTTTCTACTGTAATTATCTATTATATGTTGTTGGTATTACTTTTATTGATGTTATGATTGGTGTAGTTGTGGTAGTGAATTGTTGAGCTTAATTTTGGAATGTTGGAATGAATTGTGCAGTGGGTGGTGTGGCTAGGTTGTCATGGTTGGAACAAGAAGGTGTGGTTGTTGATGTGGAAATGGTAGATAAGCTTTTATGTGATATATAAGTGGTGGCATGGATTATTTTGTGGGAAATGGAAGTGTTGTGTGGCTATTATGGTGGTTGTCAACATGGTATGTGTTGATTTTGATGGGGTGGTTATTCAGATGATGTGGGGATTGTATTATAATTACCTAGTGTCATTGGGATGTGAGTAGTGATAATTAATGTGGTAGTCGGTTTGGGATGGAATTTAATAAACTATGGGTTTTTAATGAATTTTTAATGATTTAAATGGATTACTAATGAATGGGATAAGCACATTTGACTGGATAAGTAATGGTTGGCATTAAATATGGAAAATGAATAGCATAATGAATATAATGTGGATCATAAAATGGTAAGTCTATAAATTAATGATATATGTGATTAACAAGAATATTTTTGGATGTTTTTTGGTTGTCTTTTGTGTACAAGAGGGACTGGTTTCTGTTGTAGAGATGGAAGAAGGTGCTAGTAAATAGTCGTGATGGTGTGATGATAGTTGTGGGATTAGTAGTTATGTTAGGTATAAACTATAAGGATGGTTATGTGTGTGGAAATATATATTTGTATTTTCTTTTTGATTTTGTACACATTGTTCATCTCTATCTCCTAGTGTTTTAATGATCACAATAATTCACTTATGTTTCTAACGGCTTCATTTTAGTGTTTATACTGAATATCAAATGATATAATTCAATAAAATCATGAATACATTGAAGATATTTTAAAGTATATTTTGAAGTATTAGTGGATGAGTTAAATCCATAGAATGATTTTTAAATTACCTTAGAATACCGTTAAAGTAAGTGTAGGTGCCACTTTTTGAAGTAGGTTTTGGCAGGAAACACCAGCTAGCTGATGGCATAGACAAAACCCTCCTAGTGTGCAGAAGACCCATCAGCTAGCTGATGGAGTCCCACCAACCCACTGATGGGAGAATACAATGTGCAGTGGCTTCTAGGTAGTCAACTTGCTACCCAGTGTAAGCTAATGGGTATTCGGTTGTGTCGGGGAAGAACCTTCTAGAATGCAGTTATGGTGGTCAAAAAATCTCCCACTTGATTTTTTAATTATCCAGCTCGACCCAAGACCTCTCCAACTCCTATGAAGCATATAAATAGAATCCTTTTGGGCCATGGATCTTATCTTACAACATCGGTGGAATTGGAACTCTTCAAAAATAAATTTCTAATCCATTTTCTCTCATTCTCCAAGCCTTCTCTCAAAGATCCATCCATCTTTTCCAAATCTAAATAGCTCTCACCTGTGTCTCTATCTCTCTCTATAAAATTTTATCCATCCTTTAAGAGATATATAAGATAATAATTTTAGAATATTTTCACCTAGAAAATCATCTTTTCTCACCTAATATTATATATTTATTTCTTGGGTTTCTGTTAAACCCAACAAAAGTTAGTTCTTGGGTTTCAGTTATAACCAAGGGAAGGTATAATAAGATATATATCTCTATTTTAGGGGCGGAGATGTAGGGGTACCTCAGGTTCTATTTCTAAACTCCTTAAAAAATATATTTTCTCTCTATTTATATTTTTACATTGCATCATTCAAATCTCTATATGCATAAAGTGTATAAATTCATTATTTCTATTATTTGTTATGCTTAATCACTTATTTAAATTTGATATTATCTTTAATATGGATTGAATTTATTTCTTTATCTTTTCATCATATTATAATGATTTTATTTTGAATTTTTAGTTTTATTTTATTGATTTAATTTTAAAAAATCAATCCACCCCACCACCCTCTTTTCATCTATGCCGATCAACAATTGGTATCAAAGAAGATCATTGTTTGTATTTCAAATATCCTTGTTTTTAGAAATTGTTTTTGATTTTCAAAATCTTAATCAATTTCAAAGCTCAATTTTAAAATGGAATCAACATCTTATACTCATGCTCCTTTATTTGATGGATCAAATTATCCTTATTGGAAAAAACATATTTCTACCTTAGTATCATTAGTTATCTTTTCTAGAAAATGATTATGCATGAATATATGAATATATTATTACTAAATTAATAGAAGATAAATGGTATCTATGACAACCTGTATTTTATTACACCTTAATTCATGAATTATTACATAAAGGTACACATAAAATAGTCTCAAAAGATCATGGAACCTAGTGTCTTTGGGAAAATAGGTACATAGCACATCAACTTGAAACATGGATATAATAACATTATTGAAAACTTTCTTAACATGCTTCTAAAATGCCATCATTCTTCTAAAACAACATGGGATAACCTGGGAATGTACATAAGAAAGTGGTGAGCTATAAATCCCAGTAAGGGAATAAATAATATAGCATAAGTCAGAGAATTATATGTGATCCAAGAGTCATATCAAGGTAATATAAGAGGGGTGAGAATCATAATCTTGAATAATGAAGCATGATATAACATGATAGCATAAAGTAAATATGGGAATGTGGTGAAAACATAAATCATGTCATAAATATAAGTCAAGACCAACTACCAAGACAACATCACATGATGGAAGAATTACCTTAATGGATTAAGTTTACTCTTTAACCATATACATGATGTCTCATAAGACTAAAACATTACCCAATGCATTGGAGTGGTATCTAGTTGTACCCATCATAATATGTACTTTCTCATGTGGGCCACATAGATCATTCAATATAAATGCATATTTCATGAAATTTAATCCCATGATTAAGGAGTATGGGTTACATACATAGAAGTCTATAATCAATGAAGTATAGGTTCATCTAGGTAAATATCATTGAGTGGAAATGGATATGGATATTCACTACAAAAATTTTTGGCATGGAAAAATGCAAGATAATTTCATCAACATAACGGAGGTATATAAAGGTTCATGGGAGGGATTAATAAGAGTGAAAGGGGTATATCATCAATTTTAAATCATAATGGAAGTAAGAGGCATGTTTTAAAACATATCCCAACATGAAAAAATGGAAAATAAAAGGCATAACATAAAAGAGTTGTTGGAATAAAGAGGAGAAAGAGGGTATCGCTTACCTTGAGATGGTGCTTCTAAAATCTTGGTTTAATCTTATTGAGATATTGGAAAAACCTTAGGATGATATTAGAGAGAAAAGTTAAGATTAATGTCATGCTCCAATGGTTTAAAGTGAATAGGAGTGAGAGTTTGGGTGGGTTTATATAGAAAAAGAGAGGATACTTCTTTATTAATTTTCAAACTTGGGTTTTGGACTCAATGATAAATTAATCAAAACCACAAACATTCCCATGGTTTTGCCTATTTTTTCTACCAAAGTGAAATGATTTTCATTATTTGACAATTTTAATAACTAAGCTTGTTAAAATAATACCTTTGATGATGTGAAAGTGAGTCATGTTTACAAAGAATTGATTTTAATACCTCAAAATATAATTTAGTTTTTGTTGTGGATACATTTTATGGAATATATTACATAAATTTTGGGTCATTATGATTTCATAATACACACTATATATTTATACCGTATTTAATTTTTATCCAAAAATTTGGTTGTCTCTAAAAATTATAAAAAATTCACCATTGGATAATTTAGACATGCTGATTTCAAAAAAAAAAATTATTTTATCCAAACAATTATCTAAGTATGGAAATTTACACTTTTAAGTCAAAAATCCACATTTATTAAAAAATACTATTTTTTCTAACAATAACAGTTTTCTAACCCTTATAAAAATTATTTTTGGCTTTTTAAAATTGTATTATCATTTATATTTAATAAATATTATTTAATAATAATATTTTATTAAAAATATCATTTATTTAAAAAATTATTGAATTCATTAAAAAGAGTTTCATGATTGAAACTATATGTTTCTCATAAATACAATTTGTGTAAATATAATCATTGTTTAATTAAAAGAAAATATACAAATTCATGTTATTAGTGCCTAGATACAAAACTCTTTATTGCACCAACAAATTCCCTAAGGATAAGGTGTACGGTGGTGACATTTTTTGGGGGTGATTCGGTATACATGGTTTGGGTCGTGATATTGATGAGCTTAAACTACTCTCATAAATAGTTTCATTTTTTCTTTAGTTGTTGAATCTAGACTTGTGCTTGGTTAAGGTAAATTCCCAATGATTCCATCTCCCTCAAAAGCTCCAATAAATGGGCTTTATATGGTATGGTTCTACTGGTTAAGGTCATCACTTCTTCTGTCTCTATCAATTGGAATTTTTCATAGCCCTTTATATATACTAGTCATATGATCACTATTCAATGGATATATTATCAATATTTGTGATGATTAATGGTATTTTAACTTTTAAAGACCATATAATTGTTCAAAATATCAAAATTAGTAATTGTGTTTTATATAACTTTATTTCTTAATAAGGAATTTACTTATTCAAAAAGGGAATTTCATTTATAAAAGTTTGGGTCGTTACATTATTCCCCCATTTTGGAAATTTTTCCCTCAAAATTTTCATTTTATACATTAAAATAGATAAGGTTACTTCTGTTTCATTACTTCTTCCACTTCCCATGTAGCTTCCTCAAACTTATGGTTTCGTCGTAACACTTTGACTAGGTGAGTTGTATTGTTTCTTAGAACCTTGTCTCTATGATCTAAGATCTTCATCGACTACTCCTTGTATGAAAAATCATTTTCTAATGGTACCACCTATGGATTCAGTACATGAGAATTTTCTGGAATGTACTTCCTCAAGAGGGATACATAGAACACATCATGTACTTAAGATAGGTTAAGTGGGATTGTTAATCAATAGGCCACTAATCTGATGCAATCAAGGATCTCAAAGGGGCCAATGTATCTTAGACTAATATTTCCCTTATTCCTAAACCTTGTGAATTTATTCCATTGTGAAATTCCAAGGAACAATTTATCCTCAACCTTAAACTCTAGGACTCATCAGTGATTATCTACATAGATTTTATATTTAATTTTTGTGTATTTCATATTATGCTGAATGGTTTGAACCTTGTCTATCATCTTTTGGATAAGATTGGGTCTCATCAGCTTCCTCTATCCAACTTCATCCTAGCATGTCAGATTCCTACACCTATTCCCATAAAAAGACTCATAAGGTTCCATTTAAATGATAGAATTGAAATGAATGTTATATGAGAACTCCACTAAGGTAAGTTGTTGATACCAACATCCTTATAAATCCAATGAACATGATCTCAGCATATATTCTATAGTTTGAATATTCCTTTCAGACTTGCCATCCTTTTGAGGGTGATAAGCAGTGCTGAAGCTTAGTTCAATATTCAAAACTTACTGAAGTATTCTCTAAAACCTTGAGGTATACCTCATATCTCGATCAGATACAATAGAGTGTGGAACTCCATATAATCTTACCACTTCCCTTGTGTATATCTTGGTGAGTTGGTAAAGAAAGAAATATTCCTTGATAGCAATGAAAAGTGATGACTTTTTAAGGGGATCAACTACCACCCATATGGAATTATTTCCTTTATATTTCTTGGAGAGTCTTATGATGAAATACAAAGTTATGTTTTCCTATTTCTGTATTGGTATGGGATATGGTTTCATAATACCCTTATACTTCTATCCTTTTGCCTTAACTTGTTGACATACCAAGCATCGAGACACAAACTCCACAATATCCCTCTTCATGTTATCCCACCATAATTTTTGCTTTAAATATCTATAAATCTTATTGCTTCCTGGATGAATAGATAAGAATGAGCTATGCACATCATCTAGAAGTTCCTTATTCAGTTCTGGTTTTTATGGGAAAAAATACAGGTTTCAAACTTTATAACTTCATCTTTAGTAAAGTTAACCTCTGTAATATTCACTACCTTATTTTGTAGCACCTCATAATCTTTCTAAGCCTCCTTGATCATCTCAATAATGTATGTTTGAGAATTTATTTGAGGAAACGTAGGATGAATAACCTTTTATTATTCTCATATTTTTCCTTTTCATATCCAAGAAGATTGGATCCCTTTCAATCCTCATCGTGGATAGGGTTTTATGGTCCTTACTACTCTGAGTATCTGTCACTTTATTCTTCTTCCTAGGATGGTAATGGATTGAACAATCATAATCTTTTATTAGATTTAACCACCTTCATTGACATATATTAATCTAATTTTTTGTGAATATTTATTTGAGTCTTTTATGATGCGTATATGTGTCACACTTATCCCCATAAAGATAACGCCACCAAATATTTAATGTGAATATCACTACATCCAATTATAGATCATGAGTTGAGTAGTTCTTCTCATGGATCTTTAGTTGGTGGGAGGAATAGACTATCACTTTTTCATATTGCATGAGCACACAACCCAAGCCCTTTTTCTATGTATCATTCTAGATCACAAATCCATCCCCATCATTGGGTAATGTGAGCACAAGTGTAGGGATAAGCATTTTCTTAATCTCTTTAAAACGTTCCTCACATTATTTATTCTAGAAAAACTTTACCCCATTCCAAGTTAGCTTGGTTAAAGGGATTAAAAATCATGAGAAATTTCTCACAAATCGATGATAATATCTAGATAATCCAAGGAAACTATGGATATCTATCATAGATGTTAGTCTGGGTCATCCTTCAATTGTCTCTATTTTTAAAGGGTCAAAATATTTCTATTTACTGGTGATAACATGCCCCAAGAATGTTACTTGCTCCAACCAGAATTTTCATTTACTATACTTTGCATATATCTTTTCTTTCTGCAAGGTATTCAGTATAATATTCAAATACTCCTCATGTTCCTACTTTATTTTAGAGTAGATGATAATATCATTTATAAAGACTACAAAAAATTTGTCTAGGTAATCTATAAAGACTCTATTCATCAAGTCCATGAATATTTATATAGAATTAGTAAGTCCAAATGGAATCACTATGAACTCATAGTGCTCATACCTTGTATGAAAAGAAATCTTGGAGATACCCTTCTTCTTCACTTTTACTTGACAGTACCCTAACTAAAGATACACCTTATAGAAATATTGGGTTTCACATAGCTGATCAAACAAGTCATCAATCTGTGGCCGAGGATATGTGTTCTTTATCATGATCTTGTTCAGCTCATGGTAATCAATGCAGAGGTACATTGACACATCCTTCTTGATGAAGAGAACCGGTGCACCCCATGCTAAAGCACTTGGGAGTATGAACCCTTTATCTAGATTATCCTATAGTTTCTTCTTCATCTCCTCAAGTTTAGAAATAGTCATTATAGTTTAAGTCTTGGATATTGATAAATCTACAGGTATAAGATTGATTGAAAACTCAACCACATGGCTAGGAGGAATACCAAGAAATTCTTTGGGAAACACATCAGTATATTCCTTCACAATGGGCATGCCTTCAAGAATTATATTTTCCTTAGACTCGATCATATGATCTAGATACGCTTTATCATATGGAAATAATATCAATGCTTGAGATGATGATACCAAAGGATATTCATCCTCCTTACACTTATATAGATTCATAGGGTAATTCATGATACAGAGGGTGATTTCTTTCTCTCAGTAGTTTATGTTGTCTCTATAAAAAGAAAGTCAACCCATGCCCAGAATAGCTTCAAATTCCTCTAAAATAAATATCAAAGGGTTCACTGGAAAGTTAAACCCACAAATTTTGATAAGGGATAAGTTATATACTTAGGGTGAAATAATTTCCTCATTTTCTATTTTCACTGATAGCTATACTTTCATGTTTTGTGGTATTTTTTAGATAGTTATACTAAACATGCATGATATGAAAGAATTCATAGAACCAAAATCAAAACGTACATTCACTATCCTTGAATGAATAACTAGTGTACATAACACCACTTCATTTTTGGGATCCACCTTAGCAGTTATGATGGCATAAGCTCTCCCTTATTACCTTGGATTTTTTTTGGCATTGATTGTCTTTGATGACCCTTAGATTAGGGAATTGGCTTGCATGATGTATGTTTTCCTTGTAATTGAAACATAGTACAGGTGGTTGAGTGTTGACTAGAGCATTCCTTTATTTCGTCACATTTGTGGGTCTCTCCCACTGGTAATCACTAGCTAGGTTTCCTTCCTTCCCACACATAAATTATTTCATCATCCCCTTTAGGAAATTTTCATGATTCTTCTTCCCACACTTTTGACAAGTGGGGTGTTCGACTTTCTTTCCACCATTGGATTTATCCATCATACCATCACAATGAAACTCCGTTTTTTCTTCTTATCCCCATGAAATCCTTGAGATTCTATGATCTCCATTTCCACTTTGAGGGAACATAAGATAATTTCTTCATAATTATCAAAGTCTGAAATTGAAAAAAAAAATCATAGAATTGGATTCTTCCCACCAAAGAAGCATTAAACATTATACTCAGGGGTAACAGAAAATTCAAAGGCATATCGTGCAAGTCTTGTGAATTTTTTGTTGTATTCCCTAATGTATTCATCATCCTTTTTCTTGAGGTTAAGGAATTCCCTCTCCATTTTCAGTTCAAGAGTACAAGAAAAATATTTATAGAAAAACATTTTCTATAATTCCTTCCACTTCATCGTTTCAATATCCTATTTAGAATTCGTATTTTTGACCAACTTCCACCATTGATCAGATTCTCCTTCCATATGATAAATAACCATCACGGCCTTATATTTCTTAGATAATTTTAGGTTGGAGAAGATCTTATCAATGGATTTGATCTATTACTCTGCGATTAAGGGATCAGAAGATCCAATGAAATTCAAAAGCCTTTGTCACATAAAGGTCTCAATTACAACTTTCTCTTTCTTAGGGTGATTCGTTCATTTCTCTTGATTCATGTTTTGGTTCAAAACATGAGTCACTTTAGAAAGTATTTTCATGAAGTTCATGATTCCTACTTCCATCAGGTTGGGAATTTCATTTGGACAGTCATTACATTATTCTTCACATTGTTTGTTGACTTGATTCCTCTTATTCCCAGCCATTGGCTAGAATGAAGGGAAAGTTAGGGATGATTATTTTTAAACTTGAAATCACATAAATGGAAAACCATGAACTTTAAAGGGATAATTCATAAATAGAATATATTCCTTAACCTATGAATTCCTTGGATTCAATATAAGTTATTCATAATCTATTTTATAACATAAAATCTGATGGGGATTTTTATTCCCTTAATAATGGTTCGTATGGAACTTGTGAATTTAACAAAACATATACCTCAAGAGTGTAAAACAGGTGTGTACCAAGCCCCATTGTTGTGCACCAAATGACGATTGAGACTAGCTCAATATTCCCTTTTTGGGGTTATTACCCCTAGGTACCTATGTGTTAGAGTCATATCCACTAGTAGTATCTAGAGAGGGATGTATTTTCTTTGAAACCACTTACTCTATATTTTACAAAAAAAATTAGGGATGTTTTCTTATGTTTAGTCTTATCCCAAAGGATTTATCTAGAGTTTTACAATCCTAATCCCAAAAATATCTATACTTTCCTTTGACAGCAACTATGAAAAATCATATTTTATTACATCGTAACTCTTGAATTATTACATAAAGGTACACATAAAACAATCTCATAAGATCATGAATCCAAGTGTATTTGGGAAAATTGGTATATAGAACATCAATTGGAAACATGGATACAAAGACATTATTGAAAACTTACTTCCATCATTCTTCTAAAACTGAACAGGATAACCTCTGGACATATATAAGAAAGGGGTGATCTATAAAGCTCAATGAGGGAATAAACAAAGAACATCATAAATTAAATTAGTACATGTGATCCGATAGTAATATCAAGGTAACATAAGAGGGGTGAGAATCGTAATCTTGAATAATGAAGCATGATATAACATGATATCATATAGGCCACATGGGAATGTGGTGAAGACATAAATCATGTCCTAAACATAAGTTAATGTTAACTACCAATACAACATCACATGGTGTATAGAGTCCCATAATGGATTAGATTTAATCTATAATCTCATACATGATGTCTCATGAGACTAAAATATTACCCAATGCATTGGAGCGCTATATGGGCATACCCATCATAATATGTATATGCTCATGCGTGCCACATAGATCAATCTACATGAAGAAATATTTCATCACATTTAATCTCACAATTAAGGAGTGTGTTTTACATACATATAATTCCCCAAAAATGAATTATATATACATATAGGTGAATACCCTTGAGTGGAAATGGGTATGGGAATTCACTACACAAATGTTTAGCATCGAAAATCACAAGATAATTTCAACAGCATAACAGGGGTACATAAAGGGATGGATTAATGAGAGTGAAAGGGGTATCTCATCACTTGTAAATCATAACGTAATTAAGATATATGTGTGATAATATATACCAACATGAAAAAATGGAAAACAAAATGAATAACATAAAAGAAGTGCTTGAATAATGGGGAGAAGAAGAGGATATCTTACCGTGAGAGGGTCCTTCTAAAATATTTGGAGAAGATTATTAAGATATTTGGGTGACTTAGGAGGACTCTAGAGAGGTAAGAAAAGATTAATATCATGATCCAATAGTTTTTAGTGAAGATGAATTGGATTTTGGGTAGGTTTATATAGAAAAAGAGATGATAATTATTTATAAATTTTTAAACTTAGGTTTTGGACTCTATATGATGAAGTGATCAGAACCAAAAACATTCTCATGTATTTTGTCCATGGTTTCTACCAAATTTAAGTTTTTTTAATTATTTTACCATTTTAATCATCTAGATCATTAAAATAATAATCTTGATGATGTGGAAGTGAGTTATTATTACAAATAATTGATTTTAATACCTTAAAATATAATATAGGTTTTTGAGGATTTATTATGGGTTTATAAAATTTAAAAAAAAATAGCCTAAAACATATTATTCTAAATGGTAAACATATATTTGGTCATGGATACCTTTTATGAAATATATTACATCACTTTTTTGTTATTACGATGTCATAATATACACAATATATTTATATCGTATTTAGTTTTTACCCAAAAAATTGACTGTCATCGAAAATTATGAAAAAAATCCACTGATAGATAATTTCGACATGCGGATTTGAAAAATAATATTTATTTTATCAAAATAATTTTCTAATTATGGTAATTTACACTTTTAAGTCAAAAATCCACATTTACTAAAAAATACAAATTTTTTATAATAACAGTCTTTTGACCCTTATAAAAATTATTTTTGACTTTGTAAAATGATATTATCATTTATATTTAATAAATAGTATTTAATAATAATATTTTATTAAAATATCATTTATTTTTAAAAAAAATTATATTCATTAAAAATAGTGTCTTAATTGAAACTATATATTTATGATAAATACAATTTTTGTTTCATCGAATTGAAATCCTATTTTATCAAACTTATTATTTAATAATTTTCAAAAGTAATATTAAAAGGGGGTAAATATAATAATCTTTTAAACTAAAATAAAATATAAAAATTCATACTATTAGGGTCTAGATATTTAACCCTTTATTACACCAGTGAGCACCCAAAGGGTAAGGTGCGTGATAGTGATATTTTCTAGGGGTGGTTCGGCATACATGGTTTGGGTTGTGATCTTAATGTGATTGAACTTCTCTCATAAATGGTTTCATTTGTGCTTTAATTGTTTAATCTTGCTTTGGGATTGGTCAAGGACAAATCTTGATGATGTTATCTCCCTCAGAAACTCTGATAAATGGGATTCATAGGGTATGATCCTACTGGTCGAGGTCATCACTTCTTCCATCTGTGTCAATTGGACTTTATCATAACCATTTATATATACTATCCATATGATCACTATTCAATAACTATATTATCAATGGTTATGATGCTTAATGGTATTTTATATTTGACATACCATATAATTGTAACGACCTAGGTATTTATAAAATAATACTTTTTTCATTTCTATTAATATTTATGAATAAGATATTATTTTTACATTAAATGGGATTCTTTTTTTGATAGCATAATCAACATGCAACAATGGGTTTCTTTGAAATATTATGTTGCACACAACTTTGAGTTATACAAAAATAATAATAATTATTATTATTATTTTAAATGGTAGTTAATGCCTAGCCGTTGGAATGGAAGGAATGAATAGTATCAACTAAACTTTGAAATATGGTTTACACATGTTTAAATAATGATTCATTGGTTACCAATTTTTTATAAATGGAAATAAAAAACCAATTGAATATAAAGGATTTGTTTTTATAAAAACATATTTAAAAGGGAATAATTATGTTTATAAAATCATATCACTCCTTATGGATTTTTATTTAATGAAAAATATATGTTATATATTCAATGTAATTTTTCAAATTCACCTTATATGTTTTCTAGATATGATATAAGAACAAATTCAATTTTTCAGATAAAAGAAGTATTTTTGTAAAAATGCAGTTTTATTGCCTTTTGATGGGGAACCCTTCTTAAATTTAGTTTTTGACACCTTTATATGTTATATTTGACAAAATAAAATTCTTATTTATAAGATGGAATCAAAATTTAATTTGGATGAAAGTTTAGTATTTTTCTGATAAAGTTCATTTTTTAATGAATAGTGAAAAATACCACATTTTAATTCAAAACTACCTTTTAATATAATTTATTTATATATTTATATTATAATTTTAATTGGTTTTAAAGTTTAATTGGATTATATTTTTATCATTTAATCCAATGATGGTCATTAGAATTAATTTCACTTTTAAATTGTACATAAACACATGTCAATATTTTGATAGTTATTACTGGTGAAAATAGGGGATATACCAACACTTTTATACCAATGATTTTATAAAACCATAGGTATAGGAGGACTAAACCAAAAAAAAAATAAACTATTATTATACTATTTTCTAAATCAACCTATCCCAATGGTTTTATTAAACTGTTGGGATAGCCTCCCTATTTCTAATATATACCAACGGTTTTTAAAAAACCATTGGTGAAGACTATATTTCCCAAAGGTTTTTTAAAATCATTGGGAATTTTTTCCCTGAAATACTGAATACATCTAGTTTCTCATCCATGTGATTACATCCCTAAACTGAAGCTCTCCTGAAGATCTCTCTTTACCCTAGGCTACAAAACTCCTTCCACCCATTAGATCCATCTTCAATCAAGCAATTTTTTAGTTCTGCACTTCAAATATGTAAGTGATACCTTAGTTTTAATGTTCTATATCTATTTTTTTCTATTTTGATTTGGCCTAAATGAGAGGTCTTTGTGGTCTGTAGCATAGTATACCCAATAAGTTCACTTGGATTTATTTCTTACATGTGTCGAATTGATGCTTATGGTAGGAGATAGATCATGGTGTGAGGGTGTATATTTTGATAATTTATATATACTCTACCCAATAAAAATGAATAATATTTAGGTCACACAGAGGGATGATATACCATAGAATATTTTGATCTATATAGACAAAAAATCTCACACAAATGAGATAGTGTCATCATCATTTCAGTTCCTAGACCACCACTACCATCCTTAGGTTTTGAGTAGTGTAGTTCAACTCATGGGGTCAAAGATAATGATAAATTTAAGGAATTCCATTTTTACCATGCATCAGAACTGATCCTGGTACAACATCATTTGAATTGATATACACTATATACCCAAATACAAGCTTGGGAAATATTATGATCTATGTTAGAAACATATTTTTCATCATGTATAAGAAGTCCTCTATTCATTATTCCATCAATTCAAACATGTCTACCTTCTTTGTGTGAATAGTAATGGATACTTCATAGAAAGAAATTCATGAATGGACCTCATGTATTACTCATAAATCCCAAGGAAAAATTTTATTTCAGACACATTCCCTAGTCTTGACTAATACATAATTGTATCTTCCTTACTTAGATCTACTGATATTCTAGGTTGGAAATTCATGTTCCCATGAAATCAGACCTCATGTATCTAAAAGTGGCACTTTAAACACTTTGAGAAAAGGTCATTTTCTCAATTTATACTGAATATATTATAAATGTTTCTAGAATGTGATTCCAACATCATTGAATATATAAATATTTCATAAAAAACACAATAATGATTGAGTCCATGTATGAGTGTAAGATTAAACAAGAACACAGTGAATGATGATTAAACAAGAAAAGGTTATCTTCACAATTTAGGAATTTTCCATGCCTCCATTGTTAACATTATTGGTATCCCTCCATATAAATTTATCACTAGAGGTGGGAGTGAAATCAAGATAAGTAATATACTCCAAAATAAATACATGAGATATATTGGTTAACTCAAGATGAATTCCTCAAATCCCCATCCAATTTGTACATACTACTAAATGATTATAATATTCAGTATGATACCTTTTCAACCCAAGAAAGTATTTTATAGATGATGTTTCTTCTAACCATATAACAATGTTAAATGGGGTCTTCATCATTCTCTCTTTGTACTTCTTTCCAGTTTCTCACTAAGGTATTTAATGATCGAGAACAAGACATTGAAAAAAAGGAATAAAATGATGAGATCTTGTGGGAATATTTGGCTACTAACCAACTTCCCATCATGTTATGTCCATCTCTCAATATTAACTTCTCTATTCTAGAGCTTCACACTGGAAATATCATATAATATCTCTGATAAAACTCATGGGTGATGTTCAAATACCATCATACTCGCCTGTTGGTATACCATTGAAACTCATACCACTATGAGGAACTCTATCCCATGTGATAAATGGTTAATCTTTATGATTCTCTTTATGGATCATTATTCTCATTTCAATGGATACAAAAATCATATGCGGAAGGTATATACTAAAATCCATGTAGTACTCTACTAGATTTTCATAGAGGATTATCTGAATTTTTTCATTATAGATTGGGGATATAATGTTACCTTGTAATATTATCCTCTTAGAATATGATAGAAAATTCCCAAAGTGATCCCGACAGATGATGTAAATGATTCATAACCACTAACAAACACCATGTTGAATGTCATCACAGCAGATCCCCTTAAAATTTATGAGTGTGCTATCTCTCATGAATAAAGTAAATATCCATCCCCATAGAATCAATAAAGATATATGGAACTTCCCATTTGTTTCAATACCCATCACTAGTGAAATGATATGTGTCATAGAAGCCTGACCAAGATCCCTCTCTTAAACACCAACCAATACCTTGATAAATGAAACAATATAACTAAATATCTCAAAATTATAGAAGTAATTAACCCCATAGTATATGATTCACCCATAACTATACTCTAGGAACACAGGGTTTATAATCATCAGTGTAAATATACTTCTAGGTTAGTATATTGAAAGATTAAATTCATGGAAAAATATCAAATTTATCCTAGATTAATCAAAACCAATAACCCTTATCTGATTGATCAGGATTGAGGCAGGGTATTCTTCATATATGAGTTATAAACTTGAATTTCCAATATGCCTCTCCCTATTTGATAAATAAGACATCATTTTTTTGTTTCTTGGTCTCTCTACCACGTCAATATGTGAATCATACAATGGGAAGGTATGTGAGTAAGCCTTCAAAAATGAGATGATTATTTCTCTCACCACTCTAATAGAAGCCATAATTATGTATCGATCATTGCTACATCCTAATAGGAATCTATACCCTAAATAGATGAACCAAATTCACCCTAAAAATATTTTAATCGACTTGATATTGACCACATTCAATTTAATGTGTGACTTTGAGTAGAACTTAACCCATTTTTCCTCCTAATGTGGGAAACTATTTTTCCTACTCTCACCACTCTACATGAATATGGAATTTGATCCTACAATCCTTAAAAGATGCATGAAAAGACACCAAATCCCTAAAATAAATATATCAATATCATGTGAATCATTAAATATGAACATAAATCGAATGTAACATAAAATATAAAGAACACAAATTCATATATTCATGAGAAATAAATATCTACAACAACATTCTAGTTTGGAACTGAAATTGTTCCCCATCTCAAGTCCAACCAATCCTATCTCCAGTACACCCTATCAAAAATCAAGGCAACAAGATGAAAAAATTTAGTGAACCCTATTGTAAAATACCATTTTATAACACCCTAACCTAAACTATTATATATGATTTAGTGTCACACTCAACCCCATGATCACCTCCCCAAATGAAAGTGGTTTCCAAAGATGCATGAGATAAAAAGGGAGTTTTGGTGACATTGTTCCCTCATAACTAATATACATCATGTTGATTCTGTATGTGTGTACCAAGTAATTAAATACATAACTGTGGGTATTCTGTATGTGTGTAATAAGTAATTAATACAGAACTGAAGGTATTCAAAATTATGTTTGTGTGTATTCAGAACTGTAGGTATTCAGAACTTCTAGTATTCAGAATTCTGTATGAATTATGTATTAATTCTATGAATAGAAGGTACTTGTTATATGTCTGTATTCATAATTCTATATTGCATATTATAGGTAATTGTTGCATGTGCATAGGGGGAGGCAGGCCTGCTGTTGGATTTTCAAAAATCTTATTCCAACTGTTATCAAAGAACAGTTGGTAAACATTTATACCAATGGTTTCTTGTAACTATTGGTATATATTGCATTATAAAGCCATATCCCAATATTTATCAAATAATTTGGGATATGTCTATCCCTATGGCTCCATATCCAATGGTTTGGAAAACTATTGATATAGTTTATACCAATGGTTGTCTAGACTTTACCAATGGTTTTAAACCATTGGTAAAGATTAAGTTTCCACTACTATTATCCTTTAAAGGCTCATCGATTTGAAATCTCTCCTTCTCTTTGACACAAGATGTATAGGACTCTCAAAATTCTCCCATAGATTATATATGTTCTCTAAATATGCACAAATGTCATGGTATTATATTTATAATTAAATTCAATATCATGTATTTATATTAATTTATAGTATTTTGTTATAAATATATTATTTTTTTGTCTTTTATATTATGATTCTCATATAGAGTAGTGTGTTAGTTATGGTTTCATATAAAGTGAAAAATTCTCATTTACTTAAATATATTTTCGATTAAACTTCAATCTTATTGAATTGATTTTGAAAAAATGAATTATAACAATTTTTTTACAAAATGGATAGAAGTTGGATGTATGAAACCGATCGGATCTCAAGTGATTTTCAAAACAATTTTGAGATCTTTTTATATTTTTCATTTCACAATGCTTCAAATAGTGGTTACATATGCTACCCATGTTACAATTGTGTTGGAATACCTTGTTTGATCCATGAATAAGTTAGCTACCACATAACCAAATATGGTTTTCAAGAAAACTACTATGTGTGGTATCACAATGGGGAGAAAATGAAATCTCAAAATGATGATGATATAAATGATAGGATTGGATTGGAGAATTTGTTATATGAATGGTTTTCATTTATTCATCATCATGAAAAATAAAGGATTTTTACCCAAGAAGACTTCGATATGAGCACACATGATGCGTCTAATGAAAATGATGATGTTGTCAGGGTGAAAAAAATTTAATGATGTTGACACGACTCCAGTATATTGACAATGCGGTAAAATGAAAAATATGTAATTTTTAATCTGGTTTTTTTATGGGAAAACTATGTGTGGTATTCCTAATATTTTTATTGATTAAATTCTTACCTTCTTGAAGGACTTACTTCCAAATGATGTAGATATTCCCTCAAACCACTATATGTAATGGAAGCTATTTAAGGAACTAGGATTTTCAAGAAACAAAATTCATGCTTTCCCGAAATATTGCAGTTTATTCTGGGAGGAAACTATTGAAAAAAATGATTGTATAAAATGTGGAACATCCTGTTGGAAGCCAAAACCTGATGGAACGCCATCTCGTGTGCCATAGAAAGTAATGTGGAACTTTTCATTGATCCCCATACTTCAAAATCTTTTTATGTCTAATGAAATATCAATAAAAATGTGATGGAATGATACCAAGAGAAAGAAGACTAATGATGAGTTGGTTCACCCTGTAGATGGATTTTCATGGTAGAGATTTGATGCTCGATATCCTTATTTTGTAGCTGATGTGCATAATGTGAGGTTGGTTCTTTCATGTGATGGCTTTAATCTGTTTGGGCATATTCTTACTTCGTACAGCACATGGCTGATTTCTATACACATTTATAACCTTCCCCCATGGTTGTGTATGAAAAAACCTTTCACTTTCATGAGTATACTCATATTTGGTCCTTCTGATCCTGGAAATGAAATAGACGTATACATGAAACCTGTAATAAAATATTTTAAACTTCTTTGGGATGTGTTTGTGCGCACATATGATGCATGTTTGAAATACATATTTTAGATGCATTTTGCACTTATCGGGATGATCAATGATTTTCCTGATTATGCAATGATGTGTGGAGAGAGTACGAAGAGAAAACTATCATGTACTATTTGTATGAATAATACATGATCTAAAAGACTGAAAAATCATTGTAGTTTTAGTTTTATGGGACATAAACGATTCTTTCCAATGGACCATCCATATAGAAATAATCGTCAAATATTTGAAAATACCATGGAGACCAATGATCCACCTCATCATATGTCTGGAACTGATGTGATTAATGAATTGAAATATTTTAGTTTTTCATTCAAGAAGGGTCAAATGAAATCTAGAAAGAGAAATAATGCTTCCACTGAAACTTGTTACAATTGGAATAAGAGGAGTATCTTCTTTGATTTTATTTATTGTTCAACCAATTTGTTACATCATTTCTTAGACATAATGAACATTGAAAAAAATATATGGGAAATTTTTCTTTCAATTCTTCTAAATTTTAAGGGAAAGACAAAAGATGATTTGTGATATTGGCATGACTTAGTATATTGGGGCATCATACCAGAATTGAATCCTATGCATATCAATGAAAATAAATGGAAAGTTCCATGTGCTTCTTATGTGATGACACCTATAGAAAAAAAAAGAAATTTCTAGAATTACTAGAGACTATTAAAGTTTCTGATGGCTATTCAAGTAACATATCTAAATGGATAAATAGAATAGAGTTAAAGATAAAATCTTTAAAGACTTGTGATTATCATGTCATTATTCATGAGTTTATTCCAATAGAAAACCATCATATTTTGTCTAATAATATAAGGGTTTTTGTTATTCAGTTGTTCCATTTGTTTCGATATCTTTGTGCTAAGAAGTTGTCCAAGTCTTTCTTGAAAGAATGTTGGTAGATGCCCCATTAATTTTGTGTGAATTAGAGAAAATATTTCCTCCATCATTTTTCACATGCATGGTGTATCTGACTGTCTATATTCCAACTGAAATACTTCTCAGGGGACCTATTTCTTTCCATTGGATATATCCAACTAAAATAAACATGTACACATTAAAGTCTTATGTCCTAAATAAAAATCATCCTGAATATTCTATCATGAACGATTACTTGGCTCAAGAATGTATGGATTTCTACTCTATGTATTTATCTGATATTACTATAAGAATGACCGAACCAATGAGAAATGAAGAAGAATAGTATGAGAAAATTGAACCTAGTTTTCCATCACTTACTGAAATAGGAGGAATTCCTGGATCATATACATTGACAATATTAATCCTTGAAGAGCGGTAGATGGAACATCGCACAGTTTTGTTCAACTGTGATTTGTTCGATGACTACATCAGGTAAGTAAATTGAATATGTATATATTACATATCTATTAAAATATTCCTATTTTTATCTATAGGGAACATAAAGCAATGATAAATAGAAATCATCATTCTTTATCTTTGAGGAGAGAGACTTTTCATAGAAAAGAGTTTTATGCTTGGTTAAAATTGAAGGTAAAAAATATTACTGTTTAAAATAATTAAATAAATATTTAATTAAGTTTAATATTCATTTATATTTAAGGTATTGAGTTTTACTGCTGACTTTGTCTCTGAGGGAATAAGAGATTTGGCTTTTGGTCCTAATATCGTGGTTCGTGACTGTAAATCAATTATTATCAATGGGTATAGAATTATTATCACTAAACGAGAAAAGAATGTGAGAACACAACATGATGGTGTTATGGTTACTACCACAACAGACTATTATGCTAGGGTATCATATAGTAGACCTTGATTTGAAAATATATGTTATTATGGAGTTTTTGAAAAAATAATAATATTGGATTATTACTCTCATGGATGAGTCACTATGATGAAATGTCAGTGGTTTGATTCGATGATGATTCAGGGAACATTTATTTATGATTGTGGATTTTGAGTAATTGATATGACTTGCACTCTTACTACTGATGAACCATATGTATTGGCATCAATGAAAAAAAATTGTTTATGTCAAAGTCCATCTTCGACCAAAATTTGGTTCCATTATTGAAGTAATTCCAAGACATATTTTTTATGATGATAATGATGGAATTGACACCATCCCTACTACCATTGAAACTGGTCCATTTATTTCTTTTGATGACTCCAATAGCTCAATTGTCAGAGTTGACTATGAACCTGAAGTTGTGGTGGGAAATATATAGAATCATTCATCCATGATATCAATTATTTTGTTTTAGCTCGACTTCGGTTATTAAGGTTGGTACTATTCAAATTTATATAATATTGATTACAAATATGATGTATCCTACTTTACCTTAATGTTAATTTTCAATATTTGGTTGCAGTTTTATTTGAATTTCATTTTCTAATTTGGAATTGGATTGTATTCAAACCTACGAAACCAACATTTCTAACTTGGTGAACATTTCAATGTTTTATTAACCATGGATGCTTGACCCCAGAACCCATAAATCACCCTATCCCCTCTCTTATATATATATTTTTTTTTGTTACACATTAGATAACATTTTATAATTACTTCCATATTTGTTTTAAAATGTAGGAAATGAAACTGATTGAAGAGATGCGATGAAAAAAGATGGCAGACAATAATTGTCGCATGGATGAGATGGGAATTCCTCCACTAGTGCCTGTTGTGAGTATTTTATTTCAAATATATATATTTTAATAACATATAATTTCCTATGATTAATTTTGTTTTAAATTTTTTTGCAAGATCCACCACTCAGGTGATATTTATTTGATGAGGATCCTAGTAGTGGTCACAATTCGCAGGTCGGTGGTACTCGTGAGGGTGGTATGAGAGCTAGATGATCTAGTTGGCGTACCCGATTAGACCATGCCCCTCCCAATGACATGCCATCTATCCCACATTTTGATCCTGGTGTGTCATTAGGGACACATGGGATATTAATTCCTCCCATGTTTTCACCCCCTTTTCATCTGAGCCTCTTCACCCATCTTTACCATGTTCAATGATCATTCCCACTCCCCATCCATATCAGGCATTTGGCCAGCCATCCATGCCTTCTTCTTTTACTTCTACTTCTATCTCTTTGAGATTCTATATTCCATATTTTTTTACTCATTCTCCACCACATTCTGTGCCTACGGAGCATACACTGGGACCCAATCCATCTGTGCAGGGTGTTCCTTCAGTTTCTACGGATCCAGCGGTGCCCATTGATCAGACTGCCACAGGTATATTTATAGAACCCTAACAAATTTTTATATAAAAATTTATTTTTATTATAACATTTATTGATATAATTTTTTTTTTCTTTCATAACATATACATCTACTAATAAGAGGCATGGGTGGGGAAGTACACACATGCGTGAGGTGTGGAACCACTGCACGCAGTTGATGGTGGACTACAATGAAGATAATAAAATGGTATAAAAAATAGGGCAGCAATGTTATAGATTTTTGAAGATGCTTTACAAATACTCTAACATCATTTCCATCAACCCACTCTCAGGGAGATAGTTTCCAAATTAAGTTAAGTATAATTCTTGGTCATAGATATGGGTAAAAATTTATGTTGGATTTATTGTAATATATTTTTTTATATTTATATAAATTAATATTTTTGTGTCAACTTTGGTTTAATTTCCCTGATGGTGAGGTTGCACAGTAAGCACATCTATAGTAATTAGGTGAGCTTTAGAGAGGCTACAAACATGAGTTCTATATTGGATGGCATGCTAGAGTTGGCACAGAGTTGGAGTCGGTACCTATCATGGATGAATACCTGATAGAATAATATTGGAAAATGATTACTCATTGTATGACTACCAAGTTTAAGTTATTAATCACATTTGGTCTTTTAAAATGAAAATCTTCATGATTTTCATTAATAATATCTTTTGTATTATTTAATTTTATTTAGGAATCATCCAAAAAAAATAAACAAAACATTTATGCTAAAAAATACATTCACACCTTGGGGCATACTACGATGTCAGATCATGAGAGGAAGTGGGTACGATAGTTTATAATTTTTTTTAGTACTTTCAATTTCTATTGATTACTCTATAATTTATTCGATTTCTACAGTTTTGATATAAATTTAGTTATGAAATTCATTATTGTTAACTTATTTTCAATTATGGTTTCCTACATTCAATGTCATTGAAGAGGAAAGAATTGAATATTAAAGGATGTGTGCCATGAGAAAAACTGTTTTTCTCGAGTAGAAAGAAAAAAAGATGAAAGTGTTGTTAACGAAGTGACACAACAGCAGATTGTAAGTTTTACATTGATGATTTCAAATTTTAATATCTATTTTTTTACTTAATAATATATTTAAATTTGTAACAAACTACTTTGGAGGATCTTGATGCCTAGGAACCGGACAATTTTGGCCCAAATGATCATTTACATCAAGTGTTGGGAGATGAGCACTCTGGAAGAGTATGTTGCCAACCTGAAAAGTGTATAGTCTTGATGATGTATTGGCCCTCTTTAGGTACCAGTTGTACTTCCACAGAGTTGAAAAAAGTTAAGTCACAGGCAAAATAGGTTGAAAAAAGGGCCACACAGGTGGAAGAACAAACTGAAAGGGAAAATGCTAAATTCATTAAATTGATGGAATTTTTATGTCCATCACTTCCACTAGAGTCTAGTGTGGCTTGTAATGCATATATGTCATCAATGATTTCATTATATAGTGCACCAGGTTGCAGTTATTGTGGTGGTTGAGACTATGTGGTTCCTAGCGATGGTGATGGAGATGGTAGGGAAGAGGCTAAGGGCGAGGGTGATGTTAAGGACCAGGGTGAGGAGGAGGGTGAGGAGGAGGCTAGGGAGAAGGTTGGGGATGAGGGTGGGGATGAGGGAGGAGATGAGGACAGGGACGATGATGGGGATAGTGATGAGGATGATGATGAGGCTGGTGATGATGGTGATGATGTACAAATTGATTCGTTACATTTTTTACTGATATTACTGAGATTTGATGTTTGATTATTTTTTGTGACTAATATTACTGAGATTTGATGTTTGGTGATTTTCTATGAATGAATATCCATTACATCTTTTTCCTCTATTTATTTTGGATTTTTTTAGTCAGTTTTTCTGAAATCTTGATTCAAGTCTCTCCTTTGATTCAATTCTCTCCTTTTGTTAGCATCATTTTAGTGATTATCTTGTTTTATTCTATCATAAGTTGGGTCATTCCAAGAACTAGTGATATTTGGATTGGAATATTATATTTT
Source organism: Viscum album (assembly GCA_963277665.1). NCBI lineage: Eukaryota > Viridiplantae > Streptophyta > Magnoliopsida > Santalales > Viscaceae > Viscum > Viscum album. Next base: position 1,959,475,109 of record OY728119.1, on the reverse strand, counting down.
TGGAGTTTTTTTTTTGAGTTTTTCATGATTTAGCCACACGATTAGGAGTAACTACATGGTTTGCATGTATAGGGTTCAATCATGGAGATAGAGACATATTTAAATTTGTTTTGAGATTATAAGAAATTATTTATATTTCGAAATTCATGCTTTCATGTTTGAAATTGAATATCTTTGTCTGTAAGAATTTATTAAATACCATTGAGACATTTTGAAATGGATTTAATGGTGTGTGATAGATTTTGATTTCATTTCATTTTTTATGGAATGAAAACTATCAAATGATTTGATTTCATTTTTTATGGAAGGGGGTGTGGGTTGTGCAGGTGGGGAGGGGGATGTGCAGGTTGGGAGGGGGTGTGCAGGGGGTGGGGGGATTTGCGAGGGGGTGAGGGTGTGGAAGGGGGTGGGGGTCTGTCCAGTGGGGTGGGGGGCTGTCCAGTGGGGGCTGTCTAGGGGGTGGGGTGTGGGGGGTCTATAGGGGGTTTTCTAGGGGATGGGGGTCTGTAGGGGGGTGGGGGATATCTAGGGAGTGGGGGTCTACAAGGGGCTGTCTGGGGGTGGTGCATATGGGGAGGGGATGTGGGTTGTGTAGGTGGGGAGGGGGTACAGGTTGGGAGGGGGTGGGATGTCCAGGGAGAGGGGGTGTGGGTTTTCCAGGTGGGGTGGGGTTGTGTAGGGGGTAAATCTAGGGGGATGTGGAGGGGCTGTCCAGGGGGTGGGGGTCTGTAGGGGGTGGGGGTATATAGGGGGGTGGGGGTCTGGGGGGGTTGTTCGGGGGGTGGTACAGGTGTGGAGGGGGGTGTGGGTTGTGCTAGTGGGGAGGGTGGGTGTTCAGGTTGGGAGGGGTGGGCTATCCAGGGAGAGGAGGGTGGGCTGTCTAGGTGGGGTGGAAGGTGTGTTGGGTGGTGGGGGCCTGTCCAAGGGGGTGGGGGCTATCTAGGGGGTGGGGGTGGGGTGGGGGTATGTCCAGTGGGGGGTTGTCTAGGGGTGGGGGTCTGCAGGGGGGTTATCCAGGGGGTGGGGGCTATAGGGGGGTTGTCTGAGGGGGGATGTCTAGGGGGTGGGTGGTGTGCAGTGGGAGGGTGGGGATGTGAAATGGGAGGGGGGTTAGCTGTAGGGGGCTGTTGAGGGGGTGTAGTGGGAGGGGGTTATGAAGTAGGAGGGGTGTGTAATGAGAGGGTGGGGGTGTTTATGGGGGGGGATGTATAATGGGAGAGGGGCGATAAAGGGGGTCTGTGTAGTGGGAGGGGGATTTAGGGGGAATCATTGGCCAAAATACCAAAACACCCTTAATAAAATACTACCCAACGCACCTCACTCACTAGTCAGTTGGGGTCCATAGATTTGATGGTGAGTCCTTATGGGTAATAGGAATTCTTCCTACCCCATTGGTTATCCAATGATTCTTTTTGGGTAGAAAGTATTCTTACCACCCCATTGGCTAGCTGATGGATTTAGAAGTATCCATGGATGCTCTGAGCCTCCTCTACTGAAAACCCGATCATTGATCTCCTTATGAGCCTTCATTAAAGTATATAAAATCCAATTTAATATGTTCAAATAGGAAAAATATTATTTCCATCCTTCATTGTCTATATTATCCATCCACTATATGAAAATTTTAGGTTCCCTTTGAAATTCAAAACCCATAATTATGTAGGTCATTACAATATCTTCACCATATTACTTATAATCCTTGAGAAGTTTTGGTATCATATGAATCATTCATTACAATCCACCTCAATATTTATACACATATATTTCTATGTATTCCTTCCTTGAACACAAATATATCACCTCTAGGCTATTCTCACTCTCAAAGGCCCATCACACTCCCGCTAAATTGCTTTAAGAACAAAACATGAGAAGTTGATCCAAAAGATCACTATTCTCTAACATCAAGACCTTGATCACTGCATCTTTTTACCTCAAAAAACCATAGTTTACTCAACCAATTTATCCCAAAGAATCAAGGTTCTCCCCTAAATATTAATTTCCATACATAATAGTATTCTGATAGTCAAAATACATTCTTGGTGTAGTTCAGTTCCATCATGATTGATCACACAAATCATGGATTATAAGTCAATACCCAAACCTCATTATTTATTCTGAGTCAAACCAACAAGTATTCTTGGACTACTACTACCTGAAAATTCTAAAATTTATAGAAATTCCCCATTAAATTATTAAATTCCTCTTTCATGCTTGATATGATGATATCGATACGGTTCCTTCCCATCTCATTCAAGTTCACATGGAAAACAACAGTCGGTACTTTTCTATCCATCTTTCTACAAAGGTGACTAGCCCCAAAAACCAACACTCCATGAATCTACTAATAATTATGCATTTACCCTCATAGGTATCATTAAATTGATCAAATATCCTTACCAAATTCCAAACTTACGTCAATGAAATTTCTCTGGTTGGTTCACCAAACACTTACACCATCCACAAGGCTTTGAACCTTGCGCTAATTCACCAATGATATGAATCCCTCTTGGTATGAACTAATTTCAGCCTGATTCTAAAACAAATATCTATTATATATCCATTGATACATCTAAATCAAATAATATTAATTCATCATGAAACTAGATAATATCTGGTCTTTTACACATTGATCTTCTAGAGTCACCATGACCGTTCAATGGCTAGCCTTACACAGTACCATGACACTTCCCACAAGAGGGTCATTAAATTCTGACCATATTGATGGATCCCACCATATAATTATCCTTATTTTCTAGTTTTATTGATTCTATAATTCTTCTTGACCCCAACTAGTTAATCTCTGAATGAAATGACTAAGTGTGACCATCTATTAATACCCAATTTTCAAGCACGACACTAAGCACTATACAAACCTATAATAACCAAAATGCAATTAACTATATCTAATGATCCATTATTTTTGTTTATAATGTTTCCCATTATCCTATTCACCAGTTATGAATTCATATTGATACAGGTATTTTACCCTCACATGAGGAACAATACCAAACCATAACTTGTGCACACAAGAAAAACATAGATTGATCTCACAATGGTACACCAATCCATTATTAATGGTGTCTCACACCAAAAATACATATCCTATCATAAAAACCTCTATATTTAAAATCCCTAAAAAATTATGGAGATGAATCTGATTATTTCCAGGTTATCTTTGTTGTGGTTACCATTAAACTACTATGATATTGCAGGAAGAGGAAGAGGAAAACATGAGTCAAATTATCCATGTTATCTTTTTTATGGTTACCATTAATCTACCATTAGATTCACTATATTAATATAATTTATTAGGCTATAATTTTGAAAAATTATATGCAATCACATGATTATCCTTTGGTGTGTGAATTATGTCTATTGGTTTTTAGAGGTTTTGTCTGCATTGGGCATGCTGATTATTGTTTCTTGAAGGTTTTGTGTTCTGTGTGTAGTGGGCAGGTTGTTGGTTTATTCCATAGTGAGGAGGGGGTATTTACTAATTTTTTGATAACTGTTGGGAAATATGGTGAATACCAAACCCTATCCCAATGGTTTAAATTGAACTGTTCCAATAGGTGTATACCAACGAGTTGATAACCATTGGAAAATTTAAAAACTAGGAGTCTATTCCAACAATTCAAATCAAATCATTTCTATAGGTGTATACCAATAGTTAGATAACCATTGGTAAATTTGAAAACTAGTTCTATTCCAATGGTTCAAAACCATTGGTAGAGACAATTTCCAACGGTTAAAACTAAACTGTTGGTAATTTGAAAATCCAGGCAACCTATCCCAATGGTTTCATTTGAACCGTTGCTATAGGGCTATCCTCATGCCTCACACAACATACGGTTCATAAAACCATTAGGATAGAATATCCCAATGGTTTGGAGGCCTTTACCGATGGTTTGAAACCATTGGTAAAGGTTTATTTCAAAGTTGTGTACTTAAAAACCCGCTTTTTGGTTTTGACAATGGGAATTAATTTTAAATTAATTACTGCAACTTCTGTGTTTTGAATTTGGAAAAATATATTATATATTTGGAGTCAAAAGGACCAAATTTTGTGAATAGGTACCTTTTATTTTTAGACATTATGAATAGTAACTTCAGTAATTATTTTATTTACCATGGTTAAAGGATAAATATGGTAAATAAGGGTAAAAAATAATATTATAATAATATTAAGCTATCCTAACACATGTTATAATCCTATTGGATGAGATATGACTGACCATAGACATGCTTGGGTCGATCTTGGGACCCCAAGGAGCCACTAAGGATGTAAAATTGACATTTTATAAGAATTAATTTAAAGTAAAAAAGAAATATGACATAAACATGTAGCCTTTAATAAAAAACATTTTTTATATGGGGTTCTATAAGTTATCTCTTCAACTATAAATAGTAATTATAAAGATAAAAATATTTCCTACATCATGGTATTTTATTTATAATTTTTATAAATCAAATAAATTTATTTATTTATGACACAATGATGATGTAGTGATTACCTTATTAATAAATGATTTAAATAAATGATATTATTAATATTAAAATAAATTTATTTTGAAACTTTTTATGCCATCCACGAATTTTATGGATGATTATAACTTGTTATATTTTAATTAATTAGGTTTTTTCAAAAGAATAAATTTGTTATGGATTTTAAAATAAGTCATGATATGAATAGTATAAAAATTGACATAAATGAGTTTTAAAAAAAATACTATTTTATTAAATGATATAATAGTCCTAAAAATATAATATTAGTAAAAATGACTTATATAATGTTAAAAATATCATTAATTATCCACTTATGGTTCTATTGTCATTTTATAGTAAATATTGTTACCATATATTATGAAAATGCAAGAAGACATGGTAAGAGTTAATGTTTTTAACTAAGAGTTAAAGATAAATATAATGTTAAATTTCTGTCCTAAACTTGTCTAAAACCTATTGGTTGATATTTTTTATACCAAAAAGAATATTATATTTTAAATAAATTACTTTGGGACCTTTAGAAACCGAAAATATTTTTATAATAAAATAATACTTCAAAACTTTCCTAAAGTACCTCCTCCCTCTTATAAAAGGGAATCACCCCTACCCATTTAATCACACCTATAAAGCCCCTTGACTTGTCCAAAATCTTCCAAAATAATCTCCAAACATCCCTATATTACTCATAGAATACTTACCTTAGGCATAAGTCAATTCAAGAAATCCTTTTGGCTAAAATCAAAGGGAGTTACACGTTTTAAGAGGTACCGTCTTCTCTAAAGTTCTTTTCCATTATTTTACTTCTTCACTCCCTATTATATTATTATTATTTGATTACATAAAAACACCAGTATGATAAATGTACTAGGATATTTTATTATAATTATTTTAACTACACTTACACACACCTCCATCTAATGGATATGAACATACTGTTTCTGTAGACGATGAACTACTGCCTCACGAAACGATGATTGTTCAATTTTCCCCTACCACCTATCATGGTGGCCATTATAATGGAACTATATTTAAATATTATATATATTATATTTATATTTTCTCTATTATTATGTATTTTTCATTTACATCATATCTTTATTCTTTCTATAATGTGTAAATATAATAATTTCATTTGAGGAAGTGCGGACTACCGCCCCCTCAAAGTGATATAACTCATTCATGCCATACATGTAACATATAAAGGATGGAATTAATGAAATTTTGTAACATATATAACATATATATTATACTATAATTATAATATAACCATATATCATTTAGTTTTTATTTCGTTAAATATGAAAAAGAAATTAGTGTAGCATTCATGCGTACGTACGGCTTATTGTCTCCATAAACAGTGCATTTCATTTCTTATCTCCAAATGTTATGAAATATTCTAAATACAAATATATTGGATCTAAATACATATATACTAGATATATATGATATTTAAATCATTAATATGATTCTGTAGATAATGGAATTTTTACCACATAGACAATTTTTAATTATAACAAATTCATTTTTGACTCAAGTACCGAACATCGACAAAACAATCGATATGAACTTGAATAATTATATGATTGTTATAGAAAGGTAATAAATGATATAAAAGTAATAATAAACTTGAAAAAGGTTCTTAATCAAGTATAAATTAACTTAAGTTTATTATTTAAGAATATAAAGAACGAATGAGACAAGTCAGACTCAAGGTAAGAGAAATTTTCACCCTCCTCTTTTAGTCAAAGACTTATTTTATGTTACGTCTTTTAATTTAAATTTTCTTATATTAGTATATGTTATTATATATACTTATTGATTTAAATTTTATTTATATGTTATGAGATAGCATTTTATCTCTCATCAACTCATTTTCTGAATTTTTAAGTGATGGTTTTAGGCTGCCGAATTTTCTTAAGGGAATTTCTAAACTCAATTTCCAATCATTGGGTTTTACACATACTTCATCAATTATATTATGAAAAGATTATGTTTTGAATCGCTATTTATTTATTTATGTTATAATTTCCACTTACCTTTTTGTTGATATACTTTTTCAGCACATAATAACCCCATTTATTAATTCTTACATCATTTATACGAACTTTGTAAGGGAAATATTAGATCAATCTCCATTTATTGAGTTAAATATCCATGTCATTGGTTTTATTTTTACAAGAAAATGTGTGAATTACCTCTTACTGGTTTACTCTTATTATCCACTTATATTGGGTGTATCTATATTTTTCACACATAATTATGTCATTTATTTATCCTTAATCTAATGATACGGTCTCTGTAAGGGACTACGTCTCAATCTCCTTTCATTGAGGCATATCTTGATATTGTGCACCTTTAGTATCCTATAAGGTGTATATACAACCCTTTTGACATTTTATATCATGAATTTATATATTATCATGATATTTAAAGTTTCATTTGATGTTATTCTTTAATTATTTTTATTCAAGTGTTTCTCAAGTTTTATGAGACTCTTTAACTGAAACATCGTTTTAAATTTTTTAAAGATTTACTCTTTTAAATAATTCTCATTAATGTCCATGTTTTCAAAATAGTTTTAAGGATTTATTTATATGTAAATATATGTTTTAAAATTATAACTCTCAAAAAAATGTTTCAAAGTGGTTTGGGACACTTTGATTCAAAAATATCTTTATTAAATGTTTTAAATGGTTTTGGAAACGGATTGAATATTTCAATATCTTGAATTGATTTATTGTTAAATTTTGATAATTTCAATATTTTAGGTGTTATTATTATGTAATGGTACTTGGACATTTGATGTGCGGTTATATGATAAACCAAATACGGGTGGTTTCGTGATAAACCTAGGGCGAGTGAGCCTGAGATAGATCTCTAATGCATTGGGTAACATGACGGAGGTAAACATTAATGTTTCTCCTAAGATATTTAGGGAATATACTATGATTTTTATTCCAAATGTAACTCCATATGTAGATATGAAAGCTAAAATGTAAGTATGTTATGAATGCCACAAGTTACCTTTATGTTTTATGATTTCTATGAGTTGTTCATAAATCTTATGATTTCATGAGGTATGTTAAAGAGCTTATGTTTTATGATTGAAAAGTGTGATTTATTTGATTTGTATGTATTTATAGAATAATGTTTTCTTTCCTTATTTTATTATCCCTTACTGAGATTTTTATGCTCATCCCAAGTTTTTGAAAAAAAAATCACAGGGTATAAGGAAGGATAATAGAAAGGAAGAATTCAAGAAGATTTTTATCAAGAAAATAATTCTTGTTTTATTTAAGGATTTTTATTATTGTAAAAAAATTGGATGGAGTATAAGTGTATACTTTATATTTTTTGAGATGTAATTTTAATAGTTATGGCCTAATTCTCCAAAACTCTAAACCTGAAATGATCCTCAATTTGAATTCTTGACTTAACTCAATATTATGTAATGTTTAAGGCTAGGGCCTTATAGTTAGTATCAGAGGTCAGTTTAGATAACATTAGAGGTTAGGTTGTTATCTTGGTATAGGTAAAAGATCCCATATAACCAAGAGGGTTATTATTATATGGAAACTTTTTGAGGGTTGTGGTAAAATAGGTTGTTTGGATAAAAACTTGAACAATGGAAATATAAGAAGGTTGATGGATTAGAGTAATATGAAAGTTTTTATGTTATCTTTACCCTATAGAGGATTATTTTTTTTATAATAATATTTCTATTCATGTTTAAATGTTGATTATTTTCATAAGATTAAGGATCATTTGTCAAGATGGAAGGAAAGAGATCTTTCAAAACCTTCTTATCCCTCCCCAATGATTTGATCATCACTATTATGGCAAAAACCTGTTCGAATGATTTTGAAATCTTCTTGAGTATTCAAATCACCTGCAATAAATTTTTTGAGTTATCTAACACCTACTCATTTCTAAAACAATTTTATGGTTCATGGTATTGTTTTCATGTGATTTCAAGATCTCAACTTTCCCAACTCTATCGAAAAGTGAAATTACATAAGTGGAGCGAACGTTTACTTTTTGAAAGTATGACAACATGTCGAAAGAGAAAGGGAACATCCTGAAGATCATGATATATGGATTCAAGGTATTATTTATTTTCCTATCCAAAAATAATGAATCATCTTTGTATTGATATTTATAAATGATGAGGATATTTGATCTGCAATAATGATGTATTAAGAAATAAGGTGGAAATTCATATTTAATGGATTATGAAGAGTTTTTAATGAGTAAGAAGTCTACATATAAGGGATTCAAGAGTTATGGTAGGTTGTGGGATGATGAAATGTTTAAAAGTATTAATGATCTTTTGATGATGGGATTACTTTGGAAGAATTTTTCTAATATTTGTAACCCTGATGTTTGATGTGTGAAAATTTTATTCAAGGAAGAATTACCTTTTCTTGTGTGGACATAATGGATAACCATAGGGGGTTCATATGATCTTTTTTTTTTAGGTGATTAATGGTTATTACATTTTGGGATGCAAAATGAAAGGCATTAGATAACCTTTGAGGATAGAGCAGGTTAGGGTAATTTTTGAGGAAATTATCTAATTTTTTAGAATGTTATAAGAATGATATGGTTTTAGAAAAATGAAACTCGTAGGATGAGTGACAACCCGTAGGATGGATGACAACCCGTAGGATGGGTGACAACCCATCACATTCGGCAAGGCCGTAGAAATCGAACCCACAACCAAAGGGACACAAGGGTGTATCACCTTCCACTGGCTTGCGTGAATTCCCTAGTTAGTATGACTTATTCTTTTTAGTTAAATGATTTTATAGATCAATAATAAGTTTATTTTTGAACATATGCTTTATCAAATGGATATCTTTATTATAGGAAAATGATTTTGTGATTAAGTTATAAATGTTATTTTGTAAGACATTCTCTCTTTTGGTAGCACTATATGCCTAAGGAAAATCGAATATTATGGGATTTTATTTGAGGAGTAATGATTAAATTTCATTTTGGAAGAATCAATATTTTTATTATGGACAAATGGTGATTTGGGTTATTTATGAAAATGATTAACCTATCATATAGAATATGTGATTGGGTTAATTAATTTTTAGTATGAGGCTTTAAGAGCAGTCGATGTTATTTGGAGAAAAATGTTAAGATTTATCAGGGAAGACAATGTGATCAAATCCTTATAAATTTTGGGTTTCTATATTAGTTTGGATTATTTTAAATAATTTTAAGGACAATTGTTTATTGAATTGTCTTTTTGGAACTTTGGGTATTGTATGTTGAATTTTGGAGATTAAAGGATTATTCGTTTTGGGGGATTATCTGATCTTGTACTAACCATTTTGGTTTTGGTTAATGTCTAAAGACAGGAGAAATATATAGTTCAACTTTTTTGGATTATTTGATTCTCTAGAATTTGATTCCAGTGCTATAGGTGTGACCAAGTCATCTTGAGTGCTCATCATTTGGAGAAAAGATGATTTTGTTGTAAAAATTTATTAAAGGATGAAACTCTACTTGAAAAGTAAGTATATTTCCATATGTTCTTAGTCAATATCATAAATAAATTCCTCAAATTTATGAAAAGGAACTTAAAACAAAAAAAAAATTCCATTCACTTTTCCTATTGGGGAAGCAAATACCGTTTAACCCATCACAATTTTATGGTTTTCTGGTAGTTAACTTTCTCTTGATCATGTTTTTTATCACTCTCCATCAGAACTTGACACTTATTTTATCTTCCATATATATGTTTCCCTATATGGAATCCTAGTATGGGTTATCTTGGGTGACCTTTTTACTTCTCTTTATATATTTTAAAGTGGTAGTTTTATTGACCCTTTTTCCGATGTGGCACTACCAATGAAGTTTCTGAGCCTAATTTTAAAGTTGTGAGGACTCAATTTCCAAAAGGGGGGAAGGATGTAACGACCTAGGTATTTATAGAATAATAATATTTTCATTTATATTAATATTTATGAATATTATATTATTTTTACAATAAATGGGATTATTTTTCGATAACGTACTCAACACGCAACAACAGGTTTCTTTGAAATCTTATGTTGCACACAACTTTGAGTTATACTGAAAAATAATACAAATTATTATTATTTTAAATGGTAGTTAACGCCTAGCCATTGGAATAGAGGTAATGAATAGTATCAACTGAAAATTGAAACATGGTTTAAACATGTTTAAATAATGATTCATTGGTTACCAATTTTTTTATAAATGCAAATAAAAACCAATTGATTATAAAGGATGTGTTTTTATGAAAACTTATTTAAAATGGAATAATTGTGTTTATAAAAACATATCACTCTTTATGGATTTTTATTTAATGAAAAATATATTTCATATATTCAATTTAATGTTTTAAATTCCTATTCTATGTTTTCTAGATATTATATAAGAACAAATTCAATTTTTTGGATAAAAGAAGTATTTTTCTAAAAATGCAGTTTTACCGCCTTTTGATGGCGAACCCTTTTTAAATTTAGTTTTTGACACCTTTATATGTTCTATTTGAAAAAATAAACTTCTTCTTTATAATAGGGGCATCAAAATTTACTTTAGATTAAATTTTGGTATTTTTCTGATAAAGTTCATTTTTTAATGAATAATGTAAAATATTGTATTTTAATTCAAAACTGCCTTTTAATATAATTTATTTATATAGTTAGATTGTACTTTTAATTGTTTTTAAAGTTTAATTAGATTATATTTTTATCATTTAATCCAATTATGTTCATTGTAAGTAATTTTACTTTTAAATTGGACATAAACACATGTCAATATTTTGATTGTTATTACTTCTTAAAAACCCGCTTTTTGGTTTTGACAACACAAATTAATTTTAAATTAATTACTGAAAATTATGTGTTTTGAATTTGGAAAAATGGATTCCATATTTGGAATCATAAGTTCAAAATTATGTGAATAGGTACATTTTTTTTAGAAATTATGAATAGTAACTTCAGTAATTATTTTATTTACCATGGTTAAAGGGAAAATCTGGTAAATAAGGGTAAAAAAATAAAATTATAATAATATTAAACTACCCTAACACATGTACTAATAATATTTTATGTGATTTTTTAGACCATGGTCATCCTTGGGTCGATTTTTAGACCCCATGGAGTCACTTTGATGTGAAAATGACATTTTATAAGAATTAATTTAAAGTAAAAAAGAAATATGACGTAAGCATGTATCTTTTAATAAAACATTTTTTATATGGGGTTATATAAGTGATATCTTATACTATAAATAGTCATTATAAATCTAAAAAAAAATTCCTACATCATGGTATTTTATTTATAATTTTTAGACATCAAATAAATAAATTTATTTATGACACAATGATGATATAGTGATTACCTTATTAATGAATGATTTAAATAAATTAGATTATAAATATTAAAATGAATTTATTTTGAAACTTTTTATGCTATACATGAATTTTATGGATTATTATGACTTTTTATATTTTAACTATGAATTTTTTTAGAAATAATCAAGTTTTTATGGATTTTTTAAAAAGTTATGATATGAATAGTATAAAAATTGACATAAATGAGTTTTTAAAACAAATACTATTTTATTAAATGATATAATAGTCCTAAAAATCTAATATTAGTCCAAATGACTTATATAATTTCAAAAATATCATTAATTATCCGCATATGGTCCCATTGGTATTTTATAGTAAATATAGTTACCATATATTATGAAAATGTAGGAAGACATGGTAAGAGTTAATATTTTTAACTAAGGGTTAAAGCTAAAAGATAAGGTTAAATTTGTGACATAAACTTTTCTAAAACCTATTGGTTGAGATTTTTTCGATCCAATAGCATCTTATATTTAAAATAAATGACTTTGGGACCTTTTGAAACAGAAAATAATTTTATAATAATATAATACTTCAAAACTTTCCTAAAGTGTCCCTCCTCCCTCTTATAGAAGAGCATCACCCCTACCCATTTAATAACACATCTCAAGACCATTTTCTCATCCAAAATCTGCCCATATAAGCTTCCAATATCCCTATATTCCTTCTAGAAGTCTTACCTTAGGTATAAGGCAATTCAAGAAAGCCTTTTGGCTCAAATAAAAGTGAGTTACACGTTTTAAGAGGTATCATCTTCTCTAAAGTTCCTTTCCATTATTTTACTTATTCACTAACTATTATATTCTTATTATTTGATTACATAATATCATTTATTTTTCATTCCTTTAAATATGAAAAAGAAATGAGATTAGCGTCCATGCGTACGTACGGCTTACCGTCTCCATGAACGATGCATTTCATTTCTTATCTCCAAATATTATGGACTATTCTAAATACATATATACTATATATAAATACATATATACTAGATATATATGATATTTAAATCATGAATATGATTCTGGAGATAATGTAATTTTGACCACATGGATAATTTGTAATTATAATAAGTTTATTTTTGACTCAAGTATCGAATATCGACAAAACGACCGATATGAACATGAATAATTATATGATTTTTATAGAAAGGTAATAAGTGATATAAAAAGAATAATAAACTTGAAAAAGGTTTTTAATCAAGTATAAATTAAATTAAATTTATTATTCAAGAATATAAATAATGAACGAGACAAGTCAGACTCAAGGTAAGGGAACATTTCACCCCCCCCCTCCTCTTTTAGTCAAAGACTTATTTTATGTTATGTATTTTAATTTCAATTTTCTTATGTTGGAATATGTTATTATATATCCTTATTCTATAAATTTTATTTCCATGTGATGAGATACCCTTTTCTCTCTCATAAAATCAATTTCTGAATTTTTAAGTGACGTTGTTAGGCTACCGAATTTCCGTAAGGGAATTTCTAAACTCAATTTCCACTCATTGGGTTTTACGCATACTTTTTTGATTATATTATGCCAATATTATGTGTGTAATTACTATTTATTTATTTATGTTATAATTTACACTTCCCTTTTTTTTGATATACTTTTGAAACATATAATCATCCCATTCATAAATTCTTACGTCATTTATACAAACTTTGTAAGGGAAATATTAGCTCTATCTCCATTCATTGAGTTAAATATTCATGTCATTGGTTTTGTTTTTCCAATAATATGTGTGAATTACCTATGATTTTTTTACACTTAATATTCACTTATATTGGGTTTATCTATATTTATCACACATAATTATGTCATTAATTTATCCTTAATCTAATGATACGATCTCTGTAAGGGACTACGTCTCAATCTCCTTTTATTGAGGCATATCTTGATATTGTGCACCTTTAATATCCTATAAGGTGTATATACAACCCTTTTGATATTTTATATCATGAATTTCTATATTCTCATGATATTTAAAGTTTATTTTGATGTTATTCTTTAATTATTTTTATTCAAGTGTTACGAGACTCTTTAACTGAAACATCATTTTAAATGTTTTAAAGATTTATTCTTCTAAATATTTCACATTAATTTCCATGTTCTCAAAATTGTTTTAAGCATTTATTTATATAGACATATAAGTTTTAGAATTTTAACTCTAAAATTTATTTTAAATGTTTTAAAGTGGTATGGGACACTTTTATTCAAAAATCTCTTTATTAAATGTTTTAAATGGTTTTAGAAATGGATTGAATATTTCAATATCTTGAATTGATTTAGTGTGAAATTTTTATAATTTAAATATTTTATGTGTTATGATTATGTAATTGTACTTGTACATTTGATAGGTGGTTATGTGATAATCCAAATACAGGTGGTTTCTTGATAAACCTAGGGTAAGTGATCCCAAGATAGCTCTCCAATGCATTGGGTAACATGACAGAGGTAAACGTTAATGTTTCTCCTAAGAGATTCAGAGAATTTACTGTGATGGGTATTCCAAACGTAACTCGCTGTGTAGATGTGAAATCTAAAATGTAAGTATGTTATCAATTATACAATTTACCTTTATGATTTATGATTTCTATAATTTATTCATAAATCTTATGATTTCATGAGGTATGTTAAAGATCTTATGTTTTATGATTGAAAAGTATGATTTATTTTTTTTTATGTATTCATGGATTAATGTTTTGTTTACTTATTTTATTATCCATTACTAAGATTTTTATGCTCATCCAAATTTTTTGAAATGTTTTTCACAGGGTATAAGGAAGTATAAGAAAAAATAATAATTTAAGAATATTTTTATCAAGAAAATAATTCTTGTTTTATTTAAGTAGTTTTATTATTGTAAAAAAATTGGATAGAGTATAAGTGTCTACTTTGTAATTTTTGAGATGTAATTGTAATATTTATGGCCTAATTCTCTAAAACTCTAAACTTGAAAAGATCCTCAATTTTAATTCTTGACTTAACTCAAGATTATGTAATGTTTAAGGCTAGGTCCTTATAATAACTGTTCAAAATAGCTAAAGTAGTGCATGTGTTTTCTATAACTTCATTTATTTATAAGGAATTTAACCATTTAAAAAGGGAATTTCATTTATAAATGTTTGGGTCCTTATAGAATCCTCAAGATAGTGATGATTTTGAACTTAATGGAAAATCCTTGAACACTCTCCATTGTAGGATTGACCAAAATGAATTTAATCACATATCTTCTTGAAAAACCACCCATGAAATATTGAAGTTATTAGAAGTAAAACATGAAGGCATAAATAAAATAAGACACTGGATTGGATATATATCATCCAGATTTTAAAAGTTTCTCCATGCATCTAAATAAATCAATTACTAGTATAGTTAATCGGTTCACAGAAATTTTCAATGTTAGAAAATCTATCGATGAGAATTTATCCACATAAACACTCATGAAGAAAATCTCATGGGTTTTACCAGTTCTTGGGCTCCTAATGTGAAGGAGATCTAAGAAGGAAAATACATGAAGAATATGGCAGTTGAGGAACTCAACAAATCACTCATGACATATGAAATCTCCATGAAATGAAAAGTGTTAAAAGAAGCAATGGAAGCCAAGGAAAAGAAAAAAAACTGCCTTTTAAAGTAATGAAAGATGATGATTCTTCCGGAAGTAACACCAATGACAAAGATGAACTTGAACAACTTGTGTCAGAGGTGACGTGCTATGAATGCAAAAAAAAGGTTCATATTAGACCAAAATTTATAATCTATAAAAATAGGTTGAAAGACAATGAGAAAGGTAGGAAAATGCTTAAAATTTCGACTTGGATTGATTCATCCTCCTTAAGTGACTCAAGTCCTAATGCCTCATGGAACATCTCAAGGAAGGTAATGAGGTCAGTTCTCCATTTTCTCACTCTCCTTTTCATTCATCTTCCACCACCTCTTCTTCTTGCTCTTCTTCTTCAATTCCCCAAAGTTATGAAGACCTCGAATATGCTTGTGATCATCTCAAAAATGGTTTTCCTGAACTATATTATTTATAAAAAGGTTTCAACAAAAAATATAATGAAGTTTCAAATGAGAAAAATCAAATTGTTGATGAAAAATATCTTTATTCAAAAGAAATAGATGATTTTGTTTTGAAACAAAAAAATCAATTGGATGTTGAAGTTTTCAAAACTGAAATAAAGGATCTTAAAATATCTCTTTCTAAATTCACCCTAGGTGAACAAAAACTTAACTTGATCCTCAGTTCTAAAAGTGTTAAAAGAAACAATCATGTTTTTGGTTTTTTAAATAATTAAAACTCTTCAAAAAATGAAACTTTTGTGAAAAGTATTTCTAAAAATAAATTTTGAAAATATTTTCAAAAAATCATGCATTTAATTTATAAGTGTGATTGTAAAAACTCTATATATGGTAAACCCAAATCAATATATATTTCTTATAAATTTTATAAAAGAAAAAATCATGTCAAACAAATTTAGGTTTCTAAATCCTTATTAGCCAATATTATTGGACCCGAGATTGTTTCGTTATCTCAATGTCTATTATCCCACACTATTGAATGCAAAATAATGGTACCAAAAGGTACATGATTTTTAATTCTTATAGGACTACTCCATTGAGCTTCATTGATCTATCATAAGTTGGCTTCTCAATAAAGTGGTTCTTCAACCCTTGAACTAATTAATTATCTCTTTCCATATTAATATCAATGTTATATGTTACAATTGAGGGGGATCCTAGATATTTCATTTCCATATAAATTTGGAAATCAACCTTGATCTACATGGGAAAAGTTTTTTCAATTTGTTATATTTTATTTTTCTTATGAACTTAATTTCAAGACCTCTCTCTCTCTCTCATCTATGTATTTTTATTTATTAAGAGGAGAGGTTATTTTTTAAAAAATGGGGGGCTCTATAGTTTTCCCATTCTTTATTTTTTGTTCAAAATTATTTTCTAATCTCTTTTTCAAATTTCTTCACTTTATTATTTTCCTTTTCAAAATTCGTCTCTTATCTTTTTCAAAATTACATTTAAGAATCTCTTATATTTTTAAATTATTGAATATTTTTCATATTATTTTTCTTGAATTTATTTATTTTCCTTCTTAAGGTGATATGAACCACAATGTTATATGCTCTATTTTGTTTTATATAGGGAGTTTTTTTATAATCTATTATCTTTTTATTCCTTATATTAGCATGTTCTTAATGTTTTATCTTTTTTTAAGCTTTTTCTATATTGAAAATATTTTTTTAAAGAATGATTCAAATGTAAATATCATGGCATGATCTTGTTTTTTTTCTTATCTCTTATTTCATTTTTGATAATCACAAAGGGGGAGAGGTTTTTTGGTTTCTGATTATTAGAATAATTGTTTGTTTGTTTTTTATCAAAGGGGGAGAAATTTTTTTATGCCAAGAGAGGGATTTTTCTTTTATTTTTGGGAGAAGTTGATTAATTTCTTGAGCATGTTGAATATATTTATTTATCACTTGAGAATGTTAAATATCTTTATGTTAATCTCTTGAGGATATTGAATTTATTAAATTATAATATCTTGAATTTATTTAAATTCTTATCTTTAACTATTGATTTACACTTAATTTATCTTTTTATATTAAGTTTTTTTTATCACCAAAAATGGAAGATTGGTGTACCAATCTCTCTCATAGTGTTTTGATGATCACAAACACTCACCTATGTTTCTAATAGTTTCATTTAAGTGAGTTTAATGTTTATATTGAATATAAAATGATGGAATTCAATGACATCATGAATGCATTAAAGATATTTTAAAATTGCTTCTGAATTCATAATGGATGATTTGAATCCGTGGAATGATGTTGCAAGTACCTTATAAGACCATTAAATCGAGTGGGAGTAGCACATTTTGAAGCAGGTTGTAACAGGCAGCACTGGCTAGTTGGTGGCATGAACAGAATCCTCTTGGTATGCAGAAGACCTGCCGACCTACTAGTGGGAACAGATAGTGTGTAGCGGATTCTAGGTTGTCTATCGGCTACCCGGTGGAGGCTACCAAGTATCACTATGTCAAAATAGGAGTTTAGCACCAGTTTAAACTGCTATGAAATTATTCTACGACGGTTTTGGAAAACCAGCACTAAATCATGCTTCAATATTTATTTAGCAGTGATTTTTCAAAACTATCGCAGAACAATTTAGCAGTGGTTTTTTTGTGGTAGTTTAAACCGCCGTTAAATCATTTTGTGGGATTTTTTTATTTTTTTTATTTTTTTTTTATTTTTTTTAATTTTTTTAATTTTTTTTAATTTTCATAATTAATTTTATTTATTATTCTATTATTCTATTATTTTAATATTTTATAATTCTCAGTTTGATTTATTATTTATTTATTTATTACTTTTATTTTTATTATTATTTTTTATTTTTTATTTTTTATTTTTTATTTTTTATTTTTTTATTTTTTTATTATTTTAGTAGTATTTTCTTATTTTATTATTCTCAAAATTAATTATTATTTTTTATTATTTTTATTTTATTTTTATTTTATTTTTTTTATTTTTTTTATTTTATTTTATTTATTTTATTAATTTTTGAATTCTCATAATTAATTTATTATTTATTATTTATTTATTATTTATTACTATGCACATGCCATATATAGAAATTTTGTGCAGCCTCTTCATATGGTGAATAAATATAATTTTATATACTTATATTGTGACTTCCCGACCCAGGTGTCACGCAACGGTGCCCCAACTCGGTGGGCAACATGACCTCCTGTGCGCCTCCCCATATGTCAGAGGCTACCGACTATCAGCAAGGGTTTGCTAAGTCATTCGTGAGGAGACTATACCTTCTTTTATCAGAGTAAAATACTAGTGGAAGTAAACAAGCAATAGTGGAAGCATAACTAATCATAACAATACCAATATCACAAGAATAACTAAGACAGGAAATATAATACTCAATTGAAAGGGATACATGCAATGCCAATATAAGTGTCAAAATGGAAAGACTGAAAAATAGAGACATCAATGACTCCCAAGTAGGTCCCGAACCACATATGGTTCCCTCAACCAAGCTCTATACCCAATCATCAATTTAATCCAAGGCCTTTTTCCCTTAACCTTTCCTACAACAACAAAGTTTATTCGGGTACTGATCAGGAAGCCTAAGTAGGGTGTGATTACAACTCAATAGTCCACCACCAACGGTGTCTAAAACAAGTCCAGTTAACAATAGTGTATGCAGTTATATAAGGAATTAAATATAATGCATAAATAAATAGTTTATCATGTTAATAGATATTATTTATTCAACCTCGCAATTTATTAAGCATGTTACCATTCTTTAACTCACACATTTGAATGGCCATGTTGTCATTCCTTAACTCACACATTTGAATGGTCATGTTACCATTCCTTAAATCACACATTTGAATGACCATGTTACCATTCCTTAACTCACACACTTGAATGATCATGTTAATTAACTTGTCAATTAATTGACCATATATATCTAATTAATTAATTCATCAATTAATTAATCAATATTCAAAAACTTGAAATCTCATAATTAATTTCACAATTAATTTCCGCATTCACAATTTCAACATATTAATAATTAATTCAACAATTAATTATTCAAATCACAATTTCATAATCCAAACCATGCACATTAATTAATGATAAAATTAATTAATCAAGTTCAATAATCTTAATAACTCCATAATTAAATTAACAATTAATTATTCATGATCTAAAATCCCAACATCCCAATTCCACATTTCCTTCAATTAATTTATTTTCCAAATTAAATTAATTTAATTAAGGATGAAATTGTTAAACATCTAATAGAAATTCTACAATTGCATACACATAATGGTATTCAAGACTATGGGATTTGAATTTTAGACCACCTACCTCAAGATTGGTGAAAAAGATCACTCGCCAATGAATATCCTCAAATTGATCATAATTAATCAAGAATGTGTCATAGAACGGGATTTAGATCTGACTCCTTGAAAGTGGATGAAGCAATGACAAAATCCCTACATTTGCGATAGAAACCATAGTCTAGACACCTCTCAATAAGAACCAGGTAGTCCATTAGCAACATATCTAGAAGCTGATTAATAATCATAAGTAATACCTTAAAATTTGAGTTCCAGACATCCAAGATCCGATGTGAGATCACTTCCGGATCGAAGCGGACTCCCAGAAATCAATGGTAGAAGACCCAAAGCAAGGAGGGAGGTGCCCAGAGGGTCTTCGATTGAAGGCGAAGGTGTGTGTAGGAATTTTGGTCCAAGAAAATGGTGTGTGGAGCATCCGAGATCAAATACTATGGTGGTCAGAGCATCTATGGTGATTAAAAAGGTTTTTGGATGGTTACTCATTGTTGGATACGCATTTTTAATTCATTGGGAATCAAAATTACATGACGTGAACTCCCATTTCAATTCATGTAACTCATTTCCCCTATTTACAAGTGAAATTTCATCAAAACATTTAAAAAAATAATTAATACAGATTACACGTGGTGATATATGATTACATGTGGTGAAATCTAATTACACATACTGTAATATGATTACATGTGGTGTAATATTACACGTGGTGAAATCTAATTACATGTGGTGAAATTTAATTTCATGACATGCTGACACGTGGAGAAAGACAGTTATAGGGGGTGTAAATTTTTGAGGTTTTTAATTAATTCTAGACATGGAAAAAATTAAAAATAACCCATTTTTGACCAAAAAATTTAAAAGAGACATACCTAGAAAAAACGGGATCTTACTATCTCCCCACCCTTATAATAGCTCATCTTCGAGCTGCACTTCCAAGCCTCTATAAGTTTTGGAGTAAAAAATATCGGTTCATTGAGATTGCATATCTACCTCCATTTCCCGTGTCTCTTCCTACACATGTCCATGTTGTCATAATACATGAACTATTGGCAAAGTCACTCCCCACAACACTTTCTCTCAGTGATCCAAAACACGAATAGGATGATCCTCAAAGGACGCATCTATCTCTAGCTCAACATCATCAACATCAATCATATGAGAAGGGTTGGGGTGATACCATCATAGTTGTGATACATGGAAAACATCATGCATATCATTGTATTTCTATGGAAAAACCAATAGGTATGCCACCGGCCTGATTCTCTCCATGATCTCAAAAGGTCCAACAAACCTGGGCACCAACTTATCCTACCTTTGTATCCAGTGGTGACCCAACCTAGGTAACACCCAAAGGAATACATGATCACCCACTATAAACTCTAGGGGTCATCTTCATCTATCAGTATATGAATTATGCCTACTCTGAGCTGTAGCTATACGTTTTCGAATAAATTGCACCTGTTCTGACGTCTCCTGCATGAGACTCGATCCCAACAACTCTGACTCTCCTGTTTCCATCTAATAAAGAGGTGATCTAAAAGTCCTACCATAAAGAGCCTCATATGGTGTCATCTATATAGTTTATTGATAACTATTATTATAGGCAAACTTCATTAAGGCCAAGTGTTTCTCCCAAGACCCACCAAATTCTTGAACACATGCCTACAGCATATCCTCAAGAACTCGTATAGTACGTTTTGACTTCCCATCTATCTATGGGTGGAAAGACATACTCAATAATACTTGTGTACCAAGTGAATTCTGCAAGCCCTTCTAGAAGCATGAAGTAAAGTTTGAATCGTGATCTGATACTATAGTTCTTAGCACCCCATATAGACGGACTATCTCCCAAACATATAGTTCTCCCAAATGATCTAATTGTAAGGTTTCCCTTATAATAAAGAAATATTCTACCTTTGTCAGTTAATCCACAATGACCCAAATATCGTCATTATTCATAATCTTATTTGGAATACCTACCATAAAATTTATGGTCACGTTATCCAACTTCTATTCTGGAATAGGCAATGGTTGTAGTAAACCTCCATATCTTTGATGTTATTCCATCACCTGATAACAAGTGAAGCATTGTGTCACAAACCCTGTTATCTCTTTCTTCATTCTCAGCCACTAAAATTGTCGCCATAGGTCACAGTACAATTTGGTTACACCTAGATGCACCACCCACTTTGAGGAATGAAATTCCCGCATGAGCTCCTCTCACACGCTTGTTGGAACAACCACTTGATCCTTCACATGGATAATCTCATCCTCATCTTTCATTTAGTCTAAAGGTATCTCCCCACCTTCAAATATTTCCATCAAGTCCAAGCACTCTGGGTCCTCATACTACATGTCCTTGATCCCTCTCAAAAGTGTAGACTCTATTTCAAATTATACGAGTGTCATATTATCCAGTCTCTCCTAAACCACAATGTGTATCTCAACTAGAAACTTCATCATATTCCACTCAGCACTAGATTCATGAACCATTTGATTCTGAGTTTTCCTACTCAAAGTGTCATCTAAATTGTTTTCTTTCCTCGGTGTATATTCCAGCTCAAAATCAAATGACTTCATATATTTAACTCATCTTCATTGTCGAAGATTCAAATCATGTAGTGAAAAGATATACCTCAACCTCATGTGATCTCTATATACTATAAACTTTTCTCCAAAAAGGTAGTGTCTCCAACACTTCAGAGCATAAACCATTGCTGCCAACTTGAGGTTGTGAGTAGGGTAATTCCACTCATGTGGCCTCAACTACTGAGACCCATATTCCATAACTTTATCCCCTTGCATCAACACATCTCTGAGCCCGATCCCAGAAGCATCGCAATACACCGTGTACTCCTCACCTGACTTGGGTAGGATCAAAATTGATGTTGGCATCAACCACTTCTTCAAATCTTGAAAATATTTGTCACGAGACTCTAACCATTCAAACTTCACTCCCTTTTTGGTCAAGCCCAAAAGCAGCTCTTCCAAATAGTAAAAGTCTTGGAAGAATCTCCTATAATATCCAGCTAATCCTAGAAATATTTGGATATCGAAACATTCTTGGGATGATCCTAAGAAACAACTACTTGAACCTTCACTGGGTCCACTGACACACCTTCCTCAAAGATTATGTTCCCTAAAATGTGTACCTGCTCAATCCAAAACTAACACCTTAGATATCTTGGCATATATTTTATGCTCTCTCAGGGTACTCAATACTATGTCAAGATGTTGGGTATGATCATTATGAGTCTTGAAGTACACCAAGATGTCATCCACAAACACCACTACAAACTGATCCAGATACAGATGAAATATATTTTTCATCAAGGCCATAAACACTGCTGGTGTGTTTTTCAAACCAAACGATATTATGAAAAACTCATAAATCCCATACCATCTCCTAAAATTAGTCCTTGGTATATTAGAGGTCCGAACACTCAACTGATGATACCCCTATCTTAAGTTGATCTTTGAGAACACACAAGCTTCCTTTAACTGGCCAAAAATATCATTGATGCACGGAAGAGGATATTGGTTCTTCATAGCCATATTATTCAACTTTCGATAATCAACACACAAACATAAACTCCTGACATCCTTATTTTCAAACAACACATGTGATTCCCAAGGAAATTTACTTGGTTGGATAAATCCTTTATCCTTCGATTCCTCTAGCAGAAATTTGAGCTCTTAAAGCTCGGTAGGTGCCATTCTGAATGGTGGAATAGATACTCGCTTAGCCCCTGACATGAGCTCAATAGTGAATTCCACACCTCTCTTAGTTGGCAGCACTGAGAAGTCTTCGGGAAAGATATCTGTAAATAGTTATACTACTGGTGCAAGGACATCTTGCCTAACACCTTCATCATCCAATAAAATACTAGAAACCTGGGTTGTGAGATCTCTTGGTTTCTAATTAATTATCCCTACTCAAACTTCCTAGATATCCCACTTCCCACGGTGAATGTAATGGTCACCTGCAAGAGATGTAAACATCACCCTCCTATGGTAATAATCGATGTAGGCTCAGTATGCGACTAGCCAATCTATACCCATAATTAGATTGAATCCTGACATGTTAAGAATATAAAGATCCCATAGAAAATGGTATTCTCTGATCTCAAGAGTGCATCCATTTCACATACATATGTCTCTAGACCGTACTCCCAATGGATTATCTATCGTCATAACCCCACTCACAAACTCCATCGCCAGGCTCAAACCATTAACAAATTTTTAATATATAATGGAATGAGAGGCACCAATATCAAATAAAGAACATGCTAAAGTAGATTCTACTAGAATAGTACCTCTCAATGTCTATGGCCCAACCTCTTTATCCACAATTTTAGGTTTCACCGCATGAAACTGTCATGACCCTATTCCTTTTGATTTTTTCTGAATCCCATGAGTTGCACTACTTTATTGATATGGGTTCTCTTTCCCAGAATCACCACATCCCCTGCCTCTACCGCCTCGACCAATAAAACTCCAACTGCCAGACTGATATAGTGAAGAAGACCCCATTCCTGCACTATGGTTCTATCTAGCTCCTCTATCACTACTTGACTGCCTCGGGTTCCTATATAACCTCTATAGATATCCCATCTTTCCACAATATCTACACTCAACTAGTGGTCAGGGATATTGTATATGATAGTGGCCTGACCAACCACACCGGTGGAAAACCACTAGATAAAATTCATGTGTAATTGATCCCTCTGTCTAGCTACTTTGCTTCCTACTACCCTAGATGACGTCCTCATAATGTTTCTTTTTGATCTCGAAATTCATACCACCTAACTGTCTAGTAGGAATCACTTGTCTACTACTAGAAGCCTCCTTCAGGTTCTCCTCAGAGATGATATCCTAATTCACCACCTCTGAAAACTTCTTCATCCTGAATATATTCACCTGGGACTTAATTTCACACTTAAATCTAACTTGAAACCTATTTTCCATTGTATTCTCATCTCCGGTCAATGCTGGGAAAAAGCACTGCAAATCTGTGAAGCGTCCAGCGTAGTCCATCATAGACATGCTCCCCTAAGTCAATCTCATGAACTCAGCTACTCTTTCCTACCTAAGCATATCTAGGTAAAAGTGCTTGAAGAAATTATCTTGAAATTCCTTCCAATACATAGTCTCCAGTTATCCATTATAAGTTTCAATGTCCCACCAACACTTCACTTGACCACATAACATATATGCCACCAAATTTACTCTCTTTTCTACAGGAGTCTCCAAATGGTCAAGTATAGTCTAGATGGACTCGATCCAGAACTCAACTCCCTGAAGTCCACCCTCTATAGTAAAAGTTGGAGGGTGCTACAATTGAAACTCCCTTGTTAGATCAGACATTCTTTTCAAAACCCACACAGGGTCCCTTTCCATGAGTTTCATGAAGCGAGTCAAGTTTTCTCGAAATTTATCATCTTATTCCTCCCCCGACACTATCATTGCCTTAGGTTCTACCACTGGAGGATCATCCACAACCATGTCCTCCAGTCATCCTCTCAATAAGTGTCTTCATGGAGGAATAAATCTACAATGAAAACAATATATCTTAGAACTCACAACACAACTTTATCAATTTTATGTTAGAGGAAATCATAACAAGTCTTTCCTCCAAACCTTGTCGCAAGGTTAAAACTGAGGTGTTATTACTACCCTTAACCATCCTACACCTACATCCGGTTAACAAGGGTAAAACATGTCTCAACTTTCAAGTTTCTCATTTAGACACCCAATTATTCACATTTTACATCATTTACCATTTTATATTAGCCAGCCCTTTTTTTACTTCAAAAACACAAGTAAGAAAAAATAGTCTATGTTCAACAACTTACCCATAACCTATTTTCTCATGCGCGCCTAAAATGATGCATGTCACAATAATCTTGAATGCCTAGAATGATGCATGCAGACTCAACTCTCATTCCATTTCAGGCCACGAATCAATTCTCAATTTTTTTCATAAATAACAATCACATCACACAAAAAGTGCATCAGCAAATATGAAATAATATTCAACTACAATAGAAAACATCAATAACAATAATCCCACCCTGAGTACTTAGGTTTCCCCCGTACATAGGTTTGAAACTCACATGCATGAGCTCATTACCAAGCCTCTGACTCTTTTTAGTCTCATGTGGACCTTTCCCCAAATAGTAAGACAAAAGAAGAAGAAAAGAAAACCCATATGATACCACTTTGTGACATACCAACTCAGGTGTCACACAACGGTTCCCTGAGTCGGTGGGCCACATAACCTCAGGCGCGCCTCCCCGTACACCAGAGGTTTCCAACTAGCAGTGAGGATCTGGTAAGTCAGTCGTGAGAATTCTATACCCTCTTTTATCAGAGTAAAACACCATCAGAAGTAAAAAAGTAATAGTGGAAGAATAAATAATTGTAACAATACCAATTTCACAAGAATAACCAAGATAGGAAATACAATACTCAATTGAAAGGGAAACATGCAATGCCAATATAAGTTTCAAAAGGGAAATACTGAAAAATAAAGACACCAATGACACCCAAGTGTGTCCTAAACCACGTCTGGTTCCCTCAACCAAGCTTCATCCCCAATCATCAATCTAATCCAGGGTCTTTTCCCTTAACCTTTCATGCAATAATAAAGTATATTTGGGTATCGATCAGGTAGTCCAAGTAGGGTGTGAGTAAAACTTAGTAGGTCACCATCAATGGTGTCTAAAACAAATCCAGTCAACAATAGTGTATGAATTTCTATAAGGAAATAAATATAATGCATAAATAAATAGTTTATCATGTTAATAAATATTCTTTATTCAACCACATAATTGAATGATCATGTTACCATTCATTGGCTCCCACATTTGAATGACTATGTTACCATTCCTTAACTCATACATTTGAATGACCATGTTACCATTCCTTAACTCACGCATTTGAATGATCATGTTAATTAACTCATCAATTAATTAACCATGTATATCCAATTAATTAATTCATCAATTAATTAATTAATATTCACAAACTCAAAATCCCATAATTAATTCTACAATTAATTTCCTTGTTTAGAATTTCAACATATTAATAATTAATTCGACAATTAATTATTCAAATCACAATTTCATAATCCAAACCACCCACATTAATTAATTATATAATTAATTAATCAAGTTCAAAAATCTTAATAACTCCTTGATTAATTTAACAATTAATTATTCGTGATCTAAAATCCCAACATCCCAATTCCACATTTCCTTTAATTAATTTATTTACCAAGTTAAATTAATTTAATCAAGGACACAATTTCTAAACATATAATAGCAATTATACAATTACATACACATAATGGTATTCAAGACTATGGGATTTGAATTTTAGACCACCTACCTCAAGATCGATGATGAAGAATGTTCACCAAAAAATATCCCCAAATTGACGTACTCAATTAAGAACGCATTGTAGAATAGGATTTAGATCCGACTCCTTTAAAGCGGAGGAAGCATTGACAAAAGCTCTACATTTGTGATAGAATTTGGCTTCTAGACACCTCTCAATAAGAACCAGGTAATCCGTTAGCAACGGATCTAGAAGCAGATTAATAACCAAAAAACATACCTTAAAAATCTAGGTTCAAACATCCAAGATCCGATGAGAGATCACTTTCAGATCGAAGCGGGCTCCCGGAAATCAACGATAGAAGACCCGCTACATGGAGGGAGGTGCACGAAGGGTCTTCAATTGAAGGCGGAGGTGCATGTAGGAATTTTGATCTAAGAAAATGGTGTATAAAGCATCTGTGGTCAAATACTATGGTTTGTGGAGTGTATGCAATGATTAAAAGGTTTTTGGAGGGTTATGAATTGCTGGATACGTGTTTTTAATTCATTGAGCATCAAAATTACACGACGTAAACTCCATTTCACGTCGTGTGACTCATTTCCCCTATTTCTAAGTGAAATCCCCTCAAACCCTTTAAAAACATATTTAATGTAGATTTACACGTGGTGGAATATGATTACACATGGTGTAATATTACACATGGTGAAATCTGATTACACGTGGTGAAATTTAATTTCGTGACATACTGACACATGGTGAAAAATTGGTACAGGGGGTGTAAATTTTTGAGGTTGTTAATTAATTCTAGACATGGATTAAATTCAAAACAACACATTTTTTGCCAAAAAATTGAAGAGTCGTATATGGAAAAAGATGGGATCTTACATATATATATATTGATGTCTAAACAATAAATGAATAATAAATAAATAAATAATAAATAAAACTAATAATAAAATAATAATTAATTAAAAATAAGTTAATAATTAATGTATAGAAAATAACTAAATAATAAATAAATAAATAAATAAAATAAAAAATATATATATATAAATAATAAAATAATAAAATAATAATCAAAATTAATTAAATAATAGATAGATAATAAATATTAAATAAATAACAAATAATTAATAATTAATTAATTAATTAATTAATAATTAATAAAAAACAAATAATTAATTAATTAATAATTAATAATTAATAAATGAATAATGAATAAATAAATAATAAATAAGAAATAAATAAATAAACAATAAATGAACAATAAATTAAAAATCAATAATTAATCAATAATTAATTAATAACTAATTAATTAATAATTGATTAATTAATTAATAATAAACAATGAATAAATAAATAAATAATGAATAAATGAATAATAAATAAATAAATAAACAATAAATGGAAAATAAATTAATAATATATAAATAGTACATAAATAATAACTAAATAATCAATAAATAATCAATAATAAATATTAAATAAATATTGAATAGTTATTTAAGAGTAATTTAATAATAAAAATAAATCAATAATAAATAAATATTAAAAAAAATGCATAGTAAATAAATTAATAAATAATAAATAATAATTGAATAAATAATAAATAATTAATAATTAATAATTAATAATTAATAATTAATAAATAATAAATAAATAATAAATAAACAACCAATAAATGAAGAATAAATAAATATTAAATAGTTATTTAATAATAATTTAATAATAAAAATAAATCAATAAATAATAAATAAATACTAACATAATAAATAATAAATATTAAATAATAAATATTAAATAAATATTAAATAGTTATTTAACAATAATTTGATAATAAAAATAAATCAATAAATAAATAATAAATAATAATTAATAATTAATAATTAATAAAATGATAAATGGATATAATTTTTTATAAATATATATACATATAATAAAATTTAGATAAATATGTATAAACACACATTTATGTTACATAAATATATATAAACACACTCAGATATATAATTGTATATTAATATAAATATATATATAAACAGAAGTAAATATAAATATCTTTATATATATATATATATATATTTACACATATATGATATAAACATAATTATGTATAAATATTTATAAATGTATATAAATATACACAAATATTCATAAATTCATATAAAAATATCTATATAATTGATAATAAATTACCAAAAGAGGAGAAAACGCAATAATTGAAACACCATAAAATCAATAGGAATGTAAATCAATGAAATAAAATCATAAATAACATAAAAATCATATGAATACTCTCTTAAACAAAGATGAAATCTCATCAAATGTGTATGATATATATATATATACTTAAATTTATTTAAATATATTATATATTAATATTTATTTACAAATATTAGAATATAAATATAAATATATATTTTTTTATCAATACACACACATATCTATATAAAACATTATTTATATATTTGTATGTATATATATATATATATAGTTTTACTGTAAATTCATTTATATACTATATTTAATCATAATGATATATTTATATAAAATTACATTTATATATGATGTATACACACAATATTATTGACACACAAATTCATATTTATATTTCTCAAATACACACACAAATATTTACATATATATTGTTATGAAATTGATCGAACGCTGATTGAAACTGCAAAGCATTTCGAAACCGGATATGTAAGATCGATCGTAGGCGAAGTGCATCATTGAAAAGCAGATGTCGTATTTGCGTATGATGGTGATAATAAAAAATGGAAATACAAATACAAAATAAATACAAGAAGTAGAGAACACAATGTAGAGCCAAAAGTCCATCTTATTTCATTAACATATCACCATATTTATAGAGTACGTGAGATCTGATCCAACGGTGAGAATATTAAAGGTTGTCCATTAAGAGGGGAATTAATTGGGAATTGAGGAGTCATCATAATTATCATAATTATGACATCCATTAATAGCGTTTCATAACACTCCCCCTTGGATGTCATAATTTCATGGAACCTTATTTAATCTTCACTTATAAAAAACCCTGTGGGAAAAATAAGTGAAGCCAAAATAAATGAATTCCATGTAATGCTACCTCATTAAAAACCTTATCGGGAAAACCCAGCGGGAAAAAAGCTGATGAAGGGAAAAAGAGTGCAGCGTTCCCAACTCCCCCTGATTATATCATTTAGTTATGTCTTCAGGACATGGGAGGAAGACCATAGGTAATAATGAATGGTCTCATTAAAAATCACAACTCATGGGGAAGACACACAATTTCCATTAATTATAGATATCCATAATAATTTATAAAATTCCATTGGATATCTATTATGATGTATTATTGCCTCATTAAAAACCTCATCAAGGAAAAACCCTTCAGGGGAAACACTTGATTAGGGAAAAAGAGTACAATAACATAAAGTCCCCATAGTGTTGCCTCGTTAAAAACCTTATCAAGAAAACCCAATGGGAAAAACTTGACTAAGGGAAAAAGAGTACAACAGTTACATCTCCCATTCATAATGACCATCACTACATTTAACTCATAGAATGACCATGATCAATTCATGACCAAAACATTCAGTTTTGAATTTTGGAATAATAATAACTTATACCCTTTAGATTTTAATGAATAGGGAAGAACAATACCTTGCATCATAATATGATTTATTA
Organism: Viscum album; assembly: GCA_963277665.1. NCBI lineage: Eukaryota > Viridiplantae > Streptophyta > Magnoliopsida > Santalales > Viscaceae > Viscum > Viscum album. Next base: position 1,959,444,264 of record OY728119.1, on the reverse strand, counting down.
TTATTTACAAGGTACATATACACATGTACTAGTATATCCTTCAGGGATAAATAAAATGTGCATTTATATTTAATCCTTCTGGGATAAGTATGTTCTTCATCAAACCCTTATATACGAAATCTATCACTCTTGGAAGCAAGAGATTTAATTATTCATTAAGGGTAAGACCATTCCAAAATCTAATATTTCATCTTTAGGATGATTAATTAAAAATACAAGTACATTCCATGTAATTTCATGATCAAATAATTCATTGATTTTAGAAAACTCTTCAAGAGTTTAGATTTTTTTCAAAACACCTAAGTAATATTATGAATACAATGATTCATACATGAGATGATAAATTCAATTTATATTCTTCCTTAACTTAATATGGATAAATATTATTCAGTTCACTACATAATTTATCAGATTGGGTGAAACTTTCATAATTTTGAATATGCTTCAGGCATTTCAAACCCTTCTGGGATTCATATAAATATCCAAATAAGGAAGAATATAAGATCATTTATATTCAATAGTCTTTATAGTTTAGATAATCAATCCATAACTTTATATGTTTAACATTTCATAAGTTCCTTTTTTGTCCAATTATTATGATGTCGACATCTGTCGAAATTCATTGTCATCAATGAGTTTTAAAATCATTCATAGAAAATATATCATCAACAACATTTTATTGAGATCTCATAATTTTTCTGGTACCAGTGTCACTTCGGGGAAAATATCTAAAAAGATATAATGTTGTCGATATATTCATTTTCCTCTTCAAGGAAAAATATATTTATTTCTTTCTACTCATGATGAACAATGATTTTATATAATCAACTCAACTACACTTCAGGTGTGTATAATCAGACTATTGATTTCCAACACTTTACATTCATGTGAGTGTTGTGAGCATTTTGTCAATGGTTCTATAGGACCATATAATATATGATACTCAGTATTTATTTTAATCAACATGCATAGCATGCGATGTATACTCACCAGCAGCAAATAATACATGTCATCATTTAGTGGATGCATTTTTCATATAGATGGATCACATGGTGGGCGCGCCCCATATATACTTCTTCATAAGTATATGGGAAATTTATTTCCATAATAGCTGCTAATGATATAAATAATTTACCTCAAAAATGGGTACCTCAGGGTAAATTATTATATAGGGGGAATTCATAATGACTTAATGATAATAAATTCATTGATAATTTTGTAGACATGCATCCATTAAATAAATTCATCATTCTCCTCCTGATGGATGTCTACTATGTTATCAATAAATTGATGCTCGTGTATACTTGAATCAATATCTTTCATTATAATTGATCCCAGATGACCTATGTCATATATTTGAAGTGCTAGGATCAGTAAAATTCTGGTTTACCATTATTGATTCGATTGTACATAACAAATTCTTTATAATCACTTTTATGAATACTTGTTACATATCGAGGTACCTCTTTTGCCTCTATATGATATTCATTTTCAAGAATACCATTCATTTATCTCATTGAGACATCAGATATAACAAAGCATTAATAATTTGTACTACCAAGTAGGAATATATTCTCTCTTCTGGGGTCATTTATTAATTTTCACTACCGGTAAATGTACTTATATGAGCATATACTAACGAATATATGAGTTCTTTTGAAGCATTTAATCAAAATAATATTTGTAAATATTTTGCTTCAAGATTGATGCATATAAGAACTCCAAGATCTTTCATTGAGCAAACTCATATTTGTCGTTATAATTTCCACTTATGGTGGTTGATGAATTCATAATATAATTATAACAGGTTAGGCCCATCACCAAGAGGATTATTGCATAATTTAGAACTTCTTGCCAAAATATTTTGGAACTTCGGGTCCAAATATTATTTTACAATACATCTACCTACGATAGGAGCCCCACGTGTTTTGAAGCTCGTGAATGTGGTAGTGATAACTAATGAGGAAGAATCTTATGGATCCACAACACATACCTTATCACCATCCAAAATAATAATTCATAAACAACATTCACTTTATCAAATGAAAGATAGATCATTTGATCAAACCTCATCAACTCGGAAATATTCATGATATCATAAATCATATCAAAAAAAGTCATGAATAATTTCATTCACTTCAAGGAATGAGATATAGTAATTAATACTACATTCACATTGGGAATTCATTCATTCATCAGATTTCATGATCCATGAATGATAATTTATTTTTTATCAATAATGATCATCCTGCATAAAATATAAATTTTATTGATTATGATAATCATTGCTTTAACCACTTCAGGTGGTAAAATAATTTTCATAATATATATCGGATTATCAAAACTATACAATTCAATCATTTCATTTATGAATTATATGAACAACAACATCCACTTCAAGGGATAGATGAATTACATGAGATGATATTGATAATCCAAAAGAATATGATAAATAATAATGTTTCCCTTTATATTGTTGTTGTAGGAACAATAAATGATAAATGAAGATATTCTTCAATATAATGTCAAAGGACATTATTTTCATATCATCCTTCAGGGATGTATTATTTTATAAATACTCAGAAAATTCATTGTGCTCCGTAAATATTTATTGTCAAACCACTTATGGTGGTTATATTTTTTATTATTTGTTATAAACAAATACAACACAATGATCATTCACAAAACATCATATTCACCTCGAACTTGATTTACAATAAAACCAGGTATATTTTCATTCACTTCGGGGAATGAAATAAATCATTTTCAATAAATATTCTCATCCACTCCAGGGAATAGAATAAAATTATTTGTTCGAGTTTTATAATGTCTTCAAGAAAATTTCATGAATATTCAATTCAGCAATTTCATCAATTTCATCCACTTCGGGGGATTAATATATATAAAATATATTTACGCTTGTTTATCAAGAATATTTAATTTCTATAAAACATTTTATAAGAAATAAAATAAAGAGAAAAGAAATAAAACAAATATTTACAAATATTCAAAGTAAATATCATCTCCATCATGAACCTTTATATAGCATAATCAAACTTGACACCTTCAGGGTGAACAAGAAATAAGAGATATGAAATTTTATGGTTCATGGAATGATTAGCAAATTTCGGATCGACATACGATAGGTACGTGATGATCATCAAACTTCGGCTCGACGTACGATGGGTACGCAATGTTCATCAAACATCATCTCGATGTACGACGGGTACGTGATGTTCATTGAACTTCGTCTCGACGTACTACGGGTACGTGATGTTCATCGAACTTCCTCTCGACGTACAACAGGTACGCGATGTCCATCATTCAACGGCTTGACGTACAACCGGTACGTGATGTTCATCATTCAACGGCTCAACGTACAACGGGTACGCGATGTTCATCATTCCACCACTTCTGGTGGTGTAGTTTTTTATTCATTTGATGAATGATGTTTGTCTCAACATCGACCACATCGGTTATTAATCAAATACATTCTCTCCAGGGAATGAAGTGAAATTTGTCAACCGTGAGTCATTACATCTCTTCAGGAGCTCATTATTTTTCCCGCAGCAAAAGATTAAGGAAATCATATATTATTTTCAGATTTATCATGAGGGGAAAAATAAATTTAACAATATCTTAAATATAAAATAAGACTCACCCTTTTGATGTATCACTTCGAATGAGTGGAGCCGATGCGCATGCGAAAGAGTATGTCAAAAGAATAATGTTTATAAAAACATGTGACATACCTTTTTCCCACAATTTTTTTTATGCCGATGATGGGGATGAAGGCAGCGACGTCACGATGTGCAATGCGAAGAAGACGATCATGCTGATAACGTGTTATGAAATTGATCGAACGATGATTAAAACCGCGAAGCATTTCGAAACCGGATATGTAAGATCGATCGTAGGCGAAGCGCATCGTTGAAAAGCAGATGTCGTATTTGCGTATGATGATGATAATAACAAATGGAAATACAAATACAAAAGAAATACAAGAAGTAGAGAACACAATGTAGAGCCAAAAGTCCATCTTATTTCACTAACATATCACCATATTTATAGAGTACATGAGATCTGATCCAACAGTGAGAATATTAAAGGTTGGCCATTAAGAGGGGAATTAATTGGGAATTGAGGAGTCATCATAATTATCATAATTATGACATCCATTAATAACGTTTCTTAACATATATGTATTTATTTACATATATTAGAATATAAACATAAATATAATTTTTTTTATTGACACGCACATGTTTATATATAAACACTACAGGAAAAAGAACTTTTTGAGACGGACTTTTTGAGACGGGAATAAATCCCCTCGCAAAATGTATGTCCAAGAGGTTATTTGCGACAGGGGTAACGACCCGTCGCAAATAACCAATTATTTGCGACGAGATTTCGTCTCCCGTCGCAAAAGTTTTGGCGCAGGTAACGCGCCAAACCGCGCGAAGGTTATTTGCGACGGTGGGATCCCATCATCGCAAATAGTGAAGTATTTGCGACGGGCCCCGTTGCAAATACTCGGCGGCGGTTAATAGCTTTTTGCGACAGGATGTCGTCCCGTCGTAAAAGGTGTGTCGGCAGGGACTATTTGCAACGGGTCTCATTGCAAATAAATTTTTAACTGCCGACAGTAATTAATGCGGGCGTAGGTATTTGCGACAGGTCCCGTCGTAAAAGATACTATTTGTGATGGGATACCCGTCGCAAATACTCTAACTTATATATACCCCCATTCGTTTTTCCTATCATTCCTCTCAATTCTTAGATCTCGTTTCTCTCTGAACTCTGATTTTAGAGGGAAAATTTTTCTAAGTTAATTTTTTTGTTCACGAAGAAGTTGTGAAGTCGTCTACATCAATAGAAAATCAAGCTTAAAAGTATTTATGTTTTATTTAATTTATTATTTATTTCATTTTTTATGTTAATTTTTATTATTGTTGATAAGTTGTAATTAAATTAAATTTAAATTGTTTTGTCATGAGTATTTATTTGTACTAATAAATTGAAATTTTTAGTACTAATTTTTAATAAGTAGTAGTAATTAATAATTATTAACGATAATTAGTAATGTATATAATTAATTTGTAGTAATTAATAATAATTGGTAATAAATAATAATAGATACTAATAATTAGTAATAAATATTAATAATTATTAATAAATAGGAATAAATAGTAATAATGAGTAATAAATAGTAATAATGAGTAATAAATAGTAATAATGAGTAATAATAGTAATAAATTGTCATAAATAGTAATAAATTGTAAGAATTAGTAATAAATTGTAATAATTAGTAATAAATTGTAATAATTACTAATAAATTGTAATAAATTGTAATAAATTGTAATAAATTGTAATAAATTGTAATAAATTGTAATAATTACTAATAAATTGTAATAATGAGTAGTAAATAGTAATAATGAGTAATAAATAGTAATAAATTGAATTAATTAGTAATAAATTGAAATATTTAGTAATAAATTGTAATAATTAGTAATAAATTGTAATAAATAGTAATACATTGTAATAATTACTAATATATTGTAATAAATTGTAATAAATGGTAATAAATTGAAATATTTAGTAATAAATTATAATAATTACTAATAATTAGTAATAAATTGTAATAATTAGTAATAAATTGTAATAATTAGTAATAAATTGTAATAATTAGTAATAAACTGTAATAATTACTAATAAACTGTAATAATTACTAATAAATTGTAATAATTAGTAATAATTAGTAATATTTATTAATAAATACTAATAATTAGTAATAATTAGTAATAATTAGTAATAAATATAGATAATTAGTAATAAATACATATAATTAGTAATAATTAGTAATAATTAGTAATAATTAGTAGTAATTAGTAATAATTAGTAGTAATTAGTAATAATTAGTAATAATTAGTAATAATTAGTAATAAATTGTACTAATTAGTAATAAATTGTAATAATTAGTAATAAATTGTAATAATTAGTAATAAATTGTAATAATTAGTAATAAATTGTAATAATTAGTAATAAATTGTAATAATTTGTAATAAATTGAAATAATTAGTAATAAACTGTAATAATTAGTAATAAATTGTAATAATTAGTAATAAATTGTAATAATTAGTAATAATTAGTAATAATTACTAATAAATTGTAATAATTAGTAATAAGTTGTAATAATTATTAATAAATTGTATTAATTAGTAATAAATACTAATATTTAGTAATAATTACTAATAATTAGCAATAATTACTAATAATTAGCAATAATTAGCTATAATTAGGAATAATTAGTAATAATTAGTAATAAATAGCAATAAATAGCAATAATTGGTAATAAATAACAATAATTAGTAATAAATAGCAATAATTAGTAATAAATATCAATAATTAGTAATAAATAGGAATAATTAGTAATAAATGGGAATAATTAGGAATAATTAGGAATAATTAGGAATAATTAGTAATAATTAGGAATAATTCATAATAATTAGGAATAATTAGTAATAAATAGGAATAATCCATAATAATTAGTAATAATTGCTAATAATTGGTAATAAATATTAATAATTACTAATAATTACTAATAAATACTAATAATTAGAAATAATTAGCAATAATTATAAATAAATATCAATAATTATCAATAATTAGTAATAATTAGAAATAATTACCAATAATTAGTAATAATTAGTAATAATTAGTAATAATTAGCAATAATTAGCAATAATTAGAAATAATTAGCAATAATTAGTAATAATGTCACGACCCGCCCTCGGGGCCCGTGTCGTGACTACCCCAAGCCCGCCTTCCGTAAGCCAGGGGCTGGCGACTAGCACCAAGGCGTAATTCCCAGTAAAAGGGAAGGCATTGCCTTTGAAAAGTAACAAACACCACAAAGTAAGTAAGCGTAAAAGTAAACACTAAGTAAAAATAGAGTACAAATGAAAGTGCGGAAAAGTAAATGGGCCAGTATACAAACCCAAACTGAAAGTAAAGTACAACTCGAAAGGGAAAACAGCAACTGTAAAGTAAAAGCCGCTACTCCGAGCTGTCCACTGGAAATCCCACCTGAAGGGTGGGTACAGATAGCTCCACTGCTCCTCGGGTCCCGCCGTCCGGATCCGAACACGTCCCGCCCAGTGGTCCACCTCCAGGTACCGTCCTGCTCTGCAAGCCTCAGCCAAGATCAACGTTGTCCGTCGTCTGCAACCAACACAACGTAGTGCGGGCATAGCCCGTGCAGGGGTGAGTATAAGCTACTCAGTAGGGACCCCGAGACCCCTGAAGGTCTCCCAAAATCCACAAAGGATAAACCACAAAGGTGAGATACAAACACGAAGTAACAACCGACACTGCTTAGATATATGCCCATACATATACCTAAGTCATCAATTCCAATACGCTCCAACCTCCGAGCCCAAGTACAACTCAGTCCACACAGGAAAGTATACGTATTCCACACAGGAAAGCAAAACGAAATCCACACAGGATAGCACAACACAATCCACATAGGAAAGCAACAGGATTCAGCTCACAAAGGTATACTTCTTCGAAAGACGATAAAGATGATCTCTGATCCATCTAAGTCGTCGGACCCACGAAGGATCGATAGGTAACTAACCCCCGCAAAGACCCACACAGGATCGGGCCCACACAGGACCTGTAGGCGCTGGTTCACACAGGACCGCTGAGCGCAAAGACCCACACAGGATCGGACCCACATAGGATCGGGCCCACACAGGACCTGTAGCACTGATCCACGTAGGATCGCTGAGTGATGTAGTCGTCGTCGAATCCACCAAGGATCTCTGTACTGTCATCGTCGCAGTCACAGTAGCAGTAGCAGAAGCAGTCACAGTCGCAGCCAGCACTAGGGTTCCCGCACACAGCAAGCTCGTTCGGGAGGGTCCGCTCCACGAGCCGAGAGGCTGATACATCAACTGTCACAAAGTCCAGAGTTGATGTATCCAAAAGTTCTGTATCGTCAACAGGAACTCAACGCAACAGACGGCGCGTCGATCGGACGCCCGGTCTGAGAGTTATTGGCTTTTTCGTCCTAGGGGCCCGGTTGGTTTTTAAGGAAAAACCAACCCGACCGTACTCCACCTGCGTCCAAACCTCAGGAGAAGTATGCCAAAAGATCTGTCTCACTAAGAGGAACACAACAAAGCTGACGGCACGTCAATCGGACGTCCGTAGCTCAAGATATGAGCGTTTCCGCTCCGAGGGCCCGATTTGTTTCGTGTACGAACCAACCCGGCCGAACTCAAGTATTCATAAACCTTGAGTGCGATATATCGAATCGAAAGTTTCGATCCAAGGATCGCATCGCCGCTGACGGTTCGTCAATCGGAGGTCTGTAGCTCAAGTTATGGCCAAAAGACCAAAGTCGATTCGAAAACGGGGGGTCCGGGTCCGGGCCGACCCGGCCCGACCCCCCCCCCCCCCCCCTGGGTCGGCCCGAACCGGGTCGACCCGACCCGGGTCCGACCCGGCCCGGCCGGCGGCGGCGCGGCCTGGGCGCCGCTCGGGTGCCACGCGCGGGGGGCAGAGCCCCCGCTTCTCTTGTGGCGGCGCGGCTGAAATCCGCGCCTTTGAGAAACCGGCCCCCCTCGTGGGGGCCTGCCTTTGAGAAAAACGGGGGGGCCACCTGCCCCCCTTTGTGAACCCCCCCCCCCTCTTAATGGGGGGGCATTCAAGCTGGCCGGGGGAATTAAATTCCCCCGGTTTTTCCCCTTCCGGCCGGCCCGACCTGGCCGGTCGGTTCTTCTTCAACGGGACCGGCAAAGCCGGTCCCCTTCCGGCTTCCAACACCGGCGGCCCGGCTGGCCGCCGGTCTTCCCGTTTCTGCCGCGGCCCGGAACCGGCCGCGGTCTTCGTCGTCCGGCGCGGTGCGACGGCATCGTGCCCCTCCGTCGCGGCCCCGCTCCGGCCGCGGCGCCTTCGGTTTCCTTCGACGCGGCGCGACGGCGTCGTGTTCTTGATAAACTTTCCGCAGCGCGGCGCGACGGCGCCACGCAACGATAGCCGTGCGATTCCCGCGTGGTGCGACGGCACCACGCCATCTCGTTCATCCTCAAGAAAAAAAATAATAATAATGAACAAAGGAGGGGGAATTCAGCCGTGTTTGTGCGGTCCGACCCCCCTCTCATTAGATGATAACCCTTAAATATTTATCCACAAGATTATCATGATAGAACCAAGAACGAGAGTAAATAAATAATCAACAACAAACCCCTACCTCGGTTTCAAGAACGATGATCGTCAACGACCTGCGGAAGACGAGCGTCGCGGTGGTCGGCGTCACGGAAGAAGGACGTCGATGTCGTGAAGCGAGGATTCAAAGTTCTTTGACGACGATTTCGTCGCGGGAAATCGCCACGGAAGAAATGACGCAGAAGGAGTACGTCGTCGGTGTCACGGGTATGGCGTCGCGGAAGACGATTCCCGAGAACGTGGCGTTCTTCGTCGATGCTCGAAGGTTCTTCGCGTTCTTCATCAAAGTTTGAAGAAGAAGAAGAAAGAGCTCTCCAATCCTCTCAAGAGCAAAGGAAACCAACCCAAAATAATAAAATAAGCTTAAGCTTATTTTATTACACAACATTCCTCTTAGAATTTCAAAGGTTTGAAATTCAAATTAACCCTCCTCAATTAATTAATCCAAGTTGTCAAATATTAATTGAAAAGGGTTAAAGGGGAGTTTTTGAGAGAAGTTGAGGAGTTGGGGTTTGTGTGGGCCCCACCACACTTAATCCTCCCAAGGGAGGTTAAGTGGTTGTGGGTCCCACCCCCAACTCCCTTTGGGAGGTTTTTAAAAAAAACAAGTTAAAATAAAAATTTGTATTCCACAAATTTTATTTAACTTATTCTAAAAACCCAAAAACTAACTTTCAACCCGCAATAAACGCAACCTCGGAAAAGGTCCCCTTAAGCAAATATCGGCGCTGCAAGTTCATCGGTGCCCTCAGAATTTGATTCTGGGCAGCGGTTCAAAAGTTAGAAATTCCCGCTCGTTCGTTCACTGAACGTACCCGAGCCAAACTTCGGAAGTTGATTCTGGGCACTCCGGGCCTCGGAATCAGGTGCTGTCAGAAACCGTGTTCTTGTAAAATTCCAAAGAAAATTAAGAAAAAATTTCCCTTGAATTTTACGGGTCTTTACATTACTCCCACCTCAGGGCTTTACGTCCCCGTAAAGATACATTAAAAACTAGGGAAACAAATGAGGGTACTGAGCACGCATCTGAGCCTCCCGCTCCCATGTGCTCTCCTGGAGGTTCTCGTGCTGCCATCTGATGCGTACAAGAGGAATGGATCGCCCACGTAGGACCCTCTCCTGTCGATCCTCTATCTCCACCGAGACCTCCGTAAAAGTCACCCCATCGTCAACGTCAAGCTCCCCATGGTCAATGATGTGCGTCGGGTCGTGCACGTATCTCCTCAGCTGAGATACGTGGAAGACGTCGTGCACCCGGTGCAACTGAGGTGGTAGAGCCAGGCGATAAGCCACCTCGCCAATCCTGCTGAGGACCTGGAAGGGTCCGATGAAGCGCGGAGATAACTTGCCGCCTCGGCCAAATCTTCGTATACCACGTCGAGGTGAGACCCGCAAGAAGATGTGGTCGCCATCCTCAAACTCTAGTGGCCTTCGCCTCCTGTCAGCGTATGACTTCTGCCGGCTCTGAGCTGTCCTCATCCGCTCCTGGATGACCTGGACCTTCTCTGTCGTGGCCTGGACCATCTCCGGTCCCACAAGTGCTGACTCCCCAGGGTCTGTCCAGCACAAAGGAGATCTACAAGGTCGGTCGTACAACGCCTCGTACAGTGCCATCCCGATGGTGGAGTGGTAGCTGTTGTTGTACGCAAACTCCACCAAGGGTAGGTGGTCCTCCCAGCTACGACCAAAGTCGAGGACACATGCGCGGAGCATGTCCTCGAGATTCTGAATGGTCCTCTCCGTCTGACCATCCATCTGAGGGTGAAAAGCTGTGCTCAGACGTAGTTGTGTCCTGAACGCCTCCTGTAACCCCTTCCAAAGCCGGGAAGTAAAGAGAGCATCTCGATCGGAGACGATGGATGATGGCACATCGTGGAGCCACACAATCTCCTGAACGTAGAGATGTCCCAAGCTCTCCACTGATCCCTGCTCTCTGATGGGTAAGAAGTGTGCAGACTTGGTGAGTCGGTCAACAATCACCCAAATGGAGTCGTGACCTCTGGAAGTGTGTGGAATTCCAGTCACGAAGTCCATAGATATGTCGTCCCACTTCCACTCCGGGACCTCCAAGGGCTGTACCAAGCCTACTGGTACCTGATGCTCTGCCTTCACCTGTTGGCAGGTGAGGCATCGAGAAGCAAACTCTGCTACAGCCTTCTTCATGCCCGGCCACCAGTGCTGTCGTCTGAGATCCTGGTACATCTTCGCCACTCCTGGATGTACCGCCAAAGGAGAAGTGTGAAACTCTCTCAGCTCCTCCTCTCGCAAAGCGACTGGTACCATGGTACGTCCTCTGAAAAGGATGTCGTGCTCTGCTCCAAGGGAGAAACCATCAGGTGCCTATCCCGAGGATATCTGTGCACGCCGTGTCTTACAGTCAGCGTCCTCACGTTGTGCCTCTCTGGCCTACTGTAGTAGAGGAGGGGTGACTGTGAGAGACTAGAGGAAGGCTGCTCCATCTCTATCCACGAAGGATATCTGCAAAGAGGCTAGCTGCTTCGTCGCCTCCTCAAGTAGTTGAATGCCCGTCCTCCTGCTGAGGGCATCGGCTACTACGTTCCCCTTTCCAGGAGTATAGACTATCTCAAAGTCATAGTCCTGGAGGAAATCGAGTCATCGCCGCTGTCTCAGGTTCGGGTCCTTCTGCGAGAAGATATACCTGAGACTCTGATGATCAGAAAAGACTATAAAACGCTCTCCCATTAGGTAATGTCGCCATGTCTTCAGAGCGAAGACCACTACTGCTAACTCCAGGTCATGGGTAGCATAGTTCTGCTCATGCGGCCTCAACTGACATGATCCATAGGCGATCATTGCCCGCTCCTGCATCAGAACACATCCGAGTCTGGTCCCTGATGCATTGCAGTAGACTACGTACCCTACTCCCTCCTCAGGCAACCTCAGGATAGGTGCACTGGTCAATCTCTGTCTCAGCTCCTGGAAGCTCTGCTGACATCTGTCTGACCACACGAAGGGTTTCCCCTTCTTTGTCAAAGCTGTGAGTGGTGCCGCAACTCTAGAGAAGTCTGGCACGAATCTCCGATAGTATCCAGCTAGTCCCAAGAAACTCTGAACCTCAGTCACGCTCCTGGGTGGCTCCCATGCTAACAGAGCCTCGATCTTCGCAGGATCCACTGCAACTCCCGCCTCAGAGATAACGTGTCCCAAGAAGTGGACCTCACGTATCCAGAACTGGAACTTCGAGAGCTTACCATAAAGCTGGTGCTCTCGGAGTGTGTCTAGTACAACTCGCAAGTGATAGGCGTGCTCCTCCTCAGTCGTAGAGTAAATCAGAATGTCGTCGATGAAGACCACGACAAACCGATCAAGGTATGGCTGAAAGATCCTGTTCATGAGGGCCATGAACACTGCTGGAGCATTGGTTACGCCGAAAGGCATAACCAAGAACTCATAGTGTCCATACCGACATCTGAAGGTCGTCTTCTGCACATCCTCGTCTCTGACTCTGAGCTGATGATAGCCTGACCTGAGGTCTATCTTCGAGAACCACCGTGCTCCCTTGAGCTGATCAAAGAGGTCATCAATCCTCGGTAGTGGATACTTGTTCCTCACTGTCACCTGGTTCAGACGACGATAGTCAACACAAAGTCGCAAGCTCCCATCCGCCTTCTTGGCGAACAATATCGGGGAAGCCCAGGGTGAAACACTGGGTCGGATGAACCCCTTGCCCTGCAAGTCCTCCAACTGTACCCGTAGCTCTCGAAGCTCGGCGGGGGCCATCCGATATGCTGGAGTGGATATCGGGGCTGTCCTGGGGTACAAGTCAATATAAAAGTCTACCTCTCTGCGAGGAGGTAGCCCTGGAACGTCGTCGGGAAAAACGTCCGCAAACTGATCCACCACTGCAGGAAAACCAGGACTCCGCACGTCAACTGCTCCAAGGATGAGGCTAGCCAACTGATGAGTGATGGGCTGTCCTCTCCTCTGCGGAAGTCCATCCTGTGCTACAAAGGCTCCCTTCTCGCCGGTGAAGGTGAACCTGCTCCCGTCGGTGCGTACACATCGCACCTTGCGCCTAAAACAGTCAATTTGTGCATGGATCGTAGATAGCCAATCCATGCCCAAGATGACATCGTAAGGCCTCGACGCTGCTACAAGAAGATCACAGCCGAAGCTCTCACCTCCTAGAGTAAGCTCACACTGCCGGCACCAGTGCGTAATCGTCGAGTCTGCTCCCGTAGGAGTCTCTAGCCGTAAGGATCGAGCCAACGGCTCTGTCGGAATCTCTGAGCTCCGAACAAGGGCAGCGGCTATGAAAGAGTGACTCGCTCCTGTGTCTATAAGTACTACAGAAAGGGTGGAATAGACACAGATAGTACCTCGAATCATCTTGGGTGCGCCGTGGTCATAGGCCTCTGCTGCCTGGAGCTGTGCCTGACTCTGCCCGCCTGCTCCCTGTGGTCGGGGTGGACCTCCGGGAGGTGGTGGTGGCAGAGCCTCAAAGCGTCGCCCACCACCTGCTGCTCGGACAGCTCCTCTGCCTCGTCCACCTCCTCCATGCGGACCACCACGGTCGACCCTCTGCCTCTGCCTCGGTGGTCCCTCAATCGTATGTTGCTCCTCGGCACGGCGGGTCGGACAGTCACGAGCCATGTGGCCCTGCCTGCCGCACGAGTAGCACTGTCTGCCTCTCGAAAGACTGACTCCTCGCTGTGTGCCCCGCACTGCTGAGCCAGTGTCCTGAGGTCGTCTGCCTGAAGGTATGGTCTGCCTGAACCCCTGAGTCATCCGTCGACTGCCTGCTGCAGATGAATCTTCCACGTGCCGCCCTGCGGTGGGTCTCGGCGCTGGTGTAGACTCAGCAAGGAAGCTCTCGATCAAAAGGGCCCGCTCCAGTACTCCTGTCTGAGTCGGTATGCTGAGGGAGATCAGCGATGCCCTGATCTCGTGTCTCAAACCCTGCTCGAAGGTCCGGGCCCGGAAGAATGGGTCTCGTACCATGTCGGTCGAGTAGCACGAGAGACCAGTAAATCTCGCCGAGTACTGAGCGACCGTCATGCTGCCCTGCCGTAGCTGAAGAAGCTCCTGAATACGCACCGCACGAACGGTGGCTGGGACGAACTCCGAGCGGAAGAGGCTCTCAAAGTCCGTCCAAAGTAGAGATGCCTCATCGTGCACCTGGAGCATCAAGCTCCACCATCGGTCCGCTGCTGCGTGCAGTAGGCTCGCAGTGAGGATCACCATGAGGTCTGCAGGTGTCCTCACTAGCCTAAAAACTCGTACCACTGCCTCCAGCCAGTCCTCGGCTTCCTGGGGGTCCGTCTCCCCACGAAACCTGGGTGGTCGCTGGCGCTGAAACTCATGCAGTGCGCTGAGGCGACGTGCATCGTCAGCGGCTGGTGCTGGAAGCATCAGTGGCTCGACGGGTAGAGCTACCGTCGGTGCCACTACTGACAAAGGGCCCTGCACCGAGGCCTTGTCGCTCGGTGGGCTGTCATCACGCTCGACTCTCGGAACCCTAGCTGGCTGCCGTCGTGGGGCCATCCTGAAAAGGAAACAGGTGCGCCACGGTCAGAACAGTATACCCGGTGAGCTGATATAAAGTAATCACAAAGAAAACTTTGAAACACACACGCAATCAATGTTTTCATGCATTAAGTCGGAAATCAGAAGTCAGGGTCCTGGTGTACGGATACGTCAGCCGCCGCACCAACACTGCTGTAGAAAAGATCAGAGTTCGCGGTAGAACCGAACTCCTTTTATACCAATTTGTTACGACCCGCCCTCGGGGCCCGTGTCGTGACTACCCCAAGCCCGCCTTCCATAGGCCAGGGGCTGGCGACTAGCACCAAGGCGTAATTCCCAGTAAAAGGGAAGGCATTGCCTTTGAAAAGTAACAAACACCACAGAGTAAGAAGAAAAGTAAACACTAAGTAAAAACAGAGTACAACTGAAAGTGCGGAAAAGTAAATGGGCCAGTATACAAACCCAAACTGAAAGTAAAGTACAACTCGAAAGGGAAAACAACAACTGTAAAGTAAAATCCGCTATTCCGAGTTGTCCACTGGAAATCCCACCTAAAGGGTGGGTACAGATAGCTCCACTTCTCCTCAGGTCCCGTCGTCCGGCTCCGAACACGTCCTGCCCAGTGGTCCACCTCCAGGTACCGTCCTGCTCTGCAAGCCTCAGCCAAGATCAACGTTGTCCGTCGTCTGCAACCAACACAACGTAGTGCGGGCATAGCCCGTGCAGGGGTGAGTATAAGCTACTCAGTAGGGACCCTGAGACCCCTGAAGGTCTCTCAAAATCCACAAAGGATAAACCACAAAGGTGAGATACAAACACGAAGTAACAACCGACACTGCTTAGGTATATGCCCATACATATACCTAAGTCATCAATTCCAATACGCTCCAACCTCCGAGCCCAAGTACAACTCAGTCCACACAGGAAAGTATACGTATTCCACACAGGAAAGCAAAACGAAATCCACACAGGATAGCACAACACAATCCACACAGGAAAGCAACAGGATTCAGCTCACAGAGGTATACTTCTTCGAAAGACGATAAAGATGATCTCTGATCCATCTAAGTCATCGGACCCACGAAGGATCGATAGGTAACTAACCCCCGCAAAGACCCACACAGGATCGGGCCCACACAGGACCTGTAGGCGCTGGTTCACACAGGACCGCTGAGCGCAAAGACCCACACAGGATCGGACCCACACAGGATCGGGCCCACACAGGACCTGTAGCACTGATCCACGTAGGATCGCTGAGTGTTGTAGTCGTCGTCGAATCCACCAAGGATCTATGTACTGTCGTCGTCGCAGTCACAGTAGCAGTAGTAGTAGCAGTCACAGTCGCAGCCAGCACTAGGGTTCCCGCACACAGCAAGCTCGTTCGGGAGGGTCCGCTCCACGAGCCGAGAGGCTGATACATCAATTGTCACAAAGTCCAGAGTTGATGTATCCAAAAGTTCTGTATCGTCAACAGGAACTCAACGCAACAGACGGCACGTCGATCGGACGCTCGGTCTGAGAGTTATTGGCTTTTTCGTCCGAGGGGCCCGGTTGGTTTTTAAGTCAAAACCAACCCGACCGTACTCCACCTGCGTCCAAACCTCGGGTGAAGTATGCCAAAAGATCCGTCTCACTAAGAGGAACACAACAAAGCTGACGGCACGTCAATCGGACGTCCGTAGCTCAAGATATGAGCGTTTCCGCTCCGAGGGCCCGGTTGGTTTCGTGTACGAACCAACCCGGCCGAACTCAAGTATTCCTAAACCTTGAGTGTGATACACCGAATCGACCGTTTCGATCCAAGGATCGCATCGCCGCTGACGGTTCGTCAATCGGAGGTCTGTAGCTCAAGTTATGGCCAAAAGACCAAAGTCAATTCGAAAACGGGGGGTCCGGGTCCGGGCCGACCCGGCCCGACCCCCCCCCCCCCTGGGTCGGCCCGGACCGGGTCGACCCGACCCGGCCCGGCCGGCGGCGGCGCGGCCTGGGCGCCGCTCGGGTGCCACGCGCGGGGGGTCAAAGCCCCCGCTTCTCTTGTGGCGGCGCGGTTGAAAGCCGCGCCTTTGAGAAACCGGCCCCCCTCGTGGGGGCCTGCCTTTGAGAAAAACGGGGGGACCACCTGCCCCCCTTTGTGAAACCCCCCCCCCCCTCTTAATGGGGGGGGCATTCAAGCTAGCCAGGGGAATTAAATTCCCCCGGTTTTTCCCCTTCCGGCCGGCCCGACCTGGCCGGCCGGTTCTTCTTCAACGGTACCGGTAAATCTGGTCCCCTTCCGGCTTCCCACACCGGCGGCCCGGCTGGCCGCCGGTCTTCCCGTTTCTGCCGCGGCCCGGAACCGGCCGCGGTCTTCGTCGTCCGGCGCGGTGCGACGGCATCGCGCCCCTCCGTCGCGGCCCCGCTCCGGTCGCGGCGCCTTCGGTTTCCTTCGACGCGGCGCGACGGCGTCGCATTCTTGATAAACTTTCCGCGACGCGGCGCGACGGCGCCACGCAACGATAGCCGTGTGATTCCCGCGTGGTGCGACGGCACCACGCCATCTCGTTCATCCTCAAGAAAAATAATAATCATCAAGAACAAAGGAGGGGGAATTCGGCCGTGTTTGTGCGGTCCGACCCCCCCTCTCGTTAGATGATAACCCTTAAATATTTATCCACAAGATTATCATGCTAGAACCAAGAACGAGAGTAAATAAATAATCAAAAACAAACCCCTACCTCGGTTTCAAGAACGATGATCGTCAACGACCCGCGGAAGACGAGCGTCGCGGTGGTCGGCGTCACGGAAGAAGGACGTCGATGTCGTGAAGCGAGGATTCAAAGTTCTTTGACGACGATTTCGTCGCGGGAAATCGTCGCGGAAGGAGTACGTCGTCGGTGTCGCGGGTATGGCGTCGCGGAAGACGATTCCCGAGAACGTGGCGTTCTTCGTCGATGCTTGAAGGTTCTTCGCGTTCTTCGTCAAAGTTTGAAGAAGAAGAAGAAAGAGCTCTCCAATCCTCTCAAGAGCAAAGGAAACCAACCCAAAATAATAAAATAAGCTTAAGCTTATTTTATTACACAACATTCCTCTTAGAATTTCAAAGGTTTGAAATTCAAATTAACCCTCCTCAATTAATTAAGCCAAGTTGTCAAACATTAATTGAAAAGGGTTAAAGGGGAGTTTTTGAGAGAAGTTGAGGAGTTGGGGTTCGTGTGGGCCCCACCACACTTAATCCTCCCAAGGGAGGTTAAGTGGTTGTGGGTCCCACCCCCAACTCCCTTTGGGATGTTTTAAAAAACAACAAGTTAAAATAAAAATTTGTATTCCACAAATTTTATTTAACTTATTCTAAAAACCCAAAAACTAACTTTCAACCCGCAATAAACGCAACCTCGGAAAAGGTCCCCTTAAGCGAATATCGGCGTTGCGAGTTCATCGGTGCCCTCGGAATTTGATTCTGGGCACTGGTTCAAAAGTTAGAAATTCCCGCTCGTTCGTTCACTGAACGTACCCGAGCCAAACTTCGGAAGTTGATTCCGGGCACTCCGGGCCTCAGAATCAGGTGCCGTCAGAAACCGCGTTCTTGTAAAATTCCAAAGAAAATTAAGAAAAAATTTCTCTTGAATTTTATGGGTCTTTACAAATAAATAGTAATAATTAGTAATAAATAACAATAAATAGAAATAATTAGGAATAATTAGGAATAATTAGTAATAATTAGGAATAATTAGGAATAATTAGGAATAATTAGTAATAATTAGTAATAAATAGGAATAATTAGTAATAAATAGGAATAATTATTAATAATTAGCAATAATAAGCAATAATTAGCAATAATTAGCAATAATTAGTAATAAATAGCAATAAATAGTAATAAATAGCAATAAATAGTAATAATTATGAATAATTAGTAATAATTAGTAATAATTAGGAATAATTAGTAATAATTAGGAATAATTAGTAATAATTAGGAATAATTAGTAATAATTAGGAATAATTAGTAATAATTAGGAATAATTAGTAATAATTAGGAATAATTAGTAATAATTAGGAATAATTAGTAATAATTAGGAATAATTAGTAATAATTAGGAATAATTAGGAATAATTAGGAATAAATTGGAATAATTAGTAATAAATTGGAATAATTAGTAATAATTAGTAATAATTAGTAATAATTAGTAATAATTAGTAATAATTAGTAATAATTAGTAATAATTAGGAATAAATAGGAATAAATAGGAATAAATAGTAATATGTAGGAATAAATAGTAATAGTTAGTAATAAATAGGAATAGTTAGTAATAAATAGGAATAGTTAGGAATAAATAGTAATAGTCAGTATTAAATATAAATAGTTAGTAATAAATATGAATAATTAGTAATAAATAGGGATAATTAGTAATAAATAGGGATAATTAGTAATAAATAGTAATAATTAGTAATAATTAGTAATAAATAGCAATAGTTAGTAATAAATAGTAATAGTTAGTAATAAATAGGAATAGTTAGTAATAAATAGGAATAGTTAGTAATAAATAGGAATAATTAGTAATAAATAAGAATAATTAGTTAGGAATAATTAGGAATATTTAGAAAGAACTTTTAATAAATTTTAATAAATCTTAAGAACTTGGCACAATTTCCAGTGGATTGACGACACTCCTTTTGCTCGATGACTTTTCTCCTTTCAACTCTCACTAACTCAAAACATTATGAAAAATGTGATGCTATATAGGCATATTCAATCACGTATGCACGATATTGGATATGCATTCATAGGATCATATTTTTTATAATGTTTTCATGCAGTGACAGTTGGAAGAAGACGATTCATCAACGAAAAGGGGGTTCTTTTGTCCGACGGATCATTTACTTGCATCTTTCTCACACTAAAATCACAATTAAGAATCTAGTCAGAGTTAGGCATATTCATTCTCATATGCACGAGAATGAATATGCATACCTCCGACGAGATTCTTCGTTGTGATTTCAGTGTGAGAAAGATGCAAGTAAATGAGGCATCGGAGAAAAGAGTAGTCGTCAATCCACTGGAAATTGTGTCGCCCTTAATTAATGGTAATTATTAAGAAGTAGTAGTAATTGGTTATCTTCTTTGTTCATATAGTGTTTTTATAATTTCAAATTATTCAAAAACAGTGATGATTTTATATTTTGTAGAAAAATATGGAACAAGAAAGTCGACATCAGTCATTATTAGATGACCGTGCTTGGATAAATCAGCGCAGAAATCCAAATGGTTCTGATTTAAATCTTGTATATATTGAGGGTGTTAAATATTTCTTAGCATTTGCATCATCAAAACCAGAATATGTTTCAGAAGGCACAATTAAGTGTCCATGTAAAAAATGTGCTCTGAGAACGTTTGACACATTTGACAAGGTTGAGGGACATCTCTTGTGGTTTGATTTTCAACCAGATTATGTTTTTTAGTATTAACACGGTGAACGCAGTTCTAGAGAAAATACTAATAACTTGATTCTGGATCCATCACGGTTCCAAAATTTAGTACATGATGTTGCAGGTCCATCTATTCAACAAACTGAAACTCACGAGGATATTTATTTAACTCCTGAGTTGGCACCATCCAAATTTTATGAGTTGTTGAGGTCTGCCGAGGATGAATTATATCCTGGTTTCAAGATAATAAAATTAGAAGCGGTTGCAAAATTTATGGCTATTAAATCAGATAATGCAATGTTAAACAATTGTTTTGATCAGATATTTTCTTTGGTTAAAACACTGTTACCTGAAGGAAATGTGTTGCCTGCAAATTACTATGAGAGCAAGAGGTTGGTTCGTAATCTAGGCTTTAGTTATCGAAAGATTCATGCATGTGAAAATGATTGCATCTTATATTCTGGTGAAAATGAGTCATTGGATATTTGTCCCACATGTGGACAATCGAGGTATAAAGAAGATCAACCATGGAAGTCTGGATCGATTCCTGTAAAATAGTTGAGATATTTCCCCCTTACACTCAGGCTGCAACATTTATTTATGTCTCATAACATAGCGGCAATGATGTCATGGCACAAAACCAATATTTCAACCAGTAAAAGCTTGAATCATCCATCTGATGGTGATTCATGGAAACATTTTGATCGTCTACATCCATCTTTTGCTTTAGAATCCTGAAACGTGTGATTGGGTCTTTCTACTGATGGTTTATGTCTGTTTGGTTCTTATGGTAGTCAGTATTCATGTTGTCATGTACTTATAACTCCGTACAATCTACCTCCATGGATGTTGATGAAGGAGCCCTATATCTTTTTGACCTTATTAATCCCAGGACATCCGAAAAATAATATTGATATTTATTTGAAACCATTGATTGATGAGTTAAATGCATTGTGGAGTAATGGTTTTAGTACATATGATGTTGCTGCGAAACAAAATTTCACATTAAAAGCTGCATTGATGTGGATGATTAGTGACTTTCCGGCATATGGCATGTTATCTGGCTGGAGTACATATGGTCCGAAATCATGTCCTTACTATACAAAAGACAACAAAGCTTTTATTCTCATCAATAGAAAAAAAAAACCTTGCTATTTTGATTGTCATCGCAGATTTCTTCCAACCGATCATCCTTTTCGAAGGAACAAATCTCATTTCAAAAAAGGAACAATTGAAAGGGATGAACCTCCAAAAATGATCTCAGGTACGGAGTTAAAATCAGTTGTATTTTCATTACCTCCCATCACATTTGGGCCAACAATAAACCAACAGAAAATTCATGGCTTTGGGAAAGAACGTAATTGGATAAAACGAAGCATTTTTTGGGATCTTCCATATTGGTCTGATTTGTTGGTCCGCCACATGTTGGATGTCATGCATATTGAGAAAAACTGTTTTGATAATTTATTTCATACATTTTTGGATACACCAAGTAAGACCAAATATACTGTAAAAGCACGATTAGATCTTTCTCAAATTTGCAGGCGACCAGAACTTGAACTATTTGAAAATGGAAGATCACAGAGTTTAATGAAGCCAAAAGCAGCTTATACACTGTATAAAGAGAGTCGCATATTATTTTGTCATTGGATTACAGATTTGATATTTCCAGATGGTTATGCTTCCAATTTGGACAGATGTGTTAAGAATGGTTATATTACCAGATTAAAAAGTCATGATTGTCATGTTATAATGGAAAGACTTATGCCGATTGGATTCATAGGTTTATTGAATTCTATGATTTGGGATTCGATAATAGACATATCATATATTTTTCGAGACATTTGTGCAGCAACAACAGACTATGATGCGCTAAGAAAACTGGAAAAAGATGTTGCTATAATTATATGTAAACTGGAAAAAATCTTTTCACCTGCTTTCTTTGACTCAATGGAACATCTGATATTGCATTTACCACATGAAGCTAAATGTGGAGGTCCAGTACAGTTTTGATGGATGTACCCATTCGAGAGATGCATGCAGAAATTGAAGAAAAAAGTACGTAACAAAGCATCAGTTAAAGGCTCAATTTTTGAAGCTTATTTGCAAGAGGAAATTGCTTTTTTCTGCTCTCACTATTTTGAATCTGAATATCCCTAAAAACAAAACCACATGGGACGGAATGAGGGAAATGTTAATGATGAAATGGAAAATAAATTATTAGTTTTTAATCATCCAAATCTTGGCTTTGGTGGAGTTCAAGAATGATGGATTTCATACGATGAACATCACAAACCTCATACATATGTTCTACTCAACTGTGAAGAAATGACATCATTTATACTATGAGTTCTTCTATCACTTATTATATAATTTCTATTACAGTATGTAAACTTATTTTATTTTTAGGTTATATGATAATCATATCAAGAAACAACTTCCACAAATTACAACAGCTTCTCTTGAAGAACGCAGACAAAAAAAAATTCTCAATGGTTTCAAAAACTGGTAACATAAATTATTGATGGTTTAATATCAATTCAGTTTACTATTTATTATATTGATAATTGTTTTACAAATTTTCAGGTGTCTCAACATGCTGATAAAATTGATAAGCGACTGTGTATATTAAGTAACCCACCATCCAAAATGGTTAAATCTTATAATGCATATGTGGTGAATGGTTTTTGATTTAATACATGTGCATATGGGGAATCAAAAAAAACAATGAACGGTGGAGTTTGTTTGAGAGGATTGCATCATAGAGAAACTGAATTTGACTTTTACGGCATTCTGGATGAAATTATTGAGTTATGTTATCTTGGACAGAATTACATAATGATGTTTAAATGTCGGTGGTTGGATACTGAGAGAGGCTTGCGTGTTCATCCGACTCATAGAATCGTCGATATTAAATATAAAAGTCTTCATGCAGTAAATGAACTATTTTTACTGGCTCAACAGGCACATCAAATTTATTACGCAAATTACTATGCTACTTCAAGAGATCTGAGTGATTGGTGGAGCATAATAAAAATGAAATCTCGGGAAAATCAATTTACTCAAACTAAATGTGGTTCCGCTGAAGTGGAAGGAATTGAAATTTTTCAAGAGATTACTCAAAATCCATCTTTTTCACAAAGAAACATGAATATCGATGATGACACCCCACAATTAAGTGTCAATGGTGACGAAGATGTTAATGATGTTACAAATGAATTTGAAATGATAAGGGATGGTGAAAGTGAAACTCATATGGATATTGATGATGTCGAGGAGGAATATGAAGACATTGACATCATCAGATATGAAGATGGTGATGAAGGTGAAAATTGACACAGTTAAATGCTGGTTATGATCATAACTAATATATATCTATATATAATAGTTATTTTCAACTATCTGTTAACAACAATTATTTTGTGTTTCAGATGGACTCTGGTCTATTTTGTGAGTTAGAGGAGGCTGAGCTGCCTTTGGATGAGGGGGATATGGGATCATCTGACCCTCAGCCTACTGGTGGTTCAGGAGGTACGTGGAGGGGGCGCAGTCTTGCGCGACTGATGATTCTTGACCCTATCCCTGAGCAACGTCCACGTCTTGGCTTCGATCCACGTATACAGAGGTATGGTAACCTGTATATTTTAGTTAGCTTTCATTAATTTATTTATATATATACTAATTGTTTGATTATTTATTCTTTTTTCACAGTTTTTCGCATGTAGCTATTGGATAGGGGAGTGTTATCTTGCGCAATTATTTTTCTCAGTCATGGATCACATGGGAATAGATTCTCGTTGATGTGCAGCTTGGCATGTACAATCATTGGCTAGTACGTAAATAAATAATATTTATTTTGAAATTTATTTTATTAATAACTTGATATTATAAATTATTTGTAGGGTTTATGGTATCCCATCAATGATATCATGTGTGACGTTATCCATGCAGCATGGGAGGTGGCTATGCGTGAGCATTTGGGTCAGTTTTTGCACAATTTGAGAAAGAAGACCATTAAGAAAGCAGGAGCGATAATATTTGATGATTTATGTAGAGCCCACTGACTAGAGAACATCTAATCTCAAGTTTGGGATGGATTATGTGCACACTGGTTGGGTGGTGGATTTCAGAGGAGGTCTTCATTGGGTCAGCAGAATCGGGGGAGACAGGAGGTGACGCATCGAGCTGGTAGTTGTACATTCAGTACGCATAGAGAGCATCTGGTAAGTATTTTTTTAAAATATTTTATATCACTTCAAATATAAACAGTTTATTTTATATTCATATAGGCAGTCGAGCATCCCGATATTACAGAGTATGATATTTATCAGAGGATGTACATTGATCCAGCCACCAGAGAGATTAGAGGAGATCGCCAGCGTCAGATTGTGGTTAGTCTTAATTTTTCAATTTGACAATTAACTGCATATAATATTTTCACAATTTTAATTTCAAATTGGAATTGAAGGAGTCATATGAGGCTGCAACCTCTCAGAAACAGGCTGAGGGTCGGGATGAGGCGACTAATCAGACCAGTACCCACCATTTCGACGAGACGGAATGGATACAGGCGACTCAGTATGGCTTTGAGAATGGCCGAGTAATTGGTATCGGCTCTCATGTGACTCATGGTACTTATTATGGTACTGTTGTGATGTCAGCGTCCAACTCGAGAAGAGCTCGTGGAGAGGCATCATCTTCTACCTCACAGTATCAGGAGCAGTTCTGAACTCAGAATGACCTTATAGAGAGTTTGCAGAAGCAACAAGAAGAGATGCGTCAGCAGCAGCGGCAGCAGAAGCAGCAGCACGAGGAGGAGATGTGTTGATGGCAGCAACAGCATCACAAGCAGATGGAGTACATGTTCCATCTGACTCGTAGTTTAGGGATGGAGTTTCCTCCACCGTCTCCTTCAGATCCTCCACCTCCTCCAGAAGACGACCCCCCCCCAGTGATTTTTTTTATGTTAAAAACATTTGAATTTAACATTTGTTGTAATATGAACTATTTACAGTTTCTGTTTTTTATATCGGTGGGAATATTACATAATTTAATTTTTAATATTTTATGATTTTTTTTGTGAATATTGAGAATTTTAATAATTTTTATTTTTTTATTATTTTAATAATATTAATATTATTGTTTCATTAATCATAATTTTATTAAATATATTTTTTCAGTATTATATTTTTTAATGTTTATTTATTTTACTAATAATAATAATAATAATAATATTTTATGATTTTTTTTATTTTTATTTTTGTGAATATTGAGAATTTTAATATTTTTTATTTTTTTATTTTTTTAATAATATTAAAATTAATTTTTCAATAATCATAATTTTATTAATTTTTTTTAAAAATTTATTTATTATTTGCGATGGGGTCTGTTGTGACGGGTTCCCATCGCAAATAGCCTAAATAAATTTTTTTTTTAAAAGTATTTGCGACGGGATTACGAGTCCATCGCAAAAAGTATTTGCGACGGGCCGATCGCAAATAGTATAAATAAATATTTTCAAAAAAGTATTTGTGACAGGATTACGGGCCCGTCGCAAAAAGTATTTGTGATGGGCCCGTCACAAAAAAAATTTATATATATAAAGTATATAATCGGAGACTTATTTGCGACGGTGAAGTTATCCGTCGCAAATAATACTTTTTGCAACGACGTTTTCTGCAACGGGCTATTTGCGACGGGACCCCATCGCTAAAGATTATTTGCGACGGGATCCCGTCGCAAATATCTAAAATTATAGTAGTGAAACATTACTTGTATAGGTATATATATATAAAATAATGCATTTTTATAAGGTAAATAAAAACAATAATTATTTATTTTAAATGAAATGATTAAAAAATATTTATTTCCATATGGTTTATATGATAAAAATACATTTCTATGTAAAAATGTATTTATACAAGTGATTTATTATAAGTAAATATAAGAAAATATTCATATATTTAACTATAAATAAAACTACATTGTGAAAAATGATAAAACTTCTAAAACCATAATATCAATACTAATATAATTCATGGGAATAAATTCAGTCCCTACTGAGAAAATACAATAAGACCCCCTTAAACATGGCTGAAATCTCATAAAATGTTAAAAAAAATTGGAATACCCCAACTAAAAACCTAGTTTTGTGGCCTTCAAAGCCTATTTTGACCTCGAGAAAAAGTGATTGAGGTCCTCCTGGTTATCACAGTGTAGATCTCGTTGTAGTCTTTGATTTGCAATGTGGTAGAGCCCAAACGGACACCCTGATCAAAATCATGGTCATTTGAAGTTCAAGTTTGATTACTTACTTTTCCTGACATTGTAATAAATTTTATTCTTTTAATTATTACAAAATTTAAATCAAATTTTCTTTTATTTCATTTCATAAGTTTCGATTTGACTAGTTGTGAAGCTAAAACGGACTCCCAGATCAAAAGTTATAGTCATTTGATACCAAAATTTGATATTTAACTTATTGAAGATTTTTTTAAGTTTGAAATTATTATTAACTAATTTATATAAATATTTATTAATTAACACATTATAATTAATTAAAATTATAAATAATAAACTATATATAATAGTAAATAATAAACAAAAAATCATAATTATTTTTTTATTTTTCCCTTTAATTTATATGCGGTCTTTTTAAAAACGCCGTTAAAAATAAATTTAGATTTATTTTGAAAAAAATAATTAAAAAAACAAAAAAAAATTAAAAAATGCTTAGAGGTGGTTTTTAAAACCAACGCTAAAAACCCCCACTATTGTTTTTGAGAAAAACAATTAACAGTGGTTTTGAAAATCGTTGCTAAATAGGTTTTTTCCTATAGTGTATTCAGTAGCATCATGGATGAACCTTCTTGAATGCATTTATGGTGGTTAAAAAATCTCTCACTCAACTCTTTAATGCTCAGGCTCAAAAGACCTCTCTAACTCCTATAAATCCTGTAAATAGAGTCATTTGGTGCCTTGGATCTTATCTTACAACACCAGTGGAATTGGAATGCTTCAATGGAGGATCTCTAAGCCATTTTCTCTCATTCACTAAGCCCTCTCTCAAAGAGTCAACCTTTTTTCCAAATCTAAAAGGCTCTCATCTTTGTCTTTATCTCTCTCTCAAATTATATTCTTCCTTTAAGAGAGATATAATACTATAATTGTAACGGATTTTTTCCAATAAAATCATCTCTTCTTATCCCATTTTATACCTTTGGTTATTAGGTTTCTGTTAAAACTAAGGAAAGTTAGTTCTTAGAATTTCATTAAAACTAAGGAAATTTGGTTCTTGGGTTTCTATTAAAACCAAGTAAATTTGGATCTTGGGTTTCTATTAAAACCAAAGGAAGGTCTAATAAGGAATATCTATCTATTTGAGGGGTGGAGACGTAGGGTAACCTTGTGTGCTATTGTCAAACTCTTTATCAAATTGTGTTCACTCTCTCTTTATATTTTTGTATTACATCATTCTAATCTCAATATGCATAACGTGCATAAATTTGATATGTATGTTATTCATTGTTCATAATTTCTTATTTAACTTTGACATTATCTTTAATACGGATAGTATTTATCACTTTATCTTTTTATCGTATCGTAATCATTTTATTTTGAATTTATCATTTGCATTTATTGATTTAATTTTAAAAAAAATCACCCCTTCCCCCCTTTTTCCTTCTACTTCAACTAATAGTACACATCCCACTCGGTTTGGACAACCTCACCGACGCCCAAATGTTTTGGGTTTGGGAACTTTTCCCCCCAACATCCAGGTTAGTGAGGGAACAGATGGCTGACTACTCTATCTTCCTCAGTCTCCCTTTTAGGTGTAGTACGGGCTGTGATGGTAGAATCAGTTATATGGAGATGATGATGGTGCATGGTGGGGGTCTTTCATAGTAGGAAGAGGGTGTGAGGTTGATTTCATTCATGTTCATGATACCCTATTTTGATGGATTGTGTGATTAAGTTGTGATATGAAATTTTGATATGATATGTGGTGGTGGATATGTGATGACGATGACAGTATGGGTGTGATATGTGGTATATGGTTGTGATATGGGATGTGGTGTGTGATGGAATGACTGTGGAAGGGATGGGAGCACCATAGCACTTGTCGTTGGGGAATGAGATCGACAAACCATTGGGAAAGTGGTTAGGTGGATCCTTCTTGATAGATTCTTTTGAAATTATATTTTATACATTGATATGATATTGGTTGAGAGAGCCTTTGTGAGGTTGGGTGATAGATGACTTGTGTAGGTGTGTGTTGGTTCTATTGTTTATTCATTGAGGCATTAGTTTATTTTTTCACATTTGCATGAGATGTCTTGAGGAGGATCCTACTAAGTGTACATGTATGCTCATCCGTATATATATAATCTATTTTATAGGTTTCCAATAGGGATTCGATGATTGGGCTAAACATTACTAGATCTAGTCTTGGAGTTGTGGTTGGAGTCACTACTTTAAGAGTTCATTTTGGCATTTTATCTTGAAGGCATGGATTTTTGTATGACATTACATGTATATTGGGATATTGGATTTATTTTAAACTATGGTGTTGATTGGTGGAATTATTTATATGTTCCTAGGATTTTTTAGGGTAATGTATTTCATTCGTATGTTTTATATGTTCAAGGGTCGCTCCCATCTTCACTACATGACCAGGAGGGGTTCTTAGTGGGGGAAGATCATAACAGTTGGTATATGGCTAACATATACCAATGGTTCTTTTAAAACTGTTGATAAAGGTGGTCTACACCAATGGTTTTTAAAAATTGTTAATATAAAGTTCATTGGTATATAGACCATATTTCTAGTAGTGCATACGTCTTTCCATCTTCAATTGATTTTTCATGGTTCAAATGATCAAAAAATATTCAAATTTAAAATACCCCTATTTTTTATCTAAGGTCAACTAGAGGACAAAACTAAGAAATATATTGACAAAATAGTCTAAAAAATATTCAAGATAATGTATTCAAATTACGTATAGTTAATCAATCCTTTGAAAAATGGCCATGATCATTCAACTTCTTCAATGTCACTTTGGACATATTAAAATCATGCTCATTCTATGGGTTTCATATAGCAACTCAAGATAAACATATCATTATTTTACATCATTTCCATAATTTAAACATTTTATCTCATAATAATCACACATAGCTCAGAGAACATTTTGGTTTAGTTCCTTAGAGGGCCATTTACATAGGCAACTTATTTTACAAACTTGCGAACATTTCTCCATAATTGAACTCTTCTAGACCCCCTTGTAGACTTATCACAATTCATACTTATCTTCATAACCTAGGGAAGGGAAACATAAGAAAGGGGTGAACTCAAATGCTCAATAAAGGAAAAAAATTCAACATGACATCAAGGGTTAGATCCTAAGCATATGATAAAACATGAGCATGAAGAAATTTCTTATTAAAAAGACATGGAACGATAATATTTAACCATTAATCATGAAGGAAGGACATCAAATCTCAAAATAATAAACATGTAACATGAAATAATAATATGAGATAATAATGGAAACATGGAATAAGGAAATGATATCATAAGGTTATGGAATCATAAATATTTGGCATTAACATAAAGCATGACATCATAATCATAAGTCAAGCTTTACTCCCAAAACCATCATCAAATAATGGACAATGTCTCGTAGTGGATTGTGTTCACTCATCATTCCCATAAACATAGTGGAAAAAGTCTCATTGTGGATTTGATTCACTCATCATTCCCATAAACAAAGTGGATAGAGTCTCATGGTAGATTAGGTTCACTCCTCATTCCCATAAACAGAGTAGACAAAATCTCATAGTGGATTAGGATCACTCTTCATTATCATAAACATAGTGGACAGAGTCCCATGGTGGGTCAGGTTCATCTCCAATCCATTTCATATTATCTCATGAGATGTAAATTTTTACTCAATGCATTGGAGGTCTTTATAATTTTGGGTTCACCTATCACATAACATAGTGTGCTTGGGATAACTATCTCTGCATCATACATGGTATCTCATGAGATGAAAACATTACTCAATGCATTTAAATACTATAATTATGAGTTCACCGTCACATAATGAAAATCATAATATTTAGATCCATAGGTGTGTCACATAAGGAAAAGAAACCATACAAAAAATCATAATCATGATAAAACCAATGAGAAATGAGTGTGTTTCATAATCTTATCTCAAAGCATAACTGGAGGCTATATCATAAAGATTCCCAAGAGAAAAAGAAATTAAATCGTTTTGGATATTCATATTTTTATAAAAAAAACACAGGTCTTGAATATTGAGTTCAAATGTAGGAAAATTCATGAGAATGATCAAGGAGTAATAAGAATAAAAATGAACTTCATAAGTGATGCTTTTCAAAATGAGAAAAAGATCTTTTAATAAAATATATTATTAAAACTCTTTAGACCTGAATTGAAATAGGATGGTTTTCTATAAAATAATTAGGGTTTTCAAAATCTATTCATGGTGAAAAACATTTTATGGAGGTAGCACTTTTCATGAAATAAGAAATCATAAAGTTCTCTTAAATTAGATTTACTTAAAAGTGGGAATTTTGAAAGGAACATAAAACATGTATTAAACCCAACAAAGGTATAGTAAACTAGGCATATATTTAAGGAATATACATACAAAATATGGAAGAAATACATGAGAATAAAGAGAAAAAATAAAAAGAATTTGTAAATCAAAAGTAATGAAGGTGGTTTCAGAAGATCCCTTGTTATATTTTAAAACACCTTTGTTGAAATCTCACATCATAAAAAATACAATAAAACTTTCTTTTTAAAAGAAAAGAACTAAAATATGAAGGTAATATGATATGACACATAATTAAGTTCCCAATAAAAAGTAAAACATTTTTGGGAAGGGAAATTATGGACAATGAGGGGAAACTATCATTAAAGAGGGTGGGAAATATTCAGTAATGATGTACATTTTAAAGAAGAAATTCATCAAGGTAAGATATTTGAATTTAAATTCATTTTCCTCAGAGAAGAAAAATTTCAATATAAAATATTATAATGGAATAAACCAATCATAAAAGTAGGAAGCTCAAGATGAAACATAATAACACAATGAAAGGGGGTTTAAATTAAACAAAACCCTTACAGTGTCACAATCTTTCGAATTGAAAATCCATGGAGGGTAAAACATGAGATGGATCGGTAAATCCCTTTGATTTCATGAA
The DNA here is from genome assembly GCA_963277665.1 of Viscum album. Classification (NCBI taxonomy): domain Eukaryota; kingdom Viridiplantae; phylum Streptophyta; class Magnoliopsida; order Santalales; family Viscaceae; genus Viscum; species Viscum album. The sequence continues at coordinate 1,959,412,904 of OY728119.1, read as the reverse complement.
ATTTATGACAAAAAGAAATTTATGACCAATTCAAAAACCACAAAAAAATAACTAGTGGTGAATATGATTCATATCTTAACAGAACAAAATTAGGATCCAAAAACTCTTACCTTTTATCTTGATTTCCTTAAACGTGCTCTAGGCTCCTGTATAACAAACATAACTATCTTAATCACTTATTTCAAAACATAATTCATAATTATAACCATTTATACTATTCATTTATATTTATTCTCTACATGTATATTAGTTAGTATTTACCTATTTTCAAAATCAAGTGTGGGTAATTTTGATCATTTTAAACAAGTTTCATGATAGCATTGTTGGTATTTGTTATTCTCCCAAAGTTCTTCATTATGAGATAATTAAAGGTACTGTAATTGATTCTTTATAATTATTTATAAAGATATAATTTAATTTTATGAGAGTTTTGTCTATAATTCTTAAATATGAAGGTGATGATCATGTTTTGGTGATTTTTAATAAATGAATGATTATACCTTAATGAGTTCAATATTGATATTACCATTCCAGAACCAAAATAAAATATTTATTTATGTATTCATATCATATATTATTAGTAATTAGGTTCTCATAATCATCGATTATATTATTTCATAACCTTGTTTAAGTAGATAGTTAGACTAGTCCAAACATGAACATATTATAATTAATATATGATTATGATTATGAAAGTGGTTTCTTTTGGCATAATATCATCATTACATAAAAATAATGATATTATTTAGATAATTTTAAGGTTGTGACCAAATGTGAATATATTTTAATAAATAAGAAAATAATTAGATGAAAAACGAGATATGTTACTTCGTGAAAGTGGTAGTTTGCACAATGCACGATTAACGTTTTCATTTTACGAAGAATGAGAGAGAAATAAGTTGGATTATAATTTCTCTCTTAATAATAAATAATTATATTACATGTAATATTTATTCTTTGATTTCACTTTTATAATCACCGAAGAGAGGTGGTGGTAAAAAAGCAGAAGTCATCGCTTTGTGAAAGCGATAGTCTGCATAACGCACGAATGACAGCTTCGATTTTCTTAATAGAAATGGGGAAAGAAGGTTGATATTTATTTCCTTTGCATAATAACATTCAGTATATAAACAATACTCATGTCATTATATAGGAATTATAAAATTATAATTGAAAAGGTAAGACAGAAAGGAAGAAACTTTAGGGAAAATGAGTGCTCACGTTAAGAACTTTGAGTTTTCCTTAAAGAATTCCACAAAAATAGGGGGACTAGGCTAATTTATTGTGACCATAAACTTATAGAAGTGAAGGAGGATTCAATGAGGGGGAAAAGGTAGGGTTTCAATAGGAAACCAAAATTTTAGAGTGTCTTGAAGAGGTAGTAGAAGTCCCTTTTTATAAGTGGTGAAAATAACATTTTTCAACTTTATAAAAAGAAAACATAGGTTTTATATGACAAGAAGATTCCAAAATCTATAATAATGGAGTGGAGGGTGAGAACAGGTTGATCATCACTCAACTATTCATTTGCGCACATGTTTTCAAGTCCTAGTTTTTTCTTAAGTAAATCATTTTTTATGCATAAAAATAAAATGGTATTTATTACATAATTTGAACCAGTTAATTTCAAATATTAAATCCATGTTATCATATAAAATTTTTATGTGTAATAAAAATTAAATTTAACATTAGAAAAAGTAACATGTAAAAACTCATGTTTAAAAAAAGTATATTTTTAAGCTTAAAATTTATATATGGGACAAAATTATCAATGTCTTTGATTTTCATGATATAAATTAGTTTATTATAAATAATTTTTTTATTAGAAAATATTAATTAAATTTCTAAAATGTTAAACATGAGTTTTCTTAAATTAAAAATGATATTTAAAAATGAATAGTATTACTCCTTAAATTCATATTTCATCAATTAAAAGGCTTATAAACTTCTTGGGCTTACTTATATAATTGTAAGGTTACATTTTTTGTAAAATCGGTATTTTCATTATCACCTAGAATTATTTATTTTAGAAAAAAACTCAAAAATTTATCCTAAGATAATATCGTTATGTTGTATCCAAAATTTGGTTCATTTTTTCAAATTAAAATTCTAAAATTTGAGAATTTAACTTTTAAATATAATCATAAAATCTAATGAAAAATTGTATTTATAGGAAAATTATTTTTCAAAGTATTGGTCATTCTTATTATTATTTTATACCAAACACTAATGAAATTAGTGTTAAATATATTATTCATATCAAAATACATATTATTCATACCAACCATATATCTTATCTATATAAATAATATAGTTTAGAAGAAAATATATTCCTAGCATAAAATGATTTTATTAGCTATTTAGTCACATTAATTGATGCATTAGTGTTAAAATGAATTATTTTATTTCTACTTGTATTGCATAATGTGGTTACCTTCATCTTTACCCGTCAATTTGATTACTATATTTCAACATTACATTCTATTTGTAAAGAAAGTGTGTATTATAGCTAAGCAAAAAAGCCAAATAGCGTGATACTTAGTTCAACGACATAGGTTGAACCTTAAAGTTCAATTCAACCATCTCCATCCACTTATGGAATAGTGAAAACTCCTTCCCCCTTGTACTTAACGAAAGTGGGGAAAATTAGGAGTGTGATGTGGGTTTAGTTGGGGAGAACATTCCTAAATTGTTTTGCAGGTGAAGTCATGAAAGAGAGACTGCTTATTTGTAAGTGGAGTTGAAGGTTTTTGATGAAGAATTGAACAATGTTGTGTTGTAAGAAACATCGTGGTGATGTTAAAGGCTGTAAAACAATGGATAATGAAGTATTGGTATGGTAGTAATTTTATATACATTCCAGAGGTACTAATAGTTGAATGAAGCAATGAATATGTTTCGTATGAAATGTTGCGGTCAGATATCGTTTCAAGGGGAATGAAAGAAAAGGTACTTTATGAAATGTAACAGGCAACTGCTTTAATGACATGACTTGAAACCATTTTTCTAAGGAATTCTTGACTTGAGGTCATGATTTGTAAAATTTTCCATTGATCGAAGAAGATCACACTTGTAGTAAGAGACCGTGTTGTGATAGAGGAGATCGATGTCCAAATTCCAGATTTTTTTCCATGGGACTTGATAGGAGGGTTGAGTCAGCCACTGCAGTTGAGTTGTCTACTACAATTGAGTTTTTATTTTTACTCCTCACTCCCTTAAGATTTATTCGAGGAAGTGTTAGAAACATTTGTCTCAAGGGTATTTTGGTCATTGTTTGAATATGTGACTATATAGGTGATTGTATGTGAGTTGGGGGGATGGGTTTTTGTCTTCAGACTGATTGAAGGAGGCCCTAACCTTGGCCATGAGGAAGTGGTTCCAGGGGAGAGTAGTCCTATTCTTCTTCCACCTTGAGCATTTTCTAGATTGTTCATCATGTACTGCAATTATAGTGAAATATTATTGATTTTACTCTAGCAATAACCTTATTCTATCAACTTGGTGCTTTCATTGAGAGAAAATAATTGGAGTTGTCATTGTATGTCTACAAGGATGGAAATGCAAGTTGTGTCTATGGAGTTTGACAGTGATGCTTTGGAACAGATTATGAAAACACACATAACATCTACGCTTCAATAGTCCAAGAATAAACAGAGACATGACGACCAGCTAGTGGAAGTACAATCATCGATTGATTTACTAGTTTGTGGCCAGTCGGACCTCATGCACGGATAGCGGGAACTTCAGATAACTTTGCAATAGCAATCAAAGAGGTTAGCTTCTCTGTCATCTCGACAACTCCCTTATGGACAAGAAATATTTGTTGAAGGTGAGGAGGTACGTTTTCCGAATCAGAATAAAGGAAATGAACACATGGATTCCAAACTAAAGCACATACATGAGGTAAATTCTAATCCATGTTCTGGTAGCAAGGCTAGATTTACGCATGATTAGAGTTCCTTTTAACAAACTGATCAAGGCGAGGGAATAGAGGCTTTATGGGGAAAATCCATAATTACACCAAACGAGTGGAGTTTCCATCTTTTCCTGGAGAGGATCCAATTGCATGGATTGCACGGGGTGAGGCGTATTTTATGATCCATCACACATGGACTGAAATGTGAGTTCCGATCACACAACTTTGTATGGAGGGCCTCGTTCATCATTGGATTATCTCATTATTTATGATTTGGCCAAATTTTTGTTGGGAGGAGTTAAAGTTTGAAATTCACTTGTATTGGTTCTGTGGAGGAGTGTAATCCTCTAAAACAATTGAAGAGTGTTCACCAAACAGGGGAACAGTGAATGAATATATTGCAAATTTTGAACAGGTGGCGTTATATATTTATGTTCTTAAGGAATCTTGGACTATTAGTTTTTCCTGGGAGGATTACATCTGACAATTGAGAGTATGGTTATAATGCATGAACCGAAGGAGAAAGCATGTCTTCTATCCATGACACATAATGTAGAACATGAGCTATTAATTATAGGAGTGATTCAATACCAGGAGCACATACGAGTGGGGAAAAATTCCAAAATATTCAGCTGATGTTTAGCGGAGCTATTAACAGTTCGAGAGTGTTGTGAACGGAATAGAGTTGAGAAGTGATGTGGTAAAGATGAACGCAACTTCCAAGGAAAGGGAGTAAAAAACCTTTACAGAGCAGAGTATGAGAAAAGAAGGGCTAAAGGGTTATGTTTCTCTTGTGGACAAAAATTTGTCCCAACACATAGATGTCCAAATAAGGGGTTACATATCATCGTATGGGAATGTATTAAACCCCAACATGAGGGTGGAAATGAAGGTAAAAATCATGAAGTTAACGTTCCTGCTGAGGAGATGTGGGAGATGACCTGTCAAGTGATGATTATAAATTCTGAGCAGTTGATTTATAAGTCGAATACAATGTTATTAGAGGGAATTATAAAAGGGGTTTCGATACTGATATTGATTGATAATGGGGCTAGTCATAATTTCATTTCGTTGGCATTGATATGGAAGCTGGAAGTACTGGTGGTTCAAATTGTCCCATTCGGAGTGCAACTGGGAGATTGGAACCAAGTAATTTCAAGTGACAAGTGTATTGCTATGTCAGTACAAATGGGGGAGATGATAATGGAAGTGGAAGTCTACCTGTTTAACACGTTAGGTCCTAATCTAGTGCTTGGTGTGGCTTGGCTTGAGACTCTAGGGTATGTTGCCATACATTGGAAGAAGTTAACAACGAGTTTTTAACATCAAGGTACCCAAATTATTTCATGAGGATTGCAGTCTCCGCGTGATGCTACATGGGCTTCTCAATAGTGCTTTTTCTCTAAGGGAAATAATTTGATTTTTAATTCCTTATGGAGGACTAGGACAAGAAATTTGGAGCATGAACCTATTTTCGAATTAGAGTTGCAGAAGGATCTCCCGTCAGTATTTTCAAAATTTGAGGTAATTTTTACTAAGATCAGGGGGTTACCACCTTAGTAACCTACAGACTATACGATCAATCTGATTAAAACAGTCATATCAGTCAATATGCGCCCATACAAATTAGCACCTCATCTTAAAGATGAAGTTAAGCGACAGGCAAGGGAAATGTTGGATCAAGGTGTCATTAGACATAGTCATAACCCATATTCAAGAATTATTCTAGTGAAGAAAAAAATATGAGAGCTGACATATGTGTAATGACTATCGTACCTTGAATAAGTTGACCATTTCAGATCGGTTTCCAATCCCTCTAATAGAGGAATTTCTAGATGAACTGTGTGGAGCTGCAAACTTTTTTAAGCTCGACTTAAAGTCGGATTGATGAATTCACCTGTGACATTTCAGGCTACGATGAATGTTTGAAGTTGGTGCCTTAGAAAAAAAATTGTGTACTTTATGATTACATGTTTTCATAGTTTTGAATATTAATAAACTACTTATCACATCATTATTGTTCTTCTGCATAACATAGTATGTGATAATGTCCTAAGAGTGGTTATCGCATTGAAAGGTCATGGAAGTTCTCTGCTATGATGAGAACCCTAAAGTGGCACAGTGGTATTCTTAAATATATGTTTTATAGCCGAATGAAATAATTTAAGGGACAAAAATGATACAGGCTATAAGGGGATGTCACATCCTGAACCCACACTTCCAGATTCGGTACTAAAAACAAGCTGTATATTTTTGTTTTTATAAAAGATAACTGAAAAATACATAGTACATTATACAAACGAGGATCTTTTTTGTCTATGTTTTAGAAAATTAGACAAAACCTTAAAATTTAAAATTGTACAAAATTTATAAAATAACAAATTGTCTTCACTTGTCTCACTCCTTAAACGAAGTTATCCATCTTATAACTTCTAAAAGACCTGTGAAAAAATATTTTAAAAACATGGGATAGACATAAAATTATCCAATAAGAGTTTTTAAAACTAGTGAAAATATTTTTTCTTAAAATACTATAAATCCATTTATGAAAACATTTTATCACATAAAACATTAGATTGAAATAAATACTTCTTAATAGGGTTTTCAGAACATAGAATTTGTTATTTCAAAATCCTTTTAAAATACATATTATATGAAAACCATTTAATTTCAAAATACTTTTTAAAATAGTCTTTGGATTTCTCCTTGAAAGTCTTTTGAAAATAATTATTCTTGTATGGATTAAAATGATACTTAGCACATCTTAAGAAAATTGTGTAGCAACTAGTAGTATCACTTGTAGGACAACGTCCCCTTGAGGTCATGAGTTCACTCCTCATACCTTATCATCTCATTCGATACCCCAATGTCTGAATTTTAAGAAAACTTTTTTAGAAGATCTATGTTTATCATTCATAACCCATATAAAAACTTTCCAAAATCTTACATTAATTATTTCGTAGAAGAAAATAATTTTATAACTTCTCATCTTAACCAAAACTCAATTTTCTTAAAACTTAGAAGAAATCCCCCTTTTCAGAAGAAATACTTACTTTCAAAAGACATAAACATGAATTCTTTAAAAATTAAAACAAATTCTTGTATAAAAGTTCATGAAATGTCAATAACATTCAGATAATATGGTCATATCTACTAATATAGACGACTTTCATTAAATTAAAAGAACTTTTCCCATATAAAATGATAGTTTTCATTATGAAAATTTTATAGAGGTTTTAATAAAATCAAATACCTATTAAAACATGAAATTTGAATTTAAATAATAATAAAAAAAGGTTTTGTTATTGTTTTAAATCATAAAATAATAACATCCTTTTAAATCAAGAGTTTAAAAAATATAAATCATAGATTTATTGTTGCAAAATAATTCCTTTATAAAGGGATTTAAAAAATAGAAATAGGTTTAGAAAGAAAATAAAAATACAAAACTCTTACTGTATTTGCAGAAAAAGCAGCTATAGGTGTTTTGAACACCCTGAGTAGTTGAGAAGCAAAAGAGAGAGTCCATAAAATAATAGGTGGGTTTTTAGAGAATGAACTTGATGTTTATTTATAGCAGCCTGAATACTTATTGTCATAGAAAGTGGTAACTCAACATTTATACTCTTCTTCACTAGATATTGAGAGTAAACAAAACTAAAATGATACAAGGATGCTCATTCGTGAGGGAATATCCAATTATTTATAAGGAATTTATATATATTTTATACCTTTGAATTCATTTTTCACCATTTTATGATTCAAAAAGAAATAATGACACTGAATATCGCTAAAAAAAATTGTAAACGATCCTAGTTTTAAATGTGATGGGTATGTTTTGTTTATACTTTATTCGTTTAACCATAAGAATTAATCGTAAGGTTAATCTGAGTTTAAAAATGGTGGTAGACCAAAGGTTCCTCATGTGTGAAATGAGACTTCATCGCTTGTGCGAAGGGTTTTGGATTCATCAATGAAGGTGAATGATGAAAAGGATAAATTTTAACTAAACTTGTAAGCTTTTTGTGGCAAGAATAGAATCTGACGTCTAAAATAGAGAAGGATACGCCGTTGAGGTCAGCTAGGTTTGAGATGAGGAAGAAGACGAATAGTGAATCGAGATGGATGGCTCAGATCAGATCAAACAGGCAGTAATGATTCTATCTGGTACTTTAAGGGACGGATGAACAGTAACCGCAACCACGCATCCCACATTGATCCTTAGAGTTTAAGGTTATTATTAATAGATATTATGAGTCGTTTACTTTGATGTATTGATAAAAATAATGATGACGTATATTATCAAAAAAGTATATCAAAATTTACATCATTTATTATACATCAAAATTTTGGGTGTTACAGAGGTGGAGGCTCATGGGACTTTGAGACATCTTATCAAACTGTACACTCTTGGTAATTTCTAGTACAAGATATTATGAGAATGAGGTCTGCCGGTAGGAAATCCACATTCATGTCATTGGATGTTCTTATCTATGGACATGTGTATTGATCCTTAGAGTTTAAGGTTATTATTAATAGAAATTATGAGTCGCGTACTTTGATGTATTGACAAAAATAATGACGACGTATATTCACGGAAAAGTATGATACGTTAGGTGTGTCACGAAAAATATTTCATTAATGAATAATATGAGGAAGGATTCATCTCTTCTGTTCTTTAACGGAAATTGATATCTCAGATCATTTGATAGAAATGATAAAGCCTAAATAAATACATGATCATGGTGTTATGTGGGTAAGTTCATTTTCTGAAAAGTCAAAGAAATAGACATCGAGCACATAGGTTGATGGCACCAGTACGCAACCTACTTGATTACAAATATTGTGATAAAAGAATTATATTACATAGTAAGCATTCATATGAGGTTTTATGTCATTGTGGAATTAAATTCTTTCTATGAGAATGTCTTGGCGTGTTGCTAGATGCAAACCTTGGACTTTGTGTTGTTTGGCCTAATGCAACTGAGAAAAAACCTAGAGGATCACACACTATGTGTATCCAAAACTTCAATTAAATAATATTACTATTTATTATTTAATATGTTGAATAAATATTATTCTCACACATGGTTTAATAATTATTCATGTTTGGTTGATCACATATATTTCGTCACTGGTTATTCAAGAGAATATTTTGTGAGAAGAATATTTAATAACCGAAGGAACTCAACCACCATTAGGCAGCTTTTAAGCAGACGACCCAGCAATGCTCAAGAGACATTGAGGAAATGGAAGTAAGGCAGGCACGAGGATCCTATGTCCCGCCGCGCCTCCCACATCCCACCATCCATAGGATCTCACACACCGTGAGGCAGCATTTAAGCGTCGAGCCTGCAACACTCCAGATATGGGGATGAAAGGAGAGGTAATTTGCTATTTAGTGAATATAATGTTTATTTATTTATTAGCAAATAATGTAGTGATATTTATTTATTAAATAAATAGTCAATATTCAATGTCTGATAAACTCAATTATATTATTTTCTTAGGGGGTGATCATTTCTTTTCTTGTTCACAAAATCCGAAGAATTCTCTCAAGACCCTAGAAAGTTCTCTTCTCCAAGAACGCTCTCAAGAATGGAGAGCGATCATCCTTTGTCGTCACTCTTAATTCTACAGAGATCCAAGAGAATCCTTCTTGAAACAATTCTCAGGGTGATCAAAGGCAAATGACACAAGCGTTAGGATCTACCATACTAACACCCAAAGATTCCTACAATGATGTTCAGAGGTTCGTGGAGCATGTTCGGATCACCGCTGTAGGGAATCTTCACTTGATTCCTGCAATGCAGTGACTGTACAATGTAAAGACATTATAGATATTATGAGTCGTGTACTTTGATGTATTGACAAAAATAATGACGACGTATATTCGTGGAAAAGTATGATACGTTAGGTGTGTCACGAAAAATATTTCATTAATGAATAACATGAGGAAGGATTCACCTCTTCTGTTATTTAACAGAAATTGATATCTCAGACCATTTGATGGAAATGATAAATCCTAAATAAATACATGATCATGGTGTTATGTGGGAAAGTTCATTTTCTGAAAAGTCAAAGAAATAGACATCGAGCACATATGTTGATGGCACCAGCACGCAACCTACTTGATTACAAATATCGTGATAAAAAAATTATATTACATAGTAAGAATTCATATGAGGTTTTATGTCATTGTGGAATTAACTTCTTTCTATGAGAATGTCTTGGCATGTTACTAGATGCAAACCATGGACTTTGTGTTGTTTGGCCTAATGCAACTAAGAAAAAGCCTAGAGGATCACACACTATGTGTATCCAAAACTTCAATTAAATAATATTACTATTTATTATTTAACATGTTGAATAAATATTATTCTCACACATGGTTTAATAATTATTCATGTTTGGTTGATCACATATATTTTGTCACTGGTTATTCAAGAGAATATTTTGTGAGAAGAATATTTAATAACCGAAGGAACTCAACCACCATGAGGCAACTTTTAAGCAGACGCACCAGCAATGCTCCAGAGACATTAAGGAAAGGGAAGTAAGGCAGGCACGAGGGTCATATGTCCCGCCGCGCCTCCCACATCCCACCATCCATAGGATCTCACACACCGTGAGGAAGCATTTAAGCGTCGAGCCTGCAACACTCTAGAGACGGGGATGAAAGAGGAGGTATTGCTATTTAGTGAATATAATGTTTATTTATTTATTAGCAAATAATGCAGTGATATTTATTTATTAAATAAATAGTCAATATTCAATGTCTGATAAACTCAATTATATTATTTTCTTAGGGGGTGATCATTTCTTTTCTTGTTCCCAACATCCGAAGAATTCTCTCAAGACCCTAGAAAGTTCTCTTCTCCAAGAACGCTCTCAACAATGGAGAGCGATCATCCTCCATCATCACTCTTAATTCTACAGAGATCCAAGAGAATCCTTCTTGAAACAATTCTCGGGGCGATCAAAGGCGAATGACACAAGCGTTAGGATCTACCATACTAACACCCAAAGATTCCTACAATGATGTTCAGAGGTTCGTGGAGCATGTTTGGATCACCGCTGGAGGGAATATTCACTTGATTCCTGCAACGCAGCAACGGTACGATGTAAAGACAATATCAAATTCATCAACGAAGAAAGAATTCATTGCAAGATAATTCTTAATTGTTTAAATGAATTATAAATAATATGAAATGATCCTACGTGTTGGTTCCAGCGTTCACTCATCAATTAATCTTTGAATCAATTCTATTGGTCATGACGTTCATCATCGATGTACATCTCATATTAATAATTGATTAAGATAAAAAACCGAGTTGGGCATGCCCCACCTGGAGCTTCCCCTACGCCTAGAACATTCAAGTGGTGTCAAAGGGGCCTCATAATTATTTATAATTATCTAAAAATCATTCACTGATTTACGCATTTATCATTGGTTTTTAATTCTGGTTTATTCATTTTTTAATCTAAATCATGAGATCTGAGATTATCCATCTTCGTTCTTGCAAATATAATCAAAATCAATTAATTTTAGGAACAGAAAACAGTCGAAGTACTCATCCGAATCTATTGAGGATTCTGACCGGATAGCACAAGAATACACATCGTGTACTCATGTTTGATGCACCATGAATTAATTCATAATTAATTTGAGCTATATGCATTTATCACACGTGACATGTATTTAAATACACCACGTGTTGACCGGGCTAGGCTAGTGCACGGTCAGCTGGACTACACGGCATATACCATCCGTACATGATGTGTAGTCCTTTAGTCAAAGACGAACCGTGTATTACTTTACATGACCTACATGACTGGTGACTGTGTAACTCAGAGACCACACATTGTGTATCCCATGTACACATCATGTACTTCATTATTTTATGTGGCATGTTTACACACAGAGTCCATGGGCATGTCACAAATATATGGTAAGAAATATACCCATGAATATTACCAAATTACATAAAATTAAAAATTAATTTATTATACTGTTAAACATTATCAACATGTGTTCTATGTGCCATTTATTTAACTATGTACATGCCATGTGATGGATTTTATATATATTAAATGTCTAATTAATTTTTGTGTAATGTTCAGAACTGCATATAATGAATAAGTCGTAATGAAACCATTACTCTACGCGCATTGAAACATAACATTCTACGTAAATAACATGTGTTCCATATGTCATTTATTTGAATGTGTACACGTCATGAAATTGCATGATAATTCGTGCATGCTACATGTTGCATAAATAAAAAGTATATGTTTAATGGCTCGAATTTTTCTTGAATTTCTTTTTAGAAATTATTTGGGAAAATTCTGAGATCGGGCGCTGAGATGGCACGTGATTCTGAGGTCCGGTGTTCCCAGAATAAATCTTTGAATAATGATTAGTTTTGAGTTAAAAACACTCGAGCGAATAACTTTGAACTTTAAAATATTTCAAAAAAATACTCGGATGAGAAATTTGAGGGCACCGTTACGTTCAGAACAGTGACTTTACCTTAGGTAAGGTCTAACATCGTCCGGCGCGGGCCAGATGAAGAATTTAGTTTTTGGACGTGAGCATTATTAAAATATTCTTAAATAAAAATATTTTATGACACAACGAAATTTTCTTTTAAACCAACCTCGGTCATAAATCCATGATTATCATCATAACCCCGTAGTTTCCCTAAGGATGAGGAAGAGGTTCTCTCATCAGCGACGACGAATCGACGAACGTCGACGGAACAAGGATCGACGTGACGACGCAACTTCAGTCTACGTCTTCAAGCGATCAAAACTCCAGGTAAGGGTTGTTATTTAATTTCATTCTTTCTCTGTTCTTGGTTTTAAATAACGAATGCGGATCAACCCACAAATAGGTTGACCTGCGGATTGTTCGTTCTTGCGGGAGGGATTTCTATCGGGTTTATCTTTGGGGAATTAATCTATTCATGATTTAATTATATTTGATTTGCACTGTTTAATCTTTCTAACGGGAGTGGATCAACACTGTAACGAATGACGGTGAAGGTTCATTCCTTTCTTTTGTTGATGTGGATTTCTTCTCCTCTTTTACCCGGTGTTCTTCACATTATTCGCGGGTTGATGAACGGTTGGTCATTGCGCAACCGTTCTTGGCACAACGATCTGACATCTTGGATTCGGAATGGATATGGCACAATGAAGGTGCGACAACGATGATGACAAATGGATCAAGGCGATGTGGGAGATACTGTTGATTGAACGTTTTCTGGTGGAAGGGATCGCAACAGATATTTGAACCCCAGGCGATGAAGAACGTGGCCCGAGGACTCTTGAACACCCTCTGGATCGAAGAATGGATCATTGAAGCGCGTGCGGTGGTCCATGGAGGAATCTGCAGGCATGTTGGCCAACGACGGCACGCGGCTGCGGGGCGGCGTACCGCGGTGGTGGCGGTGGCGGCAGCCGCGCTACGCGGCTCCGGCTGCGGCATGACCTAGACCCGCAGCAAGCTACGGGTCACGTCAGAAAACCCGGTCCGTGTGAGCGGACTGGTTGACTAGGGATGCGGCGCCAGCTGGCGCCGCGTGGTGCGAGACGAACGCAGCAAAGTCACGTCCAGGATGGAGAAACTGTTCCGCCTTCGCGGGCCACACCCCACCAGGCAGGTTGAGCCCAATGAGACGGCTCAAACCTGAGTCGGATCAGACCTGGGTCAGGTCGGGTGGGTCCGACCGGGCCGGACCGAACCCGAGTCGGGTTGGGTCGGTCCGATCGGGTCGGACCAGACCCGAACCCAACCAGCCCCTGTTTCGCTAAAATGATCGTAACTTTCAAACGGGGTGTCCGTTTGACGAGTCGTTTATGGCGTTGGGACCCTTGAGATGAGACGGTCCTTTTGAGATACTATAAGTGAGTTTTTGATAAAGTTGTAAGATGGCCTATTGGTTTGAAGAGTAGGCTCTCCCAGTACGAACTTTGAGCAGAGTCGGGGTAGTTCTCTTGAAGAGATGCTAGGATGGTTACTCCCTTAACGACTCAGGGGGTGGGGACTCCTTATCCCTCTGCTTAGGTAGATACGGGACTCCCCACGTCAGGGGTGTGGGTTCGTTTCCTTCGAGTAGTTTCCTCCGGGGGTGTTACTCCCCTGAAGGACTAGGGTGCGGGTTCTCGGAGATATTCATGAAGGAATATTAGATACTCCCCTATGGGACCAGAGAATGGGTTCCCTAACTTGGGAGTCGTTACTCCCCTGTCGTTCCAGGGTGTGGGTCCTCCTTATGCATTGTTCCGGCAGAGTCGGTACTCCCCTGTCGTGTCAGGGAGCAGGTCCTCTAGCTTGGGGTCAGTACTCCCCTAACATACCAGGGTGCGGGTCCCCCATAATGAATAGACTGATAGAGTTGGTACTCCCCTAGTACCAAGGTGTGGGTCCTCTAGTCACTAAGAAGCACTCCCCTGCGGGGTAGGGTATGGGTCCTTGATATACGAAGTAGTACTCCCCTGTCGTAATAGGGTGTGGGTCCTTCATGAGTAGTACTCCCCTATTGGAACCAGGGCGCGGGTCCTCACTTACGGAGTCGTACTCCCCCGTCTCCGAGTAGCAGTGGGGAGCAGGTCCTCCATAGGAGTTGGATCTCCCTCAACTGTAGGAAATAGCTACGAGGAGCGAGCCCCTCCACTTGATGTGAACGATACCTAAGTAGGAGAAAGTGCTCCCTCGATGAGATTGAGGTGTGGGCCACTCCCTACAGAAGCGACTGAGGTATCACAGGATATTCTGAAGTAGTGCTCGCTCAACTGAGCACAGTGGCAAGGAGCGGACCTCTTCACTTGGGTTTCCTTAATCTTGCATTGGGCACAAGACGGTGATGATTGGACCTCTAGTGTCAGGCACTGGAGTTGAACCTAGTAGAATGTTCCTGATGGAGCACGTTCTCTCAGACATACCATTAGGAATGGTAGATTTGTACCTGATGGAGTGTATCTCTCAGACGATGCCATCAGGGATGGCTAAGATCGTGGAGCATGTTCTCTTGGTTTATGTGTTACCTTTCGAATCTTAGGTGAGAATCCTGATGCTGGTTATAAGGTCGGGACCTTATGTTTATTAGTGGCTGAGATGAGTATATCTGGATGACCTTGATAAATGTATGGGCATATACCCGGGTAGAGCTAATTGTGTGTTTCCTTATGGTTTTTCTCTTGTGTTTTACCTTTGTGGTTTTGGGCCCCCCTACTGAGTATTGTTTTACTCACCCCTACACAAGATTTTTCCGCACATGTTGTGTCTTGTGCAAACGAATGATGCTTTTACGGAGTCCAGGAAGGACTAGGACCAAGTGGTGTTCAGTGAGAGCAGACAGACGATGCGTACTCCTATAGCTTCAGGCAGATACCCTCCACCTACCCTTCATGTAGGGTTCTCGATAGATGAGTTTCAGAGACTCAAGGTCTTACTTGTGTTCTGTCTTTCTTTTGGCGGACTTGTATACTGGCCCGATTTTCCACCTTGTACTTTACTTTCTGTTGTACTCTGGTCATGGTTTACTTAGTGATTGCATGCATTATTTACTTAGTGTATACTTTTCAGATTTTTGGGTTGGGTTTGTGAGTGTGCGTGTGTACAGGTACTTGGAAAATGCCTCTCATTTGCAGGATAATGCCTTTGGCGCTAGTCACCAGCCCCTGGCCTTTAGGAGGCGGGCTTGGGGTAGTCGCAGCACGGGCCCCGAGGGACGGGTCGTGACAAATTGGTATCATGGGGGAAGGTTCGGTTCCACCTTTGGACCGAGAGTTTTGAGTTTGGGGTTGGGTTGCAGAGCGATAGTGTTAAGATGTTTCGTGTAAGGACTCAGTCCCAATTGTTCAGAGTCGGTGTCTTATTTTAATACATTGGAATATAAATAAGGAATATGAATCTCGAAGGACCAAGTACTTTAGTAGATTTTGGAAACAAGATACATATATAAGTTCAAAATTTCATATTGAAAGGAAAACAACACTAATTTATTCCATTAGAAATATTCATGTCTCCTAGATTATGCTTGTAAGTCATTCATAATTTACTTCTTCGTATCCTGGGAAAATGAAACATAAGGGGTGAGCTCAAACGATCAGTAAGAGTAAGAAATACAGTGGCAGATAACATAAACATTAGACATGGTGAATAATTGAAAACGCATGCCTTTAAAAAAATAATTTGAATATACAGTATTTTACCGTATATACGATATTTTACCGTATTTCACTATTCATCAAAAATTCAAGAATTTTAGAAAAATACCAAAAATTCACTCTAACCATTTTTCGACGTGTAGAATCCAAAAATAAACTTCATTTTTCAAAAATAATTTTCTAAATATTATTAATTTAATTTTTAAATAAAATCATAGTTAATCCGAAAAATAACAATATTAAATGTATAATTAGTTTTATATCACATTGAAAAATTAATTAAGGTCTCATTATCTTATTACCTTAAGAAAATAAAATAATATCATTATTTACTATTCATAAGGGTCATATTACTATTCATAGGGGTATGTTACTATTCACCAAAAATCAAGTTTGTTCTATCAGACTCCAAATGACTTACTGATCGCAACCCTAGATGACCGTTTTTCGAAATTCAAAACATAGTAGAGGTGATGTTGTGTTTAACGACTAGATTATAAATTGTGTTGTTTTGTAGGTACAGTGTTTCATGCATTCAATATTTATTTTCAAAACCTTGGGGTGTTACATTTCGAGTTTGACTCTTAGGCCAGAGGTTCTAATGTTGGTGCGGCGGCCGACGTATCGATTCACTGGGACTCTGATAACCTGCTTTTTCGACTCAGAACATTAAGACATTGGTCGCCGGGAAATGAATGGTACATGCATCATATAGGAATGGTTTGTGTTTTCCATGTACTTCTTGAGTCAGCTCTCTAGATATACTCTTTTAACCGTGATTCATCTCGATCCATTTCAGGATGCCACCACACAGATTGTCTGTTAGGATTCCAGGACGAGACCACAAGGATGGTCCGCCGAGCGATGAGGCGTCGGTACAGGGACCAGTACTGGAGATAGCTCTACCAAGTGGTGCACCAGTGATGCCACCACCTGTTGATCAGCAGTTGCTACCAACGCTACCAATAGAGGATGCATGCAAACTGAGTGCGCTACACGAGTTCCAGAGGCAGAGATCTTCTAGGTTTAGGGGTGAGACCGACCCCCAGGTGGCCGAGGATTGGCTTGAGGTAGTTACACGAGTCTTCCGCCTAGTGGGAACGCCTCTCGACTAGATGGCGATCTTGGCAGTGAGCCTTCTTTAGGGCTCAGTGGGGAGATGGTGGAGCTTGACGATCCAGACGCGCGACAAGGCGACCCTCACCTGGATAGAATTTGAGCACCTCTTTAGAGAGGAGTTCTTTTCGGCGACATTACGCTCTGTGCGTATACAGGAGTTGCACCTACAGCAGGGCGGCATGACGGTAACTGAGTACTCAGTGAGATTCACGAATCTTTCTCGCTACTCTATGGATATGGTGTGGGACCCTTACTTCAGGGCCCGAACCTTCGAGCATGGACTACGCCGGGAGATCAGGGTGTCGGTGATACCCCTTAGCATTCTGTCATATGCTGGGGTGCTGGAGTGAGCCCTGGTGGTTGAGAGTTTCCTGGCGAAGGAGCAGATGGATGTGACCTACAACAGAGGTCACGAGATAGAGGCATTTGATGGAGCTAGCAGATGATAGGCGACAGGATCGTGGTGTAGGAGGCATACCCATACTCGAACAGAGACACGTGGGTCTGTGGCGTAGGAGCAACGCCAAAGAGCAAATCAGCCGCAGGAGAGGCGGTGTTACGCTTGCAATGGTCAGGGACATCTCTCAAGGGATTGTCCAACCCGTCGTGTCGCTGAGAGGGAGTCGGTTGATGAAAAGCCTTGGCAGAGACAGCGCTTGGAGCAAGGAGTTCCGCAAAATGGCGGATGAGGCAGAGGAGTTGGACGAGCAATAGGAGGTGGAAAGCAGTTTGCAGCTTTGCCACCACCACCCCCAGGTGGTCCGCATCCGGCTCAGGGATCCGGAGGACGTGGGTGAGTACAGCTACATGCGGTCATGGATTATTACCAAGAAGCTCTGGGAGAGATTTGAGGTATGATCTCTATCTTTTCTTTTGGTTGTCGTTTTAATAGACACAGGAGATAGTCATTCTGCTTTTTCCGTTAGTTCTGTTTGAGACTTCGAGGTTCCGGTTGGACTGTGGACTTGACCCTCCCGCTTAGAGACTCCTGCTAGAGGAGACCCATAGATCACACACTGGCGTTGATAGTTGGACTGTGGACTTGACCCTCTCTCTTAGAGACTCCTGCTAGAGGAGACCCATAGATCACACACTGGCGCCGATAGTGTGACCTGACTCTTGGAGGTGAGAATCCTCGACACCTTTGGATGAGTTCTTCGATTTTATTTCATTCATAAAATTAATCATTTTGATAGATCTACGATAAATGGAGGAAGAAGCAGATCTCACAATTCAGATTAAAAGAACAATTAAACTTGAATTGAAAACTAAATAAAAAATGTATAAATCAATCAACGATATTTAAATAATTATAAATAATTATGTGATCTCTTTGATACCACTTGTAGGTTATGGGTGCAGCGGAAGCGTGCGATGGATCATGCTCAACTTTTCTTTTTGTCATGATTGATGATTAATCCAAGATTTTACACAACATTGAACGTTGTCATCAACAGAATTAAATCAAAGAATATAGACAGTGAATAAAATGTCGGAACCAGAGAGATGATCATCACATATTATTTATAATCAATTTAATTAATTAAAGAATTACCTTGAGTTTTACGAATCAAGAGAAGATTCCTTTTAGCGGTGATCCACACGTGTTCCACAAATCTATAGGTTTCGGGCGCAGCGGAAGCGAGGTTGGGCCGGCACCCAACTTTAATTTTTACTATGATCAATGATTATTTTGGGATCAATACAACGATGAACGTCAGTCTCCACGGAATAGAATCAAAGATTTAGATAAAAAAGAAAGACTTGAAACCTTTAGAAAGAATCTTGCACATCATGTTTATAATTAATTTAATTAATTTCATAAAGAAAAGAATATATGGATCTTCAGTATTTTCTTCGTTGATAATGTTGATCGTCCGGAATGACCCTTCCGGATTATCTCGTTGTGCTTGCGAGGATTCAAACTAGAATCCCTCTAGCGGTGATCCACAAGTGCTTTGATGGCCTCCAATCGACCACACTCGTTCTCTGGGTGCTAGCGCGGCGAAGCGAGTGTCTTATGTCGGTCGTTCTTGATCGCTTGTTCTTCGTCCTTGAAGAACGTCTCTCGTTCTTGATAGGGGCGAGAAGAGGATTCGAGAGAGAAATTGTTTAGATCAACAATTCTCAATTCGACGGTCATGCAGTTCGGTACATGGAACAATAAACGTATGTGTCTATTTATTGACATGGGGATTTAGTTACAATATTTAATTACGTAACAACAATTAAATACATTCATAACCTTAGAGAAAACTTGTGCTATTAATAATAATACCGCGTCATTATTTATGGTGCATCAACTTGCGCAAAATGGAATTATAAATAAAATTCTGCGTCATAAAATAATTGCAGCGTTATTTTAATTTGTGCCAACTAGTTAAATAATTATTTATCTTCTTGCAAATAATTATTTTACTATCGGACCAGACTTGGTCCGCTCAAACTCCACTTCCATTTATTGAACACCCGAATAAATAAATAAATAATTTATTCTCTTAAATAAATATTTTATTTACAAACTAGTAAATAAATATTTATTAAATGTTCAATAAAATAAATAAATATATTTTACCCACAATCTGGTGAATAAATATTTATTTAATTTATGCAATCATTTTAACTTGAATAAAATTATTCTATTGTCTTGAGAATGATATTTATTAATTAAATTCAAATAGAATTTAACCGAGACCACTAGAAACACTTAGTATATGACCCTCTAGGATTATTTTTCATTGGCATTAGGCGGGTTTGTCTAAAGTCCAAGAGTTCTCTCTAGCAACGGGTCAAGGCACCCAAGAGAAAGAACTTAAGGTCACAACAACGACATCCACATACGAACGCTCACTGTGTAATATAATTCATGTGTCTCAATATATCATCAAGCACGTTTCATGATAGTGCCATCAACCTTTGTGTTTGATACGTCGTTCTTTGACTACCTGAAATAAACTCGTCGTTACACCATGGCCATAGAATTTCGTGTGACGGTTCTATTTCAATCAAAGGGTCGAGATATCAACTTCTATAAATGGAAAGGACAAATCCTTCCTCGACTTATCCATTAATAACATGCCACTCATGACGCACCCAACGTACCCAACATCCCACCAATTGTCTATGTGACGGTTTTCATCAGTAAATCAAAGTGCGCGAGTCGTGACACGTATTAATGATAATCTTAAAGTCTAAGGATCATTACACACGCTCGCAGATAGAAATATCTGATGACACCAAAACATGCGGAATTCCTACTGGCATGTCTGTTCTCATAATCTCATGTCTTGGAGATTATCAAGTGCGAACTTCATGAGAGGAAGTCTCATCTGCTTACGAGTACTCGCACCAGACGGTCTACATGTTATGTGTCCCATCATAGTATGTCATCCAACCATAGAACTATATTTAAAAATATTGTTATAGCATTTCAAGGTTCTCACCATAGCGGGGAACTGCCATGACCTTATCAATGCCACAAATACTCTAGTACATTATTACCTCATAGTCATGAAGAACAATGAACAATATGTAATAATAAGTTTAATATTTAAATACATTAAATATTCATGTAATCAAAGTATAACCAGTTGGTTCTAGGACACCAACTCTTACAAACTCCCACTTAGACTATAGTCAACTGGCTACGACTTTCAGTCCGCTAGACCTCACATGGTGATCATGTTTCTGCTAAGTTGAGACTTTAGTCAAGGGGTCCGTCATGTTGTCTTCCGTGGAAATACTACTCACTGCAACTTCACCTCTATAAGAAAAATCCCTCAAGAGATGATACTTCCGAAGTATGTGCTTTGTCTGCTGATGCGACCTTGGCTCTTTTGCGAGAGCCACCACTGCAGTATTATCACAGTAAAGTGTGATGGGATCTTTACTGCTAGGTATCACATCCATCTCATAAATGAAGCTTCGCATCTAAACTGCTTCTTTAGCTACCTCAGAAGCTGCGATATACTCGAACTCTACTGTAAAATCTATGACCACACTTTGCTTTGAGCTCTTCCAGCTCACTACACCTCCATTCAAAGTGAAGATGTATCGTGTTTGCGACTTCATGTCATCTTGATCAGTCTGGAAACTAGCATCTGCATATCCTCTGATGACTAGTTCCTTATATCCTCCATAAAACAGGAACATATCCTTAGTACGCCTCAGATACTTTAGGATAGTCTTGACTGTCATCCAATGGTGGTCACCTGGGTCAGCTTGATATCTGCCTACCGCACTCAATGTATAGGCGACATCCAGCCTAGTACATAGCATGACATACATGACTGACTCAATCGTTGATGCGTATGGAGTACTTTCCATTATCTTTCTTTCCTCATGTGTCTGAGGACATATTTTCTTAGAAAGATGAATGTCATGTGACGTTGGCAACAATCCCCTCTTGGATTGTTCCATACTAAATCTCTTCAGTATCTTATCAATGTATGTACTTTGACTTAGGCACAGGAATCTCTTGGATCTATCACAATAGATCTTGATCCCAAGAATATATGTTATCTCACCCAAGTCCTTCATAGAGAAGCATTGATTCAACCATGCCTTAACAGACTGTAAGACTGATATCTCATTTCTAATAAGTAATATGTCATCAATATATACTATTAGGAAAACAACTGCACTCCCACTAAACCATTTGTAGACACAAACCTCACATTCATTCTTGATAAAACTAAATTTAGTTATGGGTTCATCAAAATGAATGTTCTGTGATCAGGATGTTTGCTTTAATTCATAAATGGATTTCTGCAACTAGCATACCTTATTGGCATTCTTTGAAATCATAAATCCTTCAGGTTGTGTCATGTAGACATCTTCCTGAAGGTTCCCGTTAAGAAAGGTTATTTTGACATCCATTTGTCAAATCTCATAGTCATGGTGAGCGGCAATGGCCAATAGAATTTTGATGGATTTCAGCATTGAAACTGGTGAAAAGGTTTTGTCGTAGTCAATGCCTTGACGTTGTTTAAACTCTTTTGAAACTAGTCATGCCTTATAGGTACTGACTTTTCCTTCCATGTCCAGTTTCTTCTTGAATACTCATTTGCAACCAACATGCTTTACAACAACTGGAGGATCTACCAAAATCCAGACTTGATTTTGGTACATGGAATCCATTTCAGAATTCATGGCTTCTTGCCACTTGGAAACATCTGTGCCATTACTATTTCCTTATAGATTAGAGGGTCATTATTATCAACTAATAATGATTCATCATCCTCAGTAACTAGAAAACTGTACTGTTCCAGTTCTCTAACCTCTCTTGTACTCCTACGTAGTTCTTGTGTCTTTGGAATAGTTCCTTCTTCCATGGGGTTTTGTGGAATTTGCTCATGTACCAACTCAAGTAATCAGAATCAAAACCCTCAGGTGATTGCCCCCAGGCTAAACGAATATTGCCCTCAGGCATACGAGATAGTACCCTCAAGCACAGAAGTACTGTCCTCAGACATAAGTAAAGTTACCCTCAGGCTAACCAACACTACCCACAGGCTAAGCAAAACACTACCCACAGGCAAAATAGAACATTGCCCTCAGGCTAATGGAACCGGGTCGAGCCCAAAGCATGAACAAGCAATTTATATAAATTTTCTCTCAAGAAAATGCAATACACAATATCATCATGGCATGCCCTCGGGCATCCTGGCCAAACGGCTAAACAGAGGAACGCACCTCCTGGGTGGTCCTGGATCCAGGCAGTGATCTCAAACAGCAGTTTAAACTTATCATTAGATTACCTATACAATTCTAGATATCCTTTCAGCAAAGGTCTCAGCCATACGACACCCCAACCATGGGATAAACGTTCACTCAATCAAATTCAAATAACTCTCCTTCGGGAAAGAATTGGTAAGAAACACACAAGGAGAGGGAAGAACTCACCTGCGCGGTTCAATCTAGACCGTCAGAGAAGAATTCGGATTCCCGGTGTGCGGTCGGGAGATCTCCGAAGCTCTGGCCTCCTCTCCCAGCTCCAAAACGAACCCAAAGCCTCCTCTGCCGAATGAGGAGGCTACTGCCCGTTTTAAGCGAAAAAAACAAACTACACGGCGTGTACTCTCAAGTACACGGCGTGTACTTTTCATTTTTTTAACTGTTCCTTTAGCAGCTTCTTTCCACCGCGGCACTGTTCATCTGTCGACATGAGTACACAACGTGTATTTCTTATTACACGGCGTGTACTGTCGCTCCGCTGGCAGCTGCCTCCACCGCCTTACTGTTCACCTGCCGACTGATTACACGGCGTGTAAATATCAAGTACACGGCGTGTAGTCAGTTTTTACACCCTTTATCGCCGACAGGCCTACATGCCCTGCGTACTCATCCCACACGGCCAAAGTACACAGCGTGTGGAAAAGTACACGGCGTGTACCCTCAAAATTTGGGATTTTTCCCCATTTTCCTTATTTTCTCAAAAACAATTAAGGAAAAAGGAAAAGAAGAAACTCGTACTTCAAGAATAAGAACCGGGTTCTTACACCCTTTGATGGAAGTTGATATCTCAGACCCTTTGATAGAAATGATATAACCTAAACAAATCCATGATCATGATGTTCTATAGGCAAGTTCGATTTCCGAAAAGTCAAAGAAAGAGGCATCGAACACATAGGTTGATGGCATCAGCATGCAACCTGTTTGATTAGAGATATCGTGATAAAAGGATTATATTACACAGTAAACATCTGTATGAGATATTATGTCGTTGCGACACTAACTTCTTTCCATATGGATGCCTTAACGCATTGCAAAACGTTAACCTTGGACTTTAGGTTGTTTCGTCTAATGTCACTGAGAAAGAGTCCTAGAGGATCGCACACCAAGTGTATCCAAAATCTCAGTTAAATAATATGTTGTTATTAGTTAACAAATTGAATAAATATTATTCCCGCACGAGATTTAATAAATATTTATTTTCTATTTAGTGAATATAATATTTATTTATTTATTGACGAATAATGCAATGGTATTTATTCGAGAGAATATAAGGTTGGAGTAGCCCATTAGGAGAAAGTGTTTGGGCATGCCAAAATGGTCAATGACACAAGTCCCAAACACTTTCTCCTAGTGGGCTACTCCAACCTCATCCTATTCCGAAGCTTAAATGGGAAGAGGTTTCCATGGATTTTATTTATAGGCTTCCAAAATCATAGGGTTGTGACATCATTCCGATGGTGGTGGGTCGTTTATCGAAGTATGCTCATTTCTTGCCTCAGAAGCATATCCCTATACGGCACAAGAGGAGGAAGCACTATTCATGAAGGAAGAAGTCCGCCTCCATGGTTTTCCAAGTTCAATTGCCAGTGACCGTGACCCACTTTTTACTAGTGTATTTTGGAGGGATTTATTTCACTTACATGGAACCAAACTGAATCTGAGTTTGTCGTATCATCCTCGATCTAACACCCAGGTTGTCGGCAGGAGTATTGAGCCGCATCTCTACTATTTTCCCTCTTCCAAACCAACTCAGTGAGCTAGATGGTTACCTTGAGCAACACATCTGTTCATGTCGCTGGTAGCACTCCCTTTGAATTGTTTATGGCCGGAAATCACCGACTTTGATTCACTTAGGGAGAAACTGATGTTGAAGTTGTGGTGGGAGGATGGGTTTTCTGCTTCAGTCGGTGGCCTTGGCCCCGAGAAAACGGTTCCAGTGGAGTAGTCCTATTCTTCTTCTACCTTGAGCATTCTCCCAGATTGTTCATCTTGTACTACAGATATAGTGAAATATTATTGATTTTCCCCTAGCGACAGCCTTTGTTCTATCAGGACTCATTGCAGAAATCAAGAAAATTTTCAAGTGAAGATATAGAGAGATGAAATATTCTCTATACAGGGGATGATGCACAGGGAGGGACAACGGATGTAATCAATTCTGTTTTAACTTTGATAGCAGAACATGTACTGGCAGTGAACGAAAATCTGTGTGAGGGGCGCACTACTAGAAATACAGGTATTTGCGACGGGTCATTTGCGACGGGATCCCGTTGCAAATGGTCTTTTGCGACGGGGCCCGTCTCAAATGACCCGTTGCGGAAAACGGCGTCGCAACTAATTTTTTTTGCGACGGGCCCGTCGCAAATAATTTTTTTTTGCGACGGAAAATGGGCCCATCGCAAATAGATTTCTGGTTTTTTAAAAAAAACAATTTTGCGACGGGCCCGTCGCAACAAAGTATTTGTGACGGGTCCTTTTCCCGTCGCAAATAGTTTCTTCGAAGAGCCTATTTGCGACGGGCCCGTCGCAAATAATAATAAAAAAAATTAAAAAATTATTTATTAATATTTAAATATATTAATCTATTTATATTGATATAAATATAATATTTATTTTATAAATATGTTTTTGAAAGGATCTATGGAAATATAATATTAATTTATAAGATATTTAATAAAAGAGGAATATAAAATAAATTAAAAAATATTTTTAATTAGTAATTATGTAATTTTTATCAATTAATAGTCATTTAATAACTCTTTGAATATAAAAAAAATAATAAAATTAATGAAAGATCAAAAATAAGTTGAAAATGAAACCCAAACTTCAAACGTCCATAACTTTTGATCCGGGGCTCCGTTTGAGCTCTACAGCATATCAAATCGAAGCCTGCGACGAGCTCTACAGCCCTTGGATCGGTGGAACCCATCCAAGGTTTTTTCGAGGCAAAAAAAGGCCCAGAAGGCCTCCAAAACTGAGTTTTTAGTCGGGGTACCCCGGTTTTTTACCATTCAAACAGCTATAACTTCTGATCCCGATGTCCGATAAACATGTACCATATATCATATCGAAGATCGTTTCATGTTCTTCGATTTGACTGATTGTAAAGCTGAAACGGACTCCTGGATTAGAAGTTATGGTCGTTTTAACATTCAAATGGCTATAACTTCCGATCTGGATGTCCGTTTGGCATGTACCGCATATCATATCGAAGATCATTTCATGTTCTTCGATTTGACTGGTTGTGGAGTTGAACCGGACTTACGGATTAGAAGTTATAGCCATTTTAACATTCTCGATGGATTTTCACCCCCTCATTTCTATGTATTCATTCATAACTATACATATATATGTGTGTGTGTGTTTATTGTATATATGTATGTATTTATTTATTTATTTATAAATACACATAACAAAACATATTTTATAAATTTATTTAAAACTAAGTTTATAAATATATATTAATATACAAATAAATATACGAATAAAAAGTTATAACTACATATATATATATATATAAATAGATATAAATATATATTAATATACGAATAAATATAACTACATATATATAGATAGATCATTAAATGTATAAAAAAATGAAATGGCTTAGTTGTAAAGGTTAATGCGCGCATGGAGGAGGTTTATTAATAATTATTAGTAATTATTAGTAATTATTAGTAATTATTAGTAATTATTAGTAATTATTAGTAATTATTAGTAATTATTCGTATTTTTTCTTATTTTTTGTAATTGTTCCTAATTATTTCCTAATTATCTAAATTATTCTAAATTATTACTAATTATTACTAATTATTACTATTTATTACTAATTATTAGTATTTATTCTTAATTATGACTAATTATTAATAATTATTCCTAATTATGACTAATTATTATTAATTATTCCTATTTATTATTAATTATTTCTAATTATTATTAATTATTCCTAATTACCATTAACTATGAACAATGAATACTAATAATTTAAATTTATTAAATAACAAAACAATCTAAACATAATTAAATTACTAACTAATTAAGAATAATTAAAACTACTAAAAAATTTAAAATAATTATTAAATTAAAATGAACATAAATACCTTTAAAATTGATCTGAGGTTGATCTCTGATAGTTGTTGAAGACTTCAATATCAACTCCGGAAATAAAAATTAAACTTAAAAAACTATGAACTCTAAAAATAGAGTTTTGAGAGAAGTAGAAGATAGAGTTTGAGAATGAATGGAAAAAAAATGGATGGGGGTATTTATAGGTTAGCTTATTTACGACGGGACTATTTGCGACGGGTATCCCGTCGCAAATACTTTAACCCGCATTTATCACGGTCAACGGTTAAATAGTTATTTGCGACGGGTCCCGTCGCAAATAATAACCTGCCGACATACTATTTGTGACAGGGGTATATTCCCGTCGCAAATATTTTTTACCGCCGCCGGTTATTTGCGACGGGTGGTAACCCCCCGTCGCAAATAACTACTTATTTGCAACAAAAAATGCCCCCGTCGCAAATATGTTTCTAACGGAACTATTTGCGACGGGATTTATCCCCGTCGCAAATAACCCGTCGCAAATAACCCCTTTTTCCCGTAGTGGCGCTATGCCTAGAGAAAGAATGACTTTCTAAAACATCATAATCAATGAACTTGATGTTCTTTAATAGTAGAGTTTGCCCTTGTTATCTTTGAAGCTCCAGCGCTTCAAGGAAACCTCAAGCTCTCCCTCCAGGTGAAATTACATAGGATTGGTGTTGATTCTTACTCAGTAAATCACATATACATGATATTACAACAGCAATTAATTTATGGGTGTACCAAGCTGTTGGTTTCTAAGAACAGTGATGTAGGTAACATACCCATGGCTAATGGCTGGGACCCAGAAGAGAGAGCAGAAAATGTCGGTAGTGACTTGAAGTATCCGCATTAACAGCATCATTCAACGTCTTCTTGTATTTCTGCTGATATTCAACTTTAATGTACTGCATATCCATCTCAGCCCTCGACACAATCACTCTTGTCAGTGTCGTGTCATCAGTTCCCAACCCTCTCATTGCCTTGCGCAACACCTGCAATTCATCATCATAACACAACTACAATCTTCAGATGCATTGAGGATCCGTTTTTCAACACTGAGTAAAAATACTTAACTTTGCAAAGTACTTGGCAGGATTCTGGGCACACTGCAGAATCGTCAGAAGAGCATACTCCAATTCCCCAGATGTCTCTTTTTTTATTGCCTGAAACACACACGTGCACAGAGGAGAAAGGGGATGGAATTTAAGGGTATGAACAGGGATTACCTTTTTGAGGGAATTCTTTGAGAACTTGTTATAAGCAGAATCAACAGCAACCAAATGGGCCCGGCTTCGTTCACTGAAAATCAAATTAAACGTCTTCTCATCCGTACCCAATCTCTGCTCTCCTGCTTTATACAAAGCCTTGGCATCCATCTGGGCCAGCTGCTCATCAATCTCTGGGCCTTCATACCTCGGTATGCTTACGTATGCAAGCAAAAGCTTTTTGTGATCACCGGAGGCTATGGATCCAATATCATGCTCCAGGTAAACCCCAAACCTCGAATGGTATATTTGCTTGACTGTTTGTATCTGAGATGGGGTACGAGAACAGATCACTTCAGTGACCGTTTTGTGATTAAATTTATCAAAATGCAACGCCTCCTTCAGGATGATTGCATCACGTGTGGCAGGATCATGCATCCAGAGCAACACTGCGTTCTAATATGCAGAGAAAAGAAAAAGAAACTGCTTATGTACAACCATAATTCATAGCGCATGAAGGAAAAAAAGAAAAATCGCCAAATGCTTTGATACCTCAAGTTTTCCACTCAGCTCAGAAGACAGTCGCTTAAGAAGACCTTTAGAATACATTGTTTCATATTCTCGTTGGATGAGAGCGCGTTGAGTTGCATCGCGGTGTGCAAGAATGTTAATGACTGCAGCAGTATCACAACCGAAACCTAAAAATATGGAGTGATGTCAATAAATAAATAAATAAAATAACACTGTGCATGACATTTTTAGTTTCATAGCAAAGAGAAGCAGAGTTGGCAAAATTAGCCTATTATTCAAACTTCTGATTACCATCACATCACAACACCCCCATATGAACAATGAGAATCCTCCTCCAAGCACAGCACAAGTTGAAAGCTGTTTCAGTGATTGGTAGGGATTTTCCAAAGATAACCCAAGTGTGTGTGTGTGATCATTTCTAGAAAGTTTTTTCAGAAAATGTTGGAGTGGGGACAAAATATGTCAAAAGAACATCCATAAGCCCACGAGGATATTCATTGGTCGGCTAAGTGATCCCAAAAAAAATAAGTGTGTGATCGGCCAAGATGGCAACCAGGGTGCTACGAAAAGTTCTTGGAATTGGAAGAGAAATTTCACTGAGCCATGAATGGCCATTAAGTACCACCAGATATTAATGGAAAGTAAGGATGTTACACATGGTATCTGTTAAACCCTGTTTTTATTATTCTGAGTATTTCCGAGTCCCACATCGGAATACTCCATCATTTATTTCTTTTTCTTAATCTATAAAAGAAGGTCTCCGCCTCATCAGGTAAGGAGAATTCCTCCTCTACATGGTATCAGAGGGTTAGGTTATTTTTTTTCCTCTCCCGTAACCTCTCTCTCCTGTGCGGCGCTCTCTGCCCCACCCTCTCCTGCAGACTCCCGGTTTGCCCGGCCCCGCCTCCTTTCTTGTGCAACACACCGCCTCCGTTGCGTCTCCCGCCTCCTCGCCTCCAACGGCTCTCTGACCCTCAGCGACTCCCGCGGTGCATCCCGACACCCCTCCCATCCCGCTTCCGACACGACTCCCGACTCCCGCCCTACGCGGCGCCCCTCCCGACTCCCACCCTACACAGCGCCCCTCCCGGCTCCCGCGCAACGCAACTCCCGCTGCACATCCCGGCAACCCCGCTTCCAGATGCAGCTCCCAGCTCCTGCGGCCCATCCCAACGAATCCCGGCCCGCCTCCTTTTGGCGACTCCCGGCCCCACCTGCTCCCGGCCCTGCCTGCTCGCGCCCCCCTCCCAGCGGCGCTTCTCGTCCCAAGGCGCCCGGCTCATCCCGTCGGCCTCCCACTCCAATTGTCGTCGCCCACCTACTCCCGGCAATCGCGACACCCTCCATCTGCCAACCGGCCGCCTCTCCCGGCGCCTCCCAGTTCCTACGCCAGATCCCGGCACTGCTTCGTCCGGCTCGGCCTCTCTTGCGGCCTCTCACCGCGGCATCCCGGCCTCCGCTGCCACATATCGGTCCCGCTCTCCACGGGACACCGCTGATCCAACCCTAATCTGCAAATGTCCGACGCTCTAATGGCAGGCTTACTGATGGATATAAGGTTAAAAAGACTGTGAGGCACATGTGCCGCAGATGGCGAGTGAAGAGATGAATTCAAGGAGCATGCACCAAAGCCCGCAATGGGGATAGTGGAACCATCAGCGACGGTGAGGTGATGGCTCCACTATCCTCATTGCAAGCTTTGGTGCATGCTCCTTGAATTCATCTCTTCACCTGCTCTCTGTGGCACATGTGTCTCGCAGTCCTTTTAACCTTATATCCATCAGTAAGCTTACAAAGGATTCCAACTGTGCTGCAATATTTACATCATCTGCTGTTGTCTTTCAAGAGCGGACGACGAATCGAGAACTTGGTAGAGGCCAGCTTCGGGACGGGGTGTACATGTTCGATGGACTGACATTCGTCGCCTGCACGTCTGTCTCTGCCCGTGCATTGGACCTTCACTCCCGGTTGGGACATCCACCTGCCTCCACCATTCATCAACTATTTCCAGATATTAGTCAGCATGTATCTTTTTATTGTGAGTCTTGTAAATTTGTGAAACATCGTCGCACTTCATACATTTCTCGAGTGGATACACGGGCCTCAAAACCTTTTGATCTGGTTCATTCAGACGTTTGGGGTCCCTGTGCCATCTCGAGTCATTTAGGGTATAAATATTATATATCCTTCATTGATGATTTTTCACAAATGACTTGGTTGTACCTACTTCGAAAACAGTCTGAAGTGTTTTCTACTTTCCAGACTTTTTACACTGAGATTCATACACAGTTTTCCATCTCTGTTAAATGTCTTCGCTCGGACAATGGGTGCGAATATCTATCCACTACCTTTCAGCAGTTTCTCCGGGCAAAAGGCACCATTCATCAGACCTCCTGTCCTGATACACACCAACAGAATGGAGTGGCCGAGCAGAAACACCAACATATTTTGGAGACTGCCCGTGCCCTCCTCTTCCACCGACAGGTGCCTTTACTCTTTTGGATAGATGCGATCCTTACTGCTACATACCTTATCAACCGCCTTCCTTCTTCTATCATTCAGGGGGGACTCCTTTTCAGACTCTGTTGTCCCCTCTCCCTCCTAACTCACTTCCACTTCGGGTGTTTGAATGCCTCTGTTATGTTCGTGACATTCGTCCTGACCTCTCCAAACTCTCTCCCAAATCCCTCTGTTGCATCTTCCTCGGCTATTCATGCACTCAACACGGATATCACTGCTTCTCACGGGACCTACGGAGGTATGTCATCTCTACTGACGTCTCGTTGGTTGAAAGCTCTTCGTTCTCTCTCCCCTCTCACCATCCCGACACCGTCATTGATGATTGTCTTCCTCTAATCATCCAACCTCCTCTGGTGTCTCCCCCTGCTAATCCTCGTTTTGGTACGGTTTACTCTTGTCGCCCATCGACTATATCAGCCGTCCCGGCCAACGACACCATCGTTCTCGCTTCGTCTGAGGCTTCTGCCCCGACACCAGACGACTTGCCCATTGCACTCCGGAAAGGTACTCACTCTTGCTAGAGTACTCCTCTATTTACATTTTCATACAGGGGTTTGACAGCTCTAGAGACAATATCTATTCTCCGCACAATTGGCAATGTCAAATCTCACCCGGGGTGGCTATAAGCGATGCGGGATGAATTGCAGGCTCTGGAAGACAACCATACATGGGATCTAGTCCCCCTTCCGACAGGCAAACAGGCGGTTGGCAGCAAATGGATTTATACAGTCCGCCTTAATGCTGATGGCACTCTCCATCGCCTCAAGACCCGCCTTGTGGCTAAGGGCTTTGCTCAGATATATGGTAATGACTATTTTGATACATTTTCTCTAATTGCTAAGATGGTCTCCATTCGATTATCCATCTTACTGGCCGCTCATCATCATTGGCCCCTTCATGAACTGGATGTCAAGAATGTCTTCCTCCATGGATTTCTTGAGGAAGAGATTTATCCGCAACAGCCCCCCAGATTTTGTGCCTCCGGAGCCGACTCCCAAGTTTGTCGACTTCGCCACTCCCTATATGGTCTCAAACAGTCTCCCCGTGCTTGGTTTGGCCGATTCAGCATCGTCATCACCGACTTTGGGCTCTCCCGCAATATAAAGGACCACACCATGTTTTATAAGACGACATTCGTCAGCCGCATCCTGTTAGTAGTGTATGTGGATGATATCATCATCACCGGGAGCAACCCTACTGGAATCGCCCACCTTAAGGGGCATCTTCATCATCACTTCCACACCAAAGATCTCAGCTCTCTCACATACTTCTTTGGCATCGAGGTCTCCCGTTCTCCGGACACAATCTTCCTCTACCAACAGAGATATGCATTGGACATTTTGTAGGATGTTGGGCTGACACAGGCCACCGCCGTTGACACTCCTCTTAAGCCTGAGGAGCGGTCTCTCTATGACTCCTCAGAACTGTATTCACACCCAGAGAGGTACCGTCGGCTGGTGAGCAAACTCAATTATCTCACCATGACTCGTCCAGACATTGTCTGTGCTGTTGGCAAAGTGAGTCAATTCATTGAGCATTTGACCACCTCTCAGTGGGATGTTGTCATCTGCATCGCCAAATACATCAAGAGAGACCATGCTCGTGGTCTTCACTACTCCCACCACACTTATCTGAATATTGAGGCCTTTTGTGATGCTGATTATGTTGGTTGTCTTGTTACCCGGAAGTCTACTTCTGGGTTTGTCGTTTTCTTAGCAGACAACCTCATCTCTTGGCGCAGCAAGAAACAGGTTGTTGTCTCCAGATCCAGTGCGGAGTCTGAGTATCGTGTCATGGCCGCCGTTACTACGAAGATCATTTGGCTTCGTCATCTTCTCCAGGAGCTTGGCTTTCCTCCGCTTCTCATATCTGGTGTGACAATCAGGCAGCCACCAAGATTGCTTCAAATCTCGTCTTCCATGAACGCACGAAGCATATCGAGTTGGACTGCCACTTTCTTCGCCACCACCTCGAGCGCAACCATGTCAACTTTAGTCACATCCCGACGACGGATCAGCTTGCTGACATCTTCACCAAAGGCCTCCCAGGGGCTCGTCTGGCCTCGCTTAGTTTCAAGCTGGGCATCCACAGCATCTGCGACCCATCTTGAGGGGGAGTGTGTATGATCTTGTCTGATATCATATTTCTTTTGTGGAACCCGTGGTCCAAGTTGGGCATGTCCAGCTTGAGGGGGAGTGTTAAACCCTATTTTTATTATTCTGAGTATTTCTGAGTCCCACATCGGAATACTCCATCATGTATTCCTTTTTCTCAATCTATAAAAGAAGGTCTCCGTCTCACCTTGAGTTAAGGAGAATTCCTCCTTTATAGTGTCAAAACCAACACTCGGTTGGAAATGCAATGACATCGTTTGGGTTTAGAAGTATAGGGTTCACAACAAGTTGCACAATGGAAGGGGAGAAAATGCAACATCCCCATAGATGAGACTTTTAAAAATGGTATAATGTTACTAACCATGTAAACAAGGTTCACCTTTTTTCCGACTCTAATCAATAAGAACTTTATAATTAAATGTGCTTAGCTTCAAACAATCTGAGGATGAGTAATCTTTATATTTTCACAACAAGTTTGTGAGTACAAAGCACACTAAAAGAATACGTGGACCTACAAGAATAGTCATTGGTCCAATAAATGATCCTAGAAGGTAAAAGCCTAAATTAGCCGAAATGGTTGAATGAACAAACCAAAAGAAACATTAGAATTTATCCCTTCCCTTCTCTATAACCAAACTACACAAACGTTAAAATCTCTCTGATCTCTTTCTTTTCCCTCTATTCTATTCTGATCTTTCTCCTCTTCTCCCATCAGTTGAAAAAAAATCTCGGTACGCCATGCTCGAGGGAGAAACGTTCATGGTTGCTGTCGTTTTTGCAAGAGCTGGAGAAGACCACAACGTAGTCTAATGTACTACACCATGGTGGATGTTGAAGATATAATCAAGCTGGGGAAAATGGCTACCGAGAAATGAGGAAGATATGAGATATCTCACTGTGGTTTTCAGATAGGCTTACTAGCTACACCACATTGTGGTGGTTTTGTCATGCTTATATACATTGTATGTTTTGCTTGGAAAGAGTGACAAAACTTGAGATAGTCAGACAAAACCTTTATAGGAACATTTGGATAGCATTCTGGCTGCGTTTGAGGAGGACGAGGGTGCACATTTTCTTGGATACCGAAAGATTGATCGACTTGTTAACCCTTTGATCTTTCTTGTGCATGGAGTTCAGGATCATCTTCCTGCTCTTTCCCTTATTCTTGTTGACGATAAGATAAAACCGTGGACAGCAAGATCGCAACCATTGGACACCAAGGGATTGGTCACTCCATAAAGAGTGTTTGAACCTTGTATAAATTTTTTGTGTCATGTGCGTTCTTTCTCACTCTATCTCTCGTCATCATCACTTGGTTTCATTCGTCGATCCTATGCTCTAACAGGCATGGGGATAATTGTGTTTGAGAGTCTAGGTTTTTTATGACCACTGATTCACCCCCCCCGACCCCCGGAGTCTAGGTTTTTTATGACCATTGATTCACCCCAGTGGTCTTGCATCTCTCACCGAGGGCCTATCAAATTGTTTCCTCAACTAGTGTCATTTTGTATGGAGTGGTTGATTGATAGAGCGCTGTCGTGGGCGCCCTCAAATGATTAATGTGATTTTGGGGTACTTAGGTGCAGCAGAGTGGCTGACCAAGGTCGTCTCTCAAAGGAGGAAGTGAATTTAACAACTTATTAAAGGTATTCTAAAAATAAAATAAAAGAGAATAAAATAAAAACACTACTTTAAAGGATTGGGGTTTTTTATAGTTTATGAATCTAGAAGAAGTTTGCTGGAAGAAGATTGTATATTTTTTTGTTTTTAGTTTTGAAATGAATTTCGATTAGAATGACACAACAAGAAGATGTTTTTTTAGAAATATATTTTAAAAGGCGTAATCGATCAAACTCTACCTCTTCATTCACTTATTAATCATTATCATTTAAATCAATATCCACTTAATTATGATCCCCTAATTTGTTATCCCTCGAACCCTACGAGAGTTAACTTAACCACAAAGATGAAATTACTTAAACCCTAGGCTAGCTTCGGAACACGCAATCGCAGCACCCTGCTTTGATTGTTGTTCTAAGGATAGCTTATGGTCAGTGGTTAATTAGAGCACATATCCATTCTGGAAATGAGGATGAATTGTGTTTAGGGATTATATTTGAACTCTACAAATTTATCTCATGTGGTCTTGTATTACCGATTAAGATTACGCTCTCACAATTTACACAAAATCCCGACCTCGCGTGTTTTTGTGTTAATTGTTCAATTGCTTGCTTAGTTTCTTGTAATTTAAAAACACAATTCATGGATCATATTATGTGAATTACAGTAGCTCATTGATTCAAAATAATTAAATGAAGAGGGTAGAAGATAGATCGATTACTAAAAGACTACTCTTCCATGGGTGGCGTAATCATCGTAGAAGCGTTTTGCATGTGCAAAGGTTTATAATGGGTATAACCCAATAACGCTTCTACTCAAGAATTCCAGCCCAAAGATGAAGATTAAGAGAAGAAGAAATTTAAACAAAACAGAAGAAAAGAGAAGAAATAAAAGAAGAACAAA
This sequence comes from Viscum album, assembly GCA_963277665.1. Taxonomy (NCBI): domain Eukaryota; kingdom Viridiplantae; phylum Streptophyta; class Magnoliopsida; order Santalales; family Viscaceae; genus Viscum; species Viscum album. Next base: position 1,959,376,974 of record OY728119.1, on the reverse strand, counting down.
GAAGTTTATTACACAAATGAAAACATTACAAAATGAAGAAGAGAAGGAGGCTTCGATGAGGGGATCTATGCTTCAAGAGCTACCCCTCTTACAACGGTTGGAGAATTTGGGTGAAACAAATTCTCCTCTGCCTCCAATCTCCTAATGCACGTCCCAACCCCTCCAAATGAGAAAAACTCCAATTTATAGAGTGGAGGGGAGGCTAGGTTTAAAGAGGTTTCAAGTGTGAATGGGAAATCTCGGCCAAATATTTTAATACAACTTTCACCGCCCATTTGACCTCCAAAACGCGTGAACCAACTCTCCTTCCAGAAGGATGATTTGTGGGAAAATGAATCCCCGAGCTCCTCTCAAAATATGGGCTTAATCCAAGACCGGATGAAGAAGATATGGCCCAAATACAGAACCCATGTCCATTCTGCCGAGTCCAGCCCACCATTGGATTAATGTCCCATTTACTCCATCCAAATTCTCTTTTTAGCTCTGGTGTCCTGAATGAAAGTTGTAGAACATTAAGTTAAGAACACTGTTACAAAATTTCAAATTACAATGATAAATATAAAAATATTTATCTTCGAAATACTACAGTGCACTATAAAAGGTAAAACTGGAATTTTCACCAAATTTTCAAATGAATGATCAAATCCCAAATTTTTTATAAATAAACATATTTAGCACAATGTGGGGAAATTATATCATTTATTATCAATAAAATATTCAACAAAATAGTGTTTTATCATTGATATAAGTTGGACTTCAGGCATTAACTCAATTGAGAACATCACTTCTCCATTTGGGAAAGGTCTAGGAAACTGTTACAACGAGGGACCTTGGAGGGTTTACTCCAGGAGGGGCAAGGTGGTCCCAACAGGCAGTTAGTTGAGGGGCAAGATGGTCCCCACAGGCAGTTAGTTAGAGAACCCAGCTTGTGGACCCAGGTGGTCCCAACAGGCAGTTAGCTGAGGGGCAAAATGGTCCCCACAGGCAGTTAGATGGAGAACCCGGCTTGTGGACCCGGCGGACTGTTAGCAGGCTGTTAGAAGTTTGTTAGACAGCTGTCAAAAGATTTTCTAGATCAATAGTTAAAAAGTACGGGTGGGAGAGCTTAGAGGGGGGAAGATCTCTACTCTATTCGGCTTAGGGCTTGGGACGGGTTGGGGAGTTTCTCCCCCGTAGTGTCTTTTCCGCTATAAGTTCCTGTTGTTTCCCTACTGAATTACCCTCTATTATTCTCCCTAATACACTAGAGTGCCTTTATTGAGCTGAGTTTCTACCAAATTGGTCTGACTTGCTGCTTCACCACCACCCCTAGCATGGAGACACGCCAACAGTTTCGTGCACTCTCACAGACGTGGAATCGACAATAACATCGGCACGCACGGAGCAGGCCGAATTCCGGAAATCTCTAGCTACAGAATTGGCGGAACTCTGCCACTTCATCACAACTGTAGAAAGGAAAACTCCTTACCTCAAGCTGAGGCGGAGGCCTACTTTTATAGATTGAGAATACAGAATACATACAGGAGTATTCCGATGTGGGACTCGGAAATACCCAGAATAATAAAAAATAGGGTTTAACACTCCCCTCAAGCTGTGGACAGGCCCAGCTTGGACAACGAGTCCCACAAAAAAAATGACATCATACAAGACCAGACATACTCCCCCTCAAGCTGGACCGCAGATGTTGTGGATACCCAGTTTGGAACTGAGCGAGGCTATACGAGCCCCTGGGAGGCCTTTGGTGAAGAGGTCAGCAAGCTGGTCTGTTGTTGGGATGTGGCTAAAGCTGACGTGATCATACTTCAGGTGGTGGCAAAGAAAGTGGCAGTCCACCTCAATATGTTTCGTGCGTTCATGGAAGACGGGATTCGACGTTATCTTGGTGGTTATCTGATTGTCACATCAAATGTGAGCAGATGTCTACGGAGGAAAGTCAAGCTCCTAGAAGAGATGTCGAAGCCAAATGATCTTCGTGGTGACGGTGGTCATGGCACGGTACTCAGATTTCGCACTAAAGTGGGAGACAACCGTCTATTTCTTGCTTGCTGCGCCAGGAGATGAGGTTGTCTGCCAAGAATACGGAAAACCCAGAAGTAAATCTCCGAGTAGCAAGGCAACCAGCATAATCAGCATCACAAAAGGCCTCAATATTCAAATGAGCATGCTGGGAGTAGCTAAGACCACGGGCAGGATCTCGCTTGATGTATTTGGCGATGCGGATGACAGCATCCCAATAAGAGGTGGTCGGATGCTCCATAAATTGGCTCACTTTACCAACAGCGCAGGCAATGTTGGGACGAGTCGTGGTGAGATAATTGAGTTTGTCCATCAGTCGACGGTACCGCTCTGGGTGTGAATACGGTTCCGAGGAGTCATAAAAAGAGCGTTCCCCAGGCTCCAGAGGAGTGTCTACAGCAGTGGCCTGCGTCAGCCCAGTATCCTGCAAAATATCTAATGCATATTTTCATTGGCAGAGGAAAATGGTGTCCGAAGAATAAGATACCTCGATGTCTAGGAAGTACGTGAGAGGACCGAGATCATTATAGTGTGGAAGTGCTGGTGAAGATGCCCCTTGAGGTGGGCGATACCATCATTGTGGAGGTCGTCCTGTAGAACACAGTGTGGTCTTTTATGCTGCGAGAGAGTCCAAAGTCGGTGACGACAGTGCTGAAGCGGCTGAACCAAGCACAAGGAGACTGCTTGAGGCCGTAAAGAGAGCGGCGGAGTTGACAAACTTGAAACTCGGCGTCGGAGGCACAAAAACCGGGGGGCTGATGCAGATAAACCTCTTCCTCAAGAAATCCATGGAGGAAGGCATTTTTGACATCCATTTGATAAAGAAGTCAACGATGATGAGCCGCTAAAGAGATGAATAACCGAACAGAGGTCATCTTGGCAACTGGAGAGAAGGTATCAAAATAGTCAATACCGTAAGTCTGTGCGAAGCCCTTGGCCACAAGGCGGGCTTTGAGTCGATAGAGAGTGTCATCGGGATTCAGCCTGATTGTGTAAATCCATTTGCTGTCAACCGCCTATTTATCTGCTGGAAGGGGGACAAGATCCCAAGTATGGTTTTCTTCCAAGGCCTGCAACTCATCCCGCATTGCGGCAAGCCATCCCGGGTGAGATTTTGCATCACCCACTGTGCGAGGAATAGATACTATCTCCAGAGCTGACAGACCCCTGTAGGAAGATACAAATAGAGTACTCTGGCAAGAGCGAGTACCTTTCCAGAGGGCAATGGGCAAGTCCTCTGGGGTCGGGGCAGGAGCATCGGACGAAGCGGGGACGACGGTGTCATTGGCGGACGGGGGAAACAATTGATGGACGACGTGAGTAGACCCTACCAAAATGGGTGTCAGCAGCAGGAGAAGACACCGGAGGAGGGTAGATGAGGAGAGAAAGGCAATCATCTATGGCAGAGTCAGGATGAGGAGAGGGAAAGGAGAACGGAGAGCTCTCAACAAATGAGACGTCAACAGAGATGACATACCTCCGGAGGTCCGGTGAGTAGCACCGATATCCGTGCTGAGTGTGGGAATAGCCAAGGAAGATGCACCGGAGGGATTTGGGAGAGAGTTTGGAGAGACCGGGACGTGTATCTCGAACATAACAGAGGCATCCAAACACTCGAAGCGGAAGGGAGTGAGGAGGGAGAGAAGAGAACAGAGCCCGAAAAGGAATCTCCCCTTGAAGGATAGAAGAAGGAAGACGGTTTATAAGGTAGGTAGCAGTGAGTATCGCATCTCCCCAAAAATGCAGAGGCACCTGTCAATGGAAGAGGAGGGCACGAGCAGTCTCCAAAATATAGCGGTGCTTCCGCTCGGCCACTTCATTCTGATGGGGTGTATCAGGACAGGAGGTCTGATGAATGATGCCTTTCGCCTGAAGAAAGTGCCGAAAGGGAGTGGAGAGGTACTCACGCCCATTGTTTGAGCGGAGACATTTCACAGAAGTGAAAAATTGGTTATGAATTTCATTGTAAAATGTCTGAAATGGGGAAAACACTTCAGAGCGTTCTCGAAGGAGGTATAGCCAAGTCATTCGGGAAAAATCATCAATAAAAGATATATAATATTTATACCTCAAATGACTCAAGATGGTACAGGGACCCCAAACGTCTGAATGAACCAGATCAAAAAGGTTTTGAAACCCGTGTATCCACTCGAGGAATGTATGAAGTACGATGATGTTTCGCAAATGTACAAGACTCACAATGAAAAGAAATATGCTGACTGAAATCTGGATAAAGCTGATGAATGGTGGAGGCGGGGAGATGTCCCAACCGGGAATGAAGATCCAAGGCGCGAGCAGAGACAGATGTGCAGGCGACGGGTGTCGGTTCATCAAACATGTAGACCCCGTCCCGAAGCTGGCCTCTACCAAGTTCCCGATTCGTAGTCCGCTCCTGAAATACAACAGCAGAGGAGGTAAATATGGCAGCACAGTTAAAATCTTTTGTGAGCTTACTGATGGAAAGAAGATTAAAGGGACTGCGGGGCACATGTGCCACAGAGGGCAAGTGAATTGATGAAGTCAGGGAGCATGCACCGAAGCCCGCAATGGGGATAGTGGAGCCATCTGCGACGGTGATAGCTAGTGGACCAGTATAAGGATAGTAGGAGATCAACATACCGGCATCACCGATGAGGTGGTCAGAGGCACTTGAGTCGAGCATCCAGGCAGGGGAGCGACGGCCGACAAAGGCGGCGGAAGCAGCTAAATGGGCTAGAGAAGCCAAAGATGGACCGGGTCCTGCAGGGGTCCGAGGATCATGACTCAGCCAGATGTCCGCCATAGACAGGTCCAGAGATGGTGGAAGAGTGGCGACTGACGAGGAAGCCTCCTGGACAGCTATCTGACCCTGCTGCAGGTGTTGAGAAGGGCGTCCATGAAGAACCCAGCATCGATCGATCAGGTGGTCGATCTTGTCACAGTGTTGACAGAGGGGACGTGGACGACCCTCCACACAGCCACGGCCACGAGTACCTGAGGAGCGGCCACCGCCACAATCGACGAGAGCTGAGTGGTCGATGATGGGGGGTGGTCGGGGGAAGAGCTCGTTGGGCCTTGCCCAGGCGATGATAGACCTGTGGTGTATCCAACGTAGAAGGGCTGGCGAGCATCTCAGTAGCCGTCGTGGCATACTCAGGGGCGAGGCCATTAAGAAGATTGAAGATGTAAAGTTGGTCCCTCTGGGTCTGAGCAGTCGCCGATGTCTGGGGTACAGGCCACAACTCTTGCAACTCATCGCGAAGACCTTTCCATTCCATGAAATAGGCCGTGAAGGGCCGATCCTGCTGACGAAGGAGCGACAATCGCTGAAGAATATCGGAGACCCGAGTCAAATTGTTGGTCTCGGAATACATGATGTGCAAGGAATCCCAGAGTTCCTTGTGTTACGGAATCACCGGAAGTCACAACGACAGAAACGAGAAAAACGAAAGAAAGAAAGCAATGGACACAGCGATTGACGTGGTTCGGGAATAATCCCTACATCCACGGGAGAGGCAGAATATTTCACTATTTAGGAGCACAAATTACAGAGGGTTTTTTTCAGTAGTAAACCCTAGCCCGAAATGGGCTACAAATGAAGAAGACGATTCACTGTTCCGAAATAGTAAGTTCGCGTTGCAACAGTGATCGGCGGCCAACTTTGTCAAAAGCGATACAGTGTCTGCCGGCTGGAAGTCAAAAGCGCTACAGTGAAGTTGACCCCGAAGTCCGCACCGCTACAGTGTCTGTCGGTGCCGGTCGGTCAGCTCAGCTACAGTGGTCAGCATTGCTACAGTTGCGGGCCACAAGCATTCGGCTCAACCGGATCGGGCAACACCAATCCAACACCTTGACGGTATTCGCGGTCCGGGTGACATCCTTCACTGAGCGATCCATGGAGTTGACCAGCAAGGCGAAGATCTTGCTATCAGCAAGCTTCCATGGACGGTAGTCGGGATCAGTCGATGGCGGTGAAGGATCCTCCAGGTGAGAATTCAGGTCCATTCCTGTCAGGGACATCAATACAGTCTTCCGCCAGATGGAGAAGTTGGTGGCGTCGAGCCGCTCATCGACGAGGCGGGTGGGGGCGGTGATCATCTGGGGCAGAGCCGAAGAGGCTGCCATGGAGGCGTGGGGCAACCACCAAAGATGTCAAAAGTAGCGGGATGCCACGATGCGCGGCCGGTAGAAGGCGGGGCCGATGGAAGCCGGGAAGCCGAAGTTGCGGGCAGTGGTTGGAGCCGTGAGGTGTAGCGGACAGCAGGAGGGGCGCCGGGATTCGGTGCAAGCCGCGCGTAGGAAGAGCCGGTGGAAACCGAGAGGCCGCTGGGAGAGAAGCTGAACTGGGGTAGCGGTTCGTCTGGAGTGAGCCGCGTCTGGACAAAAGTGACTGCGGGGATGGATGCGCTGGGAGGGGCCGGGACCGGGAGTTCGCTAAGGGAGGGGCCGATCGCGCCTGGACAGGGAGGGCAGGTGCCGCGTCGGGAGGGACTCCGCAGGAGGACGTCGAGATGCCGCCTGGAAGGGAGACCCGGGAGAATACCGGGATGTCGCCCGGAGAGGAGGGCAGGTCTGTCGTTGTCGGGATTGCGGGAGAGAGACCGAGAAGGAGCCGCGAGGAAGGGTCGCGGGACGCGCAGAGGCGGAGGGCGGGGTTGCGTCGCGAGGGAGGGGAGTCGTGAGTCGTCGGAGGGGCGTTGGGAGGCGTCGCGATGGAGGGACGACGCTGGGTCAACGCCAGAGGGAGCCGCAGGGGAAGGAAGTCGTCGTCGGGAGGGTCGCGCCTGGGTTGGGAGCGGAGGAACGCCACGGGAGGGAGGCGGGTGCCGCGTCGGGAGGGACTCCTGGAGAGGGAGGGTCGTCGCGCCGGGAGAAGGCCGGGATCGAGATGCCGGAAGGACGGCGCAGCGGAGGAGGCGAGGCGTAGGGTAGAGCCGGGGTGGCCGCGTAGGACAGACCCGAAAGGGGAGAGAAAAAAAATATTAATGGGATTTCCCCTCTGATACCATGTAGAAAGGAAAACTCCTTACCTCAAGGTGAGGCGGAGGCCTACTTTTATAGATTGAGAATACAAAATACATACAAGAGTATTCCGATGTGGAACTCGAAAATACCCAGAATAATAAAAAATAGGGTTTAACAACAACGATCGCTCATCATCCAAAGAAGGCATTGTTACTGACAGAGGAGCACCCGTCCTCTACTTCAGATCTTTCGGCTTCCCACGTCGTCCCCTCTGACGCCGCTGGCAAATTCGCTTGGGAGCCTAGAGTCGCCGCCCACCCCATTGCGGTCTTCCAGAATCACGCACCAACAACCAGCCAACTAGAATTACCACAATTTGATGACATGGATCCTCGTGGGTGGATCGCCCGCACAAAACTGTTTATTCAGCTCAACCACAAACCGGATGACGCAAAGGTTCCCCTAGCACACATTAACATGACCGGCACCGCTATCCACTGGTATACCATCGTCCAGGAGGTTCATCCCTCAATGTCCTGGCCGATTCTAAAGGCTGAGCTCCTGAACCGCTTTAGCAACCTAGAAATCCAAAATCCTTACGAGGAATTGAGCGCCCTTCGCCAGCAATCCTCGGTGCAAGATTATGTGGAACAGTTTGAGTACTTAGCCTCTTTGATCCCCCGGCAACCCGAGCAACAGTACGTTGGCTACTTTCTGCATGGCCTCCAAGACGAAATCCGCGATTGGGTTCGTATCCATAGCCCCAAAACCCGACTGCATATCATGCGTCTTGCTCGTTGCGTTGAGCTAGTTGTGAAGCGCGGGTAGGTCACCATGTCCGCACATCCAACCGCCATGGTTTGCTCGAGAGGGGTCTGGGGGGTCATTGCCACAGCGACTCAGATCGCACACCCACACCTGGCCACCCACACGACCTGAGCACTGCTTCGAGAAGGGCGTCCCTGCCCAAGAGCCTCTACAACACACTTCCTCGACTGGCAGACGATGAGCAAGTTCCACCAGATGACATCATCGCCCCTCTGGAGGCGCTGGAACAGCAGGGAGACCCCCATTTGGATGATGTCGAATGCCTAGTCTTAGACTGCCATACGGTGGCCCCTTCTCACCACTAGGGAAATGAGGCGTTTTCAGCTATGAAGGTGGAGCGCCAGCTCAGCGAAATTCCATTACTGGTTCTCTTGGATAGTGGAGCCATGCACAACTTCATCTCCCCTAACCTCGCTACGCTACTCAACCTCATGATCCAAACCACCATCAAACGGTCGATCAAGCTCGACGATGGTCACTACTTCTCTACCAAAGGCTTTTGTTGGCACCTCGACTGGATATGGGCACATATCATTGCACCCTTGACGCTCATGTGTTGGATATCGGGGGTCTGGACTTCATATTAGGCATCGCCTGGCTTCGAACACTTGGCGACGTCCAAATCAACTAGTAGACCATGACAATGAAATTTAGCACAGGAAACCAACTTCGTGACCTTCAGGGGGCTCACGACACCTCCACTCTGCTATCCTCGCTGCACGTCCTGGCCAGCTGCGGTCGACACAAAGACCGCCACTCGGGTCTATTGGCTGGCGACCATGGTGCTCACAGTGCTCCGTTGACCACGCACCAACAAAATCATCTGCAGTAGTTGTTCTGATCTTGTCACTCAGTTTTCCAAGTGCTCACTAGTTTGCCTCCCCAGCGCGCTTGCAACCTTAAAATCACCCTACTTCCAGACCATGGCCCAGTTTTTGTCCGCCCATACCTACATTCCCATAAAATTGAAATTGAACGGCAAATTACGGCAGTACTTCAACAGGGAATTATCCGCTCTAGTATCACCGGTCCTATTGGTCAAAAAAAAGACTCCTCCTGGCGAATGTGTGTTGACTACCGAGCACTCAACAAAGCCACCATCCCGGACAAATTTCCCATTCCGATGGTCGATGAATTATTGGACGAATTACATGGTGTTACCTGCTACTCTAAATTGGACCTCCGGTATGGTTACCACCAAATACGGATGGCGGAGGTCGATGTGGAGAAAACAGTGTTCCGGACACACAATGGCCACTACGAATATTTGGTAATGTATTTCGGTCTCGCCAATGCTCCCTCTACCTTCCAAGCCACAATGAATGATTTATTTTGGTTGTATCTACGTCAGTTTGTCCTCATATTTTTTTATGATATCTTAGTCTATGGCCAGGAGTGGGACTCCCACATCAGCACTTGACGATAGTCCTGCAAATTCTACACAACAACCATTTCTTTGCCAATTTTGGAAAATGCGTTTTTGCTCAACAAACTGTGGAATACTTCGGTTATCTCATTTCCCATGATGGCGTTGTTATGGACCCTTCAGGTCATCCTTAATTGGTCGACCCCTCAATCGGTTTGTGGCATTCGCGGCTTTCTCGGCCTGACTGGCTATTACTGAAAATTTGTTCAAGACTACGAAAAGATAGCTCAGCCCCTTACACAACTAACTCGGAAGGATGGTTTTCAATAGTCTTTGAAGGCGCAGCGGGCATCTGACACGCCCAGACATACCATGACAACAACCCCAGTTCTGGCAATGTCGGATTTCTCCCGGCTCTTTGAAGTGGAGTGTGATGCGTAGGGTCACAGGGTGGGTGTCGTCCTCATGCAAAATCAACGCACCATCGCTTATTTCAATAAAGCGCTAGCTAATCACAATCTATCCAAATCCATGTACGAAAAGGAAATTATAGCCTAGTCCTCGCCATCCAACATTGGCGGCCCTGCCATTTGGGTTGTCCCTTTGTTGTATACTCTAACCAGTGCAGTCTCAAATATCTGTTAAACAGCGCATCACCTTCGTGGATCAGCAGTGCTGGATGGCAAGTTGCTCAGTTATAACTTCGACGTTCACTATAAACCCGGCAGAGATTATCCAGTCGCGGATGCTCTGTCCAAGAAAGAAGGGTTCTCTGCCTGTCCGTTGTCCATCACTTCCCCAGTCTGGAAAAACAGTTCGAACTTAACAGTCGGCTTACTAGACGATCCTTTCATCACCAGAATTGTTCAGCAACTTCAATAAAGCGCTAGCTAATCACAATCTATCCAAATCCATGTACGAAAAGGAAATTATAGCCTAGTCCTCGCCATCCAACATTGGCGGCCCTGCCATTTGGGTTGTCCCTTTGTTGTATACTCTAACCAGTGCAGTCTCAAATATCTGTTAAACAGCGCATCACCTTCGTGGATCAGCAGTGCTGGATGGCAAGTTGCTCAGTTATAACTTCGACGTTCACTATAAACCCGGCAGAGATTATCCAGTCGCGGATGCTCTGTCTAAGAAAGAAGGGTTCTCTGCCTGTCCGTTGTCCATCACTTCCCCAGTCTGGAAAAACAGTTCGAACTTAACAGTCGGCTTACTAGACGATCCTTTCATCACCAGAATTGTTCAGCAACTTCAATCCAGCAGCACCCCCCCCCCAAAGGCTTTCATTATTCGCACAGCACCCTATTGTACCACGACAGGCTCATCCTCCCGCCTCATCTCCTTGGATACCATGCCTCCGCAAGGAGTTTCATGCCTCCCTGCAGGGGGGGCATGCGACGCCAAGTGCTGCAGTACGTTCAGTAGTGTGACACCTGCTAACGCTACAAGTATTCCACACTGTCTCTCGTGGGCCTCCTCCAACCCCTCCCCATCCCGGCAGCCATATGGGAGGGCCTCTCTACCAACTTCATTACCGATTTGCCCAAGTCAAAGGGGTACGATGTCATCATGGTCGTGGTTGACAAACTTTCAAAGTATGCTCACTTTATTCCATTAAAGTGCATGTTCACAGCTAAGGGGGTCGCCGACATCTTTGCCAAAGAGATCGTCCGCCTTCACAGTATTCCAAAATCTATTGACAGTGATCGGGACCCTCTATTTTTTAGTCACTTGTGGTCGGAACTCTTTCGGCTATAAGGAACAAAATTACAAATGAGTTCTACTTATCATCCCTAATCCGATGGTCAAACGGAGGTTGTCAAGTTGGGAAACTTACCTTCGATGTTTTGTCGACGAGCAACCAAAGGACTGGTCCTTTTGGCTACCTTGGGCAAAACTATAATACAATACCACTTGGCATTCCTCCATCAAATCCTCCCTCTTTGAAGTAGTTTACGGGCGTCGACCCCCTGCCCTTGTGACTGGGCTACCCAGTGAAATACAAGTGGAGGCAGTCGCCTCTGCTTGACTTGATCCTCAAGAGGCTCTTAAACAACTACAGCATCATCTCTCTCGCGTACAGAGCTGCATGAAACATCAAGTAGACCAGCACCATCCTGACATCTCTTTCTAGCCCGGTGACAACGTTTACCACAAACTTCGCCCCCACTGCCAACAATCGGTAGCTCGCCGCATCCACCAAAAGCTTTCACCTTGTTATTATGGTCTCTTTCAGATTCTTTGCAGGGTGGGTGGCATGGCGTATCAATTAGACTTACCTACATCCAGCTTGGATCCATCTCGCGTTCCATGCTTTCCAATTAAAGAGAGCTCTCGGCAATCATACTCCTCACACCATCCTGCCAGCATACTTGGAGTACAGGACGGAAATTGATGGGGGAGGTGGTGACAGGGCCCATGATTCAAATGGCCCTATGGAGCAATGACTGAACCTTCTAGAAGGCCACATGGACAGCAGGTGGTTAGAGATTCTACTAACAGAATCGAGGGGAGGGGATAAGAGCCGCGAGGGGGGGAACTCGCGAAGGGAGAAGCTGAAGAAATCTCGTCTCGACTTAGTGATTCTAGCTCTGGGAGTTGGAGGTACTTTCCTTTCTATCCTTCATTTTTGTTAAACCCTGTTTTTGTTATTCTGGGTATTTCCGAGTCCCACATCGGGATACCCCTCTATGTATTCCGTTTTCTCAATCTATAGAAGAAGGTCTCCGCCGCACCTTGAGGTAAGGAGATTTCATCTTCTACATGGTATCAGAGGGTACTCTCTAACCCGAACCCTTCCTCCCTCTCTTTTCTCTCTCTAGTCTGGGGTTGGAGAGGAAAAAAAAACCTGCGGATTCCCGGTTCTGTCCAGCCCTGCCTCTGCCCTCCTCCCGGTTTTGTCCAGCAGTTCTCCCCTGTGTTTTGTGCACCTGAACGACCGGCGCCCTCCCGCGATCCCGACGGCCAGCCGCGGCTCGTTCTCCTACCGGTGCGCCTCCTCCCGACGGTGCCCTTCCCCGGCGTCCCCTCCTTCCTCGGCGTCCCCTCCTTCCCCGCTGCGTGCGCCAAACCCAGCCCTCCCGATCCCGTCGCACCTCCAGATCCCGACGGGATCCAGCCGCGCATCCAGTTGCCCCGCCTGAGCGACGCCCTCCTCCCGTCGTTGTGCGCCCTCCGCCCCTCTGCGGGGTCTCCTCCCGTCGCGAGCGCCCCCCCCCCCCCAGCGGAGCCTCCTCCCGTCGCGATCATCCCCCCCAAGCAGCGCCCTCCCATCACACAGACCCCCTCAACCCCCCTGTTACTCCAGGCGAACTCCTGCCTCCCGACCCAGGCCCCCCACCCGTCCCAGTGGACCCTCCCTGCGGTCTTCCAGCATCATCTGACCGCCCTTCTTGGCGGCTCCCTCCAGCATCTTCCTAGCGGCTCCCTCCCGCCCTACGTGAATTCCCAGCGTTATCCCGTCGGCCTCCCTCCTGCCACGGCATCCTGGCGCGCCTCCCGCTGTCCGCCGCGACTCGCGGCTCCCGACTTACGCGGCTCCCCTCCCAACTTCAACCGTACCGCAGCATCCCGGCCTCCTGTGCACCAGAACGATGCTCCTCGGCGATCCCCGACCAGCCTTCAACGATGCATCCAGACCCTTCCCTCCTCGGCACTTCTGCGGCGGCTTCCCGGCCCCCGCCCTACTAAGCAACTCCCGGCCCGCCATTCCGCAGTACAGCCCCACGCTTCATCCGTGTGTCGATGCGCCCGCCTGAGCAGTTGTCCCGTGATTCGCCTTCGGTTATCCCGCACGACCCCCCCCCCCCCTTCATCCAATACCCATTACAAAACGGCGCTCTCGATGGAGGAGATTGCCTTGATACAATCTTATCGGGCGACTATGTCATCATCCTCTTCTCCAACCCCCATTGCGCAGACTGACAGCTCCACAACCTGTGTTTCTCATCGATAGACAGCTTGGATGCTTGATTCTGGTGCGTCGGAACATCTCACAGGGAACTCTGGTATGTTCACCACCTATCATCCGTACACCAATGCCTCTACAATTACTATTGTAAATGGATCAACAATCCCCATCGTCGACTTTGGCACATGTCATTTAACCCCGTCTATTCGCCTGGATTCGGTTGCTCATATTCCTCAAAGTCCATTTAATCTTCTCTCCATCAGCAAACTAACCAAAGATTTAAATTGTGTTGCTACTTTTACTTCTTCTAGTATTGTTTTTCAGGAGCAGACGATGAATCGGGAGCTTGGTCGAGGTCATCTACGGAATGGGGTGTACATGTTCGATACCCCACCATATCTCGCTTGCTCATCCACCTCGGCCCGTGCTCTTGACCTACATTCCGTCTTGGTCATCCACCGACTTCCATCCTATATAAAATATGTCTCCAATTCAATTCTCACCTATCCTTCCATTGTGAATCCTGCAAGTTTGCTAAACATCATCGGGTGACATATGCTCCTCAACAGGAACCACGTGCGGTGAATCCTTTCGATCTTGTTCATTCCGATGTATGGGGTCCTTGCAGGGTTCCTAGTCAGTCCGGATACCACTATTATATCACCTTTATTGATGACTACTCCCGCATGACATGGCTTTACATGCTTCACGATCAGTCTGAAGTATTTCCTACCTTTCATATCTTTTACAATGAAATTCATACTCAATTCTCCACCCCTATCAAATGTCGTCGCTCTGACAATGGACGAGAATATTTATCTACTTCCTTTCAGCAGTTTCTCAATGATCACAGCATCATTCATCAGACATCCTGTCCTGATACACCTCAGCAGAATGGAGTGGCGGAGCGGAAACATCGTCATATTCTGGAAACTGCTCGTGCCCTCCTATTCCACATGTATCCCTCCTCTTTTGGACCGATGTCATCTTGACTACCACCTGCCTTCTAAACTGACTACCTTCTTCTATCCTTCAGGGGGAGACTTCTTTTCAGACTTTGTTCTCCTCTCTCCCTCCTCACTCACTTTCACTTCGTGTGTTTGGATGTTTCTGTTATGTCCATGACACTCATCCTGACCTTTCCAAACTCTCTCTCAAATCCCTCCGTTGCATATTCCTCATATATTCACGCACTCAGCGCGGATACCGATGCTTCTCTCCGGACCTACGACGTTAAATCACCTCTGCTGACGTCTCATTTGTTAAGAGTTCTCCATTCTCACTTCTCTCTCCTCATCCAGATACCGACATCGATGATTGTCTTCCACTCATCATACATCCTCCTCCGGTGTTGCCCCTACTGATCACCGGTTTGGTATGGTCTACTCTCGTCGCCCATCGAATGTGCCCCCCATCCAGGTCGAGGAAACCATTGTCCCGGCTTCATCTGATGCTCCTGCACGGCCACCAGACAACCTGCCCATTGCACTGCGGAAAGGTACTCGTTCTTGTCAGAACACTCCTCTATTTACATCTTCATACAGAGGTCTATCAGCTCTGGAGACAATATCTATTTCCCGCACAGTTGGTGATGTCAAATCTCATCCGAGGTGGTTGCAAGCGATGCGAGATGAATTGCAGGCTCTGGAAGACAATCATACTTGGGATCCGGTCCCCCTCCCTGCAGGCAAACAGGCAGTCGGCAGCAAATGGATTTACACGGTCCGTCTGAATGCCGATGGCACTCTCCATCAACTCAAAGCCCGCCATGTGGTCAAGGGCTTTGCTCAGACATATAGTGTCGACTATTTTGATACCTTCTCTCCAGTTGCCAAGATGGCATCCGTTCGATTATCCATCTCTTTGGTCGCTCATCATCACCGGTCGCTTCATCAACTGGACGTTAAGAATGTCTTCCTCCATGGATTTCTTGATGAAGAGGTTTATCTGCAGCAGCCCCCCGAATTTTGTGCATCTGGCGCCGAGTCTCAAGTCTGTCGACTACGTCGCTCTCTATATGGTCTCAATGAGTCTCCTCGTGCTTGGTTTGGCTGATTCAGCACCGTCGTCACTGACTCTGGGCTCTCTCGCAGTATGAAGGACCACACCATATTCTACAGGACGACATCCACCGGCTGCATCCTGTTGGTCGTATATGTGGATGATATCACCACCACCGGAAGCGACTCTGCTGGAATCGCCCACCTCAAGGGGCATCTTCACCATCACTTCCACACCAAAGATCCCGGCCCTCTCACATACTTCCTTGGCATCGAGGTCTCCCGTTCTCCAGACACCATCTTCCTCTGCCAACGGAACTATGCGTTGGATATTCTGCCAGATGTTGGGCTGACCCAGGCCACCGCTACTGACACTCCTCTTGAGCCTGGGGAACGGTCTCTCTATAACTACTCGGAACCATATTCACAACCAGAGTGGTACCATCAGCTGGTGGGAAAACTCAATTATCTCATCATGACTCGTCCCGACATAGTTTGCGATGTTGGCAAAGTAAGCCAATTCATAGAGCATCCGACCACCTCTCAGTGGGATGTTGTCCTCCGCCTCGCCAAATACATCTAAAGAGATCCTGCATGTGGTCTTCGCTACTCTCACCACGCTCATCTAAATATTAAGACCTTCTGTGATGCTGACTATGTTGGTTGTCTTGCTACCCGAAAATCTACTTCTGGCTTTGCCGTGTTCTTGGCAGGCAATCTTATCTCTTGGCGCAGCAAGAAACAGACTGTCATCTCCCAATCCAGTGCGGAGTCTGAATACCGTGTCATGACCACCGTCACTACGGAGATCATTTGGCTTCGACATCTCCTCCAGGAGCTTGGCTTTCCTCCACAAACATCTACTCATATCTGGTGTGACAATCAGGCAGCCACCAAGATTGCTTCGAATCCCGTTTTCCATGAACGCACGAAGCATATTAAGGTGGACTGCCACTTTCTTCGCCACCACTTGGAGCACAATCATGTCAGGTTTAGCCACATCCCAACGGCGGACCAGCTTGCTGACATCTTCACCAAGAGCCTCCCAGGAGCTCGTCTGGTCTCGCTCAATTCCAAGTTGGGCATTCACAGCATCTGCAACCCAGCTTGAGGGGGAGTCTGTCTGGTCTTGTCTGATGTCATATTTCTTTTGTGGGACTCGTGGCCCAAACCGGGCATGTCCAACTTGAGGGGGAGTGTTAAACCCTGTTTTTATTATTCTGGGTATTTTCGAGTCCCACATCGGGATACTCCTCTATGTATTCCGTTTTCTCAGTCTATAAAAGAAGGCATTTGCCTCACCTTGAGGTAAGGAGATTTCATCTTCTACAATTTTCTACTATTAATTCTGCTATTTTTGGCTGGAATTATTCTGCTGTTTAGCTGGAATTGTGTTGTTGGGAAGGGAATACTGGATTGGGGTTCTGTCGTCATTCGCATAGAGACTACTCATGATGCCCACTGTACTGAGTCATCTACTTCTCAAGGTCTTCATCAACAATGTCATGTGACAGAGTCCTTGCATTCATCCTCCCCTGGACTTGCACACAATATATGCTCCTGCTCATTTATGATGCTATGCTCCTGCTCATTTATGATGCTTTGACAATTCAGCTCACTTACTTCATGATGCCTTGATAACAAATACGACAATCCATGACATGGGATCTTCATTCTCCCATCAATCTCCTCGTGTAGGAGGCTTCTTCAATCTCTCCATGTCAGGGGCACTAAAAAATATGTCCTATGGTAAAAAAATACATAGTTCATTGCATCTATCTATCACATATTTTGGGGACAAAAAAGAGGTTACAAAAAAAAATTGAACAAATCTGCATTTGGTATCTACGCAAATCTGTTTTGGGACAAAGCTTTGGTGGTTCTCGTGAAAAAGGCAGATCAAAACAGTGTTCTCAATACATCATCAAAAAAAACTTTACTTAACTTCCTAAATTAGTAGATTAATAATTATTGACAAAAGAGTTCAGAATTCTCTATTAAGCATGTGTTAGATTCAACAATTTCGTTAATTTCTTTTTGATTTTGATATTACACCAACATTTATGTCACTAATAAAGTTGTTTTTAAGTGAATTTCAGGTAGATGATATTCGCTAGAATATTTATATTTATTCTGGAAGCGTACACAAGTCATTGATCCGCGTGATAATATTTGTTTAAAGTATTTTGGACGTGTTTGAAAGTATTATGGACACATTGTTCATACCCTACGTTTGTAAACATAGGGAACTCTGCGTTTGGAATAAAAAGTATGAATCATGTACCCTACGTTGTTGGAAAAGTATGAATCAACAACCCTACGTTTGGAAAAACCCTACGTTTAAAGGAATAAATGTATGTTTCATCGACCCTACTTTTGTAAACAGTCGTACGTTGTCAACTCTACTTTTGGAGTTGATCGCTACGCGAAGGAAGCCTACGTTTGACTGATCAACAACGGAGTTTTAAATTGAAGAAATTATCCGCGTTTTCTGCAACGGTCTCGTCAGAAGTAAATATCATTTTTAAAGTTGTTTTACGACCGATTCAATGACTCTTATTCAACGGATTAAATCGTTCTTATTTCTAAGGGAAGTAACAACTCTCTTTAAATGATTTTGAATTCAAATATTTGCGATTTATTATGCGGTATTTCTAGAATCGTTTGACCTGGAGTTGTTCGACGTACAGTATAAATATTGAGATGTTCATTTTTTGAATATATAACATAGAGATATATGCATTGGAAAGAAGAAGCAGTGTGCTTGTAAACAACAGTGTGTCGTCGCCTTTAGAGTTACACTTTAGAGACATACATGTTTATTCATGTGTGGTGTTTTATCCGCAGCTGTTTAAAGAAATTTTGTGCAACGTTGAAGATTATTTTGTTGTTGTTGTACGTTATTGAAGATCAAACACATCTTTCAGTTGCTACTGCAACTGCGAGTGAAACCTGTGTTTTCAATCAAATCAATATCTATTGATTTATTGAAGTTTCGACTGCTCGGACTCAGTCATGGTGGTGAAGGAGTGTCAACTTCTCAAACTAAGCTGTGGATTTATGGTTCCCTGTAAAAGAACGAGAAGGCCTTATAAAAGCCTTATTTTAAAGGTATCAACTGTCTATACTCAGTTGCAGAAGTCCCCAGTAAAAGGACTTACTAGTGAAAATCACCAAACTCGTGCAGAGAGCTTTGGTGGAGTCCACTAGGGGATCTTTGTGCCCTGAACCACTATATATCGTTGTGTTCTTTTCCTTATTCATTTTCGCTGCTGACTCATCTTTAAGAAGGAAGGAGAGAATCGTTGCATAACAAGTGTATTGTTTTGAATCTATCAAAGAATTTAAAGGGTCACAATTCACCCCCTTTGTGCCTTCGTCATAGTCATTCAGACCTATCCGACCCAATATTCTCTGCATCCCAAAAAGAAAATTGGAGACGACATGGAAAATCCAGTAAAACGGGATTCCAAAAATCTGGAGAACCAGATCGCGATCATAAATCTATCAAGTGTTGAGTTTTTTTTAAGTAAGTTTTTTAAAAAATATATTTTTTTTAAACATGTTAGGTTAAAAGTTTTTTTAAAAATACTCCACAAAGGCAGCATCCTAGATATCGCTTTTCCCCTAAAACTGAAAAAAAAAATATTTTTTTTAAAAAAAAATATTTTTATATTTATTTTTTTGTTTTGTTTATATATAAACAAAACAAAACAAAAATATATATATATATATATATATATAAACAAAACAAAACAAAAAATAAAAATAAAATTTTCAGCATAATCTATTCGCTATTTAAAATCCAGCAGTACTGCCATTACAGCAGTCTGGATTCTAACAGAAGCTCTCACCCAGAGCTCTATTTTATAAGAGAGCTTACCCTAGAAATCATTCTGCATTTCCGATGTGGGATTCTGATTCTCCCTTTCCTGCGCAAAACATTCTGCATTTCCGATATGGGATTCTGTTTCAAGTACGTGACATTGAAAGACTATAAAATATAAACTATAAGCTCAATATAAATGAAACTTAAAATATCGATTAAAAATATAAAAAATAGTTGAAAACAAAAATAATTTCGTAAAAGATGATGATAAAAAATAGTTTATAAGCTTTCAAAACCACCTACTTGAAACTTAAAAATGTTTCAAGTACGTGACTTTGAAAGCTTATAAAATATAAACTACAAGACCAATATAAATGAAACTTAATACATGGATTAAACATATAACAAATAGTTGAAAATAAAAAGAATTTCATAAAAAATGTTAATGAAAAATAATTTATAAGTTTTCAAAGACACCTACATGAAACTTAAAAATGTTTCAAGCACGTGACTTTGAAAGCCTATAAAATATAAACTATAAGACCGATATAAATGAAACTTAAAACATGGATTAAACATATAACAAATAGTTGAAAATAAAAAGAATTTCGTAAAAAATGTTCATGAAAAATAATTTATAAGCTTTCGAAACCACCTACTTGAAACTTAAAAATGATTCAAGTATGTGGCTTTGAAATACTATAAAATCTAAACTATAAAACTGATATAATTTAAAGTTAAAACATGGATTAAACATATAATAAATTATTTAATTATTAAATTAATATTATTAATAATTAATTAGTTAATAATTAATTAGTTAATTAGAAATTATTAATAATTAATTATATAATAATTAACCAATTAATTAGTAATATAATGACTTAATAATTACAATTTAACAATTATAATGAAAAATTATAATTTATAATTATATTAATAATTATATTACCAATTAACTAATTACTATATAATAATTTTTAATAAATACTAATTAATAATCATAATGAATAATTATAATTTATAATTATATTACTAATTAACTAATTATAAAAAGGGCCTCGACTCTATTTATCTCAAAAAATTAACTAATTAACTATTATATATTTAATAATTATATTACTAATTAACTAATTAATTATTATATAATTAATGATTAATAATTACTAATTAACTTCAAAATATATAATTAATAATTATATTACTAATTAATTAATTAATTATTATATAATCAATAATTAAATTACTAAGTAACTAATTAATTATTAACTAATTAATTATTAAATAATTAATAATTAAATAAGTAAATAACTAATTATATTACTAATTAAATAATTAATTGTTATATAATTAATTATTAATAATTGCTAATTAACTAACTAATTATTATACAATTAATCGTTATATAATTGATAATTATATTATTAATTAACTAATTAATAATTAATAATTAATAGTTAATAGTTAATAGTTAATAGTTATAATGAATAATTATAATGAATAATTATATTACTAATTAACTACTTAATTATTATATAATAATTTTTAATAATTACTAATTAATAATTATAATGAATAATTATATTACTAATTGACTAATTAACTATTATATAATTAATAATTATATTACCAATTAACTAATTAATTATTATATAATATTTTTTAATAAATACTAATTAATAATTATAATGAATAATTATAATTTATAATTATATTACTAATTAACTAATTATAAAAAGGGTCTCGACTCTATCTTTCTCAAAAAATTAACTAATTAACTATTATATAATTAATAATTATATTACCAATTAACTAATTAATTATTATATAATAATTTTTAATAAATACTAATTAATAATTATAATTAATAATTATAATTAATAATTATAATTTATAATTATATTACTAATTAACTAATTATAAAAAGGGTCTCGACTCTATCTTTCTCAAAAAATTAACTAATTAACTATTATATAATTAATAATTATATTACCAATTAACTAATTAATTATTATATAATAATTTTTAATAAATACTAATTAATAATTATAATTAATAATTATAATTTATAATTATATTACTAATTAACTAATTGTAAAAAGAGTTTTGACTCTATCTTTCTCAAAAAATTAACTAATTAACTATTATATAATTAATAATTATATTACTAATTAACTAATTAGTTATTATATAATTAATGATTAATAAATACTAATTAACTAATTACAAATTATATAGATAATAATTATATTACTAATTAACTAATTAATTATTATATAATTAAAAATTATATTACTAAGTAACTAATTAATTATTAAATAATTAATAATTATATTACTAATTAACTAATTATTTGTTATATAGTTAATTATTAATAATTACTAATTAACTAACTAATTATTATACAATTAATAGTTATATAATTAATAATTATATTATTAATTAACTAATTAATAATTAATAATTAATAATTAGTAATTATAATTAGTAATTATAATTAGAAATTATAATTAGTAATTATAATTAGTAATTATAATGAGTAATTATAATTAGTAATTATAATGAGTAATTATAATTAGTAATTATAATGAGTAATTATAATTAGTAATTATAATGAGTAATTATAATTAGTAATTATAATGAGTAATTATAATTAGTAATTATAATGAGTAATTATAATTAGTAATTATAATGAGTAATTATAATTAGTAATTATAATGAATAATTATAATTAATAATTTTAAGGAATAATTTTAATTTATAATTATATTACTAATTAACTATTATATAATTAATAATTATATTACCAATTAACTAATTAATTATTATATAATAATTTTGAATAATTACTAATTACTAATTATAATGAATAAATATAATTTATAAATATATTACTAATTAACTAATTAACTATTATATACTGAATAATTATATTACTAATTAATTGGTTAATTATTATATAATTAATTATTAATAATTTCTAATTAACTAATTAATTATTATATAATTAATTATTAATAATATTAATTTAATAATTAAATAATTTATTATATGTTTAATCCATATTTTAATTTTAAATTATATCGGTCTTATAGTTTAGATTTTATAGTATTTCAAAGTCACATACTTGAATCATTTTTAAGTTTCAAGTAGGTAGTTTCGAAAGCTTATAAATTATTTTTCATTAATATTTTTTACGAAATTCTTTTTAATTTCAACTATTTGTTATATGTTTAATCCATGTTTTAAGTTTCATTGATATCGGTCTTATAGTTTATATTTTATAGGCTTTCAAAGTCACGTGCTTGAAACATTTTTAAGTTTCATGCAGGTGTCTTTGAAAACTTATAAATTATTTTTCATCAACATTTTTTATGAAATTCATTTTATTTTTAACTATTTGTTATATGTTTAATCAATGTATTAAATTTCATTTATATTGATCTTGTAGTTTATATTTTATAAGCTTTCAAAGTCACGTACTTGAAACATTTTTAAGTTTCAAGTAGGTGGTTTTGAAAGCTTATAAATTATTTTTTATCATCATTTTTTTACAAAATTATTTTTGTTTTCAACTATTTTTTATATTTTTAATCGATATTTTAAGTTTCATTTATATTGGGCTTATAGTTTATATTTTATAGTCTTTCAAAGTCACGTACTTGAAACAGAATCTCACATCGAAAATGCAGAATGTTTTACGCAGCAAATGGAGAACCAGAATCCAACATCAGAAATGCAGAATGATTTTCAGGATAAACTCTCTTATAAAAGGGAGCTTTTGGTGAGAACTTCTGTCAGAATCCAGACTGCTGTAATGGCAGTACTGCTGGATTTTAAATACCGGATAAATTTTGCTGAAAATTTTAATTTTATTTTTTGTTTTGTTTATATATATATATATATATAATATACAAAGCCAAACAAAAAAAATTAAAATTAAAATTAATTTTTTTTTTAAAAAAATATTTTTTTTCTTTTTTAGGGGAAAGGCGGCATCAAATGCGGCATCTTAGATGCCGCCTTTGTGGCGTATTTTTAAAAAAACTTTTTACCCAACATGTTTTACAAAAATATTTTTTTTTTTTAACTTACAAAAAAAAAATCCATCAAGTGTTCTTTCTTCCCTATGGTGTGAAACCATGCAACCAACACTCACTCCCTCATGCCCGCCAGATGCAAGTATAAGAGGTTTTCTAAAAGTGCCTAAATTGCACTGGACAAAACTTCCATTTTTAGAACTGACTGCTTAATGCATCCAACAAATAGCAGATTCTTGGTGTTGAATCTTTAAATGTGAATACAGTTCTAAGGAGAGAGAAAAATATCTTATCCAATGGATATAAAAACGCAACCTCAAATGTGAAGCGTCCTCCACTTGAACCCTTCAAAACTTGTTCATTAATGGCACACGGTATTTTGATTTTCAAAAGTATCGTTATACAAATGAATGCCTGGAGACTAAACCAAACTTATGAGAACGAAACCCCTCAAAATTAAATCAAACTTCCACTGTGATCAAATTGAAAAACAAATGATTTATCCGTAAAGAGAAATGTTTTGGCTTAATAGTGCACGGGGGAGCGAAAATAAGTTTATTGGTAGTTTTTTCTAAAAACTTCATATTGTTGTAAAGAAAACATTCCCGGTCAAAAAATTAAAAGCATCTTTTTGACAAGGAGAGCGGCTATCCAGACAAATGATCAACAGAACAAGCATAGAACACCTAAAGCAATTAAAGAGCATCATCCGACAAAAGGCTCAAACTTGCCATTAATATAATACAGGCTGAACTTCCTAGTGGAGAAAAGGCCCGATGATAAGTTCGCACTGGTTTCAGCATTCGTACACTCGACTCCAGTTCTTTAGAAATCAAACTAAGATCATCACACCACCAAAAATTGAGACACTCACTGCATACC
The DNA here is from genome assembly GCA_963277665.1 of Viscum album. NCBI lineage: Eukaryota > Viridiplantae > Streptophyta > Magnoliopsida > Santalales > Viscaceae > Viscum > Viscum album. The sequence goes on along the minus strand of OY728119.1, from coordinate 1,959,353,153 downwards.
GAGATAAATTTCATCAAACGTGCGCTTGCAGCGAAGCACGGAAGATTTACCTTTGAATGCGCGGTAGAGTTGGATAGCATCATCTCGCGGTGATGAAAGAGCGGGAGGGACGGTCAGGGATGCCATCACTCTATCTTCAGATCAATCGATTACAAACAGACTGTACCGTTAGAATTAAACCCCAGGCTGTCAACAACCACCCGACAATTTTCATTCCACTCGGCTTCGACGGGAAAGGATCACGCCAACGGAAAGTCTTCCTCCCGGAAAATATCTTATCCTCGTCCTGCTATTGTAGGTGAATGGAGATATTAATGAGATGTAAATCATAATTTGAAAAGTTGAGAATAAAAATTAATTTAAAATATGTTAAAATTGCAAGTTAGTGATAGATATTATTGGAACATTTGTAGAACTTGTTGATACATCATCATAATAGTAGAAAAAAGAAATGAGATGTGAAAAGGAATGAAAATTTATTCTGACCATGGAGAAATCATATACATTTCACATAAGAAAAAATAATAAGGAATATTGAATTAAGTATATTTCATTGTGAATGACGACATTAAAGAAATAGTTTGAAATGAGGAGAACATTACAAAATGTTTACACGTAAGCCTTTGTTTCTGAAAAGAATGTCGACTTATGTAACAACATAATTTGTTTTTTAAGCGTATCTCGTGAAGGCTGTCGGTAGGGGTGTGAGTCGTTACTGTAGTGGAGCCCCTATTCTGGATGTTGGGTTGACAGTGATGTGGATCCATGCAACAATTAGATTAGGTGGGTAAAAAAAATGGAAAATCTATTGTGTACGGGGGATTGTCATCGAAAACAGAAAAATTGTGAAAAAAGCGCGGTTAAACAAATTTTTTCTTAACTCTGATGAAAGGAGAGTTCATAGTGGAAATATAAATTTAACAGGTAATGTGAAAATAACAGAATCATTCAGGTTTTTCCACTACCTTGTAATTGCATCACAAAGTTTCAGTCAATAATTCTAGCATAAATATTGATGTTTATATTTGTAGGAGTTTACCAGTCATTGAAAGTCATTCGATATCGTAGAACTAACCAATTTAGTTGTCACCTTGTACTGAATCTGTAACTTTAAAATCTTTCAACACATTTTTCTGCGGACACTAATGTTTTAAAATAAGAATAAATATTAATGAATATTGAAAACATTTTTGTAGAAGAGTTCATTATAAATGACAAATGCAAGGATAAAT